>OU383774.1:114048824-115444920 GCA_910950805.1 Acrocephalus scirpaceus scirpaceus | reverse complement strand
TTTCACAGAATCACGGAATCACTGGGGTTGGAGAAGTTCTCCAAGATGATGCCAAGTCCAAGCTGTGCCTGATGCCCGCCTTGTCACCAGCCCAGGTGTACCTTGGACACCTCCAGGGATGGGCACTCCAAACCTCCTTGGGCAGCCCTTCCAATACTTACCAACCATTTCCATGAAAAAAAATTCCTCCTGATGTCCAGAAATTCCTGCCTGATGTTAGAAACCGGAAAAGAAACTTTTCATCCTCGGGAGCGCGATCTCCACCACGAGTGCCAACACCAAAGAACACAATTCCAGAGAGCATCAGGGAGGACTCAGGGAGGTGCACTTTTTATTTTTTTGGGAACAAGCCTCATCCAGCAGCAATTCCAGGACCTTCTGGTCCAGAGGCGTGCCAACCTACACAATGTGCAGCTCTGGCTGTCAATCCGAAGCCGGTACTATCGAAGCCGGCTCTGAGGATGACTCAAAAGCCGATCTATCTCCATCCGAATGGGTTTCCATGGCAACCCCTCTGGCCTAAAAAGAGCTGGACCACATTAGTTACTTAGCAGCACCTTTTTGACAGGCGAAACACAAGCTGCTCCCTCCAGATGATGGTTTCATTTAGAGCTGGGGCTGTCTGGGAGCTGCCGCGGTGCTCTGGGAGGTGTTTGGTGATGTAACCCACGGAGCAGAACTTCTGCTGGGACTTCACTTGGGCTTGGGCCCAGCACCAAAGGAATTGAGCTGTGTGGTGGCTTTGGTGGAGAAACACAACAGTGGAATCTTTCTTTGTGTGTTATGATGGAATTCTCCCTGAAGATCTTCCAGCTTGGCCCTGGTGACCTAAGAAGGCTCCTCTTGCAGCGGGATACAGAGGATTATTGGAATTGCTGCTGGTCCAACACAGCATCTACATCAAAACTTGTGGCCAAAGTAGAAATGGAAAAGCCCTGGAAAAGTCAGGGTGCCCATGGCTGCTGTGAAGGAAGCCTGGAGTTCAGGCAGAGATGGAAAGGCTCCAGAAGGAAAACTGCAGGGCTACAAGGGCAGGTTGGATCAGGGAATGAAGCCTTCCAGGGCACCCAGTGAAGAAGCAAATGGGCCCCTCTGCTCCATGTAGGAAGGCTGAAAAAAAATGGGACATATTGCCCATAATTACACTCCACTACCATAGAAGGATCAGAAGGGACATTAAAAACCATCTCCCACTATCCCAGGGTGCTCCAAGGCCCAATGTCCAACCTGGCCTAGGACACTGCCAGGGATCCAGGGGCTTCTCTGTGTCAGGGCCTCACTGCCCTCCCAGGGAACAACTTCTTCATATACCTAACCTAAAATTCCCCTTTTCCAGTTTGAAGCTGTTCCCCCTTGTCCTGTCACTCCAGTTCCTGATGAATTGTCCCTCTCCAGCTTCCCTGCAGCCCCTTCAGGCACTGGAAGGTGCTGTGAGGTCTCCACACAACCTTCTCTTCTCCTGACTGAGCAGCCTGGGACAGTGGAAGGTGTCCCTGCCATAGCAGGGGTGGCACTGGGTGGTTTTTATTGTCCCTTCGAACCCAAACTATGAATCTGTGGTAGTGGACTGTGATTATGGGTAATATGTCCTATTTTTTCCCTTTTCAGCTGTTTTGTTACATCTCTTCCATTTCTCTAGACTGCTGTACATTATTTTCTCAGCTCTCATTCCTGCACTCTCCTTATTTTTAATGTCCTTTTTTTTCTTTTTTTCTCATTTTTCTGCTTATTATTGTTCTTTTTGGCTCCAAATATTCTGCTTTCTGAGGGGTGGTCTCTTAGGAAGAGAGACCCAAGTATTTCTTACAAGCCTGTCCACTAATTCATACAGAATGTACACAAACTCCTGTTTTCACATACTGCAAATCTACTCCAGGTGGTTTGTGATGGAGAGTTAAAAAAAAGGACTCTCAAGTCTTTTGTGTCTTGGAAGCCCCTCCCTTCCTAAAGAAAATAAAAAAGGAGTAAGATTTGATAATTTTTGATGAGCACAAACTTGGATTCCCTTCATCCAGGTCACAACTGGTGTGCAAAGTTTCCAGGTGAGGCCGGATTCTGGTGGAATCCCTAACCCAAGCCCTAAACCTCCAGCAGAGAACACAAGTTCAGTTCCTGACAACTCTTTCCATGAAGAAATTCCTCCTGATGTCCAACCTGAACCTCCCCTTGCTTTTTAATGAAATGGATATTGAAGAGAACACTTCTGTACAAGGGAGGAACCAGGCAGGTTATTCATTATCCAAGTAAAATTAACACTCCAAAAATATCTAGTTGTTTGTGCTGGAAAATAACATTTCAAAAAGATGCCATCACCTCTTAAAGGATATTTTATCTCTGCCCAAGGTGCCAGAGCTTGGGTATAGCCAGCAAAATAAAAGTAGAGGATGACTGAGCAAATGCACAAACTCTTGAAAATTCTGTAATATTTTTAAATGTTAGAAGAAAACCCCTCGAAACATGACAAAAACCCCAAACCCCAAGAAGTTACAGTAATGCAGTGAACAGTGTAACAAATTCCTGTGAGTTTGTAGTTACCTAACTGAGTAACAGAGAAACTATTCTGTCACTGCACTCACAGACCAAAAGAGATTTTAGAGGGGATAAAATCCTCAGGGAATGCCCCACCTTGCTCCTCTCTGAGAGTGGAGCTGTCCTTTCTGACCGAGAGATTGGGCAGAGGTTGGACTCTGATATCTTGGAATTGTTCATGTTGGAAGAGCCCTCCAGCATCACCCAGGGCCACCCCAGCAGCACCAGCAGCACCCCAAACCCTGTCCCCAAGGGCCACCTCCAGCCTCCTCCTGAGCACTGCCACAGACAGGGACTGCAAACCTCCCTGGGCAGCTCATCCCAAGGCCTGAGCGCTCTGCCAGGGAAATTTCCTTTCCCAATCTCCACCCTGAGCCTCCCCTGGTGCAAGCTGAGGCCGTTTCCTCTCATTTTTTCCCTGCCCCTCCTGGCAGGGAGTTGTGGAGAGCCACAAGGTCCCCCTGAGCCTCCTTTGCTCCAGGCGTAGCTCTGTTCCCAGCTCCCTCAGGAGTTCTTTCCACATGCCAGGACAAAACTCACATTCTGGCCACGCTCAGAGTCAAAGAGAGAAGTGTCCAAAGCAGCTCCAAGTGACCTCAAATCTTTCCGGGGCTGAGGGGAATGAGAAAAGACCACTTAAATCATGGTGCTCCCCAGCACCTCCCATGGCTGGAAGGTGCAATTCCATAGATCATTTCAGCTCACCTAACACCTCACTGTCACTCCTGGGGTGGTCTCAGGATTTCCCTGCTCTTCCCTGTGCACCCCTGTCCCTGCAGAGGACTTTTCACAAGGGACTGGGGTGAGAATACAAACAGGAATGGCCTTAAGGTGAAAAAGAGGTTCAGATGGGATATCAGGGAGAATTTCTTCCCTGGCAGGGTGGGCAGGCCCTGGGATAGAATTCCCAGAGCAGCTGTGGCTGCCCCTGGATCCCTGGCAGTGTCCCAGGCCAGGTTGGACACTGGGGTTGGAGCAGCCTGGGACAGTGGAAAGTGTCCCTGCCATGGCAGGGGTGGCACTGGATGGGCTTTTATGTCCTTTCCACCCCAACCCACTCTGGGATTCTGTGATCACACAATTTAAGTAAAATTCTCAACACTTCAATTATTTGGGGGGCTTTGGCTGTGGCTGCATCCCTCTGCCAATCCTTGGCTGCTTATTTCCACCTTTTAAGCCAAGATTAAAAAAAAATATTAAAACAGGAAGAGAAAGCAAATGGAACAAGTAACATGTCCTAATTTCTCCAAGGAGGCTGGCTGGGAACTGAAATGACTAGATTAAAGTATCACACGTCAGAATTAAAGTATTAGATAAAGGCCAGACTCTACTTTTTGATCTTTGTGGGCATTCCAGAAATTAAAAAAAAAAAAAACAACATTAAAAAACCCCTGTCACAGATTTAGGCTGGAAGCACCGATACGGCAATTCCAAGGGGAAAGGAGCCTTCCGTCAGCAGCTCGAGGCTCCCACCTGGGCTACTTATAGTGCATATTTTAAGCCATTTTTTGGGAAATATATTGATTTCTTGAGGGGATGAGGAAGACCCCTGGATGCAATTCCAAGGGGAAAAGAGCCTTTTATTCTGTGATTCCCTCAGCACCTCAAGGCTCCCACACCAAGCTGCTTTTAGTGCATTTTTAAACTCATTTGGGGGGAATATATTGATTTTCAGAAGGGAATGAGAAAGACCCCTGGATGCAGTTCTGAGGGGAAAGGAGCTTTGCCTCAGCAGCTTGAGGCACCCACACCTAACTCACTTCTGGGGGAATATATATGTATTTTTTTTTTTTTTCTGAGAATTAGAAAAATCCTGGATGGAATTCCACGGGGAAAGGAGCCTGCCCTCAGCAAGGCTTCCACACCGGGTGACTTTTAGTGCGCTTTTTAACTTGTTCTTGGGGAATATTGATTTTCTGAGGGGACGAGAAAGACCCCTGGATGTAATTCTGAGGGGAAAGAAACCTTCTAGAATCCCGTGACCTCCAGCACATCGGGGCTCCCACACCGGACGACTTTTAGCACATTTTCCAACTCGTTTATTTTTAAACGTGTCGAGAAAGACCCGCGGACGCAATTCCGAGGGCGAAGGGAGAGGAGCCTTCCCTCAGCAGGTCGAGACTCTAACTCCAGCCTCCTTCCAGTGCGTTTTTTGAACGGTTTTTGGGTAATGTCTCGGTTTCCGAGGGGGCCGTGCCCGGCCCTGTCCCTCCCCACAGGCGGCGGGCGGGAAGCCCCGGCGGGCTCGGCCTCTCGCTCCCGGCGCCCCCTGCGGGCCGGGGCCGCACCGCCTCAGCCGCCGGGTCTCCCCTCACCGGGAATGGCGGTCGCTCCCCTTCCCCGCCCCGCCGGGGCCATCCCGGCCCGCAGCGCCGCCGACACCGTCACACGCCGGAGGGCGGGCGGGCATGGATCAGGAAGGAGGGGGAAGGAGCCGTTGCCATGGCGAACGCGGCCCGCCCTTGCCTCCCCACGTCAGCGCCGTCTCCCGCCCGGCCGCGGGTGATTGACAGTTGCCACGGCAACAGGCTCGCCCCCGCCGCCATTTTGTCAGTTGGGTTTTTTTTTAAATTTTTTTTTTTAAAAAATTATAAAATTAAAATAAAATAAAACGATAATAAAAAAACCCAAGAGCAAATAGCTCAATTTTCGCCAGAATCTCGGGGGTTGTTATTTTTTTTTGGGTTTTTTTTTCTTCTCCTTCTTCCGACCTCCACCGCGAAAGGAAAAGGAAAAAGAAGGGACGCAAAAAAAGTGCGCTCCGAGGGTCCCGCCGAGGATACGCGGCCGGGCTTGAGGCGGCGGGCGGCGGTGCGGGAAGCGAAGCCGGTTCGTGAGGAAGAAGGGAGGGAGGGAAGGAGGAGCGGGCGGGGAGGGAGGGAGGGGAGGAGGTAGCGGCTGGCAGGCGGGGGAGGGAGGGAGGGAGCGAGGAGTTCCCGGGGGCTCGGTACGGCGCTGCGCTTCCCCCATCCCCTCCTCCTCCTCCTTCTCCTCCTCCTCCTCCTCCTCCCGCTCCTCCCGCTCCCCCGCCGCTGTCCCCGCGCTCCCGGCCGGGGCTCAGGCCGCCGATCGCAGCCGAGCCGAGGCGAGGCCGAGCCGCCGCCGGGCGCTGCGCAGGTTTGGACCGCGCGCCATTTTGTGAGGGCAGCGAACACCCAGAGCCCGGCCGGGGACCCGCCGGGCCGCCCGGGCTCCCCTTCCCACCGCGGGCAGACCCGCGGCCCGAGGGAGGAGGAGGCGCCGCCGCCGAGGCCCCCGGGGAAGAGCGGGAGGACGCGCCCGGCGCTCGCCCCGCGGAGGGAGAGGCCTCGCCCCGGGAGAAGCCGCCGCACGGGTGAGTGAGACGCCGCACCGCGGGACGAGCCGGGGCCGCCTCGCCCGGGCCCGCGGCGGAGGGGCCGCAGCGCTTCGCTGCCATCTTAGAGCGGGAGCGGCGGCAGGGCCGGGATCCATCCCCGCCCGCCCCTCCGCAGCCCGCGGCCTTTTTCCCCTTGGAGCGCGGCTGTGGCTTCCCGGGCCTTGGGAGCGGCGATGGAGGAAGGGAGCTCGCCCGGAGCCTCTCGGTGTTATGCGCAACGCCCTGCGGTGGGCGGGTGCGAGGGCTCGGGCCGGGCTGGCGGCGAGGAGGGCGGCAGGACTTGGAGCATCACCTGTTGTAGGGGAGATTGGGATGCCCCGGCACCTGTGAGGGGCGGTGGGGCGGGTGGGGAAGGTGGAGGGAGATGGGGAAGGAGTTACCTGAGCGAGGTGCCTGTCATCCCTTCGGTGGGGGTGGGGAGGAGGAGGGAGCAGCGTTGGGAATAGGCACAGGGACACGCAGGGACACACAGGCACAGGGACAGGCAGGGACACACGGGCACTCCCCGGGGAGGTGGTGGAGGCACCGTCCCTGGAGGTCTTTGAGGAAAGGCTGGACGTGGCTCTCGGTGCCGTGGTCTCGTTGACAAGGTGGCCGTAGGTTGGACTCGATGATCTCGGAGATCTTTTCCATCATTAATGATTCCCTGATTCCATATTTTAGTAGCTGGCCGCAGCCTTTTAGGGATTCAGCTTTGTGTTGCTGGAGGAATTGGAGCTCTCCTCGGATACACTGGGTGCTCCTCTGGAGTGGCCAGAGTTCCCTCCCGCCGCCGCGGGATCACAAAACGCATTTAAAAGTCCTGGAATTCGAAATTTAGAAATTGGCGTGGATTTGAATCTCAGTCGGCTTTGAAGTTTTGGGTTTAGCCCGTCCAAAGACCACGTAGGGGTTCTTTGATCATGTCTCTAGATTGCTGCTGTTACTTAGTTCTCCTATTACTCCACAGCCATCGGGGGAAATAAACATTTATTGTTATTTAAAATCAACAAAGACATAGTAACTGACTCCAAAATAAATCGACAAGCGTGTTTTTGACAACCATCCTGGTTGAATCCGAATGAGAGTGTGGTGTTAACTTTTGCCAGGAGGTACTTACAGTCACACTGAGGTGGATGGAGTTTCATGGGGGCCTGGATTTGTACAAGTTAACAACTTTTTTTATATCTTCTTGGTATTTCCTTACCTTTTCCTCAAGAAAGGTGTGTGAAGTTGAAGAACACGTAGATGATACCTGATGATAAATGAGCAAACATTTAGTTTCTGGAAGTATTTAGTTCTCTGCCTGTAACCAAGCAGAATTCAACTTCCCTCCTTGGAATAGTCTGTAGCCCTAAAAAGTTTTGGTAAACTTGTTTCTCTCTTTCTCCATGCCCCCCTACCCCAACCTCTGTAGGTTGGATATTTTTGGAAAATTAATTATACTTTACAGAATTAGAATAATAACACTGAAAATAACTCTGAGCTAGTATTTGTTAACTATTATCTATATATATTTGGTGTGTGTATATATAGATACTTTTGTAGGCTACGCTTCATGTTTTTGGCTTACATGAATTATTTAGAACTAGACTTTTTATTTGCAGTCTGAAGTAGAATATGTGTGTGAAGTGTTAAATTTACATTTTCTGCTGCGAATTAAAAATTCCGTCCAAGTTTATGAAGCTTACTGACTTTAATTCATGGCTTTGGAATATTCCTTGGGTGAAGGAAGTACGTCTTGATCAAAACTGAAGAGCCAGCAGGGTTTTCTTAAGGCAGGAGGGCAATAGGTCAAGAGTTTGATATTGTTTCCACGCTCCCAGGTAGGGTTGGTGACGGGAGCAGCGAGTGTTACAGTTCCTGCATCAATACTGGGGTGGATTTAGGACTTGTCATTGGCATCCCCTCCCCCCAGCTGGACAGTGACAAGGATAATTTTACCTAATAGCAGCCAAGAGTTCTCCCTTCCAGTGCCGATTTATGGGCACGATTCCCTTCCTTGTGTGAAACAACGAGGCTCTCACCGGGAATTTATCCGTTTTGGAGCTCCGGGGGGTTGTGCACGCTGGGAATCAGCACGTGATGGCCATCAGCGACTTCTGCAAACTGGTTGATAGTTTAAACAAAGTAGCAGAACGCCACTGGTGTCCGGGGAAAAACTGTGCCTTGTCGGAGCTTTTCAAGTGACATTTAATTAGGACAGACTTGCTTACATGTGCCACATCTTAAAGTCATGTTTGAAACTGGACCACCTGCTCAGATGATATGTGAAAAGAATAAACACACAAAAACGGAGCCTTTATTTGCCATGCAGGCGTTTCACAGCTTCATCTGAGCTCAGATGGGTGCTGATTTGAAGACTAAAACCTACTGGTACCAAAAAAAGCACTTTTTGTTGCTATAATTAGATTTTCTTTTGGGAATTCCTCTGCAAACCTGTTCATTTCAGGTGTTTGGAAGGCTGGCTCTGGGACTGCAGGTTGAAAGTTGTGGTGACAGTTTGTGGTTTTGAGTGAGAATTGCAGCCTGGTATCTGTTTAGCCTTTCCATGGTCATTTTGAATGCCATTTGGAGAGCTGTTCTCCACACTGAAGTACAAAACTTTCTGATACCTTTCTATTATGGAGTTGTATAACTTCTGAAATCCTTTTGTAAATAGATCTGTTGTTGTAGAATAGGATTATTTACAGAGAACTGCTGCTTTTGTCTTTATAACTGAGTACAATACATTATTTGTTGAGTTTACAGTTTCAGCTCTTCTTTACTAAGAGGTTGGTAAGAAATACACAAAAATTATGTAATAACTTTCTGTCTACTCAGACTCTGATGTTTATGCAGTGAAAGTTCTTTTTTGTTCTAAGACTATTTGAAATAATACCAAAAACCTCTCTGAGCAAACTGCTTTTCTTGTGAGCTTCTGAGGGGAGAAAGAAGTAATCAGGAGAAGGGGAATGCTCTTCCTTTCCTTCCTCACCTCCATGGGTCCTTCCAAGAGGAGGCTTATGGGAATTGTAGTCTTTGGATGGCTTAAAACCACCAGAGAAACTTTGGAAAATGAGGAATGTTACTTCCACAAAGACGTGTTCTATATGTGTTCTCCAGTGCTGGCTCTTCAAGGTGACACAATATCCCAATAAATTGCAGAGATTATCCATTGTTTTATCCATCTTTCCCTCTTTTGGGGAAGGAAGGTAAAATTCTGCATTTAATTCTCATTTATCCCAGAATGACTGGAAAAATAACAGGACTGCTTTTGCTGCTACCAATGGATTTCATTCCTTCAGAACAAGGCTCTGGTTTGTCCTAACCCTTGAAAGGTTTTGGCTTTATCATCTCCATAGTTATTTCAAAGTGTCCTTATGATTTCAGGGAGAATCCCCACTAAAGGGACAGGGAAATGTGGGAGACAATTCCCAGTCAGCTCTGCCTGCATCCATACAGTGGGAAAACTCTGGTGCTGCTTCAGTCCCCTGTATGAAAACAAAATCAGTGAAATTCCAGCTCGGGATTTTGGAAAAGCAGGGAAATAAACGGTTCTGTAAGTGAAACACCACGAGCTGACACCTATTTGTAAACATTCTCCATGCAAAGTTTCCAGGGGTGGGTAGCACCAAGTACCTGAAAGTGAAACTGAGTAAATGAAAGTAAAATTAACCATCAAGTGTGGGTTTTGTTCCAGCTGTGAGAGACCAAGCTTTCAGTTGATGTTACATAAAGTTCCAAAGCCTCCTAGTGTTCTTTTTTCCCCCCCTTTTTCTTTTCCCCCAGAGGCAAATAAAAATAGACCGTGTTGTGAGTCAGTTAAAGGAATAGTTAATAATACATTAATACCTCTGTGTTGAAAAGTTTCCTCTTTCTTTTTGGTTACTGTTTGGATGGTGAAACAAGAGAGGGATGGAAATGTACAGATTGATGTCTGATGGAGGAGTCATTCCTTCAAAAAATAAAGGGAAAAAATTAGGCTGAATTTTGTTGAGTTACTGGGAAGAAATCAAATTAGTAGGATGACTAGTTCACAAAAGCACAAGTAAATAATTCTAATTATTAAATTGAACTTGCCAGTGAAACTTTTAAATCCTAGTGTCCCAAAAACCTGTTGTTCACTGGTTTTGTGGTTTCCTGACTGCAAACACAATTCATTCCAACTCTCTTTTCCCTGTATGTGTTCAGCTCATGATTTGTGCTTCTGTGAGCTCCATAAATTGCTAATAACACATTTACTGTGGTCCTGTTGGAACATCCAGCATCTCCTTTATAGAGGGAGCAGTTTTGTGTCCCTGGTGTCAGTTTGAGTTAATACTCGAGGAAAGGGTTAAAAGAGGAGAGAAATATTGTCAGGGAAGTGAATGTGTTGGTACTTCCTCTGTTCTGTATTTTCCTGGTCACTGTGAGTTCCCTCACGCTGATCTCTGCCCTGTCTGGTTGTAACTGCAGCTTTTTCCCTACTTACAGCTGTATAACCACATATATTCTTGTTTTTAAATGCAGTTTTAACAGGACTTACACATTAAATACATAGAGGGGGTGTGTGTGGTCACAGACAAATCAGCTTCCACAGACTCTTTCCAAATCTGATTGATACTGGAAGCTCAGTAACTTTCCAGGATCATGTCTGATTCTGGCTTCTTTATTGTTATTCTTTCCAACTGGTGGATAATTAGGCATTAATGTAATGCTGTGCCAGAGTTAGTGTTTGAAATACATTGATTTCTTTGTTAATGTTACAAGATCTGGGTAGTTTTCATTTCTATAGAAGTTACTCATCAATACAACAAACACTGGCTCAGTGTTGTGGAATAACAGCTTCATGCACATTTTTCACCATCATCAGATGTTCCTAAGCTTAGAATTCTGTGCTCTTGTACTTGGGGTGACTTCCTGTCAATGTCAGAATGTGTCTTCAGCAACTGAGATTGTTCTGGCAGGCCCTGGGCAGGAAAAGGAGCATTCCTGCAAATGCTGGATGTGTGTGTGATTGCACCTATGGATCTCTGTCTTCCAATAAAATCAGATTTTTCATGGAATCCTAGGATGGTTTGGGTTGGAGGGACCTTAAAGCCCATCCAGTGCCACCCCTGCCAAGGCAGGGACACCTCCCACTGTCCCAGGCTGCTCCAACCCCAGTGTCCCACCTGGCCTGGGACACTGCCAGGGATCCAGGGGCAGCCACAGCTGCTCTGGGAATTCCAGCCCAACCCCTCCCCACCCTCCCAGGGAAGGATTTTTTCCCAACATCCCACCTCAACTTGTCATTTTTCAGTTTGAAGCCATTCCCTGGGTGCTGTCCCTGCAGCCCTTGGGAATTGTCTCTCTCCAGGGTTCCTGCAGCTCCTTCAGGCCCTGCAAGGCCACCCTGAGCTCAGCCCAAAGCTTCTCCTGGCCAGGCTGAACAATCCCAGCTGTGCCAGCCTTTCCTCCCAGCAGAGCTGCTCCAGCCCTCTGCTCATCCTGGGGCCTCCTCTGGGCTCTCTGCAGCAGCTCCACGTCCTCCCTGTGCTGGGCCCCAGGGCTGGGGCAGCTCTGCAGGTGGGGTCCCACCTGAGGGGGCACAGGGACAGAATTCCCCTTGCCCAGCCCAGGGCAGGGGGGGTTCTGGGCTGAGAACACACTGAGCTTCTCCCCAACCAGCACCCCCAATCCTGCTCCCCAGGGCTGCTCTCCAGCCTGGTTTGTGTTTGGGATTCCCCATCCCAGGTGCAGGACCTTGGCTCTTGGCCTTGCTGAACTCCACGAGGTTCTCCCAGCCCCACCTCTCCAGCCTGTCTGGGTCCCTCTGGGTGTCACCTCCTCTGTGTCTGTCCCCACAGCTCCATGTCTTGTCACCTGCTGAAGGTGCCATGGGTCCCACTGTCTCTGTCCCTGACAGTTTTTAAACTTTTGCTGAAGTCAAGCTCG
Organism: Acrocephalus scirpaceus scirpaceus; assembly: GCA_910950805.1. Lineage (NCBI taxonomy): Eukaryota > Metazoa > Chordata > Aves > Passeriformes > Sylviidae > Acrocephalus > Acrocephalus scirpaceus. The sequence goes on along the minus strand of OU383774.1, from coordinate 115,433,156 downwards.
AACCAAAGGCTCCAAACTTTCCTGGATCTGCTCCAAAATCAGAGGCAGTAGTAGGTGCAACTCTGGGTAGTAGTAACTACCCTGCAACTACCCAGTTACTACAGCTTCACTTGGAATGACTCTCGTAGCTCCTCAAACTTTCTGTAGTGGTTTATTATTTTTAAGAATCTCAGTGTATATATTTATTAATTATAAAGCTTAATTATAAACTTAATTATAAAGCTTAAATTCGAAGTGAACCATTACCTTTTGTAACTATCTCTACTAGAGACAGCACCACAAATGAGTCAGTTGAAGTCTGAGTGAAAAGAGTCTAAGAGACTGTGTTATACAGGTAAAGTTTTTATAAGGACCATCAAGAATTGCTTGAGTTTGTGTTGTATTTATCAGAGACTTTCCTTCTGTTTTGGTTTGTATTTACAACATGGAGTGAGTATTATTTCTTTCTGTGTCAGATTTCCTGACTTGGGGATCCCTGTCCATTCCTCACGTGCTGCTCTACAGAATTTCTAGGACAGCCTTGGGGAAATCCGTGTGTTTGTGGTTTGGGTTTTCTTCTGTAAATAAAAAGGTCGTGAGTTAGGGTAATTATTGTAATTTGATAGTCTGCTGTACAAAAGCTTAATGATAGAAGGTGTAAAACTCATAATCTGGAGGTGTGAATGGAAATCATTTCTGTGACGTGGCCCTTAGGAAGGCTGATCCTTTGTCCTTGCAGGGTTGGGCTGGGGATGTTCTCAGCTGTGTGTTTTCCACGGCTGCAGCCTTGCAGTCTCTGCCCCATCCCAACGTTCATTTATGTATCTCTGTGGAGTCAAATTAACCAGAGTCATGTTCACAGCATGGACATTTTAAAACTTTATGAGCTCGGTGTTGAAACCTTGAGAAATCCAGGAGCCCAGGTGGAGACAGATGGAGCTCAGGCTCTGCACTGCCTTCCTTGGTGCTTGTTGACAACTCTGACTGCTTTGGGTCTTATTCTGGACTCCAGAGGACTTTGCTCTATGTGATGGACACCAGAAATGCTTTTCTCCTATAAGGAACCATTAGAATTGGACACAGATTTCCAAAAGTGGGTTTGAAGGTTCTACCCAGTGCCCGTGTACTTGATTACTGCCACACAGTAAACCCAAAGCCAAGTTTTTGCTAGAATATTTCCATTTAATTTATTGCAGAAGTCCAATAAAGCAAAGAAAACCAGTTGGCCAAGTTGTGGTGTTATCAAGTTCTCTCTTCTGAAGCCTGGTTTAAAAACCCCACTTTTTTCCTCTTCTTATTATGCAAAGAAAGAGTTGTGTAACTATTGTATAATGGTTGTATTACACCTGCATAAAGCAAGTATTTCATTCTAGTTTGCTGCTGGATGTTCTTAATCAGTTATTTCAAGCCATGAGAAAACAAGTTCTCCTTACAGTTCACAAGGTTCCAGCATTGCACCTTGAAATCCCCCCCTCCTGCAAAACTTCTGAAAATGCCACTTCAATCCAACAGATTTATTAAAAAACCCACTTCAGTTTAGCTGCTGTTACAATGAAGTGAAAAGTAAAAGGTGGAGTCCCACAGGCCCCCCAAGCCCTGGGTTTGTGTGGAGGGAGGAATGTCCCCGTGTGACAAAGTGACATTTTTCCCAGGGCTCCTGCCGCGCTGCCAGCGCGCACGTGGTGCTTCGCTTCGGAAACACCACGGGGAGATGAGCAGTGACCTCTGGGCACGGGCTGGGGCTTGGAATCCACAGCACAAACCCAATCTCAGGCAGCTCTAAGCTCTAAAAAATCTGGAAATAAAGGAAAGGCCACATTGGAGTAGTTCATGTCATTCAGTCTCCTCCTGGTATTGAGAAGTTCATGGTAGGCTCACATGCTGAGGCACAGGAGATTTTCTGTCCTGGGGTGGTTTATTTGGGGGTTTTTTCCTTTCTTTTATTCTCCCTTTTCTGTCCAGTGTAACAACTTCCAGTTCTTCTTCTTCTTCTCCTTTTTTTTTTTTTTTTAAATGAGGAACATGTTTTGATTGAGATCAGCCAATAACTTTTTGTGTGTGTGTGTGACAAAGATTTCCTCAGCTTCTATTTGCTGTCCTTTAATGTGTATTTCCAAAGTCTAAGGGAGAGGGGGGACTTAACTGACCTTCCTCATGTCACTCCTCATTTTTAAAATATTTATCACTATTTTTTTCTACCTCAGAAGTATAATCCTAGGCCTACATAACCCAGTATTTTGTGTTGGCCTCACTCTTTTGTTAAGATTTGGAGTCTTGTAGCTCCTACCTAATTTTATTGAAATGTGAGAATGTGTGATTATGTCTATACAAGACTTTGAGTACAGGATAAAGAATTTGATGTTCAGACTTCCATATTTGAAAAAAAATCCCTTGGTATTTTCTGATACAGGTTTCTTTAACTGCTTTGCTGTTATTTTCTTCCTCTGGACCACTGCTACTTTAAAAAACAAATCTTAACTTTCATCTTTGCATGATTTTTGTTTGCATTAAACAAAAGAATCTGAGGGCTGTGGTTTGAGGTGAGACTGAAGCTCGAGATACATTTTTTAGCAATCACAGAGTGGGCCCAGAATGCAATTTCTAAGTTTTGTGTTAGTCATTATGTGTGCTCTGAAACCTCTGAACCCCCAACCTGACAGTGCCAAATACATAAACTTGCTTGATGTAGTTGAGAAAACAGGTCTGGATTATATTCCATAGGTTGGAAACGTGGTCTCCCTCCCAACATTTCAGTCTTGACTGTCCCTGTGGAGTTACACTTGACTTTAATCATTATTTCCATAAAAATTCCCAAACTAAGTCCAGCACTCAAGCACTGACAAAAATGAGAGAATTATTTCTTGCTTTTGGTGGTCTGAACTATCTTTTCTCATGTAGTAAATATATAAATTAAATTTTTTAAACTGAAAGTTAGTAATTGATCACTGTCCAGACCCTGCGCTTGGTTTTAGGTTTGGGATTTTCTCAAGCCACATTTTAATATCTGAATCAAGTCAATTGTCAATTCTAATGGATTTTTCCAGCATCCCATGGAAAAGTTTTTCAGTGGCTGGGATCTAACATACAAAAAAACCCCATCCACCCAAACTTTCTTTATCCTATTGACAGCCTGACCTAGGCACCGAGCTCCTGGGATGAAGAGAGGGAATTCAGGGAGTTTTGGCATCATGTAGAGCTTTGTGTGCTTTCCATGCACACAGCGTGAGATAAAGAACTCCCTGAGCTGCTCAGCAAGGGAGTGAAAGCCACAAGGTGAAGTGACAGGCCAGAGTCACCCAGTGGGTGCCCAAAGTCACCTGGTGACACCTCAAAGTCACCTGGTGGGTGCCCAAAGTCACTGGGTGACAGCCCAAAGTCACAGAATCACTGGGTTGGAAGAGACCTTTAAAATTATCAAGTCCAACCCAGCCCCAACACCTCAACTAAACCATAGCACCCAGTGCCACATCCAGGCTTTGTTTAACCACCTCCAAGGGTGGTGGTTCCACCACCTCCCCAGGCAGACAATTCCAGCACTTCATCACTTTTTCCATAAAAATCTTTTTTCTGCTATGCAGCCTCTATTTCCCTTGCTCACCTGGTGAGTGCCCAAGGTCCCTGGGTGACGCAGCGGGCGGAGCTGAGCTGGAGGATTTCTGTGTCTGATGCTTTAATAGCAGGAGGCTCTTTGCATTTGCAGTTTCATTTGCCTGGAGTTTGTATTCTGAGTGCTCTGTAACTTGGAGAAGCAGCCTCTTAAGGTTGGAGAGTGACTCAGCACATCCACATAGAGGTCTGCTCAAGGAATTTAGGATTTGCTTAGAAATTTGGGGGAAATTAGGGTTTGAAGTTGTTTTTCCTAAATGGAGTTCATCTTAAAAAATGCTGATTTTTAATTTGCAACTTCTTTTCCCATTTGATCCACATGCCTCAATTTTGGGAGAAGTGATGGGGTATTGCAGTAAATGGTGTCATTTTGGGATAGCTGGATTGACTGGGTGTGTTGTATCCTGGTGCACACGGGAAGCATCTGTGCAATGAATAAACGTGAATTTCAATGGCTATGACATTTATACAGATTCTTTCATATGAAAGGGAAGGAGGCATTTGTGTGACTGAAACATGGAATCATGGAATGGTTTGGGTTGGAAGGGACTTTAAAGATTGTCTCATCTCAACCCCCTGCCCTGGGCAGGGACACCTTCTCAGGTTGTTCCAGCCTGGCCTTGGACACTTGCAGGGATGGGACATCCACAGCTCCATCTTGTCAGTCCAGAAGCTCCAACTTTTCTGGCAGGGCTGAGTTCTGAGCCTTAAGGAGTGACCACTTTGGGAACAGAAAGTTACCGTACCAGTGTCCACTGGGTGTGTGTGAACCACCTTTTTCTGTGCTTGAGTTTGCTTGGATTTTAGATGGAAAATCGGTTAAATCTTAAATCAAAGTCTTTATAAATAATGTGTTTTAGTTTCAGCTGACCAAACTTGTGACAGAAGTCCTGAGACACTGCTGGTAGTGCTGGCAGTGGAGGGAAGCAGAGTAACTGGAGCTGGGGAATAAAGATTGGAATTGTTGGTCTTCTGTGGCTGCACTCTCTTAAATTTGGGGGAAATTCGAGAAGACTTCATTATCTCTTTTTCATCCAGATCAGTCTTCTAGAACGAGATAAGGCCATAGGCTGGTACATAATTCAGTGCTGAGAGGATGCTGAAGGTCAGCACAGCAAGAACAGGATATTCAAAGAAAAAACTCAAGCAACATTGATTTTCTCCCCCTATTTCCTTCCAACCATCCAGATCTGTCCATGTTTTCCTGGGGCTGGTGAAGATGACCTTGCTCTCCCCAACCCTGTACCTATGCCCAATTTGAAATAATTGCTACAAAAGAAGAATAAAGATGAAAAGAAAGAACTGGTTTTGCATTTCATCTGCGAGGAGTAAGGGCCAGCATTAACCTGATGATGTTCCAAGTGTTGGCAAACTGATGGGAAGTTCCTGCACAGGGTGTAGATGATGGAAGCACTTGGAAGGAAATTGTTGGAAGAGGCAAAGAGTGCAACCAGGAGTTCTTTGAAGGCGGTGAGCCCTTGAGCAGCTCCCCTTCCCTCCCTTGGGGCTGCCTGCTCCCACCTGCTCTGTGCTGCCACAGCCCTTTGGCAGCCCGAGCAGTGAATCAGGCTCGCAGAGTGACTATAAAATGGATAATTTTATATTTTTACGTTGGCCTGGGCGTGGGGGCGGGGATCGGGTTACAGCAGCAGCTCGGCCCCGGAGCCGGCACAGGGATCGGGGAATGGGCTGTGTGGGTGGGCAGCAGAGAGGCAGGGCTTGGGTAGCTGCCCCTGACAGCGCTGGCACTTCATGGAGAGCGCCATTCCCAGGAATTCCTGCCACCCCTCCTGTAGGAAACCATCCTCTGTCAGTCTCTGTCCCCTCCTGGCTCTGCCTCTCGGACTTTTTGCTGTCTTAGACTTCATTCATGCTCGCGTGGTGCCCTGCGTGTGCATCCCAGCACAGCCTTAGCTTGGGAATGATTTCTGGCTCCCACTCTCCTCATGCTTCTCTTCTTGCTCTCTTTTCCCTTCTGCTCCTCCTCGAGTTTCCCTTCACCTTTTAAACAATTTTCTAACTTTTGCTTCTTCTCCCAGGTCATTGCCAGCACCTCTGTTATTGTAATTGGCTCAGTTGCTTGTTCTTTGTCCTTTCTCTTGCCCAATAGGAAAAAATCCCCGTTTTAAACACTAAAACCTCTTAAGAAACCCCAAGTTTTTAATTTTCTGTGCATTGCCCCAGAACATTACTACAAACCAATACAACATTGAAATTTCATCTCTGTCTCACTGACTTTTGAATTTTCACTTGAATTCTGTATTGCCTTAAGATAGACGTGCACACACAAAATCTGTTTTTCCTTTTTGGACAAACTGAAAGATGAATCGAAATTCCCAAAGTTAATTTCTAAGAAAAGGTATTTTCACTGTGTAAGCTGTGAGCAGAACCTCCTGATGCTGAATTGTGGAGTGGAGATGCTTCATTTTCTTCTTCTTGCTCTACAAAGGAGACATAAAAAATATTTCTATTCCACACAACCACCAGCTGGGCCAGTTATGTTAAAAACCAACCCAAACTCTTTTGGAAACTCCATGCTTGCTTGTCCACTTAAAGAGGCAACCAGTTTCATTCCATGTATTCAGATACACAATATTGTAGCCTAAACTATTTAAATCTTGTTGATCATTATTTACCTGTTAGTTGGAGAGTAGACAGAAGGGTCATGCTTTAATATCTGAATCCATCCATTTGAATGTCCATCCATCTTTTAACAATCCAAAATGACTTCAAATAAAACTGGAAAATTGGGTGATGCACTTATTCTTTATAACAGGAAGAAAACAGTGAAATTCTTCTGCCCATCCCCTTTGAGTTTTTGGGTGGGCTGAGGGCAGGAGCACGGGCAGTACCCAGCAAGATCTGCTTTCTCCATGGCAAATGGGATGGACATCTTTGGAATTCTTACATGATAATGAACATAAATGGGAGTGTGAATTACAGTGGTTGTCTTCGGAGATGTTCACTGCTTCTCTCTTAGTAAATAAAATGACTACTCATAAATGCTGTATCTCTGGTGACTTGCAGCTTGGCTGATGATTCTCTTTCTTAATTTTCTTAATCCCTTTGAGTGGTTTCCCAGTGAACTCTGCCCATCCTGCTTGGTTTCTGTGTGGTTTATTTCACTGCCTTGTGCTGAACAATGTGGCACTGCTCAGTTCCAGGAGCACCTGAGGTTTCTTAGGCACAGAATTCTGTAGCTCCTCTGGTGTTTGGTGCTTGTGTTCCCCCCTCCATCCCCTTCTTTGGCATTCCATGGCACTTCTCCTGAAGCCAAATTTCCCTTTTCCCTGAGTTGCTTTGGGTCGACTGTCCATGAAATATTCCAGACAAAAATGTCTGGGCAAAAAAGGGCAAGTTCCAGGCCTTGGCTGCTGGGTGAGAGAATCACAGAATCATTTGGAAAATGGTTGGGAAAGCTCTCCCAGCCCAGGCAGTCCCAGCTGTGCCCCATGCCCACCTTGTCCCCAGCCCAGAGCACTGAGTGCCACCTCCAGGTGACACCTGCAGGGATCCCTGGGCAGCCCCTGGAATGTGTCAGAGCACACCCAGGACCTCCTGTTGAGCTGTTTCACGACATGGGAACAGGAGCAGCCCTGTAGCAGAAGTTCCCTTTTCCCAGCAGTCTTTCCTCAAAAGCACAGCACATCATCCCATGGAATACAGCAGCTCAGTGTCAGTACAAAAGTAAAGAAAAAAGATCTGCTGAAAAAGTGGCTTTCTTTTGGAGTCTTTCCATCCATCCCAAGCTATTCTTGGGAGTGTGAACTTCAGTGGGACACTAAAGGTTTTCTTGCCTTTTTTATTTCCTGGATACTTTGGATCCTGAGTGCTCTTTGGAGGGTTATAAGGTCTGGATTTAAAAGCTTTTTTTTTTTTTTTTAAATTTGTCCTCATTTCCTTCCTGCAACCTGCCTTATTAAAACCATTTTAGGAATTTTTATCAGAGAAAAAAAAATACTACAGGAAACCAAACTTCTCTGGTAAGGCCCTTATCAACTTATGATGCTGGCAGAGATAGTTTATTTAATAAAATTGTATAGTCTTACCATGACCTAAATACTGAAATGGTAAAGATTTAGTGCAGTGTTTACTTCTTGAACAAATGAGAAATATCTTGGAGAGCATCAGACTGATCAGTGTCAACTCCACTTTGGGATGCTGGAATTGGTGAAGTTCACATAAACTTGTCCCAAAGGTTCAACTTTTTCTATTTCTCCTCATAAAAGTCGAGTTAGACCAAATGAACATGAGAGGTTCTGTTAGAGAGACTTTTCCTGGGCTTTTATCTCACTGAGAGATGTCTCTTAGACTTTTCTCTTACAGCTGCCATCAGGGAACAATCCAAAGTGAATTCCATACTCTTCCACAGTGCCTGGACTCAAAAAGGGATTCAAGTTATCCCAAATTCACACACCGAGCTTGAACTGCACATCCAGGACCTGTCCATGGCAGGGCAGCTCCAACCTCTTGTTGGATCAGAAAATCATTGTTTGCCATATTAATAAGCAGGAGATAATAAACTTCTGGGAGTGATTGGCAATCAGTTCACTTGAAAGAGTGTCATGGCTCTTTGGTCATTGAAGGTTTATAAATGATAAATTCTTTTTGGAGGCATCCATACGTGGATGAAGGCTTGATGAGGAATTCCTGGAGGAAATTCTAAGGGATTTGGGTACATATCAGATTATAATTAATACATTCTGAGCTTATTTTTTTAAACATTAAAGACAATGGCTTTATCTAGGGGAACAAATATTCTAGAGTCTTCAGTGAGCTACCAGTAACTGTATTTTTGGGGTGAATGTTTGATGAAATCTTTATTCAGTGTGAAAATAAATGTACCCTGCTTGATGTGCACCCAGTGTCTGTACTGGCTTTTCTCCTTTGCATCCACATGCTTTTATCACTTGGGTAGGATGCCTGAATTATTCTGATGGATTATAACACCACTTAAAACGGAGGAATTTGCAGCTTATTACCTCCCCCTGCCTGTATCTCAGTATACCTTGGGATATACCAAGATTTGCTTTAATATTATGCTTAACAGCAGGGATGGATGGAGGCTGAAAAGATAATGCAACGAGACCTTGGAATCGTGAGTCTGAAAAAGGTGTTTTGACTCCATCCCCAGATGATATGAAAATTTTCCTCAAGTTCCTTAGTTTATCTCCTTCTTCAATGAGAATTTTCTAGGTCAGCGGTTCCTTAACCGGGGAATAAGGCCATGGCAAATGCGCTACAGATGGAACATAAACCCACCCTGAGTGATGGGAAGTTAACAAATATTATCCTAGGGATGATTCACATTGAGGGGAAAAAACCTTTGGAGCCGACAAGGATGTGTGGTTCTGAGCAGTGGAGAAGGGCTTGGAGTGAACAATGTGTGAGGAAAATGTGGGAGCTTTATTTATTCATGGCTTTCGTGTGCAGTGAATCTCCCCCTCTGCTCTCGTGAGATCCCACCTGGAATGCTGCTTCCAGCTCTGGGGACCCCAGGATCAGGGGGTGGAGCTGCTGGAGTCCAGAGGAGGGACACAAAGGTGGTCTGAGCCCCTCTGCTCTGGGGCCAGGCTGGGGGAGCTGGGGCTGGAGAAGAGAAGCTCCAGGGAGAGCTCAGAGCCCCTTGCAGGGCCTAAAGGGGCTCCAGGAGAGCTGGAGAGGGACTGGGGACAAGGCCTGGAGGGACAGGACACAGGGAATGGCTTCAAAGTAGGATTTGATGGGATCTTGGGCAGGAATTGTTCCCTGGCAGGGTGGGGAGAGGCTGGAATAGAATCCCCAGAGCAGCTGTGGCTGCCCCTGGATCCCTGGCAGTGCCCCAGGCCGGGTTGGACATTGGGCTTGGAGCAGCCTGGGAGGTGTCCTTGCCTGCTGGAGGAGCTTTCAGGTCCCTTCCAAGGCAGGAACTGTGGGAGTGTCAGGCAGGTTCAGCCGTGGAGCTGTGCAGAGTCAGCAGCAAAGTCCAACAGCAGCCAGGCTCTGAGTGCTGAGCTGCAGCCCTGACTCACTGCTGGGCAGTGCCAGGTGTGGCACAGGGAGGGCTCTGGGAACACAGCAGCCAGATCTGCATCACCTTTGGCTTTTGGGAGGCTTCAGCCTAAAAATAATGATTTGAATGAAATTATTCCGTTTATTCCCATGGAGTTGAATGCGTGTGATTGTCTTGGAGCCTGAACTGTCAGTTTTCAAAGCTGATGAACTTCATAGGAGCTGCTATTTGTGTGTTGAGCAAGGATTTTAATCCTGGTGCTTCCATCCTGGCATGTCTGGAGAAAGCTGGAGCTGGTGTGATGTTTTCCAAGTTAAAAGGAGCTGGAAGAGCAGTTTGAGAGGACCCAGCCATGTCTGCCCAGTCTAAATCTGATTAATGAAAAGCAAAGGTTGTGGCATTGCAGTTGTCAGGGGGAGCTGCCAGAGGGGGAGCATTTAAACAGCAGCTCCTGGTGTGTTTGAAAAGGTCCAAAAGTCCTTAAAAATGCTCACAAACCTATATATGGCTAAAAAAAAAAGCCACTAACCCAAAATCTTACAAATTAGCACCATTTCTGTACAGAGCCAGCAGTTACACCTTGGTGTGATTGGCTTTGTGTTGTAGTGATGTTTTCGTTTTGATTTTTGTTTTTAAATTTTGTTTTTAAAAGTGGTTTGTTTGTTTGTTTTTAATTTAAGAGACTAAATCTATGCCTATATCCATGTATTAAAATATTTTAGAAACTTTCAAGACTTTCAAGGTATTGCTATTCCAGGGTAACAAACATCTACATTGTTATACTTGAAATAACTTTAAATCTTTGAGAGCAACACCAGACCTGTCTTCTGCCAAAATGGAGCTGGAAAAGTAGTTTTATTTCATTTAAACATAGGACAGCAGCTGCACAGAATCTTGATAAATATATGAAGTATTTGTTTGTGTGTGGTCTGAGTAAGGTTGATTTTGATTTTTCCAGCTCTAGTCCTGAATGGAAAAGTTCAGGTGGCTGCACCTGAGTCCCCTCCCTGCCAGATCTCTGAGAAGCAGAGCCCAGTTTGAAAATAAAGAATACAACAAAAAATGAGAGCAGCAGTAGTGGCCACTAAATTGGAAGAATAATCAGCTGTAGTGTAATATCAAGGTTGTAGTAAAAATCTGTAAATCGAGAGTTTGGCCACGTTCTGTGGAAACTTGAGGCAGCTTTAGGTGTTCCTGTAATTCTTCTTCCTTTATGGCTCAGAAATTCAGGGAGAAGTAGGAAGGTTGTGCTCCCTCGAGACTTCTGGGTCTGAAGTCCTGAAGTGATGAATGCAATTCTGTAGCAGGGCATGTTTGGCTTTGCATTTCTCGAGTTCTTTTCCCAACCACAAGGAACAGAAACGGTTTTTGTACGTGGAATTGTTGGCCTTGTTGAGGGCATCTGTAGGGAAAAAAAAAAAAATACCTGCAGAAAAATCTCAGCTCTGCAAAACATTTCATATTCTTCTGGATAAACTAAATAAATGTATGTTCCACTTTGGAATATGAGTTTATTCCCATGCTCCTGATATTGCAGGGGATGGGCAGCTCCAGCTGTAGCATCCTTGCCTTTTGTTTGCTGGAGGGAGGGGAATGCAAATCCAGCGGTTTGACTTTTGTCTGACATTATTGAGTGGGTGGAAAAAAAGAGCCACTCCCCTTTCTAATTGGAGGTTCCTTATAAGGTCAGTGGACTGCAAAATATTTGAAGTTTGTGCTTCTAAAATTAATATTTTTATTCAGTGAGTAAGTAAAGCATCAGATGCAAATTATCTAAAAAATCTCAAGTATTTCAACCTTTATTGTGGGGCTTTTCTTCCCCTCCTCTCCCCCCCTTGCTGTGTCAGTTTAATTCTTCCTAAAACCACAGGCTTTATTCTGGGGTTCACATGAATGAATGAATATTTAAAAAAACAAATCCTGAACTTCTCTGGCTGGCTGGGTCAGTTATAAATTTAACATTTCGGTTCCTTCAGACACCTGGGAACCAGTACATGTTTAGAACTGTAAAAAAAATTGTGTATTATAAAACAACCGTGTGTTATAAATCAGGAATTTCAGAGACTCACACTGCACTCTGAAGTCTGCCTGAATCAATCCTGGTCTGTGGCTGATAAAATCACACTTGGTCGTATTTTAGGTGCATTTGTGGGTATTTTGGCCACATCTGCAGTGGCCCAGCTTAGAGGACTGAACTGGGATTAATAATTGTGGCCTTGGATTTCTCCTGCTTTTTAAAAAATTATTTTAAAATTTTCTAAAAAATTAAAATTAATAAAAAAATTTAATAAATTTTATTTAAAAATTAAATTTAAAAATTTAAAATTAAAAAAAAAAATTGCTGAGTGCCCCTGTCCCATTGCAGCAGCAGCAGTGGGGAGGGCAGAGGCTGCTTCAGTTCTGCTGCTGCTGGGCAGCAATTCCTGCTCTGCTGCAACTGCAGCTCTGAAATTGGGTGAGAAACTCTGTGATTTCAGCAAAGCTGCTTCCACGAGCTTTCACACCTCACCCATGGCTTCTTGCATCACGTGGTGTAAATTTAGCATGAGAGTGAAACCAGTCATTCACAGCATCTTCATTTCAGAGGAGCCAGTGCTTTTTGGAACTCCAAAATAAAAATCCTGGTTGGGCATGGTTTGGATTGAGTTGGGCATCTCACAAATCCTGATCTGGAAACTCCCAGTGCACATTGCAGCTCCTCAGGAGGATGAGTTGGGGAAGTCTGCTATAAACTCAGTTTTGTTCGTTGTTGCCTTTTCCCCAGCAGTGTAGGAAAAATCTCAATTTCCAAAGTTTTGATGTTCTCTTTACGTGTTTAAGGAGAAAGCTGCACCCTGTGAGAGAGGGTGAGCTGCCATCAGAAGGGACTCTGCTCGTGGTTCTGTAAATTCCACAAAGTCACCTGAAGAGAGGTACTTTATTTTTTACAACATTAGGAATTTTAAAACCTACAGATGATGAATTTTAAAACCTTTTCCCAGAGAAGCTGTGGCTGCCCCATTCCTGAAAATGTCCCAGGCCAGGCTGGATGGGGCTTGGAGCAACCTGGGATAGTGGAAGGTGTCCCTGCCCAGGGAGGATCTTTAAGGTCCCTTCCATCCCAAACCATTCCATGATTCCCTGGTTCTGTAGTGTTCAAGCAGTTGCTGTTCCAGTGAAAGCATTCAGCAAATAAGTGTTGCAGAACCCAGAGAAATTAAGGCTGGAGAAGGGGATCTGTGACTTCTTTGGTAACAGCACAGATGTGATGCTGATCACAAATTCATTTACCTCTGTTTTAGTACTCAAAGTATTTGCTGTGGGGTACACAGGAACCTGCAGGTGCCCAGAAGGGGCAGGGATATATTGGCTTTTTATGCTGGAATAACCCAGCTTTAATTTTCCACTGTGATGTTGCAGGTGAACCCGAGTTGTGCAAAGCAGAACTCACTACAGCGTGGCCATTTTTTTCCCCTTTTCATTCTCCTGAATTATTCCTTCATCACTTACGTTGGTCACAAGAAGAGCAGTGAATTTGGGTGTGTTTAGCTTTCAGATGTGTGCTGATTTGGACATTAAACACACGGGATTTCCCTGTAACAAAAGCACGCTGCCTGTGCTGGGTGCTGGCAAAACAATGATCCTGGAATTCCTCAGCTTTGTCCCTCTGGGAAGCTGTCAGTCACTGAGCAGCACCCTGTCAGATTTATTAATCTAATTCCAATTGGATTGATTGTACTTCACATTTCACTGTGCAGCATTTGAAATAAAAACACCAAATCTGTGTCTTTGAGGAATCTTTTCCTCAGTTTGTCTTACATCAAACCTCATCACTGGTTGCCTCTGCATAATTCAGATGTCTAAATCCATTATATTCCTGTATGTTAATAACCCCAATTTCATGGTGGGTACCTCAGGATAATTTTCCTAGTAAATAAATTTTAAAAAAATGTGGTTTCTGAGTAAGTATTTATATTTTATGTTGTTAGCAACAGGCCTGCCCGTGTTCACCGAAGGTCAGTGACCTGAATTATGTTCAGCTCTGCCAGCAGTGTGTGTAGTCATGAGAAATGCAGGGGGTTCTCTGTATTCCACGAGTATGACTTTAAAAATTACAAAATAATCTTCTCACGGAGGAAAAACTTGAACCTGGCTTTGCAAAAAGATTCCATATTGAATCTTATAATACAGCGATCCTGGATAAGGAAAATAAGTCCCCCTATGAAGGGTTTTAATTAGTAAAATGTAAAAAGTAAACCCCTCCCCAGCAGACTTCTCTTTTAATTAAATTTTCATGCTAATAATGGTTTTTGCACTTTAACTTTTAGGGCTTTAGAAATCTGATTGCTCTGAACCCACCTTTGATCTGCTCCAAACCTATTGACGTGTGTCGGGTATTGAGTTTTGCAGGAAGGGATGGATGCTCCTAAGGAACACAGGGAATAAAACTTTAATTCATAAAGAGGCAGGGAAACCGGGCTTGGGGTGTGAGGAGAAGTCAGAGAAATGACCAAGTTTTGTTACTCAGTGTCACCATCCCTGTAATACCGCGGCTGTAACCTGGCCCAGAGCGTGCTCAGCATCCTCGCTGTGTGTGACTAAGCCTGCGGTGACTCGGGATTGCTCATGAGCAGGGAGTGGCCCCGGATGGGGGATCCCATTCCCTGGGTTTGAGGAGATATCAGGAGCCTCGGGTGGGGTAGGGAGGAGAAAAACAGGAAACAAAGGCGGGAGGTAAAGTTCTAGCACAGATGATTTCTAAGAATTGCTCTCTTTGTTTAAATAAACGACTTCAGCTTTTATTCTTCTCTTTGCTCAACCACTTTCAATAATTTGCTTTTTAACACCTTTCCTGTCATCTGTTCCTTCCTCTCCTCCTTTATTTCCAATTCACTTCTGTTCTATACTGGTAAGGAGATCAAACTGGGTTCTTGAAGCCCAGTAAATGTTATTACTGAGGGGATTCTTCTCGTAATGATCTTACAGACTGTGTGATGAGTAGGATTTGCTCTTGCCTCCTCTTATCATCAATTTATTATCTAAACCAGGAAGCCTTTGTGCAGGCTGTCTGAAAGACCTTTTGCTTTAAGAACTTGGCAATGCAGACACAGCTGAAGACTGAGTTTAAGGTGCTGCCCCTGCAGCCATTGGGTGACATTTGGTTTTATCTATTAAAAAAAAAAATTAAAATCGTTACCATTTTATGTTGTATGTCTGTGATGCTGTTACTGTCACAGGGCTTTGGGCTCTGCTAAGATTTCAAACCCCTCCTTGGAAAACAGGGCTCCACCTGCTTTTCCACTCTGGAATTCCACAGGACTTCTCCAGGATGGGCTGATGAGGAGTTGGAAGGAGACTGAAGCTGGGCTGGGTCTCTGTTCCTGCTCAGCTCTGAAATGCACCAATGTGTTGATTCCTGTTAATCACCTGTTAATGACTTTCTCACATCAGCGGCTCTTCCTTAGTGTCGGTAGCTCTTAAAGTGTCTCCTAAATTCTGAAATAACTCCGGGCTCTGTGGTTACCTCTGCAGCTGCTGTGGGAGCTGAGCATTCCCACTGTGGAACGGGCAGGAGACAATGGTTGAACACTCCACGATATTTGAGCTGAAAATTGCTCAAACTCTGATGACAGTTCGAACTAAGCTGGGTTAGGATTGGAAACTGGTCTTGCACTGGTGGCACTGGGAGGGGATCAAGCAGTGGCTGAGCTGCAGGGTGGTAAAGACAAGAGAGTGATGCCTTCAGCCCCTGAGCTGCTGCTGGCAAAGGCTTCCTGTAATCCTGGTGTAAACCCAGAGGTGCTGCAGGTAAAGGGAATAAAGGATATTGGCCAGAGAGCTTTCAGAGATGGGACTGAGGCTCTGTAGCCTTAGGGCACCTGTGTGGGATGGACAAACCTCGTGCTCCAGGACTTGGAGCTGCTGCAGAGAGCCCAGAGGAGGCCCCAGGATGAGCAGAGGGCTGGAGCAGCTCTGCTGGGAGGAAAGGCTGGCACAGCTGGGATTGTTCAGCCTGGCCAGGAGAAGCTTTGGGCTGAGCTCAGGGTGGCCTTGCAGGGCCTGAAGGAGCTGCAGGAACCCTGGAGAGAGACAATTCCCAAGGGCTGCAGGGACAGCACCCAGGGAATGGCTTCAAACTGAAAAATGCCAAGTTTGGGTGGGATGTTGGGAAAAAATCCTTCCCTGGGAGGGTGGGGAGGGGCTGGAATAGAATTCCCAGATTTGCTGTGGCTGCCCCTGGATCCCTGGCAGTGTCCCAGGCCAGGTTGGACATTGGGGCACTGCTCTAAGGGACAGTGGAAAGTGTCCCTGCCATGGCAGGGGTGGCACTGGATGAGCTTTCAGGTCCCTTCCAACCCAAACCATCCTGAGATTCCATTGTCAGTTTGTTCAAATCAGAGTTTGTTCTTCCTTTCTGTTTTCCTGTTGACTCCCAGGGCTGCGTGTGCTGGCTCAGTGGGCTCAGCACCTGCCCCAGACCAAAGCTTTCCCTCACACTGAAGAGATTTAGGCACCAGCCCAGTCTGTAGGACCTGGGTGGCCTCAGCAGTGCTCCTGGCAGCTCTGGGTGTGGCAGTGCCATCCCAGAGCTCTGTGGAAGTGCAGCCATAAAAACCCTCTGGGATGACTTTTAGGGTTTCCCTTTTTTTGGGGGGGGGGCACAGCAGCAAAAATTCACCTGCTCCTAAAACACCAATGCAACACCTGCTCCTACATGGATCCAAAAAGCAATTCCTCATCCTCCTGCCCCCTTCCCTTTGGTGTGTGTGACACTGGAGTGGCACAGGGACAAGGCCAGAGTGGTGGCAGGAGGGCAGGGTGGGCTGGGCAGGGTTGGAACTCTCATTGTCGGGGGGAAATGGAGCGAACGGCGCCGGTTGCTGCTCGAATTGCAGGGTCTGAGTGCATTTTAGGCTGCTCACACTTGCCTGAAGTTACATATTTCAGGAGGTGTTTAAATAATAATAACTCTCCAATTCCAGCTGGTCAGTAATTTGCAGGGTTCTCTCAAATTCTCAGGAATTCCAAGTGGGTTTGATATTTCCATAGGTTGTAGAGTACCAAGGGTTATTTGTTGGAGAACAAGTGAAAAACAAATGCTTGAGAAATGTTTTGACCAGTCTTAGTTGCTGGGTGTTGTGTTTTGGGTTTTAATTTTTTTTTTTTGTTCATAATCCTGCTGTTCTTCTTAATTTCTGTTGGAGTTTTCTTCATAGAAACTCCTGCCTTTATATCTCTTTGTATATGTAAAGTACAATTTTATTTTTCTGAGCATATTTTAATTATTTGCAGCAAGGTGAACCTAACTTAATCTCATCAGGCCATGAGGAGAAACTTTCACATTTAGGAATTTGTATGCACTTGTAGTTGTAGCTTGTAGATTTGGGAAAATCCCACAAGTTCAGTTGTGGTTTAGAAATATTGTCCTGAATTTCTGTGAAAATCCACACATTTAAGGGCTTGGCAAAGATGGGTAAATGACAAGTTTTTGGAATGATGTTAATACTGAGATTTATTCAACTGCCCAGTTGAAATTTAACACTTAAAGTTGACATTTTGACACTTACAAAGTTTTTCTAAAACCAAACACCAGTGGCAGAGAAGTCTTTGTCCTGCCTGCCTCCTGTTGGAAAACTTCATTTTCTGTTTAGATTTCCTTGGTTTATCTCGGGGTTGAACTGAGCAGTTGTGGCTGCAGTTTAACAAGTTTATTCTTATTTTTTTTCTCCCTTTTTTCAGTGTTGTTTGCTGCTGGACTCCCCCCATCCCCACAACCCTGCAGGATGATATGAGACTTGAAAGAAGACGATGCATACAGGTGATTTAAAATTTAGAATTTTTACAATGAAAAATGATGGATGTTCTTGATGTGCTTTTTGTTGCTGTTCCATTCCCTGTCCCCCCAAATGATGTTGTTCCAACTTAGTAGAAGATTTAAGAATTTAAATTCAGAATTTTGAAATCTTTCTTTGCCTTTTCAAAACTCTTCTGCAGTTCGGAAAACTCTTCTTCTTCCAGGGAGAAAATGGTTTTCCTGAACGGAATATTGTTTTCAAAGTTATAATGGGAATGCTTCTGAAGGTGCCATTTAAATGGACTGATTGATATTTTAAGAAATTCTCCCATTTTTTGGCTAATCAAAAATCCTTGAAGTGCCAAGTGTATTTGCAGATTCGATGGCTGATTTTTTACTTTTGCTGGAAATACAATTCATATTTCGACACCATGAGCAGCAGAAACAGAACAAAATTGAGTTTATCCAGGAGGGTTGGTCTAATTTTTTATATCCAAATGCCCTTCCTTCAACCAAATCTTTGCTTTGCTTGTTCAGCTTTAAACCCCAGGAATCCTTAGGGCTGGAATAAAAAAAAAAAAAAAGCTGGGCAGATTTCCGTGTGCATCCAGCTCATCTCCTGATTGACAGTTTTCAGTTGCATCAGCTGTTGGTGCATAAACAGCTTTGGAGGGGCTGTTTACATGGAGCCTTTGGATTAGGACCAAGATGCTGGAAGTGGAGATTTCATTCCCTGAAAACCAAACATCGCTCGTTCCACTCCCCTGTTTGGGAGTTGTGTGCTGAAAGCTCAAGTCAAAGCAGGTCTAAAGAATTCTAAAATTAGGTTGGGCAAAGGAGAAGGAAAAACTTCTCCAAAGGGATATTTCATTTTCATGTTTCTTTTTAAATATCTGCATCTAGAGGAGAGGCATTAAAAGTCTAGAAAATTGATGTCCCATCAGATTCGGGGAGCTCTGTCTAGTAGGCAGTGACAGATTAAAATAGAACCTAAATATTGAGAAAATGTTTTGAAAGCTTTAAAAATACTCATCCCACAGCTGAAAGGAGAGATAATGTTATGAAATTGTACCTCATGTATGACTGTGTTTGAGAGAATTCAGTTTCACATTGCAATACACGAATCTGATTTCAAACTTTCAACTTCAGCATTTTCAGTCTTGGTCAGAATTTCTTGGTCAGAATCAGAATTTCATTTCTTGGTCAGATGGTGTTGAGCTTGTAGGATTATGAGCTTGCAGAATAGAAATGGATACAAGATTTAGAAATTTAAGTGGTAATTCTGTCTCCTGCAGCTCAAATTCTTTATTTACAAGTCCCTTGATAAATACAGATCAAAAACCATGACAAAGACCTTTATGCCTCTGATGTGTTGGAAGTTAAAGAACTCGGATTTATTTTCATTTTCTGTTTATTGGGAGGTTCTGAGAATGAACAAGATGTGCAGGCCTTAAAGTGAGACCCTGCCCTGTGATAATTTGGTGGTGCAGTGACAGGAGGAGTCATTTGGTGACTCTGCTGATCTCGGTCTCAAGTTCAAAGTAGCTGAGGAGAGCTCAGACCCAAAATTGAAAGTTTTTGTGGTTGTTGAGGATGGCTCTCGTGCATTTTCAAGAAGGTTTCTTGAGGGTGATTGATCAGAGGTGCCTGGTAATGTCTAAACTACCTTTGGTTAAAGGGGGGAAGTTTCTACAGGGTCAATAAATTCTTTGTTATAATGGGGATCACTTCAGCTTCCTGGAAGCTCTAAAGCCCCACAATTAACCACAGCAGAACTGGGGAAACAATCCCCTAAAGAAGATTTTTTCCTTTCTACCATGGAATACTTTAATTTTAGATCACCACTTAGGCTGAAAACACAGAAATGTATTAAGGTCCACTGCTTTTTGAAAAAAAAAAGTGAAAATTTGAAGAAATGGGGATATTAAATGCTGTTCTCCAGTTTGACTCACCAGGAAAACAAACCTGCAGCACGTTGAACTTCTCTTTTTGCCCTGTATAATATGTAGGACACTCAGCAAAAAGGCCCCTTTAAGGTGCTGTTTGGAGAACTGAAAGAGTTTTAATAATTTTGTCGACGATCTGGAGCAGGGGATTGAGTGCACCCTCAGCCAGTTTGTGGGCAACACCACTTTGGGCAGGAGTGTGGATGTGGAAGGCTCTGCAGAGGGATCAGGACAGGCTGGATCCATGGGATGAGGCCAAGTGGGTGAGGGTCAGCCAGGCCAAGGGTCAGTCCTACCCTTGGGTCACAACAACCCCGTGGAGCTCCAGGCTGGGCAGAGGGGCTGGAAAAGCTGGAAAAGACCCTGGGGGTGCTGGGGACAGGGGCTGGACACGAGCCCAGGGGTGCCCAGGGGGGCAAGAGGCCACTGGCCCCTGGGCTGGGTGAGGAATTGTGTGTCCAGCAGGAGCAGGGCAGGGATTGTCCCTCTGTGCTCCAGGGCTGTGTCCAGTTGTGGCTCCTGCAGGAGAGCCCTGGAGGGGCTGGAGCGTGTCCAGGGCAGGGCAGGGAGCTGGGGAAGGGGCTGGAGGCCCAGGAGGGGCTGAGGGAGCTGGGAAGGGGCTGAGCCTGGAGCAAAGGAGGCTCAGGGGGGACCTTGTGGCTCTGCACAAGTCCCTGCCAGGAGGGGACAGCCGGGGGGGTCGGGCTCTGCTCCCAGGGCCACAGGGCCAGGAGGAGAGGGAACGGCCTCAGGCTGGGCCAGGGGAGGCTCAGCTTGGCCAGCAGCAGGAATTTCCCCATGGAAAGGGTGCTCAGGCCTTGGCAGGGGCTGCCCAGGGAGGTGCTGCAATCACAACCCTGGGAAATGTTCAGGAACCTGTGGATGTGGCCCTTGAGTTCATGGACCGGGCAGAGTTGGGTTAGGGTTGGACTTTGATGATCTTAGAGGTGTTTTCCAGCCTTAATGATTCTCTGATTCCGTGTTTTTGTGTGGATTTTTTAGGATCTGTTCTGCTTTTCCCTGAAACACTGCAATAAGCAGAGCAGGAAAGTTTTTATTTACATTTACGTACCAAGTTTGTATTTCAGTCATGTTGTGCTAACACAGGGAATGCCTTAGAAGGTGATTTTTGACAAAAAAGTGTCTTCAGAATAGGAATTTTTATTTCTTTGTCCTTTGCAACTCTCTCCAGGACCCTTTGGGAAAGCAAGGAACTGAACACTTCTGGGTGTTGTTAGGTTGGTGGTCAATTATCCTTCCCATATTCACTTTTCATGGTGTGGTGGCATCAAATTTGGGATTGTGTTGGGTTCCTTCAAGCAGGGATTCATGTTGTGTTCAAAAGTTGGTGTTTCCAGAGTTACTGCTGCACCTTGTCCTGCTCCTGGGTAACTCAGTGGTTGATTGTTCTTTTCTTTTTTCTTCTTTTTTATTGAGATTCCTTATAAAAATCATTTAGTTTTATAACAGCTTTCTGGGTTTGATTTTTGTAGTTATGCTGGAGCCTCAGGAATATGGATCTAAAAATTCTGAGTTGTCTGATTTTTAAGCTTTTGAAGAGCTCAAAACTTCTTTTTGTTACCTTTGTAAGAAAACAGAATAACATAATGGTTACAGCAAATTATTCTCATCAAGGTGGAATTATCTTGGATACACCAGAGATGTTGAGAACCAAGGAAATGTGATAATGGTGGAGTCAAGTTGGATAAGACATTGGAAATGCTCATATTGCTCTTAACTTGAAAAATAAAAGATCATTTTTGGAAAAGAAAAAAAAGCCAATCCAATATTCTCCAATAAGGATACTGCAAGAGCAATTAAATGGTCAATTCTCACACAAACACCTTCTGTATTCTTTATTAAAATATAAAAATCCAAAGGAAGGATTTTTGGGAAGTTCCTGGGTTGGGTTGAGTTCAGGGCCTGCAAGTGTCCAGGTGTTGATTTTATGGAAGAATACAATGGAAATGGAGAATTGGGCCAGGGCTCTCACATCTCCTGCTTCATATTTATTTGCTGATTTCATTGAGCCTGTAGCTGTTTTAAAGGATATTTTTATATGTCAGTATTAAAAAAAAAACCCACAAACCAAAGCAAAATCCCCACTGTTGTCGTGCAGTCAGAACAAAGTGTGTCCATGGTGCTGCTCTGTGTTTGGAGCTCACCTGTGTTACCTGAACTGCTTCTGGAAGTGGAAAATGCAGAAAATTCCTGGGCCAGCACCACGTTTTCCCTTCCCTGCATGTTCCTGTGGCAGGGGAGATGCTGGCCCTGGTTCTACTGGGGTGATTGATCCCAGGTTCCCTTGGGGAGGTGAAAGTTGGGGGCAGAAAATGAGGCTTGGAAGAAAATTGAGGGCAGAAAATGAGGCTTGGAAGAAAGTTGGAGGCAGAAAACCAGGCTTGGAAAGAGCAAAAAAAAAAAATCCAGGTGCTGATTCCCTCCTGGGGCACAGCATGGCTCCCACTGGTTTTGTTTCTGGTGGGACACTGGTTCCAGTTGGATTCTCCCAGGGAGTTCTTGGTGGATATTCAGGTCCTGGCTGAGCAGATCAACACAAGTTTGTCACAAACTGAGGATACCACAAAAATCAGGACAAAGCTGCTCCTTAGGAGGGAAGTTTGAAATACAAGCAGCTAATGAGGGTTTGGATATTCCCAGGGCTAACTCCTGGTTTTCCATGGAGAAATCCCTTTGCAGTGGGATAACCCCTAGTTTTCCATGGAGAAATCCCTTTGCAGTGGGATAACCCCTGGTTTTCCATGGAGAAATCGCTTTGCAGTGGGATAACCCTTGGTTTTCCATGGAGAATTCCCTTTGCAGCAGGGTAACTTCTGGATTTTCCATGGAGAAATCCCTTTGCAGCAGGGTTTGCTGCTGGTTTTCCATGGAGAAATCCCTTTGCAGCAGGGCTATCCCTTGGTTTTCCATGGAGAAATCCCTTTGCAGCAGGGCCAACCCTTGGTTTTCAATGGAGAAATCCCTTTGCAGTGGGATAACCCCTGGTTTTCCATGGAGAAATCCCTTTGCAGCAGGGCCAACTCCTGGTTTTCCATGGAGAAATCCCTTTGCAGCAGGGTTTGCTGCTGGTTTTCCATGGATAAATCCATGCAGGGTTTGCTGCTGGTTTTCCATGGATGAATCCCTTTGCAGTGGGATAACCCCTGGTTTTCCATGGAGAAATCCCTTTGCAGTGGGATAACTCCTGGTTTTCCATGGATGAATCCCTTTGCAGTGGGATAACTCCTGGTTTTCCATGGAGAAATCCCTTTGCAGTGGGATAACCCCTGGTTTTCCATGGAGAAATCCCTTTGCAGCAGGGCCAACTCCTGGTTTTCCATGGGGAAATCCTTTTGCAGCAGGGTAACTCCTGGTTTTCCATGGAGAAATCCATGCAGGGTTTGCTGCTGGTTTTCCATGGATAAATCCATGCAGGATTTACTGCTGGTTTTCCATGGATAAATCCATGCAGGATTTACTGCTGGTTTTCCATGGATAAATCCATGCAGGGTTTTGCTGCTGGTTTTCCATGGATAAATCCATGCAGGGTTTTGCTGCTGGTTTTCCATGGATAAATCCATGCAGGGTTTGCTGCTGGTTTGGGGAGGCTTCGTGTCGAAGCAGTGGGGAAGGGCAGCGCTCCTCAGACTGAAAGTGGAAGTTCTGCTTCTCAGAGATGGAGTCATTGACCTCAATGAATGATAACCTTGAAGTCAACAGACTAAATTAATGCTCTACTTTCTGTATTTGAGAGCAGCAATGTGAAAACCTGGACAGCTAAAGTTAGATTCGTGCATCCATATTTAAAAAGAAGTTGCCTATTTAAAAGAAAAGGGGTTTGGTGGTGTTTTTTTTTTTTTTTTTCTTTTTTCCCCTCCTCCAGAATGGCTCAGTACCTGTGATATTGAAAATTGAAGTTTTCAGCCTCAGCCCCCATCTAAGAGGAAACAAAAAGTCCTGTTCCAGGATTTTGGCATGGAATTACAGCCTGGTGGAGGATGCTGCTTTCCTTATTCAGGAACAGACCAGAGCATCTAAACCAGAAAATCTTTAGATGCTGCTGTTCTTATATATAGTTTTAATATTCTGGAAAAGTAATTTCTATTCATTTTGCCTCCCAATACATGTGACCCTCTTTTAAAAACCTTTTGAGGTAACTTTCAACGAAGTTTTAAGTTGTGAGGAGATTTCTTTCTTGCAAGGCTGAAATTTATTTCTGTTGCTGATTTCTAAGAGCAAAGAAAAAATTCATTTTGAACAAAACCAAATTAAAATCCGGATTAAGAATTGCAATATTTACTATGAAAAATCTTTCCCATTTCCTGAATGATTGCTGAGCACACTGAGAATGCCATAATGAACACAACACTGCAAACACAAAGTTTTTCCTTCAGCTTTTAAAGTCAGTGTTCAGTGTGGGAACAAAAAGGAAAGGTTCTCTTGGGCAAGGCAGCAGTGGGATGGTGAAACTGAATTTGGAGCTGCCCACAGAGTCTGGGAATTGTGCCTTGTCCCAGGGATTTCCTGGCTCAGGTGGCTGCTGGGAGTGGCCCTGTTGTGTGCATCCCATTTTGTGTCCCTGTTTCTGCTGCTTCTGGCAGCAAATGTTCCTGGGATGGTCCTGCTGGCCTGGCTTGGGAGGGTTTGGAGTTTGGAGTGAGGGTGGGTGTGGAAGGGAATCTCAGCCCTGGGCTCCAGGGAAGAGCCCTTGGTTCATATCCACAGGGAGTTCCTTCCCATGGCCTTGGCACGGGCAGCACCAGTTCAGGAGTTTCTGCAGCTTTCCAAGAATCAGGTCGTTTCCACCTGGCTCCACGATTTATGAAGGATGCCTACTACAAACATTTGCTGCCCCACTTATGGATTCAACACAGAATATGCTCAGGAACTGAATGGGATCATTTTCAGTCAAGCTTGTCCCATGAGGATGAATTTGGGGTGTTGGGCAAGGGGCTGAGCCTGGAGCAAAGGAGGCTCAGGGGGGACCTTGTGGCTCTGCACAAGTCCCTGAAATCAGTGAGGTGTGATTTCACCCTGAAGGACTCCCAGGGTGCAGATCTGCACCCAGCAGCCCTTCATGGCTATTTCATGGGTATTTCATGGAATCCCTGAGGCTGGAAAAGCCCTCCCAGCCCAGGCAGTCCCAGCTGTGCCCCATGGCCACCTTGTCCCCAGCCCAGAGCACTGAGTGCCACCTCCAGGTGACACCTGCAGGGATCCTGGGCACTGCAAAGCTCCCTGGGCAGCCCCTGCCAAGGCCTGAGCACCCTTTCCATGGGGAAATTCCTGCTGCTGGCCAAGCTGAGCCTCCCCTGGCCCAGCCTGAGGCCGTTCCCTCTCCTCCTGGCCCTGTGGCCCTGGGAGCAGAGCCCGACCCCCCCGGCTGTCCCCTCCTGGCAGGGACTTGTGCAGAGCCACAAGGTCCCCCCTGAGCCTCCTTTGCTCCAGGCTCAGCCCCTTGTCCAACACCCCAAATTCATCCTCATGGGACAAGCTTGACTGAAAATGATCCCATTCAGTTCCTGAGCATATTCTGTGTTGAATCCATAAGCCGGGCAGCAAAGGTTTGTAGGAGGCATCCTTCATAAATCTTGGAGCCAGGTGGAAATGACCTTTCCCCCCATCCCTAAAACTCTGTTCCTTTGGGGTTAGGTGTTAAAATCCAGACAGACACCATAGGATGGCTCTCTCAACAGCCAGGCCTGAGTAGTTCTTGGTAAGGATTCCATTAATAATAATTCATCAGGCAAGTGGATGTAAGAACTGGGCAAATATTGTTCCTAAATCTTGCTGAAATTGGACATTCTGACTTGTAGGATTTGTATTTCTCTTTTTCTAGTCAGGCTGGTGCTTCCTGTTCTATTCAATTAATTTTGTGATGTGTGGTTTCTATCAATGATAGAAATGTGATATAAAGTTTCTATCAAACCCTCTTGCAGGCAGTGGTGCCCAGATGTGTTTGCTTGATGGGGTAAAGCTGGTGGATTGATTCCCAGCTTTCCAGAGCAACATGGATATGCTCAGCTTGATGACAGAGTTTTTTCCTGGTTGTACACAGGGGAGTAAGTTCCTCTCACCAGGTTTTACCAGAGTTTCTGTGTCTCATTGTGCCATCAGCTACCCATGGATAGCTTGGGTATTTCCATCAGGCGCCTTCAGGCCACATTTTTCAGCCCTCTGATGTCACTGGTGCAGCTCAGACGTCATCTGAGCAGGTCTGGTTAAACCCTGCTGGATTTAGGTACATGATTAAGCCTGGAAAATGTAAAACCGGGAATGTTTCAGATTTCCCTTGTGACGCCACAGTCTCAAACCCACGTTCGTTGATAAGCAGTTAAGGACAGAGATTAGATTAGAGAGCAAGAACCAGCATTTGTTTGTAGCAGTGACACATCAGACTGAAGGTTCTGACCTTCCAGTTGTCCTGGGAGGAGCAGGGAATACCCAGCCCAGCATGGATCCAGCAGCCTGAGGGAAAAGCCTGGTTGCTGAGGCTCAGCACTCCCTGACACTCACACCCAACCCCTGGTGACTTCTGGCTGAGTTAAATCCCAAAGTATCTTTGGGGACGTGGATTGGAGTTTACTGCACACAGAGGCAGCTGTTGAACATCTTTGCTGGAAAGGTGGAGCAGGTGGCAGCAGTTTTGTTCCAGACTGAGAAAAGAGATTTGTTCTTGATTTCCTCCCTTCCCCTGGGAATCTGTTGGTGCTGGCATTTTCCTAACAAATTGGTGGTTGTAAATCCCTTAAAAAACTGGGGCTGCAAGCAGAGTCTGAAGTTCTTCTTTTCCTGGTTAATTCTGGATCTTCTAACTGGTTTCTTTTCGTGTATACTCTTAACTTCTCCTCCATCTCATTGAATGCACTTTGTGAACAGAGAATCCAACCTCAAGGTTGCCAAACCATCCAACACTTGGCTTTTTCTTTACTAAAATCACAGAAAATTTTAATATTTGAGCATCTTCCTATTTGAGTTGAGTATTGTGGGGTGAACTTGCCACTTGTTTGTGCTCCCTCAGACCTGATGGAGAGGGATCAGCAGATGTGCTGTGCCAGGAAATAAACAGGATGATGATGTTTGTAAAGGTGGATGGAGCTGGTTTCATTTTTACCTGGTTTTATAGGCAGTGAGGCCATTAAATAGAGAAAATATTTAATCCTGTGATTAAAGTCCACAATTCCTCAGGACTGCCTTGCCACTCCAGAAAAAGAAACTCTTTCTTGCAATACATGGAGATCCAGACATGGTTTTTTAGCTTAGCTGCAGCAGGACTGACGTCTTCATGCTCCTCCAAGGTCCTGAAGATGCCTAAAAGGAATGAACTGGTTCTCCAAGACTTTATGTATTGGTAAAAGTATCTATGATTTCAGCTGCCATATTAATGTGAGTTCTGAGTTGCTGTTAATGCCTCTCAGTAGATCAGATCCTTCTGCACGAGCTGAGTTGAATATAAAACTGGTTTTATCTTCATGTAGGTATGGAATAATGGCTTACAAATATTATGTTAGCTTATAAAATATAAAATAAATTAAAACACCCCACCCAAATATATTTACCAAGTTTTGTACCTTCCAGTAATCCAGAGGCTTTGTGCTAGTTTGGAATAAAAGTGGGAATTAGGCCCTTTGAAATATTTCCCTTACTGAAGTTTAGCAAAATATCTGAAAGGCAGCAGATGTCCATCGTAATTCCATTTACAGCTTCACTTTAGGTGAGTTCCAGATGCTCTGTGTTAGGCCCTTAAAGACTGTGTAAAAAAAGCAGCAAGCTGGTAATTGATTTATTCTTAAGTTCCTAAAACTTCCAGCTGTAAAATCCAAGTGATCATTTCCCAGTGCTGAGTAATTCCTGGAGTCTTCCCTGAGTCCAGTGATGGATGCAAGGTGTGGAGTTTAAGGATATTTCTGGTGCTTAGGCTCAGAAGGGGATGTAAATAAAGCAGTGTTTCTTTTTAGGCTTAAATGTTCACATCTCTAGAGTTTTCTCCAATATTAAAATTTTCAAAATTGCCTTGTTGAGGTCATCGGATCCCAAAATGGGTTGGGTTGGAAGGAGCTTAAAGATCTTCTCATTCCAACCCCTGCCATGGGCAGGGACACCTCCCACTGTCCCAGGCTGCTCCAAGCCCCAGTGTCCAACCTGGACATTGCCAGGGATCCAGGGGCAGCCACAGCTGCTCTGGGCAAGCTGAGATATTGAAGGAAAACTTTGATCCCAACATTAAGATAATTGTAATAAATAAATAAATAACTGGGAAAAAAAAAACCAAGTACAAGTTAGTCTTTTGTACTTTAATTTAGACCAGTTTGTGATGATCTTGTGTTGGTGATCCTCAGAACCAACTTGATTATTCCTCACCTTTAATGTCCCTGGGCAGGTGCTTTATAAGAGCAGGAACATCTTTTAAATCTTGCAAACAAAAAGGGTCACAGCCGAAAACCTGGAGGGGAGCAGTGCAGTTATTGGCCAACGCTCTTGACGTGTTTTCCTTTCTTTACATCCCAGGATTTTACAAAATTCTCTTCCCAGCTGAGCCTCTCCTGCTTTGCCATTTTCAGTGATTGGAAGGAGGCCGTCTCAGGGCTGAGACTCAGTTTGTAAACTGTGCCAGCAGAGAGCTGCAGGAGCAGATGTGGTCAGAGGAGATTGCAGAGCCCCAATTCCCAGACAAGAGGAGCTGCTTCCCTGGTAGGACAGGGAACATTTCCAGGCTCCAGAGCCCATCCCATGGAGCAGCCACATCTGGGCTGCTTCCCTGTCCTGCCTGGGATGGATTCCTGGGATATGCTGGATCCAGGGGTACTCAGCTGCTGCCTCCATGCTCCCTCAGCCATTAATTCCACTGTTGTCCTTAAATCCTTTTTCCTTTCTCTTTGGTCCTACGATGTCTCAGAAGAAAATTGGGGTTTTTTTCCCTCTTGTCAAAGCAAAAAAAACAACAGGGTTGTTCTACCTTTTGTTATATATACATTATATATATATATATATATATATATATATATATAAAAAATATATATATATGAAATACGAATATAACTATAGAAATATATATATTATAGAAATATAACTTCTTTTTTCCTGACCTGCAGCTGCAGGAATATTCCTTTGCTTCTTTTTCCCTTACAAAGCCTGGGAGAATTTTGTGTGGCTTTCCTTGGAAAGTTCAGCTTTTCTTCCACCTTCTGAGAAATTTTATCTGTAAAGTTGTTCTTGTCCTCTGGCTTGGGCTGACTTCATGAGTCCTTCATGACTTTTCTTGTGAGGAAAAGAGATTTTCCTCAGAAAAAAAAAAAGAGGCTGTTTCACACCCAAATCAATGGGTCAGTTTTCGAGTTAGGATTCTGCACCTTCAGCTGAAATTGTGTGTTCAGCTTTGTTTTCCAACAAAGATTCTGGTAGCAAAAGGCCTCAGGCGACGACTGTTTGGATCCTGAGAAAGGCAAAAAGTAGTTGTTGTGTTTTTTTGTTTGTTTGGTGTTTTCTTTTATGTCTGGAGGCATGTGGAGCTCCAGGGGAAGGCAAGAAGCGCAACTTCATCTTTTCTTGGGAGAAATCCAGGCTCTATAGGCTGCCATCCAAATGCAAAAATTCTGACACTTCTCTGCTCAGAAAAAAAGTGCCACCAAAACGGAGCCAGCTGAATCCTCCACTTCTTCAATAGAAGGCAGTTGCCTTAAATAGAATTTGGGAGCTAACTTCGTCTGGAGCAGGGATTTGGGTTCAAAACTCTTCCAGATCCGTCGTGACGTCTTTTCACTTGAAGTCTTTCACTCTGGCTGCAGGTATTTGAGTAAACACTCAGTGGATATTCAGACACTTGAGGAATCATTTGTGTCCTGTAATTTCCATGAATGAAAAATCTGCTTCCCCCTTTTTGTTTTTTTCTGGGAAGGGGTTGGTAGAGAGGAGAAGGGAATTCTTGCTTTCATAGAATCCTGGAATGATTTGGGTTGGAAATGAACCTTAAAACTCATCCCATTCCCACCCCCTGCCATGGTAGGGACACCTTCCATGATCCCAGGTTCCTCCAAGCCCTGACCTTGGACACTTCCAGGGATGGGACATCCCCAGCTTCTCTGGGCACCCCATCCTCACAGGGATCAATTCCTTCCCTACAAATACCCTTTGCACTGATACACCTGCTCAGTATTTACAGATTGGTTACAGTATTTTATTGTTTGACTTGGTGTCACGCTCTCTCCCATGGATCCCAGTTTATTAGCAATATCTTTTTCCATCAAAACCCCACATGATCCTCACTAACAGATTAGCAGGAGCTTCCTCTTCCCAAGAAGCTGCCCTAACCCATTAGGAAGATGGTTAATCTCCCTCCTGGATAAGCCTTTTGATCAATTTAGAGAAAAGTGAATCGGTGTCTTCTGAGCAAGTCTGGGTAGCAGCTACTTAAACAAAGTGATTTGGAGCTCCTTTCAACATCAGCTCCTAATGAATCGTCAGAATTTCATCAAAGACCAGGTAATTAGACAGGTACTGCACCTTTGGATTAATGGCACCTCCGACAGAGGCCTGGCTCTCCTCATTCAAAGACAGGAACTGATCAGTTTTGGAGAACAAGAAACGCCTCAGGAAGGGTTTGGAAGCATCTGGACAAGGTGTTCCATGGAGAAGCATTGCTGTGCTCAGCATTGGAGAGTCAGGGAGTCTTTTCTTTCTGGGGTCCTCACACAGTTACAAAGGAAGGGACAAGGCCAAGAAATTCCAGGTGTGATTCTGTGCCCTTAGGAATGAAATCCTGTGAGGTGGGAACACAAAATTACTGTGGTGTCTGAGCTTTCCATGGAACAAGAGGCTCTGCTTGCAGGGGGCAGGGACAGGACAAGAGGAAAAGGCCTCAGGCTATGCCAGGGGAAGCTCGGATTGGACGCTAGGAGGAATTTCTTTGCTGAATTTCTCCACTGGAAGGGTTGTTAAACATCGGAGTTCAAGCTCATCTAGTCCCACCATCACCCCAGCAGCACCAGCAGCACCCCAAACCCTGTCCCCAAGGGCCACCTCCAGCCTCCTCCTGAGCACTGCCACAGACAGGGACTGCAAACCTCCCTGGGCAGCTCATCCCAAGGCCTGACCACTCTTGCATGCAAAGTTTTTCCTGATACCCAATCAGAACCTCCCCTGGTAAAATATTTAATCCTTGATGATGTTCTGAAACATTGGAGTGTTGGCTATAGGTGGTCAATGCTGTGACCCTCTGAAGGGCCTGCCATGCTTTCCATGGCATTCCATTCCATTCCATTCCATTCCATTCCATTCCATCATTCACAAATGATGGCAAAGACAATTTTCCACCTCTGTCCACTCCCTTTTGTTTGCACAGAGATGTTGGGAAGTCTCCCCTTACCCCTTCATGGGGCAGAAAAAGCAGGGAAGTCCCCTCTGGCACCTTCTGCTCCGACACGGTCGGGCTCTCTGGAGCTGCAACCCCACAAATTCCCAAAGAAGTCTTGAGGAGCTCTGTGAGCTTGAGTGACATTTGGAAGCAGTTCTGTGCTCGCTTGGCCAACAGTGCCAGAGAACAACACCGTGGTGCTTTCAACCCAGATGCTTTGGCAAAGCACAGCCTCGAGTGTCGCCACTGCTTGGCAGAACAACTGGTGCTGCAAAACAGGAGCAGGTGCTTTGGGCTTTTTCTGCTCCTTCTGCACCAAGGCCCTGCTCTCTGCAGTGGGTTTGAAACATGAGAAACAATATTGCTCTTTCTTTCTGGTAAGGCTTTTAAACTCTTCGATGGATTTGGTAAAAAGTTGGGTTTCATGGCAGTGATGAGAATGATGAGTTACGTGGCTCTTGTTGTAGAGGTGGCAGATCCTGGGCTTGGTTTATACTTTCTCCTCCAAATTCATGGAATCATGGAATGGTTTGGGTTAGGAGGGACCTTAAAGCTCATCCAGTTCCACTCCTGCCATGGCAGGGACACCTCCCACTGTCCCAGGCTGCTCCAAGCCCCAGTGTCCAACCTGGCCTGGGACACTGCCAGGGATCCAGGGGCAGCCACAGCTGCTCTGGGCAACCTAAAGTCCCATTGGGGACTGTTTGATAACTGCCCTCATTGATGTCCTGCTAGGGGTGACATTTCTTTGGGGTGACGTTTCTTTGGGGTGACATTTCTTTGGGGTGATGTTTCTTTGGGGTGACATTTCTTTGGGGTGACATTTCTTTGCACCCCTTCTCAGTGATCTCTTCCCACCACAGCCTGACACAGCCCTCACTCCAGTGAGTTTTCACTCATGGCAGGAGGGCACTTCCAACTTCTTCCCTCTCCTTTCAGCATCTGCCTGCCAGGGAGGAGTCAGGCTGCTCACTCATCCTCACATGTTTGCAGGGTCCTGACTGTGCCATGCATGGAGCTGGCTGTTCTGTTCCCTGAGAACGCTTTTAAAACCTCAGTGCTGAAGCTTTGAAGCTCATTGATACCGAAACTTTGCAGTAAAGGGTTTGTGTGTTATTATTTCACTTTGCCTGACTTGCAGTGACTTCCCCCTTGTAGGAGGTCGTGGTTCCTTTGCATTGCAGGGCACTCGTGTCTGGTGCCTGTAAATGTGATGTTGACAGTGACCTCAGGAGCTGGGAACATTCCCTGACCAGACCAGGGCACAGTTTTGTTGGAATTAAAAGCCTTTAGGGTTTAGAACTTTATTAACATTTCTGCTATGAACAGGACTTGGGGTGATCTTTTCCCAGAGCAGAGTTGTTGGCTGAACCTCGAGGAATTCCTTCTATGTTTGGTGTTTGGATCCTATAAATAATTTTCCATCACCAGCTTTCCTTGGAAACATCCAAGTCTCTTTCCTCAGCTGGAGTTCTTCCATTGCACCTCTCTGGAGGTGAGGAAACCCAAACCCAACACCAAACCCTGGCAAATTATCTGGTCAGCTTTTCCTTGGTGTAGTCTTATAGATCCTTCAGGAAATGCTGGAATGATTCCTTCCCTCCCTGCACCCTTTGGAAGTCACCTGCCATTTTTGGTGGCCAGGGTTCATCACTTCCCACATGGATGCTGCAGGTGCAGGTGACAGGCAGTTCTCAGGAGTTTGTTCTGGGAATTGACATTCCAGAAAAACCAGAGATTGATGGAAGGAGAGGCTCAAATGTTCCAGCTGGAACGGGGTGTGTTTGGTTTATGCACGTTCCATGATGTCCCTGCAGGGGACAGGTGGCACTTCTCAGAAAGGAGGAGTCCACTCATGGCAAATGGGAATTTCTGTAAGCTGGGAAATCAGATTTATGGATGCAGCTCAGCTGAAGGAAAGCAGGGTGAGATGGGATATTGGGAATCAGGAATTGTTCCCTGGGAGGGGCTGGGATGGAATTCCCAGATTTGCTGTGGCTGCCCCTGGATCCCTGGCAGTGTCCCAGACCAGGTTGGACACTGGGGCTTGGAGCAGCCTGGGACAGTGGGAGGTGTCCCTGCCCATGGCACTGGATAATTTTTGAGATCCCTTCCAACCCAAACCATTCCATGATTCTATAAGATGCAGACAAAATCTGTTTTTTAAAATTTGCACAACTCTGATACTTGGGTAGTGTTGCTTTCATCATTATTATTACTGTGAACAAACCCTCAATTTTCGTTACCTTTCATACCAACTCCTTAGTTTATGCTAGGAACAGTAAAGCCTTAGAAAGAAAAATGCAAGTTACACTTTAAAAATAATTTTCTTAAATCACAGTATTATCCTAAAGGAGTAATGATATTTTTTGTTTGGTTGGTGGATGGATTTTGTTGTTGTGTTTTCAATTTTTCTGGGTTGAAATTTGTGTTACTCGAGAGAAATCAATGCAGTTTACAGTGAGCCCCACTTTGGGGTCATATTGTTTGGATTAGTGAAGTTTGGCATCCCCAGTTTTTGGTAGTTTCCAGCTGGAAGTACAAATTCAACCACACTGAAGTTTTTTTTTCTCCTTACAAGCTGCTACTTCAAGGTGAGACAAATCAAAAGAAGTAATTTCTTAAACTTAAAAGTGTGCGTGCTAAATGCAGGAATTATTACAAAGGCAGGAAATTGGGCTTTCAAATGAGTGCTTTGGAATTGTGAGGTTTCACTGGACTTGTCAACCCCCTTGCCTGGATTTATTTCTGATTTTTTTTAAATTTTTTATTTTCTGTGATGAGCACCAACAAGCTGGATGTAGAAATATTGAAACTTTTTACTGGGGAATGATTTATTGTTCAGTGACTTGAGAACTCTTGAGTGGAGTTTGTCAGGACTGGCTTTGGATTCCTGCTGTAAAATGCAGGTGTCAGAATATCAGTTACCAAATCATTGAGATAAAGGCAGCAGAAAAATGGTTTAGGTTCAGTTCACAACCTGTGAGGATTTTATGGAATAATTCTGGTGCTTCCAGGCAACTTTAAAGTGAGGAAAAAAACTGGGATGCTTTTATTTTATGAACTGTGATATGGATTAATAAGGACAGTGTGTCTAAGAGTTCTAAAGTATTCTGGTTTTCAGGAACTCTATCATAACTTGTGTTATTAATACAAAATATTCTGGTTTTTAGGAATTCCATCAGAATTTGTGTTATTAATACAGAGTATTCTGGATTTTAGGAATTTAATCAGAATTTGTGTTATTAAATACAGAATATTCTGGATTTTAGGAATTTCATCAGAATTTGTGTTTTTAATACAAAGTATTCTGAGTTTTAGGGATTCCATCAGAATTTGTGTTAAAGTAGTTTGAGTTTAGGAACTCTATTAAAAATTCTGTTATTTATACAAAGTATTCTGGGTTTTAGGAACTCTGTCAGAATTTGTGTTAAAAATACAAAATATTCTGGTTTTTAGGAACTCTGTCAGTATTTGTGTTATTAATACAGAGTATCAAAGCAGTGCAATGTCTTCAAATGCAACAGAACTGCTCTGTAGACAAAATTTAAGTGCTATAAATTTCCCTTGGAGTGACATGAACTACTTCAAAATCATCCATGAAATCAGCCAGTGAGGGAATTCCCTGGAGTCATCACACCAGCAGCTTCCCCATCATCGAGGTGGGATTGATAATGGTGGATATTTCTTTGTAGTTCAGTTTTTCATTTTAAAAGCCTCTGTGTGTGTGTGTTGGTCCTTAAAGGTGTGTGATAGGTTAACAGCAATCTCAAATCCAGTCCCAAAAATCCCAAACTGTACAGCCAGTTTGGGATTAGTAAAGGGAAAAAAGACTTTTAATATCAATAGGGCTGTGCAAATCCTGCAAGTAGAAGGAGGGGACAGCCCAAATTCTGAAAATACACACTTGCCCATGTGCCAAGTTCTTTTATTTTTACAGTTGGTTTTATTTTAAAATTGTCATCGCCGTGTTAGATGAAATCCACCTTTATTTATGGCAGACACCAGAGCTGGATGGATGTCACCCAGCGAAATAGTTGGGAAATACATGGGATTATTTAACAGAGTTAAAAAGATTCTGCATCAATTCCTAACCCTGCCTGTATTCAAACTACAAAAGTACTTTGAGATCCTCCCCCTCTCTCCTGAAAGCTGTTCTCTTTGGTCAGGTATTGAATAATTTATATCATGTGAGACTCTTGCACATGATGTATTCATCCCTTGTTTAGCTCTTACATTCATGGTTTGGCATGCTGGCTGTACATTGATATGGGAGATGCTTCCCATTTTTTCTCTACCAACTGTTTAAATATATCTTGTGCCTCAGTAACTACAAATGGGAAATAGAATAATTCAAGTAATTTCCCTTGATGGGTTTTATGCGTAGGAAAAGATTTCTTTTTTAATTTTTTTTTTTTTAAATACGTATCTGTTTGTCCAAAAGGAGAGCTTTAAAAACGATGCCGATATTTATGCAAACTTTATGTTCAGCTGGAAATGCCTGAGCCATCAGGCCGGGTATTGATTTGGGATAAAATATCGGGTGTTTTTCACCTCTCGTGCGGTTTGACGTGCTGCCATGCAGCAGGTAATTTATTCCATCTCTAATTAGTTTTTGCGCTGCAAACTGCAAATTGTGAGTAATGTTCTTTGGAGGTGGGGGAAGGAGGAGGCGCTGCACCAACACGAGGAACTCTCGCTTAAGTGCTGATAAAAGTATTTCCCTGAAAGGACAGCGGAGCAGCCCAGCACAAGGATTAGTGCTGCAAAGTCCCGGCCCAGCCCGGATTGCTTTGGAAAATCTTGTAAGCCCCTGCTCAGGTAACGCTGCTGCTGCAGGGGCTGCGAGATGAGCACGAAATAAACGCAATAAATTGGTTTAAAAAGCTGCCATGGGTTAAAGAATGGGCGGCAGTGATTTTTGGGACACACATTGAGGTAGCTGCTGATGTTTCGGGGCATATAGGGTGAGATTCCAGGAGTTTCACTGAGGTAGTTCTGGTGTTTCAGGGCATGGAAGGAGATGTTTCAGTAGTTTCGCTACTGCTACCATGTCCAAAATGAAGTTGTAGAATGAGGGAGCCGGTAAAACTTTCAAGTTCTGCTAGAACTGACATTTTGGGTGCTTGGTACAATCAGATTTCTCGCTCCAGCTCTGAGAAGTTTGGCAGTGCTAGGAAACCCCGAGAAATCAGGGATTCTTTATTCGTGCCCCCTCTTTGCCCGTGCCCAGGTGCTTCAGTAGTTTCACTACTGCTACCATGTCCAAAATGAAGTTGTTGAATGAGGGAGTCGGTAAAACTTTCAAGTTCTGCTGGAACTGACATTTTGGGCGCTGGGTAAGATCAGATTCCTCGCTCCAGCTCTGAGAAGTTCGGCAGTGCTAGGAACCCCGAGAAATCAGGGATCTCTATTGGTGCCCCCTCTTTGCCCGTGCCCAGGTGCTTCAGTAGTTTCACTACTGCTACCATGTCCAAAATGAAGTTGTTGAATGAGGGAGCCGGTAAAACTTTCAAGTTCTGTTGGAACTGACATTTTGGGCGCTTGGTACAGTCAGATTCCCCGCTCCAGCTCTGAGAAGTTCGGCAGTGCTAGGAACCCTGAGAAATCAGGGATCTCTATTGGTGCCCCCTCTTTGTGCCCAGGTGCTTCAGTAGTTTCACTACTGCTACCATGTCTAAAATGAAGTTGTAGAATGAGGGAGCCGGTAAAACTTTCAAGTTCTGCTGGAACTGACATTTTGGGCGCTTGCTAAGATCAGATTCCCCGCTCCAGCTCTGAGAAGTTCGGCAGTGCTAGGAAACCCCGAGAAATCAGGGATCTCTATTGGTGCCCCCTCTTTGCCCGTGCCCAGGTGCGCGGCCGGGTCTCAGGTGCTGTCCCCGCTGTGCCAGGGCAGCGAGGCCAACCCCGGCGGCTCGGGGGGCTCCGTGCCTCTGTCCCCTGTCCTGTGGCACCTTGTCCCCTGCCCGGTGGCACCTTGTCCCCTGTCCGGTGGCACCTTGGCGGAGCCCCGGAGAACAGGAAGCACCCCCCACCCCCTCGGCAGGTGAGTGACTCGCAGCGGCGCTGGCACATCGCTGCCGGGCTCGGCAAAGTGCAGTAAAACATGCCCGGCATCGCTGCGGCCGCCACGGCGTAGAGAGAGAGAAAGAGAGAGAGAAGGGACAGTGCTGCTGCTGCTGCAGGGACAGCCGGGGGCTAACAGAGTAAGTCTGTCTGTCTGTCGCTCTTTGCATTTCCAGCCGCCGGTTTTCCACATCCGCATCCCCCCCTGCGCGTGGGAAGGGGGATCTCCCCAGCAGCCCTGCGAGCGGTGCTGGTCAGTGATGGATTCAACGCCGTCACAGGCACAGAGACACCAATATGCTGTCAGATAATCTTATTATTATTATTATTATTTTCTTTAAAAATCGATCAAAAGAACAACAACAAAAAAATCTGCTTTAATTCTCATA
Source organism: Acrocephalus scirpaceus scirpaceus (assembly GCA_910950805.1). Taxonomy (NCBI): domain Eukaryota; kingdom Metazoa; phylum Chordata; class Aves; order Passeriformes; family Sylviidae; genus Acrocephalus; species Acrocephalus scirpaceus. The sequence continues at coordinate 115,396,051 of OU383774.1, read as the reverse complement.
GGGATGCTTCAGCTTCGCTCATGTTCAGTGGTTTAGCGGCGGTGGAACGAGCTGAAATTTCATTTGCTTAAAATCTGTCGGGAGGGGGTGAATTATAATTATAATAACAATAATAAAGGACCTTGTGTCTTTAGGGTTAAACCCAACCCAATGAAACATAAATTCCGATCCTTGGGAAACAGGGAAGGAAAAGGGGAAGGACAGGAGCAGCCTGACACAGTAATTTTAGGAGGTGACCTGCCTAAGGAAGGCAGCGACAGGGAACTTTAGAGCTTTTTAAAGCCCCGGGAAGAATTCCAGCCGGGCTCGCTCCCACCCGGCAGCGTTGGGGGATCTTTCGCATCCCAACCCTGGAGAAGGCGTCCCGGAGCCGGGCAAAGCGAAATCCTAACGCGGGCGCGCTTATCCGTAAATCCCGTGTATCATGGCTGCGCCGCCCTGCCCTTGCTGTGGGGGTGAAATGTAGAACATGAGCCTGATCCTCGGGAGATGGAGCTAATTTCGCCCTAAACTGGAAAGTGTTAACAGCGCCCGGCGAATGTGACAAAGCTCAATCGCGCTCCTTGTTTATGGAGCCCGCGCCCATTGGCCGCCGCGCGCCAGCTCTGCCCTGGCAACTGCGCGCCTGCATTTGCATAGCGCGCCCCTATTGGTCCGCGCCGCGGCGCTGCGGGCCAATGGCGCGGCGCGGCCCGGGGTGGGCTATGCTAATGAGGCGCTGTTGCTGGGGCGCGCTGCGGCAGCCGGGGATGCGCTGAGGGGAGCGCCGGGATCGGCTTCCCCCTCACGCGCGGGCCTGCGCGCTGCGAGCCGCCCTCACACCGGGCTGCTCCGAGCATGGGGCACCCGCCGCTTCGCCTCACTGCTGTTTCATCCCTATATGCCCTCTATATTTTCCCTATTTCTCCCTATTTTTTTTTTTTAATAAAATGCCTTAAAGTAGCCGGCTTCCCGCAGGAGGCACGGCTGTGGAACGCTGTGACACACTCCCCTTGCCCCTTCCCGCTGTCCGAGATCAGGATCTGAATCTGATTATTCTTTAGCTATTCTATTTCTGGAACACACACACACTCACCTTTCAAAAATGGTGTATTCACATCCCACCCGACCAAAAAAAAAAAACCACACTAAAAACCCAAGCCCCTCCTCAGCTGTAAGTTGAGTCCTGGTTTTTTTCTGTCCTAAATATCATTCCTGTCTAAGAATATTGGGGAATCTGAGCTTAAAATATATTCTGTTGCTTAAATCTGCATCTGTATCTGCCCTTTTTTTCCCTTTCCCTTTCCCAACCAGCTTTTTCTGCTGTTCAGTCATGGATCACTTTATCTTCTTCAGTCCTGTTCCCCACTCCCTCCCTCTGTCTTCCTTAGTGTCCAATTCCTGTATTTTCTTTACATAACTGCTCGCATTCTCTCCTTCCAACTCACTAAAACTGACTGTAAGGTTAATGAATTGTTTAACTGAGTAAATCCAGCTAAATTCCATGCTATTTTTTTTCATTTTTCCCTTCTCTTCAGCATAAGTATCAATATGTATCTGTGGTTTGATACCACCTGGCATTTGCTGGTAATGGTGGGAATTCCTGTCACCAGCAGATTTTTGGTTAAATCTGATTTTTTTACTGTGATGGATTTTTTAATTTTTGGACTGTTTTCTAAACCCTTCAGAAAACTTCAGGTTCAGCAGAGGGAAATTTAGTTTCTCTTGGATAAAGCCTGTGTTTTCATAGAGAAACTTAGTGATTTCTAGAACCAAGAGCTTAGGTTGAATAAAAATTGTGTGTACTTGGAGTTTGCGTGAAGCCTTCTGAAGAATAAGTTTAGGAGTTCTTTTATTGCATCTTTAAGTGATAAAATCACGTCAATTTAAACTTTGTGTCACTAAATTTCTGCTGCTTAGGAGATTACTGTGGTTTATAAAAGATTTTTCTCCTTATTTACTGAATTTGACAGAACTTTCTGTATCCTGTTTGTGGTTTTCACTCGGAACTGAGGGGCAGGTGTGGGTCTTTCAGCAGGATTAAAGATGAAGAGTAGTTGGAGTTAAATAATTATTGGAAAACCCGTGTTTGGAATAATATTCCAAACTTTAATCTTTATTTCTGCTTTAAGAGCTGTTATGTTTGTTCAGTCAAAGGTTGGACTTGATGATCTTGGAGGTCTTTCCCAACATTATTGTTTCTGTGATTCTTTGAACTTTCACCATGATCATAAAAAAGTTTATCTCCATTTCCCCTTCTCCTTTATAGTCCTTCTTTTTAATGGCAGGCTTTTCATTCAATTAGAAAAAGAATATAAACCTCAGAATAATTGCATAAAATCATAAACTGCACATGAATTTGTAGGGGGACAGAAAAAAAGAAGCCTCAGAACCTCGACCTTGGCACATTTTCACCAGCATCGGTGACCTCTGGAAAAGGAGGATTTGGATAATTTTTATTTGTCAGTTTTAAAGCAAATGTTAGGCCTCTTCTTGCGATACAGGTTATTAAACATTCAGTAATACAGTATTGACTGCTGAGATATTGTTTCACTCACTCATTTGTCATTAAATAAATAAATGCACGCAGCGGTGAATCACCAGCCAAAGTACTTGAGTTTGACCAGTGCTCCTGAGGAGCTGGACAGAGTTCCAGTGTGGCAGGAAAACTTGGGAAGAACTTGAGCTCTATTTGAGAAGGGGAAAACCTTCAGTAATAACTCTGCTGGTGTGTGTACAGTTGTTTCCTCTCGAAATCCATGGGATATCCTCTCTTGGAGGATCACATGAGGGCAGTGTGTAAAAAAGGAGCTTTTTTAACCTAACCTGTAAAGCTGCTCCTGTGTGGAGCTCTGTAAAACTGAGATTTATCTGCTAGGATGTGTTCCTTGTCTTTGCAAAGTCCTGAATGTACAAAAACTTAAATTATGGAGCCCTTTTGTGTTTGTCCCACGTCTCACAGTTTTTTCTGCAAAACAGGAGAAAATCCCAAATTCTACAGAAGGAAATGATTGTTTGTGAATTCCAAGGATGCAAAAACAATGACCACCCTATAGAATATATACGCAGCCAGGAATAATTTTATTTGGAGCCCAGTCTGAAGAGTGGCAAGGGATATTATGTTAAACACAATGAAAATAAAAAGATCTATTGTCTGGCCACCTATTCAGCGAGCGCCGCTTCCATTCTGCCCCCTAAAACAAACAGGGCATTCACAGAGGCTACACAGAATCATAACTTATTGACATGGAGGCACAGAATTAAAGCTGGGGAAGGATTCTGGGCTTTCCTAATTTCTCTTCATTTTCCTGGGTTTTCAGTCCATTCAGTCTTTTGTAGGCCTATCCCTGTTGCCTTGTGGAATTCCAGGTGCTTTTTAGCTGTGCTTTCAAGCAGGGCAAAAAGGGAAAAGCAGAGGTCTCACAGAGCTTAATTTGGACTTTGAAAGTTCAGAGTGCTTGTGTTTCCTGTAGGTTTTAGCTGAGAATTTTGGCAATCTTGGGCTTCATTTATTAAGAAAAAAGTGGTTTCACTTTCACAACATTTTCTCAGTTCTAAGATTCTCCAGAGTGTACTCAAAGTCATATTTATAAGTTAATAAAACACAGATTTATATACTGTGTTGCCAGTGGATTAAATGAGTTTTAGAAACTTTCTCTTGTATTGGGAGAATTACAATGAGCAGCAGCATTCAGTCCTTCTGGTACCAGATTTTTGAAGTGGCCTTTTTTTTTTATTTTAAGATATTTCCCACAGTCTTTCCCTGTGACAGCTCTGAGCCCCAGCTTTTCTCCAGGAAAGGAAACTGGTGTCCTCTGATTGCACAAAAGCCACAGACCACAAGTCCTGCCCAAAGTCCACCTCCTGCTGCAGCTCATCCAGGGAAGAAACCGGCCAAGACAGGCTCAGCAGTGGCAGAACAGTTCATGAACCTGCTCTTGGCCTACTTTTTCTCCAGGCTGGGAAAAGATGGCAGCCAGGAGTTTGATGTCACCTCCTGAGCGCTGTGACCTCCCTGCAGCTCTGGCCAGGAGGGAAGAGAAGGAGCAGGAGCAGGAGGAATCCGTGGGTGTGTTGGCCCATGAATGGGGCTTGGAGAGCGAGGTTGTTTCTAAGTTTAGGGTTCCATTCTGCTCGCAGCGTTTGGCATTTGTGTACAGGGAAGTTGGCTGAATGGTTATTGTAGGATCACTTCTGAAGCAGCCATTCTTCATCATTCCCCCACAAGAATAAAGTTCCTCCAGAGGAGGAACCGCTGTGGGATATTTATAACGGGATTGTTCTCCGGGAGCTGCCGCAGGTAATTTCCCTTTGTTCCATGAGTTCTCTCAGCTTTTCCCTGGCTTCTCTCAGCTTTTCCCACTCCACACCAAGCAGAGTGAGGTCCCTGTCCCCCCACGTTCTCATGCAGCCACTCCAAATCCCCTGAGCGGGGACAATGGGCAGAGCAGGGCTGCACAAGTTCACTCAGAGTTCAGGTTTGCTTATTGCCCGAAAGATGATTGTTCCAAACTCTCCAATCCCCCGTGGCTGACGTTTGTGATGCTCAGGCAGAACTCTGCTAGGTCTAACTCATCTTCAGGGTGGGTTTATTTGAACAGAGAGTTCTCAGATACAAGAGCTTGTTGCTGATTGCTCCCTGTCTGCTTAGGATGTGCTGACACACCTCGGAGGTGGTTGGGTATTAGAGCAGTGCAGGGATCTGGCTCCCTTTTCCACACACTCTTCAATAGCTGAGCTGTCACAAAGCTCGTGGATGCTGAGAGCTTTTCCAAGCAGAGATTTCGAAAAAGAAAGTTGACCAGGGTTCTGCAAAACGATGAACTTTGCAAAAAAAAAAAAACCAAAACCAAAACAAAACCCAAACCAACAACAGAAAAACAACACGAAAACAAAACAAAAAACCAACTTCTGTGAAGAGGGTTGTACAGTTCCTCAGCTAACACAGGGTTTTCTCAGAGTGGACATTGGGCTGCTTTCACATCACTAATTTAAACACAGAAAAAAGCAACAAGAAGTGCTTGCCTTCACCTGTGGTGGCTTAGCAGGGGTTGGAAATAAAAAGATTGAAAGTCTGACCCAGTCCTGCGCAGTGAGAACCGTGCTGGTTCTGTGGTGTGGCCCCACAAGGGCTTGAACCCTGAGTGTGGGAAGGAGAACACCCTTTGTGGGGAATGAGACACTTCACACTTTTATTCTCTGGTCATGTTTTTTGGCAGGTTCTCACTCAGCTGCCAGAGGGAATCTGCACATGGCTGAGCAACCCAAACATGGAAAGGGAGGGTGGGATAGGAGGGAGAGGCAGGGAAAGAAGCTCAAAACATTTCAGGTCAAAGCAATGATCTTAGGAGGGAAAATGCTGAAGAAAAGGAAGAAAAGTTCTAGCAAAGCTAAGAGAATGGAAAATGAATTGTGCAGAGGAAGTTTCACACTTTAGCCTGAGATCATGGATAATCTTAATTCCACCTGCCATGGGCAGGGACACCTCCCACTGTCCCAGGTTGCTCCAAGCCTCAAAGTCCAACCTGGCCTTGGGACACTTCCAAACTTGGGGAATTCCTGCATTTAAACTTTCAGAAGTATGAAATGAATGCTGATGGGACTTTCACTGCTTTGACCTGCTTCATCTCACACAACAATCAGCAGGCAGGGAGGTGTTTTTAAGGCTGTTGCAAAGGTTCTGTTATCAGCAAGATAACTCTTGTCCTGTCGTGGAACCAAGGTCTGCTGCTGCACTTGGGAGCAGCAGGTTTTGTCAGTCCTGAAGGCAGATTTGCATCACTCACAGGGTCCAAACTCTCACAATGGTCCTTTTTGGGGGCTAATTTTTAGTTGTGAGGTGAGAAGTAGGAAGACATATTAAGGAAATGTCACTTTTTTAAAGCTCTAATGATTTTTGTCTGACTTTGCCTCCTTTTTGTCTTTCACTGTGAATACACCTCAATAGAACACTTAGGTAGAAGTGTGACAGAGGGACAAAGAGAGTCACAAAGATACTTTGAGAAGCAAAGTGGATCTTTAATGAGCTGGGTGACAGGAATGCAAAGAAAATTGGAATTACTGCTGGGATTTTCAGGTGCAGTCCCACCTGACAGAGAAGCTACTCTAACCTCCTGATCCAGAGAGAAACCTCACTTTGTGCTGACTTCTGTAACACAGAAATATGGAAACTGGAAGAGACCTTTGGAGGTTGCCCAGTCCTGTGGCCAGTTGGGCTTTGGTACAATCCACTGATTTTTTCTGGATTGCTGATCCACTCTTGGGATCACTCAGTCACCTGCAGCTCTTCCCTGTCAGTCACTGAATGTTTGTGCCTCGCTGTAGCTAAAAGGAGAGGGCCAGGGATTTGTTTTACCACCAAAAATACTTTTTTGGGGAGGAGTTTTAATGTCTAAATGAGTTATGTGGACTGATGTCAAAATGGGAATAACAGGATCTCAAATGGATGAGGTAGGAAATTCAATCTGCGTTGAGTTCTTAAAAAATTATGCAAAAATTTACAGAAACTTTTCCAATATGACACCAGTTGTAGTTCATTTATTGACTCCTCAATAATCACAATCTCAAATACTTGTTATGCCTGGAGTTAATAATTTCTTTGTTGCTTGGAAAAATCATAAAATCACAAAATGGTTTGGGTTGAAAGGGATCTTAAAATCCTCCAATTCCACCCCCTGCCATGGGCAGGGATAACTTCCATTATCCCAGATTGCTCAGAACCTCATCCAACCTGGCCTTGGACACTTCCAAGGATGGAGAGGCCCCAAAACATCTATTAAAAAAAATAAAATCCATTTAAAACACAGCTATTTTGAATGCCAAAAGTTTTTTCCATCCTCACCAAATAAATAAATATATTCTTGAACTTCTTGATGCTTCAAGAAACAAACCTTCTCCTTTATGAGGGAATCCATTTTTGCAGTGTGTCTATTTTCAGCAAGTTCTGAGCTGTGAGCCTCTTTTGAGTGCAAATACACATCAAGGTGGGTATTTTTATGCCTCCCCTGAACTAACATTAGGTAAGGCCTATTTGTAAGATAATTCTGCCCACTCCAAATCCATAATCTTTTCCCTTAATGTACTTCATGCTTGGAGATCTTTGCATATGTTTTGGGGTTTTTTCGCTTCATTTTGTTCCCAAGGTGTGATCACTTGATCTCGTAGTGGTTAAAAAGGAAAACTGATGATTGACTACACCTTGCTCACAGATATTTCTGTCCTGTGGAAGTTCTGGATGTGCTGTGAGAACAAGTGCTGGCGGATTTTAGTCCTGCCCTGGTGGTCAGCAGATCCCTGATTTTTTTTTTGGCTGTCTGGAGCTCTCCAGATGAGCCAAAAAACAAATCCTGGAGCCACCAGAGGCTTTGTGAGCCTCATTTAATGGCTGTGCACAAATGTCCCTATTTCTGGAGCGACTCCTCGACCTAAAACTAAAGGAGGTCAAGATTTCTATTCTAACCAGTCCTGCTCTCCCCCCTCCTTTCTTCCTGCCGTGTCACCGGGTGTTTCTAGGAGTGTTCTCCTGGGATTAGATGTCCTGGGATAGGATTGCAGGTGGCAGGAGCAGAGTCTGGGATGTGGCATCAGGGACTGGATCCCATCAGGGCCCGGAGCTGAGCGTGACTGGTTCGTGTTGGTGGCCAGGGCTGTCCTGGCAGTCACAGGAGCAGCTTGGCAAGATGGAATCCCTTGGATCCTTGTGGTTACAGGTCCCAAACTTCTGACCCGGGTGGTGTTTGCTGGTTGCTGACGTGGGTGAGGTCAGTCCCATTTCGGAGATGACTCAAATGCTTTTCCATTTGGGATGGGAACACAGGGATGAGTTGGCCAATTTCCATCCATCTCCTTGTCAGCCTTCACGTCATCAGACTGGCCAGGCTCTAATCTTGTCCCTTTTTCTGAAATTTGCTGTGGAATCATTCATGTTTCTGGTTTAAGAAAGTTCTTGTTGGACACAGTTTGGATTTGTGGTGTCACATTTGGTGTGGGACTGTCCTCCAAGCCAACAGGGACCTCTTTGTTAGTCACAAACAGCAAATTCCAAAAAATGTTAAACTAAAAAATTAAAATTCATGGACTTGGATGCAGGTGGACTTGGGAGGAAAGGGTCTACAAGCATTTGAAAGCTGCAAGTTTGAAGCTGAACCAAAACATCAAATTACAACTGTTAATTTGTGGGATAATTATACTTTTGACACTCTCCTACTTTCTTTTTTACTTTATTTTCAATGTGTGTAGTGCATGACTCAGTTTATCCTCAGATTTGTTGTGATTTTTGGAGTGTCAGAAGATCTGATGAAGTAAATGAGAACCCCACAGTGCCAGGATTTTTGGGTTTATATATTTGAGCTTTCTGCTTTTTTAGGAACACATGGAAGGGCAGAATTTTTAAAAATAAAAGTGGTTTTTATTAAGTTATGTAATTGGCCAGGTATCTCTCTGTTGGAAACCTATGACCTGGGGTAAGAAAATATAAGATATAAACCTTCAAAAGTAACTGGCTCTACAATTGAGAATTAGTGGTATTTTTGACTCTCTGATTTAAATATTGTTTTGACTTTTACTTCAGTCACCATGATGTTGCTAAGTGAGATTATGATTTTTTTTCAGGTTAAGCAGAACCTCAGAAATTAAAAGAGCAAAAACTAGAGATACTGGATGATGTCTTACATATGTTCAGCCATTCTTACAGGAGTGTTCAGTGAATCTTGAAATGTTCACTAAAATCCACCGAGTTGTAGAGATGGAGGATTAACTCCCATTCTCAGTTTTTAATGGACATTTTGTAGAAGAGTTAAAAGTAACTTTCTGTTCAATGTTAACTTAAAATGGTTAGTATTTTAATCTAATCAATGTAAATATTTTTTATTTCATCCATGCAGTTCTTTCGTTGCCCTGATAGGTGTTGAGTCAGTGGTGCAGTATCAATTTTAATATTTTTATTCAACTTTTTTCAATTTTATTTTCTTTTGACACAGTTATTTTTAAGAAAGCCAGATCTTGGTTGTACTCATCTACTGTTCTCTACTGCTTGTGTTTTCTTGCAAGGTTTGGACTGTAAAGGAAGTGGGGATTTCCCTTTGCTGGTCAGGTGCTTGGCTGTTTAACACCTTCCTTCTAAATTTAATCTTTAGTGATAATTCTGCTTTCAGATCGCAGCTGCTCTTTGTTTGCTGCACTTTGTAGGGAGGCATCAACACAGAGGACAGGGAATCAGGGATTCAGGGAATCACCAGGGTTGGAAGAGCCCTTTGGGATCATCCCAGTCCCAACACCACCATCCTCACCCCTAAACCTTATCCTCAAACAGAAATGAGCTGCTGAGGCTGGACACTGGATTTTCCTTTGGTACAGTCAGTCTAGAAAGCTGCTGGGAGCAATCCTGAAAGGCAGAATTGTGTGTTTTTCTGAATTTTGTGGAAGTCATGTGTTTGGAATAACCCCTGTCAAATTCTGAGTTATGACACCCAGGTGGAGATGGGAGAAAAGGGATGCTCAGGATCAGAGTCCCAGAATGGTTTGGGTTGGAAGGGACCTTTAAAGTTTGAGTTCTGATTGTCAGGGACACCTTCCACCAGGCCAGGTTGCTCCAGCCTGGCCTTGGACACTTCCAGGGATCCAAGGGCAGCCACAGCTCTCTGGGCACCCTGTGCCAGGGCCTGCCCACCTTCACAGGGAGGAATTCTTTCCCAAAATCCCATCTAACCCAACCCTGTCTCAGCTTAAGGCCATTCCCCCTTGTCCTTGTGAGAAGTCCCTGTCCAGCCATCCTGTCCAGCCCTGCAGATAACCTTTCCCTGAGGATGATCCTGGGATCACTCCCTCTGGAATGCCCCATGTGTGACAACCACTGGGTGCTGACAAGAGCTCCAGGATCAGGAGCCTGAACACAGGGCAAGATTTCCAACCCATCACCTGCTTAACCCTTCCCCTTGTCTTTGCAGGAGGAGAGACTTCAGCATGCAAACCTTCATCTGTTCGGCTTGCACCATCGTTTTCATTCCATGCTGCTGGCCTTCAGATGGCTGGACAGATGTCCCATTCGCATCAGCAGTACAGTGACCGGCGGCAGCAGAACATCAGTGACCAGCAGGTCTCGGCCTTATCCTACGCTGACCAGCTCGAGCAGCCACTCCCATTAACAAACCAGGTATGGGGGAGCTCCTCCTGCAGCTGGGAGTTCTTAAAGTAGGGAGTTGTGGAGTAATTTGGGAGGGATCTTTAAAGATCCAGTGCCACCCACTGCCGTGGGCAGAGACACCTTCCACTGTCCCAGGGTGCTCCAAGGCCCAATGTCCAACCTGGCCTTGGGCACTGCCAGGGATCCAGGGGCAGCCACAGCTGCTCTGGGGAAACTCAGCCTCCCCACCCTCCTGGGTTGACTCCTGGGCTTATCCTTCCTTAGAATCCCAGAATCCCAGACTGGTTTGGGTTGGACGGACCTTAAAGCCCATCCAGTGCCACCCACTGCCATGGGCAGGGACACCTTACACAATCTCAGGCTCCTCCAAGCCCCAATGTCCAACCTGGCCTTGGGCACTGCCAGGGATCCAGGGGCAGCCACAGCTGCTCTGGAAATTCCATCCCAGCCCCTGCCCACCCTCCCAGGGAAAAATTCCTGCCCAATATCCCATCTAGCCCTGCCCTCCTTAGGTTTAAGGTCATCCCCCCATGTTCTGTCACTCCAAACCCTTGTGCAACATCCCTCTCTATCCCTGTATTATACAACCATAAATTGTAGGATCAGGGCATTTATTTCTTGTAGGGTTGGGTTTTTATAACTAATTTACTCCCAACTCTGTAAGGATGGAGTTAATATACAACAGTTAATATACAACATAAACTAATTATTTTATACATTATAAATTAATTATTAATAACTGTTAATATACAATATATATTTATATTTATATATAATATAAATACTTTAACATATAAGCAGTATATTAAAAATTTATATATATATGTGTATATATATTATGACTTCAAAAAAAGTTTTTGAAGTTGTTTCTAAACTTCTTGAACATATTATTATGTTCTTGAACATATTTATTATGATTATTCTACTTGTAACATTTTTTTATATAAGGGGAGAGAAAGGTTGGCCAAGTGGAAAACTGTGAAAAGCTCTTTTTAAAAGAATAACTATTTTTTTAAAAAATTGTGCTGATTGTTAGCATCTGATTGCTTTATTACTTATCCTAATGGACAGTTTTGCAATGCAGAGTCACTGGTTGGTGTATTTGGAATACAGAAGTTTGCCCAAAATAGATTTTATTTGAGTAGGTAGGACTGCTGAAAGAGGTCCCTAACTCAGAGTGCCAGGAGCCACAAATGCTGCTGTTGCTCTGGACAGGTGGGAATTCTGGTTTTTAAAAATTCCACAGCCCAGTTGTGGAAACAGAAGGGCAGATGGGTTCCAACAAAGTTCCAACAAACAGAAGGGCAGATGGGTTCTGTAAGTCAGAACTTGAAAATTTGGTGCAGACTGATGAGGAATGTTTCACTGAAGAGGATGAAGTGTTTGCTGTTTAAGATGTTTTAGGTAGAAAAGTCTCCAGAACCTCAAGAGATGCTCTGGTGCTGTGGGAAGACACTTTAGCAGGAGGAGGAAAGGATTAGAGGTGATGAGAATGGCCAGGATGTTGGGTGCCAGGATTTGGAGATCTCCAGGGACTGGAGCAGTGAATGGAGCTGGCCAAGGATGGGTTTCCTTTCCTGAGGGCCAGTCAGGAGGAAGAGGAGGTCTCCTATCTAATAATGTTTAGCTTGAGGATCTACAAGGGCATTTTATGTGAGTTTTTTAGGTTAAATGTCTCCCTAAAACTTCTACAATGAGGCTGATCAGTCAAGAAAAGTCACACCTGAATCCTTTCAAGGCACTTTAGAAACAAACTCAAGGAATTTTAGGTTGTCAGATCCATGTGAGGGAATAATCAGTGGCCACCTTGACCACGGCAATCAAGCTGTCCTAGCACCACCAACACAATTTTATAGAATCAATGTTCTTGGCTTTGATGGTGACCAACTTTCTGAAGTCTTCCAACTTCTTGCCTTCCCTGCCTCTTTCCTCCCTCGAGTTCTTGTGCTTCTCCCATCACCCAGTCCCACCAAGAGTTCTCCTCACCAGGCTCCTGCTTGGAGTGGAGGTTCTGTGTGAGCCTCTCTGGGGACTCTCAAAGGCTTTTTTGTCTTTGCACTGCACTTCTGATTTCATCTGCACAGCCAAATCCAGCTGAGATCTTCCTGCTGGTGGCCCAGATCATCTGCTCTAGACCTGGTCTCTCTGCAGAATAAATTCCTTGTTTTCATTTTTGGGTTGCCCTTTCACAGCTCTGGTTCATCTTGTTCACCTCTTGTTCATCTTGGTTAAAAAATAACTTTGTTTCTTACAAAAACCTTGACCTCTGTGGTTGAAGGCTTTGTGCATTCCTCTCCAGATGTGATCTGCAAACATCTGGGGGTTTGTGTCCTGTTGATCCCTGTATGTTACAGATTCTTTCTTCATGGCATTCCTACAGGAATCCTTTTTAGTCAAGGTACTGCCATGAATGTGCTGCCACTTGTTTCTCTCTGGCCTTGATAAAAGCAATTCTGTCCTATAAATGTCAATTCTGGAAAGGAACCTCACAGAGAACATTGTTGGAACCATCTCTGGGTGGTTGTTTCATTCCTCTGGTGGAATCCCACCACTTGTTCTCTCTTCATCTCCTTGTAGAGCTTCTAACACAGTTTATAATTGTTGTAATCATTATAATTTATAAGCTTTTATATGGCAAACTCTCTTTGGTCACCAAAGGTGACTTCTGCCTTTGCAAGTTCATACCACACAATTCCAGGATCATTTAGATTGGAAAAATATCTCCAAGATGAATCCCAGCTGTGCCTAATGCCCACCTGTTGGAGGAGCCTTGATAGTTTGATTTTAATATATCCATAAAAACTGGAGGAGGAAAAAGGTGACTTCAGGCAGATTCAGGAAGTTTGATCCTTTAAGGTTGGATCCTTTCAATCCAGTCACACTGACAAGGATTGGGTCCAGGAGCTTCAGTTTCCTGGAATTTCCTGACAGCTGCACCATTGGGACAGCTTGGGTGCCACAGCCTAAAAGCAACTGTTTGGGTGCCCTAAAACCAACCTGCTTGGGTGCCCTAAAATAATCTGCTTGAGTGCCCTGAAAGTAACTTCCTAGTGTGCCCTAAAAGTAAACAGGGTGCCCTAAAACTTCTTTGAGTACCCTAAAAGTAACTCATTTAGGTCACCTAAAAGTAACTTGTTGGAGTGCCCTGAAACATCCCATTTGAGTGCCCTAAAAGTAAATTGTTAGGGTGCCCTAAACCTCTTTGGGTACCCTAAAAGTAACTCATTTAGGTGCCCTAAAACACCCCATTTGAGTGCCCTAAAAGTAAAGTGTTAGGGTGCCCTAAAATAACCTCTTTGGGTACCCTAAAAGTAACTCATTTAGGTGCCCTAAAACGCCCCATTTGAGTGCCCTAAAAGTAAATTGTTAGGGTGCCCTAAAATAACCTCTTTGGGTGCCCTAAAAATAACTTGTTTGGGTGCCCTAGAAGTAACTTCTTTGGGTGCCCTAAAAGACCCCATTTGGGTGCCCTAAAAGTAAACTGTGTGGGTGCCCTAAAACTTCTTTGGGTACCCTAAAAGTAACTCATATATGTGCACTAAAACACCCCATTTGTGTGCCCTAAACCTTTTTGGGTGCCCTGAAAATAACTTCTTTGGGTGCTCTAAAAGTAAATTGTCTGGGTGCCCCCAAATACCCCCTTTGGGTGCTGTAAAAATAAACTGTTAGGGTGCCCTAAAATAACCTCTTTGGGAGCCCTAAAAATTGCTTGTTTGGGTGCTCCAACACCCCATTTGGGTGCCCTAAAAGTAACTCAGTTAGGTGCCCTAAAACACCCCATTTTAGTGCCCTAAAAGTAAACTGTTACGGTGCCCTAAAATAACCTCTTCGAGTGCTCTAAAAATAACTTGTTTGGGTGCCCCAAAATACCCCATTTGGGTGTCCTGAAAATAAATTGTTTGGGTGCCCTAAAACTTCTTCAGGTACCCTAAAACTAACTCATTTAGGTGCTCTAAAACACCCCACTTGGGTGCCCTAAAAGTAAGTTGTTTGGGTGCCCTAAAATAACCTTTTTGGGTGTCCTAAAAGTAACTTGTTTGGGTGCCCCAAAATACCCCATTTGGGTGCCCTAAAAGTAAATTGTTAGGGTGCCCTAAACCTCTTTGAGTGTCCTAAGAAGAACTTCTTTGGGTGTTCTAAAAGTAACTTCTTTGGGTGCCCCAAAATACCCCATTTGGGTGCCCTAAAAGTAAACTGTTAGGATGCCCTAAAATAACCTCTTTGGGTACCCTAAAAGTAACTCATTTAGGTGCACTTAAACACCCCATTTGGGTGCTCTAAACCTCTTTGGGTGCCCTAAAAATAACATATTTGAGTGCCCTAAAAGACCCCATTTGGGTGCCCTAAAAGTACACTGTTAGGGTGCCCTAAAGAAATCTCTTTGGGTGCCCTAAAACATCCCATTTGGGTGCCCTAAAAGTAAACCATTAGGGTGTCCTAAACCTCTTTGGCCGCCCTAAAAGACCCCATTTGAGTGTCCCAAAAGTAAACTGTTAGAGTGCCCTAAAACCTCTTTGGGTGCCCTGAAAGTAACTCATTTAGGTGCCCTGAAACATCCCATTTGGGTGCCCTAAAAGTAAACTGTTTAGGTGCCCTAAAATAACCTCTTTGGGTGCCCTAAAAGTAACTTCTTTGGGTGCCCTAGAAGTAACTTCTTTGGGTGCCCTAAAACACCCCATTTGGGCGCCCTAAAAGTAAACTGTTGGGGTGCCCTAAAATAATCTCTTTGGGGGCCCTAAAAATAACATGTTTGGGTGCCCTAAAAGACCCTATTTGGGTGTCCTAAAAGTAACCTATTTGGGTGTCCTAAAAGTAACCTCTTTGGGTGCCCTAAAAATCACTTCTTTGGGTGCTCTAAAAGTAACTCCTTTGGGTACCCTGAAAGTAACTTCTGTGGGTGCCCCAAAATACCCCATTTGGGTGCCCTATAAGTAGACTGTTAGGGTGCCCTAGAACCTCTTTGGGTGCCCTAAAAATAACCTCTTTGGGTGCCCTGAAACTAAACTGTTTGTGTGCCCTAAAATGACTTCTTTGGTCGCTCTAAAAATAATTTGTTTGGGTGCCCTAATACACCCCATTTGGGTGCCCTAAAAGTAAACTGTTAGGGTGCCCTAAAATTACCTCTTTGGGTGTCCCAAAATACCCCATTTGGATGCCCTGGAAGTAAACTGTTAGGGTGCCCTAAAACCTCTTTGGGTGCCCTAAAAATAACTTCTTTGGGTGCCCCAAAATAACCCCGTTTGGGTGCCCTAAAACTTCTTTGGCTACCCTAAAAGTAACTCATTTAGGTGCCTTAAAAGTAAACTGTTAGGGTGCCCCAAAACACCCCATTTGGGTGCCCTGGAAGTAAACTGTTAGGGTGCCCTAAAACCTCTTTGGGTGCCCTAAAAGTAACTTCTTTGAGTGCCCTAAAACACCCTGTTTGTGTGTCCTAAAACTAAACTGTTAGGGTGCCCTAAAACCTCTTTGGGTGCCCTAAAATAACCTCTTTGGGTGCCCTAAAAATAACTTCTTTGGGTGCCCCAAAATAACCCCGTTTGGGTGCCCTAAAACTTCTTTGGCTACCCTAAAAGTAACTCATTTAGGTGCCCTAAAAGTAAACTGTTAGGGTGCCCCCAAAACACCCCATTTGGGTCCCCTAAAACCTCTTTGGGTGCTCTAAAAGGCCCCATTGGGGTGCCCTAAAGCTGCTGTGAGCAGCCGGCAGCTGAGTCCCAGCGAGCCGCGGCCCCTTTGCTGCCGTTCCCGGCGGATTGAGCAGCCCGAGGCTCCGGGAAATCGGGATTTTCCCAACCCGGCGCTGCCGGGATTGCAGCGGAGCCTTTCCCGAGCCGCAGCCCCCCTCTGCTGGCCGCAGCACCGCGGTGCTGCTGCCGGGAAAACTTCCCCAAAAATCCCATCCTTGCCACCAATTCCTTGAGCTTCAGTAATTACCTGCTGATGCTCTTGCAGGTTATTTTTGTGTCTTTGCTGCAGACTGAGTCCTTTTTTAATTTTTTCTTAGGAGTTCAGGTTCATGGAATGATTTTAATTCATAACCAGAGAAAGGGAGACCAGGTCTTGAATGGGAATTGATTGGTTTTATTTCTGCTTGGATTTGGGGTTGTATTTATTGCCATATTGTGGTATTTGGGGTTGTGTTTGTCACTGTATTCTGATATTTGGGGTTGTATTTTTTGCCACATTCTGGTATTTGGGGTTGTGCTTATTGCCATATTCTGGTATTTGAGGTTGTACTTATTGCCATATTCTGGTATTTGGGGTTGTATTTGTCACTGTATTCTGATATTTGGGGTTGTATTTATTGCCATATTCTGGTATTTGGGGTTGTGCTTATTGCCATATTCTGGTATTTAGGGAATCATTCACAGTTGCAGATTAAAGGTTAGGAAATAATCATGACAATTTATTTTCAAATTATATGAAATCTATTACTTATGTAAGTAATATAAATCATTGCATATAAGTTGCTCTTAAAGGATTATTTACATAATTTTCTCTTGCACTTTTTGCTTCCTGGCTGTGGTCCCCAAACCCATCACTGACAAGGATCAAAGAATTCTAGGAAGAAACTCCAAGACCAGCCAGATTGTTTTGTTTTTCACTTATTTATGAGGTTTTAAATTACAGTTAAAAACTTCCAGCTCTGTCTTTTAATTTTTTTTTCCTTCAGGACTTTTTCTAAAGGCTTTTATTTCCCAAATAGTTCTGGCAGGACGGGGTCCTGCTCTTGGCTGTGGCTGCTGAGTGCTTCAGTTTCAGGGAAAATTTGGGATCTCTGGGGGTCTTTTTCCTGTAGTAGTAATAAATTAATATTTCTCTGTCCAGTTTTGACTGGTTCCATCTTGTGAGTTCAGCACAGCCTGATGGGAATAAAAGATGAGAGCTTAAAAGTTGTCACAACTTCAAAGTTTCTTTTTTTTGCTGCTCTGTTTGTCTCCATCATGGCTGCTCAGATTGCCTGAAACTCTTTTCATTTAATGACAAAATTATTAGAAAATTGATTTACCTGATAAAAGAGCTCAGGTGAGATTCTGGTTTTTCAGCAGTTCAGCAGTTTCATGAAACACCTGGAATGGGAAGGTCAGGCTGACTGTTCTTTCACACACTTTTCTATCTCTGCTTATTTAAGATCACTCTGCATAATTTGAGATTTTACTGACCAGATCTTGGCCAGAGATTTTATTGATCTGATCAAGATCATTGCCAAGTTCATGCTGTAGTTTAAAATCCTTAATTCAGATATTCCCCCTACCTCATCAACATTATTATTAATGATGGTTTAACTTCAGCAGTCTCTGTCATCAGTGTGGCCATGCCAGTTAAACAATTCCACTTGGAATTCTTGCTAAAAGTTGCCCTGACACAATGAAATCTTCATTATTCATTCTGTTTGTGAAGTGAAACATGTGCTATACACAAGCTGAATTTATCTGTTTTTTTCTTTCTTCTATTAATGAATGTGGATGCTGGTGGATCTTTCTTTTTCTTTTTAAAAAAATCTGAATTAAAGCATCCCATAAACAGCTCAGGATTCTCCATAATCAAAATAGAAATCATTTAAAGTGGAACAATGCCATCTGTTTGGACAAAAAAGAAAACGTCCATGAAGAGAGAAGTTTGTTGTATGTTCTGTGCCCAAAGGCTGTGAGTTCAAACAGCTCACCTGAGTTAAAAGTCACAGTTCCCATAAATTGTGCTTTGTCACCAATGTGTGAGGACACATAAATGGGGCCTTTTTTGTGGGTATTTCCTTATTATTTAATTACAATTTCTAATTGCACTTAAAGTAGTTTCTTGTCTCTTAGACCTGAGATGCAGCATCTCTGATTTGTTTTCTGATTTTAGGGAGATTTGAGCTTGCAGTGTTGCTGTCTGGCCACCAGATAGAGACTGAAGCTTGTGAAATGGGAGTTTCCTTTTTCCTTTTCTTTCCTTTCCTTTTTCCTTCCCTTTTTCCTTTCCTTTCCTTTCCTTTTTCCTTTCCTTTTTCCTTTCTCCTTTCTCCTTTCTCTTTCTCCTCCTCCTTTTTCCTTTCTCCTTATTCCTTTCTCCTCCTTCCTTTTTCCTTTTTCCTTTCTCCTTTCTCCTTTCTCCTTTCTCCTTTCTCCTTTCTCCTTTCTCCTTTCTCCTTTCTCCTTTCTTCCTTTCTCGGCCGCTCCTTTCTCCTTTCTTCCTTTCTCGGCCGCTCCTTTCTCCTTTCTTCCTTTCTCGGCCGCTCCTTTCTCCTTTCTTCCTTTCTCGGCCGCTCCTTTCTCCTTTCTCCTTTCTCCTTTCTCCTTTCTCCTTTCCCCTTCCCTTCCCTTCCCTTCCTTTCCCTTTCCCTTCCCTTCCCTTCCCTTCCCTTTCCCTTCCCTTCCCTTCCCTTCCCTTCCCTTCCCTTCCCTTCCCTTTCCCTTTCCCTTCCCTTCCCTTTCCCTTTCCCTTCCCTTCCCTTTCCCTTTTTTCCCTTCTTTTCCCCTTCCTTTCTCCTTTTTTCACTTCTTTTCCCTTTTCTTTGATGGTTGAGCATTCCTTGAATCCCAGACAGAAATCAGAATTACTCCAACAATTAAGGATTGGAGAGTGTTGTTGTATAAAATAGATAATGAATTTTTTTCCCATAGTCTTCCATCATCAGGGAGAAAGAATCTCTCTTGAAAATTGAAGGGAATATTACAAATTTCATGGTATAAAAGTTTGAGGAAAAAAATTCAACTCAAAACTTTATGAACCCAGGGGAGCAAAATAGAACCCATGGAGAAGTTCATACAGGTTCAAGAGTGTGCTCAGAAATGTGTGACTGTCAAACTGAACAATTTTTAAGTAAGGGACTGGCTGCAGAATTGAAATTATTTACAGTTTTTGGATGGTGATAAATCAGATCATATTTTTCTTCACAAAAATATTATTCAGTTTATTTCAGAGTGAGAATTAGATCTTTATTTTTGAAGCAAGCAAGCAAATTTGACTTATAAATTAGAAAATAAACATGAAGACTTGTCATATGAGCTCCCTTTCCAAATGAGAGCAATTTTTTATGAGAATAGTTGGTCTGAACTATGGAATTGTTCCACATTGAGACTTTTCCCTCAAAAATCAAGTACTGATCATCCAGCCCAGGACAGAGACTGGGCCCTGTCAATATTCTTGCTATTCCTCTGCCACATCCTGGTTTCTTTCACCAGCAAAACCCATCAATATTCCCATATTCCAAGACCTCCTTTCAGTCAGAATTAGGGAATTTGAAGGAAATATTTGAATTTTAAGATGCTTTAACAATGACAGCTGGATCAGGACTTGCTGCTGCTCAGTGCTGTGGGAGAGAACCAGAAAAATCCCCTTTAGGTGGGGTTAATTTCACGGGCCACATTTGTTTGCCAGATGAAAGGAAGAAACAAAAATGTTTTGTAATTGTCTGATAGTTTGTTTAGGAAACTTTCAAACAGTTTCCTGTTGTGTTTACAAAGTGCTTGTACTTGTAATAAAATAGAATTAATGACTTTTCCCCCTGCCCACACAGGAGGAGAATGAGTTTGGCTTTCTAGGGTGGTCCCTCGGGTACCTCAGTGCAGGTCCAGTTTCAGAAGCACAAACTCTCTAATTTCTTTCTGTGAGACCTTTTTTGGGTCACTTCGATGTGATTCTTTTTATTTTGTTATTGAGGAAAAAAAAAAAAGAGTTGTTTGTACAGCAACCATTGTAAGTATTAACTTATCCTGTAAAAAATAGAACAGGTAGGCTTGGTGATGGCAAACTCTCTTCAGTCACGGAAGGTGACTTCTGCTTTTTTAAGTTCATATCACAGAATTCCAGAACCATTTAGGTTGGGAAAGATCTCCCAAGATGAATCCCAGCTGTGCCCAATGCCCACCTTGTCCCCATCCCAGAGCTCTGAGTGCCATCTCCAGGCCTTCCTTGGACACCTCCATTTAATAACTCATTTATTAGTTCAATAATACTGATGAACAAGATTTTCTCCAGTGGAATTGCTTAAACTCACCCTGAGAGTTTCTGTCCTGCACCTGGAGGGGAACAACCCCAGACACCAGCACAGACTGGGAGTGACCTGCTGGGGAAGGACCTGGGGGACACCGAGCTGTCCCTGAGCCAGCAGAGTCCCTGTCCTGGGAGCAGGAATGCCAGTGGGATACTGGGGTGCATCGGGATGAGCATTCCCAGCAGGTCAGGGCTGATCCTGCCCCTCTGCCCAGCCCTGCAGGCACCTCTGGCTGCTGTGCCCAGCCCTGGCTCCTCAGCACAGCAGGGCCAGGAGCTCCTGGAGCTGAGCAAGGGCCTGGAGCATCTCCATGCCCAGGAAAGGCTGAGGGAGCTGGGGCTGCTCAGCCTGGAGAGGA
The DNA here is from genome assembly GCA_910950805.1 of Acrocephalus scirpaceus scirpaceus. Lineage (NCBI taxonomy): Eukaryota > Metazoa > Chordata > Aves > Passeriformes > Sylviidae > Acrocephalus > Acrocephalus scirpaceus. Next base: position 115,375,594 of record OU383774.1, on the reverse strand, counting down.
GCCCCAGGGAGAGGGGCCCTCAGCCATGGGTGTCCCTGGGTGGCCCTGGGTGCCCCTGGGTGTGCTTCGGTGTCCTTGGATGTATCTGGGTGTCCCTGAGTGTCCCTGGGTGGTTGTGGGTGTCCCTGAGTGTCTCTGGGTGTCCCTGTGTGTCCCTGGGTCTCCTTGTCTGTCCTTAAGTGTCCCTGGGTGTCCCCAGGTGCCCCTGGGTGTCTCTAGCTGTCCCTGGGTGTCCCTAGCTGTCCTTGCTTGTCCTTGGATGTCCTTGAGTGTCCCTGTGCATCTCTGTTTGTTCCTGGGTGTCCTTGGGTGTCTCTGAGTGTTCCTGGGTGTCCCTGGATGTCCTTGGATATCCCTGGGTGTCCCTGTCTGTCCCTGTGTGTCCCTGTCTGTCCCTGTGTGTCCCTGTGTTCAGAGAGGGCAGAGCAGGCCCAGGCTCTGCTCCAGGCCCAGCAATGGCCCCAGAGCCACGGGCAGGGCCTGAGCCCAGCAATTGCCCTGCACAGGAGGCACAACTTCTGCCCTGGGCAGGGACCAGAGAGGTTGGGGACTCTCCTCCCTGGGGACATTCTAGAGCCATCTGTGTGAGGGGATGGAGAGAGGAGCAGGCTGAGGGATCAGCCACTCCCCAAAGTCCCCATCAGGCCCTGGCTGGGTGGGACAATTTCCAGCCTGTCCAGCCTTTGGAGATGGTTTGTCTCCTGGTAGTCCTGGATTTTGTTTTTATTTGGAATTTAATGCAATTGAACGTGGTGAGCTGGCCCAGTTCTCCAGCAGCTCCTGTGAACTTCCAAAGGAACTTCCTGTGAGCTTCCTTTGGAGCTGCACCTGAAATATGGTGGCAGTTCCTGTGCCAGTCCTGAGGGGGAGGAGTGATGGAGGAGAGTCTTTGTTGTCAGGGGAAATTCTGATTAAACCTGTTGGGTGTAGTGGGAGGAAATACAGGAATCTTGGAATTTACTCCTTTTTCAAAAATTCTTAATATATCAAAATTTACTAATACATTAAAAAGTAACTAAACTGAGAGTGGGGGTTTTTTTACAGTCATTAAAAAAAACCAAACCTGTTGCATTTAAATAGCTCATTTCTGTGAGGAATTTCCCAATTTGATGCAGTAACTATACCATTGAATTCCTATTTTTGTTCTAATTTCTGCTCTATTCCCATTCCAGAGGCGGATGCCCCAAACTTTTCGTGATCCAGCCACTGCTCCATTGAGGAAACTCTCCGTAGATTTGATCAAAACATACAAGCATATTAATGAGGTAATGGCTGCAGCTGTCTTTAATGTGCACTGATGTTTGTTACAAAACATGATTTAAATGGGTTTTCTACGAATAATCTCATCAAGAGATCCAAAAAAATTGAGTTTTCTCTCAGTTGTTCACATCTTGTTTGAGGTCATGGCTGTTGTGGTCCTGCTTTCTGTCCAGCACACAGGAAATCTTTTATGCTGGGATTTATTTTCTGATGTTTTATAAACAAATGTTGAGCTTGCAGGACAAGGAGACATGAGTGGCACAAGCACTCTTTGAGCTCAATAAAGTTTTATTTATGTTTCTAAGAACTTTTAAGGAAAATGCTGAAGTGTTTTCCCTAAATCATTGAATTAAATATTATTGACAAATGGAAAATACAAAGTTGGAAAGCATCAGTTAGTTTCAAACTTTGACAATTAAAGGGAATGTGAAGGGATTTTTATGGTGATTAATGACTTCCTTGGAATTCTTTCCCAGTCTTGTGAGGAGATCAAGTAGTAATTCTTGTTTCCAGGCTAGTTAACATTTTGAATTTTACTGTCTGCACGTTGTGCTGGGATGTTTCTGTTCCTTTGGCACCTGTGAACTCCTGAAATCAGTGTTGCTACATTTATCAGTGTTATTATTATTATTATTATTATTATTTATTAGTGTTAGTACATTTATCAGAGTTATTCCTCTTATTTATTAGTGTTAGTACATTTATCAGAGTTATTCCTCCTATTTATTAGTGTTAGTACATTTCTCAATGTTATTACTATTATTTATTAGTGTTAGTACATTCTTCAGCTCTGCTTTCCCAGTTCTACAATTATTCAAGACTTTCCTTTGGAATTCAAACAAAGCAATGATGCTCAGATTCAAGATTTTATCATGCCAGAAAGGGCAGTGTGTTGCTTTTTCTCTGAAATGTTTTTTCCTATTTCAATTTTCTTCAAACACAGCAAGAGGAGGAGAGGCTTGCTTGGTTTTCCACTTGTAGAAGTTGCACTTTAAAACCACAGGATGCTGAAAAAAAATTGATTTTCCTCTTTTCTTGAGCTGCACTTCTAAGCAAGGCTCTTAAGGAAGCTCCTTTTCCCCTCCAGGTTTACTATGCAAAAAAAAAACGGCGGCATCAGCAGGGCCAGGGAGATGATTCCAGTCACAAGAAGGAGAGGAAAGTTTACAACGATGGGTATGACGATGACAACTACGACTACATCGTGAAAAATGGGGAGAAGTGGATGGACCGCTATGAAATCGACTCTTTAATAGGCAAAGGATCCTTTGGACAGGTAATGGCTCATTGTGTATTTATATAATTTCTGTGGATCACAGCTGTATTTAATTTGAAGTGCTATTGCTGCTTCATTTTGAAATTAAAACTTTTTTTCTCACTCCTGTTATCCTGTTGCCTGTTCAGACACTCAAATGAGCTATTTCATGTTGCTTCAGAAAACATTTGAATATATTTCAGTGTCTGTAGCATTTTACAGTGAGAAATCCTCCACCTTTTGCCATCAGTTCACATTTTTAACTTGAGTTTGGTTTTGCTTTGAGTTAGATTTTTAGTTTGTGTTAGGTTTTTAGTTTGAATTGGGTTTTTAAATTAATCAATGGTGCTGGATCTTACCTCTTACAAATGTCATTAGCAGCATTTCTTTTGACTGGTTGCAGCTTTAGCCAAAGCTGGAAAGAGGATGGAGCATTTTTTTAATTGTTTTTAGTTTTTCTCAGATTTACCAGTCCTCTTACAGTGTTGGTTTAGGTAATTTATTTGCATATGAAGTGACATCACTGCAATAAACCAAAATCAGTTGTATCTTTATTGTTGTGTCATCAGAAGAAATAGAATTAAAAAGTAGAATTCTGAATTCAGAAAGGTGAAAAAGGGAGTTTGAAAATGGGATTTTCCTGATGGATTTGGCTTCTTTTGCAGGTTGTGAAGGCTTATGACCGAGTGGAGCAGGAGTGGGTGGCCATCAAAATCATCAAAAACAAGAAGGCTTTCCTAAACCAGGCCCAGATTGAAGTGAGACTGCTCGAGCTGATGAACAAACATGACACTGAGATGAAGTACTACATAGGTATGGAATTAATTACTCCTCTTTTTTATTTTATTATGAATGGTTGATATCTTGCTGTGGAGCTTAGGCTGCCTTCAGCTGATTTTCCAAATCTATTTTGGAATATTTGTGGTGATATTTGGTGGTTCCTGCCAAGCTGGTGGGTCCAGCGAGCTCAGCAAGTGTGGGGGGGAGTTGGAATCAAGTGTAGGAAGCCCAGCAGGACATGGAATGGTGGGAGGAGAATTCCAAAGGTGAGAGAACAGGAATTTGGAGAAGGATGAGTAGAAGGAAATGGCATCAGGGTGGGAGCAAAATGTGCCATCTCAGGTGAGTTGTAAAGGACACTGAAGGAACTGCTCTGGGATAATGGAGAAAACAAATCCATGGACACCAAGCTGACCAAAAATCCACCTTAATTAAAAGTCTGAATTCTCATGGTGCTCATATCCAAGGTTTTATTAGCCAGAAAGGGAAGTGTGTTGCTTTTTCTCTGAAATGTTTTTCCTGTTTCAATTCTCTTGTGGCAACCTGAAGGTTTGACAATGGCAAACCCTGCTGGCCTCTGAACAGAGGAATGTGATGAATGTTTCACTTATTTAATGAAAAAAAAAAGGCTTAGATTGGTTCCTGTCATAAACTGAGATTGTGTCTGAAGGAAATGAATACAATTCCTTGGGGGTGTTGATCAGTTTTATTAATTAATCAGCTTATAAAATGCCGTGATGTCATTGTGTATTTTAAATTATTCTCACAATTAAATGTTTACTCTGTAAATGCAAGGGACTGATAACTTATTTTCATAATATATTCCTTCAGAAGTTTTTGGTTAATTAAGCTTTGCCAAGGTGCACCTGATGATGTGAAAGTGTCCTCTTGTCCTCCAAGCATGGCAGAAATATTTTGTAAATAACACAGAACCAGGAAAAAGTCCTGGCTCTTATTTACCTCAGTGCTCAGCTTCCGACACATTGATTCAAGTATTTAAAAGATTTCACAAGTTTTTGCACCCTGAGATGTTTAAAATGTCCCTCTGTACCCAGGCATGGCAGAAATATTTTGTAAATAACACAGAACCAGGAAAAAAACCCAGTGCTCTTATTTTATTCAGTGCTCAGCTTCCTACACATTGATTAAAACATTTAAAAGATTTTACTGAAGTGCACCTGAGGATGTGAAAGTGTCCTCTTGTCCTCCAATTCTGGCAGAAATATTTTATAAATCCCACAGAACCAGGAAAGAAAAATGATGCTGTTATTTACTGATGGTCCTCCTTCCTACACGCCGTGTTGTACTTAACCTGTAATTGTCAGTGTGCACTAATGATATTTTCCCCTTTTCCCCAGTGCATTTGAAGCGCCACTTCATGTTCAGGAACCACCTGTGCTTGGTGTTTGAGATGCTGTCCTACAACCTGTACGACCTGCTGAGGAACACCAACTTCCGTGGCGTGTCCCTCAACCTGACGCGCAAGTTCGCGCAGCAGATGTGCACGGCCCTGCTCTTCCTGGCCACCCCCGAGCTCAGCATCATTCACTGTGACCTAAAACCAGAGAACATCCTGCTCTGCAACCCCAAAAGGAGCGCCATCAAGATTGTGGATTTTGGCAGTTCGTGTCAGCTTGGGCAGAGGGTGAGTTTGGGTGGAAATTCTGTTTGCCCTGCTGAGAAACGCAGGATGTTTATGTCACAGTACTCATCCAGCTCATTGAAACTTCATTCATGATGGTTTAAAAACAATAACTCAGTTTTAAATAGAGATCCACAGTCCACAAGAGCTGTAAATACGAATGTCAGAATCCCACAGTTGTCAAGGTTGGAAAAAATCTTTAAGATAAGTCCAGTCATGAACCAGCAGCACCATGTTCACCACTAAGCCAAGTCCAAAAGTGTCACATCCACACCTTATTTTGAACAGTTTGACAATCCACCACTTCCTTTATCCCAGTAGATAAAAATCCACCATATGAGAAATATTCCATGTTTTTTTATTTCTCCCTGGCTGTGTTTTTATGCTGTGTCAGTAGAGAATGTATCATCACTTGGTTGTAGAAATCTGCCGTGCTAATAAATAAAACAAAAAAATCAGTAAAAATAAATTAATAAAATAAACGTTTATTATTATCTTATTCCATCTTTGTTCTTCTTTCCATGAGCATTCCTTTAGCATGTCCCCTCTTCATGATTAGTGACACTGCAGATTGGATCTTTAAAAAAAGAATTAAGAAATTCATGGACTAACTTCACCAAAAGTGCCCCAATTGTCTCTTGAGGAGTTGGCACTGGCCAGTAGCACTCCATTGCTTTTTCCCTGAATAAATTTAGGAAGAGTGGATAAGAATACGGAATATTGTATTGAAAGCAGCAATGAGACAGAGATTTAGATTAATAAAAGAGCTTTTTGCTATAAACTAAAAGGAAGGGCTGAAGGAAGACACCAGGAGGTGAAATGGCATCTGAATTATTTATCCAAATCCATATTTGCATATGGATAATAACATTTGGAATGGATAATAATCCATTATCAATAATAAGATAATTTTGAAATGTTAGGAATCACAACTACAAAAACATGACATGACTCCTGGTTTTTTTTTTTGTGAGCACAGTATTTTCCTAAAAATTAACACTTAGATACTTTTCATTACTGTAATGAATGTCTAGATTTTATTATCCCTGATACCTCGTCTTTCCCTGCACCAAAATGTGATTTCATGGCAGTTGTGTTTTGTCACTTAGAAGTTTCATTCCCTTCAGATGCTGGGTGTGATTGTGACTTTGAGATGCTTTTATTGCAGATATACCAATATATCCAGAGTCGTTTTTATCGATCACCAGAGGTGCTACTGGGAATGCCTTATGACCTTGCAATTGATATGTGGTCCCTTGGGTGTATTTTAGTCGAGATGCACACTGGAGAGCCTCTCTTTAGTGGGGCAAATGAGGTAAGTTATGTACCAGGATTTGGGGTTTTTTGTTGTTAATTCCCATCATGATTTTCGTCTGTTTAATTGGAATGCATGAATTAGGGAAGTCTGGGAATTCTGAAAGGATTAAACATCGATAACATGACTTTTGTCAGGACACAAATGTTCATAATTTTCTGTGTCTCCCTCTTACTCCTTAATTTGTTGTGTCCATATTACATTTTTCTTAAATTAATCAACTTAGAACTTGTGTGAGTAGCTGACATTTGTGCCACAGCTGGGCTGGCTGTCACTTGTCCTTCACAAACCCATTTTATTTGGGACAGGTGGATCAGATGAATAAAATAGTGGAAGTTCTGGGGATACCACCAACCCACATCCTCGACCAAGCACCCAAAGCAAGAAAGTTCTTTGAGAAGTTGCCAGATAGCACTTGGAACTTGAAGAAGACCAAAGATGGAAAAAGGGTAGGTGAAACAATCAGGATAATAATGCATATATAAAAATATATAAAATGGTGAGTTGTTAATTTGTTTTGCATCGGCTTTGTTGTTTATTTTGTTCTGTCTTGCCAATTAAATAACATTTCCTGTCGTGGTGAATAGTTTCCTGATTTGGTTTGACTTTTGATGTGGAATCTGTGCACACACACCCCCAAGGCCTCACCCACTGATTCCAAGCCTTTCCTCCCTCCCCACAGGAATACAAACCACCGGGAACTCGCAAACTCCACAATATCCTGGGAGTCGAGACAGGAGGGCCGGGTGGGCGCCGTGCTGGGGAGTCAGGTCATACTGTAGCTGACTACTTGAAGTTCAAAGACCTCATCCTAAGGATGCTTGACTATGACCCCAAGACACGAATCCAGCCCTACTACGCCCTGCAGCACAGTTTCTTCAAGAAGACGGCGGACGAAGGTACCAACACGAGTAACAGCGTGTCCACGAGTCCTGCCATGGAGCAGTCACAGTCTTCAGGAACCACCTCTAGTACATCTTCGAGCTCAGGTGGGTTTTGGTCATGAACAGGTGAAAAAATTCTGCTTCTTAATGCTTCTTAACCTAATCTCTCGTGTTGTTCGAGATAGAAAAGTATTGGAAATTATTCTTAAGTACGTGCCTGTGTTTCTAGAATAATTGTGCAACTGCAAGGCTTGGTTAACATTTAAAAAATTGGAGTAAATGTGAATAACCTCATCTCTCATGTGTTGTTCAAGAGCCAACTGTATGTGACACTCAGTCAACAACGTGGTCAGAGGTTGGATGGTCTTGGAGGTCTTTTCCAAGCTTTGTGATTCTGTGGTTGGTTGAAATGGTAGATTTGAGTCAGGGAATGGGCACGGCCCTGTGGCTGCCAGAGCTCCAGGAGCATTTGGACAGCGCTGCTCAGGGTGGGATTGTTGGACTGTGTAGTTGGACTGGATGATCCTTGTGAGTCCCTTCCAACTGAGAATATCCCACAATTCTATGAAATGTTAATTATTTTCCATACTGTCAAAAAATATCAGTCACGATCACTAAACAATTATTTTAATCAGCTGGAACAGGTAAACAGAAAACCCCCAAAAACCCAACTAGATGAGCAAAAATGTGAGTGATTAACATTGACCTCATACTTGTCCCTTGAAGCACTTTATAAATCTGTATGCTACCATTGTTTCATAGGTATAAATTCTGTGTCCCTTTACTGAGTTTCTGTTGGGGTTTTCCAGGTGGATCTTCTGGCACGAGCAACAGCGGAAGGGCGCGGTCAGACCCCACACACCAGCATCGACACAGCGGTGGGCACTTCACTGCTGCTGTTCAAGCTATGGACTGTGAAACACACAGCCCACAGGTAATGCAGAACATCTTAGAGCAGAACAGATAAAATCAGAAATTCTTCCCCATGTAGACAATTAATTGGTGTGTAGATGGACCTTGCTCTTTTAGTAGCCTTTAATCAGCTGTGTTGTTCCAGAGGTTCCTCTAATGCTGTTGGCACCTTTCAAGGTATGAGCTACAACAGTTTAATTTCATTTGCTTTGCTTTTTGTCTCCAGGCTTCTCAGCCATAGGTCAGGGCTTTATTTTTCCAAGTGTTGTACAAATGCTGTTATTATTACTATAATATAAAGCTGCTCCTATAGTTTTGACAGCAAAGTCACTTACCAGACTTCCCTTAACTATTTGAAAATAACATCCAGGATGTGCATTCATTTTTCTTGAGGTATATATAGAAAAGTATTGAAAATTATTCTTAAGTACATGCCTGCATTTCTAAAATAATTGTGCAGCTACGGGGCTTGGTTAACGTTTTGAAAAATTGGCATAAATACGAATAATGTAGTCTCTCATATATTGTTCAAGATAGAAAAGTATTGGAAATTATTCTTAAGTACATGCCTGCATTTCTAGAATAATTGTGCAACTGCAAGGCATGGTTAACATTTTAAAAAATGGGCATAAATGTGAATAAACTAATCTCTCACATGTTGTTCAAGATAGAAAAGTATTGGAAATTATTCTTAAGTATATGCCTGCATTTCTAAAATAATTGTGCAACTTCAGGGCTTGGTTAAAGAGGCAGGGAGAATAGGGAGTTGGCATTGCCATAGTGGTCTGCCAGGATCTGCACCTCCAGGTGCCTGGACTGCTTGGCCAGCCTCATCACAAATCTGGGAGAGCCTGGGACTTCAGATTGAACCTGCAGCAGGGATAGAATGACCAGGCAGAGCACCTTGTGTAAGATGGACCTTCAGTACTGAGGTCTCACAGACACTCAGCCTGAGCAAGGCAGCACAGATCAGAGGGAAAAGCTGGTTAATGTTTTAAAAACGAATATGAAATATGAATAACCTAATCTCTCGTGTTGTTCAAGATAGAAAAGTATTGGAAATTATTCTTAAGTACATGCCTGCATTTCTAGAGTAATTGTGCAACTGCAGGGCTTGGTTAACATTTTAAAAATTTGAGTAAAGTGAATAAACTAATCTCTCACATGTTGTTCAAGATAGAAAAGTATTGGAAATTATTCCTAAGTACGTGCCTGCATTTCTAGAATAATTGTGCAACTGTAAGGCTTGGTTAACATTTAAAAAAATGGGCGTAAATGGGAATAACCTCATCTCTCACGCGTTGTTGAGGAACCAACTGGATGTGACACTCAGTCAACAAGGTGGTCAGAGGTTGGATGATCTTGGAGGTCTTTTCCAAGCTTTGTGATTCTGTGGTTCAGTGAAATGGCGGCCTTGGGTCAGCGTTTGAACTTGAATTTTGCAGGTTCGACAGCAGTTCCCTCCTCCGATCGGTTGGACCGCCACCGAAGCTCCCACCCAGGTCACCGTGGAGAACCACCCGGTTCAGGAAACCACCTTCCATGTAAACCCTCAGCAACAGAACGCATTACACCATCACCACGGCAACAGCTCCCACCACCACCACCATCACCACCACCACCACCACCACCATGGACAGCAAGCCTTGGGCAGCCGGACCAGGCCGAGAGTCTACAATTCTCCAACAAACAGCTCCTCCACCCAGGATTCTATGGAGGTGGGCCACAGTCACCACTCCATGACATCCCTGTCTTCCTCAACTACTTCTTCCTCTACATCTTCCTCCTCTACTGGTAACCAAGGCAATCAGGCCTATCAGAACCGCCCAGTGGCTGCTAATACCTTGGACTTTGGACAGAACGGAGCTATGGACATGAATTTAACAGTCTACTCTAATCCGCGCCAAGAAACTGGCATAGCTGGACATCCCACGTACCAGTTTTCTGCTAATACAGGTCCTGCTCATTACATGACTGAAGGACACCTTGCCATGAGGCAAGGCATTGATAGAGAAGAGTCTCCCATGACAGGAGTTTGTGTTCAGCAAAGTCCTGTGGCTAGCTCGTGACTAAACTGAAACTAAGTTTGTTTCTTGTGTGTTTTTATAGAAGTGGTGTTTTTCCAAAAAAAAAACAAAGTGCAAAGCTGCTTGAATCAGAAGGAGATAAACTCACTGAACCGCTACAGGAGGGCAAAGTTGACTATTTTTTTAAACTTGAAAAGATTGCAAAGGGACAATGAAGTTTTTTTTTCTGTTGGTTTTTTGCTGGGGGGAGGTTTTTTTGGTTGGTTTCTTTTTTAAGAGCCATGTCTGGACCCACCTTAACGGATAGCTTAGTGGTGTTCACCTTTTGCTTCCCCCATTTTAACTTGCCACAACCTAGTCATAGTTTGGGTTTTTTTGGGGAGGGGTTTTGATTTTTTTTTTTTAATTTTTAATTTCTTTTTTTTTTTTCTTTTTTTTTTGCTCTCATTCGACAGGGGTTATTGTTCAAACATTAGTCATAGTTGCAAACTAGTTTCTTTTTAAAGGCATTGCACATGATTTCTAAAAAAAGGCCCTTTGAAATTTTTTGGGTGGGAGGGGGAGTGAGTAATATATATATTTTTTTTAGTTCCCCAAACAACCATGGGCACAGAAATGCAGTACTGTAAGAAAGAGGGACCTTCAGATTACACAAATATATTATTCTTCAGCTGTAAAAAAAAGGGACGGTTGTGACGGAGTTTGTGAGGCACATTGAGCATGCGAAGTGGCGGTGAGCAGAACTCTCCTTTTCTGAATCTACTGAGGATCAAAGCAGCAATTGTGATGGGAAATCTGTGGGTGCCACCTTTGGGAGCCCACGGGCAGTTAGGATGGAAATCTGACTGGTTTCATAACTGAGGTGCACTGAGAAGCAATCAACGGGTTGGTCCTGGCCAGTCCTGGGGAGGTCTAAGTGGTGGTCTTTGGGATAACCTTTGGCCTTATGGATTTGGACTCTTAAGTTAGAAGAGCCTACCATTTCAGATGCAATCACTTTTGGACATGCTTTTGCAGACAGTCCTTAATGCTGAAAACACAGAGAATGGGTAATTCAAGAGGCCTTTCTTTTAAAATAGACTTTTGTGACCCACTTATTGTAAGGTATTGCAAGGTCACTTTGCGTGTGTCATAAAGTTGACTTCCTTATTGGTTGAAGGTCACAGGAGTAGTGGTTTGCGTTTGATGGAAATAGCTACAACTGTGTCCCTTCCTGCTTTTTACTTTTTTCTTTTGCTTTTTTCTCGGCACGTGGTTTTCTCCACCATTACTTCTGCACAAAGACGTCTTCTGTTCATCCTGAACATTTTTAAAAAAAAAAAAAATGCAGAATTTTATGTGACTGCTTTTTTGCCTCACAATTATGCTGTGAATTTTACAAAAATTTATTTTCTTTTTTGATAATTTATTGTACCAAAGCTGTTTTTATAGCACATAGATGTCTGTAACCAATAATGTAGCAGTTCTGCACTTTGACACAAGGTGTAACTAGACCATTTTTAAATGTCAGTTGAAAAATTATGGCTGTACTATTGCTTAAACAAAACTGGAACTGTTGTTGAATTCATAGCCAATACATTTACAGCAATCTGTGTACTGAAGATAATAGATTGACATCTACTTGGAGACTATAACATCTGTTACATTATCGATGTGTTCAGGCTTCTGAAGGTTAAAAGGGACACTAGATCCAGAAGCTATGAAACCAGCAGTTGATTCTTGTATTCCTTATTAACATAATTGTAAACTTGAAGGCGAAGACCTTGATTGCATGAACAGGTCCAAAAAAAAAAAAAAATTAATAGGCTGAGTAAAGCAAAACCCTCACGGGAGACCTGAGGTTAGCAGGCTGTATTTAACAGGTGCCTAATTTTTGGGTAACGCTGCCTTAATATAACACAGTCAGCTTGGCAGTTGCAAAATTTATGGGCCCATCCAAGAGATTTTTTTTTTTTTATTGTGGGAAAAGGGAAAAAAAAGGAAAAAAAAGCTGCGTGAAAAAAAAAAAAAAACCCTTGGGGAAAGAATGAAGGTGAGTTCCTTGATTGCCCATCCCAGAGGAACAGTGTTGCCCATCCTCTCTTACAGAAGCAGTGATCTACCTCTGCCAGTAAGCCCTTGGAAAAAGAGAATTTTAGCAGCAAATGGTCAATTCCATGCGGCCAAGTCGTTTTTTTCAGTCGAAAAGGTGGAATTTTTTATACTCACAGTGGCAACACAGCAGCTGACTACCATGTAAACAGGAATGAATCCTTGGGATTAGCATTTCTTTGTAAATCATGGTTTTCTTAATCAAATATTTCTTTTCGTACTGACACATCAACCCCGTGGATGAAAGCAGATTTTTTTTTTCCCCCCCATTTTTTTTTCTTTCTTTTTTTTTTGTTTTGGTTTTCTTTTGAAGTAATTCAGAGAAGTTTACAGGATTTGGAAGGCTGTCACCTTAGAAAAGGATGCTGAGTTTAGCAATATTAAAAATAAAAAAGGAATCCAGTTCTTACTGCTGTCTAGGAATATAAGGGTACTTTGGAATCTGGGTAAAACCCCACGCGCCGGTTGCCACCCCTTAGCAAGCGCCAAAAAATAAAAACCCCAAAACCCAAAACCCCACCAAACCTAAAGCAGTTCAAAAGAAATAACCTCTACATCAAGAAGGAAAAACAAACAAACAAACAAAATCATAAAAATCCAGTGCTTCTGCATACTGTGTTATGTTACAGTCCAGTTTTGTGTGCTTTACTACACAGTTTGGTTACAGGACTTCTGTGCATTGTAAACATAAACAGCATGGAAAAGGTTAAATACCTGTGTTCAGATTGTAAGATCTAGTCCGGACTTGCTGTGTATATTGTAACGTTAAATGAAAAGACAAGCCCTTTGTATTATAGTCATGCAGTCTTATGTATGATAAACAGTTGAATAATTTGTCCTCAGACTCTTTACTGTGCTTTTTAAAAAGGAAAAAAAAAAAAAAGGAAAAGGCAAAAAAAAAAAAAAGAGTAATTTAAGAAAAAACAAACAAACAAAAAATGTAAACGTAGTAAGTCTTCCTATGCAATTAACCTACTCCAAGCCATGGTATGGTAGGTATAATTATACTATAATATGTAAATATCAGATACATTGAAACAGACTTAAAAATATGAAAGTAAAAGTTGGAGGCGTAACAGCTAATTTGGAGTTTTTAATTGAAACCCAGCGAGGTCTGCAAATCACTGACGTGTGAACACGGCTCTGCTCGGTTCTCATGGACTGTGCTTGTAGTTTGAGTTCTTTAATCCTCATCTCTTTGAGTGTCCTGAAGTGCTCTGCAGCTTCCTCCCTGTCCCAGATGAGCTGGTTTGGAGGCTGTGGGATGGGATTTTGGGACTGGCCTGCTGTTAGCCCCAGAACCCAGGTTCCTCCTGCATCACCAACTCCCTGGCTTGGGGTGCAGTAGGACCTGGCTTTGGAAAAAGCTGATTTTCCTGTAGGTTCTGCCAAGTGGGAGGAGTTTTTCAGTGGTTCAGCCAGGTTATTTCCAGGCTCCCAGTCCTCCTTCAGTGCTGAGTTACAGCTGGTGGCCACCAGAGCCTGGCAGAACGAGGAGTAACGACTCCAGTTTGAAACTATTCCACGTAAAAATACTTTAACTTGGTTAACCTGAAATCCTTTAACTGTGAAGCTCTTACTGAAACCTCAGATGTTTTCAAAGCCGTTGTAAAAGCTGGAATTGCTGCACGCAGCCCCTGGGAGTGGTGCCAGTCCTGCTGTGTGCGTGCAGGAGGTGCAGCTACACCCTTGAACCTCTCACTCGGTTCCTTGTCTGTTCATCCCTCCCAGGATTGCAGTTTTCAACCTCTCAGCCTCAGTTCTTTGCATTAAAAGATTGTAAATTTAGATGATTCTCCATCCTGCTTGCTCAGTCCTTTGGGAATGGCTGCTGTGCCAGGATTTAGGCTCCTGTCCTGTAAGTACAGTGGTGTCTGGAGGGGCCTGGATGCCACCAGGGTTGGATTCACCTGGAAATGTGACTTCATCTCCATTATTTATCACTCTGCCACCCTTGTTTTCATCACACCATCCATGTGCTGATATTTTATCCTGGACAACTGAAAAAAAAAGACTTCTGAAGATCCTCTGTGGAAGAATTGCTGTTGGAGCCCATCAGGAACATCCTTTCTAATGAGGGAGTGAGTGAAAACTCCAGCCTGGTGACACAGAACGTGTTGTGTTCGTTTATAGAACAAATTAATCTCAGTAAGATCAGCCTGAAACTTCTGGATAGAGAGGAATTGTCTTTCTGGTCAAAAATACACAAGGAGGTGAATGCAGAGTAGAATTGCTGGTGAGAGTTGATCTCCTGAGGGTAGTTGGTGTTTGGTCTGAGTTTTGGATAATTTATTTATTGGAATTCTCTTGTGGGAGACTTTGTGGCTCTGCACAAGTCCCTGCCAGGAGGGGACAGCCGGGGGGGTCGGGCTCTGCTCCCAGGGCCACAGGGCCAGGAGGAGAGGGAACGGCCTCAGGCTGGGCCAGGGGAGGCTCAGCTTGGCCAGCAGCAGGAATTTCCCCATGGAAAGGGTGCTCAGGCCTTGGCAGGGGCTGCCCAGGGAGCTTTGCAGTGCCCGGGATCCCTGCAGGTGTCACCTGGAGGTGGCACTCAGTGCTCTGGGCTGGGGACAAGGTGGGTGTGGGGCACAGCTGGGACTGCCTGGGCTGGGGGAACTTTTCCAGCCTCAGGGATTCTTGGGATTCTGTGATGTTTTACTTGGAATTATTGGTGTTAAACTGCACAATACCTGCCCAGCAAATGAAGGCACCTGGTTGAACAGTGGGTTTCTGTTCCACATCCCTGGTTTTGTGGGGTTCTACAGAAACAACTTCATGTTGGAAATGTGCAGTTGGTTTTTAGTTTTCCACCTCGTGACGACTGTAGAGCTATTCCTTCCTCACTGATGAAGATGCCTTGATTTGGTTTTAGCAGTTCTCCATAGGAGCCCTGTCAAATTTATGGGATCTGAGGGGGATTGTATCTGCTGTTCATTGAATTTTATGGTCGATGTTCTGGAGCATCAGAGTTAATCACAGCTGGGGCTGTTCAGCCTGGAGGAGGCTCCAGGGAGACCTCAGAGCCCCATCCAGTACCTAAAGGGGCTCCAGGAGAGCTGGAGAGGGACTTGGGACAAGGGATGGAGGGACAGGACGCAGGGAATGGCTTTCAACATCAAGGAGCTGGATTTAGGTTTAATACAAGGAGGACATTTTTTACCAGGAGTGGTAAAGCACTGGCAAAGGTTCTGGCTGCCCCTGGATCCCTGGCAGTGTCCAGCTTGGACATTGGGGCTTGGAGCAGCCTGGGGCAGTGGAAGTTGTCCCTGCCCATGGCAGGGATGATTTTTAAGGTCCCTTCCAACCCAAACCATTCCATGATTCTGTTAAAAATGGGTTAAAAACTTCTCAAATCCATTTTTGTGTTACCAGTGAGTCATGCTGAGCACTGACTTATGAATCTCTTGCAAAATTAACAATTTCTTGGAACTTCAGGTTTTATGGGTATTGCTTGTGGTGTTGAGTAATAAAAGAGGAGCATGGCTAAGGTAGGAGAAATTATTCACCAAATCCCCCTCCTGTCAGCTCTCCCCTTGATAAAGGAGATGGATTTGATGGATGTCAGTTGTCCAAAACCAGTGAGTTAATGACTGGAAAATGATATATGGAAAATTAAATACAGGAATTTGTTTGTTCTGAAGAAACTAATGGAAGATGTCAAGCAGAAAATCCAAAAAAAATCTTCCTTCAGGATCTCTCTTCCCCATCCCCAGCTGGGGATATCTTTACCCTTTCCTGTCATTTTTCAAAGCTCTCTTTTCCTTCAGATTTTCTTGCCAGCCGGCTCAGGCAGGAATCCAGGACTCCTTCCCATCAATATCAGCAGCTGGTAGATGGAATCAGTAATTCTGAGACAGCAGGGATGATGATGATGATGATGATGATGATGATGATGATGATGATGATGATGATGATGATGATGATGATGATGGAGGAGTTCCCTTTACCCAAGACAGGAAGAAAGGCTCGTCCTGATGGGAGCACATTGAGCTAAACTCAACAAAGCCTTTCCTAATTTGTACTCGAAGGAAAGTCCCATTTTGGAGACCTTTGGAGTCAAGAATGAGCTGAGGGAATTCAACCACAGAATCGTGGAATGTCCTGAGTGGGAATAACCCACAGGGATCATTGATCCAGCTCCTTTCCCTGCCCAGAGCCCCCAGCAATCCCAGCCTGGGCATCCCTGGAGCGCTGTCCGAACCCTCCTGGAGCTGTGGCAGCCTTGGGGCCGTGCCCATTCCCTGGGAATTGAATTCTCAAAGCTTCAGTGTCACAACCTCAGTGACCTGGGAGGAGAAGTCCAGGAATCTCAGGAGCCAGGGCTTGGAAGAGCAGGGATGTCAGAGAGTTCCTTCATGGGAACAGTGATGGAGTTTTGTCAGAAGTCCAACATTGTGAATTCGCCTAAAAAGATTTTGATGCCCTTTTCATTTGCTTTTAAGTTGAAGCTGTAGTTCGTTCCCCTCTTCAGGAACACTTCCAAGTCTTTTCTCCTCCCCTCCCAAATTCCTGTCCTTTCTCAGTGCTTCTCCTTCCCCTTCCCTGCTTTCCACTCTGACCCTTCTCCCCTTTCCTGCACTTTTCTTCCCTTTTCACATTTTTTCCCTTCTTTTCCCATCTTTCAGCTTTAAATTTCCCCTCTGGTTTTCTTTTTTCCCTTTGTTTTTCCAAGCTTTTCCCTGCTTTCCCCACTGCTTTTCCCAGTCTTTCTGCTTTTCCTTCTCGCTGTATTTCTTTCCTTTTCCTGCTTATTCTCTTCCTCTCTTCCCACAGTTTTTCCTGTGTCTTCCTTTCTTTTGTTTTCCTGCCGTTCTTTGCCTCTTTTTTCCTGCTCTCCCTCCCCTGCTCTTCCCTTCCTCTCCCTCCTTCTTCCTCTTTTGGTTTCCTTCCAAGTCTTTCCTTTTTCCCCTTTTTCTTCTTTGTGCTTTCAAATTTTTCCCTGCTTTGACTTTTCCTCCCTTCCTTTGAGTTCTCTTCCATTATTTTTTCAGGATCTTTCAACACTTCCCCTTAATTTTTGTTATTCTTCCTTGTATTTTCTTTTCATTTCCTATCTTTCCTGCTTGGTTTTTCCTGCCTGCCTTTCCCACTTCCTTTGCCACCCTTGATTTGCCTTTTCTTTCCCCCCACTTCGCTTTCCCTTCAGGTTTTTTACCCCTCTTCTTTCCAATATTTTTTCCCTTTCTTTTTTCCCCATTATTTCAATACTTTTTGGGTGTTTCTGTGCTTCCTTCCCTCGCTTCAGTGCTTTTCAAATTTCTTCCCTCTTCCTCCTCCACTTTTTTCCAAATGTTTTCCAGGTGCATTTCTTCTTCTCTTTGCTCATTTTTCCATCTTTTCCCTGCTTTGACTTCTTTTCCATTTTTTCCCCATCTCTTCCATGCTTTTTCTCAGTAATTTAATTTATTTTTCCCCTCTTCCTTCCTTGCATTTCCATTGCTTTTCTATTCTTATATTTTCCTTTCTTTTCATGCTGTCATTCCCACTCCCTGTCCTTTTCAACACTTCAGAGACTTTTCTCTGCTTTTCAGGTCCTTTCCTTGCTTTTCCCTTCCCCTTCTCCAACTTTTCCTTTCCCATTCTCACTGCCTGCAATGCTTTGATTTAATTTTCACTGATTTTTCAGGTATTTTCTTTCCTCTCCCCTCCATGAAAAGATTCCTTTTCATAACCCTCTTGATTCCCTTCTTGATCTTTTCCTTTTCTTTTCCTCTTTTATCTTCCTTTTCCTCTTCCTCTTCCTTTTATCTTCCTCTTCCTTTCCCTTTCCCTTTCCTTTTCTCTTCCTTTTTCCTTTTTCCTTTTTCCTTTTCCTTTTTCCTTTTCCTTTCCCTTTCCCTTTTCCTTTCCTTTTCCTTTTTCCTTTTTCCTTTTCCTTTTTCCTTTTCCTTTCCCTTTTCCTTTCCTTTTCCTTTTCCTTTTCCTTTTCCTTTTCCTTTTCCTTTTCCTTTTCCTTTTCCTTTTCCTTTTCCTTTTCCCTTTCCTTTTCCTTTTCCCTTTCCCTTTCCTTTTCCTTTTTCCTTTTCCTTCTCCTTTTCCTTTTTCCTTTTCCTTTTCCTTTTCCTTTTCCTCTCTCTTTTCAATCCTTGTAACTCTTCCTACTTATTTTCACTCCTTCGCAGGTCTTTTTCTCCCCCCCTCCTTTTCTTTATTCTCACTTCTGAGGAAGGAAAGAAGATCCCTTTTTTTGTGCTTTTTTCCTCCTATATAAAATTCTAATTAAATTCTACTGGACCTGAAAATGCTCCATTAATACTTTTTAGTTCTCTTTCAACTATTTCCCCATTTTCTGTTTAGTTCCTTGTCTTTATAACCTTTTGTTTTACAGGTGTGAAAATGGTTGAGAGAACTTTTCTCCCTAAATTGGAAATTTCCTAAGGAAAACGTTGGCCAAGGAAAAAAACTTGGGAGTCACAACCCGTCCTGGTGCAAAGCAGAGCTGTAATTTTCCCTCCTGGGAAGTGCTGAAATCTTTTCAGATTTTCAGACTTTTCTCATTTTCTGCATCCTCACCAGACATTTGGGTGATGGCAAATCCCATAAATGACGTGGCAAACTGGGACAAAGTTCATGAAAGCCGTGAGAAACCTGAGAAACCTCCCCGAGGCTGGAATCCAGGGAATGGCACGTGGGATATCTGCAGCTCCATGGAAAGGCCCGGGGGGGGAAAGGACTTGGAGAAGAAAGGATGAAGGGAATGGAGACTGGAAAGACTCAGGCTGATTATTTAATGAGAAAAGATAAAAAAACCCCATAAAAATTAAAAATACACCTGGTGTGGTGTATTAAATCACACAGACTTCCTACACAACTTTGTCTTTGTGAGGTGAAATTGTTTTGCTTGAAAAGTTGAAATGGAATCGAATTTGTGAGTGGGAAAATCCAAACTTTTCCCTGTGATTTAAAAACTCACTGCCGTGAGTCCCACTGGGTCCACTGGAAAAGCATCAGAGAGCTGATGGATAACGAAATATTTTATTTTATTATTTTAAATTGTGCAAATTATTTTAAATTTATTTTATATTGTAAATTGTGTAATTCATAATTAACACACTGCAGAGAACAGGTGCCCTCAGCCCTAGGGGCATCAACCCTAATTCTTGAAGGTCAGGAAAAACTTATTTTTAGCCTTTTTTTTTCCCCAGTTTTTCCGCTGCCAGCTTTTCCACTGATTTCTTCATTCAGAGAGGTCCTGACTTGGCACTACAGGTGTTTTTCCTCACACGGGGCATCATTTGTGAAGGTTTTGGCTTCTTCTCTTCTCTGCCAAGGTCAGGATGAATACTTGGGAAACATCAAGCTCGAGTTCGGACTTGGAATGTTTATTATATCTTATTTATTTACAGTATTTACAGGCTCCAAGCTGTGAGCTTAACCAGCAAGTCAGAAAAACGAGGTGAAATGGAGAGCTGCTAACTCTTACCAAGGTTATTTAAGGCATAATTACCCACTAATGAGGTGACACTTGTATTATTTATATTTCTGACCCAATAATGACCACCCAATGCTGACATTTTTTATCCAGTTATAGAAAACCACCCCAAACCATGAAGAAGAAAGAAGAAGGACAAAGACAAACCTCAAATCCTCCATCTTGACTCATATGTATTACTATACACTAAAACCCCAAATTTGTACTTTTGACTTAATAACAACCACCCAAAGCCCTCAGTGTGGACATTTTCCATCCCATTACAGAAAACCACCCAAACCCATGAAGAAGAAGGACGAAGACAACACTGAGAATCCTCCATCTTGATTCATATGCACTTCTATACACTAAAACCCCAAATTTGTACTTTTGACCTAATAACGACCATCCAAGGCCTGCAATGTGGACATTTTTCATCCCATTACAGAAAAACGCCCAAAACCGTGAAGAAGAAGAAAGAAGAAGGACAAAGACAACACCCAGGATTCTCCATCTTGACTCATATGTATTACTGTACACTAAAACCCCAAATTTATACTTTTGGCCCAATAAGGACCATCCAAGGCCCTCAATGTGGACATTTTCCATCCCATTACAGGAAACCGCCCAAACTCATGAAGAAGAAGGAAGGAGAAGGACAAAGACAATACCCAAGATCCTCCATCTTGACTCATATCTATTACTCTACACTAAAACCCCAAATTCTAAGTTTCCAGGACTCCAACACCTGGCTACTTGCAGGCACAGAAAGTGCACAAAAATTTCCTGAAACCATCCTTGCTCCCTTTGGAATTCAGGTGCTGCTGTGGCTGGGGAGAAGATCCCGCAGGAGATCCTGGTCTGTGGCCATGGAAGGGCTTCCCAAGGGCTGCCTGTCCTGCAGCTTCTCCAATCCTCATCCCACATCCAGGTCCAGCTGCATCACAGGAAAAGCTCCTTGTCTTTTTTTTTTTTGAATATTGGCCAAACTCTCCCAGCTGGGAGCTGGATCAGGCATTTTTTAAAATCCAACCAAGGGTTGAGGAGGGGTAATAGGAGAAGGAGGAAAAAGCAGATGTGAGCAGGCCCATTTCTCCTGACTTGTTTTACCTCAAGTTTGGAAAAATTCTGACCAGTAACTCTCCATCATTATCTGAAATAAACTTCACTCTGGGTGGGTGGAAGGGCCTGCTTGAAAAACATCACAAATATTTCATTTGCAGTGGGTTCTTGCCACATCTGACATGGCCTGTCCAGGTCTAATTTTAGCTGCTGCTCTGCCAGCCCTCATCACTCCCAAATTCTGAGTCTATGTTTAGAAGCAGCAGCCTTCCAAATTCTGATGGGCTTCATGCTTTGCATTGAGGCTGCAGAAGTTCAAGCTAATTAAAAAAAGTGCCTCAGCATTCAGTTCTTTTCACTTTTCGTTGGTTTAACTTCACTTTAAGGTGTTCTCTTAAGGGAAAATTTGAATGAAATCTGGTTTGGCCTGGGACACTGATGGTGCATTTATTTACTGGGATGGTGTTTGATTAATCACACTCACACCTCGTGGGGTTTCTCCTGAAGTATTTAGGAAAAGGAGAGAATATTTCGTACTTGTGCCTTCATCCAGAGCAGTGTTAGCAGCAGGAAAAGGGATTGGGATTGAGAGCCCACCTGCAGAGCTGCATCCAAACCTGGAATTCCCAGCACAGGGAGGACGTGGAGCTGCTGGAGAGAGCCCAGAGGAGGCCCCAGGATGATCCCAGGGCTGGAGCAGCTCTGCTGGGAGGAAAGGCTGGCACAGCTGGGATTGTTCAGCCTGGCCAGGAGAAGCTTTGGGCTGAGCTCAGGGTGGCCTTGCAGGGCCTGAAGGAGCTGCAGGAACCCTGGAGAGAGACAATTCCCAAGGGCTGCAGGGACAGCACCCAGGGAATGGCTTCAAACTGAAAAAGGACAAGTTTGGGTGGGATTGGGAAAAAATCCTTCCCTGGGAGGGTGGGGAGGGGCTGGGCTGGAATTCCCAGAGCAGCTGTGGCTGCCCCTGGATCCCTGGCAGTGTCCCAGGCCAGGTTGGACATTGGGGCTGGGAGCAGCCTGGGACAGTGGGAGGTGTCCCTGCCATGGCAGGGGTGACACTGGATGGCCTTCAAGGGCCCTTCCAACCCATTCCATGATTCTGTGGAAGGAAATGTCTTTGGACACATCTCCTCATGGTGGGCAGGGTAAATTCAGGTGTGTGCAGCCCCTTCCCTCTGCTCAGGAGTGACGGTGACCCCGGATTTTTATTTGTGTGTGTGGGAGAAGGTTCAAGGCTGTGAGCTGATTCTTAACAAAGCAGCTCCAGACAAACTCCTTCACTTTTTCTGAGTTACAAACCACGCTGCAAAAATCTCTGATAAGGGAGCTTTTCATAAAATAATTGTTTCAGTCTTGCAGCTTTTTGGTTCTGTTGGAATAATTTCCCTTTTGGGCACACACTGACCCAGCAAATAAAGTAAATTATTCTAGTTCTGCTGGATGGGTGGCCCTGCTCCTTCCCTGTGGAAATAGGGATTGTACAGAGGAGTTTGTGACATCTCAAGTAAAGAGACAAAGGAAAAGCTCACAAGACTCTGCTGAAGAAACAAAAAACCCAAAGTGCAGCAGTTCTGGGTGTACCACGGGCAGAGAAACTTCACCAGGCTGAATTCCACAACTTGGGAGAACCAAAAAGATGTTTTGATGTTCATGAAGGAATTTCAAAAGCTCCAATGCAGCCAAAGTGGAATTTGTGCTGTTTCTGGGGCAGGAAGGCAGGAGCTCAAGCTCAGACCACGATGCATCAGCAGAACACAATTCCAGAATGGAGAAGCCACATTTGATGGATCAGATAAAAGTGCAGAGGCTGCAACTGTCAACACAGAAATAACTGAGAGTGGATTTGAGGTAAGGGATACGAAGGAGGAGCAGCTATTAATAATGAGGAGACATCGAAAAAATCCCACAGCCAGCCCAGGGGGGGAAACCTGAGAGCACAAATGCTGCTGGAAGGATTTGTAAAAATAGCCAAGGCATCTTTGCAGGGGATGCTTCTCAGTCGTGCCACTGCAGGAATGGGATACAAAATGCAACTTTCTAGAGCTGGAGGTGCCTTAAAAGATTTCTGGAGCTGAGCAAGCCTGCAGCAGAGGAAAAACCTCGGGGAAACAGCTGAGCTGCTGGATCAGGTGGCTGGATTTGATCCAGGGTGGAGAGTGGGAGCACTTGGGCACATCAGTCAAGAGTGGAACGTGACGGGAAGAGAGCGGAGGGGATAAAGCACAAAGAAAGTGAAGAATTCGAGGGAGCCACAAAAAAGAAAGGAATAAAAACCTTCTGAAATCTGTCCACCCTTCTCATGCAATTGTGATTTTTAATAGGCAAAACCAGGGGTTTTATCAGTCTTTGAGACAGGATGAGGATATGGAGGAAAAAAATGAGTGGAAAAGGGAACACCTGGCTGGCCTGGGTGGTAACAGGGATTGTTCCATGAAGTGCAGCTGAAGGAAGAGTCTGGCTGAGAGTTCCCTCTTTTCTTCCCAGTCAGAATTAAATCTCTTTGCATGATTTGAGCCTCTCTGACTGATATGCACTTTATAGGAGAAACATTTACAAAAAAATCCCCACTTGGCTCTCCTTTTCAGTATTAATATAAAACCCCAGGATGTCATGGAGGTGGTGGAGTCACTGTGGGAGTGCTCAGGAGGAGTCTGGAGGTGGCCCTTGGGGTCAGGGTTTGGGTGTTGCTGGTGCTGCTGGGGTGGCCCTGGGTGATCCTGAAGATTTTTTCCCTCCTTGATGATTCCATGTGAAAATGGCAAATTGTGAACCAGTGGTAACATGGACACTTTCAAGTACTCCAAATCTTAAGACATTTAGAAGAAAACATCAATTTTCATGGACCAGAACAAGACCAAACATAAAAAATCCCCCTAGAAATGACTTGTTCCACATAAAATCTTGTATTTTCTGCTGTTCACCGAAAACCACCAAGACTTCTCCAAACCAGAAAAATTTTCTTTATTTTATTGTTGTTGCTCCAAATAAACCAAATTTACCCAGAATGGTTTCAGCCAGCTCTGCTGGTGGCTCCTGCTCCTTGCATAACCTCCTCCCTCCGGGGCTGATCCCGTGGGCACAGGGAGCAGCCTGGCCCTGGAATGAGGCTGGAATTGCTCAGAGAGGAGCAAACCGACAGCTCTGCAGCCCACCCAGCTCCGTGGAATCCAGGGATGTGTCATTCCCCAATCCAGGAGGGTTTGAGGCCATCCCACAGTGTGCTGAGCAGCTCTGGTGTGCCACTCCCAGGCTCTAATTTGGGAAAGGAATCCCTGCACCCGCCTGACCTCAACGCACGATTCTGCTCCTGAGCCTGAACACCAAATTTCCTCATTTGGTGTCACAACAACTTCAATTCCCAGAGGAAAAAAAAAACCCAAAAACCCAAACCTCAAAAAACCACACAAAAACCACCCATGAAACACACACAGAAAAAACCCCAAACCCCAAAAAATCACCCACAAAAACAAACCCCAACAAACTCCCTCCAAACAAACAACACCCTCCCAAACAAAAAACAACCAAATAAATAGAATTCAATACTGATAAAAATGTTGTTTTCTTCTTCTTCTTGCAGCACATTTTAGCAAAACATTTAACAGCAGCATCACTGTGTTAATGCAAATAACATATTCCTGTTCTTTGGAGGGTGTGGGTTCGTGATCTCTTTGTATAAAAGCAACTTTTCCCTGAGTTTTGTGCAAGATGTTCATTTTCCATGAAAAGTTATGTGATTCTTTTTTGCTGTCTTCGTTTCTTTTCCAGGAGTTCATTTGTGTGATGTAAAATGAAGGGATTGATAATCTGTTGACATCATATAAAACTATATCTGAGTGCACTCAGTCCTTTAATACCAGCAGGGGACTGAATAATAGAAAATGCTGTTTCTCCTTTTTTTCCACAAAAAAAATAAACCTCAGAGCCTGATTTTCAGTTATTTTTATTTTAAATATATTAGACCTCAGTTGTGGGGCTTGGTTTGTGTTTTAATGATTCATAATCCCAGGACTGAGGGGTTTTTTTGGTACATGGAATTTGCTGAAATTTTTACTCATTTTTCATTATTTTCATCCAGAACAGTTTAAATCCAATCATTCAGTCTGAATATTCAGTGTAGAGGGGATGTGGTGCTGTGCAGGAATTTGACCTGCACCCCTATGGAATCACAGAATGGTTTGGGTTGGAAAAGACCTTAAAGCTCATCCAGTTCCAATTCCTTCCAGTTATAAATTTTAAAATATTATTTAAGCCCCCAGCTTTGTCTGCTCTGGCAGTTATTGATTATCAGGCTGTCAGCTCCAGGTTTCTCTCCAATCCATCTTTGCCTTGTCCAACACTCCCCTGTAGTTCAGATAAAGTTCAACCTCTGGCCTGGCAATACTTACATCAAGCAAACTTTCAAATAATCCATGATTTTCAAGGTTTGGGAAAAGCTGAAAAGCAGCCAGAATTTTGGAGAACAGAAGAAACAGCTCATGGAAATGGAAAAGGACTTTTACTTTTGGTTTTTCCCTATGTGTCTTGGGTTGCCATGCAAGATGTAACCAAAAGTTTGTATTCTATTGGTTAAATTCTATTCTAACCTGGCTAAAACCAGCTGGGGCAGAGTTCTTTATCCCTTCCAGGACCCACCCTCCCTCCAGGGGATCTCTGCTGTCCATGGGCCATCCAGGCTCACTGCAGGGCTGATACAATTCCATCATCCCATGGGGAGATGCTCCACCCAGGGGGAGGAGCCCAGCATTCCCACCTGGATAAACCCTGAGATTCAGAACCCCAGCCCAGCCTGTTTGCACTGCATTCCCAGAGGAAAACCGGACCCATCTCACCCCCACTGGAGCTTCAGAGGAAAACTGCACCCTGCTCCAGGATCATTGCTGCACCAGAGCCACATCTGTCACTGCAGGAGGGCTGGATTGGGCTGCACCAACACCCTGAGCAACACAGGGGGTCAGGCTGTGCTCTGACTCTGGCAGGGTTTTCTTTTTTTGTTTGTTTGCTTTTTTGTACTACTGCATTTTTATTTTAATTTTCCTAGTAAAGAACTGTTATTCCTATTCCCATATCTTTGTCTGAGAGCTCCTTAATTTCAAAATTATAATAATGTGGAGGGAGGGGATTTAAATTCTCCATTCCAAGCCAAGCTCTGGCTTTCCCCTGTCTGTCCAACCAGGACACTTTGGTTCCCTTCCATCCCTGCCCCTGGAAGGGCTCCTGGCTGATCCCTCAGCCACGTTTTGGCTCTGTCTCCTCCTTTTCTCCGGAGCTGTGTGGGTTTGGTGACATTTTATCCCAGCAGGAGCTCTCTCCACATCTCCCTCCTGCTGTTCCTCCCTCAGCAGTGCCACCTCCTCGTGCTGCCCCTTGTCCCCTGCTCTCCCTGCAGCAGAAGGGATGGGGGAGCTTTCCCTGCAGGAGAATCCTGGAACGGTCCTGCGTGTGCCCCAGCTTCGTGTTGGAGCCTTTGGAACCTCCTGGATTCTCCCTCCCTCTGGAATTCTGCTGTGGCACCTCCTGGAGATCTTTCCCTCTGGAGCTTCATTTTTTCTGCAGAGGATTTCTCTGCTGAGAGTGCTGGGGGAGCTGCTTTGTTCTCCTGGATCCCTTCTCTCCTCCCCACCTTGTCCCCATTTCTGTCCCATCCCATCCTTTGAAATGGGGAAAACTCAAATCCCTCTCCTCCAACCTTTTCTGTTCCTACAGCTCCACTCAGACTTACGGCCCAACAATTTAAATGGAATTTATATTTAAATGCGAACTTCCACATTATAAATTAAAAGTGTAAATTACCAAAACTCTTCTTTTCTTCTTCCTGTTTCTCTTCTGCACTGGAGAATATCTCTCCATGAATAATAAACATTATAGTTTTATGTATAGATTTAATTTTCCTCCCTGAAACTTCTACTTTTTTTGGAGACTGTTACAAAACCCTTAATAATGGTATTCACTGATACTGAAGCCTTAGCTAATTTAACAAAAATTCTGCATTGCTGCCTTTTCTCTTCATATTGTTCTGTTATCTCTGCCCTCTCTTTGTAGCTGAGATTTGTCTGCTTAGGAAATTTATCTGAAATTGCTGCTGGGGTGATTTGAAGTGGATTTGTTTGATTGCACAGAATCAGTTTGTGGCACTTCACTCAAAATGTCAGCGGCTTCAATTCAGTTCATTCCACTCCAAGTAATGATCAAATAAGGTTTAGAGTTCGTTCTTATGGGCTTTTCAGAGATAAATTCTAGAGAATTTGGACAGTGAGGAGCAGGGATTGGCCTTGGGATGTGGCCCAAAGGATGGGCAGGATTTAGTGTAGGAGGATGACCAGAGAGACAAGGGACAAGGGACAGAATAAAAGGCTGGGTTCTCATTGAGAAAATGAATTCTGGCAAATTAAAATCTAAAATCTTCCCAATTATAAAGCACATTTAAAGAAATATTTTGTCATTTGAAAGCTGATTATAGTGTTATGGTGCAACATTCAGAGAAGGTATAAAGAGAAATAAACATTGATATAATGTGAGAAAAAGCTCCCTGAAACTGTGGAAAAGCTGCTTTCAAGATGGCCCAAAGACTGAGACCATATAATTTTAATTTATTTTTTTATTAAAAATAAATAAATTTATTTTGGCTCTGTCTCCTCCTTTTCTCCGGAGCTGTGTGGGCTCCTAGAACACATTTTCATGTATTTTTTTCTCTTTTTTTGGTTTTCTAAGTACATTAATTTATGTGCTTTTAAAACGGAATACTCTGATCTTTACCCACTGCCAGGTGCACTGGAATTTTTTCTGCCTCCTGTCTGCTCTTACCTGGCAGGACAGTGCCAGGGACACAGCCAGGAGGTGACCTCACCTTCCCTGGAAAGGTTTTGCTGATTCCTGTTTATTTACTAAGGTGATTTGAGCAAATGTTGTTTTATTGCTTTATTCCTCAACTTCTCTGGGAGTATTTTAAGGCAGATGCAATTTCCTACTTTTCTAACCTAGTCCTGTTAATATTCAACTTCTGGGATTCAGACAGAAATACAGAAAAAATGAGTCTGATATTTGGTTATACATTATTATTTCTTACTATTTTGGTTTTTGTTGTCTTCCCCTTGTTCCTTTCCCTTTTTTGCATATTTTCATTTTTCCCCTTCTCCCTTCCTCCCCTTTTCCCCTTATTCCCTTTCCTTTTTTTTTCCTTTTCTCCTGCTTTTCCCCTTCCCCTCTCTCCCTTATTTCCCTTTTTCTTTTCCCCCCCTTTCCACTTTTCCTCTTCATTTTTTCCAATTTTTCTTATTTTCCATTTCTTTTTTTTCATTTTCTCTTTTTATTCCCCTCTTTCCCACCCCCTCTCTTTTTTCCTTTCTAATTTTTTCCCTTTTAAGATTCTCCTCCTTTTTCCCCCCTCCTTTGCCTTTTCTCTTTCTTTTTCCCTCTTTCCCCTTACCCCCATTTTTCCTCCTTTTCTCCTTTTTCCTCCTCCACTTTGATAATTTGTACCCTGCTGGGTAGAACCTGCCAGGCGAGGAAGGAGACGTGGTTTGAGCATCTGCAATTCCATATTTGAGATAATCTAAGTTTAAAAAACTCTCTCTGAGTCAATTCCAGCAGGAACTTGAGCCTCCACTTCCTAAATCCCAAGTGGGTCCTTGACATTTTGGTCCAAACCCTTCCCAAAATCCATTTTTTGGGATGAAAAGAATGTCAGATGGGGAATAGTTTAATTTTATCTGTGATCCAAGTCTGGCAGTGACTGACTCATTGTAAGGGCAGATTTCTTCATTTCCAGATAACTCCAGCAGCGTGTTTTATTAAAATAACAAAAATTAATGCCTATTCCAGTTTGCAGTAGGAAAACTGATTTAATTTGATGCCTGAATTCGTTCATTATCTGCAAAGTTGAGCAAAAATGGGGTTTTTTTCAACTTATTTCAAGCGAGTCTCCAGATGAACAAAACATTTGTTCTCATAGCAAAATGCTTCATTAATTTATTTTGGAAATGTGAGGGGGAAAAAGAAAACCTGTGAATGGAAGATTCTGTTCTCATCTGTGAAGTGCTGGGATTTAATTCTTGGTTTTTTTTTTTTTCTCTGAAACAATAGACTGGATTGATCCTGTTGTGATTATCATTTCTAATCCACAGATTCCTCAGTAATTAATAATTAAAGACCTAAAATAAATAACTTTTTTTTTTACAAAAGTAGAAACACTCTTGGAAAGTCGTATTTTTATGGTCGTGCAGATTTTTGGCAAATCAATTCAGAGCTGACACAAAGAGAGAACAAACACTCCCTAAAAAAAGAAAATGGAATTTGTTGTTTAAGTTTATGAAATAAAGAAATAAAGCTCTGCCAGTTTCCTGGGAAATTTCAGTGTCGTTTTTGATGACAAAAGGCAGTTGGAGCCTTGAAGAAGCCAAATGAATTTTGTGCACTGAAGATATCCCTTTTTCTTTTGAATCCAGGGAGTTTGGAGATGGTGGCATCACTCTTGGAGTTACTCTCCTGCATTTCACAAGGGGAAAAATATTCTCTGTAGGGTTGAAATGATGAATTTTCTCCCTTGCCTGTCCTCATCATGGAGATTTCATGGCGGTGATTTGTCGTGCCATAAATTTGGCCGTGCTTTATTTAATAGATTTATTAATAGGAATTCTGTGGTGATGATTTGTCTGGCCAACATTTTTAAGGAATAATTTTGGTCACGCTTTATTTGATATATTTATTAATAGGAATTTTCTGCATATCAGAGAAATGACACGTTAAGCTGTAAAAAATGGCTCAGCATGGCTGAGATCCAAGCTCCTGACTCCACTGGCCCTGCCCTGTGCCCAGAAATTTTCTTGGCCTCATCTGTGGACTTTGCACTCATTTTTATTCTTCCTTTCCAAGAATTTTTTGTATTTCCATCCCTGGCAGTGTCCCAGGCCAGGTTGGACATTGGGGCTTGGAGCAGCCTGGGGCAGTGGGAGGTGTCCCTGCCATGGCAGAGGTGGGAATGGATGGGGATTGAGGTCCTTTCCAACCCATCCCAAGTGATTTTGGGAAGAGCTGGTCCATGTTCAGCATTCCTGAGGAGCACGAGCAGAGATTCAGGAGGCAGCTCCATTATCCCATCCAGCTAAACCAAAAATGTTGGTGTGAAAGGGAAGTGACTTCGCCACCATCCAAACAAGATTCCTTGGAATGACTCCAAAGTGGGACAGTTTGGGTTCTCCAGCCTAAATCTCACTGATCATCTCAGATTGGAGACTGGTCCTTGTGATATCATCATCCTCTTCGTAAAAAAATGCCATTTTTAATTTGATCAGAGTCACGTTTTGGGAAGATTTGGGAAGATCAAAGAGCTGTTGTAGGGATGTGACACTCCAGTGAGGGATTTGGGACATGATGATGGGGAAGTGGCCAGGGAAGGTGACTGTGGATTCATCCTGGTGAACACTCCTTCCCTGAGCTGGAAGGAGTCCAGTGGACCCCAATCCAACACGTGGAGGAAAATTTGGTGGGATAACACCTCTCACAGCTTAAATTCTTCAGGAAAGTCAGTGCAAAGGATTGCCTGTAATCATTTGAGGGGAAACAGCCTCAGCTGTGAGTTTGGAGCTGCTGCCTTTGATTAAAAAAAAAAAGAAAAAAGGGAAAAACAGCAGGGAGAGCTCTCCCCATTCCTGCCCACTGGGAAAAAAACCCAAACCAAACCAAACCAAAAAAACCCAAAAACAAAACCAAAAAAAACCAACCAAACAAAAAAACCCAACTAAAAGCAGCTGATGTTACCAGAAACTCTGAAGTTTTTACTCTGTGGGAATGACATGTGAGCTGGGGAGAAGGAGGGATGAGCTGTGGTTTGTAGTTGTGAATTTGCTGGGAATAGAAACCAGATTTCACACTTGAGGTGAAATGGGAAGATCCCAGTCCCTCTGGAACTCTGCTTTTGGATGTGATGTCTGTGGGCTCCCCATGGGAAACCCTTGGAGCATCAACAGGCAACAAATGGGGCAGTGGGAGTGGTAAAATAACTGCCCTGGAGTTGCCACTGGGTGATAATTTCTGGAAATCCAGAGGATCTGCTAAAATTGTGAGAATAAATCAGCAGGAAGAAGCTTGAGCTAAACCCACAAAATGAATGTCTGACACCACCTCTCCCCTCCAAAATGCCAAATCCTAGAAATCTAAAATCCACACAGGAAATTATTAACAAATAACAGCTTTCAGGTGTTGTCTATAAGAATTATTCACAGCTCAAAGCCCAGATCTGTGCCTGCTCTCCACGTGCTTGTTTCCAAAGAGGTCTTTGAGAGCTAAGGGAACAAGAGTGGAAGAGAAGCCAGCTCCTCGTGTTTCAGGTTTGATTTGTGGCCTAAAAAGTGCCTGGTGTTAAGGAGGCTGATATTCCAAAAAGAAAGATATTTTGGTGGGCAGGGAGTACCACAGCAGTAAAAAATTTATGTTTGACAGCCAGAAGCTCTGATGGTGGCTGCTGAGGAATGTCCGAGGTGCCCAGAGCATGGGAGACAAATTTTGTTGAGCCTCTCATGCACCCCCACATCAAAGAACTGGAGGAAGTGGTATAAATTCCCCACTTCAAGTTCAAATCTACAGAAAGCAGGAGGGACAGATATCCCAGCTTTCCTGGGAATAACGTAGTGCATCCTCCCAGGGCTGAGCTCTGCTGGACAGCGAAGATCAAACAGCTCCAGCTGAGGAGGTGAAACACCTGGACATCATTCCTGCCTCAGCCTGAGGGCTGCCAGTTAGCTGGGAAATACCTTGAGGGATGGGCTGGGCCCAGGGAATGAGGGGTTTTCCATTCCTCCATTAAAAACCCCAAATGTTTTGTGGAATCCTGGAATTATAGAATTGTAGCATCCTAGAATGGTTTGGGTTTGAAGGCACCTTAAAGAGCATCCAGTTCCACCCCCTCTGCCAGGGGCAGGGATCCTTCCACACTCCGAGGTGGAAGTTGGGCTGTTGGGAGAATTCCAGAGCATTCATCCCTCAGCAGAGGGGCTGGAGCTGTGGGTGCACTTGTGGCAGGGTTTCTTTTTTGGGAGAAGTTTGGTTTTTTTGGGCTGATTCCCAGCCTTCCCCCTCCCAAACAACCCAAAGTGGTGCCCTGTGGCTGGAAACAGAACAGGGATTTCAGGAATTTTGTTTTTCCCTGGTTTTGGAAGGCCTGAGTGACCAGTTTAACTCCAACAGAGGAACATGAGCAATCCAGACATGAAACCAAAAATTTGAAGTGAACTTCAAACCATCTGTTGATACTCTTGGATTTTCCAGCACCTGGTCCCTCCTGGGTTTGGCAGCTGCTGAATTTGCTGGGATGGCTCCCATGGCTTTGTTGCTGTAGGGCAAAGGTGCACATCAGAACAGCTATAGACACCTACCAGGACATCTGCGTTTTTTGGGTGATACTTTAAAATAATTTTGTTGATTTATTTTCATCCTGATAAGGTGGTATTTGTTGGGAAATGATAAACCTGAGCTTGGAATATTTGCTGAAGGTCACGTTCTCACTCAGCAGCGTTTCTGGTCAGTGAAGGAGGAATTGAGAGCTCCAGGAGATTACTGAGAGCTCACATTTACCTCTGGAAATCCTTTTCCTCCTAGAAATCATGAGATATTCCAAGAAAAAAGCCATCAAAACATATTAGTGAATGAAGTAGAGGTGTAATGGGTCTGGATTAATTCTGTAGCCAATTACATTAAGATGTTACGTTATTCGCATCCCTTAAATGTCATTTGCCACAAATATTCCCATAGGGAATTGAGCTTTCCTCAAATATTGTTCAGGATTAAGAGCTGAAGTCCCTGGGTTAAACGATTCACTCTCAATGAAAACACCACTCAGGATATACGGCTTGAAAATCCATTGTTAATTAACAGCATTCAATTCTTAATTGTCTTTGTACCAATTCAGTTGAAATCATTGACACAAAATACATTGTTAAACTGCTTAATCAATCATTGTAGAAAAATAGAGGTGTTTGATAGGGACATTCTAGTACAAAGTTTACGTGAAGCTTCCCCGTTGAAAGCTTTGGAGGCTTCTATATTTTTTTTTCTTTTAAAGCTTATGTTACAAAAAAAATGAGATTTCATAAACTTTACAGTCCGTACTACATGGATACCAAAGACAAGAAAATACAGGGGTGGGGAGAAAGAGACAAAACACACACACACCTTAAGCTGTAAGTGCCCTATTCACAAAAAATAAAGCTTACACATGCGCATGCCCCAGTGGCGGAAAGTCTCTTTTTCCGTGCTGAAGGACACCAAAGAAAGGTTTCACCAGGGCCCTGAGCTGCTGTTGCAACCCACAGGGATTTCCTCAACGACTTCCAGGGTGGCCCAGTGAATTCTGAGAGCGAAAAGCAGGTTTATCCTCGTTGGGAAAGCTTTGCTTTGGGCTCGTGCACCTTTGGAAGGATGAACGCGCCTTTGGTGGGATGGACGCACGCGGGCGGCTCCACGGCCCCAGCGCTTCCAGAGGGGCTGTGGAGCCATTTTTCCCTAAAAAACCCTCGTCACCCCTCGTGGGGAGCCGTGGGGATGGTGATGGATGGGCTGGAGCAGGGGGCAGCCGCTGATGCTGGGGCAGGAGGATGAGCTTGGGAAGGGCTGAGGTTGGGTGGTGTCTGCCAGAAGCGTCTCCAACCTTCCAGATCATCCAGAATCATCCACCTTGGCTGGAGGGACCCAAATCCTCACCCTTCACCATTCCTTGCATCCTGGGAAAGTGTTCTAGGGGAAATTGGTCAGCGCTGAAACCAAAATAATCTCTTCCCATCCAGCCTGATCTTCCCTTCCCACGGCCCTGCTGTGCCCTCCTCACCTGGAGGCCCCCCCCAGATCAGCCACCCTCTCCGAAAATTAGCAAGGGGCAGTTGTACCAGCAAAAAACAACAAGAACAAAAAAAATTAAAAAAAAAAAAAGGAAAAGAGGTGTGAATTTAATGCCAAAGCTATATCACAGTGCAAATTTTCCACCTGCCCAAGTTTCTCCTGAGGTTTATTTTTTTTTTCTCTTTTATTTAAACGTAAATTTTTTTCTGTACAAAAAAAAAGAGAGATGCTTCGGGTT
The DNA here is from genome assembly GCA_910950805.1 of Acrocephalus scirpaceus scirpaceus. NCBI lineage: Eukaryota > Metazoa > Chordata > Aves > Passeriformes > Sylviidae > Acrocephalus > Acrocephalus scirpaceus. The sequence continues at coordinate 115,341,892 of OU383774.1, read as the reverse complement.
CTCTTCAGTGTTTTTTTTCTTCCCGGAGTAGGCAGGCATGGAAAAAAACCCCCCAAAATTAAGGCTGCAGCTTCTCCTCCTTTGCTGGCAGAAATGCTGTTCTTGGTGGGGCTGAGCTCCCCGTGGGTGCCTCTGCAGAAGCGATGCGAGTTCTCCCTGCCCCGTGGATGGGATGTCCAGGCTTTCCCAGGGATTTACAACAACCAGGGGAGCTACCTAAGGTGGAGAAACTCATGGAGGAATTGCTTCCCTGGGTGTGGGTGGCAGGATCTGCGTATTCTCCTGGGAATCCTGGTGGGAGGACATCCCCGGGGATGCTGTGCCCCCTGCGCCTCAGCACCAGCAAATTGCAAATTTCACGGATTCCGGCTCCACACAACATCCAGCTGTTTCTTTCCCAGCTGAAGTAGCTAAAATCTACTGGCTGAGGTGCAACATTCATTTTTCAATGGCTTGTGTGTGGGTTTTGTTGGGTTTTTTTTGTGTGTGTGTAGCAAAGTACTCCGCTGAAATCCTGTGGTTTGGGTGGGGAGGAGGGAGCAGATTCCCTGGATATTGCACGTTAAGGATAACACCTCCACATGACACACGCTCGTTATATGAGGAGCATATACAGGAAATCATGGTTAGCCATGAGTTTGCCACAGCCTCAATTTCTCGGTCGAACTGCCCCCAGAAAAGAGTAACCAGGAAGGGGTTTTGCCTTATTTGTAAACATTTTCACAGTATGTCAGGAGTACAATTCTCTACCCTGCCCTCTCCCAGACTTATGGCTTTTTAGAGTGAGTGAAAAGACCTGTTTGGCCAACAGTGAGGTACTCTAAATAGCTGCCAGTCTGGTATACTGAAGAAAATGTTATGCACTAGAAGAGTCATGGAGGGGAGGAGAAAAAAAATAAATAAACTAAAATCAATTTTACACTGCAAATATTTGAAGAGAAATGCCTACTCAACGGGTAGTTGGTTTTTTGCATCCCAATATTTCTAGAGCTCTGTTTCTAAACCTACATTAATTACACAGCTGTGTACATTATTTAGAAGTTCTTTACTACAGTACTTTTGTACATGCGGCGTTTATTACTAAATGTAGAGAGAAATAGTTACATAAGGCATATGTACAGGGTCGTGTGGGATCGCAGGCCCCTCTGCTCACCTTCCTCTTAAAGCTGCAAGGCCCATTCCAGTCTGTGAAAGTGTCCTGAAACACATAAAAACCTCAGTCCAGGCCCATTGCTTGGATGAACATTAATTAGTCTTTCCTTTTCAATCCCTTTGCATTCAGGGATTGGTTTTTGTGTTGTTGATGTGGATAAACCTGGAGGTCTGCACTGGAGAGGTGCCCTCAGTCACTGCCAGGGGGAGATTCCACCATCCCTGATGGGTGTTGCAGCTTTAACCCACGCCTTTGCTTAGTCTGGGAATCTCTTGGGCTGAAGTTGGAATTTCTCAGGTTTATTCTCTGTGAGTTACCAGTAACAGGAAGAGAAAAAAAATTAAAGGCGTGTCGCAGAAAGAAACAGGGAGCAGAGAGGGAGGAGACAAAGGAGGCGGTGTGGCCTTCATTTCTCCTCTGCTTCTACACTTTGGACTCATTCTCCAAGTTGGCCACGTCTCCGTTTCTTTCGTTTTGGTCTTCTTGGTTCTTCTCCTCCTCCTCTGTTTCCAGCTCAGCGTGTTGGTCCAGCTTGCTGGAAACAGACCAGGTCAGGGGCAGTTCTGCTCGGCTGGCCATCTCTGCCAGCTCTTTGGCACTGTAAACGGGGGTGTTGGTCTCGTAGGTTTCATGAAAACTGTTGTAGTCGACCTCGTAGAAGCCGTCCTCCAGCGTGAGGACGGGCGTGAAGCGATAGCCCCAGAGGATCTCGCTCGTGATGTAGGAGCTGCGAGCCTGGCAGGTCATCCCTGCAACAACAGAGAAGGGACAAGTGCTGTAATCAGGACCCACTGCTTCCCCAGGTCTTAAATTTATTCTTTTTTTCTGTCTGAAAGATGCCAGGACAGAAGGAGATTTGACATCACACCAGGTTGAGCTCAGTTTTAGGGAAGCATGAACTGACGCCATTTCCTCCTGTGAATGTGCAGAGTAAGAAAAGCTCAGTCTGTCAGCAAAGGTTTTAATAATAATTCCTTTATTAGACTTTATTAGATTTCTTTATTATTTCCTTATTGCTCTTCCCCCTGTGTTTCACCAACTCACCTGCTGCTGGGTCTCAGGTGGCGTGGGGCACCGTGTCATCCTCTGTCCCCTGGCTGTCACACCCCCAGGGTAACAGGAATTGTCACCAAAGCTGCTCTCTGCTGGAGCCCACCTTGATCCCATAATCCAAGGGTTCCCTTGGGTCCCCTAAAGGTGGGAGTCTCCTTTTAGTTACCTCAATCTGAGAGCTGGGAAATGCATAAATATCAATAAAACTCCTGAAGGATGTTGGGACAGTGTCTGGTGTGGAGTTGGGATAACTGGCATTAATTTCTTTGTTACCTTCTCTTCACAGCTCTGCTGAACCTCACCCTACAGGGCGAAAAAAGACTGTGCTTTGCCCAGAGGCACCAAAAGAGGTGCTGATCCAAGCTCAGGTCACATTCCAGAGCATTCTCTGGGTGAAGAAATCCCTGGGAATGGCAGGGAACTTGGTGACTTGGAACCTGCTCCCTCCCAGACCCACAGCTCAGGGAAGCACTGCAATAAAATATTGATGCTCAGGAGTGGAAAGGAAAAACCCAGCTGCCCAGGAAAAATGGGAAACCCAGCTGCCCAGGCAAAAATATCAGGAAAAATTAATTTAAGAGGCCAAAAATGATGCCAGCTTTGATTACTGCACATTATTAGCATTGTACTACTAAGCTGAACAGTAGAGATGGAATATTCAGTCCATATATACTAAATATTTATTATATAAATATAAATTTATATCTATATAAATCCCAGAGGAAAATGTGGGAAAGCTGTTGCTCTGGACCTCCCTGCTGCAGCCAGGCAGGAACACCACCTCAGTTCTTTTTCTTTAGGCCTGACACAAATACTGAAGCTTTCATTTGTCTCTTTGTTCCTCCAGGACAAGTTTGCATAAAATATAAAATAAAATTGTTTAAGCCCTGGACAAACCTGCCACACATCAGTTATTTAGAAGGCAATCACAAACAGTTAAAAGTAATAAATCTGGAGAGCACAAATGGCAGACTGTGGAAATGTCCAATGTCTCTCTGTGCTGGTGGCATCATAGAAAATCTCATGGAAGGTCCTGTGAAGAGCCAGCCCTGGGAGTTTAATGTCCCAAATATTTTTCAGGGCTGTGATTACTGTTCCAGGTAATTCTACCCTCAGTCTTTAAACCCTGCTCTCCCAAGGTCTCATTTCTTCCTTCTGATGGCTGAAAACGGAATTCTCTGTGCTTCTCACTTATAATGTCACCTTTAGGAAGAGATTTGCCAGCTGTCACCACAGTGAAACATTGCTCCAGTGTTCCCCTGCGCTTCCTGCAGCACCTTGGACCCTGTGGAGTGATGATTCCCAGAGGAAAATGTGGGAAAGCTGCTGCTCTGGACCTCCCTGCTGCAGCCAGGCAGGAACACCATCTCAGTTCTCTTTCTTTAGGCCTGACATAAAATTTGAAGCCTTCATCTGTCTCTCTGTTCTTCCAGGACAAGTTTGCATTTCAATTCTCAAGCAAATGCACGCGTGGAAATACAAAGATCTTCCCATTTTCCTGCTCTTTTCACAGGTGGGGAAACTGGGAAGGACCAAGGCCTGTGACAAAATCACCTCTTGTGACATTTCCTGTGGGATTTTGAGTTCTGAAGGATGTTTTGTTTCCCTCAAAATGATGGAAGGAGAGAAATGTGGCAGGTCAGTGGGCACTGTACACAACAACCCTGTGGAGCTCCAGGCTGGGCAGAGGGGCTGGAAAAGCTGGAAAAGGCCCTGGGGGTGCTGGGGACAGGGGCTGGACACGAGCCCAGGGGTGCCCAGGGGGGCAAAAGGCCACTGGCCCCTGGGCTGGGTGAGGAATTGTGTGTCCAGCAGGAGCAGGGCAGGGATTGTCCCTCTGTGCTCCAGGGCTGTGTCCAGTTGTGGCTCCTGCAGGAGAGCCCTGGAGGGGCTGGAGCGTGTCCAGGGCAGGGCAGGGAGGTGGGGAAGGGGCTGGAGGCCCAGCAGGGGCTGAGGGAGCTGGGCAAGGGGCTGAGCCTGGAGCAAAGGAGGCTCAGGGGGGACCTTGTGGCTCTGCACAAGTCCCTGCCAGGAGGGGACAGCCGGGGGGGTCGGGCTCTGCTCCCAGGGCCACAGGGCCAGGAGGAGAGGGAACGGCCTCAGGCTGGGCCAGGGGAGCCTCAGGGTGGACATTGGGAACATTTTTTCCCTCCCACAGTGCTCAGGCCTTGGCATGAGGGATCCTGGTCTGCAAGGAAAAGGGCAACACTCAAGTGTGTCTGGAAAGCTCTGGAGCTGGAATTTCTTTTCATCCTTGTGCGGCCTCCTCAGGCTGTAACCCAGGAAATGTTGGAATTGTGTGGGGATTGAGAAGGGAGAGCAGGAAAAGGGCTGAGCTCACATGCTGGAGTCCCCCTGGAGTGTTGGATTGTGTGCATGGAGCTGGGAGGTGGGAGCTGGGATCTGTGCCAGGGCCACAGGGCCAGGAGGAGAGGGAACGGCCTCAGGCTGGGCCAGGGGAGGCTCAGCTTGGCCAGCAGCAGGAATTTCCCCATGGAAAGGGTGCTCAGGCCTTGGCAGAGGCTGCCCAGGGAGCTTTGCAGTGCCCGGGATCCCTGCAGGTGTCACCTGGAGGTGGCACTCAGTGCTCTGGGCTGGGGACAAGGTGGGCATGGGGCACTGGGCTGGGAGGGAATTTTCCAGCCTCAGGGATCCCATGAAATATCCATGAAATACCCATGAAGGGCTGCTGCGTGCAGATCTGCACCCTGGGAGTCCTTCAGGGTGAAATCAGCTTGGGCAGCAGCAGGAATTTCCCCATGGAAAGGGTGCTCAGGCCTTGGCAGGGGCTGCCCAGGGAGGTGCTGCAATCACCATGCCTGGAAATGCCCCAAAACCTCAGGTGTGGACACCTGAGGACAATGAGCACATGAGGAACATGGGGGTGGTGCTGGTTGCTGGTTGGGCTCGATGACCTGAAAGTTCTTTTCCATCTTAAATGATTCCACGATTCTCTGATTCCCTGATCTGACCAGAGACCCCTGGATGGGTTTCCCCAAAGGAGGCTGCCATTCCTAAGAATCATCTGTTCCTAATCCCTTTACTGCTGAAATTCAGCTTGAAAGTGAGAGGGAAATTTGGAATTTTCATGACAAGGAAAGCAAGTACTCAGGGATCCTGCTGATTCAGTTAGGAAAAATTGTTCTTCCTGGTGGGAAAGAGGAGGGACAATTTTCTGTAGAAATCAAGAAGATTAATTGGACTGTGTGAAAGTTACAGCTCATTAAAAACAAACCCTCCTCTGAAATGTTGATCTCCATTTTTAATTTAGGCTCCCATTCAGCAATGATTTAATTCTCCATTCCTTTTCCACAGCTGGATGAAACACTTTCAGTGCTAGAATGGAAGTTAGGATTTTTCAAGTCAGTGAAACTAAATTATGGGGATTGGGTGAAGGAGACTTTTAATTTTAGGCAGCCCAGCTACCATGGCTTTTTGTGGTTTTATTATTATTTATTATTATTAAAAATCTGTTTAGCTTTTAAATGGGACCAAGAAAGGTCTTTGCTTCTACAAGAAGCACTTAATTGAAGATTTCATGGTAGCTTTGACAATAAAATGTTGTGTCAGGCACTCGTACCATGCAGTGCTTCCCTTTGAGATGGGAGCCATCAAAAATAAAATGCTCTAAAATAAATCAGGGGGAAAAGGTTGCTTCAGAACCAAGGTATCCAATCCATGTTTGGGCTGAAATACAGTGATTTTCCAGCCCTGCCCTTTCCACACAGTGACAGCCTCATTCAGCTTTTGTTTTACTCAAGACAGGCCTTTTTTACAACAGCACCTTTCCTTCTCAAATTCCACTTCTGGGATTTAAAAAAGGGCTCTCAGTGAAATGAGGAGCCAAGAATTATGGCCTATGACTGGCTGCACCTCTCTGACAGTCACAGCCATCTCCAGGTTCAGCAATTTGCTGCTGGCACTTGGCAGGACCAGGCAGATTTCCTGCTGCACTAAATTATCCAGGATATCGCACAGGAGTAGCTGTTTTCAACCATTTCCTGGGAATTCTGCCTCACATTTCAGCCTGGAGGAAGGCTCAGCAGCAAATTGTGCATGGAGCACAGGGGTGTTCTCATTTCTGGGCTGGGTGGGGTTTCGCTCGTGTGCAGGAGGACAAAATTTGGTCTGGGGTCTCCATTTGGGACCTGAGGCTTCCACGTGTGATGTGCCTGTGATGCTCCTGTCGAATTCCTTTCACTCTCTCAGTATCCATAACCAGCCTTTGCTGAGGTTTCCCTGCAGAGGTTTTGTCAAAAGCATCATTTGGATCATAAGAAACTTTTAAGATCAAAACAAAATGAGGAGGAAGTTCTTGACCCCCTCGAGATGAATTCCTGCAGCCTCCATGTGGGAGGATTTCCTGTGGGAATCAGGAGGCTGCAGAGGCACTGACCTGTGGCTTTGGAGCTGAGTTTGCACCTTGCCTGGGGCAAGGTGGGGAAGATGGGAGAATTCCACTTCATCACTGTGATCGTAAATCCCAGATTGGTTTGGGTTGGAAGGGACATCAAAGATCTTCCAGTGACAGCCCAGCCATGGGTGACACCTTGCACTGTCCCAGGCTGCTCCAAGCCCCAGTGTCCAACCTGGCCTTGGGCACTGCCAGGGATCCAGGGGCAGCCACAGCTGCTCTGGGAATTCCATCCCAGGGCCTGCTCACCCTCCCAGGGAACAATTCCTGCCCAAGATCCCATCCAGCCCTGCCCTCTGGCACTGGGAAGCCATTCCCTGGGTCCTGTCCCTCCAGCCCTTGTGGAAAGTCCCTCTGCAGAAAAGGCCCTCTCCAGCAACACCACAATATTGACGGAATTGGAAACCCAAGTGGATTCCCAGGATTCTGGAATCCAGGATCCACCAGTGAGGCAGGGCCCTGCTCTCAGCCCTGGTGACCTTTTGCACTCCAACATTATCTGGTGAAGGATTTTTCACTGGGTTATTTTGGGGTGTTCAGGAGCAGAGGAAAGCAGCGTGGGCTATTCAAAACAAGCCAAAGGCTCGGAGTCAAGACCCCCTGCTTGATCCCTTGCTTCTCCTGCAGACACTGTGTGGGCTTTGGCAAATTCCCCAGCTTTGCTGGCTCTGTTTCACTGCTGTGCCACCAGGAACACGCAGAGATGGAAAAGCAGGAGATGTGCTGGCAGTAGATTCTCTTCCTCCTCTAGATTATTTTTTTAAATTTTTTTTTCCTGTCAAATTTGTACTAAACAGCTCTCCCTGGTGTGAAAAATGATTCCCTCACAAAAAAAAAAAAAAAAAAAAAAAAAAAAAAAAAAAAAAAAAAAAAAAAGAAAAGGACAGAGATTTGGAATAAGATTTCCTGAGTGTCAGAAACATTCCATGGGAGTTAATTGGTGCTCTTTGATCAAGCTAAAAAGATGGAAGCAAAAAAGTCCTGTTGGGCCCTGAATTCACTGTAGTATTTTGAAGCTGGAAGCATAAAATCATAGGATTTAGGTACAGCTGTCAATAAAGCTGTGGTAGTTTCAGTTTATCTGAGTAAACACTCTACAAATATATATTTTATATAAATATATATAGAATAGAATAGAATAGAATAGAATAGAATAGAATAGAATAGAATAGAATAGAATATATATGTGTGTGTATATATATATATATATATATACATGAAATCTCTCATTTAAAGGTAGCAAAGGGGAATTCCCAGGTGTTCTGGTAACTTGGTTCAGAGCACACCTGGAATTTGGATGTTTATCTCACCCCAAGAAAAGTCAAAACCTCCAGAAAGAAGTCAAAACTGCACAGGTGCCTGGGAGCTTTTGAAATATTTTAAATATATTTGCTTCAGCATTTCTGGTGTGAAACCTTCGTGTTGTGGGGGTGTGAGTTGAGTGGCAGAGGAAGGGAGTGAGGACAGAATTTTTTATTTTTATAAGAATATAAGGAGTTAACTTTTGCTGGGTTTTGTTTGTTTTCTTTTCCCTTTTATAACATTAAAACTGGTGTGGGTTTTTTATTCCTGCAAACGATTCATGTAATTTGATATTTCTATTTTCACCTTCCTTACTCAATCAGCCTGAGGAGCAGACCACTATATCTGAGATTTTATTTGCTGCCACCATCTGTGAATGCTGCTCAGGGGTCTCTGTGGTCGCTGAGGAAGGAGCAGAGACCAACTCAACCTCGAAAATCCAAATTTCCGTGGAGTGAGTGGGCTGGAGCAGCTGCTCTGACCACCCCACCTCGTAAGAAAATCACAGCTCTGCAGGAGCACACATGAATTATCAGCTCCCTTTTGCACAGAGATGAATATGCAAAGGAAATTGAAGCCGTAATTTCGAGTCAATTGAACTTTCCGACGCTCCGAATTCTATTTCTTGCTAAGACAAATAAACAGGGGGGGAAAAAAAATGGAGTTATTATTAAGTTAAATTCTAAATAAAATGTAACTTGAATCAGTCAGAGCATTCTGGTTTCATTCTGACTTCTTCAAACGTGATATATTGTGTAATGCAACACCTAAGTAAGAAAAATAATGGACATGCTTTAGTCTTTTACAAACTGTTAAAATGCATTTTCCCCCTCAGCAGGAGATTTCAGCGCTGGTGAAATAATATTTTCCCATGGAAAGATGCTGAATTAGAAATGTTGGATTGACTTGGTGGCTGTTTCTCCTATCAGGAATTAAATTCTGGGTAATTTGTGCCTAATTTCTCGCTTTCTGACAAGCGGTACCTGCTGAGGCAGGAGAGTTGGTCTGACCCAGTGGAATTTTGGGAAACAACAGCCCAGTTCAGTGGGGTTCAAAGGTTTCAAAATCTCTGGAATTTTTGGGAAGCAACATTCCAGTTCAGTGGGGTTCAAATGTTCCAAAATCTCTGCAATTTTTGGGGAGCAACAGCCCAGTTCAGTGGGGTTCCAAAATCTCTGGAATTTTTGGGAAGCAACAGTCGGGTTCAGTGGGGTTCAAAGGTTCCAAAATCCCTGGAATGTTTTGGAAGCAAAAGCCCAGTTCAGTGGAGTTCAAAGGTTCCAGAATCTCTGGAATTTCTGGGAAGCAACAGCCTGGATCAGTGGGGTTCAAAGGCTTCAAAATAATCTCTGGAATTTTTGGGAAGCAACAGCCCGGTTCAGTGGGGTTCCAAAATCACTGGAATTTTTTTGGGAAGCAATAGCCCAGTTCAATGGGGTTCCAAAATCTCTGGAATTTTTGGGAAGCAACAGCCCAGTTCAGTGGGGTTCAAATGTTCCAAAATCTCTGGAATTTTTGGGAAGCAACAGCCTGGTTCAGTGGGGCTCCAAAATCACTGGAATTTTTTTGGGAAGCAACAACCCAGTTCAGTGGGGTTCAAAGGCTCCAAAATCTCTGGAATTTTTGGGAAGCAACAGCCTGGCTCAGTGGGGTTCCAAAATCTCTGGAATTTTTGGGAAGCAGCAACCTGGTTCAGTGGGGTTCAAAAATCACTGGAATTTTTTTGGGAAGCAACAGCCCAGTTCAGTGGGGTTCCAAAATCTCTGGAATTTTTGGGAAGCAACAACCCAGTTCAGTGGAGTTCAAAGACTCCAAAATCTCTGGAATTTTTGGGAAGCAACAGCCCAGTTCAGTGGTGTCACCCTGGTGGTTTCGTAATGCTGCATCCTTTTAGGTGGGCTGGGACAAGCCACACGTGGGTGGGTGGAACTTGATTTTAGGAGAGAAAACTTGAAGAAATCAGCTTTTCTAAAGATACCCCGTGCTCAGAGTTGGTATTTTTGACTTCTGTTTCACCTGAAAGAGCAGCAAGAGGACCGGGGGAGAGGAGCTCCGTGGTTGGCAGAAGGAAGCTCTGAATCCCAAGCTCTGGGAGGAGGAGGAGGAAAATCTGGGCTGCTTTTGTTGCTATTTTAAGGGATGGGCTTGGGTAGTAGATCTTATCCCCTTTAATTTTGTTAGTGGGAGAGAATTTAAACAACCAAACATTTGTTCGTGTTTGTTTAATGTGATTGATCAAGCCCTTTATAAAAAATCTCTTTAAGGGAAACCATTAAACACGTTAAGCTCCGAGTTCATCTGACACAACAATGGCCTTTAATTAAAATTTAAATGAGGGCTTATTGATATCTTGATCATAACAAAAGGCTCAGCCCATGCCAGCTCTGATTTTTGATGAACTTTTGCAGGCCCTCTTGCAGTTCTGCACAGAAAATCATCTGCGCTGTAAAATCCTCCCACTGAGTAGCAAGTGGGTTTTGATTTTTATTCTGAGTTGTTGTTTTTTTTTTTTCTGTTCATGGGATGAGACTTATTAAGTTGATGCTTTCAGGTTAATAATATTTGGCTATCTGACAACTTGAGCAGTGTATTTTTGAGATGAAGGAGGGAGCAGAAAGTGGCTGCCCGGGGGAATGAGATGCAAAATCTTTCATTTCTGAAATGTTGTTCAATATTTGAGTTATGTCAGATTTTGTGTCCCTGTTTATCTGCTTGGCATCGTGTCAAAAATTTGGGGCTATTAATGCACCTGCTGGTACATCAATGACCATTTTGGTAAAATTAATATTCACTTGGTTTTAATTGACTTTGGTTTTATTGGAGATGGTGTGGAAGAGGCTGATTGGGATCTTCAATTACTGCCCACATTTAGCAATGGGGCCAGTAAAGGAGAAGAGCAGGAATAGGGTTGGGATTTTAGGAAAGCTTCAGTTCTACTCTCCTGATATTTCTATTCTGGGAAAAAAATAGGAACAAACCCTTCAAGCTCTGCACTTTCCAGTCTGGCACTTTCCTCAATGCCTGAATTCATTTAAAGTAGGGGGAGAGGGGAGCAAAAACCAGCAAAAATCCAGCAAAATGATATTTTTTTTCTATTTCGTCATATTTAAACTGATAATATTTAAACTAATTATTTCTGAAGGAGCCCAGACAAATCAATCTATGACGAAATGTGTCAGATTTTCCTCAGAAAGTCCAAACTGGTGATGGAGCAGAGAAATTCTAAGTTTCTTTGACACCTGCACCTCACTTGTGGAAGCAACAAAGAGTCATTAGGACTTTTTAATTCTCCTTAGTTTAACAATAATTATCTCAGATGAAAAAATTGAGAAGAAATTGTTGGTTTTAGTCAGGAAAAAATAAAGAACTTGAGAAGAGTGTGTGTGGGGAAAGGGAAGCAGGGTGAGGGTGCTCACACCAAATTGCAGAATTCCCAGAGGAGAGGTGCTTAAGATGACGGAAAAGAGTCTGAAATTAAACGAAGGGGCTTTCAAAGCAGGAAAAACTTAAAAAAAAAAAAAAAAACAACTTAAAAAAATAATATAAATAAACATAAAACTTTTTTTATGGAGGCTTTTTTTTTTTGTATAAAAGCCTCCATCATGTCAGCTCTCCTGAGGGATGAATCAATTCGTGCTCAGCCCTGGGTTTTGTGTTCAGCACAGCACACACACACGAATTTTGGAGGGGGTGATGGTCTCAGGGTGTTGTGGTGCTGGAGGAAAAGCTGCTGGGAGCCCAGGGCAGGGGCTATAATGACTCTTTGTTGCTTCCACAAGTAAGGTGCAGGTGTCAAAGAAACTTGGAATTTCTCTGCTCCATCACCAGTTTGGACTTTCTGAGGAAAATCTGACACATTTTGTCATAGATTGATTTGTCTGTGCTCCTCCAGAAATAATTAGTTTAAATATTATCATTTTAAATATGGAGAAATAGAAAAAAAAATAGCTTTTTACTGGCTTTTTGCTGGTTTTTGCTCCCCTCTCCCCCTACTTTAAAGGAATTCAGGCATTGAGGAAAGAGCCAGACTGGAAAGCGCAGAGCTTGAAGGGTTTGTTCCTATTTTTTCAAGAATAGAAATATCAGGAGAGTAGAACTGAAGCTTTCCTAAAATCCCAACCCTATTCCTGCTCTTCTCCTTTACTGGACCCATTGCTAAATGTGGGCAGTAATTGAAGATCCCAATCAGCCTCTTCCATGCCACCTCCAATAAAACCAAAGTCAATTAAAACCAAGTGAATATTAATTTTTCCAAAATGGTCATTGATCTACCAGCAGGTGCATTAATAGCCCCTACTCTTGGAAAGGGTGCCAAGCAGATAAACAGGGACACAAAATCTGACATAACTCAAATATTGAACAACACAATCCCAGCTCCCCTCCTTCCATCCTCAGCATCAGTCATGAGGTGGCACTCTTGTCCCAGCAGAGATGCCTTGGAAGTGAGTTTGTGTCTAAAGAGAAAAAAAAAATAAATAAAAGCAGCAATGGCTGGAAAATATCGTCGAGGGATTATTGCAAAAGTTGCTTTGGGAATGTCTGGGCAGAGAGGCTGTGAGGGATCAGCAGGAATGGATTATTTGAAGGATGTACCTTGCTGAACTCTTCTCTGAGCTACAGGATGGTGCTTCCCCTGATCTCCTGCTGTTTTCCCGCATGGATTTCAGGAGTCATGACATCAACTGCAGCCCTGCAGGACAAGCACCATGCAATGGCCTTTCTGCTGCAGCTTTTATTGCACTGCTGGCTTAGAACCCTTCCTTGAGCCAGGCATTGTACGAGGAGCTAAAACTGGACATCCCTCACTCCCAGGTGTCCTGCCTCACCAAAAACCAGGCTCCCAGGCTCAGGGAAAAAAAACAAAACCTGTCATTTCTGGCTAAAACAATCTGTCTTTTATGTTTCATGTCAGTATTTAATGAGAAATTTTTAAAGTTCCTGATTCTGGCCCCAGTCAGCAGCACCTCAAACCAGCAGCACCTTCCACAGGGATTTTGTTGCTCCACACTGCAGACCTGACTCAGATCTCCACAGTTTTACACCTCCTTGCTAAGTCCCAAGATATCTGCTCATGGGGCAGCATCCCTGGGCTCCTGAGGTGTGTTTAACCTCCAGGGTGGGAAAGGGAAATAAAATTTGGTGTGGTGTCTTTGAAAATTTGCCAAGTCTTTAGACAGGACAAGGGGAATGGCTTCCAAGTGACAGAAAGTGGGGTATTAGGGAGATTATCTCATATTAGTTGGGACATTAGGGAGAAATATTTCCCTTTGAGGGTGTTGAGGCCCTGGCCCAGGGTGCCCAGAGCAGCTGTGGCTGCCCCTGGATCCCTGGCAGTGCCTAAAGCCAGGTTGGATGGAACTCTGAACAACCTGGGATAATGGAAGGTATCCCTGCCCATAGAAGAGGCTGGAACAAAATGATTTTTAAGGTCTCTCCCAAGCCAAACCATTCTGGGATTCCATGATTATAAGCACATGGTGAAACTGAACAAAAAAAAAATCACCCCAAACCCCCGTGGTGTGACGGGATTAAATCAGCCAACCCAAGGAGTGAATCTCTGCTGTACCACCACAGCTCAGAAACATTTGGGGTTTTGTATTTTTGGTGAAGTCTAATGGCATTTCCTCACTTCCTCCCTCTCCCCACTCACAAAAACATTTGTAGTGCTGAAAGCTTCACTCCATTTCTAATTTGGGAAGATGCCGTGGCAAAGCTCATAATTCTTTTTCTGCAGTTTAGCAGGGTAGTGTTACACAATTTGGCTACAAGAAATCCCTGTAATAAATGACAGCTCTTTCAGCCTCTTGGCAGTGTAAGGCCCAGCCATCAGTCTTGTGAATGTTCCCATAACCATTGAAAAGTTGAAATAATTTGGAACTGTGGCTTAGCACGTTATTAATCACAGAGCAAAGGGTTTGCTCTGGTCTCACCAGGAATATTAATGTAACCTCCTGTGATTCTCTCAGATGGCAGCACAGGGATAAAATCCCAGCTAATCAGGGGCTGCCCCCATGATTGGACACAGAATTCAAGGCCAGCATTTCAGGGAGCATTCCTCAAAATTTGGTCAGCTGTGAAGGCTTTCACTTAATAAATCCCCTTGGGAACGTGAACAGGCTGTTTGTGTGTCCATGAGGGTGTTTGTGTCTGTCACTGAAAGAGGAGGTGATTAATGCAGGGTTCACTGTCCTGAATGATCATAGGAAACTGTTGGAGCCAGCCCAGAGGAGGCCCCAGAGGGCTGGAGCAGAGGGCTGGAGCAGCTCTGCTGGGAGGAAAGGCTGGCACAGCTGGGATTGTTCAGCCTGGCCAGGAGAAGCTTTGGGCTGAGCTCAGGGTGGCCTTGCAGGGCCTGAAGGAGCTGCAGGAACCCTGGAGAGAGACAATTCCCAAGGGCTGCAGGGACAGCACCCAGGGAATGGCTTCAAACTGGAAAATGCCAAGTTTGGGTGGGATGTTGGGAAAAAATCCTTCCCTGGGAGGGTGGGGAGGGGCTGGGCTGGAATTCCCAGATTTGCTGTGGCTGCCCCTGGATCCCTGGCAGTGTCCCAGGCCAGGTTGGACATTGGGGCTTGGAGCAGCCTGGGACAGTGGGAGGTGTCCCTGCCCACTGGATGAGCTTTGAGGTCCCTTCCCACCCAAACCCTTCTGTGGCTCTGGACTGGGATTCCCTTGTGAACAGGCTCCTGGTGCTCAGGGCTTTCTGGGCCCACCAGTGATTCCATCATCCAGCCAGACACAGGGTCCAAAGTTTCCAACAATTCAATGACCCAAACCAAGCTTCACAAAAGCCCCAAGTATCTTCTTGCTGCACTGCTTAGCTCTCAGGAGGGAGTGGATTCATTCTGGATGCCAGCAGGTAGCAAAGCTCTCTACAGGAATGGAATCACTCCTCAGGATCCCATTTGGGATCTTTGGGGAATTTCTCCAGTTTTTCATTTGGCTGCTTAATGGATGTTCCTGACTGCAAATGTGTCAGAGTGACAACAGAAAGAACCTTTCAAAGGAAATAACCCCAAGATGAGGATGCCATGACCGGTGTTATTCACCTCTAGAAGGTTTAATTCACCTCACAAATAATGTGGCAACAATCCCATAACTTTCCACGAAATCCTGTGCCGTGTTCAAGCCAAACCAGCCTGGCCTGTTGCTGTTGTGTGGCACCTTGAGCTAAATTGCTGTGAACAATTCTCTCCAAAGAGGGAGCACAGTCAGAGCCCTGACACTGCAAAACTCCGGGATAATGCTGGAGCTTGTTGCTAACAGGAGAAAGATGGAGATTAAGATGACAACCGCAGGAGAAAATCCACTTTGCAGCCTTTTTTTACCCTGTCATCTGTAGGAGAGAGAGCTACAAGCACAGCTGATGAGGTGTGATGCTTCAGAGGAGGAGAGTTTGGATTTGCAAGGAGCTTTGAATGTCTTGTTTTCCCACCAGCGCTGCCTTCTCCCTTGATAAGCTCATTTCAGGAGTTAATGGAGCAGATCCTTCCCGGTGCTAATGCTGCATTGTGCTGCTTCAGAGGGGCAAACCAGCATTAAAGGAGTTTGTTCCTGCTCCTGCAGCTCTCCCCCTGTCCCAGGAAATATAGATCAGCCAGAAGGGATCATCCAAAATCCAGAGCTTGGAGCAAATCCTTCTGGAGAAGGAGTGAGGTGAGAGGTGTCACCACCCCCTCTGATCCAGGGCTGTAGGCTGAGGGCAAAAATGATTTTAGAAGCTGCTGATGGAACAAAGATTCCCAGGACTGGAAGAGCATTGGAAGAGTCCAAGTTTGGCATCACCACCACTCCTCCACCCAAAGTAGGTCCCTGCTGCTTCGGGCTGCACGCTCAGAAGGAGGCGTGAAAAACAGCGAGGGATGATTTCCTTGCTGCTAATTCCTTCAGCTGTGCTGGCTAAACAGACAATTCCCTTTTTTTTTTTTTGGTGGCAGCACGTGGCTGTGGTCAGTGCTGAGCAGGGCACCAGCTGCTCTGGGGGGTGAGGGGGAGTAGGGTGACCCAGCAGGGCACTGCCACATGGACTGTGACAACTTCAACTGGACAATTTTAATTTTAATTTCAATTTTAGTTTTGATTTCAATTTCAATTTCAATTTCAATTTCAATTTCAGTTTTAATTTTAATTTTAATTTTAATTTTTATTTGAATTTTTATTTGAATTTGAATTTCAATTTTAATCTGCTGCCCAAAGTCAGGCTCCAAGCCAGGGAAACACACCGAAAGAGGGACTGTGAGAGCCCAAATGTTGCTCTCCCTTTGGCTCACCCTTCCCATGAGGATACAAACCAACCTGACCCCAGCAGCTAAATCAGGAGCAGCAGTGAATAGACAATCATGATACACAGCAATGGGTTGTTATAAATGCACATTATATAGCTGGCTTTTTGCAAATATTAAAATAAATTCTGTATGTATAATGTGGGAAGATTGTACTGTATTTTCTTTTAATAATAGAGTTTAGAAATGTGATGAGTGTATTTTTTTATGATTGTAACATAATGTTAACAGTAAAACACTGTTTTTTTTTTTTCTGTAACATCTAAACTGGCCAAACCAGAAGGCAGGGGGAGTCATCCTTCATTCCTGCATGAGGATTGCTGACCAAAAAGCTATAAAAAGGAATTTATTGAACTTCTGTTATCAAGTATCTTATCCAAATGAAGATGACCAAACCCCGGGAGAAGAATTTATGGGACCTGTGCTATCAGATGGAATGGAGCCACCCGCAGATGGATTTACCAGATAAAGTGGTTGGGGGGAGTTGAAACTGAACAAAGAAATTCACACTCAAAAGGAATGTTTGAATCATGCATGTGAATTTATAAATATGCAACAGGCTGATACTTTTAAGGAACAAACTTCTTGTTAGGGGGTGTGCAGGCTGGCTCGGTGCCAAGCATCCTCGGCAGAGAAATTGTATTTTACTTCTGTTTCTCTCCTAATTGTCTGTTTTCTTTTAAATTTTTATTAAACTTCTAAATTTTTCTAAGAAAGTGAACCTCGTTTTTCACAGGGTAAAACCTCCTGCAGCTGGATTCTGCCACCATTCAGGTTCCAGATGGGCACTCTGCTCCCCAGAGTCACACTGGATGTTTTCCACACAAGAGCTTAAAGGTTATTGTTGTTGGTTTTCTACTGAAGGAAGAATTCCATTGGAATTAGTCCAGAATTAAAGATTTTGGGCAGGTCTCAAGAGCAGCTGGAGGTACCCCTGCATTTCAGGTGACTTTGGGCCCTTCTTCATCTCCTGCCTGGACAAAGCAACAGAGGCCATGAATCCACAGGTCCAATGCGTGCTGAATGCCAAACACCTCACCTGCCTTTTCACCTCCAGAGAGAATGAAAACCTCTGCTTGTTTTCAGGGTGATCATTCTGTCACACCCAAATAGCTGTGGATTGTTTCCATCGTGGGCAAAGGTGGCCAAAACAGAATTTCTCTGTTTGTACAGAGGTGAGACTGAGGAATAAACTCCTGTGACAGCTGAAACTCAGTAGCTGCCATCAGAAGTGCTGGATATTTTCGACCTTGTCTTTTTAATCCAAATACAAAATGGATCAAAGTTAGAAAAAAATACAATTCTGCTGATGAAAGGAAGGGATGGACCACTTCTGATATAAAAAAAAAAATCTTTCTTTCCTTTACCTTTTTGTCTCTTCTTTTCTCTTTCCTCATCAAAGGATGACAATCTCAGAGTGACACACCATCAGGTGTAATCCTGAGCTGAGTGAAGGCTGTAATTTGATTAAAGGGGCTCTGACAGGTTTTGAAACAAGGAATGAATGAATGAACCTGGAGGATTTAATTCATTACAAGTGTAGGTGCTGCATAATGCAGTTCTCATAAACCTTTCCTGCTGCAGCAGCTGGGACATCCCTCCAGCTCCCCATCCTGCTGAATTCAGAGGGACTGAACAGGACTTGTGAAAGGGCAGCTAACGAGGTGAAAATTCAGGGAGGTGGATTCAGCAAACGAAGCCCTGCAGTGATCTGACAGCTGCTGAGAGAAAACTCTCCCCAAACACTGAATTACTTTGAGATTAATTCCTCACCTCTCAGCTCAGATCAGTGGCACAAAATGAAGAAACCACTGTCCCTTGACAAAGCCTGTGCCTGCACAGGGGGCTGCTGCAAAAACTTGTTGGAGCTCAGTAAAGTTGATTAAAGCCCACGATGTGTCAGCACAGACACAGAGCTCGAGCTGCAGGTCAGCATTGAAGGGATTTTTTCCAATTAAAGTATTAAAATTTCCTTCTTCTGTGTCCAACATGAGGGGCTTAGCAGCTGGGTGGGAATCAGGCGGTGGATTAGATCTAATTACTCTTGGCTGTAATAAATCAGGGCTCTGGCTGGTGGATGAGGAGATGGGATGGCCTTGTGGAGCCTCCAGGGGCACATTTGGATCATGCATTGCCCATTGCCTTCAGTGTTTTGCCTAGAAGACTTTGAACACATCAATACCCAAGTATTTTTCCATTCATCCAGCAGCAGGAAGGACAGATCCCTAGGTTTTTTGTTGTTGTTGTTGTTTTTGGTGGTGGTGGTTTTTTTTTCGGTGTTTTTTGGTTTTTTGTGGGTTTTTTTTTTTTTTTGTGTGGTTTTTTTTTCTGATGGAAATTCAGGTTTGGATCACTGGGCTCGCTGTGGAACAGACAAAACTTTCGAGGTGCTTTGCAGACAGACAAAACCTCCTCCTAAATACAGGTGTCTCCCAGCCTCAGAGACAAGAGAGGCTCAATCCTCTCTGGAAGAAGTGAAGGAATCTCTTTTTCATTCCTGAGAGTCGACTTCAGCAGCGCCCACGCACCGTTCCTTGTGTTGGAAACTTTAATAACTTCACTTGAAAATCCTGCCTTTCTGATGGCAGTGGAAATAACATGACTTTTAAACAAGTAGAGGAGACTGTCATTGAAGTCGAGCCAGCTATGTGGGAGTCAGATGATTAAGGTAGATGTGGTGTAGGAGGGGAGAAATACTATCATTTGGGAAAAAAAAAAATACTGTATTTTGAACAGGTTTAATGTTCTCTTCCAGGAAAGTGAGGTTGTTATTATTAAGAGGATTACCAACATTAGATGCAGGGCTTGATTCTCTGTTGATGTGCCTTGGCTGTAATTGCTCCCATCCATGCAAATTGCCTAAAAATGAGTCTCAGTTATCACTGAGCTGTGCAGCTGATGTCTGGGGGAGCTGTGTGCTCACTTTTTCAGGTGTGGAAACAATAAGGCAGAGGGTGAGATGGGAGGGAGGATCTGCTCTGTCCACCTGGGATCCAATCCTGATCCTGTCAGGGAGTGTTTCACTCCTGGGGCCTCATCTGGGTTTTATCTCAAGGCTGTGTGATGCTGTTCCCTCATTTTTTGGGCAGACAGAGCTGCTCAGTCTGCAATTCAGCACATGCCCACAGCTGGCTCCTGAGGAG
Source organism: Acrocephalus scirpaceus scirpaceus (assembly GCA_910950805.1). NCBI lineage: Eukaryota > Metazoa > Chordata > Aves > Passeriformes > Sylviidae > Acrocephalus > Acrocephalus scirpaceus. The sequence goes on along the minus strand of OU383774.1, from coordinate 115,322,545 downwards.
CTGGAGGAGCATCCAGAGGGCAGAGGGAGCAATGTTGGGTTGATGCTGAAAGGCTTTTTTCTTGTTTGAAGCAGGATCCACCTTTGAATCCACAGCCCCTCTGCTCCTCTCTTTTCTGCCCATTCTGCTTTTTGCAGCACTTTCTCTCTTTTTTGTCCATTCTGCTTTTTGGGGCTTCTCCTCTCTTTTCTGTCCATCCTGCTTTTTGGAGCATTTCTCCTTTTTCCTGTCCATCCTGCTTTTTGCAGCATCTCCTCTCTTTTCTGCCCATCCAGAGGGCAGAGGCAGCAATGCTGGGTTGATGCTGAAAGGTTCTGTTCTTGTTTGAAGCAGGATCCACCTCTGAATCCACAGCCCCTCTGCTCCTCTCTTTTCTGCCCATCTTGCTTTTCGTATCACCTTCTCTCTTTTTTGTCCATCCTGCTTTTTAGAGCATCTCCTCTCTCTCCTGCCCATCCTGCTTTTTGGGGCTTCTCCTCTCTTTTCTGTCAATCCTGCTTTTTAGAGCATCTCCTCTCTCTCCTGCCCATCCTGCTTTTTGATTTCCTCTCTTTTCTGTCCATCCAGAGGGCAGAGGCAGCAATGTTGAATTGATGCTTAAAGGTTTTATTCCTGTTTGAGGCAGGATCCACCTCTTGAATCTGCTTCTCTCTTTTCTGTCCATCCTGCTTTTTGCAGCATCTCCCCTCATTCCTGCCCATCCTGCTTTTTGGACCATAGCACCTGCACTGGGTTCATCCCTATTTTCTCTCTGTAGGATCAGCCCAAAGCCAAATGAGGCCAAATGACTCTGATCTGAGCATTTCCCCTGCTCAGAATCTTATTCCAATGTGGAAGAAAAGTGCATTGTACAAAATTTGGGTGTTCAGACTCAGAACTTGAAGTCCTGCTCACCTGGTATCTTTTTTTTTCCTGATCCAATTGTCTTACATTCCATTGTTTTAACATGAGACAGAGGGGAGGAAGTAGAAAACCTGCACCAACCCCTAATAAATAGAATATCTGAGACAGATTGGGTGGGATATCTTTTTGGTCTGGATGTAAAATCTCAGTGCAGTGATTATGCAAAATCCCTGGTGATGACGTGGTTAGACTTGACTCAGAGCAACAAATCTTTCTGCTGATTTAGTGAACTCAAGTGCTCTCACATGCCCTGAAAACTGCTCCAGCTCAGGATCTTGGCATCTTTTGACAAAAAGTTGCAGCAATACCTCATGTTTTACCACCAAAAAACGCCTTCTCCACCAAAAAATTTCCTTTTCTCCTCCTTGACAGATTTGTACAACTTTTAAATTGGTAGGAGAAGAAGATAAACCCTAATTGGTGCTCAAAATGTTTTACAGAGAGCAGATTCTCTTCTCAGCACAATTATTGATCTCTGAGTCTGCAGTGGAGGAACTGGTTGACCTTAAACCATATCCCAAACAGCAGCCACAAAATGCTCTGTGCTAGCAAGTGAATTTTGATTTACATCAATCCCTCTGCCCTTCTCCAACCTTTCTTCCCACAAACCCACAAAAAAGAGTCAGAGGACCCTGTTATTCATCTTGCCTGGGATTTGAGTGGCCATGTGTATTTGAATGCCCTCTGCCCAATCCCTTTCCTGGTGTTTATTGCAATCTCATGAAGTCAGAGGTTTCCCAGCAATCTGTGGTTCAAAACTCACTGAGAAAATTACCTTTTCTTCCTTGACAGATTCCAACTGTTCCCAGGGTCTCTTTAACACCGAACCTTCGGGCTCACAATAATGAAAAAAAAGCAAGATTTTACAGCCTGGAGAACAGAAGGGAACCACCCCAGCACAAATAATACTTTTTTTACAAGATTTCCCAGCCTGAGCTGACTGTAATTACACGACATCTATGGAAAACACAGTTGCTGCCTAATGCCACCACCTGCTTGGAATATCCTCTTTATATCAGCATGGTTTCATCATTTCCTCGTCGTGTGATGCCACGGGGTCTCATGATAAAGACTTTATGACATATATTATAAACACCAGCATGGATTAATGGCACAACCTGCATTTTCTGGGCTTTCACGGCCCCAGCTGCACACTAAGTGTCATTTTTGTGCCATTACACCTGCTCCTCCTGCTGTTTTCTTCTCCTTTTGTCCAAACAACCTGCAGGTATGTTGTGTGTTTTGTCCATTTAAGTAAGTTATGGCCATCCTCTAGGAAATTGCTTTAAAATGGATTTTTTCCTTATCTTCTCCAGCCCTGCAGTAAGTAGAATAGTGCAGATAAGGTTTCCTGTGTTGCATGGTGCTGTTTTCACCTGGAAGGTGTCTGGCTGAAGGGCACTGCTCTCCCTGTGATATCCCTGTGCTGGTTTTTTTTGGGGAATAAGGCTGGAGGATGCTGCTGCAGCTGCCTCAGCACTGCCTGGAGTTCTGAGGATTCCATGGGTGGGATCTCTCCTGCATCCCTGAAGGACAGGGCACAGATTTGGGTGTCCTCACATCTCCCAGGTGCCTGGGAAAAACTGAGGGTGTGCTTTAGCATTCCTCAGATACCTCAAACATGTTCCTCGTAACCACTGGAAATTTGGCTTTGGAGATCTCCTTCCTTTTTGCTTTGTTTTGAATACTTCTATCAATCAGGTTTCTTTTAATCAAGTATCTTTCTGGTCTAAGTTGTAAGAATGGGATCTCTCATATTCAACAATCCTGTACTTATTAAAATCCCTTTTTTTTTTTTTTAACTAAAAGGAGAAGAGAGGGGCCCGGTTACCTGACACGATTGCTATGGATAAAATGTTGTACAATCATGGAATGGTTTGGGTTGGAAAAGGCCTTAAAAATCATCCAGTGCCACCCCTGCCATGGCAGGGACACCTTCCACTGTCCCAGGCTGCTCCAAGCCCCAATGTCCAACCTGGCCTTGGGCACTGCCAGGGATCCAGGGGCAGCCACAGCAAATCTGGGAATTCCAGCCCAGGGAAGGATTTTTTCCCAACATCCCACCTAAACTTGTCATTTTTCAGTTTGAAGCCATTCCCTGTGTGCTGTCCCTGCAGCCCTTGGGAATTGTCTCTCTCCAGGGTTCCTGCAGCTCCTTCAGGCCCTGCAAGGCCACCCTGAGCTCAGCCCAAAGCTTCTCCTGGCCAGGCTGAACAATCCCAGCTGTGCCAGCCTTTCCTCCCAGCAGAGCTGCTCCACCCTCCCAGGGAACAATTCCTTCCCAATATCCCATCTAACCCTGCTCTCCTCCTTTTATTTTTTAAATTCTTTCACCTTTTTCCTCAGCCACTCAGATCCCCTTTACTCTCGACGCAAATCAGCCGAGATTTTTCACCTCTGTCTTGGCGGCTGCTGTCGCATCCCTGGGGATTTGTTTCAGCCCCCCAAAGATGAAGAGGCTCATTTGGTGCTCCCCTCACCCTGATTTCCATGTCCCAGTGGATAAAGCTGGAAATCAGAACTGGTTGAAGAGTGAGGGTTCAGCTCATCATGTCCTGGCTGTGGTGCAGGCCTCGAGGGGAAGGTGCTGGGTAGAAATTGCTTTAAATAAATGGATTATTTAAAGCTTTTTGTGCATTTGATTCTGGTCACTTTGTAGACATCAGTAAAGCTTGACTGGTGTCTTTTCAGCATCAGAGGTCCTTTCCAGCATCAAAAGCTCTTCAGAAGATACTTTGAAATATTGGGATTCTCTGTCTACAGGGTCCAGCTGGCAAGAAGTGAATGAGCTTAATCTGCACAAAAAAATTCCAGGGGAACTCCTGGAAAGGCTTTAATTTTTTTTTTTTACTCAAAACCCAGATTCTGTTATTTTTCTGCTCTGCTGGGTGTGATATTTACACAATATAATGAAAAGAGTTTTAAGAGAGATGTGATCTCTGTCTTGGCTGCCATAAAGGGAGTCAAGCCCTGAGATCTGTGTTTTCCCTAATCTCTGCTCCAATCCTTTTATTTTTCCAATGGAATTCTCAGCCCATGTTTGTAATGGACCTTCTACACCTGCTGGAATTTTGGCTTTTGGTTCCTTTCTTTATAAGGTTAAGCACCAAAGCACTGATGACAGATGGAAAGTGTGGTGGGGGGGATGAACTCAGAACCCAGGGAAGGGAGGCAGAGGAAGGAGAATTTCCATGGACTGAGAAGTTTTGTCCATTCCAGTGTCCCTGATTGCCATGGACAGTTTGTACAATGAAATATTCCAGGTTTTTCAGGTCTGTCTTTGTGGAATGGCTCTTCCCATCCATCTGCAGAAGGGACAGTGGCTGCAGAGAGGAGAAAACTCAGGACAGAATTCCTGAGGGAAGGACACCCAGCATGGATCCACCCTTCCTCCCATGGCAGTGAAGCCACCTCAGAGGCTGCAAAGCCAGAACTTCCAGTGTGGGTGCTTTATCTGCAATATAAACATTCATCTGCTTCTAATCTTCCATGTGCCTCTTAATTAGAGCCTTAATTGCTTCTTCTCTGAGGCCATTAAGGAGGTGACAGGAGCACAGCTCAGTTCAGTCCTTTAGGGTTTAATTCAGAGGCCACCTGAGACTGAGTCCCACTCCACAGGTTTGGGAGGGCTTTGGATCAGGCTCAAAACTGCACATTAAACCTTGGCTGCACATGGAGAGGGGATGGGTTTGGACTGAATTTCTATCACTGGGGGCTTTTGAATGCTTGATGGGTGTTTTATATCCCTTTGGAGGGTAAAGGAAAATGTAGCATGGTTAAAATTCATGTTTTATGTCTTAAACCTTGTATCTTGACTAATTATGAGGGGTTTAAAATCCTGGTGTGATCAAGCCCTGATGGGAGTATCTTAAGGAGGAGATTTAGCCCTTGACTCATGGTAAGAGAAGAGCATTTTCTATAAAATGCAAAGCAAAACCTCCTCCCCTTCACAGCTGTGGAGTTGTGGCTGCTGCCTTTGAAGCAGATTTTTGGCCAGACAAGAACCTTTGACTGCCTCAAAACCTTTGGCTTTGGACTCTTCAACACTTTTTCATGGCATCTGTCACAGCCCTATTGGCAGTTAGAGACTCATTGCTGCACTTAATACCTGAAAGAGTGGCTAATTTGTTGTCTTCCTACTGAAAAAGGAGATTAATGGAAAAAAAATGGGAAAACGATGAAAATGGATGGAGGGTTTTCCCACTCTGGAGATCTGGGTGTGATAAATTAATACTTCTTATGCAAGGGTTGAAAAAGAAAAAAAAAATAGAAGCTAATGGCTGGTTAAAAAAAGTGCCAGCACAATTTAATTGGAGTGGCTGACTCATAAATCTTTTCATCTTTTTTGTCCTGGTGGTGCAGCTCTGCCACAGCCAGATGGATTTTTTTTTTAAGGGAAGCCCCTCTCTCTCTCTCTCCAGTTCACACTGGTCTGCACCAATCAGAAATGTGGAATCAAAGTTGCCAACCTTGATGTTGCTTAAAACTTCCCCCCAAAAATCTGGAATGGCTTGTTAGACACAAGTTGTGATGATGATGATAATAATAATGATAATAATGACAATTCAGCAGTTGTTTGTGGCTGGGTTTTTTTTTGCTTGCAGCTGGGAACCTGTTTCAGGGAGAGAGGAGCAGGCAATCCATGGCCAATCCATGCTGGACACTCATCTGAACCTCCAGAGGGGCAAAAAGATGCCAAAGATGCATAAACCACAATTTCCTCAATGATGACAGAGGAGAAAAATGAAAGATCTGAGTTGAGCTTATGAATTTTTCAAATCCATTCAATTCCTCACAGCTATAAAAAACAAGGAGGAGCCAGCTTGGAGTTTTATAATCACAGGCAAGTTTAGGCTGGAGGGGATTTCTCTCCATTTTTGTGATATCAGGCACATCCTGAAATCCTCTTGGATATCCTCACCCTCTTCCAACTCTGTTTGTTACGTCTCTGAATTCCCTGAGAAACCCCTGGGCCACGGAGTGTCCTCCAGGAAAGATATTGGCTGCTCTGACCTCACTCTGCTCCTGCTGGGAGATAAATCCTGGTCAGACCTGCCAGTGGAAATTATTTGTCCACTTCATCACTTTGTAAATTCAAACTTCTGGGAGAAGCCTGGGAGGAGCCTACAAAACACCTGAGTGTGAGTTACCCTCCCCAGCACTCATTTCTGAGAAGTTAATGGGATTCAGCCAAATATTCCCTCAGAATTCATTTCTCTAAATCAAATTTTAGCATTCCTCGGATACCTCAAGCATGTTCCTCATAACCACTGGAAATTTGGTTTTGGAGATCTCCTTCCTTTTTGCTTTGTTTTGAATAATGCTCCTTTAAATCAGGTTTCTTTCTAAGTTGTAAGAATGGGATCTCTCATATTCAACAATCCTGTATTTATTACAATCCCATTTTTTTTAAATTGAAGTTTTATGTCGTTCTACAGAAATCCCAACTAAGGAAAATTACCAAAATCAGGAAGATTTTCCTTGGAATGCTGTGATTGAGACCGCTGAGATCACTGCAATTCTTTGTGATTTGTTTTTCCTTAAATCCCTTGAGGACTTTTTTCAGTGGCCTTGGGAATCCCAGGAACTGTGCCACGATGGGAGTTTTTAGTGCTGGCAGCTGCTTTCTAGGATAAAAAATTTAAACTCATAAATTTTCTGTGTTTTTTCATGTCCTTTATGTAGCCAGTGGTGTTTCTGCAGTCCATAGCCTTGTTCTTTTTTAATCTATCAACTGCTGAGTTTTAATTTCTGGTTTAATTCAAAACTTTGCTCATTCTTTAAACTTTTAGGTCACTTTTGGCTCTACAGTTGCTGCTCCATTCAATTTTGTGAAATTCGCTTTCTGCTGAAGGTGAATAATCTTTCTGCTCACATTCTTTAGAAACAGATGCAAATCTTTGTAATTTTAGAGGGGCCTTCTGGTTATCAGGGAGTGTAATGCAAAGTGTTTATCCTTCATTACAGTTCAGGGAGACAAGAGGAAAAGATATTATACAGCTGGAAGTAGATAAGCAGCAAGTGAAAAAATCTTTTAGAAATATGGGAGGGAACAGAGCTCTCCAAAAATACTTCCCAGGGTTTTGAACTGCAGGCTACCCAGACAGACTTCATATCTGGAAATCAAACTGAGCAAACAAGGTAATCAGCATGAAAGAATCAGTTCATTCCGGCAGAATTCCGGGGCTGAGATCCTGCCCTGACCCAAATCCGTGCCTGGGATTTCACTGCCGTCATTTCCAGGCAGGTAACAACCCCTGGATGGCCAAAAGTGAAAGTCTAAAATTAGAAATACCAAAATATTTCCTTTTTTTTGGGAAAATATTTCAGTGCTGACCCTTTTCTTACACCGCTCCCGGAGCAAGCCGAGCGCGCCCGAGCTGGAGCTGAGCACGTGCAGGTTCCTGGTGTCATCTTGGGAAGCGCTCTGGAATGGAAAAGGCACTTCAGAGGCCCCCAGCACGTCTCCGAGGGGCTGAGGAATCACATCTCCACTTGGAGAGCAGGTGGAACGTGTTCAGTGAGCTAATCCTGCCTGGGGAACCCTGTGACCTGGATAAGGCTGAGGTGCCCTTTCCACAGAATCCTGCAGGTGGGGATTGCGTGGGACTGGTGCCTCCTGTCATTCCTCGGGGTCTGAGATGGGTCTGGGGCTCCAAGGACTGAGCAGCAACACCTCTGCAGAGCCGGGGTTTGGGGTGGAAACTGCTGGGAAACTTGCTGGAAATTATGCTTGAAGCAGAGGAGTTTAAATGTTTGGAATCACAGGATTTTAGGAAGCGTTTAAGTGTCTGGAATCATGGGATTTTAGGAAGAGTTTAAATGTCTGGAATCAGGATTTTAGGAAGAGTTTAAGTGTCTGGAATCACAGGAATTTAGGAAGAGTTTAGGTGCCTGCAATCATGGGATTTTAGGAGGAGCTTAAGTGTGTGGAATCACAGGATTCTAGGAAGAGTTTAAGTGTCTGGAATCATGGGATTCTAGGAAGAGTCTGAGTGTCTGGAATCATGGGATTTTAGGAAGAGTTTAGGTGTTTGGAATCACAGGATTTTAGGAAGAGTTTAATTGTATGGAATCAGGATTCTAGGAAGAGTTTAAGTGTTTGGAATCATGGTATTTTAGGAAGAGTTTAAGTGCCTGGAATCATGGGATTTTAGGAAGAGTTTAAGTGTTTAGAATCATGGGATTCTAGGAAGAGTTTAAGTGTTTGGAATCATGGGATTTTAGGAAGAGTTTAAGTGCCTGCAATCATGGGATTTTAGGAAGAGTTTAAGTGTTCAGAATCATGGGATTCTAGGAAGAGTTTAAGTGTCTGGAATCACAGGATTCTAGGAAAAGTTTAAGCATCTAGAATCATGGGATTTTAGGAAGAGTTTAAGTGTTTAGAATCATGGGATTTTAGGAAGAGTTTAAGTGTCTGGAATCACAGGAATTTAGGAAGAGTTTAAATGTTTGGAATCACAGGACTCTAGGGAGAGTTTAAGTGTTTGGAATCAGGATTTTAGGAAGAGTTTAAATGTCTGGAATCATGGGACTCTAGGAAGAGTTTAAGTGCCTGCCATCGTGGGATTTTAGGAAGAGTTTAAATGCCTGCAATCATGGGGTTTTAGGAAGAGTTGAAGTGCTTGCAATCATGGGATTTAGGAAGAATTTTAGTGTCTGGAATCATGGGATTTTAGGCAGAGTTTAAGTGTCTGGAATCACGGGATTTTTGGAAGCCTCTGCTGGTCAATGCAGAGGGTGCCAGCCCAGCTCCCCACTGTGCCTTTCTGCTTGGAAAACAGGAGCAGGGCCAGAGTTAAACCAAATTTTGGGATCCTGTCATTCCTCTGGCCATGGAGATCACAGGCCCTGCAGGGAATAACCTGTGTAGGCTCAGGAATGATGAGCAAAGCCAGGATTTTGGGGCACCACTCTGTGCCTGTCCCTGGTTTAGGAAGGAGCAGTGCTGGCAGTGGAGATCTGTGGGAGTGTGGAAGGAACAGGACCTGCCCTTTTTCCATGCCCAGAGAGACTCTGGAGGGATTGCAGAGGCAGGATGTGCAAAATGAAGCTTTTCTTGTGCCAGTCTGATATGTGGTCAGCACAGAATTATTTAATAATATCTGTTAGGTAATCCCTAGATACTAAATGTCTTTTAGAGATCTTCCCTTTTAATATGAGTTACTGCTGGAATCTGAGTATTGTATTTGAACGTTTAGGAGTGAGGGAGCAGCTGGAGTTGTGAAGAGCTGAGGAATAATTGGTGAGAAAGAAGTGAGAGATGGACAGAAAGCCATTATCAAACATTCACAACAGGTTTGCAAAGTACAGCGCTACCCAGAGAATAAAGCTGTTAAACAAATGTGCAATTCCTTTTCCCTGAAAGTGAGATACAGCAAAATTTTAGTTGAAATAATCCTAATCAGCATCTCTTTTTTATTTCCCACAAACCTTCCTCCCTGATTTCTCACTACTCCTCGTGGTTTTGACTACTGTGAAATTGTAATTGCCTCCTTTAAGTCTTACAGTCCTCTTCAGCAATAAAACTCTTCTTTTCCACCTGTAGAGAAATCTTCCTGAAGGAAACATCCCAGTGGGATGGGAATGCTTTTCCCTGCTGGCATTTAGAACTCCCCTCCTGCTAATGCCTCTAATTTCCTGTGTCAGAATAAATAACAATGAAATGCTTTGCTAGAACCAGTAAAATTAAAATGGGACAGAAGTGAAAGGAATTGCTGGCAGCTCCAGGGAAGTGGGGATGTGTGAGAAGTTAAACCTTGTCCAAGTCTAGCACCCAGCAGCAGGAGATGTTAAAACTCTCAAAATAGAAAGGAAAGCAGCAGACTGGAGAGCCCTTGTGTTCTGATCATTCTTGGAATGGAGATGATCCAGCCTGGAGCAGAAGCCACTCATTCCTGACCCTGCTTCAACTGCATTTCAGTCAATGTGCTTTGGTCACGTCCTGGAGAACAATGAAATCCACTTTTGTTCTTTGTCTTGCAGAAATCCTCAGGTGGCAGAAATCCTGGTGTTTTTCTTCCTCTCACCTGCATCCCCCTAAGAAGCAGCTGGAGAGGATAAATATTTCTTCTTTGAAGAGCAGTAGAAAATTCAAGTGAGAAACTCTAACCCCAGCAATGATTATTTGGAGAGAGAGAGAGAGAACAAAGCCTTGCTGAGAGGTTTTGAAGGGTTGAAACAGCTTCAATCCATAGCAGAAGGAGATATTTGCTAGGGCTGGGCAAGGCTAAGGGGTAAATATGGCAATCTATCCCAGAGAAATCAAACCCACAATAAATCAGTCAGTCAAAGGGGCTGGAGTGAAATATTGGACAATATTTGTCTGGTCAATAGCACCGTTTACTGTATAAATAACCATCCAAGTGAACATTTTATTGCTTTGCACACATATTTTCCACAGCTGGCGAGTGTGGTTGCTTCTGTAGCTGTAAAACCTTCTGCAGACACTGCTCTCCAAGCTGCCCGTGTGGCAGGGTTATAAATGCACCTTATTCCCAGTTTATTTGTAAAATTATCCCTCTGAACCTGAAGTTCTCCATCTGGCTTTGTTGCTCGTTTTTCTGACAGCTACGAATGCGCAGATAATTTTCTTTCTTTAGAACTGTTCAGTGCTCCAATGTTTATTTTTAGGCAGGGGGAATTGCCAGAGTGTCACCAAGTGCACCCCACCGGCCAGATCCAACTTCACAAGATTGTTCAGAATTTTCCTCTTTCTCACCATTTCCCCCCTTTCATTTTTTGCATCTCTCTTTGAGTTTCCTTCTCTCAGTTTCTCTTGCTGTTGTACCCTACCTGACCTTCCCCCTGCACCTCCCAAATTTAAAAGGCTTTCCTTTTCTTCTTACAGGTCTATTTCCTTATCAGAATTATACATTTGCAAGTCTTGCTTAATTTTTTAAAATACCTACTTTGCTTATGATGATAAGGCTTCCCTTAGAAATAGGTTTCACCAGATGAAAAAGGCTTAAAAATTTTAAGCCTATGGCTAGGATTCAGTTATCATAAAATATTCCTAACTTGTAGATTATTTTACATTTAAAACCCTGGGAAATGGGGGCTGCAAAATGTGGAAATACCAGATGTGTCCTCCAGCTGCAGTGAAGTTTGGTTGGATTTTCCCTCCCCATTCCTCAAGGCTCCTCAGTGGTTCCACAGCAACATAAAGTGCTTTTGTTATCCCAAAGTTGATTTTTTTGGACGCTTGAGAGAGGTGCACCACCATCAGGAAAAGCACAGAGATAAATCTTTTTTGCAAAAGCTTTATCCTTCGACTCCAAAGAGATATTTTTGAATGTTGTTGTAAATAAATAAATAAATACATATTAGAAGGATCCATAACAAATATTTTTTAAAAGCAGCCTTATTTTGAGTGTTTGATGAAGGAGTCAGATTGACTTCATGTTTTTGGAAAATGCCTTGAAGATTCTGCCCTCAAAGTGATCTCCATGGTAGAAAGAATGGGAATCACCAAGGTGAAGGGATTCTCTCTGGGATAATACTTTGTTATGTGCCTTAGCAAAGCCACATCCACTTCTTTTTTGCATCTCAGGAAGTTTTGGCAATGTTTCCATGGGGAATTGGGGGGTCCTTGATTTGAACTTTCTGCTGAATTTTAATTTGGTTCATTATTTTAATGTCATTTAATAAAATGCATTGTTCTTAATTTCCTGTCCTAACACACAACACGGAATTCCCATGACAATCCATAAAAATTGTGCTTCATGCAACAGATAGACGTGATTTTGGAACACTCAGGGTGGAAAGTTCTATAAATGTATTTACCTGTCCAGTCAAATTTAAGCAGAATCAATAATTAATAACACTATTAGCAAATGTTTACCCTCATCATTTCCCATTTTTTTTTTCTTATTGAAGCTATAACTGAGTGGGGAAGCTCTGGAATTAGATATTATCTTCCCTGGTCAAACTTGGCTTTTCTGATGGATGACACAATCCAATGACCTCAGCCTGGTTTGGATCCCTCAGCAATGACACTAAATGAGGACACTGCTGTAGGTGACATCACATTTTCCTGGCTTCAGCTTCCACAATTTTGTATTTTTAAACTTTGTTGGCTGGAATGCTGGGTTGGGCTTTGCTGCTCTCACTCTGCACCAGCTGGAAGAAGGAAAGGTGAATATTTGACTGCCTGAATTGGCTCTCAGTGTTTGCCAGGATGCAACTTGTAAATATCTGTAAATTAAAAGAGTGAAAATTCCTAGTTTTGGTGGAAGATTGGCCTGACTGTACCTTCAACAAAAAAAGCACTCAAAGCACAGCACAAGAAGCTACTTCTGCACAAATAGGTTTTAGAAATTGTGCTGGTAATTCTGGCATTATTTGATGCCCTCTGCTCATATCTCACTCAGCAGGAGACTCTGCCCAAACAGAACAGTTGAAAATGGGAAATGGACCCATCCAAGTGCAAGGGAAACTCTTTAATCCCGGATATCTCCTGTGGGTTTTCAAATCCCTGCATTCAGTTTCTCCCTTGATATGGACTGGAAAGGTTTGAGATAACGAGAGATTTGATTTTTATCTCAAACTTTGACAGCTCAAGCAGTCTGAGGGGTTTTGTGCTGGGCTGGTGATGGCTGAGTGGGAGAGGTGGTCAGGCCAGAGCAGCAAAGAGAGCCCTGGGGTGTGCAGGGGGGAAAATGAGGTGAGGGAATGGGAGAAGTCACAAATAGAGAGAGATGAGACTTTAAACCAACAAATCTACACTTGCTGCACTGCAGAAATATTCTGCCTTTTGATCTTGTGGGTGGTTTGGGTGAGACATTTTGTATTCTTCCAGCTACTTGCCGATCACTTTGCTGGAAAACACGGTGTTCAGCAAACCTGAAAATATCCCCAGCCCCCTTGGGATGTCAGATTCCTTCATCTGCAGCTCTGAGATCTCAGGATGGTGTCAGGGAACAAACAGCAATTTCCTCATTGCCTCACCTGAAGGTGATGCAGATGTTTGAAATCTCGGTGCCTACTGCACAGATCAGGAGCACTAAACATTTCATCTTGATTTCTCTTCAGTACCACCTACTTCCTGGAAAATTTGGAAGCCTTGCATTTACCACTTCAAATTCCCTGTCAAGTTCCTTTCAGTTTTGGGGTTTTTTTTGTTGGTTCCCCCCCCCCCCCCCGCTCCATTTTTGTCTCACACGTTTATTATATGGTGACAAATGCAGTTTTCTTCTGACACCACATAATAGATGTGTGAAACACACACACATGTTCTAGTAGGAGACTGCTCTTTATTTCCTGGCTCCAGTTGCAAAACATGAGTCAGGGTTGGAAAGGTTGTGCCTCTGTCAGAGCTGTGGAATCCACGTGCTCAAACCTTCCCGGGTTTTGCTGCAGTCGTGGGGGAAAAAATGGCAAATCTCCTTCTTTTATTTCTATAATCAGTGCTTTCTCCTCCCCCAAGCACATCAAATCTTCATTATATTTACTTATTTCAGGCATCGATGCTGTTATTAACAGGAAAAAAACACCTCCAGCTTCTGAAACACAGATAAAAGTACCCTCCTATAATTCAGGCTTTAATACAAAAAAGAAACATTATTTTAGTGGTGATTTTTTTCTCTCTGCACCGAGTGATTTCTGCTGTTCTGCTGCATAATTGCAGGTAACAACCACCCAGCATCTCCACAAGGCTCCGGTGACACAACATTCCTTGTTTATACATCCCAGCTTCCAGTGCTCTGTGCATTTCTGTGGGGGGCCCCAGTGAAAAACACAGAATCATTCGAGACCTTTTGTGAGCTAAAGTGGAACAAGCCCCGTGTTACAAGTTAAAGCAAAAACCAAGGAAAATGAACAGGCAAAACCAAAAAAAAAAAAAAAAGAGAGAACCAAACACATCATCACTTCCTACTGGATCCAGCCACGGAATGCCACAGGGCTGGCAGTTGTTCTGCAGATACCCACGGGTGATTGGAAGCAGCAGGACCATGGTGCTTCCACGTTAATCACAAACAGAGTTTTGCATTGATTTTTTTTTTGGTTTTTTTTTCCCCCTAAGCAATTTTATCCCACAAGGTCCCTGTGGTTGAGCTGCTCCTGCAATAGAATGACAAATAACGGGGTGACATGCTGTGAAAAATTCAGAAAATGAGAGATGCTATCCCATTTTCCAAACAGAGCAGAAACAACACTAATTCCGTTAGGCAAGATGGAACAGACAATTAAACTGGGCATGCTTTTAATTTTGAAGCTCACCAGAGAACGGATGCCTTTTTCAAATGTAACGAATGTGGAAGTGATTCCTTTAAAACGAAGCAAAACCACTGATTTTCCTTGCTAAAAATTAAAGCATTTACCTTATACAAAGTATAAGAAATGTTACCTGTTGCCTCCACCATTCCTTCTAGGATTACAACAATTTCTAGCTCCTCTTTGGGCAACTGGGCTTTGGAAATCTCCCAGAAAGGACTCTGCTGGTTAATCTCATGGCTGATGATCAGTGGTGAAACCAAAAAGAGACGATCATCCCCTGTGTAATAACCTACGTTGATATCTGTCTGGTTGAGTGGTATAAATTCCCCCTCCTTTGTCTGTTTGGATTTGATCAACTTGGCTCGTATTGATGCCTCTACAATGTGTGAATTCCTAAGGTCTCCTACTCGGAACATCAGACACAGCTTTCCATCCCGCATGGAAATGACTGCGTTTGTAGAAAAAACCAAGGTTTCTGCCCTCTTCTTGGGTTGGGATATTTTCACAAACATGCAGCCAACCATGAAGGCGTTGACGATAGAACCTAGGACAGACTGCACTAAAAGCAGGATAATTCCCTCGGGACACTTGTCCGTGATGACCCGGTAACCGTACCCAATGGTGGTTTCGGTCTCGATTGAGAATAAAAAGGCTGAGACAAACCCATTGAGGTTGCTGACGCAGGGGGTCCACGTGCTGTCCCCTATGTGATCCATGTCCCCTCGCATGTAGGCAATGAGCCACCAGATCATGCCGAAGAAGAGCCAGGTCACCGTGTAAACCATGACGAAGATCAGCAGGTTGAACCTCCACTTGAGATCCACCAGGGTGGTGAAGATGTCGGTCAGGTACCGGTAAGTCTCTCTGACATTCCCGTGGTGGACGTTGCATTTCCCATCTTTCCGAACGTACCTCTGGATTTTTCTCTTGGCGCACTCCTTGCTGATGTTTTTTGGCAGGTCCTCTCTCGCTTGTTTGGGCAACTTTGGTTGATGGATGGTGACAGGGCTCTCGATGTCCTGCTCCATTGAGTCTTCTTCCAGGACGTTGGCTGCCATGGAAAACAAATTAAAAAAAAACCAACAAGGAAAAGTCATTATTCCTCTTGTTATTGCTCTAAGTCAATACACAACCTTTTCCTGTGTCAATCAATAAAATGATCATCCTTGTTCTTTGCTGACACAAAAATCAAATGATGCCAAGCAACCTCGTTTTATTGCCACATAGAAATAAAATGAAAGCAAACTCTCGTTTCTTATCAGGTCATCCTATCCCCACCCATATTTAAATTCCGTAAGATGGGTTTAAGCAGATATTCCTTCCCCCCTCACCCCTTTGCAGTTTAATGAATGAAATTTTTTATGCACCAAAAAAGATCTTACGGAGATAAAAGATATAAACGAGGGAATGGATTCACTTGGGGGTGAGCAGAGAAAATGAGCTATTGTTGAGCTATTTTTTCCCATCAGTTGCATTGCTGTGGGGAAAGTATTAAATAAGTACAAGGAGCTTCTTTTTTTTTTAAAAAAAGCCAACAGTTTTTAGCAAGAACCAATCCTCCTCGTGTTGAAGGAAAGTTGTAATATCTATCAAGAGCAATTCAAGCACACTCCCACAGAAAATCAATGTCTTGCAGATAATGAGACAGGGAATTGTGTGTCCTTCTCCCAGCAACATAAAACCTATGGTACTTCAGATTTCATTTGAATTCACTGTGCCTGTGGCCTTTAATTCAAGTGTACCTTGTCCTCTAATGATGTGGGCCTTTTTTTTTTTTTCAGTTTCCCAGCCTTTGAAGATAAATAGTTTTATTATGGTTGCGTGCCAGAGAAAAAAACAAGAGTGTACTGAGGAGGAGAGTGGTTTAATCGAATGTGTTTTGCATGGAGGACATGGTGAGGTCTGGGGTAATTGTTGTTTTCAGCTGAAATCCTTCTGTTTTCTGGGGTTTCTTCCTGCAAGAATTTCAGCTCTTGAATTCCTAATTATTTCTCTTCTGGCTAGGTGCTGTCATTCTTCTGCCAGACTCTAAAGAGAGAAGTCTTCTGGTGGGTCTGTGCAGGTGCTTGGCTCTGAATACAGAATCACAGAATGTTTGGGTGGGAAGGGACCTTAAAATCACCCAGTCCTCACTTCATGCCATGGGCAGGGACACCTTCCACTATCTCACGTTGCTCCAAGCCCCAATGTTCAACCTGGCCTGGGACACTTCCAGGGATGCAGGGGCAGCCACAGCTGCCCTGGGAATTCTATCCCATGGCCTCATTATTCTCACAGGGAAGGATTTCTTCCCAATATCCCATCTAAAAAGCAGCACTGCTGTCATTTTGTACCATTCCTTATGGAGTGTCGCACAAGGGGCTGCTCTCAGTGGGCCAGTGTGGCTCTGAAAGCATTTTTCCCTCTTAGAAACATGTGCCGTGCAGCAGATCCTGTGTGGACTCTCACAACACCTGCAGCTTTTTCAAGATGTGCAGGTTCATCCCTGTAGAGGAAGATCACAGACCCTTGTAGAGTTTTATTGAAATACCAGGGGGAATAAAAGGTTGTAGCCTGGTTATCTGTGCTCCTGACCTGCTCCTCTTTCAAAGAAAGCCTCCAAGCCCTACAGCAGCACAGAATCTGGGAGCAATCCCACATTTTGAGGCTGTGCACCTCATCCTGTCACCTTTGCAGTTAGCTGTGTGTTGTCTCAGCAGAGCCTTGTCAGGGCTGATGGCAGTGGCAGTGCTGGGAGCTGTCACAGGGCCCTGGGTTCTGAAGGAACTCCCCCAGTCAGTGCCTGCTTGCATGATCCCTGACGCTGGGGAATGCACGACAAAACACAAGCAAAAGGCGTTGCAGGGCCCTTGTGAGGCAGACTTAAGCCAAAGCCAGAAAATCTGAAGTTGAGGCTTCACACTTGGTGCTCAGCTCTCCATTGTGCCTAAGGAAATTCCAGTCCACAGGAGTTATCCCATCACTGCAGCAGCAGAATCCTCAAATAATTATGAACAGCCTCTGAAGGCTCTGGCTTTTGAGGCTTAATGTTAGACTACTAATGCTGATATAATGGGGCTCATTATCTTTCAGGCATTATGAATGATTTGCTTTCCTCTCCCAGTCAGAGCCTGGCAGGAACACAGAGACCAGGAGTGGGAGAATCCTGTTGGTTTGGAGAATATCCCTTACTCCTGGCCCTGCTGTTAAAGGGAATCACATCCCAAACCTCCCTCCCTGAGCATCTCTTCCCAGAAATGATCCTGGGAGGGGACACAGGTGCTGATTTCATTCCTGGCAGCAGGAGGAATGTGAAGGGACAGCCAGGGCTGCCCTCCCACCACACCACCCCTGCTTTCCACACTCTGTTTGTTTCCTATGGAACTACTTTGAGCAGGGAAGCACCTTTTATTCAGACAGCAATTTTTTACTGGTGCTTTCCAAATGTTTTTTGTGGGTTTGTGGATCACAACCAGCCTGAGCTGTCTTTCACAGCATGAGGGAAGGGCCACGTTTTGTCTGGTGTCCATAGGTTTTGTAGGAGCAGGGAGCTGCTGTCACAGTAAGTGGGACCAGGATGTGACAATTCCAGCGTGGGAGGGTTTTTCTTAACCTGTAGAAGTTGCAGTGGAGCTGATTCTCCTCTGGCTTTGTAAGAGGGCAGCTTTGGACAACAAACCGAGAGTCTAACCAAGGTCTCTCTCATTACAGCATTTATTTGACACTCTTGCAGACATTTCAATCTTCCTCAGGGCATCTCGCCATTTATAAACTCTCCAGGCTCTTCCCAGTGCTGTCATTTCTCAACTCTCAGTCTCTGAGAGGAAAAATTAAGGTCAACTTTTTTGTCTTTTTCTCTTTTTTTTTTTTTTTGCAAGATGCCCTTTCCTTCTTTCCCTCACCCAATCCTGCTATGAATGAATTCCTTCGTGGAGAAGTTTCTAGATCAGAATCACAGTTTTTTTACCCTCTCCTGGACTGAGTTTTCACTCCAGAGAGAACCTTGAGAGCAGCAATTCCCGAAATAAGTGATCCAAAGGTTATGCATCTGTGTGTTTCCATGGAAATGCTCGAGGAATAAGTTTTAAACACATGGCAGGATCCCTGCTCACCACCGAGGCTGAGGAACAGCCACATACTGTCAGCGCCTTTGCCACAAAATTCTTTGACTAATTATATTTTCACTTGATATCAACCCAATTAACTGCTGCCGTATATTTCGTCTAATTTTCCTTTTGGTTACATAATGGCTGTCTTGGATCCAGGAACAGGGGAGTGAGCAGCAGCAGCCTCACTTGGGAGCTATTTTTGCTCTCTCTGCTTTTCTTCCTGACAAAAATATACCCATATTATTAATCTGCACTGCAAAATAAAAAAAAAAAAAGGTATTTCTGAACTCTTCCTCCTCTCCCAGTAAACATTATGCTTGTTTGAACACAACAGCCAGGTAACGAGCCAATTCAGGCCAATTTAGAGGATTCTGTTCCAACAATCTTCTTTGGTTACTCTCTTAGGCAAAACCTACAAGACATACGAGATTTCAGTGATTTATTTGATTTCCCAACAAATGACAAGGAGTTCTCCTAAACAAGCCCCTGAATAGTTCACTTGTGTCCTGGCTGTGGCCAAATTAACAAATTAAGTGTGCCCAGGCCTATTTATTTAAATTGGAGGGTAAAGAGTGGTGCAGCCCACACTTGGATTAATGAACTCCAATTGTTTTCCAGGTTAGTGTCACACAATCTGCCAAACAGGAATAATCTGTGTCCTGAAATGGAGCCAGGAATTTTGTGTGCTCAGTTCTGCACCAGTCCAAACCATGCCAGGGAGATTTTCTAGAAATTTCACCCTGCAGGGGGTTGTGTGCCAGAGCTCAGAATATTTTATTTTCTAGTAAAATTGCAACAAATGTTGTTGTCATGTTCTTGTCTACTCCCAAGCAGCACTGGAAAGGCACAGTCCTGATTTTCCAAGCACATCCTTTTATTTAGAGCCTGTAGAACAACATGAAACCGGTGTCAACAACAAAACAGGACAGGGCTTGCTCTCAGTGCTCTCTCCCTTTGAGGCTGTGAATGTAACACATCAATATAACCCCTCAGCAGTCATTTTATCATCAACAATGTGATTTTTTTATGTATTTTGGTAGTGCTGCAGAGAGCCTGTTGTGTTGCTGTGCAAACACAAAGCTAAAGGAGGAATATGAAAGGTCTGCTTGTCCAATTTAAGTACTGTGAGCCTATTTTGGTTGTGTATGATTGGCCAAATAATGAGGAGCTTCAACAGAGAATATTGCAATTTATAAGTGACCTTTCTGTACCAGAAGCTGACCTGGAAAGTTCAGTGGATGTTTCACTGCAATTTAGCGATTTTAACTCTTGTAAAACAGTTGTGAACGTTTTGTGAGCAAACCCATTG
Organism: Acrocephalus scirpaceus scirpaceus; assembly: GCA_910950805.1. NCBI lineage: Eukaryota > Metazoa > Chordata > Aves > Passeriformes > Sylviidae > Acrocephalus > Acrocephalus scirpaceus. The sequence goes on along the minus strand of OU383774.1, from coordinate 115,303,027 downwards.
GAAATGTCCTGATTTCCAAAATCATTTAAAATCTAAAAATCACTCCCATGGGCTTTGCTGCATGTAGAGAAATGTGCTGAGCAGGCACTGTGATTCCTGCCTGCATTCCCCCTTTTCCTGGTGGGATGAGGGCCACCTTTAAGTTAAAGTTTGCATCTTTAAGGTCCAGGTTTGGCTTTTGGGAAGTCTCGAGGGTTTTACCTCTCGTTTTCTGGGGTTCCCAACCTCCCTGGCACTGCTCTCCATCCGTGGGATATTTTGTATTTGTTTGAGGTTGTTGGGCTTTGCACAGCATGAGGAATTCCTCGTAGCCTTCAGCACCCTAAATCTCCTGTTGTTCTCTCTCTCCTCTTGACTGCCATGGAAGGAGTCAGAGAAGGGAAGGAGAGATTTTTGGAATGCTTTGCCTCATCCATGGCTGGCTTTTTGTTTCAGAGCTCTGCAAAATCTCTGAGTTTGTGATGAGCACAGAGGGCACAGGAACATGGGAATTCTGGGAATAGAGGGGGATTTGTCTGTGGGATGAGCCCAGCCAGATAATCCACACTGCAAGGCGCCGTCATCACCTCATGGTATGAGGAGAAAGAGCCTTGTTTAGAGAAAAAAAGTGGAGTCTTTCATGATCAGCTAACAACAAACCACAGATCCTTTTTCCTGAAAAAGAAAGGAATTAGGATCTGGTCCTGTCCTGATTTGTTGAAATCAATGCAAGATTGTCTGTTCACTCAGCTGGAAGCATGGCTAGGCCACGCTTTGCTCAATAAACACTGACTTGGCAAATCTCCTCAAGACCCAAATTGCTTCTTTGCACCCATGGAATCATAAATCTAATTTCAGAGGGAGCATGCGTGTGACTGAGATTTATTTCAGCAGCAGCTTTCACTAAAAAAGACATGAAATGAGATATATTTATGATTAGAAAAGAGACTGTAAGGGTGATATTTTGGTTTTTTTTCACATTACCTGCTTCATCACTGCCTTCCAATCCAACTTGATAAAAATAATGTTCTACTGTTTTCATTTCCTTTAAGCCTGTACAGCTGCAAGAAATCAGTCTGAGTAACACTTTGTGTCTCTGCAGCACAAACATTTCCATTCATTCCCGATTCTTGGCCCTTTTATTATGGAGGGTGGAAAAATGAATCTGATAACTCAAATTTAAAAACACACGGCTCCGTTTTCGGTAGTCATTTGACCTTGTAGTTTCTGTCTTGGATTCTAACCAACTTCATTGCAGAGTTTACCACTGAGAGCTCCAGAATGCTGTTTTTACATCTGCTTTGCTAAATTTATCTTCCTTTGAATCACGGGGGAACCAAACAGCCTTGGCTCGATAACATTTATGGGGCAATGTGAGAAGGCTGCACCTGGCTTTGAGAAGGTTGGGAACCTGCAAAGATGTGCAGAGACAGTTGATTATCAACATCTTCAGGCTGTGGGTCCCAAATTGGGTTAGGAAACTTGTTTGCTACCTGAAGTCTGAGCTCTTGGAGTCAGCGTTTGTTCAGAGCCATCTCCAGAGCAAATGGTGGCACTGAGCACAGATTTCTGGAATAAGGAGAGGTTTCCTGTCAGGTTAGCCTTTTACCAGGTTTTTGGCTCCCAGAAATGCTTGAGCTCAAGCTTTAGAGCAGGTATTTCTGTGTCCAGGGCCAGGTTGGACAGGGCTTGGAGCAACCTGGTCTAGAGGAATGTTCCCTGCCCTTGGAACTGGATGATTTTTAAGGCCCCTCCAACCCAAAAAATTGTTATTCTATGATTCTATAATGCCCTTGTCCTATCCACAACCACTGCAGAAATCAGCCTCCTCTGAGAAGGTGACAAAGCCGAGATAAAGCATTTTTTTGCACTTGGAGAAATGCTTAGTTATTGTCAGTGTCACTGCAAGGACAGCCCAGGTGTCCCAGCCTGAGTTGTGCCACCTGCCAACACCAGAGCTGGGCTCTCCTTTGGTATTTCCACTAATGCCAGGTGCTGCCAGAGGGATAACAGGGATCATTGATGGATGGTGGTGCTGCCTCAGCAGCTGCAAACCCTGGCCACACCTTTGCCTGCTGATGCCTCTGGGCCCAACCTGTCCCCTGACTTGCTGCAAGGTGTCCTGGTCTCACGTGATCCCTGAGACTTCTTTTCCCAGTTACTCAACCCCAATTATTTCTGCCAGTTGCTATCAGGCGTCTGAACGCCAGAATTTTTGTCAGCTACAAGATTTCTTCAAAAATCTCCTGAGAACTTGGCTTTTCTTCTCCATGGGGTGTACCAGGAAAAGGAGAAAGCATCAAAGACCTGTATTGACATTGTTATTAATTTTAAATTGTGTTTATATGCTTTAACCGCTAGAGATAATAGATAAATTTATTCTAAATCTGATTAGATCAGTGAATATTCTGGGTCATAAGGAACCTCTAAAGGTGTCAATGTGATGCTCAACACAGAACCAGCTTCTACTGCCCAGGGAGGGTTGGAGTGCCCGGGATCCCTGCAGGTGTCACCTGGAGGTGGCACTCAGCGCTCTGGGCTGGGGGCAAGGTGGCCATGGGGCACAGCTGGGATTTGATGGTCTGGGAGGACTTTTCCAGCCTCAGGGATTCAGGAATTCTGGATTACCCTGCTCAGGGCCGAGGTTGGAAGTGTCCACAGCCCCTCTGGGCCCTGTCCCAGCACTTTCTCTCTTCCATTGGGGACTTCTTTTTTTGTTTTGTTTGCATCCTGTTGGAATTCCCTTCCCTGTGTCCATTTCTCCTTGTTTTTCCCTCTGCACCTCTGAGAAGAGCAGGGCTTCATCTTCTCTGCAGCTTCTTTTTTGCCCCTAAGCTCAGCCTTCCAGAGAAGTTACATGAGGGCTGGTTAAATCCTGATTTCTCCATGTATTCAATTTACTGATTACATGGAAAAAGAGTATTCCCAACTTTTGTGAGAAGAGATTCTCAAGGTGGGTTTTTTTTTTTTTTTTCCCCTTTACAATTTTCCCAGCTGAAAACTCTGGGAACAAAAACGAGCCGATCAGCTGAGCTATTTCGTGTAGATAATTCTGGCCCAAGCATTTCACTCAGATAACTCTGACTCATTTAATTCTTCACTGTGTAATATCTCTGATATCTGGGGAGTTCTCCTGCTTGTTTCTAGAAGTGCAAATTGGAGTTTGGCTGCCCTGTCCAGTGGTGATTGCACTGCTAATTTAGCAAAGTGATTGTTTTGGCTTTGGCCCAATTAGTGCTCCCAGCAAATACCTGGGAATGGTTTGGGAGACAGGATGTGCTCCTGTTCAGCAGCGTGGATGAGATGGGATCAGATTTGGCTTTTTTCACTCTTATCTGCCAGCACAGTTCCACCTTTGCTCCCTCAGACACCTCCACAAGCTCTCATCTCACCCCTGCTTAAAGCAACATAAACCCAGCCTGGTCTGCAACACAGACCTCACCTTGTTCCAGATAATTTGAAGTGGCAAAAAATCACTTTTAATAAACAAATTATGTCTTAAAAGCAAGAGAAAGTCCCCACAAGAGTCAGGGCCAGGTGCTCTGCAGTATGGCATGGACATCTTGTACTGCTTGGTCTCAAAGCTGCAGAACAATTCCAGGTTTTATTTAACTTTGTAGATGGAGTCAGCTTGGTGGCCAGGCTGGTGCATGCTCCAGCATGGGAAAAATTTGGGAATCAAGGCAGGCAGCTTGTCAAAGTCTGTGTGTCCAGTTAGGTCACCAGAGAGGACAGAAATGCACCCTCTCAGAAGGAGACGTTGTCACCAATTTCTATTCCAGCAGGAGAAGCCAGCCCCTCTCTCCTTGCTGTTTTCTATCCCAACTCTGTTCCTGTCCTTTTCCTCCCTTTTTCCCTGAAGTCAGGGTGTTTTCACTTGAATCTTTGTCCTTGGCACAGCCAACTTCAATATTTCCCTGCACTGCTCAACAACCTTGAGGCAGCCTCGTGCCTGAATATTCCCAGAGCTCCTTGGGCAGGTGCTGGAACCACCTTGACTGCGCCAACACAGCTCTGACAGCTGCTTTGCTTTGATCAATGAACTCTCATAAACACAAGGCACAGGAATGATGGAGAGGAATATTTTTGGTCAGAAAGGAAGGACTTGATTCAATCAAGATGCTGAAGCAGCCAAGTGAAACCAATAACTTATGCAATGCTCTAAGGCTGAGGACCAAGGCCAAGAGCTTCCAGCACTTTCCTACCAAAAGGGGAAGAAGAGTTTGTTGATAAAGACCTTGGATCTGATCAGTTTAAGGTTAGAGGATGTGAGATGACTTTGAGAGTGCTCACTTTTGCTCTGCAAATCATTGTTTCCACCGAATAACCTTTCCCTAGGTCAGGATGGTCACTGGCTGGGGAAAGGCCAGGCACTGGAGCCTTGGGTCAGGTGTGGGTTTGCTAAATGCAAAGAAAATATTCACACACTCTTGACTTTGATACTGATTTTGCAGCTTCCTTGGGCAGCAAAATTTTAGGACAACAGCTCAAATCCCACTGGTAAAGATGAGGTGTTTGAGCTAAGAAGAACTGCCAATTACTTTTTTTTTTCCCCCAAAAAAATACAGACTACAGGGAAGAGAATGACTTTGGAGTACAGATATGCAATTCCTCCTGCCCTCCAATTCTTGAAAGAAGAATGAAAAAGTGTCAGAAAGTTCCCTCCTGAAATTATATTCTTTTCCTCACTCAGTTTCCAGCCAATCTGGCTGCCCCCAGGTCACAGACATTGCCCAAGCATATTGGTTTGCTTGCTGCTATTACTGTTGCACAAAGCTAAAGAAGGGGTTGAAAAATTGAAACAGAGAAGGATTATAATTACTTTTTAAGTCTGGTAATGGAAATTTCTTTCTTGACAACTTCCCTGCAGTCAAAGGAGGATTTTGATGGTTTTTGCTTCTATTTCAGCAAAGCAGGATGCTCCTCCTTTACAAAAACCAGGCAGGATTTTAATTTTTACGCACTTGACAAGAAAAATTACTGAAATATTTCACATGGATGCTGGGGAAACAACATTTCTGTGGCTTCTGCTGTCCCTCACGGTGGTGACTTGCTGGATGTTCACAGTTTTCTGTTGGTTAAGATGGCCTAAGACACAAACCCAAACTCTGACCTTCAGATATTGCCTCAAATAATATCTCAGGGGCCAGGCAATCACTCCTCTTAGACTTAGTTTATCTCAACAGTTCTCGTGTTCTTTCTATGCTGCTCCATTTTTGCAGGTGATAATGGAATTTTGGCTGCTTTCTTTAAGCTAAATAATGAGGCCATCACTGCCTTCATCCCCTTTCCCTGCCAAAAGAAGTCACAGAGAAATGCAAAGACCTGGTTTCTTGCTGATGATTCCCCCTTTCGTGCAGTTTATAGACTGCAGAGGAGAAAATAACTGAGAAATCAGGCTGGAAACGACATTTAGGGAAAAAAGACATTTTTAAAAACCCTCCATAATTTCAGCTGGGTCAATGTTTGGTTTCAGGCTGTGGTGTTTTGATAACCTGGAAATGGTAAGTTCAGCATGGCACTTTAGCAATGTTTCCTGAGGAAATGAGCCTTATCCATCACCCTGTCTGGCCTCCTCTGAATCACTTCTGAAATTGTGGTTGGTATTTAGGCTTTTGGATCTCTTTCAGAACTGCAGGGAGATTTTGGAGCCCTCAGAAATGCTAAATTCCTACCAATGTAATGAAAATAGGCTGAGTTAACCACACCATTGGACACCAAGAAATTCATCTCTATAAGAGAGAGCTACAAGAACTGTGGGTGTTTGTTTTTTTTTTTCATGAGTGCTGCTGCTCCCAAAGTTCCAGGCAAAGATTTTTTCAAATCACTATTCCCCTCCATGCCCCTGTGAAGTATCTTCAAAAGGAAAAACCCTCTGCTCCTGCTTTGTGTGCTTGGATTCTCCAGGCTGCATCTGCCTGATTCTCATTTTCCATGCTGGGACTTCCACCTTCAACCTCAGCTTAATTTAGGTCAGACTTTGTGAGTTTGTCCACAAAACAATTGGAGTGCAAGGAAATAAAACTGACTCAGCTCGTGCTTTTTTTATTTTTAAACAAGAGTTTGAGTAAACATATGTTTGGTTTCAATCCAGGTTTTTTCTTACTTTTGTTTAATCTGAATGAAAAACCTCCTATTTTTTCTGCAATGAGCATCAGCTCCACAGGATTTTATGCTCATTTTATACCCATCCAAGAAGTTGTTCAAAGATGTATTCACACAAGGACAATATCAGAACCAAGAAGAGTAGAAATATAAGTTAAAACCACAAAAAAAAAATCTTTCCATGTTAACAAATAACAACATTTTCTCTTGAAATAAGCAATTCAGTGCAATTACCATTTACTGTGTTATTTCACTTAAGATACATAATAAAGTAAATAGGTCTATAAATTTGTTGGAAAAATTCTCAAGGGAGTTGCTGTGAAATTGCTATAATTGCTCTAATTGCCATTATCCTTTTCTATAGGGATGTAAGTAGAGGAAAAAAAAAAGAATTGAAAGCATGGAAATATTTTTTGTAAATTGGATTTGATTTGACCAATAGCATTTTCCAAAATACTTTGTAAGAGAAAATACATTTAATTTCAAACTTTCAAAAAGGTTTTATTTTGGCTGCGAAATGCTGGAATTTTGGTACTTGTAACAATATTTTCATAATTCAGATTTGCACTTCTTTTTCACAGTAATATTTTACCCAACTTCAGGAAACAAAGTTGTTCAGAAGAATTAAATAAACTCATAAGGGAGGGATCATATGAAAAACTCTGTGATCCCTATTTTGGGTGAAGCAGGGGTTTTCTGCTTATTTTTTCTTACTTTGCTAAGAAGCATAAAAGAGTTTTTGATTGCCCTTGATTTTTCCTGTAGGTTTTTCTAATCTGGCTAAAAATAATCCATCATTCCCCAGGATTTTTCCATGCACGAGTCACCAGTTTCCTCTCTAAAAATAAGGTCCTTTGAGGGCTAACTGGAACCTTTTGGAAAAAGTAGAAAGATTTGGCAGTGCTGGACTCTGCCGTTATCCCAGATTGCAACATCCAATTTCTTGCAAATATCTAAAGGAGTCTTGATGGCCTTTGATTCTGGGTGGCTGAATGGAAAATCTAACATAAAAATAAAATGTTATTGTGGAATTACGTTTTATTTCTATGCTATGGATGGATCTCACCAGAACAGGCCACACTGGTGTCATGATTTTTAAATAATTGAGATTTTAGATGGTACATTCAGCTTGCAAAGCCCATCTATCCTTTCTGGAGTAGGCAAAGCTCAGCAGGAGCACAAATAATTCAAAGCTTTTGTAGCTTTCAGATGTCTTGAGAGAAAAAAGGTGAGTTTCTGCTTTTTCTGTCTCTCCTGAGTTGTGCAGGGAAAGTGAAATGAGCCAGCTGCCTTTCAGGGCCGTGGCCATGGAGAGCAGAAATACAGATTGCTCTTGTTACAGCTGCTGCGTGAGGCGAGGAGTGTGCTGCACTAAAATGTGAATTTCATGTCTTTTTTAGACAGGTACAGGCTCATTTAAAGGAATAGTTGATAAAGGAGCTGACCTTTAAAAGAGAAAACAGTAAACAAAAGTATTGAGCCCAATACTGAATAGACTGGCAATGAGAACATGCTCCTTGTGCATCCAAACCTAAAACTGAATGGAGAACTGAGGTGGTAAAAATAGACATTGGCTGCTTCAGAACAGCTTTCAGTGCATGGAATAAGGCTTGAACATTTGCAAACAAATTAGGCTGCGTGTTGGGAAGGTTTCTGGTTTTCCTCTGTGCAAAGATAACTCATTAGAACATTTAAGAGAACTCAAAGACCTCTCTGTGAGGTGGAAGCCAGTGGCAGAATGGAAATGCTTTTCTAAGAATGATCATGGAATCTCAGGATCATTTGGGTTGGAAAAGAGCTCCAAGATCATCGAGTCCAAGTAGTGACCAATCCCCACCTTGTCCCCAGCCCAGAGCACTGAGTGCCACCTCCAAGCCTTCCTTGGACACCTCCAGGGATGGGCACTCCACACCTCCCTGCCAAGGCCTGAGCACCCTTTCCATGGGGAAATTCCTCCTGCTGTCCAACCTGAAGGGACTGATGGGGCTTTTTCTGCCCTCCCTAGTGCCCAAGGACCATGAGAGCCCCACCTGGATGGTCTAAAAGTGGGATTGGTGGCCAGGGACAAGTTGCAAGTGAGGTCTTGCACATTCCATGGCAGAAATGTACCTGGATTCAGTTTTAGTGACATGGCAAAAGTTTCAAAGGGCCTTCCCTGGAGGTCTGGTTGTGCCCTGGTTCACATCAAAGCATCAGAAGACATGGATGTGTGGGGAAGAAATAAGCAATGCTGGAATGCCCAAGATTTGGGAGAACGGTGGGCAGAGTGAAATACTTGGTACTGTAATGTGTATGTTTTAACAGAGAGAAGGAGAAAGTGCAGAGAAGCAGCTGGAGAGGAAGGAAGAAGGAAAAAGGAGGAAGGAAGAAGGAGGACGGAGAAAGGAAGAAGGAGGAAGGAAGGAAGGAAGGAGGAAGGAAGGAAGGAGGCACTATTGCAACTGCAGAGCAGGGACTGTGTTTGTATTTGAGGGGTGACAGGAAAGAATTTGCAGGATCCAGCCTTGTCTGAGTTTGTTCCTGGGGTGGGATAGTTGTTTGTGTGTTATGGAGAATATTTCTGTTTAATTCCTTTTGAATTTGGTAAATCAGCATCTTGTCTTTGAGCTGTAACTTCCTTCTCTTTGTCCACGATGAAGTTTTCCAGGCCAGGCTGGATGGAGCTTGGAGAAACCTGGGATAGTGGAACAGGCCATCACACAAATGTTAAGGAAAGCCTGGAATATTCAGCCTAAAGCGGGTGAAGGCTGGAGTGGTTGACATGGAGATGGAAAATGGAAGATGGAAAATCCCATGGATCTCACACAATGAGTTTGGTTTTTAAACAGCTGAAGTTTTTTGGTTTTAAAACAAGTAAGATTTCCTTTAACAGCAGGTAGTGGCTTCTCTAGCTTGTTGCCTCTTGGAGGCTGTGGATTTGGATAATATCAGGCATTCTGGAAGTCTGGCAAACCCATTGAATGGCCTGGGCTGAAAGGGATCATCCAGTGCCACCCCTGCCATGGGCAGGGACACCACCCACTGTCCCAGGCTGCTCCAAGCCCCAATGTCCAACCTGGCCTGGGACACTGCCAGGGATCCAGGGGCAGCCACAGCTGCTCTGGGAAACCTCTGCCAGTGCTTCACCAGCTTCACAGCCAGGAATTCCTTCCCAATATCCCATTTATCCCTTCCCTCATTCAGCTTGAAGCATAGAGAACATCTTTGAATAGACAGGGTAGACACTCCAAGGGCTAATGCCAGGTTACACAGGAATGAGTGAGAAATGGATCCCCAGGCTCGTGTGCTCCCTCTGTCGTGGCATGGGAGAGCACTTTTAATATATTTTTAATATTTTCCCAGCTGTCCAATACACACATTTCTCTTTCTGAAGCCATGGGAACACTCACAGGGGGTCCACTAGAAATGGACAGATGCTAAGAAAGATATTTTGCCTCTCCTCTGAGACAATGTTGTTCATGTAAATACTATGATCAGTCGCCATCAGAGATGATTTGGCCCTAATTCAGTGCTAAAAAAACGATTTCTGAGTTCAAATATAGAGCCTTACATTTATTTTTTTTCCTAGCCCTGCTAGTTTCCAAGGAGATCTACCCATGTAGATTGTCTGCAAAGGTGGTAATTAGCCAGCAATGAACAAGATGGACACAAAGAACTTATTGGCAAAAATCAAAATTTCCAGGCAGTTCTATGAGAGCATTCCTTTTCAGACATCCTAATTTGCCTCACACCATGGTTTTGTAAACAACTGGCTTTCAGATAACTGCTTGAGCAGAAAAATGGAAAATGTCCTCAGATTGATGCAGATGGGATTTTTTTTTCTAGGATATCTAGCAATTAAAAATAAGATCCAACCAATTCTACTGACTATAAATAACAGTTTGGGTTTATAAGCCAGTGTTCAGATAAAAATGACAAAGGGAGGAGCAAAGGCCGGGTATAAAACATTTTTATGTTCTCATTTTTATGCAGCACAGACTTGGAGTGAGGAATCTTGGATCTACCTCTGGAGTAAAGCAAAGACAGGATTTGAACTTGGGCTGTCCTTTATAGTTGATGGGAGTGAGGAAAGGTGAAGGAGAGATAGGAAGGGTCTGTACTCTCACTGACTCTTGAGAATATCATCTGAATTTCTTTATTAATCCAACCCACCAATATGACTTTATTTCAGTATATAATATCTGTATTTTCCTCCTTAGAAAAGCTGCTGTTTAGTTGAAAAGTGTTTCCTAGTTTGATGAAAATACATAGATTTTAAGCTGGATATTATGTTCCGTAAAAAGGCTTTTATTTTCTGTTGAATTTCCTCATAGTCTCTTTCACAGTGTAACTTTCAGGCACACCTGGAATCACACTAAAGGAGAAGCCTTGGAAGAGAAGTCCTTTGAAACATCAATAGTGGTAGGGTCAGTGTGGCTGAGAGTTACCTGGACAGAGCCTGCGGGGGAAAAAAAGGGGGAAATCCTCCAGTTTGTCACTTTGAGAAGTTGGAGTGAGGTTTGGTCTTTTCTTCCGTGTTCCAAGGGAAAGGAGGAGAGGAAATGGCCTCAAATTGCACCAGGGGAGGCTTAGCTTGGAGATTATTAAAAAAATTTCCCTGGCAGAGTGGTCAGGCCTTGGGATGAGCTGCCCAGGGAGGTTTGCAGTCCCTGTCTGTGGCAGTGCTCAGGAGGAGGCTGGAGGTGGCCCTTGGGGACAGGGTTTGGGGTGCTGCTGGTGCTGCTGGGGTGGCCCTGGCTGATCCTGGAGGTCTCTTGGTGATTCTGTGACTCTGTGGTCATTATGACAATTTTCAAAAGGCCTGGATGAAGTTTTTGATCTTGTTTCTGACTTTCACATCCCCATGTATCCCAAGATGGATCTCCTCTGTGTTAACAAATGGATATTTATTTCCATCTACACAGAATGTGTGGGAATCTTGTGTGAAATGAATGGTGAGGACCTGAGGCATGTGGAACACAAAACAATGAATGTGCATTCAGGAGGAGTGGGGGAAATGCACAGAAAACTCTCTCTTTTTTTTCTTTTTTTTCTTTTTTTTTTTTTTCCTGTATACAAACACGATTTTTTTTTCCACTGGATACTGAGCTCTGAAATGGTGACTAAACCCTTTATTTTGGGGCTGTTACTCCTCCTCCAGCTTGTGAGACTGGTATTTTGTGCTGCACATGAAGCTGCATCCGAGACGTTTTTATCTGATGCTTCCTCGAGCCGGCAACAGGGAGCAGCAGCAGAACAAACATTTCCCTCTGGCTGCTGGACACAGCCCCGGAGCCCAAGAGGGCAGTGAGTTTGTAAATCAGGATTTTGTGTTGGAAGCTGAAATGATCAGCAGCGCCAGAGTGAAGTGAAGAAAGCTCTGTTTTATATAATCACAGCCTCTGTCAGTGGAGGGGGTTGGAGGGAGCGAGCAGGATTTACCTGCTCACATTCACAGCCTGGAGACAGAGGTTTTTTCACACTCTCTTTGCACCTCTGCAAATGTTGGAATAAAAAGATAACAGCCTAAGAACTTTCTGCTGGATTGTTATGTAAAGAGATATTGGGGAAATGAGATATTGGCACCTCACATTTCTCATTCTTGGTCATGTACTCTAAAGAGAGCTACAACAGAGGGTCCCCAACAAGATTCCTTGAACACTGATAAATTTGGGATTGAGAGCAAAGAGAATTCCACCTGCATGGGCACCTAGGCCTTCCAGGGTCTCAGAAATCACTTTCAAAAGAGAGAATCACTTACGGACCTTCAGAGTGACAGGATGGGTCAGGCTGGAAGGGACCACAGAGGGTCACTGGTGTCACCTCCCTGCTCCAGCAGGGCCATCCCAGGGCAAAGGGCACAGGGCTGTGTCCAGGTGATGCCTTCAGTTTTATCTTTGCTGTATTTCAGGTTCTGTGCTGCCCAGGGGTACAGCTCTGAGCTCACAGTCAGGGTCACTCAGCTCTCTGCACACAGCAGGGACACAAAACAAATCCTTGTCCTGCTGCACACCAAGGACAACTTCCAGGGTCTTAAGCACAAACAACGGGGGCTGAAGGGAGGAACAAGAAGGATGGGACCTCACAACCTGGAGCTGTAATTGGACAATTAAACCCCAATATGCAAATGGACCAAAACTTATAAAAGTGTGAGACCTCATGCCCCGTTGTCCATTTTGTGACCATTTTGGGTCCACCTTGGGTGTAGGCCTGGTCAGGCCCTGTCCTGCCCAAGGTGTATCCTTAAAGGCCTTTCAATAAATCCCTGCTTTATTCTCTTAGCTCTGCTTAGTCTCTCATCCAGGCCAGCCTTCCCAAAGCATCACAGGTGGCTTTGGAATATCCCCAGGGAGGAGAGTCCCCAGCCTCTCTGGGCTCTGCTCAGGGCTGGTCCCTGCCCAGGGCAGAAGTTGTGCCTCCTGTGCAGGGGAATTGCTGGGCTCAGGCCCTGCCCGTGGCTCTGGGGCCATTGCTGGGCCTGGAGCAGAGCCTGGGCCTGCTCTGCCCTCCCCGCACACAGGGACAGACAGGGACACCCAGGGACACACAGGGACACACAGGGACACACAGGGACATCCAATGACACCCAGGGACACTCAGGGACAGACAGACATCCAAGGACACTCGGGGACAGACAGGGACACCCAGGGACACTCAGGGACACCCAGGGACAGACAGGGACACCCAGGGACAGACAGGGACACCCATGGCTGAGGGCCCCTCTCCCTGGGGCTCCTCTCCAGGCTGAGCAGCCCCAGCTCCCTCAGCCTTTCCTGGGCACGGAGATGCTCCAGGCCCTTGCTCAGCTCCAGGAGCTCTTGGCCCTGCTGTGCTGAGGAGCCAGGGCTGGGCACAGCACCCAGAGGTGCCTGCAGGGCTGGGCAGAGGGGCAGGATCAGCCCTGACCTGCTGGGAATGCTCGTCTCCATGCACCCCAGGGCACCACAGGGAACGAAAGAGAAAGGAAATGTGTAACCACGTACTCTGGGTGTTATTTGTGTGGGTACCAAAGAAGCTGCAACCCTGTTTCTAAGTTAATCTTAAATTTGGGGTTAATCCACACAAGGAGCTGATGACCTGACCTGCCACACACCTGCCCCCAGGGCACCACACTTTCCCCGTGGTGACCCTTTTATTATCTCTGTCTTCTTACACAGAGCAACGAATAAAGCTGATGTGATAAATGCCCATCAGTTACAAATGATTTCAGGCTGACCCGAGCAGGCAAATCTGACCTCAGTTCCATTCACATGGAAATGAAGTACAAGCTCCTGTTGCAGAGATGCTGTGACTAAATGGGAAACATCTTACTTTTCTTCTGTGATCACTTTTAACAAATTGCCTGACTCGCTGGCTTTCACCTTCTTTCTCCTGCAATTACCTTGATTATTTGCTTTTACATTCAGCATTAGTACGACTTGTGTCTCGTAAAGCTTCCCCGTGGAATCAATGAATGAGTCAATCAATTTCTCACTCATCCTGCTCATCCTCTCAGTCCAGTTTGAGTGTGCTGGTGTTATTTGGTCCAGACAAAATTAATAACAGGAGCTAAAAACTGCAGCTGGGTGCACTGGCATATTTGTAGGAGGCAGAAATTTATTATGTTCTCTCCACGTTGGTAGGGGAAAAACAGTGCTCAGTGTTGTTCACAAAAATTCTCCCTCTCTTTGGCAGGCTGAACACATTTAATCTTCTGTGGTGTTATCCCAGGAACATTAATGCAAATAAAGCTGGCCTGGAATTTAGTCTAAGGGAAGTAATGGCTTAGTCAGGAGTGGCAGAGTGACATTTCAGGGCCATACTATGCCGTGCATCAGATCCAGCAATTTTCAAAAGACCTTTTTGACCTTTTGATTAAAAAGACTCCCAGCATTTGTTCTTCCCCACCTCCTCATAAAGCTGTCACTGTTTTCAGTCCTTCTGTTGCGTTCTCTTCCTGCTTAAAATAAAATGAAACTGTTGGCCTGTGGTCAAGTGACTTGGAGCTGGAGAATCAGCCTGTATCCATAGGAGTGCACACCTACACTCTGTTTTCCTATGGAAAGCAGAACCAGTGGACAAACAGGGCTTAGAATTCTGTCCATGGCATCTCTGGCCTAGCAAGGCACTTAATGCTGGGCCCGGTATTGGTTTCACATCCAGTTTTACTTGGTCAAGTGCTCAACTTGTGAGATCCAGAAGCACAGGATTAGCTTGCTGTTGAGAGGAATGACAAGATTTGTCTTTACAAACCAGCCGTGGGTCTGCTGGTAGATAAAACCAGAACTGAGGGATAAGAGAAACAATGGGAAGGATTCTACTGATTGATGAATGGAAAAGAAGATGTTTGCCTTTACAAACAAACCATAGGTTTGCTGATAAATGAAATTGGATATTGAAAGATGAAAGAAACAATGGGGGAAACCCCATATATTCCATAAGAATTAAAAATTAGGGGGGGTTATATGTTAAAAGGGGAACTTAGGGTATTAGGCATTCTGGGAAGTCTGCACCTCTCAAGTACCTCAGCCAATGGGGGAAGAGAGAGCGGGAAATGCGGCCGGGAAATTGGGATAAAAAGGAGGCTGCATCCTCTGAAAATTTGAGACACCACAGGGGAAATGCCCCATGGCCTCTCCCTTTATTTGAATAAAGTAAAAGAACTCCTCTGCCTCATTTTTGGACATAAACCTCTGGCGTTTGTGGATTAATTTTCGTAACACTGTGGACACTTTGGATTCTTGGCAACCTCTGTAGAATCATAGAATGTCCTGAACTGTGAGGGACCCACAGGATCATCGAGTTCAGCTCCTGGCCCTGCCCAGACCCTCCAACAATCCCAGCCTGGGCATCCCTGGCAGCGCTGCCCAAAGGCTCCTGGAGCTGTGGCAGCCTCGGGGCCGTGCCCATTCCCTGGGGAGCCTGGGCAGTGCCCAGCACCCTCTGGGGGAAGGACCTTGCCCTAAAATCCAACCTCAATCCTTCCTGGCCCAGCTCCAGCCGCTCCCTGGGTGCTGTTCCTGTCACTGGAGATGAGGCTTTTGTCCAAGTGGCCACTGCTGAGGTGGCCTAGGGCTTTCCCAGAGGGCTCAGAGGGGATCAGAGATAAAAAATAGTAAAAGCTGTCTCTGTAGTTCAGTAAACTCTGGGCCAGACTATTTAATAACCTCAGAATCATTAAGATTGGGAAAGCCCTCCCAGCCCAGGCAGTCCCAGCTGTGCCCCATGGCCACCTTGTCCCCAGCCCAGAGCACTGAGTGCCACCTCCAGGTGACACCTGCAGGGATCCCGGGCACTGCAAAGCTCCCTGGGCAGCCTTTTCCAATTTCCTACAGCTCAGGCCCTGCCAAACTCCCTGCTGGGGAGGTTTTGGGGTGCTGGGGAGAACTCCTGGGCTCTCTGTTCCTGTTAATTCCAAGCAGTGACTGCACAGGGCAGAGAGGGTTGCCAGGGAGGAGGAGTGGGAAGCTGCTCCACCAGGTGCTTGAACAGGGGGGTCCCTTGGTGGAGGGACTGAAGGAGAGACAATTTTCCACTGAGAGAGCTGGGCAAGGGGCTGAGCCTGGAGCAAAGAAGGCTCAGGGGGTACCTTGTGGCTCTGCACAAGTCCCTGACATGAGGGGCAGGGAAAGGAGTGAGAGGAAATGGCCTCAAATTGCACCAGGGGAGGCTCAGGTTGGAGATTGGGAAAGGAAATTTCCCTGGCAGAGCGCTCAGGCCTTGGGATGAGCTGCCCAGGGAGGTTTGCAGTCCCTGTCTGTGGCAGTGCTCAGGAGGAGGCTGGAGGTGGCCTTTGGGGACAGGGTTTGGGGTGCTGCTGGTGCTGCTGGGTGATGGTGGCACAGGATAATTCTGTCTCCCTTCAAAGACTGAGAAGACACATCCAGTTAGTTCCATGGTGGAAAACCAAATGGGAAATACAACTGAGGAAGGACAGCCTTCTTTTGGTGGAAATATTCTGATATTCCAAAGAGATTATGCATTTACAACATTTAGAAATAAAAATCCTATTCCTACTATGGCGACAGGTAGAAAGATCCCATTTCTGGCTCTCACTGTGCCCTGAATCCCCAAGGTTTTTCCTATTGCAGTGCTGTTCCTCAGGAACTATTTCAGTTTAAACTTTGCTCCATTTTTCAGAATGGAACTCTTGGGGTGCATCTTCCAGAATGGGATCTGTAACATCCTGACCAATTTTTTGAAAATTGCATAAATGTAACCTATTCACTCTCTTTTTTTTTAATGGATGTGCTGATATTTAGCTTTTAATAAATCCACTTCCTGCTAGCTGCAAATTCCAAAGAAACTCCTCCAGTGGAAAAGGACATTAGGAGGATTGCAAGCATTTAATTTTTCTCCTGACCCTTGCAAACATCGGTATGAAAGGAGGGTGATGATCACACTGTTGACAAGGGGTATAATTAGCATTTGCTTACACTTCATAGTTCCTGCTCTGGGTGAAGTGGTGGATGGATGATAAATCTTTGGAATGGAAAAGAGAGGCTTTGGAAAGGGAGAGAATCTGTTGTTATAAATGAGGGAATTTAAAGAGGGCAAAACCATAAGTAGAGTTTAATAGATGTGGGAAATAATAATAATTCCAGTTCCAGTGGAGTAAAGCAGCAAAGAAGACTTAGGCTGTGTGTCAGGATTTGGTTTTTATTTCTTTTTTCTAGGCTTTTTATCCTCAATAACTTTTCTGTCTAAAATAAAACAGGAATACCGTTGATTTCCCAATTGCTCTGGGATGTCTCTGAATGTAAAATCCAATTTTGATGTTCTATCTTTTTTTTGGCATTTTTTTAGAGCTCCATCTAAATTTTAGGGCTTTCTAGCACAGGGGTTGTTACAAAAATGGTGGAAATCAATACCACTGTAATACCTTGTTTTCTCTGGTCCTTTTTTTGGATTGTGCACTATTCTTCCATGTTTTTAAAGGAGCTGAAAAGGCCACCAGGATGAGTAGAGGGCTGGAGCAGCTCTGCTGGGAGGAAAGGCTGGCACAGCTGGGATTGTTCAGCCTGGCCAGGAGAAGCTTTGGGCTGAGCTCAGGGTGGCCTTGCAGGGCCTGAAGGAGCTGCAGGAACCCTGGAGAGAGACAATTCCCAAGGGCTGCAGGGACAGCACCCAGGGAATGGCTTCAAACTGAAAGAGGAAATGGTTAGATGGGATCTTGGGAAAAAAATCCTTCCCTGTGATGGTGGTGGCCAGAACAGCTGTGGCTGCCCCTGGATCCCTGGCAGTGTCCAAGGCCAGGTTGGACATTGGGGCTTGGAGCAGCCTGGGACAGTGGAAGGTGTCCCTGCCCATGGCAGGGGTGGAATGAAATGATCTTTATGGTCCTTCCAACCCAAACCTCTCCATGATTCCATGAGTCCATGAGTTATTCAAGTCCAAGACTGGCTAATGTAATTTATCAGCACTAGAACCTGAACACTTGAAGTTCTTGGATGTCAAACTCTCCTCACCACAATAATAATCCAGAAACTGTCTTAGGTTGCAATATGTAACCAAAAATGTTTATTCTATTTTCCATCTGTTGAAACTGGTTTGGGGAGGTGTTTTCTTTATCTCTTGTATAACTCACTCCTCATAACTCCAGAGGTGGGTGCCTTCTGCTAATAGGCAGCTGTTAAACCCAGCTGGGGCAGTGTTCTTTATGTCTTCCACCAACCATCCTCCCTTCAGGGGATATCTGCCCATAATGGGCCATGAAGGCTCACCAATGACATCACACATTACATCATCCCATTGGGAGATGCTCCACCCAGTGGGAGGAGCCAACCCTGGATAATTCCTACCTGGATAAAAACTGAGACTCAGGAACAGCAGGGATCTGTTTTTTTCCACCAGAGGAAGACCGGACCCATCCCGTCATCACTGGACACAGGACAATCTCTACTCCACAGAACCACATCTGTCACTCCAGGAGGATTTATTTGGACTGCTTCCCACACCCTGACCAACAGGGTGTCAGGTCGTATCCCTGACTCTGTCAGGTTTTCTAGGATTTTTGTTTGCTTGCTTGGTCTTTTTCTACTACCACATTTTTATTTTTAATATTCCTATTAAAGAACTGTTGCTCCTATTCCCATATCTTTGCCTGAAAGCTCCTAATTGCAAAATTATAGTAATTTGGAGGGAAGGGGGTTACATTCTCCATTCCAAGGGAAGCTCCAGCTTTCCCTAGCAGATACCTGTCTTTTCCAAACCAAGACAGAAACTCTTGAGCTTCACAGTTCTGAGTAGAAAAGCAGAATTCTGAAAGAGTATTAACAGTGTTAATTATGGAGGGAAAATGAGTAACAGCCAATGAGAACTCAGGGAAGCCACAGCAGAGATGTTGCTCTGCTTTTTCAAACAGAGCTTACTGACAAAACCCTGTGTAAAAAACATCTTCCAGCATTCAGTACCTCACATTAATGAAATTATTCTCTCCAATTGTGGAATTTGTCAGAGTTTCAGGTGAGGCAGTTGACAGCCTTATGTTGAGCACTGGCCTAATGTCCAGAAAGCAATAAATCATCCTACCTATTCTCTCATCCTTTTCCAGGAAGAAAAAAATAACAAAATTGCCTTTCCTTCATACAAGATAAAATTTTTTTCACCCTAAATAATATTGGTTTATTCCAGTCTCTCCCCCCAGAAGCTCCAAGAATAAGGATGCCCCTTGGATTGGGGTTAAACAGGACATTTTACTAAAGTGGATGCACAATTGTTCATTTCAAACTGGAGAGGGGACAAGGGAAGAAGATTTTTCCTTTCCATGTCTGATGTTCCCGCCTCAAATAGCATTTCATATTTTTGAACTTTTTCTTAGACGACCCCATAGAAACTAAAGCTTTTCTATTGTGAAATTTATGAGAATGCTACAATTTTTTTTCTAGCTGTGACTCTTTTCCCAGAATTTTCTGCTTTTCTCTTCTGCTTTTCCCAGAATTTTCCTGAAAGTTTTGTTCCCTTCCCTTCCCATTCAATAGTTAAAACTTCAGCACCAACAAGGGCAATCTGAAGATTTTGTGCAGGAACTTTTCAGGAAAACCATTCCTATTCCATTTCTGTGTTTTCCACCCTGCCCTTCTAAGAACTCTCTTTTGTGTCAGATCTCTTGGGCTCTTTCCCCATTTTTTGGAGCTGGTAAGTGTAAAGTGAAGGTGCAGCTGAGCAGGAGATGCTCTGTCATGTGAGGTGATTTTTATTCAGGAAGGAATTAAAGTTCTTCCAAAACCATCTAATTAACAATTCTTTCTTTTTGCTACCTTAAATCTAATTTTTTAAATATTGCTTTGAGTACTGTCCCGTCTTATAAGAGTAGATTCAGCTTTTATGCTGTGTAGTAAATTAATCTGATTGAGTTCTATTTGTCTAATAATTTGTCATAATAAACAATTAATTTTTGTATAAATACACCTGATGTGCCATCATTAAAACCTGCGGGACAAGGTTGTAAAACTCAAAATAATGGGAATGTTTTGGGAATATTTTGGAAATACCCTCCCACATCCAGTCCAGCTCACCCAGCCCAGCTTTCCTGACAGGGATGTTCAAATTTTTTGTCCTGACAAATGTCTGCTGAGTCTTTTTATTTAAAGAATTATTTCATTTGCTTTTAACAATCTTCAGCCTCAGGGTACTGTTTAGGAAAAACCCCAATCCTCCTAAAATGTTACCAGAAGCTGCTGCTCCCAGGCTAATAAAAGGCACAACAAACCAACCATTAACGGGTGGTAACCAGTGATTTAGAAAATCTTACACAACTCGGTGTTGAGTGGATTATTCAGTGCTCAGTCATCCTCTGTGCTTCCTGATCTTGGGAAGATATAAAAGATTTAAGCTTAATTCAAATATTACCTTTAGGCTAGCAGAACTTTATCAAAGCCTCTCAACTTTTGTTTTCCTAGCACATAAAAATCTGAAAACTTAGAGGGACAGAAAATAGAAAGATCAAGGAAATGAAGTTGATTTGCTCTGTTAATACTGATTTCTAAAAAGATTTTATTTCTATTAGTGGTTTAGTTGAGTCTGTTCTAAATACTGAGCGAACACCAATGTAATTTTTCACTTTGGTAAAGTTTAAAAGAAAAAAAACATTCCATTTAAGTTTTTGTACCTTTATGTTGACTCTACATTTATGACAGAGAAGAAATGCCCTTTTGTTTTGAGATTCTCACAGAATGGGTGATTCTAGAAAGTGAAAAACCCTAATAGTGTTCAAAGACCTGTGGGCAGGACCGTGAAAATTCCTTTTCAGGAATATTTTCCTTTCTCTCCCTTCCTGCTCAGGCTCCCAGTCTGAGCTGAGTCATCGAAATCAGAACATATTCCTGTCTGCTGTACCCACCTAGACCTTAATTTTCATTTGTTCTGTAACCTGCCTTGGGTGGGTGATTGCACAAATGAGCGGGAAAGCTTTGTAAGGTTTTGTCTCTAAGCAAGGTTGGCTTGCAGCTGGAACAGGAGATGTTTAATGGGCATCCAGCACCACCAAAATGTATCCTGAAAGTTGACAATGAGTGTGGCCTCATTCTAAAAGCATGATAAAAGCACTTGGAAATTGCCCATCTATAAAGTGCTTTGAATCACACATTTTGTTGTTTTTTTCTCCCCAGTTGCCTAAAAAACTAAGAAAACTTCTTTATGGTGTGTTTTATCCTGCGTTGGAGATGGCAGTCATGTGTGACTTAGTGCTGAGATGGAGACACACTTTTCAATTAAGCTGATTGGCTTAAAGACATAAATTAACAAAGCTGGGAACCACAGATTCCATGGACACCAGAAGTACCTTAATCAATACAGATCTAAAATTAAATCACAGAATCCTGGGAAAGCCCTCCCAGCCCAGGCAGTTCCAGCTGTGCCCCATGACCACCTTGTCCCCAGCCCAGAGCACTGAGTGCCACCTCCAGGTGACACCTGCAGGGATCCCGGGCACTGCAAAGCTCCCTGGGCAGCCCCTGCCAAGGCCTGAGCACCCTTTCCATGCAAAAATTCCTCCTGAATGCACATTTCTTTGTTGTAATCATGCCTAGCAAGCAATTTGCTGAGTAATTTTACCTGCTGTCTTTGGGGGACCTGGAAATCAGGTACAACTGGCAAGGTTTAAGAAACAAAGCAAAACACCTCCTCCCAAAAAAACCCCTCCAAGAAACTGAGAGTTAAAATACATAAATTAATTAATAAATCACTGAAAAAGTTTGAAACTCTTCTTTCAGCTCTGTGCCCATCTTCCCGATGTGGTAAAGATTTCTTGGTCCCAGCTGTGGGGTTAGTTGGGGTTTGTAGCTGTTCACCCATGGCCTGCCCACACCCATCCTATGAAATCCCAACCTGTAGGACACTTCCTGACTTTTCTGCCTCCTTCCCAGCCTAAACATTGATCCTGTGCCTGTTTGAAGGCTTTGCAGGTAAAGCTGGCCAGGGAGTAATTTGTGTTTTATGGCAGCTTCTCTGGTTTTTGTGAGGTTGTGAAGTTTTAATTCTGCGTTGCAGGAAAACCAAATCCTCAGAAATGCTTTTTGCAAAATATCCCCTGTGGAAAACACCTCTGATTTTGGCAGGATCAGACTTTCCAAGCTGGCTTTCCTTCTGCACTCCGTCTGACATGATATCCCACCTTAGAAACCCCTTTCCAGTGCTGTCCTTCCTGGACAACTGGAACTCACCTTGCTAAACATTTTGGCTTGCAAAGAAAAACACTTTTCAAGATTTTTTTTTTTTTTGGTCAGAACCATTCCAGCAGGTTTGACTTCGCAGGGTGCCTGTCCCTTGCTCCCCTATGTGTGAAAACAGTGCAAAATACAGGGACCTTACACGATGTAGGGCCTTCCTCTGACTGTCCTCATGTTAATTTATTTGGAACTACTTTAGGAAATGTAGGGTGGGATAAAGATTCTGTGCAAACTCTGCAGAAAGCCCTGAAGTTTTGCACATCTCTGCACTCTGGGAGCCTGAGGAGAAACCTGGGAGGTGAGGAGGAGCAAGACTGAGAGAAGTGCAAAATGTTTCCACAGCTTTCCTGTGCCTTCCCCCTCTCCTATGGAATCAAGCTGTTACCCACACCGAGCTGTTTGGGTTTCTCAGGTGAGAGGCACCACGCTGGACCAGAATTTTGAGAAAATAACCAATGTCTGCACGAGGCACAGGCAGTGCTTGGAGCATTGTGTCCCACCCAGGAACTGCCAGCTGTGGTGTCCTACATCACCAACAAACCACTGGGGACAAGGGACCGTAGGAAGAGATTTTCTGGGACGAGCAGAGTAATCAGGAAGGGAGGGAGCCGAGGTTTTTTTTCTGGGTTGCCTGTGATTTCAGAAGTGACTATTAAGCACTGAGCAGCCTTTGATCTGTGAGTCACTGTGCGTTCTGGGCCCAAGCAGGGCGCATCTGCTCTCTCTTTGATCCACGGGGCACGCTCTGCTCTCATGATCTGCTGTCCCCAGGGCTCTGGGGCCTGCCTGCAATCTGTTCAGTGGACACAGGGAAGTTGCCTTGGCAAAGGCTGGGAGATTCACGGGATCCCAGAAGTTTGTTGGCAGCAGATGCTCCTGTCGCTCCCGTTTGCTGTCGGAGGCTGCTCAGACGCGTGCAGCACATTAGACAGGATCTAAAGCAGAAAATTTGTGCTGTTGGGTGACACCAGAAGTACAAATCAGTCTCTTCTCTGCTCCAGCTGGGACACTGCTGCTCCCCCTCTGTCACATCCACTCTTTCAATCCACTCACTGCAGGAACCTGTCACCTCCCTGGTGACAATGTTCAGACACCGGTTCCTTCACCAATGTTCTCTCTTGGCACCATCCCATTGTGCTGTGCTCCCTCCTCCATCTCTCCCAGTCCTGCTCAGTTTTCCCTCCCCAAAATAGCCCCTTTTGTTTGCTTTGAGGGAAAAAAATAGAGAATTTGTGCTAAATAAAGCCTATCCAAATTTGTTCTGTTTGGTCCCACCCTTCTGTGGAGGGGGGATGGATTAAAGGTTGTTTACACCCTGAAATAAGCCAGAAGTATTTACTGATTTTTATTGCTGCTGCTGCAGTGAGTCAATGTATTAGGACAAAATGCTATTTAGAGCAATGGAAGGAATGGATACTTCAGTGACAGCATTGATTTTGATCTAACACAGACTAATATCCCGTGCTGGCACAACACAGATCACAGCTGAACAAGATCTTCACTTGCTGCAATGGAAAATTATTAAAAAGCAGCCCTCAGTAGATGCATTAACATATGGTGATGTGGCTGTGGCTCTGTGTGCACTCCACAGCCTGGTGGAGAAGGTGTGAAGCTCTCCCCTCCCTCAGCTCCTTATCCAGACATTTCCCACTTGGAGAAGAGCAAGTGAAAAGAGGCCAGAGCTCCTGTTTCAAACTTCTGTGCTGGACACCGGTTTGGACTCTGCCTCCAGTTGCCCAAGGCCAAAACTGGATCCATCTTTGCTATTTAGCTCCAAGGAAGAGGTGGCCCAGAGGACAACACTTCCATCACTGGAGGTGTTCAAGGTCAGGGTGGCTCTGAGCAACCTGGTCTAGAGAGAGACATCCCTGCCCGTGGCAGTGGGGTTGGACTATGTGGCCTTTGGAGGCCCCTTTCAACCCAAACTGTTCTGATTTATTTTCCCTTCTTGACAACATATTATTTAAATAAACCTCATAAATCAGCCATGGTTACCACGCTGTGTTTGTAAAGCAAAATAAAAATCCTCCATGGGTCCACATGCAAGATTGATCTGAAGGTAATTTCAGTTCTCTGCCCCATTTGTACACAGAATTCCAGTGTTGCTGAGATCCAGGGCAGCCAGGACTGCACTCTGCAATTCATGGAAGGAATTAAACAGATATAATGTTAACCAGGAGAGCAGCAATAGAACCAGCCTTGACTTTTGACTTCCAGTTTCATACTCCAGGTATAAATCATAAAATCAGAATAGATTGGATTGGAAGGGACCCTTAAAGATCAACTCCCACTAGACCAGATTGCTCAGAACCACATCCAGCCTGGACTTGAACACTTCCAGGTATGGGGGAGCCACAGCTTCTCTGGGAAAACTGTGTCAGGGCCCCACCATCCTCATTGTAAAAAAATTCTGCCTTATATCTAATCTAAATTGAGTCTCTTTTAGTTTATACCCATTATTCCTTGTCCTACTGCAACAGCACTTGGCCTTGTTGAGCTCAGACCCCATGAGGTTTGCATGGCCTCACTCCTGAGCTTGTCCAGAACCCTCTGGATGGCAAATACAACTGCTAAAAAAGGCTCTTAAATGAGATTCTTCTTCTGATCATAGCAACGATTCACCTGGTGAGTGATTTTCAATTTTTGGCTCTCCAGTGAGAAGAAGGTACGTTTTGAGCACTGGTGTTTCCTGACATCTGGATAACCTCCCAATGAATTTTAGGTACATTCACCCAAGCCTCAGAAACTTCATGTGTTTAATGTTATTAATGTAGAATTTCTGATTTCTGGTGGACTCAGGATCTGGTCAAATCCCTACAGTCCCTTTAATCATGTGTAAAAGTCATTCAGGTTCTTACTAAAGGCACACAGAAACACACAAGGGAAAAAAACCAAAACCAGAGAAAGTAGGACAGTAAAAGAAAACTATTCTGAGAGTTGGAGAGTAAAGCAATCAAGTAGATGCTTTCTTCCTGAAACTCCAATCTCAGGGCTTTCTGAAGGAAATACAAATAGAAGGAAGCACTTCCTTCACATGTAGCAAAACCAGCCTGTCCTAAGCCATTCTGCTTTCCAACAGACTCCTCAGCTTTCAAAAAAGCCTTTTCAAAACCACAAATGAACTTCAGTCACGCTACAGTGCAAGGCATAGTTTAGAGTTTTAGATCTCCCAGCCACTGAGGACTTTTTTAGGGGAAATCTCTGGTGTGCACAGTGGTGTTTCAGCACAGCTGGGGAGCCCGGGGCAAAGGAAAGGGTTGCAATGACTCCTCTGGAGCTGTGCCTTTCCCACAGCTCTGCAACCACTGGTACAAAGCAGCTCTTCCCAAATCTCCTTCTGCAGCAGGATTTGCAGACTGCCAGGGGACAGGGAGCCCTGGAGAGACAGCTGGGAGCGAGGAAAACTGCTGGGAGAGAAGAGGAATCTGGGAGAGAAATTACAGAATCGTGGAGTGATTTGGATTGGATTGGAAGGGACCTTAAAAATCCTCCAGTGCCACCCCTGCCATGGGCAGGGACACCTCCCACTGTCCCAGGCTGCTCCAAGCCCCAGTGTCCAACCTGGCCTGGGACACTGCCAGGGATCCAGGGGCAGCCACAGCTGCTCTGGGCACCCTGGGCAGGGGCCTGTCCACCCTGCCAGAGAACAATTCCTGCCCAAGATCCCATTTAACCCCACTCTGTCAGTTTGAAGTCATTCCCTGTGTCCCATTGATGCCTTCAGTTTTATCTTTGCTGTATTTCAGGTTCTGTGCTGCCCAGGGCTGCAGCTCTGAGCTCACAGTCAGGGTCATTCAGCTCTCTGCACACAGCAGGGACACAAAACAAATCCTTGTCCTGCTGCACACCAAGGACAACTGGGACAAGTTTTCAGGCCCCGAAAGCACAAACAACAGGGGCTGAGAGGAGAAAACAAGAAGGATGGGACCTCACAACCTGAAGCTGTAATTGGACAATTAAACCTCAATATGCAAATCGACCAAAACTTATAAAAGTGACTGGTCAGCCATTTCGTGACCATTTTGGGTCCACCTTGGGTGTAGCCCTGGCCAGCCCCTGTCCTGCCCAAGGTGGATCCTTAAGGCCTTTCAATAAATCTCTACTTTATTCTCTTAGCTCTGTCCAGTCTCTGTTTCAGATCAGCCTTCCCAAGGCATCACTGTCATTCCATCTCTTGCAAACATTCCCTCTCCATCTTTCTTGTGGAGTCCCTTCAGGTACTGGAAGGCCACAATGAGGCCCTCACCCTGAAGCCTTCTCTAGGCTGAACAGAACAATCCAGTTTAGGTGATCAGTAAGGCCCCTTCTAACCCACATTGTTACCTACAGGTGAGGCTTTCTAAAGGGAAAGCCTAAGGAACAGGCTGGAGCCGTGTTACACGGCCTTCCCTTTACAAAAGCCTCACCTACTGGTAACTGTCCTGGGTTGCAATGCAAGATGTAACCAGCACTTTGTATTCTATTGCCATCTGTTGAAACTGGCTGGGGAGCCAGTTTTAAATTTTTCTTTCTCTCTTCCATGAGCCATCCCTCAGAACTCCAGGGGGATCTGTTAATTGGCCAGCTGTTAAAACCAGCTGGGGCAGTGTTCTTTATCCCGTCCAGGACCATGGATATCTGCTGTTCATGGGCCATCCAGGCTCACTGCAGGGCTGATACAATTCCATCATCCCATGGGGAGATGCTCCACCCAGGGGGAGGAGCCCAGCATTCCCACCTGGATAAACCCTGAGATTCAGAAGCCCAGCCCAGCCTGTTTGCACTGCATTCCCAGAGGAAAACCGGACCCATCTCACCCCCACTGGAGCTTCAGAGGAAAACTGCACCCTGCTCCAGGATCATTGCTGCAACAGAGCCACATCTGTCACTGCAGGAGGGCTGGATTGGGCTGCACCAACACCCTGAGCAACAGGGGGTCAGGCTGTGCTCTGACTCTATCAGTGCTTTCTTTTTTTGTTTGTTTGCTTTTTTTTTGTACTACTGCATTTTTATTTTTAATTTCCCTAGTAAAGTACTGTTATTCCTATTCCCATATTTTTGCCTGAGAGCCTCTTAATTTCAAAATTATCATAATTCAGAGGGATGAGGGTTTGCATTCTCCATTCCAAGGGAAGCTCTGGCTTTTCCCTGGCAGACACCTGTCTTTCCAAACCAAGACGGTAACACCAAACCATTCTATGATTCTGTGGTGACTCAGCCACTGCCCTGGGCCACCAGTCCCAGTGCTTGACCACCTATTTCATGAAGAAATTTCTCCTAATAGCCAAACTCAAACTTCTCTGTCTGTGTCCAGAGGTAAAAGTCAACCAATGCTCTATCAGTCTTCTAGGGCCAAGTCTGAAATTTGCTCACTTCGTGCTATCGAGGGAGTTTTGAATTTTGTTAAAAAGTTATTTTCTTTCACCAGGTGATGCTTTTTGGCTGCTTTATACAAGTGGAGGGAGGGCTGTGAGATTTTGCTTTCTGTGGCCTGCAGGGCCAGGGCAGCACTTGGTGGGGGAGAGTGGAAGGAAGGAAGGAATAGGGAAGGAAGATAAGGAAGGAATGAGGGAGAGAAGGTTTCTCTGCCCAGGGCTGGCACTCTGCACTGCACAGTGTCCTGGGAAAGAGTGAAACTCCCCTCCAGAATGCAGTGCCTCAATACTTTCCTGTTTTATTTTGCCTTTCTCCTCATGCCAACTGTCTGACCTGACAAGGCTTCCCTTTTCTTGCTGAGTAACACAACTCCCTCCTTTGCCTGCCTGCTCTCCTTTCTCCCATCTTTTCCTGGGAAAGATGTATCCTCTCCTTTTGTGTCCACATCTTTGTGCATCCTCCTTGATTGCCCAAACTTTCCTGCATTCAGTGGCTCCATCAGTTCCCAGATGTTTATTTGCATATATATATCCACAACCCAGGACTCCTCCCCCCCACCCTGCTTTTGTAAAAACATATCAATATTTGAAGCAGAAACCCGTGAATGTAATTTCCCCACTTTTGTTATTTTTAAGAAGTGCTTCAAACATTGCTGTGGTGGCGAGGGGGAGAAAACAAAACCCTGCAGAACCCAGACTGGGATGGAGCTTTATTATTGTGCATTAATAGGGAAGGGCTGTGCTGCTCCTTCAAAATGAGTTTAGTGTTATGTTCCTCTAGCATATGGAGGGTTGGTTTGATTAGGGCTCTCCTGGGATCTATTCCACATCCTGCCCATTTGTTTCCTGAGACAGAGACCATGCCTGAGCCCCCTCCCTGCCCTCTGGGAATGGCTCACTGCCCTCAGCCAGAAGGGAGCAGGCAGGGAGCTGTGCTGGGATGACAAAGGCAGCGCTGATGCCAAGCAGGGAACTGCTCCTGGAGGGGAAAAAAAAAAACCAGCCTGCAGACACCCTGAGGAAGCTTCCCCTTTATCCCCCAGCCCTTACAAATGTGCTGTCAGGCACATCTTCCTCGTGAAGTGCTGGGCTTGAAAGCTGAGACAGGTGCAAGGAAGGATGAGACGCAGGGGAAAATGAGGAGCTGTGGGTACATGTGGGCACGGAAAGGAACACTTCAGCAAAAACATAAAAAAAAAGAGCTGGATTTCTATTCTGGGGGTTTGTTGCTTTTTTGTGTCTCCTTCACTCCGAGATAGTGCTCAGATGTTCTTCTCCTTTGCTGGTAATACTGGCAACTTTCTTTTGGGCTTGCATAGGAATCAGAATGAGAAACAGGAAGAAATTATGGGACTGCCAAGGACTGGAGCCCTGAAAGGAACCTAAACAAGAAAGGAGTGGCTTGTTTTTTAACGGGGTAGGAAACTGCTCCTGGAGCTACCATCACATGGGAGGTAAGGTGACTCCACACTGCCTGTGGAAGGTAATTATATCTTCTAATAGATCAACTCACATAATTGGGGTCAAACCCAACCAAACAAACATGCTTATAGGCAGAAACATTCTCTTTTCGTTTGGAAACGGAGCGTGGGAGGAATATATTAGCAAAGTAATAACCTCCCTACAGGGGCAACTGGATGAAATATTCTTGCAAGTGTTACACAGAACCTTTGGTCTCTTCTGCCCTTAAAAGCAGGAGAGAAAGTAGGGGGAAAAAAAAAAATCCTCCTTCCAGCAGAGAATAATCCATATTTCTTGCTATGTGAAGCTGTGGGTTTATTGAGAAGGGTGACCTGAAGAGCACTTGTGCTTTCAACTGCAAGAGAAGATCCCTCATTCTTTCCCTTAACATCACTGGGGCTGCCTCACCCCCTACCAGTGCCTGAACGATGCAGATCTCTGCAAATTACACAATTTCCTTCTCCACAGCCAGTTTTTGTTTGCTTTGCTTTTATTGCAGGATTGTTGGGGAGCTTCCTTTAATGGAAGCAGGTGGGTGTCTCTGCAAAAAAACCTAACTCTGTTCTTCTCTTTGCTGTCCTTTTTACCAGGCCTCAGTTGTCTCCTTGAAGTGCAACAGTGCAAGGAAGACCGTTTGTGGACCTGTAAAATACAGGAACACAGGGTCTGAAAGTGGTTTTATGGAAGAAAAGGAGAGGGATGAGGCTTTGGTGTGATTTTTCTCTGATGAATTGCTGGATGGCAATCTATTGGGACATCTTTGTTGGGAGGAGAATGAAAGATCAGGATATGCAGAGCATAACAAAGAAAAATTCTGCACTTGAATGACAACAACCCCGTGGAGCTCCAGGCTGGGCAGAGGGGCTGGAAAAGCTGGAAAAGGCCCTGGGGGTGCTGGGGACAGGGGCTGGACACGAGCCCAGGGGTGCCCAGGTGGGCAAGAAGCCACTGACCCCTGGGCTGGGTGAGGGAGGAATTGTGTGTCCAGCAGGAGCAGGGCAGGGATTGTCCCTCTGTGCTCCAGGGCTGTGTCCAGTTGTGGCTCCTGCAGGAGAGCCCTGGAGGGGCTGGAGCGTGTCCAGGGCAGGGCAGGGAGCTGGGGAAGGGGTTGAAGCCCCAGAAACTACAACCAGGTCTGGTTTTAAATCCATACTGCACAGGTAGAGTGATTTCCCTTCCTTCAACTCTATCTTGCCTTGCTGAATTCAGCAGAGGCTGCTGCAGGGCCACCACGAGCAGAACAAGCTGCAGTCTCACCACTCAAATTACTCTTATTATAAGGGGAAAAAAGATATTAAGAGGGAGGAGGCCAGAGGATGCAAAACCCACATGATTTTAGTTAATGTAACCAACTATTTAGAGTATAATTGAACCATTAAGTGGACCTGGGTGTTAATTGAGAGAGGGATATTCTTTGGTAATATAATTATCTACTGCCATTTCTCTCTTGGCTGTCATGCATTCAAGCCTGGCTCAATTATCTATTGTTCCACTGAGTTTATTACTGAGGTCAGGCTCTGCAACACAGAGCAAATTTCTGTCAGTTTGCCTTTGTCTGGCTGTGGCAGAGCCCACGAGGGAGTCGGTAATTCTGTCTGCTGAGCTGTGGGTAAATGGTCCTCAAGAAGAAGAGTGAAAAGCCACACTGAGTCGTGAGAATAAACCAAAATCCTGCCCATCTTCTGGACAACTGAGCACTGTTCATATTTGTGCAGTGAACGAGACAGGGCCCATGGAAACAAAGGGATGGTGTCGGTGTTTAATTAATTGATCCTCCATAATTAATGTGCTCAAGCAGGTGGGAGGGCAAAGTTTCCCTGTACCTTCTGAATAAGCACATTTCCTGATTCCTCCTCTTCTCTCCCCGCCACGTCCAGTAAAATATTTTGCCTGAAGCTGACCCTGAGCATGGAAGATTTCAGCCTGAGCAGTGACTCTGATGGGAGTTAAAACAAGCTGAAAACGTTTCTGTAATGAAAATTACAAGGCAGTTTTAACAATAGGTGATACAGCTGGGAACTCCAATTAGGTTAATTTGGCCACGTTTAAATCCACTCTGATGAGGAAAGAGGTGTCCCTTACTCCTTGTGTTTGCCCAAAGATAGATTAGGAAATTATTAAATATTTGCTTGCCCCCAGAAAAGCAACAGGCACCATTTTGTCCCTCTTTTAGCCTGAAGAAATTTGTATTAGCAGAGGGTAAAATATCAGGCTGCACCCAGAACTGCAGAATGTTCTGGCCTGGGAGCCATGAGTGAGGAGATGCCAAATGAAGATTTTGGCTGTCACAGCAGCCCGAGCTGCCTGTCAGCCTGCTGGCCTGGAGCAGCCTCTGAGCTGAGAAGAACCTCCAAGTGAGAGGCTGCTGCAGGTGAACAGAGCTCCTGGTGAGTGACAGGGGCCAGTCCTGGAGGATGCTGCTCAGGAGGTGATGAACCTCGGGCTCAGTCCTCCTGCCCCACAGGGATCTCACCTGGCTGACACTCTAGCATTAATAAATCCCAAATGCCAATGGCTTCTGTTCCTTCTGGTGTCACCACAGACCCTAAAACTCAATAATTGTAAAATTTGAACAAATCACCAGATTAGTGCTGCCTCCTGCCCCGGGGCCCAGCACAGGGAGGACGTGGAGCTGCTGCAGAGAGCCCAGAGGAGGCCCCAGGATGAGCAGAGGGCTGGAGCAGCTCTGCTGGGAGGAAAGGCTGGCACAGCTGGGATTGTTCAGCCTGGCCAGGAGAAGCTTTGGGCTGAGCTCAGGGTGGCCTTGCAGGGCCTGAAGGAGCTGCAGGAAACCTGGAGAGAGACAATTCCCAAGGGCTGCAGGGACAGCACCCAGGGAATGGCTTCAAACTGAAAAAGGACAAGTTTGGGTGGGACGTTGGGAAAAAATCCTTCCCTGGGAGGATGGGCAGGGCCTGGGATGAAATTCCCAGAGCAGCTGTGGCTGCCCCTGGATCCCTGGCAGTGTCGCAGGCCAGGTTGGACATTGGGGCTTGGAGCAGCCTGGGACAGTGGGAGGTGTCCCTGCCCATGGCAGAGAGGTGGAACTGGATGATTTTCAAAGTCCCTTCAAATCCAACCCATTCCATGATTCTACGATAGATTGGAAAATCCAAGTGCCAGGTCTATACTGTGCTCTGAGGCGAACTGATCCAAAATTTTCCTTCATGATCCATGGAGCTGCCTTTGGCAGGGAAGAGCTGAGTGTGGATTGTTACAACCAGGCCTTCTGGAAACGTGACGAGCTCTCCTTCGGAGGTGCAGCTGACTCTCTTAACAACACTTGTGGGAGTGCTTTATTATTCAGTTTATTCAGAGCATGATAAATATCCTAAAAACTGTTGTTCTAAATAATGAGTTCAACCTCGACAATGTGCAAGAGGCAGAGATCAAATCTTCAAAGATAACCCACAAAAGTACTTGAATGAGGAGCCACCTCATTTATTCTCACAGTGCCTTCTGAAAACAAAGCCAACAGATTAACAGATACCTTTGCCATGAGCTTTGCATTTTCCTTCTGTTTAATTGTATATTAATAGCTTTTGTCTGATACGAATTATTTTCAAGTAAGAAAATGATCTTTTGATGTGCAAGGTGTGATTGATACGTAAATACAGCCAAAATCCAGGAAATGCAGGAAGAGGGATGAAGTGAAGAACTTTGGGTGATGGGAGATTGAATTAGAAAACAATCATGAGATGTGAGCTTTCTTTTCTCCTGCAGGAATGGGAGATGAAGATAATAAAGTTATTGTTGCGTGTGCTGAATTAATTTAATTTTTCTAATTAGGGCGAATTGTCAGATACTGGAAAATTCCTAATGTTGCTCCATATTTCTCCTTGCCACTTCCCTATCAAAACAGCTCTGTTTAGTGTGATGAAATCCCTGCAAATATATTTGCCTTGTCAATTCCTTTGCTCCTTTGGGCTTCTCTGAGCTCCTTCTTTCTCCAGGATTTGGAGACTTTAGGCAGTGTTTAATCAATACAGGATAACGCCCAAGGTCTCATTAGTGTTGCTTGGCTCTCCCACTGGTGGCCCTTTCCGATGAAGCAGCTCCAATTATCTCACCTTTCCAAAGGGTGACTGGGATTGAGGCTGCTGAGATATTTCCACTGTGCCTTCTTCACTTTTGGGGTTACCTACAGGCCACACCACTCACAGATGGCAGAAAATGAAAGTGTGTTGATCTAAACTGGGAAAAGAGAAACAGGAAGTGTTCCCAATTGTCTTGGGTTATGTAACAAAAAAAAAGTGTATTCTATTTCATCAGTTGAAAGCAGTTAGGGAAATGTTTTTTCTTTATCTCTTGTAACTCCAGGGGGTAGAGGGGCGGGTGACTTCTGATAATGGGCCAGCCCTTAAAGCCAGGTGGGGCAGGGTTTCTTATCTCTGTCACCACCCGCCCATCCTCCAGGGGATATCTGCTGATAATGAGCCATGAAGGCTCACCAGTGACATCACACATTACATCATTGGGAATATCTGCTGATAATGGGCCATGAAGGCTCACCAATGACATCACACATGACATCATCCCATTGGGAGATGCTCCACCCAATGGGGGAGAGCCAACCATTCCTACCTAGATAAAAACTGAATTGTAGGAACAGCAAGGATCTGGTTTTTCCCACCAGAGGAAGACCGGACCCATCTCACTGCCACTGGACATTTTCTACCGGACCATCTTTACTCCACAGAACCACATCTGTCACTCCAGGAGGATTTATTTGGACTGCTCCCAACACTCTGACCAACAGGGTGTCAGGTCGTATCCCTGACCCTGTCAGGGTTTACCAGGGCTTTTAGTTTGCTTGCTTGCTTGGTTTTTTGTACTACCACATTTGTATTCCTTTTTCTTTATATTCCTAGTAAAGAACAGTTACTCCTATTCCCATATCTTTGCCTGAAAGCCCCTAATTGCAAAATTATAATAATTTGGAGGGAAGGGGGTTTACACTCTCGATTCCAAGGGAAGCTCTAGCTTTTCCCTGGCTGACACCTGTCTTTCCAAACCAAGACACCTATTTAATGAAGAAAAAGGGGAGAAAAGAGGATGCAACCTCTTCAAGGGAGCTGCAGCTCAGAGCATGACGTGGCTTTTGGCCAACAGATTGGTTTAGGTGGGTTATTCCTGAACTGGGAGTGTGCAGCTCTAGCTCTCTGTTTTAAAGTCACCCTGCTCCAGTGGAACAGAGCACAGATATCAATCAGCAGTGTCACAGCATCCTTCAGGTACCCGTCTCTGCTCAAGCTGCCCTGCAGGAAAGGAAGAGAAGGGGCAAAGAGAGGCCTTTCCCCTCTGTTTCGCAGCTGCAAAATCAAGGAAATCTGTGCAGTGCAGGAGGAAATGCAGCAGAGTCAAACATCAATCTCCTTGCCTGAAGGCCTTTCTGATACCTGTCCAAACAATTGGGAAGGATGAAGGAAGAGAAACTGAGAAGCCTTGGGAAGAAGGTGATGGGCAGGTTCAGCCTGGAAAATCCTCTGCTGTTGAAACAGTGTTTTGGTGCACTCTTTTTCTGATAAAATGGTATTTGGAAGTTTCAGAGATGTGTGAGTGTGCCTGGTCAGGAAAGGTTGCTCTGCTTCTTTGATGATTTACCGCCAGTGAGCAGCTTCTAATTCATTCAATCATGAATGGCTTGTATTTCACAGAATCATGGAATGGTTTGGGTGGGAAGGATCACCCAGTGCCACCCCTGCCATGGACAGGGACACCTTCCACTGTCCCAGGTTGCTCCAAGCCCCAATGTCCAACCTGGCCTGGGACACTGCGAGGGATCCAGGGGCAGCCACAGCTACTCTGGGAATTCTATTCCAGGGCCTGCCCACCCTGCCAGGGAACAATTCCTGCCCAAGATCCCATCCAGCCCTGCCCTTCTTCATCTTAAAACCATTCCCTGTGTCCTGGAACTCCATGCCCTTGTGAAAAGTCCCTCTTCAGCTCTCTTGGAGCTCCTTTAGGCTCTGAAAGGGGCTCTGAGTTCTCAAAATTCCTCTTATTTCTCCTTGTAGAGCCCTGTCACCCTGCTCTGCCTTTCTGCTGCAGAGAGGAGAGTCACAGCCAAGTGACAGCAACCCAAAAAAATCTGTATTTTGTGCTGAGGCTTCCAAATATCAAGTGAGAAGAGGAAAAAAAAAAAGCCTTAACACTTAAAGCAGGGTTCTAACTTCCCTCTGTGTTCCCATCACTGAAGTGCACATCAACACTAAGTTACTATGTCTTTAATTAGGTTTTGTGTTATTTTGACAGTTCATCAGCCTCTTCATGGATTATATAGGAACTTGGATATGCTCTGCTTGTTTCTGAGGGCAGAAATTTAATTGCAGGAATTTTGTTCTCAGGTTGTCTCGAGAAGTTTTTCTGTCAGTGTGACTTACCAGTGCTTTCTCTGCAGTGACAACTGTTGAAATGTATTCTTAGTTAACTAAAAAAAGAGCTTTTGCTAAGAATAATGAGAGCAAAGCTTTGACATGCAATGAAAACCTCTGCTAGTGAGAGAATTAGGGTTTGTTTTGCCATGGTTTGCTGAGAAGTTGTTTAATTTTCACACAGAATCATTAAGGTTGGAGAAGACCTCCAGGATCATAGAGTCCAACCTTTACATAAGGCATGAAATTTGGATATTTGGAATACTTCTTTTGACTCTCAAGTCAGAAGAGCTGGAGATGTGAAGAGGAAAGAAACTTGGCCTGCTCTGGATGGATTTAATGGATTTAATCTGTGAGGTTTAGGGGACTTTTGGTCCACACTGAGATGAAAACTCATCCTACCCATACAAAGGCCTTCCCAGATGCTGCAGAGCACAGTCAGAATTATTGAAATGTGCATTGCTGCCCCCAAAATACCCATGTGGGTTATTTGTCCCTCAGCCAGGTCTCTGGGGCACCTCAGATCTCACTGCACAGCAGTTTTCATCTGCTCAGAGGGGTGAGATCATGACTGATACCTGCAGAAAAGGAGAAAATTTGCATGACACAGAGAACAACTCGGCTTTTGATCACTTGGAGGAAAACAGAGGAGGGAGCAAGGAGAGAATGTGAATAATTAAAGCCCATTGACTAATGCCTTCCTGTAGTTTCAAAGTGCTAAGTCTGATATAGCTGTTTAATTTCAAAGGCAACAGAATTAAGTTGCCTCTGCTTGTAGAGCAGAGCTTGGAACCAACAAGACAACAGCAGGAGAGAGCAAATGAGTGATTTTCTCCCAGGTCAGCACTTAGCACTCTCAGAGTTAAACATTTGCTGGAGATTATGCTTATAAATCATTTAGAGCCCGAGTTCACTGCTAATCCTGAAACAGAAGCAATGGAAACTCTTTCGTTGCACTGAACATTGTAGACTCAGGACCCTGGGGGAAGACAGAGGGTTTCTTTCAGCAGGAAGCCCAAACCTCCACAAGAGAGCTGTGCCTTGGTGGTGGCAGAGCTCATCCCACTTCAGACTCATTTTGCAGCTGCACTCCCAGGCTTTGGTCAGGATTTGCTTCCTCTCTAGGAGTGGGACAAGAAAAGGCAAAGGAGGGAATGATTCTCAAGAGATCTTCTGGGTTTTTTTGTTGGAGTTCAGATCCTGGGGTTTAACTCCTGTTCTGTCCTACTCCTTTCTGCTCTTGATGACTTGGAATGTAGAAATTATATGAAGGATGTGAATGGATACAGTTGAGTGAAGGCAAAAGGAAAATAAATCCCTGGGAGAAGATGTCAGATGTTCTTCAACATAGGGAGGACGTGGAGCTGCTGCAGAGAGCCCAGAGGAGGTCCCAGGATGAGCAGAGGGCTGGAGCAGCTCTGCTGGGAGGAAAGGCTGGCACAGCTGGGATTGTTCAGCCTGGCCAGGAGAAGCTTTGGGCTGAGCTCAGGGTGGCCTTGCAGGGCCTGAAGGAGCTGCAGGAACCCTGGAGAGAGACAATTCCCAAGGGCTGCAGGGACAGCACCCAGGGAATGGCTTCAAACTGAAAAATGACAAGTTTATGTGGGATATTGGGAAAAAATCCTTCCCTGGCAGGGTGGGGAGGGGCTGGGCTGGAATTCCCAGATTTGCAGTGGTTGCCCCTGGATCCCTGGCAGTGTCCCAGGCCAGGTTGGACACTGGGGCTTGGAGCAGCCTGGGACAGTGGAAGGTGTCCCTGTCTAGGGCAGAGAGGGGGAATTGGATGATTTTCAAAGTTCCTTCCAATCCAACCCATTCTGGGATTTTATGATAGATTGGAAAATCCAAGTGCCAGGTCTATACTGTGCTCCAAGGTGAACTGATCCAAAATTTTCCTTCATGATCCATGGTGCTGCCTTTGGCAGGGAAGAGCTGAGTGTGGATTGTTACAACCAGGCCTTCTGGAGACTTCTTCCATCTGCACCTCTCCCAGGCTGTAACTCACCATTTAGAATGAGGAGGGATCTGTACCAAAGCACAGCTTTGAGGTCATCCAACACTGGCTGGTTCTGCAAACCTCCCTGTTCCAGCAGTATCCCCTCAGACAGCAGAGCAATGATTTACATGGCCAGGAGATTTATTTCTCTGTGCTGGAAAGCCAAACAGATTTGTCTGGTGTCACCCAGTGGACAAGCCTGTTGGCCTTGTCAGTCAGCTTGAAAAATTGATTCCATTCTCCTGGTTTTAGCTGTTGGGGTTTTTCCTTCTCCCTGAAAGTCTTGTGAGGCTCTGGCAGAGCTGCATGGTCTGGGAATGACCTGACTAATGCAGGGATGGAGCCAGCCATCCTTTCCAAGTTTAAGAATCATCTTCTTGATTCTCCAAAACATGGAAAATCTGGAAAATCCAGAAAATGGTGCTTCCCTTCTAATAATAAATCTTGGTAGGACGTGGAGCCTGGTCTTCCATCTTTTATTGGTGATCAATAAAAGGAGGAGAAGGCCTTTTAGACTCTGGATTGTTCCAGCTTGAGGGCAGTGCTGGTGGCAGAGCATTCCTGATGGAGGGCCTTAGCTTCCCATGAACAGGAATATCAGTTCCCAAAGAGCTGACAAGCTCAGAATCAGCCCCTTTCCCTTCTGCCCAGCCCTTGGTTTTACCTCATTGAACAAATCTTGGATGCTAAAGGAAATATTTCACTGCAGCTGAGGTTGTGCTCACTTCCCAGCTCTCACAGGAGCTCAGGCTGAGCTGCTGTGCACAGAAATCTGACATTTCCCTTCCCAGTCACTCAGTGTAGCTTTGGCAGGACAGCAGAAGGTGGCCTGGTGACAAAGTCAAAGGAGGGGCCTCTGCTCTGAGATCAGCATAACAAGAAATGGGGTGAAAACTGCAAAATGCACTTTTGCTCTGTGTCAAAAGAGGAGGATAATTGAGGGGATTGATGCTGCCCCTCAGCCCTGTGCCTTCTCCTTTCACCCTGAGAGCTCTGCATCAGGCTGTGATGCAAACTGTGCTATTAAAATGGAATTCCTGAGACAGCCCCAATGCGTGCCACCCAAAGGATGTCACTTTGCATCCTCCTCCCTGAAACCCTGAGACTTACAAAGAAGTCCTGATGTGTTTTCACATGAAATAAGCCAACCCTAATGACTGCTGAAGGGTTCAGCCGGCAGGCTGCAAAACTCTTAAAAGATTTTATTTTTTTTTTTAAAGGGCTCTTCAGGAAAAGACCACTGGGAAAATGACACACATGGGTCTTCCTTGGCTGGTGGTGTGGAGTCACAGCAGCTGCTGTGTTTCCTTCTGTATTATTTAGGTGAGCTCTCAGCACAAATCTTTCCTCTCCGTGGAGGGGGAGGTTGGATATTAATTGGAACAGAAACCTTAATTCGCCGCTACACAAATCCCAGCACACAGAGTGTGCTGCACTGCATCTGCAAAACATGCTAAGTACCAAAAGGCTTTTAACAGGAGTATTTTTTGGTTTTTAAAGCCTGTTCTTGTATTACATTCCACTTTCAGCACCGCTAGAAGGAGATGACACATCGTGAAGATCCCGTGGGCTGAGTGCACCACACTCCACAGGCTCTCTTTGTTCCACCACTACATTCCTGTTTCCTGCAAGGATTGGGATTTCCCTCACAGCCTTCCCTTCCCCTCCTCTGACTGCATCGGTGGCTCTGTGGACTGGTTTTAGCCGGGGTAGAGTTAATTTTCTCCCCAGCAGCTGTGTTTGGGATTTGTGATTAATAACCCAGGGATATTCCAGCTGTTCCTGACCAGTGCTTGCACGGCATCGAGGTCTGTATTTTGTACTTACCAAGGCCCTTAGGAGCAAACTTCATATTGAAAGGTTTTGGAGTTAATTTAGCAAAAGAAATTATTTTCACTCGACATTATATTAGGTGTAACTACTCGATTTCTTTCTTTTATTATCTTCCCACATGGAGCTTCTTTTTCTGTCACAACAAATGAATGGCTGGACAACTCTGAATATCCTGCCTAGAAAGCTGTGAACCATAGGGCTTTTTGTATGTTTGACCACAGTTTTCCATATTTTCTGGGCTTGATTAGGAAGGAGAAGATAATTTTTTAAAGCTTTTTACCTCTAAGGGTGACAGAGATAAAAGCAAACCTTGGCTTGGATGCCAACTTCCCCAAATTCTTTCTGTTGGCAATGGAGGGAAAGGGTTTTCTCCAGAGCTCCCTAATCCACATTCTCAAAAAGGACATTTTAACCCATGCAGTAGCCTTGGAAGAGAAATTTTCTGACCCAGCACTGGGAGTGAGGTGGTGTCAGCTTTGATGTTTCATTAAATGCCCCCTGGACAACGTTAGGCGAAGGGAAACAGCTGGCAAATGTCAAGGAAAGGCTAAAATGAAATTCCTTAGTAAGGAACACGGGTGGATTTTCCAAGCAGGCAGTGTTTGATGGTGCTGCAGGAAAGTTTTCTATTTGCCCATATTTCATGGAGGCAGGAAAACGGGGGAGAATTGATTCTTGTAAAGGAATTCAAGTGAGTAGAGATTCAGTTCTCATTTGCTGGCTCTTGTACGAAGCCGGCAAAGAGTTTGCTCCTTTCATGGAGCAATTCCCAAGGATTGATCTCCTCAGCTCCTGTGTTCCCATTGCAAAGATCATGAGAATATTTGAGACCAAACTACAGCCTGGAAAGCCATAAGGGCTCTGAATGGAAGGAAAATGGAATACGTGCACGAGCTTGATTTAGCTCTAAAATGCAGATTATTAAAAGTGCGTTCTTGATGACACAATCCGAGTGACATTTAATGAAAAATGGGATATTTTGAAGTGGAAGGATCGGAAAATAACTCAGTGACAGCAATGAAAACAAGACACCAAACTGCCCTGCACACAAGGATGGTCATATATCACTAAAATAGATGAAGGTAACAGGAAGAAAGGACTAATTGTATTTTGGGAGGTGAACAAAGGAAGAAATAACTAATGGTTGTATGACACAGTTTGGGGGTCTTCTTGTTCTTCTCTTTTTTTTTTTTAACCAGCAAGAAAGTGTCACAAAAATGACACACCTAAAACTCCCCCCACAAAATGTGGTGGTTGCATTTTGTTTCTAAGGATTTTTTTCTCAGCGGCTGAATCAGTGTTTCAGTAATAACCATTTTCAGTAATAACCATCAGATAAAGACTCCCAGGGATCTGAGGTCCTCTTAATATCTCTTGTCAGGGAAATTTGGAGAAATTTGCCAGGCTCTTTCTGTTTATTCCTTCACAGGGAGGGAACGTCAGGCATTTATTTGGCTTTTGTTTCTGTCTCTGAGAAAACTCCATGTCTGTCTGTCCATGTAAATTAATCCTTGTACCCATTTATTCATGCCTATATATGTATTACTCTCTTCCTAATAAAAATAGGTACAGGGTGCTGTTAATTCAACAATCTGGAACACTGAAATCAAAGAAAATGGATGTATTAATATTAACGCTCGTGGCAAGCAGGAGCATATGCTGAATTTTATGCCCATTTTATTAGGATCAGCAGGTTCCTATCCTAGTATCAAATACGTTTGGTGCTGTAGCTTAACAGATCAGATTTATTTGCATTTCGTGGGCACCAATTCGACTGCAGGAGCTGCCAAACGTCACGAGGTGCTTGGGGGCAAGGTTTGATTTGGATCTCACCTTGTCAGTCCTTAGTGCTGGTGTGGTGCTTCAAATCTCTGCTCGTGTGAGCTACAGATTTCACTCTGTCCCAGATAGAAGAGATAAAACCTCTGCTTTCCTTCAGAAAATTTCCTTCAGAAATTTTTACTTTTTGCTATGAACTGACACCAACAGAACCCTGGGCTCTTCCAGCACTGAGTTGCAGCACCATGAAGGAAGAGGGAGGTTCAGGCTGTTTGAATGCTCATGCTTGAGAGGGAAGGAGAAATTCTGGATTTTTCCTGACTTGTCAGTGACTGCCAGCTGCCGTGGAGCTGTATTGTCTGCTGGCTCCGCACCCCAAGACTCGGTGCTATTTCTGAGTTGCCTTCAAAACCCTCACTCCCAGCAAAAGGAGCACTAAAAACCTCTCCCTGTGCCTGAGCAGTCTTTGGGAATTCAATGAAAGGCTCACCTCAGGGCATTTCTGACTGAAGGCAGAGAGAGCAGCTCCTGTGGATGTGCTGCTCTCTGAGCAGTTAATGGCATTTTGGCACATCCCTGAGGGCCTTTTCAGGCACAAATACAGAGCTCTGCACCTCTGGCCCCAGGGGATCTGCCAGGATGGTTGGGGTGTTTGTGATTCCTCTTCGCCTTTACCCTTCTGCTCAGGGCTGCAAATATGCAGAGAAACCTTCCTGACTGGAAAATTTCATAGAATTATGGAATGGTTTGGGTTGGGACACCTTCCACTAAATCTGGCTGCTCCAAACCCTGCTGAACATGACCTTGGTCACTTCCAAGGGTGGAGCACCCACAGCTTCTCTGGATGTTTGTTTGAACTGAACAGCCAAGAGAATCACAGAATTGGAAGAGACCTCCAAGACCATCAAGTCCAACCCAGCCTCAACACCTCAACTAAACCATAGCACCGGGTGCCACATCCAGGCTTTGTTTAAACACATCCAGGGATGGTGACTCCACCACCTCCCTGGGCAGACAATTCCAGCACTTTATCACTCCTTCTGTAAAAAACTTATTCCTAATATCCAAAATATATTTTCCTTGGTGCAGCTTGAGGCTGTGTCCTCTGGTTCTGTCAGTGCTGCCTGGAGAAAGAGCCCAACCCCAGCTGAGCACAGGCACCTTTCAGGGAGCTGTGGAGAGTGATGAGGTCACCCCTGAGTCTCCTTTTCTCCAGGCTGAACAGCCCCAGCTCCCTCAGCCGTTCCTCACTG
The DNA here is from genome assembly GCA_910950805.1 of Acrocephalus scirpaceus scirpaceus. Classification (NCBI taxonomy): domain Eukaryota; kingdom Metazoa; phylum Chordata; class Aves; order Passeriformes; family Sylviidae; genus Acrocephalus; species Acrocephalus scirpaceus. Next base: position 115,261,267 of record OU383774.1, on the reverse strand, counting down.
GGTTTGTGTTCCCAGCCCCTCACCAGCCTCGCTGCCTCCTCTGGGGGGAGCATCTCAACATCCACCCTAAAATGAGGGGCCAGAGCTGGACACAGCACTCAATGTCCACCCTAAACTGAGGGGACACAACTGGACACAGCACTCAAGGTGTGGCCTCACCAGTGCCCAGTCCAGGGGCAGAATGACCTCCCTGCTCCTGCTGGCCACACCATTCCTGACCCAGGCCAGGTGCCCTTGGCCTTCTTGGCCACCAGGACACACTGCTGGCTCATGTCCAGCTGCTGTCACCAGTCCCCCAGGTCTTTCTGCCTGGGCACTGTCCAGCCACACCATCCCCAGCCTGTAACATTGCAGGAGGTTTTTGAGGCCTAAATGCAGGACTCAGCACTTGGACTTATTTAAACTTCATCCTATTGGACTCTGCCCATCCGTCCATCCATCCATCCATCCATCCCTTCCAGGTCTTTTTGCAGAGCCCTCCCACCTGCAGAAGAATTGCTGTCCATGCCCTAATCATGAAAAACAAAATTAGGCTTCTGACATGAGTCTTTACTGGTGTTTTTTAAGATGTTTTTCCTGTCTTAAAGGCCAGATGGACGCCAGGCTGCTTTCAGTCCAGCAGAGGGGTGGAGAGAGCCCCCAAACCCAAACAACACGTGAACTGTAGAACCAGATTTTGTACCAGAACAGCAGTTTTTCTTGCCAGCCTTACCAAACCCACTTGCCAGTGAGAAATACACTTGGAGAAGGTGCCACTTTCATAGGAATAATTCAATTCTATCAGTTCCCTGTGTTTCCAAGTGAGCTGATGTGTTGCTGCTGATGAGGGTAAAGCAGGACAGAGTGAGTGGAATAAGGGGATTGGGCTCAAGTGATCATCACTGCCTTGGCTCCCTGTCCTGGGTGTGCAGGTGAGGCAAGGATTCCTCTCAGGATAGCTGGGATATTTACACTGTTTGGGGAGCTGGCAATGAACACTCAAGATGGCCTGAGGTGCTTCTGTCAACAGCCTCAGTTGCATTTCTACCGTGATGTGTCTCAGAAGACAACTCTACTTCTGCCCCAGGCACAGGAATCTGTTCCCAGCTTTTCCCTAAATATCTTTTGGGTTCTCCAGCAATCCTCATTAGCAGATATATTTGACTGTGGTACGTGACCATTGAAACCAGGGGCTTTGTTGCCCCTCAAACACACAGGTTGCTGCAGTGCCCCACAGCTCTTTTGGGGATATAAACCCATGTTGGCACCTCAGGCAGTGACAGTCTTGCCCTGAAGTCCTTTGGAAAGGTAAAACCAGTGTTTCTGAGGAGCTGAAATAATGTGGCAGTGCCTTTAAACGGCAACAAAATTAAATAAATTGAATTCTTATTGCCAAACGTTCTTGGGAAATTGGCTATTTTCTTTTTGCCTGCAAACAGCTGAAGAGGGATTATTAAATCTAAGGAATACAAATGCTAAGTAATATGAAGAGCTTGAATCAGACCCAGAGTTAAAACTGGAAATAATTCTGTCCCTAATCCACTCTGTGGTGCCCTGTGGTAAGATTGGTTGTCGTGCCAAAATCTAATAGTCTGCTTTCATCCTCCTTAGATAGCAGGACAAATTGGCCAGGGCACATTTTCACTGCATTTGGGCTTCTCATTGCACTCCTAGTTGGCTTTTAGAGGAGCATTTTGAATGTTCTTATCATTATCACCTGAAAAGATGTTTTCTCTCTGTATAAAAGCTAAATGGAAATGGAAGTTCGGGTTGCTTATGGAATACACGATTTTTTACTGACTTTTTAAAAAAATTGTTTTACTCTTGCACATTTAAGTAAAGCTTAAGGTGTTATAAAATCTTCAAACTGCAAGCTCTTTAGTCTTTTGTTTCTATTCATGTCTCTTTTTTTTGGCTTTAATCAGTGAATTTCTTGGCTTGGAAAACTTTCATGTAGCAACACCTTCAAACTGTGCACGCAATATATTGATACAGAGAGGTGTGGAAGGCATTTGGGCACTGAAATCCTCTTGAAATATTTTTAAACAACCTTGGAAATGCATAAATAACAGATCATCTCTGTAGCAACCATCTTTAAAGACAAATTAGTGGGTTTACCCCTTCTTACACCTACTGGTATGGAAATGGATTAACTGGGAGAAATTGGGAGGCACTGGTGATGAAATTACTGATACCAAGTTCAGATTTCCTGTGAGATTTGGTGTTTGTTTTTTTTTTTTTTTTCAGCCAGCTGAAAATAAAAGGTATGGCCTGGGACTGCTGCAGACATCCATTGATTGACCTCTCCAGAGCTGGGTGGCAGCTGCTCCAGCAAATGTTGCTGTTGCTGGTCGATAGCTGGGAGGGTTTTAGACAGTCCCTGCTGTCCCTGGTCACCCTGCCCAGGCTTTTGTTTTGTGCTAATTGGTGAAACTGGCTTGGGACCAGCTGGAGATTCAGTCAAGGGAAGAGATGGGTCAGATACCTTTGATTAGTTCTTGATGCAGAGAGGAATTTCTCCCAGGTTTTCTGGCTGCTCCCTGCAGTCCTGCTTGTGGTTGGCAGTTGACAGGAAGGAAATGATTTCCCTGGGTGTGTAAAACAGGCAGAAAGTCTGGAATGTCTGCAGGAAGCACAGAATGGGTTAGGTTGGGAGGGATCTTAAAGATGATCCAGTGCCACCCCCTGCCATGGGCAGGGACACCTTCCACTGTCCCAGGGTGCTCCAAGCCCTGTCCAGCCTGGCCTGGGACACTGCCAGGAATGAGGAGTCCACAACTCGCCTGGGAAAACTGTTCCAGTGCCTCTCTACCCTCACAGTGAGGAATTTCTTCCTAATATCCCATCTAACTCGACTCCCTTCCAATATGAAGCCATTCCCCCTTATCCTGTCACTCCATCCCTTGGAAATAATCTCTCTCCGTTTTTCTTGTTGGCTCCCTTCAGGTACTGAAGTGAGTTAATAATCAATAAAGAGCATAAGAAATAAAATTCTAATACTTTTCCGCTAAATTATCTCCCGCTCTGGGTTGCATAAGTGGTTTTGGTTTCTCTGATCCTGTGCCCCGGGGCAGGGACTGCATTTCCAATTTCTGTGGAGAGCACAGAACATCACACAGCTCTCATCAGACAGCTTTACAAACAAGCCATGTCGCTGCCTGGGATCCTGTCAAAACTGTGAGAGCAGGAATGGCTCAGGATGGGGAGTTCACTGCACTTAAAAATAGATGTGTGCTCCTCGGGGATGTCTTTCCCAAGATTGCTGGTCCAGCTGTGAGGGAATTGCTAATCCTGGTCTGGCACAGAGGGAAGTCAGGCAGGTGATCCCAGGAAGGACCTGGAAGTGGATGGGTGAAGAGAGGAATGAACCATCCCAGGAGGATCCACAAAACCCTACAGGCTGAGCTGCCTTTGCTGCTCTGAAAGGGAAAAACTGGCTCTGCTTAATCCAGACACAGTGCTTGAGTAATTATCAGCTTCTTAATTGATGGTGTGGTAGACTGAGCCTGAAATGTCCTGGAGACTGCTGATTATTCCCTTAAAATGCCCTGCTGTGAGCTGCAGTGTTTGGAGAGCTCCCGAGGATGTTCAGAACATCTTGGAGCACCCAAGACAAGCCTTTCCCACTCTCTGCCAGATCCCTCACCTGATCAGGCAGGTTTTGTGCCTGGTGTGACCTTCCAGGCTGTTTTTTTCACTATGAGCCAGGTCTAACCCAGTGGGTTTAAAACCAGCAGGGAATGTTGGCAGGAGTCATGGCCACAACAGGGAATGCACTGTAGATGCATCCCGAGGCTCCAGTGCAATGATCCACCCACACCAGCTGAGCCTGTTGCACGATGAGGACTTCAAAGTTTGTCCTGGAATATTGGAGGCAAAAATAAATGCCTTTAATGGCTAATTAGATAAAAAATATATTGATGTTTTCCTGGCTTATTCCTGATAACCAGAGCTGTGATCTTCCATGACCTTTGTTTCTCCAGAAAGGAAGTTCATCTACCCAGCAGGATTAATTTCAGATGGAAGTTATGGAATTAAATGAACAATTACAAGTAGAGAAAGGGTAAATAAGGGTAAATAAATAGCCTGAACAAGTTGGTGTGTTCCTACACGTAAATCATGGAATCATGGAATGGTTTGGGTGGGAAAGGATCCTAAAGTTCAATCCAGTTCAACCCCAGGGACATCTTCCATTGACCAGGTTGCTCCAAGCCCCATCCAACCTGGCCTTTTCTGTCTTACATCATTCCATCCACTTTTACAACTGACAATTATTATTTCATTTTTTTCCTTGGGGCAGATTCAATTTTCAAATATCATTTGGAGAATTTCAAAATAGCCCTGGTTTGAATGAATGTTAAAAGACCATCCTCATTCTCCATTTTTGTGAGATTATTTGCCACCCTGTCCAATCACCTCTGGAAAATCTCCAGCAGTGGAGCCACGGGATGTCCCTGGGGATGTTTTTCCAATGGCTGGTTATTCTTATTGAAAAAAAAAATCATTTTAGGCCAAAATGACGTTGAGAATTTTCAATTCTGCTCCTGTTTTCAACAACCAATGCAACGAGGTGCTCTATTGCAGCAGGAACATGGATATTTGTTTGTTGGCTGGAAAGATTATTAGTTCTAAACCTCTGTTGTAGACTATTTTATTAGGAATGGAGGCATTAAGTCAGGTAACACAGTTTAAACCAACAAAATTGTGATGGAGGAAATAATCATTAAGCATCTCACAAGCAGGTGGATTTATGCTATGATCTGTACATGAGGGATTAAGGTTTCACATGAAAGCTGGAATACCAAATTCCAGCCTGCACTCAGCTATTTTAGCCTAGAGAAAAACACAAATGCATTTTCAAAGAGAAACTCCAGGTGCCCAAAGCCATTCCAGTTGCCCTGTGAAATGTTGTGGGTTTCAGTTCCTGAATGCTGTTGTTTGATATACTTGAATTTGCTTTATTTTTTTTTAATGTAATGGATTATTAGCAGCGTTCTTCTGGTTTTTTTCCTTTTCTTGGTGGTTTCTACTCCCTGTCTGCATTTTGTGCAATATTGCTGAAGGGTTTTTTTGAACTTGCCTGGTTTGTAGGCAGGATTGAAATGGTCCTTGAACAGGATCTACAGGCAAAGGTGTCCATGTGCATCAGGAAATATCCCTGACTCAAAGTATTGCCAATACTGCAGATAGCACAGGGTTGGAGACACAGTTTCTTTGCCTTGCAGGGGAAATTTTGGCCTTCCAGAGCTAAATGAGCTGTAGCTCTGCTGAGGAATACCTGATCCAAGGTAACCACTCAAATGAGAACGTGCTCTGATTTTTTAAAAATTTATTTATACGTAATCTTATTTTCTCTGTTAATTCATTCCTAGATTACAGCTCTGACCTTGTAATGTAGAGTATATTGGATTTTGACTTTTTGTTGCACTGACTTCAGCATCAATGACCAGACTACTCCTGAGCTCCAAAACCAAATTCCCTGTGGGAAGAGATGCTTTTGATGGACCTGTAGTTCTTTTTTTATAGGCCTTGCAACAGCTCCTGAAGAACCTTCGATTTTAGCAGCACCTTTTATCTGCTCTGTTACTTCTGCTGAAGGGAATGTTTATTTTTCAGGTCTTTTCTGGGGTTTATTTTCAGGCAGTTTTTTTTTTTTTTTTGAAAGGACTTTAGGTTTTTGCTTGCTACTGATGTCAACAGGATACTCTGTTTTCTTTGGAAAAACCTGGAATTCTTGTGATGGGAGGATAGAGGATTCTCTTGGCCTTTCCACCTCCTGTGTGGGGTGTGCCAAGGAGCTCTCAGCAAGAGAACCAAGGAGAAGGCACAGGGAGCAGAGGTTTGAGACATTAAATTCTGAGTGGTGGTGGCAGACGTGGCTCCCTCCTGTGCGAAAAGCACTGGAAGAGGAAAGGGGGATGATTCACTTTGTGTGTTCCAGCTGAGGGCAAAATCCATCCTGGACCAACTGGAATTTCTGCACTTGTCCTTAGGGAAAGAGTGTGGGCACATCGTGGAGCTCTGTGGGCTCCCTTGGTGCAGGAGGGAACACACAGATGGAAAACCACGGGAGAGGGCTGTTTTCCCTCAGGAAGCTCAGCTGGTGGAGCACCGGGGCCATCCTGCCCAGCCACCCTGGGAACAGAACGAGGCGTGGTGGGAGGGAAAGAAGGCACTTGTGCACCTTGTTTGGCTCTGGGAAGCAGCATGGGGGGATTCAGGCTGAGCAAAGTGTGTGTGTGCACTGAAATTCCTGGGAATTATCAGGGAAGAAAGAGATGGAGCTCCTTGGGAGATCCTGCATTAACAGACATCAGCTCCTAGGATGTCAGGCTCTGCCTCTGCCACGCTGCTGGTGTGGGGCTTGTTTGCACTGCTGAGGGATACTGGCAGCCCTAAATGCTGACACGGATATTCCAGGGCAGTTCAGGAGTGAAGCTGCAGAGACTTGGAGCTGGAAATGATGCCTTAAGTTTTAACTTTGCTGTATTTCAGACTCTGTGCTGCCCAGGGCTGCAGCTCTGAGCTCACAGTCAGGGTCACTCAGCTCTCTGCACACAGCAGGGACACAAAACAAATCCTTGTCCTGCTGCACACCAAGGACAACTTTCAGGCCCAAAAGCATAAACAACAGTAGCTGAAGGGAGAAACAAGAAGGATGGGACCTCCCAACCTGAAACTGTAATTGGACAATTAAACCCCAATCTGCAAATTCACCAAAACTTATAAAAGTGTGAGACCTTGTGTCCTGTTGTCCATTTTGGTGACCATTTTGGGTCCACTTTGGATGTAGCCCTGGCCAGGCCCTGTCCTGCCCAAGGTGAATCCTTAAAGGCCTTTCAATAAATCTCTACTTTTTCTCTAGCTCTGTCCAGTCTCTGTTCCAGGTCAGCCTTCCCAAGGCATTGGTTTTTGTCAACCCAGATGGGACAAAGGCAGCCCCTAGGCAGCACAGAATCTGAAAAAGAGAAAAGCTAAAACTTAAGGCATCACAAGAATCAACTGTTCCTGAACATGTTTGAGAGAAGCAGGACCTGCAGGACCGGGAGGGATACCACGGAATCATAGCATGATTTGGGTTGGTAGGGACCTTAAAGATCATCTCATCCCACCCCTGCCATGGACAGGGACACATCCCACTGTCCCAGGCTGCTCCAAGTCCCAGTGTCCAACCTGGCCTGGGACACTGCCAGGGATCCAGGGGCAGCCACAGCTGCTCTGGGCACCCTGGGCCAGGGCCTGCCCACCCTCACAGGGAACAATTCCTGATTCCCAAGATCCCATCCAGCCCTGCCCACTGGCACTGGGAAGCCATTCCCTGGGTGCTGTCCCTGCAGCCCTTGGGAATTGTCTCTCTCCAGGGTTCCTGCAGCTCCTTCAGGCCCTGCAAGGCCACCCTGAGCTCAGCCCAAAGCTTCTCCTGGCCAGGCTGAACAATCCCAGCTGTGCCAGCCTTTCCTCCCAGCAGAGCTGCTCCAGCCCTCTGCTCATCCTGGGGCCTCCTCTGGGCTCTCTGCAGCAGCTCCACATCCTCCCTGTGCTGGGCTCCAGGTTTGGATGCAGCTCTGCAGGTGGGGTCTCACCTGAGGGGGCACAGGGGCATAATTCCAATCCTTTTCCTGACCCCTCTGCTGAACCTCAGCCCAGGGCACAGGCGGGGAGGCCCAGCTCTCACCCACCAGCATCCCCAAGCCCTTCTCTATCTCCATATGGGAAGGTTAGGATGGGATGTGCTGGCAAACTTGTCAGGGAAAGCTTGCAAGGCATCATTGTTTTCCCGTTCTCCGCTGCTCCTGGTTTTATCCCCTGCATTTGCATTTGCATAAGCACCAAGTCAGAACAGAAGTTGAAAATCTCCCAGACAGCAGCGATTTGAAGTGCTGCCTGTACAACTTTGCTGAAATATGCATGGAAGGAATTTCAGCTAATACATTATGAATTTTGGTAATGCCACTTCCCTGGCAACCTCAGATACAGATCATGAACATGAATATTTAGAAAATATTCACATAGTGAGGGCTCGGGCTCTGCTGCCAGGGAACAGGGACAGGAGGAGAGGGAACAGCCTCAGGCTGGGCCAGGGGAGGCTCAGCTTGGCCAGCAGCAGGAATTTCCCCATGGAAAGGGTGCTCAGGCCTTGGCAGGGGCTGCCCAGGGAGCTTTGCAGTGCCCGGGATCCCTGCAGGTGTCAACTGGAGGTGGCACTCAGAGCTCTGGGCTGGGGACAAGGTGGGCATGGGGCACAGCTGGGACTTGATGACCTTGGAGAGCTTTTCCAACCTCGGGGATCCTGGGATTCTGTGAAAATTTGTTGTGTGTGTCTGTCTGAACCTGCCTGTGCACACACCTGTGTGTGACACAAATGAGATTCTATTTTTTTGTAATCACTCCAGGGTTTGGTTTTGTAATCACAGATGATTCTGTCTTGATGCACATTGGAGATAAAAATATTTGTATCAGTTTTTCCTGTTATCCCTTCAGTTCCTGTTTAGTGACTCTCTGTTCCTAATGCATTTAGGCAATGGAAAAGAATGATTTCATGAGCTATTTATAGGAAAAACCTTTAAAATAACACTTAAGGGGGGATTTTTTAATGGAAGATTTTATTTATGCTATAAAATTGGAATAAATAATTGCACACTGTGCAGAGCAACAATCCCTTTCTGTCATGTTTTTACAGTCTTCATAATATTCATATCGTCTCAAAATTTGAGTGATAACTTTCCTGTGGTGCCTTCCATCAAGCCTAGTTAGAACATATATTAAAATGACAGTTCATTAGGGTGTTGCCAATGTAGCTGCAAAGCTTTCTATCATTTTCTGAACTGTTATTGCTTATATAATAAAGCCACCAGCAAATAATAATCTTCATGTCACACGCTGCTCTTGGGATGGATTTATTGAGGTGAATATAAAGTAATGTGAAGTAATGATTACAGGAAGGAAAAAACAAGGAGTTACCCCATCAGTCTTCTACACCTCTAAAGATGAAATGACTGCTGCAGTAAAATAATACTGTGACAACTTTGTCACTTTATTCTCAAGATGGTGCTAAAGGACTGTGATCTTTTTAAATTTAGGGGATAAACTGCCAAAAAAAAGCATATTTGGCTTTGTGTGAATTGATGTAACAGAAACAAAAATTGATTATTTTTTGTTTTAAAATGTGTGTGTGCTTGGAGTGACACCAGTTGGCTTTGTTAAACAGACTTTCCTCACACTCAAATACAGCTGAGTCCATCAGGTGACCAAATTTCACGATCAATTTAAGATGAAACTCTTAATATATAAAAAAATTCTGATGCACTAACTCAAACACGAGCTAAAAGCACACGAATGGCCGGATTTTTAGGTGGAAATGCAGCACAGGTAATACTTGAATAATTGCTGGATTTTACCATGAATGCCGTGATAATGAGCAGCACTCAGACCTTGTAGCTCTGAAGTTTCTGGTGCACCACCCTTGGGAGAACCCATGGAGAGAGCAGAGCCTCTGGCAGCTGGTTTAGCTTGGATTTGAGGAAATTTCTGGCTGTTTCTCTCTGTAAAATAACAAACTGGCCCACTGCTCTTGGGATTTTTTTGGGAGTGGCTCTGGAATGATGGATAAATCCCGTTACCATCTCCAGGGTTGTGAGCAATGGATTTGCAGAGTATTCTCAGAGCCTGGCTGGAAGCTCACAGGGTTTTGTACATCTGTATCCAACCCTGAGATAAGGTGTGCTGGCTTGGAAAGGCTGTGGGATAGAGAAGACATTGTTGAGAGAGATTGAAGTGGAAATGAGTTTCAAACCATGGCCTTGCCAACAGAGCAGAGATTTTGGAGAATCAGAACTGTGAAAGATGCATTGTAGCAACACCATGTGGGGTAAAATAATATTTTGGAGAATCAGAATGGTGAAAGATGCACTGTAGCAACACCACGTGGGGTGGGGTAAAATAATCAGTGATTAATGTTGGAAGTATTAGCAGCATTGTGTGGCAAAACTCATAGGCTGAAAAGCATTTATAAGGTATTTTAATCAAGAAATAACTTGGCTTCTGATAGAAGAGTGTTGAGTTTTACATCTCTGGTGTCTCACCTTTCTATGAGATTGATAATGGAATAAAATCTTTTTTAAATGACTCTCAGTTGCCCCATCTCTGTAGAGCTGGGTTTTTCCAGCAGAGGGGGTGATGCATTTCCTGCCTTGGGGGCAGGGAGAGATTAAAAATTGGAAAAATTCAAGTGTTTCCCTGCTCTACCTGTGAGAACACATTCCCGGGGATTCTCCTGGATGGCTTTTCAAAGGCAAACACATCTCCAGCTCGCCTGCCTTTGATCTTCCATCTCCAACAGGCATTTTAACAACAGCCTCTTGTCACGTTGATTTATTTGAGTTTATGAAGGCTGTTTTCTTTATTCTTACAGGACTAATGGGCAGAAGCAGCTCAGAAATTCTGCCAGCAATGAAAAAGGGGAAGCTGATTTTCTCTGTGTGGGGAACAGAAGGTGCTGAGGACTCCTCTCCATCCCTGCAGCAGGTGCAGGTGTCTGCCTGAGGGAGATTAATGAACTCTGCTGCTTCCTTCCTCCCTGATTTCCACTTTCTGTCCGTGTTTTATAGCCCTCCAAAGAGGCAGCATTCTCCCAAATCCATCAGCACTGGGTGCCTTGTCCCAGCACCTTGCTAGAGAGGATGAGGAGTCTGACAAGGAATAGATAAGGTGGAGATGTCTGGCCGTGAGTGCTTTCCTCAGCCATAAACCAAGCCAAGAAGGAAGGGAATTCCTGAGGGCTCTGGAATTAGGAGCTGTTCCTCAGCAAAGGCTCTTCATTAATGGAGCTGGCAGCAGAATCAGATCATGCGTTCAGCAGCATCTCTGAATGGTTTGGGTTGGAAGGGACCTTAAAGCCCATCCAATCCCAACCCTGCCATCCAATCCCACACCTCCCACTGTCCCAGGCTGCTCCAAGCCCCAGTGTCCAACCCGACCTTGGACACTGCCAGGAATCCAGAGGCAGCCACAGCTGCTCTGGGCACCCTGGGCCAGGGCCTGCCCACCCTGCCAGGGAAGGACTTTTATGTCACTGGCACATACCCTAAGAAATCTCCACCCTGAATTCAGCCCATCACCACCTCATCCAATCTAATGAAAGGTTGTCCAAGATACATAAATATTTATACACCTCCAAATACGTGCCTATAAATGTGTGTTTGTATAGATCTGACACTGAAGAAAAACTTTGTGGATATGGAAATTGCTTCCTTTTAAATGAGGAAAAAAAAATTAGAACCAGGTCTTTAATCCCTGGTACATCAAATATTACCTCTAGTTATGCAGGAAGAGAATTGAGCAGGATATTAAAGCTTGAAATTACTGAGCTGTTTGTAGAAGTAGTTAGTGAACGTGGGCAATAATCTGTTGTTTAAAAAGCAAAATCCCCAAGGGTCTGGAGTCCATGTGTTCGGTGTGCAGGCATGGGGTGTCTATTTAATAGATTAATATTTCACAGGCCAAGAGCAATTTGCATGACAGACTGTAAATTAGAATGGCTCCCAAACCAGCCGGTACAAATGGATTCTGAGCAGTGTGAATCAATAACAGACAGTTCTCTAGCAGCTTCCCCTCTGCTGGGGGCACACAAAAGCTGAAACTCCACATCTGTCGTGCTGTTGCCACCTTGGGAATGCCTGGTACGACACATCCCACCCACATCTTTGTTCTCGTCAGCTCTTTGACATTTTCTGTTGAAAATCCTGGCGTGGAAACTTATAGCCCTGTGTGGAAAATTAAGCTCCTCCTAGTCTATGCCTAAGAAAATCAAATTTTTTTTTTTTTTATATACAGGTATGCAGCTGACATTTATTTGAGCACAACTGCCTCATAGCCATGGTCAGTGATGATCATGGAGAGACACACTGCAGATGAGGATTTCCAGAGGGACACCAATTCTCTGTTTTCCTGTGTCCCACCTACCAAGCATTCTCTGGAGCTGCCCCTCTGAAAGTGCTCCTGCTTGGTTTGCTGATGGCATCTTTAATTTGTTTGTTCTTGTCAAGGAGACCATGAATCCCTCCTGTGCTTTCCTAGATCTGTAAAGAGTTTTCTGTGCTCCTCTCTTGCTGATCCTCAGCTCCCATGCTCTTCCTCCTTGGATCTCATTTAAAAGCACTTTTTATTTTCTTCTATTTCTTTGTTTGTTTTACAAGCTTGTGTTCATTCCCAAGGATCCTACATCCTTCTTCTATGATAGGATGAATTTTTTTGTCATTTATTTTGCATGAGTTATTATTAAAAAACCAACTTTCCTCTCAGAAAAACCCTAGCCCAAACCAAAATACCACAAAACCAACCAAAAATCCCAAAGACCTCCTTTGATTGCCTCCATCCCTGGGGTCACTGCTCATTTACCTCCATTCCCATCAGCCTGATCTCTCTGTTCCAATAATCATGGAATCCCAGAATGGTTTGGGTTGGAAGATTATTAAATCTTAAATCATTAAAGATGATTCCATTCCACCCCCTGCCATGGGCAGGGACACTTTCCACTGTCCCAAGCTGCTCCAAGCCCCAGTGTCCAACCTGGCCTTGGGCACTGCCAGGGATGTAGAATCCACAACTTCCCTCTACTTTTGACCTCTGTTCATTATCCCTTATCCTGAAGCCTGATGGTTTTGAACAGTTTCAAGGGCATATTTCTAGTACCTGTACTTTCAAAGAAATGTGGATTTGAGGAGGCTATCCTTGTGGAAATAGGATATTAAGATTCTCACCTTTCTCTTCCCTCCTTGCAACTTTCCTCTGTTTCTGTTGGACTGCAATTCATTCTCTGATTTTTTTGTCTTAATTCCCTCCAGGTCTATCTGACAGCTGAATGTTAATATGCCTGATAAAGGATTTTTTATTCTCCCCCTCTCTTCCAAACCTCTGTCTTGTCTTCATTCCCAGCTCTGGCTGTTGGTGTGAGCAGAGGGCTCTGTTATTTCTGTCTCAACAGCACTTCACCATCTCAGCATCATCTTTAATTCCACTGCTTTCCCTCACTCCTTCACTGCTTGGTTGGGTGTTCTTGTAATGGTCTTGTACTTCTTTTCTATCTGATCCCATTCCTGCAGCTGCTGTAATTCCAACTCTGTGTGACACACAGTGAGTGAAGCACAGCCTGCAAAGCTGCTGCCAAGATATCCCTGTCCTGCCTCTCTCATCCCCGTCCACTCTTCCCTGCTCCCACTTTTTTCTACCCTCTGCCTGTATTTTTTTTTCTCTCTGAAGTTTCTTCTGCCTTTCAGAAAGCACAAGGGATCAAATCCTGGTTTTAAACCTGCTCTTCTCTCCTCTGTCTCTCCACCCTGCACCTTTTATGAGTGGAAGGTCCCAGGAAAAGTCCCATCCTCAGGGAATCTCTAGGTCCCTGAATTACAAATTCCTTGTGCTCTTCCTTGTGAGTGTGAACTCTCTGCTGCAAGAGCTGCATTCATGGCTTGCCACAGCATGGTGAGATTGCCTGATATCCTAAAAAATTGAAAACTTTAATGGATGACTGGCATGAAAAGGAGGAGGTAAAAGTGCTTGGAAAGTGAATTACTCCAGGGACAGTCACAGCTGCCTGGTCAGTCTTATTGAACTGGTTCTTTCTAAGCCTCAAGGCACACACTATGAATTTATCAGTGCATTTCTGTGCACAAGAGGAGCACACAAAAGGAAGAAACAAAGCAGCCTTTTTATGTTTTTTTTAACTCTGCAGCAATCCATGGATGCTTGGCTGAGATGGGCTAATATTAAAAAGAAAGCACATTGTCACACTCTTCCCACACCTCCGAGCAACAGGCTGAACTCTACAGAAGAGACAGTACTCCCTAACATCTGACTGAAGCACATTGGCTTTCCCTGTGCCAAGAGGAGGATGGAAATGGTATCAACACCTTGCTTTAAAAACACTCTGAGCAAAGATTAACAACAATAAAAAAAAACAAAACCAAAAAACAGAACAGAAGAAGGCAGCTTATATTTGGAGCTGAAATTGTGATTTACACAGAAAATTTCAGTGGTAAGCAATTTCATTGCTTTTCTTTTTTATTTTTTTTAATTCATTTTAGAGGATTTTTACCTCTTAGCTGTCCCTGAGACTATTAATTACCTGGAGCACAGCAAACCACCAGCAGCTCTGGCTTCCTCCTGGGCAGCACTGCCCATTCTCTTTTCCTCATCTCTAAAAGCAAGATATGCTCTGAAAGTATGAGACAAGAACTTTCCTTCCTTCCTTCCTTCCTTCCTTCCTTCCTTCCTTCCTTCCTTCCTTCCTTCCTTCCTTCCTTCCTTCCTTCCTTCCTTCCTTCCTTCCTTCCTTCCTTCCTTCCTTCCTTCCTTCCTTCCTTCCTTCCTTCCTTCCTTCCTTCCTTCCTTCCTTCCTTCCTTCCTTCCTTCCTTCCTTCCTTCCTTCCTTCCTTCCTTCCTTCCTTCCTTCCTTCCTTCCTTCCTTCCTTCCTTCCCTCCCTCCCTCCCTCCCTCCCTCCCTCCTTCCTTCCCTCCTTCCTTCCCTCCTTCCTTCCTTCCCTCCTTCCCTCCCTCCTTCCTTCCCTCCTTCCCTCCTTCCCTCCTTCCTTCCCTCCTTCTCTTCTTTTTCCCTTCCTTCCCTCTCGCTCCACTTCCCTCTCCTTTTCCCCCTTTCCCTGTTTCCCCATTCCCCTCGTTCCTCACCGATCCCTATCCCATTGTGATTCCCCAACACTCACAAATGCCAATCCTTCCCCTGATCCTCCCCCCAGCAGATTTTGCTGTTTCAGTTCCCCAACATCCCTGGCTATATTTAGCCAATTTGTCTAACTGAGTAGGGAAAAAAAAACTCCTTTACTTTCTGTAGGGAATACCAGCAAAGCAGCAAATATTGCCATGGCAACGAGCCTCTCAATCCATCAGGCTCCTGCAGTATCTAATACATAATCTGGAAGGCAGGGACTGGCATGGAAAAATGAACATAACATATTGGCACTTCAGGATTTAATATCCTTTCCCTGTGACCTTAATTAGCTCACCTTATTTGGGCTAATTATCCAATTTTGGAGAGAAACTTCTCTTGTAGTTGGCTTTCCTGAGGAAAGCCAATGTGTGATCTGCCTTCATTAAAATGCAACTTTTGACTTTTTCCCCACAAACATGCCACAAAATGGGAGTTTCTATAGTAACACACAATGCAGGCTCCATTTGAAATTATAATCTTTTGATAAAAATGAGTTTCCCCCAGTCCTCTTCTCTATATATTTCCTTTTTCTTAAAAATTTGGCTTTGCCACTCTGGTTTACCTCTTCTCTGTTCCTAAGGAAGTTTGAAAAGAGTTCCTTAAAATTAAAAAAAGCACTGCTGAACTTAAAATTACACATTGCCACCCCTCATTTTCATATGTACGTTATAAATTTTGTATAATTTGGTAACTTCTTCACCTCCTCTTATTCTTCAATTATTAAATTTGTTTGCTATGACTCTTTTATCCCACGGGAAAAAGAGATGTGCTTTGCAAGGATTGTTAGAAAGGCCTTTATCAAGTTTAGTGATAGGCCTCAGATTTTTAATCTGTTTTTTTTTTGACAAATTCTGTTATGGGGTCTGCTTTTCACTCATTCAATTTAATAATTTTAAAAGAAGTTAATCCCTGACCATTTTCAATAACATTTAGGAAGCATTTCCAGGCCTTCTGCTGCTGAGTGGGAAGATGCAGATCCATAAAATCTTTTATCAAGGCTTTGGAAGTGGAAGTGGGAGGGAAGGAGAAGAGAAAGATTTGATTGGAGTTGGGGTGTCCAAAATAGGAGCTTGCAGCAGTGAAATTTCGTGGAGAGCCAACCTGGCCTTAAAGTTTTCCAGGAAACCCACAACTTTTCTGGATAAACTCTTGATTCCTGATATACCTGAGTAGCAATCAGTGAGGTCACACCTCACTGGGATCCACCCACTCAAAATGATTGGGATAAAGAAATAATTTAACAGAGCCCATGAACCTCTCCCTTTCCTTTTCATGCCATGATCACGGGCACCTGATAAAATTAGGAGGCAGAGAAACAGTAGGAGTTCTTCTGTTCACTTTCAGGGGGTTTGTATGGTGCTTTTCAAGATTTCACTTTGAAACATTACAGCCCAGCACACATGATTGAATGGATTCTAAAAATACACAGCCCTCACCCACAAATCAGTGCACCAGCATGAGTTACTTGTGCCTTAAATAGTAATACTCCCCTAAATAATAATGTTATCACCAAAAAGACACTCAACTGCATGCAAGAGCAATATGGCATAGGAAGCTAACTTAGCAGGAGGTCTGGAGGTAGTTCTGTTCTGCTTTATCAGAAAAAAAAAAGAAAAATTGCCAGTACACCATCCAGGAGGTCTCAGAGGAAACGATTCTTTACCTGTCATTAAAACAGCTACTCAAACAATGCTAAAACACAGCGCAGGAGAAGAAATTTAAACTGCCACCCAAACTGTCAAGTGAAAGTATAGGTTTTAAACCTCAACAAAAAAAGTGCTGTTTCCAAGGGCAGGGAATGATGTTGTTTGTTGTCCTTTGGTTTGCAGGTAGGTGAGCAAATGTTTCATGACACATGACATGACTTCATTGTGTAGGATCCCGGGAGAAACAGAGGAATCCTGTGATGTAGAGAGAGCAGGCTCAGCCTGACAATGATAAATATGTCAGACGGTGACAATCATTGTGTGATTTAGCTCCTGTGAATGAAGGAAAATGGTAATTGAAAGTGTCATGGTTTGGAAGCATAATCATCTCCCCATCACTCATCCTCAGGCAGTCGGAGGAGAACGCAGCTTCCTTTGTTCTGTGTGTGAGGTGTGAGCTGCCTGGAGACATGGATGGAGATGTGGAGTCAGGCAGGAGGGTCAGCTCTGACCTCCCAGGTCATGGAATCACAGAATCCTTAAAGCTGGAAAGGACTTCCAATCTCACAGAGTCCCAGCTGTGCCCCATGGCCACCTTGTCACCCTGAGTGCCACCTCCAGGTGACACCTGCAGGGATCCCGGGCACTGCAAAGCTCCCTGGGCAGCCCCTGCCAAGGCCTGAGCACCCTTTCCATGGGGAAATTCCTGCTGCTGGCCAAGCTGAGCCTCCCCTGGCCCAGCCTGAGGCCGTTCCCTCTCCTCCTGGCCCTGTGGCCCTGGGAGCAGAGCCTGACCCCCCCGGCTGTCCCCTCCTGGCAGGGACTTGTGCAGAGCCACAAGGTCCCCCCTGAGCCTCCTTTGCTCCAGGCTCAGCCCCTTGCCCAGCTCCCTCAGCCCCTCCTGGGCCTCCAGCCCCTTCCCCAGCTCCCTGCCCTGCCCTGGACACGCTCCAGCCCCTCCAGGGCTCTCCTGCCCTGGGAGTTTGAGGTGCCTCAGCACCTCAGTGGTGTCAGGGGGCACAAGGACAAGTGCATCTGTCTGAGGTATTTTACCACCAGCTGCGCTGGAATCACCTGTGTCTGCCCTCAAGGAACACAGGGTTTTATTTTGGATGAACTTTTCTGGTTTGCACCATTTTTCTTGCAGGTATGTGGATTAAGAACTGTACTTATGGAGTGTGAGGATGACAAAGTGGGGTGAGTTCAGCAAAGAACAGCCAGGACTGGAGGCCCTGGATGCTGATGTGGATTATAAAATCTAACAGGGTGATTAGAGCAAGGTTCTGCAAGCTGGCAAATGTTTGAAGAAGGGAGATAGGGGAATTATTTAGGAAGAAAGAGCAATCTCTCATTACGTGGCAGAATTTCAGTGCCGTGCTAACAGTGAGGATCAGCAGGTGAACACAGCTGTGTCCTCCTTTTCCTGCAGAGACAGAAGCCTGTGAGACATTCCTAGGCAGGAACAGCAAAGGGAGAAATGCTGAAGTCGGGGATTGACTGGTTTTGAAGAGCAGAACAGCCCCATTGCACAATCACTGCCATCCCTGGCTCTGAAAACACTGCTGGACTCCCTCAGACAGGACAGATCCTGCAGGTCTCTGCCTTCTTGCTGGTTTATATTTTAACAGCTCTTTCACTGTTGGCAATGGCTCTCACTGGAGTCTTTTTGGTTTTCTCCTCCATGTAGTTCAAGATATTTTATGGTGAAAGGAACAGTGGTAAATAAAGTTAGAAGAGGCTGAGCTGTGAGCATGGGCAGTCACTCAGCAGTAACACACTTTGAATCAGTGTGTTCTGTACACACAATTCCAGGCATTATTTGCCTTTAAGATGGGTAATATTGTCCCTGTTATCCCCTGTCAAATGTTTGGAGAGCAGTGAAGGCAGGTGAAAAATACAGGGAGAACATAGTTCAGCTTTAGGGATTAATTTAATGCCCAATTAAAAGGCAATTAAAAGACATCTGTCCAAAACACCCTGATAAAACCTTTCTCTCATTGTTTATCTTGGAAAGTGCAACTGGGCCCTTTTTCCAATGAAGCTGGATATTTGTCTTTCACTTCAAACAGTTTATCTTGCCATGCTCTGTGATATTTTCCAGTCATTGATTCTGGACGCATTTGCAAACAATTTTCAAAGTCTAAGGTTTTAAAAATCCAATACTTTCTGGTACTACCTGTTTAACAGCTGTACTTGTACATCTCAAATGTTTATTTTTTCCTGGATTGTTTTCCCCTCAGCTGTTGGCCAGCATTCTGTGCTGTCCCCCACATTCTATTTCCTAGAACATTGTGGTCTCTTCTCTGCTTGATAAGGCTGATCCAGGACAGAAAGGTTTCTACAGCTTTCAGAAACATTGATCCTTTCTTTCACCCTCGAATTTGACTCATGTGCTCCCTGTGGAGACAATTGATTGGACATTTTTAATGACTTTTTTCATCCTGAGTGAATACGAACTTCCTGCTCTTTACAGGTGGAAGCTGCTCTTCCAGCACTGCACAGTGTTCACTTCTCCAGCTGAAGAAGTTGTTTGGCACCTCTGGAAGATTTAAGTGGATGTTAAATAAATGTAGAGAAAAGCTTTGCATTAGAAACGCATTAAAATTATGACACCAAGCCCCAAATAATATAATGGAATGGTTTGGGCTGGGAGAGACCTTAAAGATCATCCAGTGCCACCCCCTGCCATGGGCAAGGACAGCTTCCACTGTCCCAGGCTGCTCCAAGCTGGATTTGAATGATTCCAGGGATAGTTAAGTGTGACAGTTCTGGCTTCTTTTTCTCTCTGCTAAGGTTGGGATTAATACATGAGAGTCGCTGTTCGTGTTTGGACTTGGATGTTTATTATTTCTTATCTATTTACAGACTCACGAGCTGTGAGCTCTAACCAGTAAGTCAAAAAATGAAAGTAAAATGGAGCACTTCTAACTCTTTCCAAGGTTATTTAAGCGATAATCACCCAATAACGAGGTGACACCTATATTATTTATATTTCTGACCCAATAATGACCACCCAAGGCCTTCAATGCAGACCTTTTTCACCCAGTTACAGAAAAACACCCAAACCCATGAAGAAGAAGGAAGAAGGTGAAGAAGAAGGACCCAGACAACACCCAAAGTCGTCCATCTTGACTCACATGTATTACTATATACTAAAATCTTAAATCTAAGTTTTTTGCCTTATGAGATCACACAATAAATTCAAAGTACACACCCAAAACCCCCATGCCATCAGTCAATCTCAGGAGCCTTTCCAAAGCCTCAAGTCAAATGTGGTGCTTGCTTGAGGGTCAGCACCTTTTAGCACATAAAGCCTGAAATTTTCAGCCTCCAGGGTTCCAAGAGTTAAGCGGGCAATTCTCCGTTAGTTGAACTTACAACAAGTGAGCAATTGAATGTACACTTATTATTTGGGTATGATGAGAAAATGATGTCTCAGTAAAAGCTTAAACCACTTAAGTGACCAAGTTATTTTTGACCAAGGCCCTCAAAACCTGGTCCTTAAAATCTGAAGTGACTTCAGCTTTCAATATTCAATTTCTGCACATGCTTAAATTAATTGTAATTTCTACCTCCTCAAGCATATATTTGCTCTCTGAATACCATCTCATTCCTAAAGGTATCTCACACCAAAACTCATTCAGAATCACAAATTTTCCCTTCAGAAGATGTTGTTGCAATGGCACCATGGATTGGGATCTGTAGAGAGCAGTGTCCTGGGAAGCTGGGGAAGTGTTTTATCTAAAAGCTTTGTACCTAAACAACTTTAGATGCAGCGTGGAATCAAATCCCACTTTGCCCTGGGAAGGATGGGACTGGAAAACTCAGCTTGCCTCTGCTGTGGGCCATAGGAATGCAAAGGAACACTGAGAATTTTGAAATAGTGGCAGCCTGACTGCAGCCTCTATTTTAGAAGTGAATGATTTAGCAATGAGTAACCTGGAGTTAATAAAAATAAAGGAAAATATATATAAAGGTGAAAGGAACAGGAAATCCTTTGTTTCAAGGAGAAGAAGTTCAGTGTAGCCTATAATGAAATCACTGTTCCTAACTAGAAAAGCAGAAATTTTTACTTCATTCATAATTCAGTTCTTGGTTATCTCATCCCTGAGATTTGGAATTTAATTTTCACAAAGATTTTTCAGCTTAGCCAAGGAATATTAGCACTGCTATCAAAATTTAATATGTTTTTGAAAAATCCGAGCTTCTAGAATCAAATGACTTTGTGAGAGTCTTGGTTCTCGTTTGGGAAGAGAAAAACCCCAATTTTTGTCCTTCACACTTGCAGAGAAAAGGTAAAGATAAGACCCTTAAAAGCTCAGAGAATGCCAAGAAAACGCTCTTCACAATGTTATATACTCAGGACTGGAAAAGCTGTCAATCATCTTCCTGCCTAAGACAAGTTTCCTTTGTTAATTATTGCATAAATAAGTTCACAGCTCTTCTAGGCCCCTGTCAATGCATCACTGAGACAATAAAAATTCTTGCTTTCCTGCATAATGAATTCCTGATTTAGAATTTCATTCTCCCCTCAAAACCTCACCTTTGCCACAAAAAATAAACTGTTTTTTCATTTAATGATAGCAATGTTCTTTCTGTTGTTTTTATTGTATGCGTCAGCTAATTTCTGCTGAAACAACCAAAACAACAACAATAATAAAATCATCCATATTCTGGTTACTTGTAATTCAAATTCGACCGAAGATTTAGGGAGTTCAGTTGGAAATAAATGTTATCAACCTACATGAGCAGTATTGAATCAACAATAATTAGATGTATCACTTACATCTGTAGCTTAATATTTCGTACAAAACTGCTTCCCCAGTAATAACTGTAACAACAGAACACGAGATAAGGAAAATGCATATTGTGGGAAAACCAGCCTTCATATTCTGCTCTTGGCATACTTCATAAAAAAGGATAAGCAGAGGATAGCTGGATATTTTCAAAATAAATTACTCCCCCAAGCACAGGCAAATGTCTTTCTTGAATGAGTTTTCCAAGTGCTTTGGAGTTTTTGCTTTTGAATTTTGCATTTTGAGAATCTGCACTTTGGAACAAATGGGTGGCACTTGATACCAGTGTAAAATGTTGAACTGGAAGTTTGTCCTTAGAAATGCTTTCTGAGAGGGAATAATCAGTGCTCTGGACTGAGGAGATGAAAGTCAGGCTTTAGGATCAGCTGCTCAAGGCCTGGCTCCGTACCTGCATGAGTGGTGCTGCATTCACACAGGGCAGCATTGCTGCACCACTGACTCCTGGTGTGATCACAAAAAGGTTAAAATCACAGAATTATAGAATGACCCTAAAGATCATCACATTCCAGCTCCCTGCCATGGGCAGGGACACCTTCCACTGTCCCAGGCTGCTCCAAGCCCCAATGTCCAACCTGGCCTGGGACACTGCCAGGGATCCAGGGGCAGCCACAGCTGCTCTGGGAATTCTATCCCAGGCCCTGCCCAGCCTCCCAGGGAAGGATTTTTTCCCAACATCCCACCTCAACTTGTCATTTTTCAGTTTGAAGCCATTCCCTGGGTGCTGTCCCTGCAGCCCTTGGGAATTGTCTCTCTCCAGGGTTCCTGCAGCTCCTTCAGGCCCTGCAAGGCCACCCTGAGCTCAGCCCAAAGCTTCTCCTGGCCAGGCTGAACAATCCCAGCTGTGCCAGCCTTTCCTCCCAGCAGAGCTGCTCCAGCCCTCTGCTCATCCTGGTGCCTCCTCTGGGCTCTTTGCAGCAGCTCCACGTCCTCCCTGTGCTGGGCCCCAGGGCTGGGGCAGCTCTGCAGGTGGGCTCTCACCTGAGGGGGCACAGGGGGACAATTTTCCCCCTAAATTCCTGCCAACAATTCTGTAGATGCAGCCCAGGAACCTGAATAAAAGGCAAAGATAAAAGGTGTGGTGCTGGAGGGGAAAAAAGGTGGCAGCAGGAATGTTACAATGTCCTATAGCAAGAGAGAAGGCTGGATTTGGATTTACTGTAACATACCATATGTTTTTCTTACATGTCATAAAACACTAATTCAAAATCATCGTTATCTGCTCAAAAAATTCCAGACTACCCTGGCACGTGTAAATCTGGAAATGCTGTGTTTTTCAAGTAACTGAAAGCAGAAACATTTTCTCTCTTTATAAACTCTCCCTACAAGTCTGAAAGAGCAATAGGGACACCTGAGGCTCAGACACCGCAGACAAGAAAAAGAAACCTTTAGGGAAAAGCGCTTCATGATAAACCAACTCTCTCCTGGGGTTTGTCTGCTCCTGAAATTCCTTCAGGTTGGCTTATATTCTTTCTATCCCCCTCGAGTAAAATCTGTGGCATCCATAATTCAGAAGGTTTTTATCTGGAGTCATCTGAGGTCTCAGTATTCATTATTTCACTGTCTGTGGAAATACATCCACGGACATTTGGAGCTCACATTTTTGTAACAAATGAAGGAACATCCTTATTTTAGACCAGCTCTCCTGCCTCTGGCTGTCCTCAGGCAGGTGTGTCTGTGGAGTGACTGGACAGCAGAGCAAACAGAGCTGGTCGCTGCTGAGTCCCTGCTGCTGGAGCAGATCTTAATTGGATGTCAGGGTCAGACATCCAGCCCTGCCCATTCTCCATCCCAGCCTGGAGCAGCTTCCCTCTGCTCATGCCACACATCCCATGGCACACGAGAGCCACGTTTCTGCAGAGCTGAGAACTCTGACATCTGCAAAATGATTTTTATTAAATACACCAATGTATTTGGCTACTCACTAAATATCTTGTAGTGCTCATTCCACAAAGCATTCCCAATGAGGATCATTCCTGAGGATTGGATAGTTCTGTAGAGGATGTTTCTCTAAACAAATTTTTCATATTGGCCAGATAGGTCAGGATGAACATTTGATTCCTTCCTCTGCTGTTAAATATTTGCTCTCCTACCTTCCCTGCTGGGCTTTAGCTATTTGCAGGCCTGGTGATGGCATTTGGGTTAAAAATGATCACTGGCATGAGGAGCTTGAGAAAAACAGGGAGAAAAGAAAACAAAAAAGCTGCAAGGAAAATAATTTCATTCTTGGCTTCATGGATATGCTCAGCTTTTAAGTATTCTGAGGTTATTATGAGGAAAATTGACTAATTCAGGCTATAAAGAAATTTAAAAATGCATATGGATTTTAAGGCATTATAAAGGAATTCTTGGAGATTTCCCTGGGGCTCAGTGTAATTGTGGTGGCTTTCTATTAATTCTGTGCAAGAGTTGTAAAATAATAACTTGAGGCAAGGAGTGGTGTTATTTGGTATTCATTTCTGCTTCTGTATCAGCTCTTAGGGACTATCCTGAAAAATTTAGCAGAACATTTCTTGCTAGTTTGTACTTTAACTGTTGTATTAAAATAATTTTCCCCTTATGGTTTTTTTTAACATTCAAGGAAAACAGATCTCAAGTACAAGGCTCTGCCATGATATCTCATCTCTTTCCATCACCACAGAAGTTCTGTGGAAAGAGGACAGAAAATAACAATAATGCAAATTTTCCTTACCAATTTTCCCTACAACGTGACAGAGCCCCTGAGAATTGAAATGCAAAAATGTGACAAAAATACAGACTTATTCCTGCTGGCAAAAAAAACCCACCCCAACCTCTGCAGCAGTGTTCCCTCAGTCTCCCTCTTGGTTTGTGGTGTGGTGTGAATCTCAGGTCCAGGGGCTTTGATTAGAGCAGAAACATCCAGAAAATCTTTATGGGGGAGAAGGAGTAGAGAGCAGTGCTTGGCAACTTCAGCAGGGTGTTCTGATAGAGAGAAAATACAGCACAGTGGAGGGAAGGGGATTGATTTTTCCTGGGGCTGTGCAAAGATGTGAACAGAGGGAAGAGAGGAGAGCAGCTCTTGGGTGAAACAGGAAGGCAGGTAATAATTCTGTTATATTGGTATTGTGATCAGGCCATTTCTCCAGGTCTTTGAAACCCTCTCAGGCCTTGAATGCCCTTCTTCATTTTCTCATTTCCAAGAAAAGGGCCCTGCAGTCCAAGCCAGAGGCCCACCCTGCTCCATTTATTATATCATTTTACTCTGCACCAGCTTTAAAATAAGTACTGTGGTACATTTACTAAGAATTTTATTTACACCTTGCAACTCTGTCTAGGATTTATTAAATATACTTTAAAATGCCATGAAATTATTTGAAAATTTCACAAAAGCCTTGCATGAAGTACAAAAAGATCCTCACACAAAGAAGCAGTGAACTCTTTAAGCATCATTCTGTCTCAAATAAGTCGAATAAAATAATTGGCAGGACAAGCATCATAAAGGAACTGCACAGGGCATTTCTAGGTTTGTGTTCCCAGTCAGTTACAAAATGTTCTGGAGGCCTCTCCTCTGACTCTTCAGAGCAGTCAGAGGGTCTGATTGCCTTCCCCTAACACTTTCTGGCAATATTCCTTCCCCTTGTTCCAGAAGGGTCATGCTAAGTCCAGCAAGTACCTCATGAACAGGGGAGATATTATTTAGCTGCTTCCATCTTTGATAACAGATTTCCATCCATCAAGACATAATTACACATCTATCCAACATCCAGCAGCACCAGATGGGGTCCCAGGATGCTCCTAAGGGTGATACTGAACATCCACAGAGATTAAAGGAGCAAAAGTACCATTCCTACAGCAGAGGGCTCCTCTGGGGCAGCTCCTCTGGGGCCTGGTATCATTGTCCTTTTGGGCCTTGCCAGGCTGTAATGTTGTGATTTCCTCTGTTACCACCCTGGCTTGGATGCACCATGGAGAAATACTTATTTATATATATATATATTTATACTTTTATATATATACTGCAGCAATATAAAATCAGAGAATCCCAAAATAGTTTGTGTTGCAGCAGCCCTCTTGTTAGAGGGTAGAAATGAGCCAAGACACAGACTTCTTGTTTATCACAGCATGCAAAGGGCCCTGGTTTACTCCTCTTTATAGCTCAGCTGTCCTGACTCCAACCATTCACTGACTCTGGCTGCAGCAAGCTCCTACTGTAGATTTCCCTTGCAGCCTCTGACTGCAGAGATCAGTTTGCAGCCTCTGACTGCAGGCTTTTACCTAACTAGACTGTGACTTCAGGCTTTTACCTAGCTAGACTATGACTGCCAAACTCTGACTGCAGGTATTTCTTTGCAGACTCTGACTGCAGGCTTTTACCTAGCTAGACTGTGACTGCGGGTTCCAACAATAGGCTTTAACTGCAGACCCTGACTGATCTCACAGCAACAATTCTCTCTCCTTAGGATCCTCCCCTCACCAGCTAACCCACCCCCTTTTATCACACTTATCTGTATTGGATATAGCTGTGACTCAGCAGGGGCCAGGCCGTATGAAGTAATTAAAACAGATGTTACTGATAAGGAATGAAGTCACCTGTATTCCTTTCTCCTACAAGTTTGGGTTGGAAAGGACCTTAAAACTGATCCAGTGCCACTCCTGCCATGGGCAGAGACACCTTCCACTGTCCCAGGCTGCTCCAAGCCCCAATATCCAACCTGGCCTTGGACACTGCCAGGGATCCAGGGGCAGCCACAGCTTCACTGAGCACCTTGGGCCAGGGCCTCCCAGAAGGACTGGAGCAAGACGATCTTTAGGATCTCTCAGGCCTGCTGCACCTTTTTTGTGGGAATGGCTGTTCCTGATACTGAAATAATTTTTTTATAGCTTGTAGTGGTGGCTCTGCCCTGCAATGACACAGGGAAGGAGATACAGGGAATGATTTCAAAAGGTAACAAAGAGATTTGGGAGAGTAAAAAGTCAGGGAAGTGCTGCCCTAGGAACAGGCCTTCTGTACACAAGCAGAAAAAAGTAACTGGAAAGAAATTTCTGATATAAACAAGTTGTGCATATCTGTGTTTCTGTCTTTCTGTAGTCCCTGGTTAAGCAGAATGAAATATTTCTCTCATTTGAGTCAAATTATTTAAGCTTCCATAGGCTTTGGAGCTGATAAATTTTGGGTAAGAGGTGGTGGTCTACCAGACCAGGGATCTTACCCTAAATGATCTCCAGATTTTGTCCACAAATAAATTATCCAGCCTGAGTCTCTCAGCTACAAAACTTACAACCTCTACTCCATTACCTAGATCCCAAAATATGGCAAAAATACAAACTGTTTCTTGTTGGGCGCACATTTAAGACAACACAAACCTCTCACAAACCAGAGAAACCAACTGAAAGCTTTCCAGATACATCTCTGGGCAAAATTCCTGTTGGATGAGTGCGGCACAGGGAACAATCCTGAATAATTGCACTGGATTTAGAGTGACCTTCTGTAAGCTTGTAAAGGAACACATGAATCAAGTAAATTAGGCACTTATTAAATCCACAATTAGTTACATTCTATTTAAAAAAAACCCCCTCAGGCTCACAAGTCAAACATGGAGCAGGTTCTTTGCTGGATTTCAGCCCAAACAGATGCAATTTAAGCAGTGCATGAAGAAAATCCCCCACTTCTGGGGATTCCTATTTTCTTTTGGGTTTTTTTTTTAGGAGGGGAATGATTTATGAGGAATTTAGGAGTGAAGACAGGGCTGAATGAGATCCCTGGATGCAAGCACTGCGTTCTGGGTTTGTGGCTTTATGAGAGGGAGGGGGACAGATGGAAAAAGGAAGTGATTGAACTTCCTATTTGTACTCACTCATCGACTCTGTCAATTTGGCCATCTCTGTTTCTCTTTGGGGCTTCTCCTGGGGGAACAGACAAAATGAAAAACAAATATATATATGTAATATAGAAATAGAAATACACCTGAGTGCAAGTGGCAATGTGAGGGGAGGACATTCATCCATTATATATTTCTATTTTATTTAGGGATTGAAGTCACTCCTAAATAGCCTGAACCTCTGTGGGCTTTTTTTTTTTTCCTTGTAATTTCTCATTTTTTCCCACTATGAAGTGTGAAGCTTGTATTTATTTATCTGTGTGTATCTAGCTGGAGAAATAGAAATTATTCAACCAAAGTGATAACGGAGGAGGAAACCCTCCTCTGGTTTTCACTCTCTGCTAAAATACTCAAGCGTGTTAGGCCTTACTGACAAAAGAGCAACCCACAAACCACTTCCACTGCAAGAAAAAAGCACTTATTTGGAAATAAATGGATTTTATATGGGAGCTGGAGTGTGTGGTGTGGCACGGGCTGATGCTGAGATGAACTGAGATACTTGAGGGACTCCTGATCAAACCTGCTGGTCATTTTTTCTTGTTCCTTACATTATTTTTTAAAATTATTTATTATTATTATTATTATTTCAGACACTTGTAGCTGCTGTAACCAAGACAGAGGCTTGGTCAATCAAGAGCCCTTGAATTTGGTGAAAACCCAATATCCCATAGCACAGCTCAACCAGAGCCGTGGAGGCTGGGCCCAATCTCCTGATTTCAGAGCCAAAGTTTGGGCTGAATGAAAACTGCAAAGCCCTTGAAACGCCAATTAAGTGGTTTTTGAGAGGATGTGGTGAGGCTGTTGTGACCCCTCTGATCTCTCACAACCCCACCTCCCCACCCTGCACCTGTGCCAAGGCTGTGAGAGTGGCTCTCCTGGGCCATGGCTGAGCAGATCTCAGCTCTTTTTTTCCTCAAAAAACCTCAGGAAGGGAGAGAATTTCCGCAAAAAATATGACTTTAGTGGGCAGTATCACCAAACAGAAGCTCCTTATCTCAGCTCTGAGACAAGGTGCACGTTTTTGGGCAAAGTGACCTTCAGTGGCTGGGGATGGGAGTCAGCATGGTGACATCTGTCTTTGACTGGGCCTGTGCTAAAAACAGCACTGGGGAAAGGCACTGGCTGAGAATTGTCCCTGCCAGGTGTTATTTGGCAGGAAAACGTGATTTTCAAAGGCCCTTTGGGTGTGACATGAGCAGACCCTGCTGCAGGGGTGCCAGGCTGCTCAAGGGCAGCCCCCCTGCTTTATCTGAGACAGGATCATTTCCTGACTCCAGAGGAGCTGAAGTCTGTCCACCTCTACCTTAGAACCTCAGGATTCCTGAGGTTGGAAAGGCCCTCTAAGGTCATCAAGTCCAACCTGTGCCCCATCCCCACCCAGAGCACTGAGTGCCACCTCCAGGTGACACCTGCAGGGATCCCGGGCACTGCAAAGCTCCCTGGGCAGCCCCTGCCAAGGCCTGAGCACCCTTTCCATGGGGAAATTCCTGCTGCTGGCCAAGCTGAGGCTCCCCTGGCCCAGCCTGAGGCCGTTCCCTCTCCTCCTGGCCCTGTGGCCCTGGGAGCAGAGCCCGACCCCCCCGGCTGTCCCCTCCTGGCAGGGACTTGTGCAGAGCCACAAGGTCCCCCCTGAGCCTCCTTTTCTCCAGCCCCTTGCCTCAGTTTCCCCTCACAGCCTCTCCTCTCTCCTCTGTACCTTATCCCAGTCCTGGCTTTTATCTGGTACGAAAACCTAAAGAAATATTTTCTATACCAAACAAGCCACTACTTGCACTTCAAAAAGTTGGACTTCCTAGTGTGAATAAAAAAAAAAAAAGCTCAAATGTCACAGTAATAGGAACTATTGGCATTCATGAAACAAGCAGATAACGCTTTAGAACTGCATTCATACACCCCTGAGAGCATTTTACATGAAAAGAAAGGTTTAAGGTTATGTCCTGGATCTGACTGAGGACAATGCCCTAAGCCATGCTGATAATGTAGCATCCAGCATCAGATTCATGCTTTGCTATGGAAGCAAAAAAAGGGAAGGAATGAAGAAAGAAGTAGCACAAGAGTGTAATTTTTTTACAGATAGAAAGGTCCTCTATGAAAGTTTTTTTTGCATGGCATTAATCATCAAAGGAAAGCACAGCACTCTAAAAACCATCAGGAATTTGTGTCCGTGGTGATTTATAATGTGACCTTAAAACACCTCCTTTTGCTACAGAACTCAGACTTTATCAGGAATGAACAGTTGGGAAAGATCAATTTGAGCCCTGAAGATGGAGGGCTGGATTTATTAGACTAATAACAAACTTATATTAAATATTATTACTTTGCTCTTTCTTATTATTAAATACTTTTTACTAATGATGAAGTCTCTCATGACAAAGGAGACTTGAATGGCATTTCATTTGAAAGTAAAAGTATTAAATATAATATCTAAGGGAAAATTTATAAATTTTTTGAGTTTATTTTACTTTTCTTAAAAGAAATGCCCAGGACTACTGAAGTTCTGGTTTTCCTTCTTTAGTATGCAAAAGTATGTTTGTATGCATGTACTTTCTGAATATTATTTTTTTTTTTAATTACAACAGATTTCTAGATGTTTTTATTGAAAAAAATCAACCTTTGGTACTGTTATCAATGAATTTAAGACTCTGTGAAATTATTATGTCCTTTTCCCTTTCTCTAATGATTACTAGGATGTGCAAACATACACCCATGAAGGTCTGGAAATTAGGAAATTTTTTCCACTCATCTGTTTCTTCAAAATGGAATATTTTAAGGGAGCTAGAACACCTCTAAGAAATTTGTTTTTTGATGGCAGATAAAGGAGGAATTCCATCCTCTCTGACAGAATGAGTTCTAGCAGATTAACTTGGGGGAGAATCAAACATTAAAAACATACTTTTGTTCCCTGATTTTAGCAGATGTGAGTTTGAACACAGACTGACAGCAAAGTGAGATTCGCTGCTTTCAAAAAAACCCCAAAATACAAACCACAAAACAAAACAAGAAAAAAAGCAAACAACAAAACGAAACAAGATAAAAAAAAGCAAACAACACGGTGTTTCATTCCAGGACAGGAGCTGCCTTTAAGGGCTGACTATGGTTGTATTTCCTCTGGAGATTACTGGGTAAACAAGAACTGCCACCTCAAAAAACACATCAAGAAATGCAGGACTCATTTTTTTTATCTCTCCTAACACAGTGATGCTCATATTTCAGGATTTTTCGTAGCTCTGTAGCCAGCATGGAGTGATTCCTGCAGGGAATTTTGAATCCATGGGCTTTTGCTGCCAGTGCCTGCTCGGAGGTGAAGAACCCAAATCTTCCACAAACTCAGAGGAGCAGCAGAGCCAGAGCCTGCTCTTGTTGTGTGTGGATGTCTCACATGGTTACTGACTTCCTGGGTGCCTAAAAAGCAGCAAATTCTGCTTTTCATACTTGGAATGATGTGCACTCTCCGAAGCGCCAGCAATAGGTGATGTTGTGATGCAAGGAGGGATGTGTGAAATTTAAATTAAGTGAAGCATGATAACTTCATCTAGCAAAAAAGGCCATTTAAAATGCTGCCTTGTACTTTTTGCATTGTTTGTGAGGTCTTTCACTCAACTGAAGGTGTAAGAAAGAAGATGCAAAATGATGTTTTCTAATGGAGTTGTTTCCTTTTTTTTTTTTGCTATTTCCTTTCTATCAACTTCCTTCAGGCAGAAGAGTGGTTGCCCAGTCCTAAAATGTCTGAGGCTGTGGTGTCCTGCCTTGCACTGAATTTAATCCCAAATTATTCTCATGCTGTTGGAACATCTCTGGGTTTAAAGGGGCAAGACATAAAAAGTGTGGCCTTCACGTCACTCTTTCCCTTCTCAGCCAAAGAAAATCAGGCACTTGTGGATAAAACTCTCCTTGTTTGACACCTCTGTGCTGCAGAGTCTGCCATGCTCCTGTCAGAGGGGTACAAGGAGACATCAGGAGTGCCAACCAGGCAGCACAAAAATAACATTTTCAATGTCGAGCAGAAAAAGATTGGATCAAATTCCAGATGGGAATCAAAACACTGAGTTCCCAGGTCACTTGTCTCGTAATGGAATATTCTTGGACAAGACAGTGGATGAACTCCTCGTGATTTTTCTAATGGAAGGACAAGGGCACATCCTGAAACTCTCTCTCCAGTGGCTGTTGGCTTCAGCCGGCACTAATTAATGAGATCATTATATTTATTTTCACAGGGTCACAGGATGGGTCAGGCTGGAAGGAACCACAGAGGGTCACTGGTGCCACCTCCCTCCTCCTCCAGGAGAGCCATCCCAGGGCACAGGGCACAGGGTGGCTTTGGAATATCCCCAGGGAGGAGAGTCCCCAGCCTGTCTGGACAATCTCTTCAGGGTTGGGCACTGCCCAGGGCAGAATTTCAGGGTCATTGCTGGGCTCAGGCCCTGCCCGTGGCTCTGGGGCCATTGCTGGGCCTGGAGCAGAGCCTGGGCCTGCTCTGCCCTCCCTGCACACAGGGATAGACAGGGACAGACAAGGACAGACAGGGACAGATAGAGACACCCAGGGACACTCAGGGACAGAGAGGGACACCCAGGGACAGACAGGGACACCCAGGGCTGAGGGCCCCTCTCCCTGGGGCTCCTCTCCAGGCTGAGCAGCCCCAGCTCCCTCAGCCTTTCCTGGGCACGGAGATGCTCCAGGCCCTTGCTCAGCTCCAGGAGCTCCTGGCCCTGCTGTGCTGAGGAGCCAGGGCTGGGCACAGCAGCCAGAGGTGCCTGCAGGGCTGGGCAGAGGGGCAGGATCAGCCCTGACCTGTTGGGAATGCTCATCCCGATGCACCCCAGGATCCCCTTGGCATTCCTGCCCCAGGACACTCTGCTGGCTCAGGGACAGCTCGGTGTCCCTCAGGACTTCCACATCCTTCTCCTGCAGGTCACCCCCAGCCTGTGCTGGTGCCTGGGGTTATTCTTTATTCCCAGGTGAAGGATCTGATTTTGCCCTGCTTGAATTTCAGACAGTTCTCTGCCCATCTCTCCAGCCTGTCAAAGTCCCTCTGAAAGCCTGCACAGCCCTCAGGGAAGGTTTTTTGGTTTTGTTTCCTGTGTGACTAAAACATCTCTTGTACTTCTGTCAGCTCACAAATGCAGAGGTTCACCAACACACCAGGAATCTGCTGAAGCAATCTCGAACTTTGGCTAAAATGTCCAACAGCATTTCATCAGCTGTGGGTCAGAACTCACATCCATTATATCCATTACACATCATTTTATGAAGCTTTCTTACTTTTGAAGTAGCAAATCCCTGGTAATTCAATTGACACATCCTTGGAGGCAATAGCTCCTCAATCACTAAGTACAAATTCAATGAGCAAGAGGCAAAGAAGAACCTTTTTGGAAATTTTAGCTTAGAGTAATCTATCTTGGGATATCTTCAATTACTTTTCAAACTACACGGAAACGGTTTCACGTTCGAAACATTATTAAGTGGGAATAATAGAATTTAATTTTATGGAGTGTCTTTCCTCCTCGTGACATCTCCAAATGCTTCGCAGTAATGAATTAGACACAGGTTCTGGGGCTATGATGTGTAGGCAAATGCAGCTCTCATTATGTGCTATTCATTCCAGCAATATACTCAGCTTAAAAAAAGCAGGGCTTATTTTAAGTGGAGTGGGATTGTTGGGAGCTGGAGCTCTTCCTTTGGAAAAACTCCGAAGGAACTTCCATTTCTACCTGCAAACCTATCCAACAAAGGTAAAAAAATTAACTTAATAGCCCATCTTTAGGGCTTTGAACAATGAGGTGCTCTGTGTTATTGCATTATTTTACTATTACTATAATTCAAGCTCTATGCAAGGCCTGCCTAAGCCTGTGGGAGTTGCTTTTCCTGCCTCCCTGTCCCAAAATAAGAGGAATGCATACCTCGTTTATTTTTCCTTTTCTGTCTTGCCTGTCCCAAGAAAGCAGGTTTGCCTCAGCTGCCTTTTTTTTTTCTGGTTTTCCAGAATTAAGTGTTGGGGCAGGGCCTATAAAGACAATTTTGTGCAGGACTCAACAGTGTGTGATCTCCAGCAAATTGGCTTCATCCTCAACCTCAAAGCTGAGCACTAATCTGTACTCCCTTGCAGTGATCCCAGCACTTGAATGGCTCAGAATGTGTTTTATAGGAATATCCTGCGCTTGGCACAAGAGGTGATTTCAATTTGCATCAGCTGGAATGAGCTTAAAATACAATATTTGAATAGATGGAGTGAGCAGAGTTCAAGGAGGCAGTGCCTGAGCTGGGTTCACTGGGGTTATGGAGCAGCAGGGGTGAGTTGGGCTCATTAATGTGTTCAGACCTCATAAAACACTCTCAGGAGCTCTAAGATGTCTTACATGGAGAAAATTTGCATTAGCAGCAGGAGGAATTGAATTTATTTCCCTGGGTTCTCGAATTGAGGGTGGTTTTTTTACATTTATCATAAATTTTGGTGAACTTACTCATCATTCACACTTGGTCTGTGAAATATGTATGGAAAAATCTCTGTTGTTTTTTTTTTTTTTTTCCAGGCAGAAAAATCAAGCAGCAATTCTAGAGGAGCTTGTCAGGTCCCTTCAGACTCAAGGGACAAAGCTCACAGAATTGTGGGTTAAACCCACTGCAAATGCAGTGTCCTTCTCTAAGTGGGAGGAACAAATATCCACATATTAAACAGTGGGGATGGTGTGTGATGGTTCTGAGGGTAGGAAATCCTTTTAGGAGCAGAATCAGCAGATAAATGGTGCTGTCTGCTGTGCAGTAAACAGAAACAGTTTTTAATGCTCTTGTATCTACCAGACCGTAAATAAATAAAATATATTTTGAACAAGATAAGGAGGAAAAAAAAGAGCATTTGCAGGAGAGAGAATATTCATATCTGTGAAAAAAAGAGTGAGAGAGAGACAGACTTTATGGTTTTGACATTTGAAGTAAGATCTAAGCTGTAGCAAGTCTCAGGTTTTCAGTTTTACTTAACCTGAAGAACTTCACAATTTTAGACTATAAAATTCTATTGCAGGGAACATGAAACTGCAAACTTATTAAAAAATCCTGCCTTTGGCAGCGAGATCTCAGAGCTGCAGGAACTTGGGTATTCTTAACTTACAGTGGTGACAGTGGCAAAGAGATGCAGATTAATTTAGCAGCCATTCTGGCTTAAGTTAATAAAATAAATAAATTTGGGCATCTACAGGGCAAAATTGAGAGCAAGGCAAGGTTGTGATGTGATTACACGATTAAAAGCAGCTATATTTTCTTAGTTCCTTTGCTCCAGAGGGTGAACTCTAACAGCTGAATTTTCCTCTCCCACTACAAAGATCCCACAGGGAGTCCAAAGATTTATTTGATTCCCTCAGATTCCAGGAAAAATGCATCTATTCCAAGACAATGAGTTGGGCTGACTGAACACCACGAGAGCTTCCACTCCTGTGTTTTCCAGCCAACGAGCTGCGTGCTCTGCCTGCTTTTGAGGAGCTCAGCTTGGATGTTCTGACAAATTATGGATGCAGGTAATTGCAGTGGAGGATTTCAGTCTTACACCCAGCATTTCCTGCCTGCGCTGTGAAATCGAGCAAGTGTAAGTTCACCCTGGAAATCAAGGAGAATATCCTGGCAACAAAGTGAGGCAGGGATGCTACACTGAGAGGGTTTGAAAGCATTTTACTTGGGCTTGGACAAACCAGCATAAATTACATCTCAGCAAAAGGTCTTCAAGGCAGAGTGGATAATCTTATGTATGCTCTGCCATGGAAATCTGCAGGCTGCAGGTGGGGTGGCTGTGTGCAGTTAATGCATGGTGAAAAGCTCTATTTTCAGTGGAAATGTTCTTACCACTGCAGAGACCTTTGGATCAAACTCTTCAGAAACTGCTGTTTTTCTTTTTAGGGCATAAATCATGAATATATTCTGAATTGTAATAGGAGAGATGTAAGTTACCTTGAGATAACAGCAGCTACCCTGTTTTAAAAAAAAAAGAGTTGATAGAAAACCAGAAGATGAGATTCTCTATAGAAAAGAGACTTAAAAATGCTTATCCAATCTTTTCAGCTGTTAATAATGCATATGTAGGGGTTTTTTTATGGGCTCATTGCTTCTGTGTCCCCCAAAGGGAAAATCTCAACTGGTTGTTTGTATTCCTGCAGCATTAAATTCCAGATTTCAATAAGAATCACTTTAAGAATATTTACAGACTGAGGATTTCCGATGAAAAATATAAGTAGAAGCATTGCCTGAACTAATCTAGAAACCATTATTTAAACTATTTAAGAGAATAATGATCTAATAAAAGATGTTTTGTTTATTACTTGCCTTGATGCATTATAAAAATAACTCGTAACTGCACAGAGCAGATCAAACATCTCAAACCTGAACCTATTTCCTCGGGTACCTTGTGAGACTTAAATGATGAACACAGAACAAGAGGAACTGACATTTTCCTTTGTTTTGTGCTGTGATCATGTTCCCTCAATGAAAGTTCTTGAACAAGAACTGTCTGCAGTGTCAGGTTTGGCTCCAATTGAATAATACCAAAGTGTCTCACACAGTT
This sequence comes from Acrocephalus scirpaceus scirpaceus, assembly GCA_910950805.1. NCBI lineage: Eukaryota > Metazoa > Chordata > Aves > Passeriformes > Sylviidae > Acrocephalus > Acrocephalus scirpaceus. The sequence continues at coordinate 115,225,721 of OU383774.1, read as the reverse complement.
TCCAATTTTAGCAGCCTTTTGTTGTTAAATCTATCTCCAAAAAAAAAAAAAAAGAAAAAAAAGAAAAACAAAAATCTTCAAAAGCTATGAGATGTTGAAAAAGAACAAGTAATATGTCAGATGAATGCAAAAATGCTAATAATCATAATACCTCCCTGTCCTACTGAAAAATACCTGAAAATACCTCCCATTTACTACTCCCTGAGAGAAAATAGAATTTTTGGTTGCTTGCGCAGATATTTTTGGGCCAAACTGAAAAAGTCATAAAGAAAGAAAAATGCTGAGGTAAAGCAGCTTTGGGTTTACCTTCACCATTAACTTTTCAGAGCTAATGAAGGCAGTAATAGGATCTGCAGCAGAAACACTGCAAGTCTGGATATTTGCACATAACCTTGGGGTTCGTGTCCCTAAGTTCAGCCCACTGAAAATTTGGATGCAGGGTCTGAGCAGCTTTTTGGGGTTCCCTGTAGCACCAACAGAGGGAAACCAGCACCTCCACAGGGGAGTTATCCAGGGGGCTCAAGCAAAGAAATCACTGGGGGAAGTGCTCAGCTCAACAAGGATGGAGTTGAGCTGATTAAATGTGACTAAATATGTCACTAAATATGTTAAATGGGTAAGACGGGGGGGTGAGGCCACCTCTCTCCAAAATCCTGGAGTTATTGTGCTCCTTGTGCTGTGCCAAAGGTTTGCTCCCACCCCTCGCCTCCCGTTCTCCTCTCCCCCACCTTCAGCCTCCTCATTTCCTTCTCTCTTGTCTTACCCAGCCCATCACCTTTCCTAAAACAGTCTCCTTTTCCTTTTCTTCTCCGTCTAACTTTATCCCTCACCTCTCCCCTGCCTCTCTTCACACTCCCACACTTCCCGAAGGAGCAGGTGCGGCTGGGAGCTGTCACAGGGAGCATCCCCCGGCTCTGCCCCCAATCCCACACGTGGGATTATCCTCCCTAAACAGCCTGAACAGCCTCGGGGCAGAGGCTGCACTGCCTGAACCCCACGGCTCTGCCTCATCTCCTCACTTCAGGCTGTGGAGATATTTTAGTAATTAATGTCTGCAAGGAATTATCTCAGAAACACAGGATGGGTTGGGTTGGAAGGGACCTTAAAGATCATCTCATCCCACCTCCTGCCATGGGCAGGGACACCTCCCACTGTCCCAAGCTGCTCCAAGTCCCAATGTCCAACCTGGCCTGGGACACTGCCAGGGATCCAGGGGCAGCCACAGCAAATCTGGGAATTCCATCCCAGGCCCTGCCCAGCCTCCCAGGGAAGGATTTTTTCCCAACATCTCACCTAAACTTGGCATTTTTCAGTTTGAAGCCATTCCCTGGGTCCTGTCCCTCCACCAGCCCTTGGGAATTGTCTCTCTCCAGGGTTCCTGCAGCTCCTTCAGGCCCTGCAAGGCCACCCTGAGCTCAGCCCAAAGCTTCTCCTGGCCAGGCTGAACAATCCCAGCTGTGCCAGCCTTTCCTCCCAGCAGAGCTGCTCCAGCCCTCTGCTCATCCTGGGACCTCCTCTGGGCTCTCTGCAGCAGCTCCACGTCCTCCCTGTGCTGGGCCCCAGGGCTGGGGCAGCTCTGCAGGTGGAGTCTCACCCCAGTACTGATATCCAGTATATTTAATATATTTATCATAGATATGGATGAATTGTTTAGTAGAGTGACAGAGAAATGTGATATGTCCACTAAGAAAAAAGCAGAACAGGGTTAAATTCGTTGCCCTGTGGCTCTCCTGGTGTTCAGACCAAGCTGCCCAAGCTGTGACTGCTCCAGGAGGCTCCTGCTTGCCCTCAGCTGAGGATAGAGACAGAATCCACATTCATTGTCCAAAGCAGCCCCAAGGGCTGTTCCCTGCGAGGCAATGCCAGCTCAGCACCGTGAGAGGCTGCCTGGAGATCCCCAAGGAGCCTCAGGAAGCACAATCCCTGTCAACAAGTCAATTATTTTGCAGGAGCCTCATCCTGGTGCTGTTGCTGCTGCAGCTCTTCACCTCAGCATATTTTGTACAGTGCCGTGCAGACGTGCGGCGTGTCTGGGGGATTGGGATATATTTTAAGGATATATTTTAACTGGAATTTCCAGACAAGCTCTGGGTGAGTCAGACGAAAGATTTACACGTCGGGCACAGCAAATCTGTGTGTTCTTCAGGCAGTGCAGCTGATGGCACTTCCACTGTGCAGAATGTGCTTTAGATACAGTGCCCTGTGATGGAGATGTTTCAAACTGTGCCAGCTCGACTCCTTCCTGAGTTTAAACACCTCCAAAATAATGGATAATGGCAGTGATTAAAGGTCAGCTCAGGCAGCTGGCCACTGCTGCTGCTTTTAATCTTATTAAGTGTTAATAATGATAAAATATTCATAGCTGTAAACTTATAAAGGGGAAAATTGTGTGCTCAAATGGAGGTAAAGCATTTTATTCCATTGCAGACAACAACCAGAGATGGGGGAGGCTTCTGGCAGCTCCTCAGAGGAGCCACCCCTGCAGCTCCCCTGCCTCCAAAACCATGCAAACCAAAACCCAGTACAAACTCCATTGTCTCCTGCATTTTAAAATTATATTACTCAGAATTACAAGTATATTTCCTGGTTTGTGAAATTTTAATTAAGAGTAAGTGTAATCAAAAGAAGTACTTGATTTGTTTCTCCATTTTTAAAAACCCTCCTTGTTTCCTATTCTAATGCTGTCTTTACTCCTCCCCAAATTGTAGATTATGCCCAGAATTCATTCAGTTGTGTGCAAACCTGGTTAATAAAAAGATAAGCACCTGACAGTTCTCGTGCTGTCCTATTAACATAAGCGTTCTACCACTCTGCAGACTGGATGTGATGCACAAAAATCTCCTGAGTTTTGCAGCTTGACTTGATTTTAATGTCTGCAGCATAATTCTCAAATGTTTAACACTTCAGAAAACTCTGTGTGATTTAAGGGTAGATTAATCTTTACTCACTGAAAACGGGAGCAAGATTTTAGGTAACATATTTTGCCATTCCTCGATGCCTTTTAATTAAAATTGCTTCTTGTTTGTTTTGAAAAATTCAAAGCTCTGCTTCTAGGCATTTAGAGATCATCTCTAGGAGAGATCAGTTCCAGGCTTTCCTAACCAATCCATGGAACAGCTCGTTTTGCTTTGCAAAGCCTGGATGTGCAGCTTTACGGATAATTTTTCACCCCTTTTGCCTTTTTTTTACTGCATCTTTCCAGCAAAATTTCAGCTGCAGAACGTGGAGAATGTGATCCAGCATGGGCAGGTACACTCTGACTGTGAAATTATCTGCAGGCAGACCCGTTATCCATCTTTATGGAGCTCTGCTGGAGGTGTCCAGACCACAGGAAGGCTCAGCCTAGACAGAGATGCCTCAGTGCAGGGCCAGGGCTTAAAGCTCCAAATTCCTTCCAAGCTCTTCTCTGGTGTTTGAAAAGCCCCAAATTAAAGTGACAACCTTGGTTTGCATTTTACTGAGGAGAAATCGCCTTTTCTGACTTTATTAGTTGTAAGATGTCTCTATTTTCCTGTCCACCCTCTGAAATCAAGGCTGGTGATGCAATTCCTCAGATCAGGATGATTTTCACTTTGCTGAATTGATTGCTTTGTAATTATTAATTCGATGCTGGGATGAAACGTGGCTACAAAAAGGTTTCCTAGCGAAAATATTGAAAGAATGAGATGAGCAACACCAGGATGAGCAGAGGGCTGGAGCAGCTCTGCTGGGAGGAAAGGCTGGCACAGCTGGGATTGTTCAGCCTGGCCAGGAGAAGCTTTGGGCTGAGCTCAGGGTGGCCTTGCAGGGCCTGAAGGAGCTGCAGGAACCCTGGAGAGAGACAATTCCCAAGGGCTGCAGGGACAGCACACAGGGAATGGCTTCAAACTGAAAAATGACAAGTTTGGGTGGGATGTTGGGAAAAAATCCTTCCCTGTGAGGGTGGGGAGGGCTGGGATGAAATTCCCAGAGCAGCTGTGGCTGCCCCTGGATCCCTGGCAGTGTCCCAGGCCAGGTTGGACATTGGGGCTTGGAGCAGCCTGGGACAGTGGAAGATCCATTATTCCATTATTCCATTATTCCATTATTCCGTGATTCCACATTCTCAGCACCCACTATCAGAGACATTTTACAAGGGCTTGGAGTGACAGGACAAGGGATAATGGCTTTAAACTGAAAGAGGGAAGGTTTAGACTTGATATTAGGAAGGAATCCTTCCCTGGCCCAGGGTGCCCAGAGCAGCTGTGGCTGCCCCTGGATCCCTGGCAGTGTCCCAGGCCAGGTTGGACACTGGGACTTGGAGCAGCCTGGGACAGTGGAAGTGTCCCTGCCTGTGGCATTTCGGTGTTGCAGCCTTGAAAGGCTTCATCCAACCCTTCTGAGGATCTGGTTTAATCCCACCTGCCCTTTCTGTATCCTTCCACTCTTGCTGACAATCTGTCCTGATGAAAAATACAACCCACCTTCAAATTATCTAAAAACCTTATAATTCAGTTTTTAATTTGTATTTTTGTTTCTACTTTAGAACAAATTTGCCGATGTAACTCCTAGAAAAATAATTTATTGGTGCTTTTTTTCTTTTTCTTTTTCTTCATGTAAAATGAAAGAAAACAACTTTTTCCCTCTCACATCTCCCTATATTCTAGTTTTTATCAAAATTGTTCATTTGAAATTTGGTGTTTTTCTTCACAATGCCCACAGTCACCAAGACATTGTGGCTCTCACATAATTCCTTCCTGGCAGCTTTTACACTAAAATTAAGATGAACCCAAATTTTCCAAGCTACCAAAAGTTCCCTGATCCCAATGGTGGTGCTGATTTCTTTAGAGATCAGGCCCTGTGTGCTTTAATAGAATCATTATCCCTGTGTGTTGTCCCAGAGCCTTTCAGTGCTTTGGATCCAATTGGAAAATCACATCCCAAATTACAATAAATGTGGGGACACGCAATTACCATCCCAGGAGGCACTCCAGTTTCCAGGCTCATTTAGCCATGTTTTCCCCAGCTGAGCCTGCCAGCCAGGGCATTAATTAATGTTTTATTCTAATGGGGACACCTGCCCATTAGGAGCTACCGATTCTTTGTCTATAAAGAAAGTTGTCAGAGGGTAATTTCCTTTTGTTTCCCTGCTGCTCAGGTGTCTGAAAGACAAATTTTTCATTATCAGACAAGAATGTGAGCTCCAGCACCTCTGGGTAATTTTAAATTTTCTATTTAGGAATGGTTTCTTTGGTTTGTTTTTGAGGTGGTTTTTTTTTAATTTGGTCTCTATTTCACCTTTTCCACAAGGTCACCTCATTTCCAAAATCACTTCTTTTGTGATTTTAGGGGAATTTTAGATTCAAAGAGACAGAAATTATTGACATATTACTAAACTGCCCCAGAAAATTGCTTTGGCATGCTCAAATAAATAAATAACAGTAGTCAACAACTACTGGATTTATCATTTCATACTCCAGAAAATGTACAGAGAATATTTAACCCCAGAACCTGGTAATTAACTTTTCCTTGATGGAACATAGGAACACCCCACAGCACATTTTCAGTGAATAAAACCTGTCTGGCTTTAAGACCCTTCAATGAATTCTTCAGCACATCCTTTATTATGATGATTTAAAGTCCTTTTTTCATTCTGCCTGGCATAATGCAGCACATTCTTTGTTACAGATGTTATAGGTATAAAATCTCCAATTCTGCAGGTCCTGGTGGCTGCCTGAGCTAGATCAGAGGGTGTTGGGGAGGATGAAACAGGAAAACCTTATAAATATGACTGCTTAGATTTAGAGAATATGAAACCTATAAGTGAAATAGAGTTAAAGGCAAGTTTCGATGTTTAAGATGCCAAGCTTTAGTTACTGAACAACTGGAGAGCAATGGTGTGGTCAGCTGAAAGTAAATCCTCCCTTGATGAAACAATGCCCTTCTCCTTACTGAAAGTCTAAGGGTCAAAACAGACCCTGCTGGCTCGGCAGGAGGGGTCCAAAGAGTAGTTTTTAGGGTTAAAGATATAACACAGTATGGTAATGTAGTGATTCTTACAGGCTGTGTGTAAATGCTGTAAGATTTGTATCTTGTACTAGATTGGTTGGTCTAAATTAGAATATTCAGTATAGAAGAAGATTTAATGGATTGTAACGAGAACTTCGCTCTCTTGCTCCTTCTCTTCTTCACTTTCTTCTCACTCTCTCGGACCTGCTCTGAGCTGCAGCTGGCAGCTCATACAGGGCCCTTTCACCCACACCCTGTGCAATAAACTGCATGCTCCAAAACTCAGCTTGACTCCAGAGATCTCTCGTCTCCGTCCATCATGACCAACCCGCTGTTCCCACAAGAGGGGATCAGAAGTGCCACAAAGCATCACCCAGGAGTTTACGTCACCCTGTGTCCCCTCTGGCCCCTTTCTTGGTAGATGCACAGGCAAATACAAATTCCTCTGCGTTCAGATTGTACATCACGATTTAAATCTGATTTCTTTGGTGTTCCTTGAATCTGAAGGTCTCTGATCTACAGGGTGTGTTGGATTTCTAATTTACAGCTTTTCCCTCACTTCTTGCTGCTGCTGCTGATTTTAGTGAGACAAAATCTTGGACTCCTCATGACAAAGCCCCATGGAGGGGGATTTTGTGCCACAAGAGATGAGTGGGGCTGTTTTCCATGGGAAGAAACACCAGAATTTGGCTCTTTGTGCTCAGAGAAAAGGAGGCTCAGGGGGGACCTTGTGGCTCTGCACAACTCCCTGCCAGGAGGGGAAGGGAAAAAATGAGAGGAAATGGCCTCAAATTGCACCAGGGGAGGCTCAGGTTGGAGATTGGGAAAGGAAATTTCCCTGGCAGAGCGCTCAGGGCTTGGGCTGAGCTGCCCAGGGAGGTTTGCAGTCCCTGTCTGTGGCAGTGCTCAGGAGGAGGCTGGAGGTGGCCCTTGGGGACAGGGTTTGGGGTGCTGCTGGTGCTGCTGGGGTGGCCCTGGGGGATCCTCAGGGGCTCTTCCCACCTCGGTGATTCCATGAAATCCAAGCCAAAGGCCCCTGCACACCCACCAAACCTTCAGGGGGCCACAACTTCCAATCCATCTGCTCCCAGCCTCAGCACCTTGGGGGCTGTGAGGAGTCTCCAGGATGGTCCCTCCCATCCCAAGGTCAGGTTCCTCCAAAGCCCAAGGGATGAGATGAAGTTCAGGTGAGCTTTAGGGTGACAGCCTGGAGGTGGCCCTTGGGTTTGGGGTGATCCTGGTGGGGCTGGGGTGGCACTGGTGAGGGGCTCTTCCAGCCCTGATGAATTTGGGATGTCCTGCAGCAGCCAGCCAGCCTGCAGAGAAGCCATTTCCTGGCTCGGCCATAGCTCTGTGATGAGTTTGGGACCTGCCCAGGAATTTTTGGGAGATGCTCTGGGTGAGGAGAAAAGTTTTTCACTGGAAGAATAATAAAGTACTGGAATGATCTGCCCCAGGAGATGGTGCAGTCACCATCCCTGGATGTGTTAAAAAAAGCCTGGATGTGGCACTCGGTGCCATGGTTTAGTTGAGGGTTTGGGGCATGGGTTGGACTTGATGATCTTGGAGGTCTCTTCCAACCTGGTGATTCTGTAATTCTGTGATTCTCCTGCTCAGACCCATCTCAGCACACTGGGTCAGAGTGTGATGTAAGAGGGAAAGGGGAAAAATCAGCTTTTGGTGTTTCACTTTAGACCTTGAAAGTCCCAAATGCTTCCACTTCTTTGATGGGAGAGTACGAAAACAGCTTAATAGGGAGGAGACCTGAATATAATCACTCCAGAATGAGGTAATGTGCAGTTTCAAGTACATTACGTGGACATGTGCATCCAAGGAACATTTTTTTTTCTTTTTTAGGGCTTTTATTTTCCCCTGCCAAAACACTGGCACTTCGATGGATGAATCATTGGTCTTATCTGGCAGTGCTGAAGGAAAATTTAAACTGGTGACTTCTTTGCAGTTTAATGGTGTCATTACAACAAAGATTTGTATTTGATGTGACTGGGGAAAAAAAAAAAAAGGTCTAATCTCTCGTGTTTGGACATATTGATGGTAATAATTTCATTTGCCAGCTTCTGTATTGTTTTGTGGCTTTTTTAAATTTAAACATTTTGAAATGCAATATATTTATAAATAACCTCAGGGCTATCTTTTTTTAATTCTGTTTTTCTGCTGCAACAAGTCTGTTGTGACTGTGGTGTCATTTTTACCCCTTCTAGCAGCATTTTTACAGTTTGGAGATCATTTTTAACTCATTTATCAGCGTGGTTGAAGGTTTCAACCACATCAATTTATTGGAATTTCACTGAAAATTGGCAGCTGAGAAGGAGCCATTGCTATTAAGCAGTGGAGGATTCACATGGGACAGTTCCACAGGAATTTGTGCCTTCTGCTGCTCCAAAGAAATTGTCCACAAATGGTGGAGAATATTCAGCTTCAGGGGCTCAAATGATGAAAATTCCGTGATTCATTAAATTTCAGTAGCTTCCCTGAAGGTCTCAGTAAGTTGTGATAATCAATAAATTTACCCCAGGGTCCAGTTTCAGCTCTAGATTGGTGTATTGGGTCAAATTGTAAATTTTTTGGTCTGGGCTGAACTTTTTAAGCAGTGAACAATTTCTGTGGAAATGTTTTGCAAGGAGCTTTGCTTGCACAGCCTCCTGTGGCTGTGCAGCATTTTTGTATTTCTCATTTTGTTGCTACAAAATTACACTGTCCTTACTCCAGATGTGATACGAATAACTCTCTGTGTAACTCTCCTGATCAGAATGGTTTGGGTTGGGGTTTTTTGCGTGGTTTTTTTCCCCCTTTTTTTTTTATTTTGGTGTTTTGGTTTGGGTTTTTTAAATTTTTAATAGATGCCTCTCAGAATTTACGTCACCCATGGAAAAATGAGTTTGCTTTTTCATTTTATTCATCCCTGTGTAACATTGTTCACTAGGAGAATGAGGGGACCAATTTGATGTAAAAAAAGGCATTAATTAATTAATCCCTTTCAGAACTTAATGCTATTTCCTCCCTTCTTCTTTAATAGTGTAAATTCCTTATTTTAAATCCCTTTGGTGCTTCCTGGTGTTGATCTGCTGCTGACTGTACAATGACTGTAGCATTTTTGGCTAAACCAAATTACTGGGGGTCTAAAATCCTTGACAAAGCCTGTTCAGCTGCTTGCCAGCCTTAATTACAGATTTGGGCAGTAATAATTTATGGATTTAGTCAGTAATAGTGTGAAACCTCTGCTGTCAGGGCAGGAATTGCACACCTGTTTCAGCAGCTGCTTGAATGCCACTGGAATTGTTTTGAGGTGGCATCATCATGAGGGTTTGAATTGATAGAACACTTCCATTACAGATAGATGGTCCTAAAATGAGAAAATTCCATGAAAATATGAAAAGCAGGTGCAGATGGATGAAGGAATGGATGAGCAGAGGCAGGGAACACACCTTGGTGTTTTATCCCATGTTGTGAGCAAAGACCAGTCCAGTTGATTCTGGTTCAGAATTATAAAGGGGGAATTATTTTTTTTCCCCCATCAATTTGGACTTTTTCTGCTCATCAGGACAGCTCCAGACAGATTGTGTGATGACAATCTTCTGTGTGCTGTTTGAATATATAATAGGAATGGGATCCAGCAGCATGTGCATACGTGGTGCAGAACAGAATGTTCTGCAAACCTTGACAGAAAAGTCTGTGTCCTTGCCAGAAATAAATACCCTTGAAAGACATAAAAAGCTGTTAATTTGTGTAGAGTCTATCAGGAGGGGAAATTGAGAGGTGAGACAGGGGAGATTTTGTGGCCTCTATTACCTTTTACCACTTTTTCTTCTTTTTTAAATAACCCACCAAGATCCCCAGTCTCTTTTTGGGAGAATTGCTGAGCTTCCTGCAGGGAATTCATTCATCCCAATCCTTGTGAATTATTTAACTCCTTCAGGGCTGCTCAGAAGAATGGTTTAACTTTGATTGGAAAAGGCACCTTCTTTTACCTTCTGTTTGTGGTTTCTTTTGGCTGTTCTTTCACACCCTGCCAGCCTGGTGAGCACTGTGCAAATTATAAAAATCATTGATCTGCTTGCAGCACAGATGGAAACTGGTGGAAAATTCACCCAGGCAGGTGCTGGCACTCTGAAATAAAACGGGAGTCGATGTCCAGCCAGCTCTGAAAGCACCTTGTGGGACACACCTACTTATTTTGGCACCCAAGCACCTCAAAAAAACAACTGTGGCTCTTTTATTTTAAACACTAAAGACATCAGCTTAAATTTCTGTCAATGATGATGTATAAGAACCACGAAAAGGTTGTATTGCTACTCCTGCTAGTACTAAAAAACTAATTTTTCAAAGCAAGACCTTTAATCTATACCGTGAGCAACACCAAGTGTGCACTGGCAGCGCTGAAAAATGAGTTTGAAATATCTTTTGAGAGGTTTTTAGGCTTTTGTTGCACTCCCCGTGTTACATATTTTATTCTGAGGGCTATATTTACTTGAGGATCTCTGTACTCGGCTGATAATGCTTCACATTTTAGTGGAAATTACTTCTGGAGTCGTAGCAAAAGCTATCACCTCTGTGGCAACTTCATGTGTCCCAAGTGAAATGAGGTGTCATATTATGGAATTTATTGGAGTGGATGTGTCTGTCCCAGGGTGTCCTGCTAGGAGAGATCTGTCAACACATTGTCACATCCCCAACAGGTGCAAAAATAGCCAATAAAACGATGATGCAGCCCTGACAAATGCTCTTTGTTATCACACTTCAGCATGGATTAGGAAAATTGCATCCTGAATTCCTGTCTTCCACGTTCCTTATCAATTACCCAACACTGTGTCCTGCGTTTCTCTTGCTTGTTGGGAAAAAAAAAATCATTAGGTTAAAACATTGATTTTTTTTCTTTTTCTTCCCCAAGCTGGATAAATTAAAATTTAATTGTAGCAAATGCCAGCAATGCTTCCTACTAAGCAAAGATTTCAGAAGTAAAATGTGCCTTTGAAATATCCATGTTATTTTTGCCCCAAAGTCATCTCTGTAGGCTCCGAGCCAAATATCTGAACTGGCTGGAATTGAAACCAAGCCACAGAGCTTTTCCATGAGAGCCCCAAGGTCTCCAATTGTGTCTAAAAATAAATGAACTGATGAGGATTATGGACAAATCATTCAATTTGGATAAAATAGGGACCTACACTTCTCCAAATTTTTTTTTGGGGGGTTGGGCTATTTTTGACCTCTAGTCCAAAGGCAATTGCACTGAGATTTGTCTTCCAGCCCAAAAAAACCTTGTATCCATTTTCTAATCAGAAAAAGGGAAAACAGTGGTATGAAAAATCCCAATTCTTCAATCTTTTTGGATGCAGAAAGAACTACTGTGCTGGAACTCATCTGGAAAGTTTAGCTAATTTTGTTTTTAAAAAAATAGAATTTTAAGTATGTCTGAAGAGAAACTTTTTGCAGTTTTCCTGTCTTTTCTTTGGGAAGATCGATTTTCTATATTAACCTGTATTTTTAATTTTTTTTTTTTTAGGAACTCTTGGTGCTTTATAAATTATTTTTTTAAAATTCTCCTGTCTTTGAAGGAAGGAATTAGACCTGGATGGTGACATCATGTTTAGGAGCGTTTTACGTGCAGATTTTTTAAGCCTATGAGGGTAAATTGCTTTGCAACGTGAGAGAGATGTTTTACTTTGGTTAAAATTATGATGCATCCCCTCAATAATACTAATTACATCTTGTCTGCAAAGGGGAAAATCTCTTCATTTTTGTTTCAGAAACTTCTGCTGGTTTTCCCTTTTCAAAGATTTTTACTCTTAACTTTTCTGTATTTTGCATTTTTGGCTTTGCTTATTTCTTTTTCAAGAAAAAAAAAAAGGATGAATTATCAGAATCACCTATCAATAAATCATTGACTGAAAACAAAAGATATTAAAATAATGCCTAAGAAGTGAATCTGAATGAATTTAAGGCAGGAGGAAATACCAACAAAATCAATGATCATCTAAAATCAGTGATTTCCTCTGCTTAGAACACATCAGCTATTTTTGGTCACATTTGTTTTCCTGTTATGGCCAGTTTAGCCTTCTGCACTCAGAGCTGGTTAATAAGGCAGGTTTGGGATTTAGATGTACCATTTATGGATCAATTAGTAGATTAAAGAATAAAATAATAATAATAATAATAATAATAATAATAATAATAATAATAATAATAATGTGCAGATTGACTCCTGATTCTGGTTTTTCTTTTATTGCTACTTATTTTAATTGCTATTTATTTTCCCTTATTGCTATTTCTTTTATGGCTATCCATCAGGACTGATTTTTTCCCAGCTTGTGCTCCTTGAGTTGTTGTTTTCTGGCTGGAGCTGAGGGCATTTTTTTATTTTGATTAAAACAGGAGGATTACATCTGACTCCCCTGGCATGTGGAGCTCCAGCATTTTAGGGGTTTAAATTATTTGCCATTGCACTGCTCTCCCCTAATTTAACTTCCTCCCCCTAGTCAGGCTGAGGAGGGTATTAAAACTTGGCAGAGTCCACGACTTTAAACTAACTCATGCAGTAACTTGATAAATAATTCTGACAAATCCTTGTCTCCTGCCTACTAATCCCCTTTTTTTGTGGGAAAAGAACATGCATTTTGCAGCTTAGAATTGCTACAGCAATGGGAAGAAGAAACATTTTTCAGCCTGGGTGGTTTCTCACGTGTCAGTTTTCTTGCTGCTTGCAGAATTAAGACCAGAGCGAACTGTGCTCTGTGATTTTTGCTTATGGATGAGTGAGTCTTTATTTTTTTTCCCTTTTGACTGTGTGTTAACACATTACCTCGTTTCTCCTCTAACCTGCTGACTCAGAATACAAGGGAATAAACAGATGTTGCAAGGGTAGGCTTTGATTTATTTATGTTTTGTGGTAGGGAAAAGGTGTGGTGGCTCCAAAAGCCCCAGACTGTTGGAATTCACACTTCTAAAAAAGATGTGAAAAACCAGGAGTAGAGCCCTGGAAATCAAAGGTTTCATTCTTCATGCTCCCATCTTGAATAAGCTTTCAAATTAGGCTTGTTTTTTCCCCTGTGATACCAATGTCTCAACTTTTGCAGTCTTTAACTAAAGGATGCTACAGCACCACTGATCTCCAAACATTGGTTTTGGTTGATTGACAGGTCAGGTTGCATTGCTGAAGGCAAACAAAATAAGGCATGAACACGATACCCGATTTAACTTCGTGCTTTTTCTTTGGTTATTTTTTGATTTAAGGCTTTTTGGAGCGACCTCAGGAACAGGCACAGACTGTGGTGGAGGTCAGCCCGCACTCGGAGGCTGAGGAGAATTTTTATTCCCTCAGAGCTAAGCTAATGTCCTACAAATGGCTAAAGGATTGAAAATAAAGCACTTGTGGAAACTAAGGACTAATATTTAATGCAGTTAGGGACTTTTGGTTCTCTGCAAACAGTTTATCACCGAGCCAGTCAGGATTCTGAGAGAAAGAAGTTAGAAAATAAATGCCATATGCACTTCCCCAACCTCCATGGGCAACCTGTGGCAGTCCCCAGTCTCCCTCAGAGTAAAACCAAGTGTTTCCTGCTATCCAGACAAAGCCTCCCGTGTTTCAGGTGGTAAAAAGCACCTGGGGCCATCCCCTTTGCACCATTTTTTCAGGTAAACATTGATAAACCCTCCGTGAGTTTCTCTTCTCCAGGCTGAGCACACCCAGGCAAGAGAAGTTCCAGTCCCTTTTGTAGCCCTTCCCTGGACTCTTTCCAGTGCATTTATGTTTTTTTAGGACTGAGGAGCCCAGAACTGGATGCTGGTGCTCCAGGTGTGCTGAAAAAAGGGAAATTCTCATTTCTTCTCCTTCTCCCACCAGCATCAGCAGCAGCACCAGAATGGCTGGGCCAGCTTTCCCCAAGACCTCTCTCTACCATTTTATCCATTTATCCTTCTCAGATCAAGAACAGCTTTCACATACCTCTTCCATTTGAAGTAATAACCTCTGACTTTGCTCCAGAGCAGCTCTGGCGTGGCTGCACCCTTCAGCCAGCCCTGACTGAGAGCAGACCATGTTTTTAATCCTATCATATTTACCCTCCACGCACTCAAAGCTGATCCAAAGCCATTTGAAACCAGTGGGAAGCTTTCTCTTGGCTTCAACGGGACCTTGATCAAGCCCTTAATTAGTTATACTTCCATTATTGCTCAGCAGGAGTCTGAAGGCAGAACCTTGCACATTCCTGTCTCTTTTTTTTCTTCTCTGTTATTGAAACACAGAGTGACAAACCAGCCTAAGGTACAGTAAAAAAGTGTTTTGGTTTTTTTTTTCCCTTTCACAGTTTCACAGAAATCCACAGCTCCTTTTGTTTTCCTTTTGGTTGTTCCCTCCCACAGTTAGCACATTAATTACCTGCTTTTTCAGCCTTTCTGCTTCCAGTTACAACAACCTTACTGAAAAGGGCTGCTGAGGAGAGAGAACTTGGATCCAGACTTAAGCTAAAAGCAGCTTAATCCATAAAATCGTGAGGGTGATACCGGTTCTGTTATCCCATTTTGAGAAGTAACGTTGAGCCTTGTGAGCCTAAAATTCCTAATGCAAGCCTGTGGGTGTTTGGAGTGCAACCCAGGCTAAAAAGTTCTAGCAGAGTACAATCTGCAGCCCTGCAATCCCACACAGCTCTGCAAAGGTCGCTCCAGGAGTGAGGATTATTACCGGAAACGGTTTGGAAAAGCAGAGGTGAGTGTATCCTAAATTGCCCTGAAACAAATAATTTCAGATAGAACTTCAAGTATATATTGTAATGTACAGCCTGATGGGTTTTTTTACTTCTCACCCGTTGGATTTCAGTCATTTTCTTGAGTTAAACCTCTCCTGGTTCACCCTGCCTGTCACTACAGGAAATTGGGATGGAAAGTACCTGTTTTACTCCCTCCTAAAGATGGCCCAGGGAACCATCCTCTGGAGGTGTCTGCCTCCTTTAATTGGTGAGAAAAGGTACCCAGATAGGGGCCCAACCTGGAAATTTAACTTTTTGGTTAGAACAAGTCCTCCTCCCTTTCACTGGGTGGAGTGAATGTTCTCCATATGTGCAGCTCTGGGTTTCTCTCTTGGGTTGCAATATGTAACCAAAAGTGTGCATTCCATTGCCATCTGTGGAAAACTGGTTGGGGAGGTGTTTTTCTTTATCTCTTCCACCACCCACCCTCCCTCCAGGGGATCTCTGCTGTCCATGGGCCATCCAGGCTCACTGCAGGGCTGACACAATTCCATCATCCCATGGGGAGATGCTCCACCCAGGGGGAGGAGCCCAGCATTCCCACCTGGATAAACCCTGAGATTCAGCACCCCAGCCCAGCCTGTTTGCACTGCATTCCCAGAGGAAAACCGGACCCATCTCACCCCCACTGGAGCTTCAGAGGAAAACTGCACCCTGCTCCAGGATCATTGCTGCAACAGAGCCACATCTGTCACTGCAGGAGGGCTGGATTGGGCTGCACCAACACCCTGAGCAACAGGGGGTCAGGCTGTGTTCTCACTCTGGCAGGGTTTCTAGGATTTTGTTGTTGTTGTTTGCTTGTTCTGTTTTCTTTTTGTACAACTACATTTTTATTTTTAATATTCCTAGAAAAGGCCTGTTATTCCTATTCCCATATCTTTGCTTGAAAGCCACTTAATTGCAAAATTATAATAATTCAGAGGGAGAGGGTTTACATTCTCCATTCCAAGGGAAGCTCCAGCTTTCCCTGGCAGACACCTGTCTTTCCAAACCAAGACCACTTCTCACTTCCAGAGAGACCTGGAGGGGCTGGAGTGTGTCCAGGGCAGGACAAGGAGCTGGGGAAGGGGCTGGAGGCCCAGAAGGGGCTGAGGGAGCTGGGAAGGGGCTGAGCCTGGAGCAAAGGAGGCTCAGGGGGGACCTTGTGGCTCTGCACAAGTCCCTGCCAGGAGGGGACAGCCGGGGGGGTCGGGCTCTGCTCCCAGGGCCACAGGGCCAGGAGGAGAGGGAACGGCCTCAGGCTGGGCCAGGGGAGGCTCAGCTTGGCCAGCAGCAGGAATTTCCCCATGGAAAGGGTGGAAGGGCCTCCTCAGGAAGGTTTGGAGTGCCCATCCCTGGAGGTGTCCAAGGAAGGCCTGGAGGTGGCACTCAGTGCTCTGGTTGGGAATGGGTCACAGGTTGGACTTGATGACCTTGGAGGGCTTTTCCAGCCTCAGGGATCCTAGGATTCTGTGATTCCCTGAGCTCAAAGCATGGAGCCTTCTCAGCTCTCTCTGACCCAGGCTAAGGCAGCACCAGAACAGGCCGGGGTGCTGCAGGCTGCCTGGGGGAAACATGAGGACAGAGCTGGAGGGAACAGACACCTTTGTCAATAAAGTGTAAACTCACCATCTCCACCCTTGGAAAGCTCCCAGGCTCTCCCTGGCGTTATCAATACTGAGTGCAAGGACTGGCAGTGTGTTTCACCCAGCAGAAAAACCACCTCAGCCCCCAAAATCCATATGCACCGTGGTATTTGAGGCACAACCCGTGAAAGCAGGGAAGGATCCATCTGGCCCAGCTTTTATGGGCCCTGCATTTTTACTGTCACTTTTTAAAAAGTTACGTTAACACCCACCTCCAGGCGAAGTCCTTGCGTATGCTGCAGCTCTGTGCTAAAAACATTCCCTCTCCCAGCTGGAGAACCTGCTCCTGTCTTCCCAACCTCTCCAGCTATCCTTTCATGTTGCTGGTGCAGAGCAAGACGCTGAAAATGTCTGCATAATGTCTGTGAGTCTTTGGGGAAGGTGAGGAGAGGCGACTGCTGGGGCTGAAGTGCTTGGAAAAGAATTTTTGTGACACTGCCTGAGTGTAGAATCACGGAAGCCCAGAATGGTTTGGGTTGGAAGGGACCTGAAAGATCATCTCGTTCCCCACCCTGCCCCTTTCACCGTCTCAGGCTGCTCCAACCTGGCTTTGGACACTTCCAGGGATGTGGCAGGCACAACTTTTTTGTGCCAGGGCCTTCCCACCCTACCAGGGAAAAATTCAAAATGGATGCCCACTACTTGAAATTAGAATCTAAAGAAAAACTTATATGAAAAGATGTCTTTTGATAATTGTTTATAATTGACCTAACAGGTCAATTTTATATTTATATATATCTATATCAATTATTTTATTTTATTACCTTTTTATTGTATTTACTTTTATTATAGTTTATATTTATTTATGTGTGGCATAAAATACATTTTCAAAGCTCAGGCTTAATCTGGCACTTCATCTACCACCCTTTCTCTGTGACTGCATATTGCCTGCTTTCCATAAATAATACACTGCTCTTTTCCTGCTGACTAAGGACACAGCTTCTTAGGAAAGGGCTTTCATGCTGCTCCTTATCTGATAACACCACAGAGGAATCCTGGATGAAAAGAGATAACTTTTCCATTGTTTCAAGCCCCGAGATTTTGGAGGCAATTCTCCTGCAGTAAATTCCACTATCTACAATTGTTACACCTAAAAAAACCCAGACATCCACCTGCACTGTTAGGGTGGAATTGCAGTTTGAGGTGTGCTAATTATTTCTTATTAAGATGTGTGGGCAGCCAGGGGAGATTCAGGGACAGGAAACAGCTGGAAGTGCTGCCCCTGACCCACAGTAAATTATCTGTGGAATGTTTTATGGACTCCATAAAACTTCCCTGGCCTTTTAGGGATGTGGTGCTTTCTTCTCCAAATGTCCAGAGTCAGACAGCAGTTGTTGAATAAGATAAGGGGTCACAGAAGCTGAGCTCTGATAACTGGCAGAGCTAATCAGGTCATACTCTAACATCTTAGCAGAAAATGAAGAATTTTAATTGGAAACGCATGCTAGGGCCTGGCATCATCTACATTTCCACTATAATGCACCTTCCATAGCAGCAGTGCACAATAAGGATTCAACATCCTACAACAACAAAACACTTTCTTTTTAAAAGCAGAAAAACCCACTATCATCTTAGTCATCAATTGGACTTATTAGATTTGTCTTAATTCAGTTAAATTTCGGAAAATTCAAAGATTCTACAATATTGGTCCCTCAGAGGTGCATTGCGTGCTTTTTAATTGAGAGGGTAGGAGGATGATCTGTTTAGGAGAACAGGGTGGCAGCACTCCCTTCCCCCTAAATTTACAAGAATTGCTCCAAGGATCAAAGAATCAATCAGGGCAGTGGAGCTGTGAGTGTTGCAGTGTGTGGTGCTGGAGGAATCCTGGCAGGCTTGGAGTCACTCAGGTAATTTTTCGTCTGGTTTTTTCTCAGTGTATCTGCTGAGTGCCCTGTCTCCTCCCTGCACACTGTGATGGACTCACTCACGTTATGAAACAGGAATGCTGGAATTGTATCACAGTTTTGTGACCAGGAGCTGTGGAACAGCCGAAATTCTCTCCCTAGCACCTGTTTGAACACCTTTGATCACCTTGGTGCTGTTCTGTGCTTTCACCTCTTCACAGAGGTGATTCACACCCCTGATCAACTCCCTGCCACCAGCGAGGTGACTCCTGAAATCCATTCACAGCCAAGCCTGGAATTTGCTGTCCCTTTGGATTCACACACAAGCACGTGGGCACAAACGCATGTCCTTTAATTTGCATTTTAATTTCACTACATTTATTTTCCTTGCCATTCCTCAGCAGTGACTTTAATGTTTTAAACAAGAGCTTCAATTCTTAAATAAGAGCTCCTTTCTTCTCTCCCTATTGACTCCTTCATGCCTAAAGAATAGAAAAGACAATATATGGAGAAAGAATTGGAGCAAACCCCTTCTCTCCTGACAGCAAAGTGCCTTTTTTGATGCATTCTGTGTGTTTTATTCAACTGAGGGCCTCCAATGTGCTTGCAAATGATGTTGTGCTGACAGAACCAGTGGAGAGTTAAGAGTGTGTCTTAAGTTGCAATGCAAGATATAACCAAAAATTTGTATTCTATCACCAGCTGTTGAACTCAGGCGGGGCAGTGTTTCTTTATCCCTTCCAGGACCCATCCTCCCTCCAGGGGATCTCTGCTGTCCATGGGCCATCCAGGCTCACTGCAGGGCTGATACAATTCCATCATCCCATGGGGAGATGCTCCACCCAGGGGGAGGAGCCCAGCATTCCCACCTGGATAAACCCTGAGATTCAGCACCCCAGCCCAGCCTGTTTGCACTGCATTCCCAGAGGAAAACCGGACCCATCTCACCCCCACTGGAGCTTCAGAGGAAAACTGCACCCTGCTCCAGGATCATTGCTGCAACAGAGCCACATCTGTCACTGCAGGAGGGCTGGATTGGGCTGCACCAACACCCTGAGCAACAGGGGGTCAGGCTGTGTTCTGACTCTGTCAGGGTTTTCTTTTTTGTTTGCTTTTTTCATACTACTACATTTTATTTTTAATTTTTCCTAGTAAAGAACTGTTATTCCCGTTCCCATATCTTTGCCTGAGATCCTGTTAATTTCAAAATTATAATATTTTGGAGGGGGGGGGTTGCATTCTCTATTTCAAGGGAAGCTCCAGCCTTCCCTGGCAGACACCTGTCTTTTCAAACCAAGACAGAGTGATTCACAGCAAAAACTGGGGGGCGAAATTTGCTATTTGCAGTTAAAGAAAGTCCTCCACAGACTTCTGACCACATAACCTTTAACAGAGAAAACCAGGTAATAACAGTTGCTTATAGATTTGCAATGTTGAAACAGAAGTATGGAAGTGTATATCTAATGGGACTGGGAAGCTGGCATCATTTTCGGAAGTGACAAAAATTGTGGATATTTAAATATTTCAATTGTGGACATTTAAATATTAAAATATTAAAAATTTCAATTTTGCATATTTAATTATTTTCATGTGGCTATTTGTTATGAGCTGGCATTTCTCTGTACTTACTGATAACTGAATGTGCTGTGGCTTGAAAAAGTTTGGATGCAGACAACCTGGAGGTGATCCAGCTGGAGAGGAAACTCTGGAGGATGTCCTGGCTTTGGCTGGGAGAGGGTTAATTTTTTTCCTAGTAGCTGGTTTGGGTTTAATATGAAAACCACACTGAAGTTTTGCTGGAAAAACCCTTCTTCTAACCTAGAGATGGGGCAACTGAGAGATATCTTAGAGACTTTTAATCCATTTTCAGTCTCATGAGGAGGGTGAGATGGTACAGATGTTACAATTCATGCCATCACAATCAGAAGCCAAACTATTTTCTAATTACAATCTATTATAAACGTTTCTTGGCCTACCAGCTTTTGCCACACAATGCTGCTGATGCTTCTAAGCCAATCATCTATTGAAATACCTCACGTGGGCCTTGCTACAATACATCTTTTATAGTTCTATTTCTCCAAAATATCTGTCTATTTGCAAGGCCATCATTTGAAACTTGTTTCCAGTTCAGTTTCTCTCTCAGCAATGTCTGTCCTATTCCATGGCATTTCTAAGTCAGCATGCTTTATCTCAATCTAAAGTTTGAGTTTAGTAAAATTTAGTAAAGTTTAGTAAAATTTGACTTAGATGCACAAGACTGTGTGAGCCTTCTCTCAGGCTTTGAGAATTCTGTATTCTCAATGGAGAAACCATTTCCCACATCGTTTAGTGTTGTGAGAAGTTGCTCATCCTAAATCCAGGACTTTTCAGTGTCTCATGCTCTGAAAGTGAGGAGATGCACACAAATCTGGGAGGAAGCACAGTCAGGACACTGACCTGGACTGGCCAAAGGGATTTTCCTCGCCAGAGGACACAATTCCCAGTATAATACTGGGAAAGCTGACTGGGAGTGGCTGCTCAGGAACAGGGTGGTGAAAATTGTGCTGTGCATCACTTGTGTCTCTTGGGTTCTGTCACTCTCTCTCCTTTTCATTCCTGTGATTATTATCATCAGCAGTATCAGTGTACTATTATTATTATTATTATTATTATTATTATTATGGTTATTAAACTGTCCTTATCTCAACCCACAAGGTTTATTTGTTCTTGCCAATCCTCCTGCCCACTGATGGGGTGGGAGGGAGTGGGAAATTCAATTATTTGTCAGCTGAGGTTAATCCACGACAGAAGGGGAAGGAAGAGTGGTACAAAGGGCACCTGGATATGGATTAATAGGTCAAATAATTTGGGAGAAGTGGCAACATGATCTTCTTTTAAGCCTCTGGTTTAGATCAGGACTGAGCCAGCGTGTCCTGCAAGTCTCGGTCTGTATGGAATTATTTGAAAATTGAATTTCAGTTCTGTAATTAATCACAGTTTCAGTAGATACAGCTGATGCAGTGGAGAAAGGTGTGTGTAAGGAGAGATGAATTTACAGGAAGGATGAGGAGGGACTTTACAAGGGCAGTGAGTGACAGGACGTGGAATAAACTGGAGATGGACAGCGTTGGATGGGATATGGGGAAAAAATTCCTCCCTGTGAGGGTGGGCAGGCCCTGGCCCAGGGTGCCCAGAGCAGCTGTGGCTGCCCCTGGATCCCTGGCAGTGTTCCAGGCCAGGTTGGACACTGGGACTTGGAGCAGCCTGGGACAGTGGGAGGTGTCCCTGCCCATGGCAGGGGTGGCTCTGGATGAGCTTTAAGGTCCCTTCCAACCCAAACAATTCTGTGATTTTTTGATTCTATGAATACCAGCACAAATATTTAGTGATATTTACACCATAACCTGTGGGTCCAGCAGGCAGGTGTGACATGGATTCACCATTCCTGGAGTTCTCATGACAAGACTGGGACATCATCTGGAAAAATTTGCTTTTTCCAAAGACAAGCTCCTTGCCTGGGGTTGTGTGGTGAGGTCTGCAGGTGTGAGAGGATTTCACCAGACCCCTGCTGTTGGAAACATCTGAAAAATTTATCTCTGAGTCATGTTCTTCCCTGGATTTTCAGGCTCTGCCCCTCAGAAGTGGAATTTAGCTAAAGGCTGAACAGACCTGAGAATAAAGGGGGAAAAATAATAATGCAGGGGGTTTGTTTGCACAGGTCCGTGGGAAATGTGGAATTTGTGCCATCAGATCTCCTTGGGCCTATGGTCCTTCCTGCCAGCAGCTAAAAACATCTTTCTACAGATCCACACTCAACAGGGAAGGGAGCAGGAGTTCAAATATTGTTGAAATTTCCTTTGACTCACCTGCTTTTAATGAGAATGTTCTAAAATGTGTAACTGTGGAATGCTTCATGCAATGCCAGCTCTCACTTCATTAGAGAGCGCTTCCTTCTGTGTCCCTGCGTGACACACTCTTGGTTTTTTCAACTAATTAATCACCTATTTTGTTAAGTAAATATATATTTTTTACATTTAAACTCATTGAAATTCAAGTTTCAGGCTCCATGAAGCTCTGAGCAACCTGGTCTAGTGGAAGGTTCCCTGCCCACGGAAAAGTTCCAAATTCATTTGGAACTAAATGATCTTTAAGGTCCCTTCCAACCCAAACAATTCTCTGATTTTTTGGTTTGGTATTGAATCATCTATTGGAAGAGCCTCCAGCTTCTGGGGGCTTGAAATAAATGTAGTTACTCATTTTAATTTTGGATTAAATTTAGATGCAAGTCACGTGAAATCATGCAGCAATCTAAAAATATCTCGTGCAGAGTCCTGTATATGATTCCCAAAGAGATATAAACAGCATAAACAGATATATGATAATTCCAGTGGAGTTTTTAATGTAGGTTTTCTATATTTATGAGGAGAATATTCAGTTTGGATATCTATGTTTGGAGCAGTTATTATCTATCTTACACATGTCCAGTGAAATATGAGAAAGTTTGAGCATCTCTTCACATCAGGACCATTTTGCTTCAAGTTCATGCCATGAATTCTGCCTGGAAACCTTTGGAGTAACATAAGCAGATATTTCACACATCAGGCTACATCCAATGTATTCCCCCAAACTGCTTTTTAAGGAGTTTTAAAATTCCTACTCCTCCCAAACACTGAAAGTTGTCTCTGCTGGCAAGATCCAGAGTAGAACAAAGGGTAAAATCCATAAAATCCTTCATTCCCCCAGGAACTTGCCCTGTCCCTTTAGTAACACATCCCTTTCTTTTCAAGAGGATGTACCAAATAAAATTTTCAGTGGAATTTTCCATGCAACCACGTTTCCCATGGATAATATATTCACCCAGGCTGCAGGAAGCTAAAGGAATCTTGGGTTGCAATTGTGGAATTCTTTTCAACTACTTTTTTTTTCTTTCTTAGGTGATTCCTGTTGCTTCCAGAGATCATTTAATCCCATTGCAAACAGGATTTGAGGCAGGAAATATTTATTTCCTCTTCACTGGCTGGGAGCAGTCCAGCTCAACTCACCCTGCATGCCTGAGTTTTTTTGACTGCTGGCAGGACTTAAATGGCTGATTTTTATGAAGATATCTGGAAATTTTGGCAATTTTGGACCACTGCACTGTGTTGAAACACTGTTCCATGGAGCTTTTCTCCTTCTCCTTTGAATCAGGACTCTCTTTTCAAGTTGCTGAGTGCATCTCCAATTTTCCTGCTGGAACTGCCACCCAGAGGATTTACATTCTGTATTATCTAGTATTTAATTGTGAGATCTCACAACCAAATTTTGTTTGGTTGTAGGCTGATTTTTTTCCTTTCTTTGTAGTAATTATCTAAAACACAGAAAAAAATGACCCCTGATGCCTAACCAGGTGTATATAATTTCTACTTTTTTATGTTCTATCAGTGACATTCCTAATATTTTGCATATCAGCAACAGGTAGATAATTTTAAAGTTTGTTTGGGGGGGGTTATTTTAATTTTTTTTCCACAGAAGATATCACATTTAGCTTCCAGCAAAAGAACTGTGATCTATAAGGCATCATTTTTCTCCTTCCACCTATCAATGCTGGATTAAATAGCACTCATTCTTCAAATGATTTATTGCCAATGACTGCAGTTTTCACTTTTAAATTGTATGTCTAATGTCAGAATTATTCAGCATTTTAGGTAAAGTTGTGTATTATGTTAGACATCCAAGTAAAATGCATCACACTTAAGTCTTTTTTCCTGTTTAATTGATGAAGCTTGAATTCAAAAAGATCCTGAGAAATTAAACTGCAAAGACAACTCTGAAAGTGTCCTTCTTTCTGCAGTGAAAGCTAAAGGAGTGTCCTGGATTTTACATCTATTTTTCATCAGCATTTGTGGTGCAGAAAAGGCACATCCCAGACTCTGCAGGGATTGGGGAATACCACATCTGAGCAGGGGGAGTGGAGGAGAAGCCTGCCAAAATCCAGATGACAAAGGAGTGAGGTTTTAGGCTCAGAGGTTGCTCAGCCTGGCATTGTGTGAGGGAAGGAAGCAGCTCTGCTGCCCAGCTGCTCCAAGGATGCCAACACTTCTTCCAACCCTGCCAGGGGGCCGGGTGCCAGTGACAAAAACGAGCAGAGTGTAACATCTGCTTTTTGTGATTGCTGCCCAAAAAAAACCCAGAGAGGAACATTCTGCTGCTTCAGTGCTCTGGACTGGAGAGCCCTGGAAGGGTTTTGGAGTGTTTTACACGCTTTTGTGCTCTACTGCTTTCCCCACCAGAACCAGCCACCTCAACACAATGGCTTTGTAGGATTGTCATTTAGGATTTTGCTGTCCTGCCCCTCTCCACCACAGATAGAAGAGATAACCCATGTGGGAATGCACCCCACACCTGAGAAGATGTTTCCATACAGGGAAAGGTTTAAGATTCACTCCTTGCTGTTCTTGTAAGGTAAAGGACCCAGAAACTTCTTGGTTTCAATGCCAAGATAAACACACTGATAGGTCTCTTCAGCTGTTCCTCAGAAACGTGGCTAAGTTCTATTGGCAGTAAGCAAATTTGTCCCTCCTAAAACAAGTATTAAAGTATTTAATAAGTATTAAGTATTTAAGAAGGAGCACAGAGGTGCTCAGGGCTTTTTGGGGGTGTCTTAGTTGGGTGTCAGAAGCTTCTCTGGCACCTGCACACGGTTTTGTTCTTTATTTCTGTATTGTTTGTTATTTTCTATTTTATTAAAACCTTTGCTTTACAAACACACCAAAGAGCTGTCTGGCAAATATTATTAAGCCAGTTTGGGAGGTTGCAAGGTCAACCTTCAGGACCTGATGCATCTTCAGGGAGCTCATTACACTCTGAGTGTATCAAACTCAGAGGCTGAAAGGCCCAAGGAGTCATCTCTGGAGCCAAAAGGGCTCGGGTCCCAGCTGAGAATCAACATCTTAGCCTGGAGAGCAGATGTGGGAAGAGAGAAAAGAAATATTCTTAAATGAGAGACACTGTTTTACAAACTATAAGAGACACACGAATTTTCAGAGTCAGAAGTCTTCTACACACACCCTGAAAGTGTCCAAGACTTCTCCCAAATTTTGGAAGCAGATTCCATGGTTATTTTTCTGGGAATTGAGGGAAAGGATCTCAGTGTGTGCCCCACCAACAATTGGAAGAGAAGATACATTAAATCCCAAATTTTATTATTTCTTCGCTAGCTGTAAGATTAATAAATACCTTTAACTCCACACTGTATATACCTACAGGTAGTTTCCTTTTTGTCTTTACTCCTGTGTAATATTTAATTTATTTTAAGTCTAACGTCTGCTAGTTTTGTGTCTATTAAATAAATAATTCATTCTATAGTAGACACAATCAGCCATTTCATTGTTATCATTAACAGTCATTAATTACGCTTGTCATCTGAAATATTCTTAATTCTTGTACCTGAATTCTTGTGTATATTTTACTATAATTATAAGTTTTGTCATTTTTATGAGTTGATTATTTTTGTCGATACAGGAGATTGTACTAGTTAGTAGATTGTGTATGTATGATTGTTTTAACTTGATATTTAGAAATATAAATATTTCCAAATATATTGATATATCTAAATATACCTAAATATTTTAAAAACATGTATAATTTTATTAAGAACTGATAGTAATTAGGAAAAATTTAGGTATAATAATTAAGAATATTTTAGGTGATAAGTATAATTAATGACTGTTAACCATAATATATATAAAATTGGATAATTAATAATTATTAAATATTGTATTTTTATTTTAGAGTTTGTAAATAGTTTATGGAACTTTTTTTAGTGGGGACTTGGATTTTTTTTGGCGGGTAAGGTGTTAAGGTCTACTTTAAAAATTGGTTTAGTTGTTATATTTATAGGGTTAAATTGTTAAGTTAAGGTGGTTTGAATTTATTTTCATTGTAAAAAATACTTAAGTTTGCCTCCTCCTCCTCCTCCTCCTCCTCCTCCTCCTCCTCCTCCTCCTCCTTCTCCTTCTCCTCCTCCTCCTCCTCCTCCTCCTCCTCCTCCAAATGTCTCAGCGAGGCAGCCAAAAGTTTCATTCTCCCTCAGGATCTGCTCCTGGCAGACACAACCAGGCTGTTGGAACCCATGAGCAGCTTGCTAAAACATCTGTCCCGTGTTCCTGAAGTGCTGAACACCTTGAGGAAATGTTTGGCTCAGAGCAATGTCAAACAACAACTTCGGGAGAATTTAAAGCAGAGTCATCAGGCACGAAGAAAGGCAGGTGTTGGATCCTTGTTCTCAGGAGTGGGATGCTCTGCTTCTCCTGGGCCTGATTCACATATTCAGGGTGGAATATGTGAGGTCCAGAGCGTGTTTGGGAATTTTGTTTCTTGACTTGTTTCTTAACTGTTTTACTTAACGAAAAAGCTGTTTCCAGTCCTTTGTTATTGTAGCCAATTATTTTTGGGTTTTTTTGTTATTCTTTGTTTCTGTAGCCAATTAGTCCTGTTTTAGGGCAACGATCTGTGCTGCTATTACAGTTGAGCCTGGTTTTTCAGATCTTTCCTTCATTTTGTCGAGATCATTTTGGCTGCTAAACTTACTCTCCAAAATACTAAAAAACATTATTTTATCTGGCAGAATTGGGCACTCCGCAGACCCAACTGGACACATTCTTCCATGCTACCAGTGCACCCCTGATAACTCTTCCTTGGCATGTTGTAGAATTAATTTTATAACCATGAGAAGGTAATTTCTCCTAGAGCAGCTTTCCCTGCTTCCTGATTAGAACACTGTGGCAGATGGTGTAACGTCTTAATAAAACCAAAATATATGACCCTCTTCAGCTTCTCTCTTAGCCCGTGTTGATCTGCTGTGGAATGAAATGAGGCAGGTTTGATGCAATGTGCTGTTGATAAAGCCATTTTGGCTTCTGTTTCCTGGTGCCTAAAGCAGGCTTTGTTCTTTAAAGAGCTTAATTTAAGGTGAGTGGTCCATAAATCACCAGTTTCTCTTCCTTTTTCTGCCAAACACCCTTCATGTTTAAGACAGGCACCACATGTGTTCTTTCCAGCCCACTGGAATTTCCCTCAGTCTCCATGAATTCTCAAGTAGATTTGATGTTGCCTCAGACTGGATGTTAATGTATTCTTCAGGTTTAACTGATTTGAGAACATCAAGATTTATGTTATGTCCCATCCAGTTTTAGGGAAGGATCTTCCTTTTTGGTTTTTTGCTCACAACAGGCCTTTATCCTACTAAATATCATCTGCATCTTTCCTTTCTGTTGACAAGTGGGACAAAACTCTCTCAGCACTTCCTTCTTGCTACTGATCTCCTCACAGATAAATTTCTTGCTATTACTGTTGCCTCTTCCAGGCTGAACTTCTCTTTATTTCTTGGCTTCCAGTGTTAACCCCTATTTCTTTCAGAAATTATCTTTAATGTCATGGTACAATCTCTGTGTGCTTTGTTCTTGTGAGGTCAGCGTAAAATTCTCCACTTAGCTCAGTTAATCTCTTATCTTTTAATACTTAATATGGATTCCTCTGGGTGTGCCCTTCCTCTGGGGGACAGCTTTCCCTGTCTGCTGCAGTGTTCTACAAAATTTCCCCAAATCCCTACAATGGACAGCTCCTGGAATCTGTGGGATTCTTCTAATTGCTCACAAGAGATTTGATTTTCTGGTCCTTGTAGATCAGTGATCTATTTTCAATGCCCAGTGTACTAGCACCTTGTTTCTCTCCTCTCTTGTCACTACCTGGCTCTTGTGTCAAGTCCTTCCTTCCCTGTGCAAAATATCTCTGGAAAAGCACTGGACAAACCTTCTGTGCACAGGAGTTCCACCAGGAACTCGTTAGGAAATATAATTTCCTAATATCATAGATCCTCTCCTCTGTTGTCTCTGCTGATGCAAAAATACAGGAAATAAAAGGGGAATAACCAGATTTGTTTAATAGATTGACTTCATCCTAGTTAGAACCTTTTCATGAATGGTTCTAAGCATGGCTTTGAATCCAGGCCCTTGCCAAAGTCACTGGTGTTTGCACACACCTGGAAACTCAGAATCATTTGGGCTAGAAAAGATGACCAAGGCCATCCAAGCCCAACCATTCCCCACCAGTGCCAAGGCCACCACAAACCCACGTCCCCAAGTGCTACATCCAAGTGACTCAAAGATGAAGATGCCCAAGTTCATCCCTCCTCTTTCTCTATGCTGATGCTGGGTCTGTGGCAAAAGCTTTGCAATAATCTAAGGATGGTAATACTGATAAAGGGAGCCTGCAAGAAAGATGGAGAGTTGCTTTTCATGATGGCCTGCAGTGACAGGACAACAGACAACGGCTTCAAACTGACAGAGAACAGGATTAGATGGGAAATTGGGAAGGAATTACTCCCTATGAGGGTGGGGAGGCCCTGGAATAGAATTCCCAGAGCAGCTGTGGCTGCCCCTGGATTCCTGGCAGTGCCCAAGGCCAGGTTGGACACTGGGGCTTGGAGCAGCCTGGGACAGTGGAAGGTGTCCCTGCCCATGGCAGGGCATTGGAACTGGTGGAGCTTTAGGGTTCCTTCCCACCCAAACCATTCCATCATTCCATGATTCCATGATCTACTGCTTGGTCTTTGAGGTGTCCCATGTTAAAATGTTCATGCTCTTGGTTATGCACAGTGTGATGCTCTTAAATTTAATTTAAATACAACATGTTATATTTAAAACTCCATCCTGTAAGTTGTGTTTTGTAGCTTTTGAGAGCTGCTGGGCCAGTGCCTTACTGAGCAGTTATCCCAAATGAATTCTGCTGCTTTGCTTTAAGGCAGATGCTGAATCCCGGGATGAATTAAAGTTGGGACATTTTCTTGTAGAGAATTGCTAACTTGGGCTCTGAAAGTTGCACAGCAGCGTTACCGTGAGTGAATTCCTGTGTCTGGAGAAGCCCTGGCTCTTGGTAGGTATAATTCTCCAGGCAACAGCACCACACTGAAGTTTTGGGTATAAATGAAGTCTTTGCACTGCATTTGTTCCATTCTCTGCAGGAAAACCCAGCTCAAGAGCCCAGCACAGCACAGCCACGTCCAGGTGTCTCCTTGGAGAAAGGCACAAACCCAGAGCGGACCAATTCGCTAGAATCCCTAGAATGGAGCTGAAGGCCTTATGTTCATGTTGAATAGTGAGATTTTAATAAATAACAAGCATTGTTACTCATTTAATGTTTTCTATTAATCCCTGTTCAGGCACCTTGAGAGAAATTCACACTGTTTGTCTTGGGTTATGTAACCAAAATATGTGTATTCTATTTCATCTGTTGAAAGCAGTTGAGGTGCTTTTCTTTATCTCTTATAACTCCAGGGGGAGGGGGGAGGATGCCTTCTCATAATGGGCCAGCTCTTAAAACCAAGTGGGGCAGTGTTTCTTATCTCTTTCACCACTCGTCCATCCTCCGGGGGATATCTGCAGATAATGGGCCATGAAGGCTCACCAATGACATCACACATGACATCATCGGGGAGATCTGCTGATAATGGGCCATGAAGGCTCACCAATGACATCACACATGACATCATCACATTGGGAGATGCTCCACCCAGTGGGGGGGGAGCCAACCGTTCCTACCTGGATAAAAACTGAGACAGAAAACAGAAAACACCAAGCATCTGGTTTTTTTTCCTCTGGAGGAAGAGCAGACCTATCTCATCCCCACTGGATTTTCTACAGGATCATCTCTGCTCCACAGAACCACATCTGTCACACCAGGAGGATTTATTTGGACTGCTCCCAACACCCTGACCAACAGGGTGCAAGGCTGTATCCCTGACCCTGCCAGGGTTTCACCAGGACTTTGGTTCGCTTGCTTGCTTGCTTGGTTTTTTTGTACTACTACATTTGTATTATTATTATTTATATTCCTAGTAAAGAAGTGTTACTCCTATTCCCATATCTTTGCCTGAAAGGCCCTAATTGCAAAATTATAATAATTTGAAGGGAAGGGGGTTTACATTCTACAGGGAAGCTCCAGCTTTCCCTGGCAGATACCTGTCTTTCCAAACCAAGACACCCTTACTGAAGGAAAGACTGGAATTCTTCCCTGGAATATGAGCAGCTTTGCAAAGGTGCAGTATTCTCCTGGACTCTGCTGTTTGCACATCATTCTCCCCTCTCTCCATCCCAGCACTGCAATTCCAGTGGGGATTGGTCTGCTCTGAGTCTGTGCCTTTCTCCTAGGAGACACCTGGACGTGGCTGTGCTGGGCTGGGCTCTTGAGCTGGGTTTTTCCTCCAGCTTTTTGCACAGGGGTGGTTATGTAATGCTGCAGCAGCGTGGAGAGCCAGGAATTGCTAGGGGAGGAAAGTGACAGTGGGATGGAGCACTGAGAATTCCTCGAGAAAGGTGAATGGCCTCAGCTTGTGACAGCTAAAAGAACAGAGTTCTTTAATGGAGATTATTCAGATTAGAGGATAATTGTGCCAGGCAAAGTGTCCATCTCTGTGTGTGTGTAATGAGCTGCTGCAGCCCAAGGATTTCATCCAGTGACCTGATAAAAACACAGATAACTGGGTACTTAGCATGAGATCCTTGTTTGGTGCAAATAGGTGACAATTTACAGGAGTTAGCCATGGAATTCTTCTTGCATCTCTTTCCATCAGATCTCCCTTTTCTGGCCCTGTCACTGCTGTGGAGCTGAGAGATGCCGCGTGCTGCATCTACTGGAACCGTGCTAAGCTCCAAATGTTCCTCTTTCTGTGGGAGTTGCTAGAGGCAGGAGAAAAGCTTCTCTTTCAGATGCCACTTAAGAGTTCAAAATGCTGGAAATTACGAGGGAATCATTGTTTGATTTTGCTCAGAAAATGCCCACTGAACACTCTGAGCCTTTGATGGATCTGAGGGAGGATAAAGAGAGCCCTGCAGTGTCACCCTCCAGGTCCCTGTCCTGATGCCACAGGTTTGTTCCCTAAAATAAACTCTCCCTGTGGTTTGGTTTTTCTTTTAGTAAGGACTCTGTTCTTTCATCTTGGCCCCTTGCCTCTAGAAGGGGCACAGGTTAATGAGGGTTAATTGCTTTTTTGTTTAGAAAATGGCATTTTCTCTCTGCCTGTGGTGTGTGTTCTGAAGGGTTTCTTAGTGCTCTTTAGCCCCCTCAGCCTCATATTTTGAGGGCAAAATATTTTGTCCTCATATTTTGAGGGCAAAATTTATCATTCCAGTAGGAGACAGAATATATATCCAGTGGGGAAACAACAACCATTCCAGAACAGGTGAGGGTCGGTGCTAAAGGATGGAATTTACTCCCTTCTAACCTGAGCAAATTAAAATTTGCCTGCTCCTCAAAACAGGATCATTCACCCACTTGTCAACATACTTTTATAAGCCCGGGCTTTGTCGTTAATATTTATTGAAGAAAAGGAAAGAACACCTTCAGGAGGGATGTGGGAAATCCATCCAAGCATGGAGGGTAACTATGGCACATTTACAAAGGCACAGTGGGGATAAAAGGCTTTGTTCAGCAGCCTTGAAAAACTGAATGGGAAAGAAAAGGGTTTTTTCTTGCTTTTTTTTTCTTTTTTATTTTGCTACAGATGTAAGAAGCAGGAGAAGGAGCAAAGGGAAAGGAAGGTGAAGCAAAGATCAGCCACTTGAGGGGGAGTAAATAATGAATATTTAGTTTATTTCAGCACCTGAAACAGCTCTGATGGCTTTGGCTATAGTCTAGAGATGTCTGTAGTCATGAAGCTGAGAGAGAAACTGGAGAAAACAGAAGCAGACTGGAGCAAGGATTTATTTGTTTCAGAATTCCTTGTAATCCTCTTGCTCTGCTTTTAATGGCAAAATGGCAGCTGTTTAATTCAAGTCACTGCTGTAGCAGTTAAGGCAATCAGAAATTTGACTGTCTTAGAAAAAAACCCCCTGATTATGTGATAGTTAATGCAGTTAATTCACATTTTCAATTATTATCCCACAAGGATATGCCTATGAGGAAAATATCACTGTGCTGAAGTTCTTCTACAAAGATTGATAGAGATGACAAAATGTAATTAAGGGTTTCAATTTATTCCCACTGAAATGAGTTGGGAAACTCGCAGTCACTTCAAAAGCAGCCGCCACCTTTTATGTTTGGCTGGGATCAAAAATATCCACTTGGAAATATCAGAAGCAAACAAGGAGGGCTCAGAAGCAACTAAAGCAAAATTCCTGAAGAATTGTGTATTCTCTGTAGGTTCCAATGGTGCAGAGCTGCTCACGCAACAAATATTTGCCAATTGAATGATTAAACTCTTTTATTGACTTTTATTTTGTTGCAAATGACTTAAAATTTTCTCAAATTACTCCTATTCCATTGCTGGTGCACATGGAAAAGGTAGAATTATAATATTTAGTGAGAGCAGGAATTTCATGAATATAACGCTTCATAAAGGAAAAATTCCAAACCCATTCCTGGACTGGAATTCTGTGCATGAGAAGGCTTTAGAAATGAAATATAAACCTTCTAGAAATGTGACACAAATCTGAAAAAGATTGCCAAGAAATCACCCAATGATGGACTGTTTGCACAGAAAATCAAGTTATACTCTGAGAATCAGCCAAGTTAGCACCAAGAGACGAGGATGTTCCAAGAAGGAAGGAATTAAGAAATCTAAAAATCAGAATAAAGAACATGAAAACATTTAAAATGAAACTGCATAAAAAAATTCCCCTATGGCTGTAACAAGGAAATGATTTATTGTCCTTTTAAGGAAAATAAGAAGGTGGATTTAGGGAACAACAGGCTGATTAACTCTCCTTAACTCCTTGGGAAAACTAGCGAAAATATTCTCAAAAAAAGCTGTTTCCAGAAATGAATGATGAAATACAAGAACTGGATCAGCCAGCTTGGATTTAGAGCTGTAGAATGTAGAAAAATAGAATGCTTGGGGATGGAAGGGACCTTAAAGCTCATCCAGTTCCACCTCTGCCATGGGCAGGGACACCTTCCACTGTCCCAGGCTGCTCCATGAAAAAAATCCAACCTGGCCTTGGGCACTGCCAGGGATGGGGAGTCCTCAACCTGTCCAGGCAACAAATTTATCCATGGCTGGCCAATCTGACAGCTTTTTACCACAAAATGTCTGCATCTGCGGGTGAGGGGAGAGCAGCAAGTTTTTAGCAAGATTTTCAACATCATCCCACAGTTTTACTGACCAAAAAAAGGAGAAATGGAGTGGATGGATGGCCTGTGAGGAGGAGTGGGAAATGGGCTTGGCCTTTGAAGGGTCTGCAGATTCAAATCTCACAGCTTCTGGTGCCCCTTGGGGGTGGATTCCTTTTGGGGCACCAAAAGGGAATCTCAGCCTCCAGCTGACCCCAAACTGGAAGGAGCAATGGATGCACAGGGATGTCACACAGACAAAAAAAAAAAAAAAAAAAAAAAAAAATGGGCTGTCAAGAAACCTCATGAAGTTGAGCAAGGAAAAACACCAAGTCCTGCACCTGGAAAAGGGCAGCCCATGCATCACTGCAGGCTGGGAGCCAACCCACTTTGGAATAAAATTTGGGAGTTCCACAAATCTTCACCTAGAACAGCTGCCCAACCTCCAGCAGAGAAGGCTGAATGTGCACTGGGATGCTTGAGGAAAAATTGGCTGAGGAATGGGATTATTCCCTCTTCTTGGCACCTGTGAAGGACCTCCAGAGCTCCCTTCTAATCTATTATTTTCTATAATTCTGTGAAATTATATAACAGTTCTTATATTTGTATTTTTGTTAGATTTTTTCCTGAGTTCATTTAAGATCCATTTTAGGTGTTAAATCAGAGTAATAACTACAAATGCACTGGACAAGAGTCTTTCCACATGCACCAAATTCCTGGAAGTTGGGAGGACACAGAAGATCAAGTCCTTGTACATGATTAAATCCTTTATATTGTCTCAGAGGAAAGAATCACAGGCAGTATAAAGCATTTTATTTTCCAGTTAATTTTATGAACATTTCTATCTGGGGAGAGAAACTTTTTAAACTTTTTTTTTAAAAAAACTTTGAGTTCTAACGGTTCTAATTTTGACCTCTCTACTGATCATTAATTCATGTTTATCCAGCTGCATCAAACTACACTGATCCCCTCCTTCTTGCTTCCCACATCAGCGTGTGAGACTGAGCAGAAGGGCTAATTCTAATTTGTTGAGTATGGCTTTGATAATTACTATTAGAACTGGAGAGTTAGGTTTGACATTTAGGTTTTTTCTTTTTTTTTTTGTGTGTGTGGTTTTGGTTTGGTTTTTTTGCTTGTGGTTTTTCCTGATGGCGCATCTTCACTAATGATGGTCAATTCAACTGAGGTCAACTGACAAAAATGCAGTTTTCAGATTGTAACTATGCTGAAATGTGGAATGTGTGCTTTGGATCCAGCCTCACTCAACTTCAGATTCCACTGAAATGAGAAATTCACCTGAAGCCAGAAACTGTTGTGGAAATTTAAAGTTCTTCCTCTGTGTAATTTGCAAACAGTGAAGTTGGATTTTTCTCCCTCTCCTGCTCATAAGGAGGGTGCCTGAGGCATTGTTTTCAAGAACAAAATGAAGATTTTTCTTGTCATTTCAGTTGCCACTGTTTGCTCCCACCTTCTCCAACTGCACAGCCCAGCTCCTGGGCTGGTTTTTTGTCTTGAAACTTATGGGGTGGCCCTGCCTACACATTTGATGGTTTGAATCTCACTTGTCCTTTTAATGGGCTTTTTATGGGCTGGTTACTGCCATAAATTGTCAAGAGCCTGTTAGTGCATTACTTATTTCTGGAAAACTTCATTAAGGGGAAGTAGGAATAAATCTGACTCTTTTTTTTTTTTTCCTGCATTACTAAAAATAATATGTAAAACATAACAGATGGCTTAATATTTTTATTTCACCATTTCAGCTGTGCTCACCTCGACCACTCTTGACTGACGTTCCATGCAGGTGCCAACAGTCATTAATTTTAAAATAAGCTGCTTTGAAATCTGTTTTCATATTTACTCCCAAATCCACGCTTTGGACCTAAGGCTGATCTTAATTAAAGACCCTGCAGAAACACTCAGGCTGCAGCTCCTGGTGAATGTTTGTGTTGATGCACAGCCACCTCTGTTGAAAATGTGCTCTTTAATCCTGTCGAGCTGCAAAGCTCCCATGGGAGCTCCACGTGCTTGTGTTGTGGCCAAATGTGAGAAACTCCATCTAAAAACACCACAATGGGAAAGGATTTGGGGTATTTGCAGAGGTTTCTAGAATGTGTTGTTGGATCAACTTCCCTGGCTCTGCTGGCTCTGCTTTTATACTGACAAGGCACAAATGGGAACAGAGTTGAGGCTGGATTATACAAATATTTCTGGAATATTTGAAGGAATGAAGTCATCCTGGGATGTGCTAAGGAAGCTGCATGTCAGACCTCTCTCTCCTACATACCAGCCTGTTTAAAATAAATTTACATTTCAGGTCTGATATGAAACCCCTTGAAGTGAACAGAGAGACTTTAATGCTCTTTGACTAAAATGCATTTAGAAGATCTCATATTTTCTGTGATTCTATTTCTGTAGCAGCTTGGTGGGTTTTACTATTCCTGAGCATTTCCTGCAAGTCTCCCTCCAGTTTCTTTTGTTATTATTATTTCTTCTCATGTTAATATCATAAATCTTTCTTCTGCTCTAATTCCAAGGCCCTACCTGATTTTCCTGCCTAATTCTCTTCTAATATTTGAGTTATGCCCACACCCACCAGTCTGGCTTCTGAAAGCAGCTGGAATTAAAAGCAAAACAACAACCAAACTATGAGTTCTGCTCTTTGGAAACATTATTATTATTATTATTATTATTATTATTACTACTACTACTATTATTATTATTTTAATTTTTTTTCCTTTGTTGTTTATGTTATGGAGGTAAATTGGCTTCATATCTGCTGTCCTTGTGTCTTATTCCATGGAAGAGCAAAGCTCTTTCCTGCAGCAAACCCTGCTGGAATGCAGCGTGTCAATACCAGGCATTTGCTACTTATACACAGTCTCCTCTTTCTTTTCTGGAGAGCAGTTTATAAAAAAAATACTTGCTCAAGGAAAAATATTTTCCATATATATCCAGAAGGCAAAGGCTTTGGTAGTATTGTGTCAGTGAATTCACTGCTGTAGCTTAGAGTACAAATTGGCCACTTGCAAGGGGTAGAAAACAGTGATCAGCAACATCCAGATGTTGCAGGTCACCTAAATTCCAGGGAGCCATCCCAGAACTGTGGAATGGACTATTTCAAATATGGAAGTCTTTATGATCCAATTCTAGGGTTTTTTTCCCATTCCCCCCCCCCCCCCTTTTTTTTTTTAATGTCCTTTTCCCTTCTCTCTCAAGCTCCTCTCCTTCCCACCCCTTCCAAATTTTAACCACCTTATATTTTGATATAACTTTCCTTCCTCTGGCTAGAAATGAAGAACTCAGCCAGACCCAGAATTTGGAATTGCAGCAGAAGTTTAGGATCACCCTTAAATCTTTAAGTCCTGTTTTAGGGAAAAGTTTAGAGCTGGTGAATGTGTGGAGAACATCTACAGTAAATCAATCTTTAATATCCCGTTGTAAATGTCCAACATGTAATTACAGCTCCCATCACCAGAACATTGCAGATACTGCTGGAATATTTTCCCCGTCACCACAATGCTCTGTTTGCATCTCTTGCAGGTTTTAGTGGTAACTTTGGTGTGCTTGGGGGAAGTGGATTAACTTTGTGGATTATTCTTTGTTTGTAATCAGGGAAGGCTTGGGATGCACTTTATGCTTTAATGTAATTATGCCCTGTAGATAGAATCCAGCAGCTTCCCAAGGATTGCTCACATCCCTGTGGGATATTCGGCTGAGATAAACATGTATCTAGTTTATTGAACATGATTAACTACCTGAAGTATTAGAATTCCTCTGCAGTGAATCACACCAGCCCTGAGTTTTGAGATGTCTGGAGAGACACTGGGTTTGGTGGGATGTGCCCAGCTTGTGGGCACACCATGCTGGGTGGCACTGATGGGCTGGGATCCAGCTGCCTCCTTCCCTGTCCTCCCCTCTACAAGTGAAGGTTTGATAACCCCCAGCTCCCATTCAGTGAAGAATTAGATAAAATATTTTGTTCATTTGTCATCTAACAGCTCTGCTCTCCTGCACTTGTACCAGACAAAGCCAGCAGCACGCTGAGAACACACCAAAGCTGGCACAGCTCCTTTCCTTTCCTTTCCTTTCCTTTCCTTTCCTTTCCTTTCCTTTCCTTTCCTTTCCTTTCCTTTCCTTTCCTTTCCTTCCCTTCCCTTCCCTTCCCTTCCCTTCCCTTCCCTTCCCTTCCCTTCCCTTCCCTTCCCTTCCCTTCCCTTCCCTTCCCTTCCCTTCCCTTCCCTTCCCTTCCCTTCCCTTCCCTTCCCTTCCCTTCCCTTCCCTCCCTGCACTGACACTGATCCACAGCCTGCTGCAGTCGATGGAAATCCCGAGATAATTAAACAGCCTCTGTTTTTAATTAGTTAAAGAGGACTCCTTCCATTTCCTTGCCCACCTGTGCTCTCCCTGCCCCTGCTGTTGGTTCCAGCTCTGAGAGTCCAAGGCCACCTCTGAGACCAGGGAGCAGCTGGAGAGTGTCAGGAGCAAAGTGAGAGAAAAATAAACCTGACTTCTACACAAACTTGGTATTTTAATAAGCCAGGCAGGGAGAGAGAGATGCAGGACAGTGCAAAGAGGTTTAGAGGGCCCAGTTTTGTGAGGGAGCTCTGAGGACAGGGATTCATCTCCCACACCTGCTGCACCTGTAGATGGCCACGTTGGTTTATGCTAGAGAGGCATCCCACAAAACTCGAGGCACCAAACTGTGCCTCATCTCTAGGAGCCTCCTGAGCTCTTTGATAGAATAAAATTACTTTTTGGAGTTTCCCTGTGGAGTTGATGTTCATCA
This sequence comes from Acrocephalus scirpaceus scirpaceus, assembly GCA_910950805.1. Classification (NCBI taxonomy): domain Eukaryota; kingdom Metazoa; phylum Chordata; class Aves; order Passeriformes; family Sylviidae; genus Acrocephalus; species Acrocephalus scirpaceus. The sequence goes on along the minus strand of OU383774.1, from coordinate 115,187,680 downwards.
GCTCTTCTCATTGCTCTGAGGGGAGGCCTCATTGCTCTGCACAGGCCCCTGACCGGAGGAGGTTTGGTCTCTCCTCCCAGGGAACAAGGGACAGAAAAAAGGGAAATAAATGGTTTCAAGCTGTGCCAGGGGAAGCTCAGGAACAATTTCTTCCTGGAAAGGGTGGTCAGGCCTTGGAAAGAGCTGCCCAGGGAGGTTTGGAGTGCCCATCCCTGCAGATGTCCAAGGAAGGCCTGGAGGTGCACAGGCCCCTGTCAGGAGGGGACAGCCAGGGGGGTTTGGTCTCTCCTCCCAAGGAACAAGGGACAGAAAAAGGGAAAATAAATGGCTTCAAGATGTGCCAGGGGAAGCTCAGGAAAAATTTCTTCCTGGAAAGGGTGGTCAGGCCTTGGAAAGAGCTGCCCAGGGGGGTTTGGAGTGTCCAAGGAAGGCCTGAATGTGAAACTCAGTGCTCTGGGCTGGTGACAAGGTGCAGACCAGTCACAGCTTGGACAGGATGTTTTCTGAGATATTTTCCAACCTTAAAGATTCTATGATTCCATTCTAAGACACCCTAAGAAGCCCAGGGAAGCTGCACTTCCAAAGATGGCATTGCCTTTTGAAGATCTTTCTATGAGAACCTGGCCCCATGGAAATCGATGGGGAATTACCTCGGCGTGTCCAGACAGCTATTGAGCTGTAAGGAGGTTCTTAATTACAATCATTTAACATAAATGCTTCTTTTCAGGAATGGGAAATTGATCTGGCAGACTGAGAGAGAAGCTGCAGGCTCTGAGTGTCAGCAGGAGATGGTGGGAGAAAAAGCAGGAAGGTAGGAAATACTCCCTTCTCATTCTTCAAATAACTACTCTGAGAAATAATTTGACAATTGCTCATTGTTCTAATGAACCCCTGCTCCTGATTATGATAAATACTAAATTACACGATAATTCCTCCTTTGCTTTCATTGACAAAGTTGTCTGTATTGACAAGACACAATGAGATTATGTTTTTTTTTAAATGAGAAGCAAAAAAAGCAGAGGATTTCCTGCAATGCTGCAAAGTGCTCTGAGCTGGAGAGGCTGAAGCAGGGATGGTTGTGATAAAGCACTGCAGAACACAGTTGATTAGAGCATTGAATTAACGATGCTCTCGTGCAGGCTCTCATCATGCCATTCGTTCCCTCAGCCTCCTGTTTCACCCTTTCAATCTGCACATTATTGTTCTCTTGTCCAGAAGTGTTTTGGGTTTGTTTGGTGGTTTTTTGGTTGGGTTTTTTTTTTTTTTTTTGAGAAATCAGCACAAATGCCAGCACTTGGCTTTCAACAGGAAACAACCCCCAGTGTTCTGTTCCAGAGAGTCCCCAAAAAATCCTGTGCGTGGTGGCTTCCTCAGGTCAGCTTCCAACAGTTTCTACAGATGAGAGGAATGTGGGATAATCCCAACCAGCTGTACAAACCTCTGATCTTCAGTGTTTATTTGCCTCTGAAATGCCATCACTGCTGTGGCAATAGCAACCAGAGCTAGGACTGCTCTTCCTGAAGGCACAGCTGAATTTAAAGACCCAACACTGGTCAAAGGGGATGAAATGAAATTAAATCAAGACTGAGGCTGTTTCTCCAGGCCTGTGATGGGTTGTGGAACCATAACCAAGGGTGTGTTGGAGCACCTCTCCCCACCCAAACTGTCTCTAACCTCCTTTAGCCATGGAGCACATGAGGATCGAAGGCCTCAAAGCTAAATGGCAAAGTTCACATTTACAATTGTGCCAGCACCCCAAACTCATAAAATCCCAGAATGATTTGGGTTGGATAGGTGTGGAAAATGGATTTGTAGAGAATTCTCAAAGCCTGACAGGAGGCTCACACAGTCTTGTGCATCTGTATGCAAACTCTGAGATAAGAAATTCTGACTTAGAAATGCCATAGGATAGGACAGACATTGTTGAGAAAGAAATGGAACTAGAAACAAGTTTCAAATGATGACCTTGCAAATAAGATTAGATACTTTAGAGAAATAGAACTATGAAAGGTGCACTGTAGTAGGAGCCACAAGGGGTAATTTTAGATGTTTGGCTTTAAGGCATTAACAGCATTGTGTGGCAACAGCTGATAGGCCAAAACTTTCTTATAATATAATTAGGAAATAGTTTGGCTTCTGATTGTGATGGTGTGAATTGTAACACCTGTATTGTCTCACCCTTCACATGAGACTGAAAATGGAATAAAAGTTTTTAAAACGCCATCTCTGGGTCAGAAAAGGGCATAATCTGACAGATGGGACCTTAAGATCATCAGTGCATGGGCAGGGACACCTTCCACTGTCCCAGGCTGCTCCAAGCCCCAATGTCCAACCTGGCCTTGGGTACTGCCAGGGATCCAGGGGCAGCCACAGCTGCTCTAGGCACCCTGGGCCAGGGTCTCATTGCCCTGACAGGGAGGAATTTTTTTCTAATATTCCATCCAGCCCTGCCCTCTGGGACTGGGAAGCCATTCCCTGTGTGCTGTCCCTGCAGCCCTTGGGAATTGTCTCTCTCCAGGGTTCCTGCAGCTCCTTCAGGCCCTGCAAGGCCACCCTGAGCTCAGCCCAAAGTTTCTCCTGGCCAGGCTGAACAATCCCAGCTGTGCCAGCCTTTCCTCCCAGCAGAGCTGCTCCAGCCCTCTGCTCATCCTGGGGCCTCCTCTGGGCTCTCTGCAGCAGCTCCACATCCTCCCTGTGCTGGGATCCAGGGCTGGGGTAGCACTAATCTGGTGGTTTTGGGATTGAGGTTTTCCAATCTATCATAGAATCCCAGAATGGATTGGGTTGGAAGGGACTCTGAAAATCATCCAATTCCACTTCCTGCCATGGGCAGGGACACCTTCCACTGTCCCAGGCTGCTCCAAGCCCCAGTGTCCAACCTGGCCTTGGGTACTGCCAGGGATCCAGGGGCAGCCACAGCTGCTCTGGGCACCCTGTTCTTCAATTTTTGGATGCGTCAGAGGCTTCCTTTGGCTGAGAGGTTTTTCTGAGGGTGTGGATGCCCACGGAGAAGTCAGAGTCTGAAACTGAGCTCCCTCAGTATGGACACGGCCAGAAAAATGGAGGGAGGTCAGGGCAGTCAGGATTAATAAGAAGCTCTCTTATTTAAGTATTTGAGCCTTCACTGTCTACACTTACACACAGAGTTATTAATGCAGATGCTTTTAAAAAAAACCCTTAAATCTCTGTGGAATCATAATTTACTCCTGTGGATTGCAAGCTGTGTGTGCAAATGTTCAGAGTTTTCTGCCTCTGCCCTTGGATAGACTCCATTGTTTCCATACCAGAGTGAGACAAGAGAGTAAATACTCCTTGGAAGTAAATAATTTCCAGCTGGAGATTGGTGGATATTGTGGATATAGACATCCAGCTACCATTAATGTCTACCCTGAGGTTGTAACAGGAAAATAGCAGCAGAATGGGCTTTTGCCTTGTGGCTATTTTTTAATTCAGAGCTCTCTTGAGTGATAAGAAAAAAAAAAAAAAAACAACTTCTCTGACCAGCCCTTAGCACTTCTGTTGAAGCTTCTTGTGCAACCTCTGGCATAAATTTGTCCTTCTGCAGTCAGGGCTGTGGAGAGTCCTTGCACTCGTGAAGATTTTCAATGGGTGTCCAAGGCCAGGCTGGATGGGGCTCCAGGGGAAGGTTCCCTGCCCATGGCAGGGGGCTGGAACAAGATGATTTTTAAGATCCTTTCCAATCCAAACCATTCAGTGATTCTATAATTCTTCAATTTTACTGGGCATTGTGTGACTCTGAGGGTAGAAATTGCCTGGTTTTGAAGAACTTGAAAATCTCCCTGCTTTGTTTTGTTTTTTGTCCTGTGTCTGAGGACAGGATGTTCTGCTGGCCATATGCAGGAGCTCGTGAATAGACTGCAAAAAATCCACTTTAATGAGCTTTTCAAATGGAAGCAAGGTGTGTTTCTGTTGGAACCCTGGCCATGGAGGATTTCAGGCTTTCTGTGCTGCCAGGCACTGACCCCCAAGCAAACACTGCACTGACCTGAGGCCGTGGAGAAGCTCCCAAAATTGAGTAACAGCGCTGGGATTGTGGGGGTGCAGTTTGAATAGAAGTGTGTGACATCACAGGGTGCAAAACTGAGAGTTTAAGGGTTTAGAATACAGTAATATATATAAAGGCAAGATGGAGGTTTCAGGGCAGAGGCCAGTCCTTCTTTTTCACCTTCTTCTCCATGGCTCTGGGTGATATTTTGTAACTGGGTAGAAAAATCTGCATTGCGGACCACGGGTGGTTGGTTATTGGGTTAAAAGTAAAAATAATTTGGGTGTCATTTCTTGGTTGGACAATTTATCCTTAAAAGGTCTTGTAGAGAGTTAAGAGACAGAGCCATTTTTTACTTTGTTAGCTAGAACTCACAGCTTGTGAGACTGTACTATAGATAAGAATTAATAAACATCTGAGTCCAAACACAAAATGCCATCTCGAGCATTTAATCCTGCCTGTAACAAGAAAAAGACAATAAAATGCCACATGTTTCCTCAGCTGCCAAATTCCCCTGGTCCTGGGGGATATTCTGCAGGGCAGATAATGGGTGAGGGGTTAAATGAGGAGGAGGTGATGAGTTAAACGAGGAGCTAAAGGTGCTCTGACAGGACAGGATCCATACCTGCCATACTAAGGACAGAAAAATTCCAGTCTCTTCACAAGAATATTGATCACAGAGATTTTTCTCCTCCAGAACCTGCATGGGCAGGACTGATCCTCCCACTGATGTCCTGCAGAGTGTGGGGTAGGGATGGGCTGGTTTGGGATGTCCTTTTGGCAGAGACTCCACAGCACAGTCAGGAGGTTCTGTCAGAAGGGCTCCAGCTTCCACCAGCCGGTGTCCTTGGGCATCATTTAAAATTGCAGTGCTGTGTGGAAAAGCTGGATTCAATAACCTCCAATTGTTCAATACTTCTATTCCAGCTATTAATAAAACATAAAAATTGTACTTTCAACATCAGCAGCATTCTAGCAAAGCATCTGGAGAAAACCTCCAAAAGCCAAGCAACTAAAAGCCAAAAAAAAAAATCTTCCAGAAAGTCAAGTGGGAATGAGATTAAAACTTTTCCCTTGGGTTTGCTGTTTGGTAAATTTGGAGTTTGTTCAGAGACATTACATTCTGCACAATCAATATATAAATATTAATACTTAATACATTCGGAATATTGTTTTCTAGTATCAAACTGCGTCCACCAGTAAAAATTGTACATCCACATAAATGTAACACATTAACCTAAAGCTTTTACATTTTTAAAAACTGCCAGGGCTTAATTGTCCCATATAAAAAGTAACATCCTGGAGCAGGGAGGTGATGGAAGCGCTGAACAGAGGTGCAAAGCTTTTAACAGCAACGAAAATCAAAGAAATGATACAATAGAAATGAGATCTTTACAATGTGTCAAGCACTGCTGCTTCAGACATAAATTAATTTATTTGGGAGAGAGTTAACATGAATTATTTTACTTCTTACTTTTCTAGAAGGATATAGACAAGTCCTGAATAAAACTGTTTGTATATGTAGAGATACCATGAGAAGATCATTACAAACACAGTAACCCTACACCAACAGTGTCCTGAGAGGTGAAAGAAAGAACATAAAGCTTCTACCTAAACCTATTGTGAAACACTTGAATATATCCATTGTGATGGGGATTTTATGAAGATATAAATGAAATCCTGTTTCTCTTACATAGTTTGAAGAAGAGATCTTATTTTCCTTCCAAAGTGACACTTTCCAACAAAATGACTACAAAACAAGGCTCCAAATGCACACGCCTGTGAAAAACAAGTCCTTTCAGCAGTGAAATGATGTATCTTGGGAAGCTCAAGCTGAGTGTGGTGCAAATGCACTGGCAGAAATTCCACAAAGAATTGTGGGTTTTTTTACTAATTGAGGCTGTGGTTGTGGGGCTTTCACTTGGTGCTGCTATAATTAATTCTCCCCTTATTTGCTTATGAGGCGAAATCATTTGGTAATGATCTGGTGGCATTGTTGTGACACTGCAGGAGCCCTGCCTTATGTAAGGAAATCAATAACCTCAAGTGTTGCAAATGGTTTGGTAACTGCCCTGAAGTGTTGGCTTCTATTACTTCTCATTTTCCCACAGGAAAGTAATGAGTTCCCGAGCTTGTACTTACAGTTCAGGCCTTTATTCCCATATTCCCTGGGAGATAGGCTTGGAAATGGGAGGCCCAGCATTAAAATATCCAGGTCTCTATTTCTCCATAAAGGCTTAACTCATTAGTTCACTCCAGAAGTGGGGCGAAAATGTGGATTTGCATGAAAAAAGGATTTGTTATTCTCAGCAAGGAATTTGCCTGGAGCCCCTGCAGGGAATCACAGGATGGTTTGGGTTTAAAGGGACCTTAAGGATCATCAGGGACACCTCCCACTAGAGCCTCACCCAGGAATGCCCACCCTGGACATCGAAGGAATAAATTAAAAACCCAATTAACTCTCATACTCGACTAGGACTCACCCATGTGTTTGTCTCTTCCAGAATTCTTTGAGACAGAGAATTTATAAGCAAGGAGGAAGGCAGGCAGAGCAGGAGCCCAGTGCTGGTGTGGATTGATAGATTGCTGAGAGTTAAAGCACCACCCAGAGATGCCAGGGATTCAGATTCCAAACCAATAACTCTCCATGTACCTATAGTTTACTGCCTATCAGCACCGAGGCAAGACCAAATAAATTCCGTTTGCTTAATGAAAAACGAACATCCTGACACAGTGAACAGCCCCGAAGTGACTAATCCATCTCTATCTCCCCCAGTGAATAGTATTAATTATGTTGTTTGCTTTCCTAGACTAATTTTTTCCTAGTCTGAGGTAATAACTGCATATGTAACTGCTAGAACGAGATAGGTAGAGCTGAGCTGAGCCACTGATTTACAACCCATCAGAGCAAGAAATGTATCCTGGCTGGCGGTGCATTATCACCAAGCCCAACACTTTTTTCCCCTCCTCTAGCTTTTTATATTTATTTAAACTCATCACCAGCTGTCTGAGGAGAAGAGGGCTCTGCCAGGAGGTGTTTTTGCCACCAGCTGACCGACACAAACTCCACCTGTGCAATTGTGCCCCTCAGCAGTGGGATGAGCTAAGAGTGCAATTCCTGCCTTCCACAAGCGCTGTTTCTCCGCGAGTTTCCTGCGGGCAAACCGGCCGAGCAATCGCGGGCATTCCCCGTGATTTCTGCAGGGCTTTTTTCACGGGCGCTGTGTGTGTGTGAACGGTCCTGCCGGGGGATGCAGTCACCTGTAACAGCTTACAGAGAACCGCCGCAAAACAACCCCAAAAACCAACCCCGTGGGAAAGACGTGATTTTTAAAAATGTCTTTGCTCTCAGCTCCTGCATTCGTTCGGCTCAGGAAAGTTTAGTGGCCCTGGGTGAGTCTTCTCAGCCCAGCAGGGAGCGGCTCGGGGGGTGTGGATTTTAACAGCGGGGACACCTCTGGGAGCTTCTCCCGATCCTCCCAGCGCAGAATTCCCGTTTCCAAGCCCCCGAGCCGCGCTGTGCCCGCGCTGTGCCCGCGCATCCCGCGCTCCCCCGGCCGCTGTCCGCGGTGCTGGAGCGGGGCCGGACCGCTCCGGCAGCCGAAGGAAAAACCCCGGGGCTGCCGGAGAGCTCCGGGAGCGAGGGGGGAAAGGGAGGCATCCTAAGCAGCCGTGAGGAGCAGCTTTCCCAGAGAAGATGCTCCGGCTGGGCAATCCGGGAGTCCCTGGCTCCCCCAAACTGCGGTCCCTTCCTCACCGCCCGATTTACTACGAGAGGAAAGTTTTATCCGCGCTTTGTCCCCACCTTTGGCACCGGACCTGGCCTGGAAGGGACGGCGAGGGCCGAGGTGAGAGTAGGGGGGGGGGAGTGGAAGAAGAAGGGGGGAGTTATCTCCTACTTATTTATTTATTTCGCTCTATCCTCCCTCAGGTCGCCATGGTGATACCGAGCTCGCTCTCCCTCCGAACCAGAGGAGACGGGCACCCCTCCGTGACCACCCCCGTTCCCTCCGCCACCCGTGTCCCCCGGGGGAGGCTCTGTCCCCTCCCTGACCGCCCCGCGCCGCCCCCTCAGCCCGGCTCCGGCTCCTCTCCGCCCGGCTCCGGCTGCTTCCAGCGCTACCCCGGCTCCCCTCAGCCTCTCCCCGGCTGTCCCCGGCCACCCCAGCTCCCCGCAGCGCACAAGTGAGACGGGAGCAGCCAAAACATCCCCGTCCCCGCTTCTCCTTCCCTCCTCCCCGCTTTGAAGTTATTCCCAGCTCGGGCACCGCAGCTGGAGCGCCGCTGGGGAGGGGGCGGCCGGGCGGGACGCGGTCCCCGGTGTCCCTGGTGTCCTCATCCCGCCGTGCCCGGTACCGAGCCCCGGAACCGGGGCTGGCCGGAGCAGCCCCGGCTCCGTCGCGGCGGCGGCGCTTTAACCCGAGGGCGTGGGGACGGGGCTCCCACGCGGGAAGCTCCCGCGACGGCAGCTGGAACCCGGCACCTCGGGGCCGCCTGCCCGCCCCACCGTGCCCCCCTCGGCCGCCGTGTGGCCCCTCGGCTCGGCGGGGAGCGACCGCGGCTGCTCGCCCCCGGGTTACATAAGGAACGCGCCCCGAATCCCTCGGCACCGCGGCGGGGGCTGGAGGAAAGGCGATTTTTTTTGGAGGGGCGAGGAGGGGAGATGAAGAAACGCGTGAGGGCACACAGGCACGGAACATGCATCAACCTGCGCGGCGTCCCCTCGGGCAGGGCAGCCCCGCTTACCTGGCGGCTGCTGTCACTCCATGCCGGCTCCCCGCGGGACGGGACGGGGCAGGGGCGGCTCTGCCCGGCGCTGCTCCGGCTGGCGGGGCTGGGGCTGCGGGGCTCCGTGCGCGCTTCTGAGCGCCGCTGGCTGTCACACGGCCCCGAGGATGCTGCCGCGAGTCTCCATTCGCCCACCACCCCCGGGGGGCAGCGGCACCCGCCGGCCGCGGGGCTCCGGGCTGCGTGCCGGCTCTGCGCGGCTCCGTGCGGCTCCCAGCGAGGCTGGGGCGGGGGAGGCGCGGCCCCGTCCGGGGGCTGCTCCGGGGGCTGCGCTGGCCCGGCGGGCGCGGAGCGGAGCGCGGAGCGGAGCGCGGGCGGCGGCGGCAGCAGCGCCCTCTGCGGGCGGAGCGGGGCGGCGGGGGCGGCGCGCTCCTTCCGCGGGGGCGGCCCCGCTCCGCCTGCGCCGCCCCCGCTGGAAGGGATGGATTGGGATGGACTGGGATGGATTGGGATGGATAGGGATGGATAGGGATGGATAGGGATGGATTGAGATGGATTGGGATGGATAGGGATGGATGGATGGATGGATGGATGGATGGATGGATGGATGGATGGATGGATGGATGGATGGATGGATGGATAGGGATGGAGGGGAGAGGAGCGCGGAGATGCGCGGGGAACTCGGCGCTGTCCCTCCCGCCGGGATGCGGCTGCCTCGGTCGGGAGCGTTCCCCGCCTACCCCGGCGGAGCCCTCCCCGCGCAGGAATCACGGAACGGTTTGGGTTGGAAGGGAGCTTAAATATCGATTAGTGCCAACCCCCCCGGCCGTGGGCAGGGACGGCTGCCACTAGCCCTGTTCTCTCCGAGCTCTGTTCAGCCTGGCCTTGGACACTGCCAGGGATCCAGGGGCAGCCACAGCTGCTCTGGACACCTGTGCCAGGGCCAGCAAAGATGAGAACCACAGGTGTATGCAGGGAACACCAGGGTTTGTGTCCCGCAGTTCTTTGGTGCATAACAAGGGCTGATCTCACAGCACAAACAAATCTCTGTCCCTTTTGGGGCACTTCACAGCACCTTTACCCCCTCCTCACTGATGGAGCCTTTGGTGTTGCTTTCCCACTCCCAGGCTGGGCTGAAATTGGCCAACAGATCCCTCATTCCCGGCTGGAACAGCTGCCAGGCAAACAAGCAGCTGTGCACACCTTCACACACCAACAGACACTTCACTTCAGCCTTCTTTGCTGAGAAATCCTGGCTGGAAAGTAGAGCCCAAAGTCCTTTCCAGACCTGACCATAATCATCCTTTCCAGGCCACTCCAGCTGCTGAAAAGGTGAAATGCTTCTTCATCTTCTGTGTCTGCACTGTGATAAATTATCCATATCCCAAACTTTTGCCCCATGGCAGTGGGAAGCAGAATGGGATTGTGGATTTTCAGGTAATGTAAATTATAACAATTTGCACTTTCAAGAGTCCCATCAGTTTCTCTGTAATTTTTTGTTTTAGATTAGCAACAAGCCCAGCTCCAAACCTCACCTTCACTCTCTGACCATGGATCATCAGTGATCTAATTTTTTTTCTCCTTCTGAGAAAAAAAGTAGTGCTTTAAACCAGCACCGCTTTAGCTTGTAAAATCTCCTTATTTGCATTTCCTTTCTCACCTCACCCTTTTTTCACACCTTCCTACATTTCCTAATGTACCTTCTGGGAATAATTTTTTTTTTCTCTCTCTCTGAAATCTCATCTGAGCCCATGCAATTGTGTGGTGGATGTATTTTTACATCATATTATGTTAAAAAATGGCTGTGTTCTTGTTCCTTAAGCTTTTCCCATAAAAGGGCACCTGGTTGAAAAGAGCAGCATGAGGCCCCTTCTTCCTGGGGGATTTGCACAATTCTTAATTTGTCCCTGCAAACTACAATTCTTTAAATCTCTTCCCTTGTGCTAGGACCAAAGCTCCTGGAGCAGGAGCTGTTCTCCAAGCTGAAGTTGCTTTTCTTGAGCCTGCTCTACTCGTTACTCATTTTTCCTGCCTGCATTTGACAACAGAGCAGGAAAACTGGGCACATTCAAAATGGAGAAAAGGTTTTTATGTGAAATGAGGATACATAGGATCTTATCCTTTCTGCCTTCACAATCCTGACACAACGTGATGGGTTACAGGCCCTTTTAACTCTATTAATTGTTAAATATTTCAGGAGAAGCAGCATATGAATGGTTAGGTTGAGCCTGGAACCATAACAGCATCATTTAATTGCACAAACCCTCGTGCTTTCCAAATGGCACTTTTTCTCTTGGGGCACAAAAACCTGAAAACAGCTCAGGAACAGGTGCACAAATAATTATTTTATACTTATCCTGCTGCCCCCCTCCGATCTATTTGTCTCAGTTGCAGCTCCTCACTCAGTGTCAGCTCCACGAATCTCCCTGCAGAGCTTCTCAGGGTGAATTAATGCTCGTGCTGAGAGGCACACTGAAAAGATTCCTGCTGCTTTCAGGAGGTCCCAGGAAAATGCCTGACTGCTGAGCTGCTGAGATTTCCTTCCCCTTTCCATTCCAGTCAAAAGCCAAGGCAGAAGTTGAGCTGGCAGTGCCCAAATCTGCTGGGTCAGGGTGATTCCAGTTAATGGGTTGGACTCTGTTCCCTCCCAGCTCCCTTTGGGCACACAGTCCCAGGAACAACTCGAATCCCCCAGACTTGTGCCATGCTTCAGGGAAAAGTTTCTGTCAGGAAGCAAAGTTTGGATCAGCTTGAGGATTTTGGAATTGGTTTTGGATGCCTAAACAATGGGAAAAGCAGAGGAATGGGTTGGTGGGAGAGGATGGGCACACCCAACTTTAAATGTTTAACTTTGGGTTTTATATTAGGAGTCTGCTCTACTCAGGCCATTGAGAAGTACACCTAAAATAAACTTAATTTCTGCCCTCTGCAGGGTTTTTCTCTCCCTCACCTCCTGTCAGTTCTCTGGGGGGTGTGCAGAGAGATTTTATGGAGACAAAGTGCCTAAACCAGGCTCTGGCACATCCTTATCCCCCTCCAGTTTTTATTGTACCAAAACAACAGAGCATTTACACACAGAGAAATCCCTCACCACCACATCTCTAGCAGGGATTTTTGGGAAATATTTGCCACTGGTATTTCAGTGAACCCACAGCTCCCAGGACAAAATGGGAATGCAGGTGGTATTCCCACAGCCTTATCCTGCAATTTGTGCAGATTCATCTTAGTATGATTTAATTCAGGATCACTGAGGTTGGAAAAGAGCTCCAAAGTCATCAAATCCAAGCTGTGCTCCACCTTGTCCCCAGCCCAGAGCACTGAGTGCCACCTCCAGGTGACACCTGCAGGGATGGGCACTCCAAACCTCTCTGGGAAAAAACCATAAAAACCAGCATTTGGACTGATGAAACTGAGCCAGAGGCATTGGTTCTTCACTTCAAGTTCTGAAATGTTGACTTTCCTTGGTACATTCCTCCATACCTCTGAAAGAGATAAGTACTTAAAAAGTGGTTAAAAAGTAGGAGTTACTACTACAACTAGTAAATAGTAGTTTAAAAAGTAGTGAACTCCAAAATATGTCTACAGAAGAATTTTGGCCACAAAATACATAAACTTGACACAGAAACTCTAAGCTTTAATTATTTTAAAGAGGCTGAGTTTTTATCCTGTCTCAAAGGATCCCTGTTTATCTGCAAGCCAAGAATTTTCCAACGTCCTCAAAATTACAGCATTTACCTGGAGATACCAAAATAACTCATGAGCACATCAAAAATCCTCTGTTTTTATGATCAAAATGTGCACTTTAACAGTCCTGGGGTTGGCTGATCCTGACCTGTGGCTCTTTAGGTGAACCAAAACCTGATAAAAATTAAAAACTGGACCCGATGCTGGCAGTCTCTTCCAACCTGAAGGATTCTGTGATTCTGTGAGCAGGCCCGGGGGTGTTTTGATATGCAAAGGGAACAAATCATCTGGCAGCTTGGGAGAAGCCTTGCCTAGAGCCTCCTTTGCTCCTCCCCTTGTTATTACACTTTCCCTGCCTGGCCTAAAAAGTGTAAGTCTAGATATTGCCTCAGCCCATATGGCAACACTGAAAGCTTTTTTTTTTTCTTTCCTTGCACAGCAGGAAGGGAAGATGTGGTTGGAAATGTCTGCTCAAAGATCAGCTGAAACAGTTTTGGTTCACACAAGCTGATAATGTTGTCAAAGGGTCAACATTTGCTAATCTGAAGGGAATTTTAAATCCTCGGGAGTGCTGGAGCCGGGGGAATTTTGCAGAGCAAGCCATTAGGAACTGAAGGGAAGATAAGGAGAGACCAGTGGGTGGAAGCTGTCTGGTTTTGTTTTCTGGCAGGAAGAATACCAGAGGGAATTCTCTTTCCCAGCCTACCACCCCCAATTTTTTTTTTCCCCTCTTATTTGCACATCAAGGCCTGATTTTTTTGGTGGCTAACATTTTCATGGTGCAATCTGGCAAACGTGGCCCAGCTGTTTTGAAAAGGTGCCTGATATTTCAGGTTGCTTTGCTCTGCAAAAGCTCCTCTTGCACTTGCTAACCTCCCCATTTCTGGATGTCAGGCTAGGGAATGGCTATAAATACAGAGTGAGGTGTCACAGCTGCCAAAATTTATTATGGAGAAGTTGGCAATAACCTCCTCCCCTTTGCCCTTTCTCCGTCTCCAGTATTTTGCAAGGTAAACTCTATCTTTCCTGATATTTTTGGATAGAATCTGACACAACAAAACAACTTTTCCAGCCTGCAATTGAGCACTTTGGTAACAGGGGAGCAAAACAAAACAAATAAGTCAACCTAAAGCTATTGATCTTCATGGAGCATTATAAAAGCTGCTTATGTAAAGCTGTTTTGCAAGCAGAGACTCAATGGAGAGCCTGGAATTTTGCTGCATGCAGGAGCAAAATCTCCCCATCTTCCTCCCAGTATCCCATTTGCTGTGCAAAAAACAAAAATCTTCCCTGGTAATGGAGCTTTGTGTTTTCTCAGTATTCCTCTTCCTTTGCCACCTGCAGGGCAGGCACCAATCATGTGCAGCTTTTCTGTTTCCTCACATTCAATTTAATCAATTAAGGCCTGTTTATTTTAATCTCTTTCTACTCCTCCTGTGAGTAATCATTTCAACTCTCTAAATCCCAAGTGGCTCCTTTCAGCTCTCTTCTTTGGCCGCGATTTCTTAATCAATTCTGAATTTTAATTTTCCACAGGTAAAGTTTTGTTATGTGGGCCAGGTAAAACACTGGATTTGTGGTCTTAATTTTATATATGACAAAGCAGTCACAGAATCACAGAATCACAGAATTCTTGAAGTTGGAAGGGACCTCTGGAGATCCAGTGGAACCCCCAGAGACCCCAGTCTAGTATCAATCATGTGCATCTTTTCTGTTTCCTCACATCCAATTTAATCAATTAAGGCCTGTTTATTTTAATCTCTTTCCACTCCTCCTGTGAGTAATCATTTCAACTCTCTAAATCACAAGCGGTTCCTTTCAGCTCTCTTCTTTGGCCACGATTTCTTAATCAATTCTGAATTTTAATTTTCCACAGGTAAATTTTTGTTATGTGGGCCAGGTAAAACACCGAATTTGTGGTCTTAATTTTATATATGACAAAGCAGTCACAGAATCACAGAATCACAGAATTCTTGGGTTTGAAAGGGATCTCTGGAGATCCAGTGGAACCCCCAGAGACCCCAGTCTAGTACCAATCATGTGCATCTTTTCTGTTTCCTCACATCCAATTTAATCAATTAAGGCCTGTTTATTTTAATCTCTTTCCACTCCTCCTGTGAGTAATCATTTCAACTCTCTAAATCCCAAGCGGTTCCTTTCAGCTCTCTTCTTTGGCTGCAACTTCTTAATCAATTACAAAATTTAATTTTTCAACAGGTAAATTTTTGTTAGGTGGGCCAGGTAAAACACTGAATTTGTGGTCTTAATTTTGTGTATGATAAAGCAGTCACAGAATCACAGAATTCTTGGGTTTGGAAGGGACCTCTGGAGATCAGTGGAACCCCCAAAGATCCCAATTTAGTCCATTACTGCTTCTCTGCCACTGCATCTGCTCTTTCCTCTCTGTTTCCTCTTCCTCCTGTTTCTATTTCAACCATCCATTTCCTGAAAATTCATTCATAGAACCTCTCAGCTCTGTTGTGCTGTTCTGGATTAGGAATACAGAAACAATGTGCAGAGTGATGGGATCAGGTCTGCACTGGGCTCTACAGTTCCTTCCTTCCAGAAATATCTGTGATTTTCATTTACCACAAACCCAGTCTGGTTATTTATGGGTTTTTTTTGCTTGTTGTTCGGATGTTTTGGATTTGTTTGTTTGTTTTTTAAAATTCCTGCTACAACTCCTGAGTAATTACTCACTTCTCTGATGTTCAGAAATTCCCTTTGACATAGCACTTTATATACTTATTATATAAATATTTAGCTTATTTATATACTTGATTTTTTTTTTTTCCTGTGGTGATTTTCCCACTAATTTAAAACCATGATTACCTCCTTTTCTCCCTCTCCTTTATCTGGTCTGTTATATTTATAGTGAACAACTTCATTCCCTCTCCACCTTTATTTTCCTAGAGTTCAACTGGACCAATCCTTGCTGTTTTTCCCTCGTGCCACGAGCCCTCCACATTATCCTGCTGGTCTTCCTCTGCTCAATATCAGTTCAAATTCATCTTCCTGGTGCAGAAGGGACCAGGATTGTGACAGCATCCCTGAAAAGGGCTCATCAGTGTCATGTCCAACAGGAACAATATTCCTCTTTCCCTACAGGAGCATTCCCAGCTGATGAGATGTAGGATCACATTTTCTTCTTTACAGTTGCGTTGCACTCATGGCTCTGCCCTCCTCTGACTGAGGGAGATGAAGTCAATTCCTTCTCTTCCCTTGTCAGTCCAATCATGTTCATAACTGAGGGCAGGAGTTTCTGTTTCATTCCTGACTCTGCGCTTTGTCCTGTTAAGTTCCATGACATCCATACCTACTGCTTGACTCCAGTTTTCAAAGTCATGCATTGGGATATTCCCAATCTTCCTGTTACCTCAATTTGGGTAATGGACACATCTCAGAGCTGCTCTGAAATATAAAATGGTTTTGGCCACATGCCCCCGTCTCTTTTAGCTGAGTTATTGTTTAAACTGGAGGAAGGAGAAAACTGCAGAGGCAAAAGCTAAAAAATGTGAGGAGTCTCATTGCTCCAAAGCCAAAGTCAAGTATTGAAACTGGAAAGTGAGGTATTGAAAATCAGAGAATCATAGAATTGGGTTAAAGATCATCAAGTTCCAGGATGGGACAGGGACACCTTCCACTGTCCTAGGCTGCTCCAAGAAAAAATCCAGCCTGGTTTGGACATTTCCAGAGATCCAGGGGCAGCCACAGCTGCTCTGGGCACCCTGGGCCAGGGCCTTCCCACCCTGCCAGGGAAGGATTTTTTCTCAACATCCCACCTGAACTTGGCATTTTTCAGTTTGAAGCCATTTCCTGTGTGCTGTCCCTGCAGCCCTTGGGAATTGTCTTTCTCCAGGGTTCCTGCAGCTCCTTCAGGCCCTGCAAGGCCACCCTGAGCTCACCCTAAAGCTTCTCCTGGCCAGGCTGAACAATCCCAGCTGTGCCAGCCTTTCCTCCCAGCAGAGCTGCTCCAGCCCTCTGCTCATCCTGGGGCCTCCTCTGGGCTCTCTGCAGCAGCTCCACGTCCTCCCTGTGATGGGCCCCAGAGCTGGGAGTTGGATTTGGAAGCTGCTTAGGATCTGTTGCATATTCCTGTAAGACAGAAGAACGCAGAATTTTTCTTTACCTACTCAATCCACCCAATATGAGGCTGTGCAGAAGCTGTAGAACACTGGGGATCAGTGACACTGGAAGTCAGTGGCATTGGTTGCCTCTTATAGTAGCCCTTGGGAATTGTCTCTCTCCAGGGTTCCTGCAGCTCCTTCAGGCCCTGCAAGGCCACCCTGAGCTCAGCCCAAAGCTTCTCCTGGCCAGGCTGAACAATCCCAATTCCCTCAGCCTTTCCTCCCAGGAGATGGTGACTCCTTCCTACTGTACACTCAAGGTGATTTTGTGCTCCTGGCTCCCATTCTGCAGCTGTTCCACAGCAGGACTGGCTGGCTGTGTCCACAAAACATTCCATGAATTTCTCCCCATCTTCAATAATTCACTCTCACCAACTCAGCCGTTAGAGTGTGAATAGGTTGTTAGAGTGGAATAGGTTGTACCTTGCAGGAAGAGCTGCCTGAAAGGAAGGTTTGGGTTTGACTGTGGGGAAGAAATGATGCTCAGCACTTTTTATTGTGCCTGGAAATCTGGATTCTTGCTCGGGGTCGCTGCTGGCAGTGCTGTGAAGGGTATGGGAGCTGAAAGGGCAAAAAGGCTTAGTGAGCACCATCAGTTATAAAAGCAAACAGGAGAACTCGCTCCCTCCAAAGTGATGATTATAAATGGCTCAATTAAGTAAACAATGAAGTTGTTAAAAAAACCCCAGCACTGACAGATATTAGATAATAAAATTAATTATAAACAGCAGCCAAAATGCAGCAAGTACGAACTAATCAAAATACTTAATTAGGCTTTGCAGTAGCTACTTTTCTCCCTGCCACTGTTTATTCCAATTTTTTTCTGGGGGTTGATGTCTTTGGTAAGGCTCCAGAAAGTTATAATAACTGGTTTAAAAGCCTTCTGCTCCTACAAAATAATATTTTGAGACACGGTGCACTTCAAGCTAATTCAGCATAGCAAGGAAGGAGCCCCTTGCCCTAAATGGAGAGGTCTGATGTTGCCTCTGCCTGTTCTTTGCCTTTTTTTGGTGTTCAAGGGGCTTCAGGTACTTATAAATGTGTTAAACCTTAACCTGACACCTGCCATTTGTGTTTCCTCTCCAAGGAACACAGGTAATCTGATCCTGTATTTAAGGAGTTAAAGATCTCTATGAAGACAAGCAAATCTGAGTGCAGAAAATCAACTAAAGAGACTGCTGGCAATTTAGTGAAAAGGTCTTGTGGATTGTAATGGATACATTGGTGTCTTCTGAGGTAAAAAGGAAAAAAAAAAAGGGAAAAAAAAGGGAAAGAAAAGGAAAAAAAGAAAGTATGAAAGAAAGTTTTATTCTGTTGAATTTGGGCAGGTAAGAAACAGCTACCCTGACTTTTTTTTGGCTCCTGCCCTAGGTTCAAGATAGGTAGGATGTGGTGGTGACTCCACAACCTCTCTGCCAAGGCCTGAGCACCCTTTCCATGGGGAAATTCCTGCTGCTGGCCAAGCTGAGCCTCCCCTGGCCCAGCCTGAGGCCATTCCCACTCCTGCTGGCCCTGTTCCCTCACCAATGAGAGAAAATGATAAAAGTCAGTGAAGGGATGGCACTCAGGGAAAAACTAAAACCAAACTGGAAGAGGATTCTGGTGAGAACAAGATATATTCAGTTATTCAGATATAAATGACAGAGAAATGGGAAGATCTAAATTCAGAGCTTGTGCTTAAAAAAGAATTAAAAAACAAATCAATTCCGTTTAATTGTTTTGTACCCAGCTACAACTTAATGTGAAACTTCAAGGATGTGAAGAAAACCAGAATTTTTGGTTTACCTGGAAGAGATTTCCAGTGGAGTTGCTTGTTCTGTTCCATGGATGCCAAAGGATCTGCAGTCATTAACGTCACTGGAAGATCTGCCTTTGCCAGAAAGTGCTCAGGCAAAAAAAAAAAAATCCAGACAGCTGAATTTCATCAAATTCACAGATCCAGTTCCATGGAGATGTCAGAACAAGCAAATGGATGAGTTAAAAACGATCACAGCACAAAATTTACATTTTTATTTTTGCTTGAGAAACAACAGAAAGCTGTGTACATCCTGCTTCTGGGGAAAGGCAGAAATTATAAATCCAAAATAATAAATGCTGCATAAAAAGGAAAGCATTCACAGCCAGTTTGCTTTTGTACAGCCAAAACTCAGTAGCCAATGCTGTGAGATTTACTTCCAACAGAGAAGGCCACTTATAACTCAGGAACTAATGGGATTTAATAAAACACAGTGTAACACACTCCTACTTTCATTTTCACAAATGAGCAGGAACCTCAGAAAACAACAAAAAAGCATGTAATCACTCGAGCTCTCCATTTCACAAATAAATTCTGCCTAACCAAACCCACATTGCTGGGTTTGGGAAATTCCTATTTGGCATTTTTCAGAGGAAGGAAGGATGGAGGAACATTTCCCTGAGTTTTGATGATGCTGTGGGCAGTCAGTTAATAAATAATCCCTACTCCCTGTGAAAATGTAAACCACTCAAATGCACAGAGGAATATACAGAGTGAGGTCGTGGTTTTAGAAATGTCAACAGTAATTTTGCCTTTGATTCCAGAGGGTTTAAGGCTTCATCCAGGAGGTTTCTACCCTCCAGCACTTCCCACTCCTAAGTGGTGATGAGGGCTTATAATTTAATTTGTGTCACAGCAATAACAGGGAAAAGCAACTCTCTTTCCCTGAGCACAATTTTTTTTTATTGCACTCCTAAATAGAAACCTGAACAACCACAGATCCAAGAGCTCTCCAAACCTGAGAGGTTTGTGCAACGTCTCCTGGTGGAAATGGTTGGTTTAGTGAGGTGGGTGGAGTGGGAGCTTCAGGAAAAGTTTATTAAGGAATCCCAGCCACTGAGTCACGAGTGCTGAAAGTGCTTCCTGAACTTCTCAGAGAGGAGCCTGGAGGGGCTGGAGCCAGTCCTAACCTCAGAGTTTGTCAGCAGTTTAAGTTTTACAACTTTGTCCTGCAGGTTTTAATGATGGCGAGGCAGATACAAGATACAAAAATGAGTTCTTTATGATGACAAATGATCAGATGAAAAGGACTCCCATCAGAATCGTTTACTACACAGTATCAAAGATAAAACTACATTAAAACAGTTATATTAAAGCTAGGAAAGTAGAAATTATGATTTTTAAGTAGAGATTGATGTGACTCACCCACAACAATTGAGTCATGACATTTCTCTCTCTTAATCTCCAGGACAATCCCTGGTGGGCATCCCCAAAGTCCCAAGGGAGAGATCTCCACATTCCAAGAAGGAATATCTTAGAAGAACCTTCCAGAAGGGAAGTGGGCTGGGCTTCCATAGTGGTGGAATGCCAGCCAGAGGCCTCCAGGTGAGCTCAGCAGCTCATCTGCCAAATCTTTGCCAAACCTTTGCCTCACTTCCAGGATGTTCATTCAGGGTTTACTTGCCAGATGGAATTTCATCATAATTCAAACCCAAAGCAACACTTGGCCACCTCTCCACCCACCCTGATGGATTGATTTGAAAACAGGACATTTTTGAGTTTACTTGACCACATTCCTGAGCTGTGGAGGATGAATTCCTCCAAAAATGGGGACATGTGAGCAATCCAGCCTATGTGGAAGGATAGGCCTGTAACCATTTCAAGGATGAAGCAGTCACAAACCAGGGAGAAGAAGATGCAGAAATTCACATATAAAGAAGAACAAAGGATGGTAAACAACTCCAGAAATGTGGGAATTGGAAGAAAACCAGAAAAAATGATATGTATAATTTTGCTGTGTATGTAAGAATTAACCAATAGGGACAAAAAGGCTAACACGTGCTTCTAGGGGTAACCAATTGTAAAGTAGCATGAAACGCATGATTAAGGCTAAGAATTGTATAAAAGAAACTGGAGAATCTATTAAAATGGCTTACTTTGATCATATTGATCATGGAGTAGTGTCCCATTTTCTTTTTGCACCTGAGCAGAGCTCCCAGGTCAAAGCATCCTGGCAGGGTCAGCAGGATCAGGGTCAGTGGTCACCTGGGCACGGGCACAGCCACAGCCTGGCTGACCAGCAGCAGGGAGGGATCCCCTGCTGCCTCATCTGGGCCAGCCACAGAGCTGACCTGCTTTGGTGGCCAGATGGATGCTGTCACAGAGCAAAAATACAGGCAGAGGGTGACACAAACCCCTCACCACATGGAGGGTGCTTTCAACGAGTCCTCTCGTGTTAAATCTGGCATTTAAAAGCCAGATTCAGCTGAGTGAAAAGAAGTAAACAAGGAAAAAGTGGGTGTGGAAATTCTGCAGCATCAGTGGTAGGCAGGGTGGGATTGACCTCTCAGTGTAGAATGAAAACAGGAGGCAGCCAAGTTTGCCAGCTCTATTTTGCATTGCACAGCAACAAGAAGGTTGGTTTGTTGTTTTATTTTTTCCTTTAATCAAGTGCCTCTCCAGGACTTAATGTAAGGTAATACATAATGGATAATGTTTCCATGGGAGAAACAGCTGGTTGGAAGGAAATTAGAAAACAAGCTGGAAATGTTTGTGCTGCTAATTCCCTGGGTCAAAGCCAGTCCACGTTGGTTGCTGTCAAAAGTTGCCACCATCTGTTGTTTGGTGGCCTCACCAAAGCGAGTGAGCTGCAGCTTGGTCTGCGTGTTCCTGGTGCAGAATTCCATTCTCCTGCCTGGGAAGAAGCACAGGAAAAGGGACTTGAATGTGTCCAGAGAAGGGCAAGGGAGCTGGGGAAGGGTCTAGAGAAGAATTCATGTGAGGGGAGCTGGGGAGGCTCAGCCTGGAGAAAAGGAGGCTCAAAGGCTTTTCACTCTGCCTGACACAGGTTGTAGTGAGGTGGGGCATTGGATTCTTCTTCCAGGGAACAAGGGATGGGAAGAGAGGGAAAGGCCTCAGGCTGTGCCAGGGGAGGCTCAGCATGGTCATCAAGAGGAATTTCTTCATGGAAAGGGTTGTTAAGCATTGGAAAAGGCTGCCCAGGGAGGTTTGGAGTGCCCATCCCTGCAGGTGTCCAAGGAAGGGCTGGAGGTGGCACTCAGTGCTCTGGGCTGGGGACAAGGTGGGCACAGCTTGGACTCAATGGTCTGGGAGCTCTTTTCCAACCTAAAAATCCATTTCTGACTGCTTTTGCTCCTTATCTTCCCTCCTGCCCCTCTGCTGGCTGTTCTCTCCCTCTGGTGTTGAGCTCTGTGTCTTCCTGGCTTTGTTTTTCCCAACATCTTCACCCTCCAGAGGAAAGCCTGTAAGGTGTTATATACAACAAACAAACAAACAAAACCAAAACAAACCCACCAAAAAAAAAAAAAACCAAATCCACCCAAACCCCAGGAGAGTTCTAAGTTAACCATCCTCTGGTAACCCTTCCAAATGCTGGCCAGTGGCCTGAAGCAGTCTGGGCTTCTCCAGCACTCTGCACTTCAAGCTGCCAATAATTTAGTGGATTCTTCCTGATTTGCCAGGGTCTAAATTACTTCCCTGCTACTGCAGCTCAAGTGCTGAAAAACAAACAGTTTGTTTTCAGGCAAAGCAGGAGCTCCCACTTCTGCACTCCCCTCTGTCCCTCAACATGTTTAAAGAATTTAGCAAGGGGGGAAATGCACTGCACTGAACTAAACTCTCAGGATTTCTGCTTGAATTGCAGCAGTAAAACAACTGAAATATGAGAGTATGAAGGCCTTTTCACTGGAAATGTTTTTTAATTCAAACTAGTGGTTTTTTAAAAAAAGAAAGACAATTTCCCTCTCGATGCGTGGGATCAAATGGAAAGCCAGTTGAATAGAAATAGAAAGTTAATAGAAAGAGTCTCATTTACTTAATAGGTTTGAATCAGGTCCTTTGAGATTACTGATGGTTTTGAGAGGGAATTTTGCACTTTTCTGTCTCAACAGCATGTCCTGAGTCTCTGAGGGATCAGGACAGGCTGGATCCATAGGCTGAGGCCAAGTGGGTGAGGGTCAACGAAGCCAAGGGTTGAGTCCTGCCCTTGGGTCACAACAACCCCATGGAGCTCCAGGCTGGGCAGAGGGGCTGGAAAAGCTGGAAAAGGCCCTGGGGGTGCTGGGGACAGGGGCTGGACACGAGCCCAGGAGTGCCCAGAGGGACAAGAGGCCACTGGCCCCTGGGCTGGGTGAGGAATTGTGTGTCCAGCAGGAGCAGGGCAGGGATTGTCCCTCTGTGCTCCAGGGCTGTGTCCAGTTGTGGCTCCTGCAGGAGAGGCCTGGAGGGGCTGGAGCGTGTCCAGGGCAGGGCAGGGAGCTGGGGAAGGGGCTGGAGGCCCAGGAGGGGCTGAGGGAGCTGGGAAGGGGCTGAGCCTGGAGCAAAGGAGGCTCAGGGGGGACCTTGTGGCTCTGCACAAGTCCCTGCCAGGAGGGGACAGCCGGGGGGGTCGGGCTCTGCTCCCAGGGCCACAGGGCCAGGAGGACAGGCAAAAGTCAAACCCTCAAATTTCCTGCTGTAAACCAGGATTTGGACACATTGAGGCAGCTTTAGTTTATCTCCAGCCGACTCAAAAGCCCAGCTCAGTCTGTGGACAGGCCGACTGTGCAGCTCCAGTTGAGTTTTAATTGGTTCTAACTTTGTAAAAAGCTCAGTGGTTGAGCAGGAACCACCTTTGATCAGAGGCCCTTGTGCAGGCCTGGCTCTGTGGGGATGTGGGGGTAAATTGGTGAGGTTATAAATGCCCAGGGCTGCCCTCGGTGACCCCTGGCTGAGGGTTAATGGCTGCTGCTAATGAGGGAATGTTTGGATACAGCTCCATCACTCGATCTGAGTGTCACCGTTTGCGCTCAGCAGGGGATAAAAAAAGAGACTGATTGTCAATTTATGGGGCTCTTCAACCCACATTCATTGCTAGAAATGTATTAACTCCCCTAATTAGCTGGGGATAAAAACCTGTTAACAGAGACCTTCTGGCTGGCCTGGGGAGTTCAGCAGAACTTTGCAGCTCCTGCTTTCCTCCGTCTCCTTTTTGTGAACTGTCAGGATTTCCCCTCACCCCTCTGTGGTCGTCTCTTTTATGGTTTATATTGATTCCTTTTTACTGGTTGGCTATATTTAACTCCCTTTGATAAAAAAGTGTTTCTTCAGTGGGGTTGAGATGAGTTAAATGTTAAGGATTTATGACCTTGCTCATTTTTTTTATCAGCTCCTTGGGAAGATTTATGAAGTATTTTATCATCTCTGAAATGCTCTTGATTGTTGATCGGGGAAACTCCTCAGGCCACTGGATCTTGATAAGGTGGGGTTTTTTCCCCCTAACCTAACAGCAGCAAAATGGGTTCAGAAGTTCATCTGTGCATTATTCCTGGTACAGAAAGGAGGAACTGCTTAATATAGGGATGCCATGAAAATATGGTTCTGTATTAAAATATGGTTTATGTGCATAAACTGAATAGCACAAGATATTAAGCACAAGATATTAAATGTTAATATACATAAAATTATAATTGCAGTGTGTACTTGCATACTGATACACAGATATATAAAATCCCCACCTCCTGTTTATATAAGCAGTTACATCTTTGATTCTCTTTGAAACTTTGTAGGTTCAAGCCCAGCTCTAAGTTCTCTCAACCCTGATTTCCTGCTGCTGGAATTTGCAGCATCACTTTTATTTCAGTAGAAGCCATTTTGTTTCCTACATGGCTTTGGGCTTTTGCATCCTGAAAACGCTGACTGTTTTCCACTTGAGACTTGAGGTGTCCAAATAATGTTAAGAACAAAGCACTGGCTTGGAAGATGGAGGGAGACAGCCTGAACTTGTGCACCTTCTGTGCTTGTGACTCTGTGTCTGCTCTGTGAGTGAATGATGGCAGCTTACTCAGCTCCCCGTTTTCTCCTTTGGTTGTACCATTTTCTGGCAACCAGTCACTAAAATCAGCAGGGCTCTGGTGATGTTCTGAACTGCTGGGGACGTGCAGGCAGGAGACATGCAAAGATTGAGGAGAGAGCAGTGCTCTGCTTTGAGAAGTTGTCTGTCTGTGCACTTTGAGATGTTTTGTGTTAGATTTGGGATGCACAGAGATTTTTCTATACTTAGTTTGTCGCTGGGTTGGGTGGTGCTTGACTGACTCCCTCAAGTCATCGTTTCTCAGAGAATGTCTTCATTTAGGAATCAAACTCTTACACTGAATAGTTGTGAGAAACAAGGTTCACTTTCTTAGAAAAATTTATAAGCTTAATAAAAATTTTAAAAAATAGACAATTAGGAGACAGACGAAAGCAAATACAATTTCTCAGCTGAGGGTGCCGGGCACCAAGCCAGCCAGCACACCTGACCCCTTCAGAGCCTTTGTTTTAAGGATCTCTGTGTTACATATTCAATAGATCCTAATGCATTATTCAAACATTCCTTTAGGTTCAGATGTTCTCTTGGTTTTGCTTCCCACAATTTGTCTTAGTTCACTGAATTATCATTTTATTACTTCTTGTAGATAAAGTTCTTTTTGGAGCCTTGCAGTCGTTCTTGTGTCTTATTCTTCTGATACCAGGAGATCAATAAATCCCTCTCTGTAGCTTTTGGTCCAGGGCTATCTTCCCTTGGTTAATGCAGGAATGCAGGATGACTCCCCCTACCTTCTGGTTTGGCCAGTTTAGATGTTACAGAAAAAACCCAAAACCAGTCTTTTACTTTTAACACTATATTACAAGCAGAAAGAAAACATACATTCATCACATTTCTAAACTCTATTAATAAAAGAAAATACAGTAAAATCTTTCCACCTTATACATACAGTATTCATTTTAATATTTGCAAAAAGCCAAGTTTATAATGTGAATTTATAATAACAGTGGAATCCTGCTCTTTGTCAGCAAGGCTCTCTCCCTGAAGGCCGGCAGAGGCACCTTCACCCTCCTGTGATGGCTTTCTGGCCCTGTTGGTTATAAATTAGGATTCTTTGTACTCTAGGATGATCCTGCTTGGGGTTGGACCCCTGTGGTCCCTCCCAGTCTCACCCCTTCTGGGATTCTCTGGGACTACTGGGCTCTGTTTCCAGCTCTGAGTTTTCCACCCGTTTCCACTCATTTGATGCCCGGCCATGGGAAAATTGCACCTTTTGCAAAGGAATTGCTCAGCCAGAAGAGAATCTCCTGCACGGTGCTGCAGGCTGAGGCTCAGCTTCAGCCTCAGATGCTGCTGAGCCCCCTCAGGCCTGGCTTTGTCAGGCAGGTGGTTCTACACAGGCTGGAGCTGGAGACAAACCCCATCTGCTCTGCCAGCAGGTGACTGCAGAAACCACATGGGAGGGCCAACAATCGCAATTTTCTGGGTGTCTTGTGTGACAACTCTGGGACAGCAGGTGGGATGTGCTGATGGATGGCTTGGGAAAAGCTCACAGAGCTCCTCTGCTCCTCAGGCAGGAGCACCTTTGGGTGCTCTGCCCAGCTCTGGGCTGGAGTTTGTCCTTCAGCCTTCCAAGCTGGTTTGCCCTTAATTTGTCCCTGAATGTGTTTCTAAGGGCAAATGGTTTGTTTATGGTTCAGCAATTTGAATTTCAGCTCAGCCCTGGAGCCGCTCCGAAGTGACCACAGAGGTGGAGCCCTGGAAATGCAGTGACAGGACAAGGGGGAATGGCCTCAAAGTGACACAGAGAGGGGTAAGATGGGATCTTGGGCAGGAATTGTTCCCTGGGAGGGTGAGCAGGTCCTGACCCAGGGTGCCCAGATTTGCTGTGGCTGCCCCTGGATCCCTGGCAGTGTCCAAGGCCAGGTTGGACACTGGGGCTTGGAGCAGCCTGGGACAGTGGGAGGTGTCCCTGCCCATGTCAGGGCTTGGAATTGGATGATTTTCAGAGTCCCTTCCAACCCAATCCATTCTGGGATTCTATGATAGATTGGAAAACCTCAATCCCAAAACCACCAGATTAGTGCTGCCTCCAGCCCTGAGGCCCAGCACAGGGAGGACGTGGAGCTGCTGCAGAGAGCCCAGAGGAGGCCCCAGGATGAGCAGAGGGCTGGAGCAGCTCTGCTGGGAGGAAAGGCTGGCACAGCTGGGATTGTTCAGCCTTGCCAGGAGAAGCTTTGGGCTGAGCTCAGGGTGGCCTTGCAGGGCCTGAAGGAGCTGCAGGAACCCTGGAGAGAGACAATTCCCAAGGGTTGCAGGGACAGCACACAGGGAATGGCTTCCCAGTGCCAGAGGGCAGGGCTGGGTGGGATCTTGGGAATCAGGAATCATCCCTGGGAGGGTGGGGAGGGGCTGGGCTGGAATTCCCAGAGCAGCTGTGGTTGCCCCTGGATCCCTGGCAGTGTCCTAGGCCA
Source organism: Acrocephalus scirpaceus scirpaceus (assembly GCA_910950805.1). Lineage (NCBI taxonomy): Eukaryota > Metazoa > Chordata > Aves > Passeriformes > Sylviidae > Acrocephalus > Acrocephalus scirpaceus. The sequence continues at coordinate 115,160,901 of OU383774.1, read as the reverse complement.
GGTTGGACATTGGGGCTTGGAGCAGCCTGGGAACTGTGGAAGGTGTCCCTGTCCCACCCTGGAACTGGATGATCTTCAAGGTGCTTTTCCAAAAACTCTTCTCCTTCTCTTTCCCCTTCCCCAAACCGCTCCATAATTCCATGATTCTCTGATCTCAAGCACTTGTATGAACATCTCTCACTTACAAAACAGGCACTGAAGTGAAAACCGCTTACGTGTGTGCTTATAATAAAATTTTCTCTCCCTATTTTAAGCAGAGTATTTGAAAAAAAAAAATCCCCATAGCTCGCAAAACTTTCTGCTTCTTATCCAACATTTTCTGGTGCAAAAGGTTAAAGGCAAAGCATATAATTGTTTTCACCTTCACTGGACACGTTTGCAAACAATCACATATGTTTAGGGGGATTTTGGTGCCAGCTGTAGTTGTACCAAACGATACAATATTTCATAAATAAGCTGTCACTTGTTCAGCATCTTTATTTAGAGGTGCTAAACAAGAGACTTCTTCTCCCTGCCTGGTGGAACGCACATGGAGAGAAAAATGTGAGCAGTGTAACCCATGGAATCGTTTCACTTCTCAGGGTTGTTACAAATGAAACAGTCAAACGTCCCAGCTCAGGGACTCCTCCTGCTTTTTAATAGAGAACTGTGTGGGTTTTGGGGGTCAAATGAGCCCTGACAGGGGCTAAAACTGATCCAGCAGCAGCTGGAATGAATCACTTGGAGGTCAGGATTTCGTTCACTCTGGGATTGCACTTCTGACTTGGAGGAAACAAGCAAATACATATTTATGATATCCAGTAGTGTTTTTAGAGCAGCACAAATATCATAGCTGATATCAGATATTTGCAGAATTTTTGTCCCATACTATATTCTATGTATCTTCATAGAACAGCCTGCTTGGCATATGATTAACAAAAAAAATTAAAAGTTGGTAGTTTTTAAATTGAGAAAGATTAAAATCAATTGAAGCATGAATGTAAGAAAAATAAACTGTGTTAATTGTGCTCAGCATTGGGCTTGATATCTCCACGACTTGAATTCTGGAGGAACTTATGTTCAGCCTGTTTTCTCTGTTAATTACTTTTTGCATATAACATGAGAGCTCCTCATGAGTCAATTGCTCGCAGGGTTTCATGTAATATAAACAGAACTCTAGCAGTGGAATTGGTAAACACTGTGCCACAATTTTTTAGCCTTTCGTTCCATCTCCATAGCCTTGAGTTCCTCTTCTCACACACAAACGAGGCTCTCCAAGTCCCTCTTGTGCTGGAAAGCTTCTGCATTCTGCATTGTGGAACAATTAAATGTCGTGGTAAGGATTGTTAGGAAAGAGCTTTTCTCACTGTCACTGTAGTCAAAATTATTGTGAATCACGTTCACTGTAACAAAAGCACCTCCAGCCAGGATTTAAAGCTGGAATTATAAGAATTCCATGCTGTCTGGATGGAGTTTGTCTTGAAATGGAATATGGGAGGAAAGTGACGTTTGTCCTCAGTGGTGGCAAACCAGGAAGGAAAGACCATTTATTCAAAAAGCAATTTTATTCCTTCTGCTCACAGAAAATACACTTTGCCCATGTCCTTTGTGCTACAGAATTGTCTTGGTTTTGAAAGAAGACAGGTATCTGCTAAAGAGAGGCAGGGCCTCTCTTGGAATGGATAATTCAAATCTCCTTCCCTCAAATTATTATAATTTAGAAAATTAAAACGGCTCTCAGGCAGAGATATGGGGATAGGAATAACAGTTCTTTAGTAATAGGTATAACAAGGCAAACAAACAACAACTACTACAGCAATTAATAGCGAAAACAGAACCAGGGACTTTGACGGAGCTTGGTTTCACAAAACCTGGGGCAGTCTGGTCTCTGGGGACTTTAAAAAAAAGGTACCAAGCTGGAACGGTGGGGTATCCCGGGCTGGTGGATCGGACGAAGTTCGGAGCTCCGTCGGTGGTCACTGGAAGGCAGGGATGTCTGGCAGGGAGGCCAGTGCGGGCCCGCGGTGCAGAGCAGCTTTAAAGCAGCGCCAAGGCAGTGGGACAGGGCTGAGCCAACTCCAGCAGGGCAGCAAGAGGAGAAATCAGGATTTCTTGGACACACGAGCAGATGATGGTAGCTCTCTTCAGGATCAGATCCCGGTGGTGCCAGTGAAAAACTCACGCAGCAACGGCAGCCTCCTCCTCTCCCGACGCAGACCACACTAAAAAAAGTGAAGCTGCCCCCCAGCCCCTGTCTTTCTTCCCCCCCCACCTCGGGGGGAAACTCCTGGAGACAAAGGGTGTAGCTAAGTGCCAGCCTCCACCCAGCCTCTATGCTTTGTTTCACCTTAGCACTGATAAGTACCCAGCAATTAGTTGCCTTGCAACTCTTGGGAAAAAATTCTATAGGTGAAAAAAGAAACAAGTCTAACCCCCAACAAGAATCATTATTGGGTTTATTTCTTCTGAAATTACAAGTTGAGAGCAAACAAGTTGTACTCTCTCAGCAGGGTTTGGAACAGTGAAGAGGTGTAAACACATGTCGGGTTCTGAGCATTATTCATAATCAGAATATGCGACGAGAAAAATTAGAGAGCGCCCAGATGGAAAGTAAATGTTTCAAAACTTCCACGTGACACACATAGGATACAGAATTATTGATTTATTTATTTATCTTTCACGTGGGGGTTCAGTATTTGGGTTTGATGTAGTCGGCGTAATTAACTCGGATCCTTCTGGGATCGCGCATCTCCCGGGTTGGGAGGAATTAGAAATGCCAGCTGTGCTTTTGTGCTCATTTGCACATGCACAGCCCCCACAGGGTTGTTCCCAGGGACAGCAGCCTGATGGGGCTTTCAGGGATGGACTGGGGAGGTGAGTCAGCCTTTTTTTCATGGCTGCCATTCCCCAGGAGTAACAGCCAAATCCTCCAGCCTTGGTCGTGTTTGGGGAGTTAAAGGGAATCTGGGGCTGTGTCCTGTTGGAACCCTGGGCACTGAAAATTTTGGGCTTTCTGTGCTGACAGGCACTGAGCCCCAAGCAAACATTGCATTGACCTGAGGCCATGGAAAAGGTTTCCAAAATTGAGTGACAGCACTGGGATTGTGGGTGTGCAGTTTGAATAGAAGTGTGTGATGTCACAGGGTGGAAAACTGAGAGTTTAAGGGTTTAGAATACAGTAATATATATATAAAGCAAGATGGAGGATTTAGGGCAGAGGCCAGTCCTTCTTCTTCACCTTCTTCTTCATGGGTCTGGGTGGGATTTTGTAATTGGGTAGAAAAGTCGGCATTATGGGCCACAGGTGGTTGGTTATTGGGTTAAAAGTAAAAATAACTTAGGTGTCATTTCTTAATTGGACAGTTTGTTCTTAAAAGGCCTTGTAGAGAGAGAGAGATACAGCTAATTTTTTTACCTTGTTGGCTAGAAGTGCTGTAGAACTCACAGCTTGTGAGACTGTACTATAGATAAGAATTAATAAACATCTGAGTCCGAACACAAAGTACCGTCTTGAGCATTTTATCCTGACTCTAGTAAAAAAGAAGATAAAATGCAGCAGCATCCCACTAAAAATTCTGATTCCCATGAACAGCTTCAGTGGTGAACACCTTTCCTAGTTCATATTACAGAGGTTTCACTGGAGGTGGCTGTGTGAGTAATAACTAAGGGAGAAAAAGTTGTAAACACTCCCTAACATTTACTTTTTATGGAAAATTTGGATTTTAAACATTGTAAAATTGGGAAAACTCATACATTTCCTATCTCTGTGGATCTAAGGGATCCAAATGTGACACAGTCCAGTTACTTAAAAGAAACATCTTTGCCTTGATTTCTATCTCTACAAGGGAATTTTGTGGGTTACTTTTGGTCCATATTGAGATTTTAAGATTCAAAAAAGGTCACCCAAAAAAATCGGATATAGCATCCTTCAAAAAAGAATCTTCAATTAAAGCATCCATTCCAAATAATTCCCCTCATCTTCTTGTGAATGGAAGGCATCACGTTGTTTTTCACACAGGACTGATCGCACTTCCGTTAAAAATAAATGTCTTAAATCTGCTGCCAATTTATTTATACACCATTCATAAGACCCATTTGCAGGCCCAGACTGAAGTTTCCAATTATTTCCTCATCCTCAAGATATTCAGAAACATTAGTTGGGTCTCTTCATGCATCAAGTACAGATGGTCCAGCCAAATACCCACACCTTACGTGGTGCAGTTGTTTTTCCACCCATAAATTGGGTAAATTTATTTTTCCTGTAGCACTTTCCCACTTTTCATTTTCTCCTTTTGGAATGTGGACCACGGAGCTGCTCATAACAAACCCATATCACTCTTGCCTCTGCTGTTGTAAAATCACCTTTTTTCCTGCTTCTCTCCATGGAAATACAAAGGTTTATAATTTTAACGTATTTTTTGTTGAGCTCTGTGGCTCCTGTGACTTCGAGACTGTTGCACAAGCTCTGACAGTTTCTGTTCTTGAGGTCTCAGTTTTCCTGGCAGAAAAATACAAGCTTTGCTCCTACAACTTTGCTTTTTTTCCACTCTTTACCTGCAGAATACCTCAATGTGTTCAGCTCAACATGCAAATCAGGTGTCTTTGTCTAACTGCTCAGTCCTCGATGTTATTTGCCAGCCATTGTGCCCTCCACAAATTTCATAAATAGCAATTTTATATCTCTGCATCAGTGAGAGCTGAGCAGGCAGAAAAGTGTCTTGTATGAAGAGCCTGAATTGCAATGATTCATTTGTAACACTCCTTTGTTATTTCCCTCTGCTGATTTTCCAGCTTTTGCACTCCAGGGTTTTGTCCTGAAATCAGTGCTGGAATGTAAAACGCACTTCACAAGCGAAGGTTGATTTTATTTCAGTCCAAATCCATCATTTATATACCCACTAAATTCTACCAGGGCACCATCTGGTGAGGAGACAACGGGGTTGAATTACACATAATGCAATTATGGTGTGAAAACACAGCCGTCTCTGCTATTCATTAGATTGTGTTCCTAAAATACTTAGTAAAGATTAGGATGTAAACTAATAATACTTTTCATTAGGCCTATAAAAATATCTCTGCAGATTTCACAGCGTGTGCATCTCTTAAAAAATGTGAGGCAGTGCTCGTTGGAGGCATGAAGGATGGACCAAAAGGCACTTTTCAGCATCACTCCTGAAATGCAGCTTCTTGACCTTCCTCCTACACTCTTTTTAATTTTAATCCATTAATTTTAATGATGTATCTGCTGGGCATCATCCCTGACTCATGACACTGCATCAAAATAAATACAGGTGGGAATATTTCCTGCAGAAGTGGTAAAGCTTGGAGTTCAGCACGAAAAGGAGATGGTGGAAGGTATTGATCAAAACATTTTGGGCTTCATGGGGGTTTTCCTGGGATTTGCAGCGTCGTGTTCTGCCTCATGTCCCTCAGTAATCACACAATTACTGCACACAGATATTCCTGCAGTTTGTGCTGGGTACACTTTCCTCTTGTTCTTTATGCTTTAAAACACGCCCAGAGATATTTCTCTGTTGTTGCTCCAAATGGATTTTCCCCATGTTGAATCAGACAGGATTCTGTATTTCCAGAGGATTTTCTGTAACTCGCTTGGAGCCACCTGGTCTAGTGGAAAATGTCCCTGGTTGGAATTGGATGAGCTTTAAGGTGCCTTCAATCCAAACCATTCTACAGTTCTATTTCCAGATATTTATTTAATTTAAGCACAGATTTTTAAGGGGTAAACACATGAAGATGATGAAAATATAAAATTAAGAGAGAAGCCAGACATCCTATATCAAAATAGGATTGTTTTTTTCTATGAACGCATAAATATTTGTACATATTTACTTTTATGGAAAAATTGGATTTTAGAAATTGGATTTTTTACCTAAACATGATACAGAAGTCCTACATTCCCTCCCTGTATTTATTCAAACCTCTAATTTCTTTATATGCATTTGAATACATAAAATATTTATGTATACATTTATAAGTGCACATATTTTGTTAGGCTTATGTGAAGAACACCTAAGTTATGTTCTCTGCATCAGATCCTCAATGCATTTTATGCAGTGAAAAATGACACAGCTCCAAGTATTTAGTGGGAAGGGTCATGGTCAATATCCATGCTGGAATTTTTATTTATGAGGGAACAGATTTCCTGGCTAAAAGAGACCAGAATTGTGCACATCACTTTAAATTTTATGTATCATGTTATGACTGAGATTCTGATAAAAAATCTGCTTTGTTTTCCTTGTTCCTCACTGCTACTGAGAATAAAACCTTTTAATTGAAAGATAAACAATGGGAAAGAATTCTGGGATGGGATTTTTTGTGGTTTGTTAACTAATTAATCCTTTTAAATCAAATTAAAATTCACTTGGAAGTCCCTGATTTTAATATTATTTTATGAGAGGTGGACATGTCAAGATAAACAAGAATAGTGGTGATTTTTCTTCATGTGACAGTATCCATGCAGTATAGGAAGCTTTCTTGGAAATAAAAATAGAATTTTTCTACGAAGTAAAGGAAGTTTTGGATCCATGACCATTTTTTTTTCTTCCCTAGGAAGGATGAAAGCCTGAACAGGATTTTTTCATACTGCAGCGGTGGTGAATTTTCTGCTTTAATGGACTCACAGAAGATCCTAAGGTGAAAAAAGAAACAATACTTGGAGTAAATGCTATAAAATCCTGACCTGAGAAGAGCAGTGCTCTCTTTAGTAAGAAGAAATTTGATTTCTCAAAATACAGATGTCTCATTTTGGTAGATTATACCTGGCAATATCTATCAAATACAAAGTGGTTCTCGATTTGAAGGAATTACCTCTCAGAGCCACAAGTTTAGGTCATTGAAATTGCTTTAGTCCGTGGGCTTCATTTCCAACAGCTGAGCCCTCAGCTCACTGAATCTCTTGTTGCCGCTGAGGTTAATTTATCAGAAAACAAAAATAGACGTGAAGTCTCACCCAGAAAAGCCTGTGTTTGTTTAAATCCTGCTAAGGGGTTTTTTTTTTTAGTCATAAATATTGCTGGCCTCCAAATGAGTTGTGTGGGAGTAGGATTCCTATGTGTCCATATTGCCTGCAGGATAATTGAAGTTGATGTGTTTTTTAAACTTCACATCACCAAATGTAAATGAAAGATGCATGGTAGGATTCGTTAACTTGGCTACAAACAGGGTTGCTTTTCTTCTTGGGTTTTATTTTTTCCTCAAGCTTGCGAGTGTAGAAGTTGAAAGGTTGGCATGGAAATTCTTGCCTTGTTGGTATGAAATTAGTTTCCAGCTTCAGCTGGGGATGTTGTGATTCAGAACCTCTTTGGGTCCATAAGGACCTATGAACTCTGCCCATTTTTTTTATGTCCCCTGGACAAATAAAAGCAAAAATCCATTTTTTCCCTGCTTTCCTGGCAGCTGTTACTTGGAGGGGCCATTTTATGTTTGTAGGGATAAGTTGTTCACCACCTGAGTTTCAACTGAGGCTGTAAATCTGTGACAGAGGGGTGCCCTCAGCCACCTTTTTTTTAAGATCAATGAACCAAAACTCGCCAATCTTTCCAAGAAGAGAACAGCATTAACAAAAATTCTCTGCTGGCCTGGGAACAGCATCACCCATTGCTGGCACAGCTGCAGAACATTTTCACACTGCTCCCCTGACTCATCCCGTCCCTCTGCAATTCCCTGCGTGCAGGATTCGTTCCTTAAGGAGTTGGAGGGGTGATTTTTCACTCAGTCTTCCAGGAAATGGCTTTACCTAGCAACAGTAAATAAGGAGCAAAGCTAAAGTTACTGCACAGGTTCTTAACAGAGCGTGATGGGCAGAGCTGAGAATATATTTACTTAATGTGAGCAGCAAGTCAACTCAGATACAAATCTTGAGATCCTAAGTACAGCCTGATCCCTTATGAGCTGCGGAGTTTTGATAGCTGACTCAGGGTTTAGACTATTTAGCATCAGCAAAAGCCTAATATTTACAGTGGAGCTGACACGGGAAGGCTCTAACCAGGGATTTCAGCAGCTTGGTATTTAAATGTTTGGTACCTGCAGGTACCAAAGCCTGAGGCAAGAAAAGGAATTCATCACAGCATTCGTTTCGAAGCCTATTTCATATTCAATCACAGCATGCATTGTCATTTATGGAAAAATCAAGAGATTTCGAAATATATATTTTGGGATTTGCTTGGGGAAGCTGTTAAAAATAACTGCATTAAGTCCTAGGGAATTGGAAAGGAGAAAAAAAAAAAGGCCATTTTTTAAAAGATGGGTACCCTGTCCAAACTGGGACCAACAAACACTGTTTGCTCAGGTAGCCAAGAGGCCACTGGCCCCTGGGCTGGGTGAGGAATTGTGTGTCCAGCAGGAGCAGGGCAGGGATTGTCCCTCTGTGCTCCAGGGCTGTGTCCAGTTGTGGCTCCTGCAGGAGAGCCCTGGAGGGGCTGGAGCGTGTCCAGGGCAGGGCAGGGAGCTGGGGAAGGGGCTGGAGGCCCAGGAGGGGCTGAGGGAGCTGGGCAAGGGGCTGAGGCTGGAGCAAAGGAGGCTCAGGGGGGACCTTGTGGCTCTGCACAAGTCCCTGCCAGGAGGGGACAGCCGGGGGGGTCGGGCTCTGCTCCCAGGGCCACAGGGCCAGGAGGAGAGGGAACGGCCTCAGGCTGGGCCAGGGGAGGCTCAGCTTGGCCAGCAGCAGGAATTTCCCCATGGAAAGGGTGCTCAGGCCTTGGGATGAGCTGCCCAGGGAGCTTTGGAGTGCCCATCCCTGCAGGTGTACAAGGAATTCCTGGACATGGCACTCAGTGCTCTGGGCTGGGGACAAGGTGGGCATGGGGCACAGGTTGGACGCAGTGACCTTGGAGCTTTTTTCCAACCGAAATCATTCTGTGATCCCATGAAGGTGGGGGGTACCAGGTACCTTGTGAATCGAAGATTCTCAGAACTGAGATTTCTCAGTTCTATGGTTACAGTCTGGGACTTCAGAAGTTTTCAGTACAGTTGTGATAACTTGGGAAGGCTGACCTGGAACAGAGACTGGACAGAGCTAAGACAATAAAGCAGGGACTTATTGAAAGGCCTTTAAGGATACACCTTGGGCAGGACAGGGCCTGGCCAGGGCTACACCCAAGGTGGACCCAAAATGGTCACAAAATGGACAACGAGGCACGAGGTCTCACACTTTTATAAGTTTTGGTCTATTTGCATATTGGGGTTTAATTGTCCAATTACAGCTCCAGGTGATGTAGTCCCATCCTTCTTGTTTTCTCCCTTGTTTGTGCTTTTGGGGCTGAAAACTTGTCCCAGTTGTCCTTGGTGTGCAGCAGGACAAGGATTTGTTTTGTGTACCTGTTGTGTGCAGAGAGCTGAATGACCCTGACTGTGAGCTCAGAGCTGCACCCCTGGGCAGCACAGAGCCTGAAAAACCTCAAAGGTAAAACCTAAAGCATCAGTTGCACTTAGGCAGGAGCTGCTCAGCACTGACCCTCACAGGGAGCAGTTGAGCTGGTACCAAGCTTGTTTGAGTTTCAAAAGCTGCAAGGTGTGGTCCGGTGCCAGAGAAGCTGGAAATCCTGAAAGCTCCAAAGCGCTCAGAGGCCTTCCTGTAACTCCAAATTATGGAAATATGAGAGAAAAAGCTGGAGGATCAGCAGAGACAGAAAACTTGGTAAAGAGCAGCTCAATGAATCAGATTGGGGGGGTGGAAAAATAGATCATTTGGAGAGTAAGGGAAGGAAAAAGGAGAATTAATACTGGGAAAACAAATGTCTTCTGCAGAGATTGGGCATTGCTCCTTATGGAAGGGACACCAGTGAAGGAACAGGGAACCTCCAGCCACTCCCAACAGCTCTGAGAGGAGCTGCAATCTCCCAGCGGAGTTTGGATCCTGAAAATTTTAATGGAAGGATCCTGGAGCTTTTCCAAGGAGTTGCATCCCTTAGAGCTCAGAGTCACAATCCTTTCTTTGGTTTTGTAAACTCTTCACAGGGAGGTTGGTGCGATTATTTTATCCAACAGTCATGTAAGCCCTCAGGGTGGGATTTCCCTCACTTGACTTCAGACAGATCCCAGCCAGGCATCTGCAGCTGTACAATTCACCTGGGACTCCGTGCAGACAGCTGCACTTTCCCTGCAAGGGATCCTGCTCTTTCAAATCCATTTGAAATATCTACCTGAGATGAGTGATGCTGCAGCCCTTTTCCTGTCTAAACCCACCCACACCCTTCACTGCCTGCTGTTTAGTGCCTCATGCATATTGAAAATTGTTGTTTGCCATTTCTCCTGCTCTAGTGAAAGCTTTCAATGAGTTGTCTCTGGCACAGGGATGGTTCTGGAGAATTTCTTGGCTATTCTCTCAGGCAGAAGTATTCTCACAGCAGTTTGTACAGCCCTCGAGTTTGGGGAAGGCAAAAGAGGGGGAGAGAAGGAGTGAAGGGGATTAAATTAATTATCCTAGTAAACAGAAATATATGTTAAACGTTTCCTGTGGATAACAATAATTTATTCCGTTCAAAACTTCAGAGAGCTAATTAAAATCACAGTCTTACAGTGCAAGCTTCCAGCAGAATTATTTCTTCCCAGAAGGTAGGAATATCAGGGTATTTTTAGGCTGGGAAGAAATTGCTTGAGCTCGTAATTATATGGGATCTTTGCTGACATGGAGAGACTGGCAAAGTCAAGATGTGCACGCAGTAGTTGAGATCTTCCTGCAAAGAACTTCCACTCAAAACAAAGTTTCCTTGGCTTGGTCATCAGAACTGGTGGCCCAGAGTTTATGCAGTGGGTTTAGGTGTTTTGCTGGGTCTCTCAATCCAATATTCCCAAAGTGGGAGCTCAGGATGCACTGCTCACCTTTTTTTTTGTTGCTGTTTTTAAGGACAGAGACAACAGATGTCACACATTTTCATCACTCCTATTCTCTCCTAGGAATGATCATCTCTCCATGATCATTCCTATCTGAATGATCATGGATTTATATTTATTTATACATATTTTATATTAATTTATGTTGATATATTTATTAAATATCAATATATATTTATATTTAGTTAATATAGATGGTTTATTTATATTTTATGTTTGTATATGGTTATATTTATGGTTATACTTATGGTTATATTTATATTTGTATTAAATTTATATTTATTATTTATATTCTCATGGATTTATTCAGGTTTGGAAAAGGCCTCTAAGAACATCAAGTCCTGTTAACCCAGCATCATTGTGTTCCCCCTAAACCACATCCCCCAGTGCCACAACCACACAGCTTTTGAACTCTTCCATATCACACCCACTGCTAATTCCTCTGAATGAAAAAAGGCAACTCAGGTCTCCTAAAAGTCCTTAAAAAGCAAAATAAAATCCCAAAAGGTCCTTGCAAAACCTCAAACCTTACAAAACTTAAAACATGCTTATAACCCCTTTTAGATGTTAAGGACAAGGAATAACACAGCAATAAAAAAGGACTGGAAATTAAATAACCTAAACAAGCTGGGTGAATTTGTGGTCCTGTAGACTTTGTTCTCTTAATAAAATATCTTAGCTCTCTTCATAAAATACCTGCTTAACAAGATAAGAACTTGGACCCATCAGGGAGTTTTCCATTTTTATTGTGTAATCTTTAAAATGAATGTTGGCACATAGACATTTTCAACGTTTGGTCACTGTGGAAAATGCTGAGATGCAATTGGGGTTTTTTTGCCTCAAGACTGAGATTGCAAAGCCTGGAACAATCCCTTTTATTTTTTTTTTTTAATCTTTGTGATCAGAGGTGGAAGCCCTATTTTATGAATGTGCACTCACACCCAAGTGTCTTCCAAAGAGCCAGCTGAAATCTTTAAAATCTTTAAATCTGGTTTTAATAAAGGCAGGTCAGAGTAACGAGAGGCAGAGCAGGAGGCTTCTGAGGTGATAGGTGGAAAAATGAAAAAATGAATGCTTAAGAAAGTAAGGAAAAGAACTTTAACTTCTGTGCAGTGAGGAAATGCAAAAATCTCAGAGAAAAACCAAGGATTTTTCAGTGTGTGATTAAAAAACCCCCAAATTCTGACTCTTCAAAAGTCAGAAGCATGATAGACTGACCTGGCCTTCTTAGGCAGGGCTGTATTTTTTTTAAATTGTAAAATCTTCTTTACAATTCCCAGGTTTGCCCTCTGGGCAAAATCTATTCAGGTTTGAGAGCACAATGTTATTCTGGAGATGATTTGGACCAATTCTGGGGGATTTTTTAAGGGGAAAAAAGGAGAAAAGTTTTTAAAATGCAAGTGAAACTGCCTTGCTATTTGAGCATCTTATGGTGCTCAGCAAGAATCTGGCAGTTTTTAAAAATATATTGAGCGAGGCATTGCAGTGAAGCCTTGTTATTTGGACTGTGGGATTTGCTACCAAATTTACCACGTTTCATTTATTAGGAAAATCCCCTGAATTATTAACACAACCGAGGGATCTTCAGGATAAGGAACAAAGCACATTGTGAGAAGCTTTGTGCTTGCTTCTTACTCATCTTTGATTATTCATCAGTTTGCAGCCCGTGGTAATTCACAATTCATCTGCCAGCCATTAATGTGAATTACTGCAAGGATTATGTCCCTTTGCTGCATTTCCTTGCAAAATTTGAAAGAGAATATTGAACAGTCAATTGTCCAATATGAGCCTTTACTATGCACATAACCAGAAAAAAAAAAAAAAAAAACAACCCCAAAACATAAGCACAGAAGTTGTGGATGTACTTTAAGATCTGTCCTGAGTATTGTTTTTATTTCATGAGCCTTAAAGGAAAATCTGTTCAGGAATTGCCTTTACATTTAGTTTCCCTGCTAGAAGGAAGGGGAGATGGAAAAAAACAATTAATTCCTTCATGTACAAACCAGCCAAAGGGAAAATGTCATAAAATCACAGAATCATTGTTGGGAAATGTGGTAAAGCTCGGTGTTATCCTTCCTTTATACTAATTAACTGATTTCTTTAGGTGTTAAAAAGATGAATATCCACACAAATCCCTGTCATTCAGTTATTTAAATAACCAAGTTTTATATTCTTGACTCAAGATACCTCACTTTTCTACTTGCATATTTTGCAGTTTTATTGCTTTCTTCCTCTGCTTTTTCAAACCTTGAAATTTTGGGCAAAATTGAGGAAACTTTATTATAATGCTGATGTCAAACTTCCTGTTAAGTTATTGAAAAGTATTTTTGTTTTCCTTAAATCCCCTTAAATTCCAGACAAATGGAATTCAATAAGATTTATAATTACACCCTGGACTGACACTGAAGTGTAAAAGTGATTTCATTGAATTAAAAATTTTACACATCTGACATTGTTTATTTCATTAAGACTTTAAAGAACAAATTTTTATTCCACTAACTGTGCAAATTACTTCCAGAATCTGGACATGAAAGCTCCCAATATTTGTCATTGTCAAGCATAACTCGCTAATTACTAATTAACTTCATTAAGTAACAGCTGCCATAGAAGAAGGGAAAGAAGGAAAGTGTAGCTTTGTGGGCTAAATCAAAATAAAAGAGCGTTGTGTGTGTCCATTGCACAGTCAAAATAATTCCCTATTTTCAATTAGGGGCAACTGTGGCTCCAAAACTCTGCTTTGTAACAGTAAATTAAATTTAAACCCCCAAATGTGGAATTTTCGCATTCCTGCACTGCTGCACAATTTACTCTGCTCAGGTAGCTTGTCTAAGGTAGTTAAAAATAGACTTTGTGTGTTTTAATTAAAAATTACTGCGTAATAAACTCTGCAAATCTTTGTCACAGGGGCCGTGGCACATTAGCAGGAATTTTCAAATGAAAACTGCATTGCCAGCACCTTCTGGTAGGTCCTTTCATCACTTGGTCAGCTGTTCTGTCTGTTGGTTCCAACAACAACAACATCCAGCTCAGTGAGAAGGAAATTAAATTTCGAATATTGAGTCCCCATAGAGAACGTCTCCTCGTGGCTCCCTTAATCAAAATATGCTCCACTTCAGAGAGGAAATTAAATCAAGGTGGCCAGCTTCCCTCTCCTGTCTCCCCCCATGAACAAGGCAGAACTGCACTAATTTATTGAGGAAAAGAGTGATGTCCTAAAGGGCTAAAAAGTGCATTTGGAACAAAAGCCCAGCGTCCCTGCAAAGCAGAGCAGAAGACAATTTCTATTCCTGCTCAAGTGGAGTAGAAAATCTCTTTGCAGTATTACCAAAGGTGTTATAAATACCCCACGTGGAGGAGGATAAACAGTCGTGCTCTGGGATGTGAATCCAGCCTGAGATGACACGTGTGGCTGGGAATGGAGGGATGGATACAGATTAAAATTAAAGTTTGTTTTCTGGCACTTGCTGAGCTCAGTGTAGGGAGTTTGAGGTACTTGGAATGTCCCTGGTCCTGGAGGGGAGCTCGGGCTCTCAGGATCTCCTGAGGGAGCCAGTTCCTGTTGCTTTTTATCTTATTTTCTGCTAGAATCAGAATTAAATGCACGAGACAATATTTCTTGTTCGGACTCAGATGTTTATTAATTCTTATCTATAGTACAGTCTCACAAACCATGAGTTCTTCAGCACTTCTAGCTAACAAACTAAAAGCGGCCCCCCATTTCTCTCTCTATGAGGCCTTTTAAGGATAAACTGTCCAACCAAGAAATGACACCCAAATTATTTTTACTTTTAACTCAATAACCAACCACCCGTGGCCCACAATGCGGACTTTTCTACCCAATTACAAAATCCCACCCAGAGCCATGAAGAAGAAAGTGAAAAAGAAGGACTGGCCTCTGCCCTAAATCCTCCATCTTGCTTTATATATATGTTACTGTATTCTAAACCCTTAAATTCTCAGTTTTGCACCCTGTGATATCACACACTTCTATTCAAACTGCACCCCCACAATCCCAGTGTTGTCACTCAATTTTGGAAACCTTTTCCACGGCCTCAGGTCAATGCAGTGTTTGCTTGGGGGTCAGTGCCTGGCACGACAGCAAGCCTGGAATTCTCAGTGCTCAGGGTTCCAACAAATTCCTACTCAGGGAGGTCTCAGAAGAAATCAGAAATGCTTGAAAGCAGGAAGATAACAAAAAACTTCCAGGGATGACCCTTATCCATGTGCTAGGCATCCCTTAAAAGTTTTATCACAAGCTGATGGCCACCATTTGTGTATCAAACCTTTGTCAATTTTTTTCCCTTTCACTGTTTCCATGAAAAATCTCCAAGACTTGGAGCAACGTTTTCAACTAATTTTGTGAGAGAAGACTGAGGTAGGAAAATAAAGTTCAGAAAACAAAAGGGATTTTTTGGTGCTTAATTGGAAGGCGTAGTGGGAGACGTTTTGTGGGGGAATGAAACACCTGAATCCTGCTCATTTTCTGTGGGATTTCTGTGCCATCTGTGCCTCCAGAGTCCAGGCCTTAACATTTTAATTAAAAAAAAAGTCTACAGTTGAAACAGCTCAAAATCAATGTAGGTTTTCCACCAACACACTAAAGAAAAATCATTTTGAAAACTGTAGCACCTTTTGTCTCGCTTCTATGCAAAAACCATCCTCCAAACTAAATATAGCAGTTTTTATTCCCCAGCAGAGAGGAAAACAAAGAGACCTATGTCTGTGCATAGGATTAGAAGACTGGAGACAGGATTTATTTCAAAAATAACCAGCCCTTGGGCTGAGAGCTGATCACTGGAAGTCCTGCTCCCCTGTTCAGCTGATTCAACAGAGCATGAGCTGGAAAAGGCAATGTGCAGACGCCAGACTAAAGTCTCACAATTAAAACACCTCCTAATGAACCAGCAGTGCAGCATATGTCTCCCTGTCAAAAGCAAATGGTTTAACAAACATTACCTTAGGTAATTTATGCTGTTCTGAGGGTGACTCACAGAAAGTTGGTGATTCAATGACCTATCTGGGTCTTGCTATTGTTAGATTGCCAGCTCCAGCTCCTTTTAAGTGCCACTCCAACAATGAGACTGATTAGGAGAGTGAAGCCTTATCAAAATGAAGCTATAAAAGGACTATTTTGCATGTTTGTTTGGAAATGCAGGCTAAGTCCTAAATCTGGGCCTTATCTCAGCATCGAGGTGTCCAATCAAATGATGTTGTACCCAGCAGCAAACAAAGTGGCCTTTACCCTCACCATTACACATTTGACCTGCATCCCCAAAATCTACAGAACTGCATTTTAGGGCATTCTTTCCTAGGAGGAATTTAACAATTTAGCAATTCTATATACAGAGATAATTATTCAGATAATTTTGTGTCCGGAAAGTTTTAATTATAATTCTGGTTCACCTGTTCCTGCTCAGTTCATGTTCATGATCAGTCCATGCTTTTTTCTTAGCCCCATCTACCATCACTGAGAAAAATTCCTTTTTGGAGACTTTAGTCTTGAACTTCTCTCTGAATCATAAAAGCATGGAATGGTTTGTGTTACAGGGGAATTTGAAGCCCATCCACTTCCACCCCTGCCATGGCAGGGACACCTTCCACTGTTCCAGGCTGTTCCAAACCCCAATGTCCAACCGGGCCTTGGACACTGCCAGGGATCCAGGGGCAGCCACAGCTGCTCTGGGTACCCTGTGCCAGGGCTTCTCACCCTGTCAGGGGACAATTCCTGATTCCCAAGATCCCATCCAGCCCTGCCCTCTGGCAGTGGGAAGCCATTCCCCCTCGTCCGCTCCATCCCTTTGGAAATAGTTTCTTTCCATGTTTCTTGTCAGCTCCTTTAGATATTGGAAAGCCACAATCAGGTCACCCCAAAGCTGAAAAAACTGCAGTAACAAGATTAGTTGTTGTACATTTTTCAGGACAATGGGTAGATGCTGTAAGGCAGACTCACAAACTAAAAAAATATTAAATATTAGTGTTGTCAAAAAGAAGTGTAAAAGTCATTCAAATGGCTCCATGCTGGAAAAGTTGGCTTCTTGGGATTGAATTCCCATTTATCCTGAAGCAGCAGCAGACAATGACAATGAGCAAAATAAACAAATTTCTCTTATTTTCACAGTTTACTTCCTGGTGGAGATGTGGGGACACTGAAATATTTCCATAAAGGTGCCTGCAAAGATCATCTTTCTTTCATTGTGAAATACAAATTGTCTGCTGCAGCACCCTGTACAGCTGGTGGGTTGTGATTTCTGCTTACAGTCCCAATCCCAGCTCCTCCAAACTCACCTTTACATTTTATATAGGAATCCCCATATGTGTTTGTATTAAATAACTGCATTTGAGCAAAGGGGGAGGAACCGAAGAGAGATTTTACACCACATTAAGCTCAGGTGTGGTTTATTATTCTTATTTCTTATTTCTTAATTCTTTACTATTTGTTGTTTATTATTTATTATTAATTATTTAATTATTTATCATTTATCATTATAGAGGGCACAGAAAAACAGGTTATCACAGGGTAAGAGCCATTCAAACAACAGCTGATACAGGATGGCAACTCGTGTGTGTGCTTTGTATTGCCCCTGTATTTCCCCTGCAAAAACAGGATGTGAATTATGCAAATGTGGCTTTTTCAATGAAAGCTGGTTGAGTAAACTCAAGTTACCTTTC
The DNA here is from genome assembly GCA_910950805.1 of Acrocephalus scirpaceus scirpaceus. Classification (NCBI taxonomy): domain Eukaryota; kingdom Metazoa; phylum Chordata; class Aves; order Passeriformes; family Sylviidae; genus Acrocephalus; species Acrocephalus scirpaceus. The sequence continues at coordinate 115,143,402 of OU383774.1, read as the reverse complement.
CTTTCCTGCCTGCAATGCACATGTAAGAGAAAAGGAAAGCAGTAGATGAATATCAAATTCTTATTGCTTCTTGGCATCCCAGGCAGGGCAATATTTGCTTCTCTGGACTCCTTCTAAAATTGGCAGCTATCACTGACTTGAATGGGTTTAAAATTCAAGCTAAAGATGACTCTTTATGTAAATAAGCAACATATTTTATATTCTCAGCCAGTATCCTCTAGCACAGCCTGAATGTGTTTGTGAACAACCCATCATTACATCTTAAAAAAAAACCCCAAACCTCAACATTTGTTTGTTTGTATAACATTTGTTTTAACTCTGTGAGCTGTTTATGCTTGGTGGGAAGTGATCACAAAATCTTAATGATTTGGGATTATTTTGGGGCCATCCATGGCGGTGCTGACTCTTGATTCCTCTACTTGCACACACGAGTCACTCTGAGTCTCTGTGCTCACTGAAACTGGGCTGCAATTATTAATCTTGATCTGGTATCTGATGCTGGTGTTTGAAAGCAGCAGAATTTCCAGGGCTATCATTACAGGCGTGTGAGTCACATCCCATCCCAAAGTTTTTTGGGTTGTGCCACTTGCTGGGGGTAACATTTCTAGTCAGCTTTACCACGGAATGCAAATTCCTGCATGGTGTCCTCCAGGAGCCAGATATTGTGCAAATATTCACTACCTAAGCCCTGCAGAACATTTCCTGTGAGTAAATATGTTGTAGTCCTCAGAGGGGCAGGGAGGAGAGAGTGAGAGGGAAAGGAAAGCTCTTCTCCCTCCCTCTGCAAAAAGCAGGAGCAGTTCTCCCTCCTCTCACAGATTTGTGTGAAGTGTTTCCCTTGTTTCCTGGGCTCTGGAGCACTGATTGCTTTTTCTGTCCACTTGAGCCTGGCTTCATCCTTGTGTCTTAGGTTGCAACATGTAACCAAAAATGTTTGTTGTATTTTCCATCTGTTAAAACCAGTTGGGGAGGTCTTTTCTTTATCTCTTGTATATTTATGAGGAATTTGTTATTCCTCATAACTCCAGGGTAGAGGGAGTGGGTGCCTTCTGTTAACGGGCCAGTTTTTAAACCCAGGTGGGGCAGTGTTCCTTATCTCATTCACCAACCATCCTCCCTCCAGGGGATATCTGCTGTTCATGGGCCATCGAGGCATGACTGATAAAATTATATACATATATAATTATATACATAAATTTATATACATAAATTTACATACATAAATTTATCATGACTGATAAAATTACATCATCCCATTGGGAGATGCTCCACCCCGGGGGGAGGAGCCCAGCATTCCTACCTGGATAAAACCTGAGATTCAGACCCCAGCCCAGCCTGTTTGCACTGCATTCCCAGAGGAAAACCGGACCCATCTCACCCCCACTGGAGCTTCTACAGGATCTTCTCTACTCCAACAGAACCACATCTGTTTCTCCAGGAGGATTTATTTGGACTGCTTCCAACACCCTGACCAACAGGGTGTCAGGTCATATCCCTGACTCTGTCAGGGTTTCTAAGATTCTAGTTTGTTTGCTTGCTTGGGTTTTTGTACTACTACATTTGTATTTTTAATTTTCCTAAGAAAGAACTGTTATTCCTATTACCAAATCTTTGCCTGTAAGTCATTAATTGCAAAATTATAATATTTTGGAGGGAGGGGGTTTACATTCTCCATTCCAAGGGAAGCTCCAGCTTTCCCTGGCTGACACCTGTCTTTCCAATCCAAGACACCTTGTTTTATAGGGAAGATAACTGAGGGAAGGAGGGGATTGCACAGAAACTGTGCAGCAACTCTGGCACGGATTCATTTTGACCAGGAGCACTCATCATGGCACTGCCCCTGGCCACACCTCTGTATTTGACTTTCCTCCTGCCAAAATGTTTTTGCTCAATGGTTTTAACATGGAGATTTGCACCACTTTATAAGAAATCCCTGTTCAGCAAACACTCGTGAATCTAAAGATCAGAAGGAAAAATAACAAATTCACATTTGGCTGCTGACACACACACACCTGTATGATTAATTGAAAGACAATCTCAGAATTGGTCAGTGAAACTATATCATGTCCCCTTCAGGTACAAAAAGCACTTTGAATACAGTCCTGGACCAACATAGGATGAGAGTTTTCATGTTTTCATCCTAGGCCTTGAGAGGCATTTCTGTTCCTTTTATTCTGAGTGGATGTATGGAAAATTACAGAGAAAAATTCAAGCCCTTCTCTGTCTGCAACTTGAAGTTTCTCACACTGCTCCATGCACCACAAACACAGGTAAGATCACTGGAACAGGTTAGTTGACGTGACTGATTCCTCATATTCTGAAAGACAAGTGGGCTCTGATGCTCTCAGTGCAACACATGAAGGTCAGAGTGGGAAAAGAGTTTCACAGAAGTGAATTTTGGTTTGGCTCTGAGTTGAACAGGCTGAAATTGAGCAAAGCTGCTGCTCCACAAGGCAGAGATGCTGGGCCAGGGTTTGCTGTATCTATTCGTGTATCTGTGCCAAGCACAGCAAAATACCAAGGACTTGTTGAGTGATGTATTTTAAGTGATCAGCTCCATGGGTTCCACAGTCATGCACCTCCTACAAGTGCCAGTGATCCAGAAGCTCTCCAGCACACAGGCATCTCATTACAATGGACAGCACGTGGAAATCTACTCAGATTTTCCAGATTTGTCAGCTTTTCCACTCAATGTAGGCCCTTTGTTCATTGCTGTGTGCTGGACTTTGTGTGCTCTATTCCGTCCTCCTTCCCAAATCAACCAAATCCTTGTCTTCCTGATGTCGAGTTAGTTGTAAAATGCAGCCTCAGCTACAGCCTGAGATGTTTTATTTTGCATCCTTTGTTGCTGAGGCCTTTCCTGCTCTGAAAACACATTTATATTAGCATGGATAGTATAGATATATAGATATGGATCTTATATATCTTAAAGATAACTTGATTCTAAAATAGAAACCAGATAGAACCTATCCACCACTTATTAATCTATCACTTTCATTCAAATATGAAGTTTTACTTCTCATGTGTTTTTCAATCTTTTACAGTGGGTCTGCTGCAGAAGATGCCAGCTGTAAGAGTGGCAACAGGAAAAAAAGGTGAATTTTTCCTCGTAAAGAGTAATTTCAAAGGTCTGTGTCACCTGACTCCTCATTTCAAATCAGGATTGTGATAACAAGGACAGTGGTGAGTTACTGTAAGAAATGTTTCTGCTGTTTGTTAGCATTCTGAGCCGAAGGGAAATAATATTTTTGCCCTTTCTCTGAAATCCGGAGAAGGCTGTTAGAAAAAGGGTTCTGTTACCATCTGTTTTGAACATTCAAGGCACAGCAGCCAAAGCCCATGGGATGACATTTGCTGTTGTGTAGAGTACAAGTACAATGTCTCCTCCCCAGTTACCCTCCAGGCTTACATGCTCCAGGAGTACTCAGGATTTTCACAGCGAGTTGCACAACAGTGGATTTCAGCCAAAAAGTAAACGATAGCAACTGAAGGCAGCATCTGTAAAGCCCTACCTGAGTAACTCATGACAATGTCATTTTTTTCTCACCTTGCTCAAATGCCAGACTTGTTGATCTGCAAAATATTGCAAACGCTGCCACTGGTTCTGGAGGAATCTGCCCTCTTGCAATGCTGAGAAAAAGGCATGATCTTATCATTTGATGTGGAGACAGGTATGAGGTTGGACTTGATGACCTTGGAGATCTTTTCCACCCTAACTGATTCTGTGAAAAGAGTAGAGGTCTGTTATCCTCAGAGACAGAATCCTGCATTTAACTGCTGTCCCTCATCCTTCTCCTGTATTTTGACCCTGTGGGTCACGAGTACCACCTCAGCTCTTGCTGATGGCAAAATCTTCCTAAATCCTTCCCACCTGGTTATTCCAGGGCAAGAGCTTGAAATGAATTTGTGACAGCAGCTAAGTGTCACGGTCCTCTAAAGTACAACATTAAGTAAATGGATTTAAAGCAGGTGGCTTAAATGCTTTAGTGAGGACCATGATGAAAGGAAATGCCTTGGCAGATCTGTGGGGCTGTGCCAGTGATTGACACTCTCAGGTATTATTGCTGCTGCAGCTGGGACCTGGAATTTCACATCTTAATCCATAAATTTGACTAATTTTGGAGTTCTGAGGGTTTGGTGGTGACTGAGCAGTGTGAGCAGACACAGAGGGAGAATCAGCTCCTGGTGCACCACTGATCCTAGTCGTGCATGGGGTGGGTTGTAAAGGGCATCCTTGCAAGGGGGACACTTCTCTGGCAGACAAAATTGAGAGCTGAGCATTGAATGAGAATGGGGAGAGCTTGAAGAGAGGTTTTTTTCTCATTTTTGTAAAGGTTTGCACAGGAGAGCTGTTACTTCTCCCTATGTGCATCACAGAATCAGCACCGTGGTGTGGTCAGATCAATACATCTTACCAAATATTAGGCTACTAAAAATGATACTTGTCATATCTGCTGCCTGTTGAGGCAGAGGAGAGAGGAAAACCCCTCCAAGGAATTGTTTGTCCCAGATGTTCATGTGTAAAGCACGGACAATGCTCAGAGTGCTCCAAGGGCTGTTTTCTCCTGCTGGAGAGAGACTTTCACACAACTGCCACGAGCCCCACACACAAATCACTCAGAAAGGCAATAATTCAGTCTTCAGTCATGATTTTGTAGGGTGGGCTGGGCCAGAGACCAAATTACAATTTTTTTCAATGAAAGCTGGTTAAGTAAAAAAAAAAAAAAAAAAAAAAAAGAGTAAAAAACTCAAAAACTTGAGTAAACTCAGTCAAAAATCACAGGGCAACCTTTTGGGTCATTGTCCTTCTCTTTGAACGTGGAATGAAATTGGGATCCCCTGGGGAAGAAAGGAATACCTGCCCAGGTAATTATCATCACCCAGGCACACAGAAAGGCTTAATTGGAATTACACAGAAAAGAGCAGCTCTGTTGTTTCCTTGCACATGAGGACTGATTTTGCAACCTCAGTATTTTCCTCAGTCCCTTTTAAAACATGAATATATTATTTTTTAACTGCTTGAGTGTCTAGGAAGGGTTAAATATCAAGGGTTACAGGCAGCAGTGTGGGAATTGTAACAACTGATTTTGTGGCTGATTTAACCATGTCAGAGTTGGAACCTGATGTCTTATTTTGAGTGTGGAGGAAGACACAGAGGGAAAAAAAGAAGACTGAGAGATAGATATGAGTACCTGAAGTAAATTGTTTTACCACAATGAGATAAAATTGCTGGTAAATACAGAAACCTGAAAGGCTGACAGGCAGCAAGCTCAGGAAATATAAGAGGCACTAGGAAAGCATCAGCTCCCTCATTTAGTCTGGTACTGATGAAGTTTTTCCAACATTATCCATTTAAGCATTATGCAACAAAGCCAGAGCTGCTTCCTACTCCAGAAAAATTAATGTTCTATAAAACTTGCTGTTGCTTTAATATTTTCCTATTAAAGTGGGATAAAATGCTGTTACATCATTTTAAGGAAATGGATGGATGTTGGCCCAGTTTATTATCAATTCTCATCACCAACTGTTTCTGCAAGCTGCAGGAAAGGGAAATGATAATTTGCAAAGCTCTCTGATCCAATGAGAGTCTGTAAAATATGCTTCTGGATGAACCCTGCCCTTCAGATCCCCAGGGTGGCTATGAAATACTCATTTTACGTTTGGACAAAACCTGGAAATTCACCTTCTCACATCTCTGAGAGGCCTGTGGAAAAGAGGGATTTGTGTTTTGCCTTTTGTTGTGTCCCTCCTGTGGTGTTGACATCCCAGCACATCTCACAAGTGTGCTCAGCTAAAAGAGAAAAATAGATTTCAGCAATGATAATGAGTATTTTTAAGAGGGAACATCTGAGTTACTGTGTGAGCAAAAGATCTGAAAAGGGAATGTAACCCAAATTTAGGATTAATACAGTTTCAAACCCCTATCCTGGTATCCTGTTCCCTGCCACAAAATCCACTGTTACCATCCTGGTGATCAAAACTGGTTTTACATCATGCTCAAGTCGAATGGATTTTAAGGCATTTGCACACTTTTTTTATTTGATTAAAATTCTGGCCTGCATTACTCCAAATTCTTCTGTGTTGCAATTTGTCCCAAGCACTCCTGCAGCTTTAACTTCATCTGTCACAGATGCATTTTTCATGCAGGGATTCATCCAGACACGGTGTAATAGCCTTGTCCACCATCTAGGCCTACATTTATTATTTGGTTTTCATTAGATTTTTTTCCTAGTTTCTCGTTAAGACTCAGTGAACTAAAGAAATTGCACTATGCAAATACTTTTTGAGAGTGTCAGCTCTCTCTATTTTTTCCACTTGCTGGAGTAAAAATATTGCTGTCATTTTTCTTCAGTTGCAATTTCATGAAGCCCAATATTTAATTTTAGGATATTAAACCACCAAGAGTTTTCATTTTTGATTAAATAAAATCCCTCTTCATGTACAACACAGCCATTTTTAGGAGTTTTCTGAAGCCTGGTTTTGGTTTTGTGGAGGGGGTCTAGTTTTATTTTTAAATTTTTCTTTCTGATTTGCTGCTCTAATCCACAGTGATTTTCTAGGAACAAATAGGAAATATTTCAACCACTTCTAATCAGTCCCAAGTGTATCTCCCATCCATGTTTCCAAGGATGGTATTCCCTGCTGGACAGTGAGGAATCTGCAGCAGGCACTGGAATTTTTATAAAAACCACTCTTTAAACACAACTGAATTGAATCAAAGCTGCTTCTGTTCTCTCCCAAACAATTCCTGCTAAAGCTGCTCCATTCCCAACAGAAGATGTGGAACTGTGGAAGGTTGTTGGAATTCCGGAAACTGAGAATTTGGGGATTTTAGTATATAGTAATACATGTGAGTCAAGATGGAGGTGTTTGGGTGTTGTCTGGGTCCTTCTTCTTCACCTTCTTCTTCCTTCTTCTTCATGGGTTTGGGTGGTTTTCTGTAATTGGATGAAAAACGTCCACATTGCAGGCCTTGTGTGGTCATTATTAGATCAAAAGTATAAATAATATAGGTGTCACCTCATTATTAAGTAATTATCACTTAAATAACTTTTAAAAGAGTTAGAAGCACTCCATTTTACCTTCATTTTCTAACTTCCTAGTTAGAGCTCACGATTCATGAGTCTGTAAATAAATAAGAAATAATAAACATCCAAGTCTGAACATGAACCTCCGTTTCCCATGTATTAATCCCGACCTTGGCAGAGAGAAAAAGAAGCCAAAGCTACCACAGCAGGTGAGGGGGAAATGTCTCATCCAAACCATGGAAGCCTTCCACAGGGACTTGGAAAAGCTCCAGAAGTGTCCCACAGGAATCTCGTGAGGTTTAACAACACCAAGGGCTGGTGCTGCCCCTCGCTTGGGGCAATCCTTTGGGATTAATCCAGGCTGGGGATGAGCAGATGGAGCAGCCCTGAGAGAAGGATTTGGGGGTGCTGGTGGTGAGAGCTGGACCTGCCCCAGCCCTGAACCCCACAGTGAGGGGGAGATTGTGCCCCTGTACCTTGCCCAGGTGAGAGCCCACCTGCAGAGCTGCCCCAGCCCTGAGGCCCAGCACAGGGAGGACGTGGAGCTGCTGCAGAGAGCCCAGAGGAGGCCCCAGGATGAGCAGAGGGCTGGAGCAGCTCTGCTGGGAGGAAAGGCTGGCACAGCTGGGATTGTTCAGCCTGGCCAGGAGAAGCTTTGGGCTGAGCTCAGGGTGGCCTTGCAGGGCCTGAAGGAGCTGCAGGAACCCTGGAGAGAGACAATTCCCAAAGGCTGCAGGGACAGGACACAGGGAATGGCTTCCCACTGCCAGAGGGCAGGGCTGGCTGGGATCTTGGGAATCAAGAATTGTTCCCTGGCAGGATGAAGAGACCCTGGAATAGAATTCCCAGATTTGCTGTGGCTGCCCCTGGATCCCTGGCAGTGTCCCAGGCCAGGTTGGACATTGGGGCTTGGAGCAGCCTGGGACAGTGGGAGGTGTCCCTGCCTATGCTAGGGTAGGAATGAGATGATCTTCCAACCCAAACATTCCATGATCCTGTGATCTCTTCCTCTTAACAGTTCCATTGAACCAGAGCCCACCAGGGCTCTGTGGGGTTTCAGGTCTGTCTCTGTGTTACAAAAAATGCATTTTTGCATTGCTCAGTGAACGAGCTGGATAAATGTGGGAGCAAACAGAACATCTCCCCATCCTCCAGACCAGCTCTGCCAACATTCCAGCACTGAGAAGCAGCTGCAAAAGTTTACCAGGCATTCACTTTAGATGAAAACCCCTGGAGTAAGCAGCCCAGTGACTGCACACAATGGCATTTGACTCTAATTGTGGAGAAATGTGGAGACACCTGTACAAAGAGAGTTTGGCCAATAGATGCAATTTGCCCCTGCCCACCACCCCCTCTTCCTTTCCAGGGTTCCCAGGTAGAATACTCTGAGGGCTTGGATTTTTTTCCCTGTGAATTTGACTTTCACAAGCAATATTTTATTTTTTATTTTTTCTTTTTTAGAGGTTTGGACTCATGATAATTCCTTTTAAAAATAGCCCCTTCCTTGCGTGCCTTTCATGCCCAAATGCCAGCTCTACTTTCAGTAGACTGGAAAGTTTAGTCTTTTTTTTTTAATGTGAATTGAAGACTGGCTGGTCAGCTTTCACTACTGATTGAATCCTTCAGCTTTGTTCTGCATCATGATTATTTTTGATGATGAATCAAGTTAGTTTTTATGCTTGACAACCGGTAAATAAAAGAATCCAGTTTAAAAAATTATTTCAAGGCAAATGAAGTTTGGAGAGGGTGGAAAAAATGCCCCAGTCTAATGAAAACCAAGTTCTTGGAAATAAAACTAGGGGACAGATAAAATTTAAGTGAAATGCAAATTATAAAGACAGCTCCTTTGCTGAATCAGGCAAGTGTCCAATTCACTGTTTCCATGAAACATGGTGCTGTGTTCACTTGTCACAGACAATTTGTAAATTCCAGCAGGTCTCCTCTTCATTCTAACCATCGCTCCAGCAGATATTACATATTTGCTGTGTTTTTAATATCACTCTTAAAGAAATTAACACAGATTGTGGGCTGGCAGGAAAAAAAATTCCCTGGGGAGCTGTGGGTTTGTACCCTGCCTTGGGTAAATGAGTCAAACCCCACCAGTTCTCCCCTCTGGGAAGCAAAAGCTTCAGCTCACACCTGCTCAACAAGACATCTCTGCTGGAAACCTTGTCCAATAAATTATTGTGGGGATGCAAACAGGAAATAATAATAATAATTTCACTGAGACAAGAGGTCACCAGTTACTTTGAGGAATTATGTGCTGAAAAATTGTGTAATTGTGTATTTTGGGACTTTATGTCATTTAGGTGTTGCAGAGGTCGTTTCTTCTCACAAAAGCTGATTGATGTGTTTTGTCCTGCTGCTAAATGTGGTCTGTGAGAAGCATGAGGGTGGCAAAGCTTAAGGCTAAACCCTGAACACAAAATACCTGCAAGGAATTCTGCAGTAGCAACTCAGTCACTTCAGAGCATCCCCAAAATGCTCTCATTCCTCTTCTTCTCTCTCATGGACATCATGATGATTTGCAGCATTTGGTTGTTGCAGCTCTGTGGTTATTCACTGACATATTCCTTCTTCTATGGGAACAAGAGAGCACAAAGAACCAAATTTCGAATTTCTTGTCATTTTTCAGCTCAAAGTGCCCAAAGTAATGCCACGGATTTTTCCTGTGGTGCTGGTTATAGGATGCTATGATAGAATTATGCTGGATTTATGCTGGCAAAACACTGGCAGAGCTCTGTGCAGGTACAGGTGGGTGGAGAGCTGACAAGAGGCTCTCTGCACACTTGGGGTGATGGTGTTGATACCTTGGAAAGGCTGAGCTGGAACAGAGACTGGATAGAGCTAGAAAATAAAGTAGGGATCTATTGAAAGGCTTTTAGGGTACACCTTGGGCAGGACAGGGCCTGACCAGGGCTACACCCAAGGTGGAATAAGAACGGTCACAAAATGGTCACAAAATGGACACAAAATGGACACAAAATGGACAAACAGTCACAAGGTCTCACACTTTTATAGGTTTTAGCCCATTTACATATTGGGGTTTAATTGTCCAATTACAGCTTCAAGTTGTGAGGTCACATCCTTCTTGTTCCTCCCCTCAGCCCCCGTTGTTTGCGCTTTTGGGCCTGGAAACTTGTCCCAGTTGTTCTTGGTGTGCAGCAGGACAAGGATTTGTTTTGTGTCCCTGCTGTGTGCAGAGAGCTGAGTGACCCTGACTGTGAGCTCAGAGCTGCACCCCTGGGCAGCACAGAGCCTGAAATACATGAAAGCTAAAACTTAAGGCATCAGTGTTCAAGAGAGTTTTGATGGTAGTGGAGTCTAACCTGATAAAAACAACCTCTCTGTGTTACAGATTCCTTGAATTCCCTGCTCTCTGCAGGGAATAGCAGGGTTATCCCACCAGCACAGATGCCCTCTTTGCCTGCCCAGTGCCTCCAAATATGCTGATCTCATGTGAAATGTTCAAAAACAATTGGACAGAAGGATGAAACAAGAAGACAGATTGTATGATTTCATGTTTTCTTAAGGAAACTACAGGAAAATCCCATTAGTAGTTAAAAAAATCCTTCCCCTCCCCCCCCTCCCCCTAGTGGATCTATATATTTATTTGCTTTACATGCAAAATATCTACAGGATCCCATCAAAACTGTGTCCAGTCATTGCAAATTGATGCTATTTGGCTGTGCTACAGACATGGGATACACCAGAAGATGCATCTGAGGTGGCCCTGCTCTCCCAGGAGATGTTTAAAAGTCTGACTCCGTTCCCTGTTCCCATTGTTGTGGTGTCATGTATTTTCTCACACCAGGCACCAGTGTCCCAGGATTTTGTTCATCTCCTGCACCTGATCTCAAGCTGCACCCTGCTAGGACACCATACACAAAACAAAAATAATTTCTTTTGCATTCCTGGCAATTTTGAATGATGTTTAATGACCTGCTCTTTTCTCTTTGTATTGTGAAGGCCTGGGGAGCCTTGCCAGATCCAGTGGTCTGGAGTTCCTCCTGCACCACTTCCAGCTTGCTGCAGTCACCAGGGGAAAGAAATCAGCTGTCACATAACCATAAAGCAAAAAACACTGCTTGTCTTTGAAAGCATTTTCCCTGTTTTCACAGGTTTTCCTTTAAACTGTCCCCTCCATCTTCTCCACACCTGGCATTTCACTCGAATCTTGTTTTCCAACCTTGTGCCTGTGTTCCCTGCTCCCAGACTCTCCTGGCCTGGAAATTGTGCATTTTTTCCTAAGGGGAACATGCAGACTTTCTCTTTGAAATCTGCCTGAAGCGTGGCAGCAAAAACCCTCCATTGTCATTTCACATTCAGGGAACGAACAGGGGAAGGAAGGTTCCTCACTCCCTGCTTGTTGCAAAGGGGAAATGGGAATATTTTTGTCATCCGTCCACACTAGGTGGTATTTTTTGTTGTTGTTCTTGCACTCCTGGGCACAGAACTTGTGAATTCATTTCTGTCTTCAACCATTAGACAGGTACCTCCAAATATTCAGCTTGGGATTTGGCAGCGTGCGGGAGCACTGGGTGCATTTTGTTAAAATCATCTGCTCTGCAACGAGGCAGACAACGCGTGAAATTCCCTCACATTTTCACTCTCTCAGCCTGCAATAACCATTCCCTTCTTCACACTGGACCAGGCACCAACTGGGCAGTCTCAATTTCAGCTGAATCTGCAGCAAAGTGCATTTCCTCAGTTCAGAGTGAGTGTTGGACATGGATTTGTTCTGGATTCCACCTGGCTTTGGGGAATAGATTATTCCCGGTTTTTATAAAGACTTCTGAGGCAAACATACTTTCCTGACACCTTTTTGAAAAAGTTTTAACTCAGAGTTATCTTCTACTGGCTTGGCTGTTTGTATCCAATTTTTTGGCATTTTTTGTCTGGTTTCTCCATGTCCCATAGTTTAAATGGCTTTCATGGAAATATTCTCCTTGTAGCCCTGAAGGAATGGGCAGGTTTGGCAGCAGGATATTGATGGGATGTGATGTAGAAAACATTCAGATGTTGGGGTTTGGCTATTTCAAATAGAGCTTGTCAGCAGTTACTTGGAAAGCTCTCATTTCCTTTTATATTTCTGTTTATTTTGGAATTCTGGTGGGGTTTTTTCCCCAAATTTAGTAGAAAGTAGATGTGGTGACAATTAGTAGCCTGACTGTAAATGGTTTGGGAAAAGCCTTTAAAACTGTCAGTATAATTTTTATCACAGAATCACAGGATTATTTGGGTTGGGAGGGACCTTAAAGATCCAGTTTCAACCTCCTGCCATAGGCAGGGACCTTCCACAAGACCAGGTTACTCAGAACCCCTTCAAGCCTTTCCTTGAACACATCCAGGGATGGAGGTGTTCCCACAGCCACCCTGGACAAATACAAAATAGTATTTTACTATTTTGATCTATAAAACTTCATTTTGAGTGACTATTTTGCATTTTATCCCTTAAAAAAAGTTTCAAGCACTAACTAAAAAGAAAAAAGTTCAATAACATTAAGAAAAATATGTATTCTTATAACTCAGAAAATACACAATGGGAGTCAAGTCAACTTTTTTTTTTCATTTTTGGAATTGTTTTTTAAATTGCTGCACTCTATTTGGCAGAGGAAAGACAGGATTTTTGAAATCTCAAAAGATCTAGTAGTGCAAGGAAAACACTTTCAGCTGGTTCCAAACATGACAGATTTCATGAGAAAACATTTTGTACTAAAATGTCTTTAAGAATCACTGAAACTTCTTCAGGTCTTTTGTTGTTCCCTTCAGAATTTTTGATGACGAGGAGCAAATGGAATTAATTATGAGCCTTGTGTACGTGTGTCTTAGAGTGTAGAATAGTTCAATGTTAATCCTGAACTAAAAGGTGAAATTATGATCAGAAAATCTCCACTTTGCTTCTCACAGTAAGAGAAAAGACACTGCCCATGGCTGGAGTTATATAATGCCCATCTATATTATGTCCTTATATAATTTGTGCTGTAGGTTTGGTGACAATAAAATGGGATTATTGTTTTGAGAGGTTCAAAGTGCCCCAAAATGAATCTGCTACAGAATTCTAGAACTCTCTTTTCCTGGAGCCTTAATTCTGTGAGAATGTGAGACAGAGGGAGAGCTGAATGTGTGGGAAAACAATTTACCTGGCAACCTGTCTCATGTTTGCTGACTGTTGAGGGTGAGAAACCTACAGCTCTGTGAGGGGAAAAAAAAATCCCCCATTAACTTTGCTGCCAGAAGAAATGGAATTTAAATTCCACTCTAGGTGCTTTTAAAATAAATCTGTAATTCTAACTCCAACAAGTGCAGCTGAGCAGAGGAACCTCAGCAGAATCTGCCCACTTTTTCCTGGGTTTTTGGATTGAGGGGACATGTGGGAAAATGAGTGTGGAGGGCCTGCAGCCCCATATGTGTGGGGATCCTCCTTTGGGAAAGGATCCAAGGTGAGATCTTGATGTGCTCCTAGGGATTAATAAAGCAGCTGAATGGGAAATGGTTATGGGATGTGGAGACAGTGACTGTGTGAGGGATGAAGTGTTGGTTATCCCTGTGACTTGGGGAAAAAAATCCTCCTGAAAGGTTTCATGAATTGCAGTGTGGGGTGACAGGAGGCTCCTCCCAGCCTGCATCCTCCTGTTGGTTTTAAATGACCCCTCTTATCATTTATAAGGGTCTTCTCTCATTAGGAGGCAATTATCCAAGGCTGTTAACATTTTTGAGTATTTCTGTTGTCATAAATGAAGTGCTGCAGGTGTTCTGTTGACCTGGCAGAGGAGAGGATGAGTCTAATTGGGACATAGGTGGATTTAGGAGGGAGGCACATCAGTAGTTTGGTCCTTCACTCGGCTCAGTTGATTTTTCAAGACCTCTGAGAAAGAAACTGAGATATGTGGGCCTTTGACAGCAACCTTGCTCATTTGGCACCTGTCCATCCTGTATGTAGCTGGTATCACATTTCTTCTCATTTCCAGTCAAGGAATGCTTTCAGCAGCCTCACCTTCATCTTCATGGACAGGGAAATGGGGGGATGGTTCTTTTGTGAGAAAAGGCAGCAATTTTTTTCCCTCAGTTCTGTGCCAGTTCTAGTGAGTTACTGTTATTCATTTCTTCATGGCTGGTGTATAAAGGGTTTTGATGCCACCTGGCAATCAGACAGGTGACCCAAAATTGTGACCACAATTGATCACAATTGATTGCTGACCTGAAACTGTGACCACATCACAAAGTTCACCTAAAACTGGAGAGGCTGGGAGAGGCTGGGAGCCTGCAGGCTTCACCTGGAGCTGACCAGAACTGAGGTGCTGAAGGGCAATTGTGCTCTCCAAGGTGTTTGAGTTGGATTTACAGATTGGGTAAGGCTGGAAGGGTTCCACAGAGTGTCACTGGTGTCACCTCCCTGCTCCAGCAGGACCATCCCAGAGCTCAGGGCACAGGGCTGTGTCCAGGTGGCTCTGGAATATCCCCAGAGAGGAGAGTCTCCACCTCGCTGGGCTTTGCTCAGGGCTGGGCACTGCCCAGGGCAGAATTTCAGGGGAATTGCTGGGCTCAGGCCCTGCCCGTGGCTCTGGGGCCATTGCTGGGCCTGGAGCAGAGCCTGGGCCTGCTCTGCCCTCCCTGCACACAGGGACACACAGGGACACTCAGGGACACACAGGGACAGACAGGGACACCCAGGGACAGACAGGGACACACAGGGACAGACAGGGACACACAGGGACACTCAGGGACACCCAGGGACACCCAGGGACAGACAGGGACACACAGGGACAGACAGGGACACACAGGGACACCCAGGGACAGACAGGGACACTCAGGGACAGACAGGGACACACAGGGACACTCAGGGACACCCAGGGACACCCAGGACCACCCAGGGCTGAGGGCCCCTCTCCCTGGGGCTCCTCTCCAGGCTGAGAAGCCCCAGCTCCCTCAGCCTTTCCTGGGCACGGAGATGCTCCAGGCCCTTGCTCAGCTCCAGGAGCTCCTGGCCCTGCTGTGCTGAGGAGCCAGGGCTGGGCACAGCAGCCAGAGGTGCCTGCAGGGCTGGGCAGAGGGGCAGGATCAGCCCTGACCTCCTGGGAATGCTCACCCCATGCCCCCCAGGACACCATTAGCCCTTAAAATCGGTGCTCATGGAAGGAGAAATCTCCCCATGTTCAGCCCTTGCAGCTGCTCTGCACTCCCTGCTCCTGACACTGATTTATGCTGCGGGGGAGCAGACAATGCCTCAGAACACAATAATAGACTTCGGGTTTGTTTACTGACTTTCATGCCCTGAGATGCTCTGAGCAACCTCCAGAAATGGCAAGTGAAATGTTAACAGCTCCATGTGCTGCAGGGCTCCGTGGGTGAGTGAACCCCCAGAGATTTTCCACTTGGGAGCTTGCAGCCCACCCTCTGCTCAAGGCCCTGCACCCTTTTCAGCTGCACTTCTCGGGCAGTTTTCCCCCAGAGATTTGGTGGCAGAAACCTTCCCCTGGTGGGTCTCACGCTGTTCCTCCCACGCTGTGACCTCGAGGGCCCTGCAAGCCCAGATCCTGCTGTTTTGGTGGCCCTTTGTGGGAAGCAGTGTCTGCCAACAACCATGGGCTCAGCTGGTAAAGCTTTGGGGTATAAACCTGTCTCAACACCCTGTGTGCAACAAAAGCCTGAGCAGACAAAATTCAGCAGCCAGTCTGAACTAAATCCAGCCTAAATTTCTTTCTTAGAGCATTTCCAGCTGCTGTGCCAGGGTGTTAAAGATCACCAGCCATTTGTACCAATCCTCTGTCTCCCCCCTGCTTTCCCTTGAACTTCTGTCCCATATTCAAACTAAATATCAGAATCCCAGCAATGTATTCCATCAAAAGCAAGTGGCATTTATTTTTCTCAGCCTGGCTTCCAAAATAAGTGAGGCTGGTGTGACCCATCTGACAATCAAACCCTCTCTCTGAAATCTTTTAAATCTGTTGGGGAAATCATCCTGGAGTCATTAAAATAACAAAAATGTTGTAAATTTGCTTCACCAGGGGAAAAAAAGTAGCATTCAGGTATGTAATTCTCATATCCATCTTCACTTTAGTTGGCAACCTTGCCAGTTGTCACTCATTTAAATCTTTGGCAAGGTTTAAACATTAATTAATGTACTGTATTATCATTACTGTTCAACTGTTTCTGGCAATATTTGGCAAGCTCTTGTTCCTCCTTGCCAGTCTCCTTGTTTTAGATTGTGTGAGGAAATAATGTATGCACAGCTCAGGCTGTGACTGGGGAGTTGTTGCTTGATAAAACCGGTGACTTTCTTTTCCTGATTATTGCATTTTCAGCTGTGTTTGTGACAGACTGTCTGACATATTAGACATAATAAAGAGCCTAATAAACAGTATTATTGAAATCCACGTGGAAGATAGGTCAAAACTCTGAGAAGAAGGAGAAAACACTGTTAATTATAGATGGAAGGCTGGCTTCTGAAAGTGCTGGAGGGCCTGTTTTAAGGATGTTTATCTCCAGTAGGTTATGAAAAAGTCAAAAGATCACATCCTTATCAACAAATATGTATAAAATAAATTTAGAAATGAATATCCATTATATTCCTTTATCGAGTTATGAAGATAAATGAGATGCCAAGGACTAAACTTTTATCTCTAGCGACATGATGTTTTTCTGTTTTCTAGTTTTATTTCCTCCCTCAAGTTTTCTTTTCCCCTCCAAGCCAAATTGGTTTTTTCGTCCCTGTTCTCAACTGAAAGTAAATGAGTCTTTAAATGATTTCTCGATTTTTACTGATCCTTGCTACTCCATAGTTTTGTAATCAAAAACATCTCAAGTGTAAAGGAACAGAGTCTTCTACAGCAAAACCACATGCTCATTTAAGTGGATATATTACCTTTTGCTACAACTTCAGCTTTTTCTGACAGCTATAAGTTATAGTAAAGCTTCAGGAATTCTTAATGTGCTAAAAATATTTTTCCTTTCCCAGTCCCTTAAGAGTGAGTGATGGCTTGAGCCTCTGGAGCTTAATTTTATTTGACTGGCCTGGGTCATCCCCAGATATGTGACAGTGGGCAGATTATTTCCATAATCCAGTAATTTTCAGATTGTATCAAATAGAAAGATAAAGCAAAGGGCCATGGGTCTGTCACAACCTCTTGCTGAAAAGTTTGGGGGAGGGTACTAAATATTTATGGGATAATTTGCAACGCTTAAAAGGCACCAGGAAGTGCGTAGATGTGGGAGAAGCTCTGAAGGGATACATGGGATGGAGAGAGACACAGAATCATAGAATTACTTGGATTGGATGGGATCTTAGAACCCATCCAGTGCCACCCCTGCCATGGGCAGGGACACCTTCCATTGTCCCAGGCTGCTCCAAGCCCCAATGTCCAACCTGGCCTTGGGCACTGCCAGGGATCCAGGGGCAGCCACAGCTGCTCTGGGAATTCCATTCCAGGGCTTCCCCACCCTGCCAGGGAACAATTCTTGATTCCCAAGATCCCATCCAGCCCTGCCCTCTGGCACTGGGAAGCCATTCCCTGGGTGCTGTCCCTGCAGCCCTTGGGAATTGTCTCTCTCCAGGGTTCCTGCAGCTCCTTCAGGCCCTGCAAGGCCACCCTGAGCTCAGCCCAAAGCTTCTCCTGGCCAGGCTGAACAATCCCAGCTGTGCCAGCCTTTCCTCCCAGCAGAGCTGCTCCAGCCCTCTGCTCATCATGGGGCCTCCTCTGGGCTCTCTGCAGCAGCTCCACGTCCTCCCTGTGCTGGGACTCTGGAGCTGGGAATTAGATTTGGAAGCTGCTTAGGATTTTTTGCAAGTCCCTGTAAGACAGAAGAAAGCAGAATTTTTATTTACTCAATCCACTCAGTAAGAGGCTGTGCAGAAGCTGTAGAACACTGGGGATCAGTGACACTGGAGATCAGTGACACTGGAAGTCAGTGGCACTGGAGATCAGTGACACTGGGGTTCAGTGACACTGGGGATCAGTGACACTGGAAGTCAGTGGCACTGGCTGCCTCTCGTTGTAGCAGGAGCCTTCTGTACCTGCCAATGCCTGCATGAGGTGTGTGGAGGTGGGAGGTGCATGGAGAGACAGCTGGGCAGGGCTCTCACCCCACTCCTCTTTTGTCTTGTTGATGTGGTTCAAGTTGTAGATCACCAGACCACTGAAATTCATGGAATTGGACCTTCCTGTGGCTGTCCCTGTCTGACCTAAATCTCCCCGCTGCACTCAGGCTCCCAGATGGATTTGTAGCACATTCTGCTATTCCTCTGCATCCGCAGATGTCAGGCAGGCCTGTGGAGTCTCCTGTGGTGAGGGTGAGATCCTTTAACACTTGTCTCCTCCTTGGATACTGCAGTGCCACGTCTGGCACATTCCCTGAGGTGTCCCCTCCACACACGCCTGTCCCACAGCTCTGCCTCCTGTTCCAAACCATGCCTGGTGCACCCAGCAGGAGCAGCTATTCCTGCTCCAGACATCCCTACATTCCCCTCTGGCAGCTGAATCCCACGGTCTTGGAGCAGGTGTGTTCTCCTGTTGTGTCACTGGACATCTCCAGCCTGTGGCCCCACGTGTGACCCTCACATCTGGGGATTTGATTGACCTGCAGAAGGACCAAGTGTGCCTGTGGGAATGGTGACACTGTATGGAATCTGTGGAATCTAAACACTTTTTCTTCATGGATGGGGTGGTCAGGCCTTGGCAGGGGCTGCCCAGGGAGGTCTGGATCCCCATCTCTGGAGGTGTCCAAGGAATGACTGGATGTGGCACGCAGTTGACAGGCTGGTGAGAAGTCAAAGACTGGACCCAATGATCTTGGAGGTCTTTTCGAACCTTGATGATTCTGTGATTCTGTAAAAGCAGAGGAGTGACATCGGTGGAGACTGGGATAGGAACCGAACTGCTGGAGGGCTGAGACTGCTGCTCATGGCTGGAGAGATCCCCTGTCCTTGATTTTCACTGCTGGGAGAGCAGGGATGGAGTCTCCAAAATCGTTGATGATGGCTTGGGGTGCCAAGAGAGGCTGAATGGGAGTTGTTGTGCTGGAGAGGTAAAGGAGGGAGTTGTTTAGAATTCCCCTTGAAGGATGGTAGCCAAACCACCACAAAACCTTTCATTTGTAGTTCCTTCTATTCAAAAAGCTGTTTAAACACCACATTTGTTTGCATGGGTGGAGACCAGGGTCAGAACACTTATTCTGTACTTCCCTTCATTTCTCTGAAATGTAAATAGATTTCTTATTGTGCTGAGTGATTCACTTTAGTCCACACAGATGCTTCCAAACTCTGAATTGAAGGACTTGTTGGGCCCTGGTTTTCCTTTAGTGAATTGTATTCCCAAAGAGAGGGACTGAGATTATTGAAAGGTATTTATGTCTCTAATGAGGCCTTGTAAAAACAGGTCACAACTGAGGTTGTGTTGGCTGCCAAGGGTTGAGAATCTGTACAAATGCATCTCTTGAGCTGTGAATAAATATCACATTTCTGCAGAATTATGTTTTACTTGTACTTTTTACCTTTCATTAAGCTGTGTGGATATTTGGGGATTTGCAGTTTGCATTTTAAGGAATAAAAACTCTTGCTTTTCTACGGTGATGGGTTTTTTTTGCATTTATTTATACAATGTTGAGGTGTTTTTTCACAGAAGGTGTAGGTAGTAGTAATTTTTATTCCTTTTCTCTCCTATTAAGTGTTTGAGCTTAAAGAATTACTAATTAAGTTCTTCATTAGCTAATTTGTGTTGCAATTTAACTTCACTGAGTTCACAAAAGGTGCTGTTACTTCTGAGAACATTTGTGCTATAAATAAATTTTTCTACACTTCAACAGCAAGTGCCTGAATATAGGAAATAAAAAATATTAATTTTAACATATATTGAGGGATAAGTTCCAAACCTCTTCCTTTAGGTGATTATAAATCAACACTTGATTGTCCTATGCAGATGCAGTAGGAAATGTGACACTAAAGTTAATTTTTGGACCCAAGTACCTAGAACAATATTGGTTCACAAATGTGGCCAGGAGATTTATGGACACAGAGCTTTCTTTTTCATGAGCAAACAGAACATTCACAATTGTTTCTCAGCTGTTTCTTAATTTGGAAAAAAAAAAAAGGAATTTGGTGTTGATAAAAGCCTGATCTTCCTGGCAAGCTGCTGGGGATAGTGTAGTTCCTGCTGCAACTGCAAGGAAGTAAATTGGTATTATTAGCGGAGGAGGAACCATTCCCTGTTATTCAGGTTGTTTAATACTTCCCACATAAAAGCCTGTATTTAATTCTAATCTTCATACCGAACTTGAATTCCACTTGGATGAAACTTTTCCAGAAAGCCACATGCCCTAGGTGGAGATTTTTGAAGGAGAGAGGAGACCTTCACTGAAATAATTCGTATTCTGTAAGAGACTCAAGGAAAAAACATTTCACTTCAGTGAAACCTCCAATGATCTTTTCTTCAAGTAAATCACCACCCCATGTGCTTGGGACTGAAACACAGATTTTAGCAAGATGAATCCTTTTGTATATCCATGAGCACATTCTAGATGAGCAGGATCTTTCCTGGAACTGGGATTTCAGACACCTGAGGGTTGCTCCATCCGTGCACCTTTGGGGAGAGGAGAAACATGGTCTCAGTTGAATCCAGCACCTAGAACCTTTTGTCCACTGATGAAATCAAATGAAAAACTGTGGGAAGAACTGAAAGTGGATAAAGAGCCTGGGGGATGATACCAGAACTCAACATCTGTGCTTGGACTGAGAGCAGCTCTGAGGAGGGTGTGAGGGGAGGTGCCAAGGGATCCTTGATGGAAAAACTCATGGGATTGCAAAGGAAACCACTGGCAGTAAAGTAAAAATACTGACATCTTCCAGGCATGGAGTTTCCTGTGACATAAAAATGTGAAAGCAATTCAAATGTCACTGTTGTGATGTAGAACTTAGTGACATCTGAAGGTTTTTCACACAGGCTAAATTATCTTAGCTACCACTAAGTCACATCATTGAAATTGTTGTTTCTTGATCTTTAGGTACCTCTGTGTTGTCATTCAGTCTTCTGACATTGTAACACCACCTCTCAAAATGTCCTGCACAACCTTTCCAAGAGATTAACTGCTTCTAATTCAATGATTGTGCCCTGACTTGAAAGTAAAAGTCCACTCTGTTGTCTGCAAGTGGGTGAAATGAAACTGACAGTAAAGTCTTGCAGCTTTAACTCCCTGCCCCAGTCAAACTCTTGAGGAAAGTGCTCCTTTTCCTACTCTCTTCTAATGTTATATTCCCTGAATCCTGAGCCTCAGGAAGATTGATGCATTCAGTCATTACAATTTGTAGCTTGCTGCAGAATCCCATGAAGGCAAATGTGAACAAACTCAGTAAATTAGGTTTTCTCACAACGGTCAAGTTGATTTTATTAGTGGCAAATCAAAACTTTTCTGTTCTCCATTTCCTCCTTGCTTTGTAACAGCATCTTTATCAAAGAACCTCCATTTTTAGATGTCCAATGCATTAATTTTCATTGGATTTATTTGACATCAGCTGACACAGGGATTCTGTTGTGCTTGAGAGAGATGATTTTGGGAGTGAATCACATTAGGCAAAGCCCAGAGTAAGGGAATGATTGTACAGGATGATGTTAAAGACTTGTGACTCTGAGATCCACAGTGAAGCACTTCCATAATCCTTGCAGGAGTCAGTGTGTCAGGAATTCATGGATATTCAGAGGGCTCATTTCAGAATAAACAAATTAACCTCAGTTTATTAATTTCCCTAATGTTGTTGAGAGGGTTGAAAGGTGCTCTCTGAGAAGAGAGGGAGGTTGTTGTCTCCTGTTACAGACATCTGTCTGCAGTACCATAAATCACTTACCAGATTAAATTATTAAAGGACAAAACAAAATTTAAATTGAAATTATAAATCAACAGGGGAAAAAAATCAAGCAGATTAGATTACTGAAGTCGTAGAGCAGTGCTACTCTGACAGAAATTAATGGAAAATGGAAAATCAAACAGAATGATGAAAACATGATGATGGATCCACAAAACAGAAGCAAAGAATATTAAATTAGTTTCCTAAAATATTAAATTAAGCCACTAAATTAAAAATGCTCACGTAAAAGATATGCTTATCTCTGTATTACATTATTGCCCTCTCTTAATGATGATCAATTATTTTATCTTGTTAACTCCATTAAATCCTGCCATGGGTAAAGAATTTCTCAGGATATGTGTTGTTTGTTCAGTCATTTCTTAAACAATCTGTCATGGTTTGACCTCAGACTGGGCTGTACAAGGGGTAAGTGGCCCCAGAGGTGGCTGGGAAGTCTAGAAACAGAGTCCCTCTGCTGCTGGATCTCTCAGGTGGGGCTCCGATGGTGAATTTGGGCAGGGGGGGACAAATTTTAGCACAGTCACCGCCATTTACAGCCTTTCTAACTCCCCAAGAGACCTGAATGAAACTCATGATGAAGACAATACACTGAGGATGGGTGGCTGCATCCAATTCTTTTATTTTCTCTTAATCAATGTTTGGATTTGGAGGGCTCCAGGATAAGCTCCTATCTTGGGTTCAGTGCAAGATATATTCTCTTTCCCATCTATTGAAACTGGCTAGGGAGGTGTTTCCTTCCTCATGGCTCCGGGGGGCAGGGAGTGGGTGTCTTGTGTTAATGGGCCAGTTGTTAAACCCAGCTGGAGCAGTGTTCTTTATCCCTTCCAGGACCCATCCTCCCTCCAGGGGATCTCTGCTGTCCATGGGCCATCCAGGCTCACTGCAGGGCTGATACAATTCCATCATCCCATGGGGAGATGCTCCACCCAGGGGGAGGAGCCCAGCATTCCTACCTGGATAAACCCTGAGATTCAGAACCCCAGCCCAGCCTGTTTGCACTGCATTCCCAGAGGAAAACCAGACCCATCTCACCCCCACTGGAGCTTCAGAGGAAAACTGCACCCTGCTCCAGGATCATTGCTGCAACAGAGCCACATCTGTCACTGCAGGAGGGCTGGATTGGGCTGCACCAACACCCTGAGCAACAGGGGGTCAGGCTGTGTTTTGACTCTGTCAGGGTTTTGTTTGCTTTTTTGTACTACTACATTTTTATTTTTAATATTCCTAGTAAAGAACTGTTATTCCCATATCTTTGCCTGAAAGCCCCTTAATTTCAAAATTATAATAATTTGGAGGGAGGGGATTTAAATTCTCCATTCCAAGGGAAGCTCTGGCTTTTCCCTGGCAGACACCTGTCTTTCTAAACTAAGACGGCACCATTTCTTGAAAAGCACTTGGACGAAGTTACTTCTTGGAAATTAAGTTTCTAGGCATTATTGGGAATAAATAATAATAAAAATTATGATTTCATCACCAGAGCAACTGAGGTCCTAGCCCAGGGTGCCCAGAGAAGCTGTGGCTGCCCCTGGATTCCTGGCAGTGTCCAAGGCCGGGTTGGACACTGGGGCTTGGAGCAGCCTGGGACAGTGAGAGGTGTCCCTGCCCATGGCAGGAGGTTGGAAGAAAATGATTTTTAAGGTTCTTTCCAGCCCAAACTATTCTATGATTTCATGACTACATTTTATTTAAATATTTTAAATGTAAATCAGAATATGTCCTGGTTGTTCTGTCCATGGAAATGGTGCAGAGCAAATATAAATTTCTTGTATCCACATGGAGGATGAGTTGACTTCTGGCAGTGCCTGATTTTCCGTGGACTTTTGAGAAAATTCTGGATTTTCTTTGGACAAGTTGAGTTAGATTTAAGTTTGTTAGATTTCCCTCTTATGGAAGCCAGGCAGGCTTAGCCGCAGACCAAGGCAGAAAACTCTTGTTTGAGACTGTCATGGAAACATTTGGGAATTTCCCCTGTGAAAAAAGTCCTGTCAAGGATAAACTACTGAGAAGCTGTTCTGTAGTAACACTTTGGTTTTAATATGCAATTTTCAAACTTGAGGACTTCTCCAGCTGGTCAGCCTTTTAAAGTGGGATTAGAAGGAAATTCCTGCAGCACATTCTGCTGGGAAGCAGGGAAATGTTAGATGTGTAGATTAAAGAAAAAAGACTACATGTATGGGGGAAAACAATGTCTTTTTCCCTGTGCAAATACACTGAGAAGCCTGTGGGTACCTTTGAGGTGTGTAAGCCAAAGGCTGATCCTTTGAGGCTAATTCAATGTGACAACAGGGAAGAACTGAGCCCACCAGTCCCAGAAATCACTCACTGTTTATGTTTTCTACCAGAATACAAAACCTTTGTGTTCAGATGAGGTCTTGGTGAGTGCAAAGCCTGCAAACCTCCTTCCTGTTCCCATCAAGGTAAAGGTTTCCCATAAAAAACCCTCTTAGAGGCCACCAAAGACATTCTGTACGTTCTCTCCAGCCTATTTTCTGTTCCCCCTCGTTGTGTAAGCGTCTTAAATTAGAGCTGATTCTTTTATCAGCACAGATTGGATGTGTCATGAAGGAGCTGAGTCCCAGCTGGGTCGTCCCAGCATGGAGCATTTACGCAGCTCCTCAGAGGCAGGTGGGACTTGCATGCACACGGTCTCCACACCTGCCATGTCAGCATCCCATCCTGGAGAACCAGATTTCCTGGATCACAGGTAGTGCATTCCTGCTCTGCAACACCTCTACAACAGAGATGTGATCAGCACTGAACTTATTTCACCCTTTAAAGATATCTGGAAATAGTTTTTATGGTAGCCTGCAAGCAAAAAAAAAAAAAAAAAAAGTGTTGAAGCTTGGTTTGATAATGGGTAGAATTTTATTTAGGCTGACCTAATCTTGGGTCAGTACAAAGAAAATACACTTGAAACAATGGAAAACATTTTAACAAAATGTTTTTCCCCTCATTCTGTGATTCTGTGACTTGCTAGAATCAAATTTTGGCAGAACCTCCATGCCTGTACACATAATATTTAAATGTCTTAAAAATATAAAAATATTTTAATATTTTTATAATATAAAATATATTTATACTTTTATAAAATATTTAAAAATACATATTTATATATGTTTTAATATACATATCTAGGGCTACGTTTTTCATCATACTTTAAAATTGTAAATTTGGGATGTTTTCTTGTACCTGTTCTACTAGATCTGTACTAATTAATAAAATTTCAGCTTTGTTATAAATTGTTTTACTGCTCAGTTTCGTGCTTGCCAAAAATAGACAGTGAAGAATCAAATATCCTTAAAAAAAGGCAATTGATAAACACTTCCCATGTCATATCTGTCTGGTAACACTTTTCTAATAACTTTGGCAAGTCATGAAAGTGCAGAAAATTATGCTTCTTAATTAGGGAATGTATTTTGAACCTCACGAGAGTCTTAAATCACACCACTATTTTTGAAAACCCCATGCATGCGAGCTTAAAAGCCTAATTTTAGATTTGCCATTTTGAAAATGATAGTCTGTGTGTATTAAAAACTCTCTATTAGCCTATTGAAAGCCTAATCATTTCACTTTTTCAGAGTGACAGATTCTCTGCTATTAAAAGGGTTTAGTAGGAAAATAGATACTTTTCTTTGATGCACATATTTCTTTATAATTTTAATGCCTATTAAAGCAGCACATGAGCAAAGCTCTGTGTTCTGTTGGCTTTGTGGGCCAACAGCATTACCTGTAATATTTTGGGGGTTTTTCTTCTGCACAATTACTGTGACATGGCCTTGCAAGGTCTTCTTTTGAGTGGGGTTGAACTGACCCCAGCCAGCCCTTGCTCAGACCTCACCAATGGGATTGGGGAGAGAATTGGAGAGTAAAAGGGAGAGAATTTGTGGGTTGAGGTGAAGACAGTTCAAAAGGTAAAGCAAAATCCACACTCACAAGCCAAACAAATCCCAGAATTCATTCAGGTGTTCAACCATGCCCAAAATGCTGGGATCCATCACATTTAAGAGTGACTTGGGGAGACAAATGCCATCAACCCAAACACCCCACTTTCCTTCTTCTTCTGCCATCCCCAGACTCTGAGCACGATGCCATATGGGTGGGACATCCCTTGGGTCATTTGGGGTCAGCTGTCCTGGCTGTGTCCCCTCCCAAATCCGTGTGCATCCCCCATCTCCTGGCAGGTGGAGTGGGGTGAGAGGCCTCAGCTCTGTGCAAGTGCTGCCCACCAAAATTCCCCCAATTATCAGCACTGATTCCAGCGCAAATACAAACCACAGCCACCAAGCTTCATCCTCATTCTCCCATCTCTTTGGATTTGGCCTGGCTGAGGAATTGTGTGGAGCAGGGCAGGGATTGTCCCTCTGTGCTCCAGGGCTGGGTCCAGCTGTGGCTCCTGCAGGAGAGCCCTGGAGGGGCTGGAGCATGTCCAGGGCAGGGCAGGGAGCTGGGGAAGGGGCTGGAGGCCCAGGAGGGGCTGAGGGAGCTGGGAAGGGGCTGAGCCTGGAGAAAAGGAGGCTCAGGGGGGACCTTGTGGCTCTGCACAAGTCCCTGCCAGGAGGGGACAGCCGGGGGGGTCGGGCTCTGCTCCCAGGGCCACAGGGCCAGGAGGAGAGGGAACGGCCTCAGGCTGGCCCAGGGGAGCCTCAGGGTGGACATTGGGAACATTTTTTCCCTCCCACAGTGCTCAGGCCTTGGGATGAGGGATCCTGGTCTGCAATGGAAAGGGCAACACTCAAGTGTGTCTGGAAAGCTCTGGAGCTGGAATTTCTTTGCATCCTTGTGCGGCCTCCTCAGGCTGTAACCCAGGAAATGTTGGAATTGTGTGGGGATTGACAAGGGAGAGCAGGAAAAGGGCTGAGCTCAAATGCTGGAGTCCCCCTGGAGTGTTGGATTGTGTGCATGGAGCTGGGAGGTGGGAGCTGGGATCTGTGCCAGGGCCACAGGGCCAGGAGGAGAGGGAACGGCCTCAGGCTGGGCCAGGGGAGGCTCAGCTTGGCCAGCAGCAGGAATTTCCCCATGGAAAGGGTACTCAGGCCTTGGCAGGGGCTGCCCAGGGAGGCTGGTGGGGTTTTTTTTTTGTTGGTTTTGGTTTTGGTTTTGGTTTCCTTGTTGTATTTTTCCTGGCAGCTCTTTCACCCTCTGATCTGACTGAATTTGAATGTTGTTGATCCGTGCTGCAAATGAGCAATTAGTGCTTAATGGTTGTCAGACACCACTCTCTTCATTTATCAATCTATTTAAAATTGGAGGAAGTGGTTGGAGACAAACAAGCGGAATTACCATGCAAAGAAAACAGACTTAATTGAGCTCAAATATTTGCAGTGTATCAAGGTAAGGATTTACAAAATACAAAGATGTAAACAATGATTTTCCTTCATTTTTCCCAGAACTGAACTGAATATTGAACGAGGCTTTGTTGGTTGAGTCTGAAGGTGCCAGTGACTCTGCAAATGAGACATTTTTAATATCAACATTACTCTCAAAATACAAATTTGTTTTTATTTTCATTCTGTTTCCAGCCTTGTGGTTTGAAAATATTAAATATAAAATTAAATATTAATCTTAAATATTTATTGCAAAATGCTTGCATGAGGACTGAGTGTGAGGCAAAGGAGTGTTATTCCTGCTGTGGATTCATGGTCCAGGGACAGTCAGTAGGTATGTCAGACTTTTGTGGGTAGGATAGCACAGAACCCTTGTGGTTCCTAAAAGCACTGAATCAGATGGGCACTGAACCAGAAAATCACTGATGAGATGGGCAACAGCATGAGAGCACCACACTGAGGTTTGGTGGGAATTGGTTGGAAATAGAGAGCAAAGATGTTGATCTGACATGAGGCTGGAAGAAGGAATCCAAATAGATGCATGACAAGTCTGCTGGTGGTTCCAAAAAATCCCCAGAGACATGTGGGATGGAATGCCTTTGTTCCTGTTTGGTTTTCCACATGGAACATCCTTTTCTGACGCCAGCCTGGTGGTGCCACTTTTCTTTATGGGAAGTGATGGAAGCAGTGGTGGAACAAGAATGCTGTCAGCTTTTACAGGATTGGAAGTGCTGTTTGCCCTGTTCAGCAGCAGCTGAATGCAATTTGAGCTTCATGATGAGTTTAGTAAGAAGTGAAGGATGACCAGGATGCTAAAATAAAACCAAATAAAAATTTGTCACTGTCTAGTGGAAAACACAGATGAACACTGCCTGCTGGTGGATGGACCGCCTCTATTCCCACATGGACATGATGAACTGCTCATTTGGGATGAGGAAAGACATTTTTCTCCTCGCTGGCAAAAATCACAGAGGCATCTCAAGAAAACATTTTCTGTGCTAATGCTCTCTGCCTCCTCTCCTTTCTTTCTGTCTTTCTCCCTTCAAGGAAATGCTGTCAGGTTGTTTTTTTTTTTTTTTTTAAACTGGAGAGAATCACTGTGATCACAAGGATCTGCTTTCCCAGTTCAGAAATAGGAGAAGTGTAGCAGCTTTTCCCCTCCTTTCTGATAGCAGTGGTGCAAAGTGAAAATTTGTCTCCTTTCCTCATTTCCAGGCTTTCCACAGCACTTCTGTTCCGGGTCTCACTTTGGTTTTTACCTCATTTGCCCCACGCTTGAGATAGTCATGGCTCAAATCCAGCAGTAGTTTCATTTCTGTTTCCTGCTCCAACAAATGGACAGAAACTGAGCCAATTCCAGTTGGATGAGCTCTGGACAGTAACCCAATAAGTTCCATGAGCAGAGTTAGCAAAATCCACACCAGCAGGGCTTTGACCCAGCACCTCAAATTGTATCAACTTCCCAGCCTGGTGTCACAATTCCTCTCTATTTCTGATGCAGAATCAATGAGTTTAACATCGTAACTTATTTCTGAGTTTATTTTTTGCTTGCCTGCGTGTGTGAGAGGGGGTTTCTGTCATCATTTTTGTTGCTTTTGTAAAATTTTGTTGTTTTTTTGCTTTGGCTCAGGATCTTGGATGATGGAGGCTGGTAATAAATTTTTACTGTCTTGGCTCCACTTGACCTAACATTACATTTTCAGATAAATCTTGAAATTTTGCACTAAGGTGCTCAAGAGGTGGCTACATCTTCTGCTTTACAATCCTCCTTCATTTTCTCCATCTCCTATAAATCATGTTTTTTATTTCCTTCTTGTTTATCTCTTAGTTTATACCACTTGTTTAAAAATGCACAAGAAGACAAATGTTTATTTAGAATTTCAGCTTTTGTCAGAATTTTTTTTTACTGAGTTTTGGCAGCTTTTACCTCAGAACAAATCCATCCTGTTCCTCCTCACCTTCAGGTCTGAAAAATCTGCATTTCTATCCCTGTTAGGTTCTGCTGTGCTGCGTGCAGGAATATTGGCAGGAGCAGAGAGATGGATTTGAGGTTGTCAGTGAATTTCAGAGCCTTTCCAAGAAAGCCTTGGAGAAAGGGAGCATCTCCTTAAATTTGCAATTGCTGGTGAGTGGTTTACAGTAGTTTTATTAATAACTGCAGGCTTTTTAATAAGGTGACAGCTGGTAGAATAATTTAATGGACAAGCTTGAAAGATTATTTCTTTTTCATATTCTCTCAGAAACAAACTGTTCAAACTGCAAATAAACACTAGTGGGTACAGAGTCACACATAGCTGAGATGATAATGTAAGTTTGATAATTTGCATATTCAATTAGGAATGGCTAAGTAGGCATTGTAACCATTGCAATTACGCTCTATTATCCTCAGTGCTGCAGCCCTGGAATACCTTGGACAGCTCAGGATGCCACTTTCCACCCAAGGAGTAGCGTGGACACAAACTGCCTCAGCTGGGACCTGCCTCAGAGGTTCCTAATTTCCAAAATTTCACCCCAGCTTGGACTTCAGTGGTATATTTACCCCTGAAGGAAATGGAAAAGCAGAGAAATCTGAGTGGAGTCTGTGTAGAGGTTCAGGCTTGATTTCATGGACTGACTGAAAAAACAAATGTCCATTGTGATAGAATGAAATAAAATAAAAAAAAATGTCCATTGTGGTAGAATGAAATAAAATAAAATAAAAAAGAGTGCTCTTCAAAGTGAATGGCCTGCTGTGATTCCTAATGAGAAAGGTCAGGAGAACCTACAGAGTTTAAAATCACATGCAATCAATGAACAAGAGTCTTAATCCTCTTCCTCTCTGGGACACCAATTGAGCAAAGGATTTAAACGTGTTTATCTGCATTCCTGTGAGTAAAGCACTTGCAGCACTGGAGTTGACAGAATTGATTTTTTTTATATAAATCTAAGCATGAATCTTGCTAAAAGAGAGTTGCATACCCTTCCTGAGGCTCTGGTATATCCAGAGATGAGGTTCCATGCATCAGGCAGGGCCTGGTGATGAGCAAAACTGGCTCAGAAGGTAAAGCTTTGAGATTAACAGCCAAATAATTTTGTTTCCCTCAAGCTGGTGTGAAAAACAAGAACACTGATTGAAGAGAGAAAGGAACTGGTGTAATCCACCAGGATTCAGTGATGTTGCAGACTCCTGTTGCTCCATGAAGTCAGAGGGAGGCAATCCAGGGCAGCTGTGGAGTGTGGAATTTACCTTCAACAACAAACGCAAAAAAGGAGGAGAAATTCCCCTCCCAGGTGTGAAATCCTGGTCACCAAATATCCCACAGAGCCAAGATCTATCTTCACTAGATGCTGTAGAAACCCTGGAACCCCTCAGGGAAACCCCCAGGGCTTTGCCCTGGGAAAATCTACCAGAGTTTCCCCACCTAGGCTGAAAGAAAAGGCTTCCCCCATGGTGCTCTACAACACTCTGTTAATCTACCTCAGTTTTGCTTTCCCCATTTGTCTGTGGGCTTTGCCCACCCCTATGGTTCATAGATGTTCCCAGTTCTTGTGGTTTCTCCTTTCTCTGTTTCCCCATTGGTTATGGAGGCCCAGGGGCCTGCCACCAGGACAGATACTCTTTTAGATTAGGGTGAGAAAAACCTTCCTTCCACAGGCTTTTGCAGCCACATGTTAATATTTCTTAGGTTTCATTGTTCTATTTATTTGTTAAGTTTATGTCACTCTGTTGGAACCCTGGGCACTGAGAATTTCAGATTTCTGTGCTGACAGGCACTGACCCCCAAGCAAACACTGCATTGACCTGAGGCCGTAGAGAAGGCTTCCAAAATTGAGTGACAGCACTGGGATTGTGGGTGTGGAGTTTGAATAGAAGTGTGTGATCTCACAGGGTGTAAAACTGAGAGTTTAAGGGTTTAGAATATAGTAATATATATAAAGCAAGATGGAGGTTTTAGGGCAGAGGCCAATCCTTCTTTTTCACCTTCTTCTTCCTGTGTCTGGGTGGTATTTTGTAATTGGGTAGAAAAGTCGGCATTGTAGGCCATGGGTGGTTGGTTATTGGGTTAAAAGTAAAAATAATTTAGGTGTCATTTCTTGGTTGGACAATTTATCCTTAAAAGTCCTTGTAGAGAGATAGAGACAGAGCCATTTTTCACTCTGTTAGCTAGAACTCACTGTTTGTGAGACTGTAACATAGATAAGAATTAATAAACGGAGTCCAAACATGAAATACCATCTCAAGCATTTTATCCTAACTCTGGCAGAAAAAAAAGATAAAAAACAACATTTAATGGTGCCCCATGTGAGGACGACACCTGTTAGAATTGGGACCTCCCTGAAGAA
Organism: Acrocephalus scirpaceus scirpaceus; assembly: GCA_910950805.1. Classification (NCBI taxonomy): domain Eukaryota; kingdom Metazoa; phylum Chordata; class Aves; order Passeriformes; family Sylviidae; genus Acrocephalus; species Acrocephalus scirpaceus. Next base: position 115,111,873 of record OU383774.1, on the reverse strand, counting down.
ACAGAGATAATGAAAGCAGCTGGAAGCTGGAAAAAAAAAAAAGATAAAAAAGCTCCATGCAAAGGGCCAGAGGAGAACTTGGCTTTTTGAAGTGCAGGGTTTCCCCTGTGAGACCACGGAATCACCTTACAAGAAAGTGCAGACTCTGCACTATCAATCCAGCATTCCTGAACTGCCCTCCGAAGGATTTTGGAAGCACCTGATTTCCCTGTTTTTCCAGGATCACATAAGTTTCTAATTTAGATAATCTGAATCACGCTGGTGGGGTGAGAAGCCTAAATTTTAGGTGCTGCAATGCTACACTTAAGATGTCTAAAAGGAGAAGTCTGAATATAGGTCTCAGTATCTAATGTGTGGGTTAGGTACAAATCACTACCAGGTTCTAAATTACAGGGTGAAGATAATTTCAGGCTCCCATCATTTCAGACTAATTAGTGCACATTACATTTCATCCTTGTCAACTGGGAAGAGAAGTGCAAAATCAGCCAGTTTGGGGTTTGTTTGAATCTCTTTTCTGCAAAGAATCGCACAGGATCACACAGGATTTCCCTGCTGTAGGGAAAGACTGGGCCAGACTCTTTCCACCCCAAATAATATATGAGGAGAGGATATAAAATATATGAGGAGAGGAATGCAGCCTGAACTTCCTGATGTCCAAACATCCTGTCTTAATTTGAATGACAATCATTTACATCTTGTCCGGTGCAAGGAGAGATCCTCAACCGATGTTCAGTGTCATTGCCCTGTAGGGGAAAGTTGAAAGTTTATCATTGATATGTCCTAGGAGCCCATGAGGTTTGCTGACTTGGTGTGTCCCTTGACTTCAGGGGAGCTGGAGAAAGATTTTGGTTTTGGAGAAAGATTTTGGTTTTTATGAAGTTGCCAGCACATTTTAATCATTCAGTTTAACTGTACTCCCCTGTATATTTAACATATATATAGACACGTATATATATGTGTGTGTATATATATATATATGTAAATATATATATATTTAAAGTCTGTAGTTCCCCAGAGCATGTCCTTATTCCCTTCAAGCAGCTACAGAGCTGCAAAGTCTGAAATAGAAGTGGGTTATTTTCTCCTTGCCTAGGGAACACTAGAGCTGCTGGTGACAAACATGCTATCCCCAAAAAACAGGAGTATGCACAAAAGAAGCAGGGAACAGCCTCTAAACTTGGACATTAGAATTCTTTTTTGTGTGAGAGAATTTCTTTCCTTTTTTTTTTGCTTTTGATTCTTACATGAATGTAGGGTCCCCACAAGTGTTTGTAACATCAGTGAGACAGCACCAGAAAGTCCCTGAGAGGTTTTGTCCAAACTTCAGAAACCACATGTGCATTTAACATCCTCAGGCACAAATGGACCAAGAAGGATCCTTGGAGTGTAGGAAGGCACTGCAGAGGGATCTGGACAAGTTGGATGGGCCAGGTCCTGCCCTTGGGTCACAACAACCCCATGGAGCTCCAGCCTGGGCAGAGGGACTGGAAAAGCTGGAAAAGGCCCTGGGGGTGCTGGGGACAGGGGCTGGACACGAGCCCAGGGGTGTCCAGGTGGACAAGAGGCCACTGGCCCCTGGGCTGGGTGAGGAATTGTGTGTCCAGCAGGAGCAGGGCAGGGATTGTCCCTCTGTGCTCCAGGGCTGTGTCCAGTTGTGGCTCCTGCAGGAGAACCCTGGAGGGGCTGGAGAGTGTCCAGGGCAGGGCAGGGAGCTGGGGAAGGGGCTGGAGGCCCAGCAGGGGCTGAGGGAGCTGGGCAAGGGGCTGAGCCTGGAGCAAAGGAGGCTCAGGGGGGACCTTGTGGCTCTGCACAGGTCCCTGCCAGGAGGGGACAGCCGGGGGGGGTCGGGCTCTGCTCCCAGGGCCACAGGGCCAGGAGGAGAGGGAACGGCCTCAGGCTGAGGAGAGGGAACGGCCTCAGGCTGGGCCAGGGGAGGCTCAGCTTGGCCAGCAGCAGGAATTTCCCCATGGAAAGGGTGCTCAGGCCTTGGCAGGGGCTGCCCAGGGAGCTTTGCAGTGCCCGGGATCCCTGCAGGTGTCACCTGGAGGTGGCACTCAGTGCTCTGGGCTGGGGACAAGGTGGCCATGGGGCACAGCTGGGACTGCCTGGGCTGGGAGGGCTTTTCCAACCTCAGGGATCCTGGGATTCTGTTTCTCAGCTGGGCTGACTGAGAGCATCCCACAGAGGTTGTGCCAAGCAGAGCAGGAGCTGCTGCATTCAGTGGCAGCAGAGAGGTGCTTACAAGGCTGAGCTGGAAGCTGTGTCAGGCAGGGAACACACCTGGGGTTCTTCTAGGAACCCACACTGCACACAGTTTTATCAAGGTCCAGGATTTCTCCCTTCATCTGTCTCCACAGAACAAGCTCAGCACAGCTCCAATCAGCCTGTGTGCACAGATTTACACGTGTGTGTGTGTGTGTGTGTGTAGATTTTGGAGTTTTTTGATTTACTTTAGTGATCATTGCTTAGATGAGGAGAACTGGGCGGTGAGCAAAGCAGCACAGACATTTGTACTTAAACAGGAGTTAATAGCAGACAAATCTGATTTTATGCACCTTGGCATCTCTAACTGAAAAAGAACAGAAAAGAAATAGGACACAAGGGAAATCTGGGGCTGGGGATTAACCATTACTAGAACAGAAGTGCACAAGCAGAAACAAGGGAGACTGCATAGAGGAGAATCAGTTTGTGTGAGGAACATTAATTATTTGTCATTATTTGAGATTCTTAGCATTCCTCCTCAAATTCTGGTTTCTGGAGACTAAAGTGAAGACGATGACAGACTAAGGCTCAAAAGCACAAAATTTGCTTTTGCATCCTCTGCCTCCAAGATGCAGCTTCTTCAGCAGCCAGAGACAGGGACAGAGCCCTGCACTGAAAAAAAGGAAAGATTCCCTTTCTCCTGGTATTTTATTTCACACTGTTTTTGCAGGTGGCCTTGGTCCTGTCACCACCCAGTGCTTCTTCTGTAATGAATCAGAATATCTCTGCCCTTGCACTGGAAATAATAATTTGAGGGAAGGAAAATTTATACCTGAAAGTGCTTTGGTGGTTTTTTTTGGGTTTTTTTTGTTTTTTTCCCTGATCATATCTGCCCTCTAGTTAATAAAAACAGCAGTAAGGATAATGGTAGTGATGGTAATAATAATTCTCCCTCCAAACTGCACCTTGCTTTAAACAGGACAGTGATTTTTAAGGTATTTTGTTGGTAGACTCTGCATTTCTTGAAAGCTGTAGGATGCAGCATTGATGTGAAAATGTCATTGCATGTTATTAAGAGAAAACTGAATTATGGCAGCGACAATTAGGAGAGCCTGAAAATGTGTCTATTAAACTCTGTTTTACACTTCACATTTGGGTGAACAGCTCTCAAGGGTTCTGTCTGAGCAAAGTAATTAAATTTGTGTCTATCTTTAAGGTTATGCCTGAAGTTCTGAACTGAAAAGGAAGTGTGTGCTCAACAGATTTGGTCGTTTGCACTTCACGAGCAACTTTATTTGAACTCTCTTGAAGCTGAAGTTTCATCCTTTCTTTTTTCCTTAGTGTATCTCTTTGTTTTTACCAGCCTAGTCTGTCAATGTCCCTATACCACCACTGCCACAGATGCTTTCCTTGGTTTCTTCTGGCTCTCTTTTTGCAGTACTTTGGTAAAAAATTGTTAAACAAACACATTTTGAAGGTGTGTGTTGCTGTCTGCACATGACAGTGAATGAAAGGTGGAAGAAATGTGCCTTCATCTTCATCCTGGAAGAGCAGGGTTGTTACAGAAAGCTGAAGGTCACAAGGTGACTTCGAGGTGCTGAATGCAGGGGATTGATCACCTTTGAAGAGGGGGCCAAGATTTTCTGGGGATGCACAGAATAGTTCCTCATGGGACTTGAGGAACCTGTTCTAATTTCAGATGTTTCAGTTCAGGATTGGAACTGGCTGATCTTTGAGGTCCCCTCCAATCCAAACCATTCTGGGATTCCACAAGACAATGGAGTTTGGGTTTTTTTTGAGTAGAAAAGTACCTCTCATTAGTACCACATCATTGCACTAAACAAGCACATCACCAGGCAATAGTGTCTTTTATCATTTTAAAATACACTGGGAACTTCAGCTCTAAAGGAAGTTTAATGTGTGAATTGTACACGGTTCAAAATTAGGCTGCCAACAGAACCAATTATATCACTTCATTTTTCAATCAGGGCAGCATTTTTGCAGCACTTTATTAAAATATATTTATAACTTAATGGCTGTGAGTATTTCATTCTCGGGCTTTGCTTGCCTAGGAGCCAGTGAGGAGATAATTCTGGCTGGGTATTTGGATCTATCCTTCCTTCTTGATCCAGTTTACACAGAGCTATGAGAATTTGCAGCACCCAGTATTTAATAACTTCAAAAACATGTGAACAGAGATGTAATTACTTCTTCTTCTTCAGCCTATCATTGTCCTGATGATCCTTGCAGTTATTGCTTTGGGCCTGGCTTCCTCTTTTGGCTTTATGGTGGGATCTCATGCCCCAGAGAGTGATGGAGACCTTCCCTAAGAAGATGGAAGTGTGTGGATCCTGTGGCCCCAAACCTCATTTGCACTGAAGGTGAAAAGAGGCTGCAATCAGTGACAACTCCACAGAATGCAGTGGTGACACTGGAGAGGCTGTATAAGAACCTGAACAGCTACTGAAGATATTTTTTCCCCCTGTAACTCTCCCTAGGGTCCTACGAAACAATTGACTTCTCACATGGACAGAACTCAGGCTGAGCTCTGAAGTGTGCTCTCACTGCAATGTGTGCCCAACTAAAACCCACCAGAAGATTATTTCTGTGTTTCTTGGCCAAGAGCCTTTTAATAACAGGGAGATTTGATGGATAACGTGTTGATGAACATGGCACAAAGGACAGTTTTTGTAAGGCTTGCTTCAATTTGTAAAGAATGAGAGTTTGTGGTCTTCACAGAATCACAGATCGGGTCAGGCTGGAAGGGACCACAGAGGGTCACTGGAGTCACCTCCCTGCTCCAGCAGAGCCACCCCAGAACTCAGGGCACAGGGCTGTGTCCAGGTGGCTTTGGAATGTCCCCAGGGAGGAGAGTCCCCAGCCTCTCTGGGCTCTGCTCAGGGCTGGTCCCTGCCCAGGGCAGAAGTTGTGCCTCTTGTGCAGGGGAATTGCTGGGCTCAGGCCCTGCCCGTGGCTCTGGGGCCATTGCTGGGCCTGGAGCAGAGCCTGGGCCTGCTCTGCACTCCCTGCACATAGGGACACACAGGGACAGACAGGGACAGACAGGGACACCCAGGGGCACCTGGGGACACCAGGGACACCCATGGCTGAGGCCCCTCTCAGCTGGGGCTCCTCTCCAGGCTGAGCAGCCCCAGCTCCCTCAGCCTTGCTTTATCTGCAGCATTAATAAACCCATTAGGTTCTAAATCAAGTGTGCAACAATCCAGCTTCAAAGTTGCAATTAAACCATCATTTTATCTGCCTTTTCTGCTGCACGATCCATGAGAGCTTCTATTTGATAAACAGTGCAGCTGTTAATAACGTGAGGAATACAAAAAGGAGCAAGAAGAATGACAGGCCAATCTCTGCCTGCATGCTAACAAGCACAGGCTGTGCTAATGGGAGAGGGTGAGTGTTGGAACCCTAGAGGCTGACAATTTTAAGCTTTCTGAGTTAAAAGGTGCTAACCCTCAAGCAAGCACCTCATCTAACTTAAGACCTTGAGACAGTTGATTAATTGTAATATTACCAGTTTATTAATAATAATATTAATGATAATATTACCGAGATTAAGTAATAGCACCGGAGTTGTGAGTGTGTAGCTTAGATAATATTGTGTGATCTCACAAAATGTAAAACTTAGATTTAAGATTTTAGTATACAGTAATATGTGTGAGGCAAAATAGAGAGCTTTAAGAGTTCTCAGAGTCCTTCTTCTTCACCTTCTTCTTCCTTCTGCCTCATAGGTTTAAGCAGTTTTCTGTAATTAGGTGAAAAAGGTCTGCATTGCAGACCTCAGGTGGTCATAATTAAGTTAGAAACATAAATAATATAGATGTCACCTTAGTAACATCTAAGTGTTGAAGTAATTATCACTTAATGACCTTAGAAAAAGTTAGAACTCTGCCATTTTTGTCTCGTTTTTCTAGCATGCTAGTTGCAACTCATAGTACGTAAGTCTGTACACAGATAAGAATTAAAAAACATTTCTGGTCCAACCTCAAAATCTACCATTTCGCGTTTCTTTATCCCAACCTTAGTAAGGAAAAAAAAACAAAGCAAAAACAGCTGCAGGTGAGAGGGAAAAGAAACCTTTGCCATGCATGACATCTGAAGTTTAAAACTTGCAGACTAAAGGCAGCAGCTCACTGGCTGTGCCAAATGTCTGAGGGGGATTGCGTGTGAGCAGGAGAGATCCTGTCACAGCTGATTCCTGTCTGCTCCTCCCGGCTGTCCTGGTTTGGAAAGACAGGTATCTGCTAGGGAAAGCTGGAGCTCTCCTTAGAATGGAGAATGTAAACCCCCTTCCCTCCAAATTATTATAATTTTGCAATTAGGGGCTTTCAGGCAAAGATATGGGAATAGGAGTAGCAGTTCTTTACCAGGAATATTAAAAAACTACAAATGTAGTAGTACAAAAAACAAGGAAGCAATCAAACACAAATCCTAGAAACCCTGACAGGGTCAGGGATACGACCTGACACCCTGTTGGTCAGGGTGTTGGAAGCAGCCCAAATAAATCCTCCTGGAGTGACAGATGTGGTTCTGTGGAGCTGAGATGATCCTGTAGAAAGTCCAGTGGTGGTGAGATGGGTCTGGTCTTCCTCTGGAAGTCCAGTGGGAAAAGCCAGGTTCCTGGTATTCCTGAGTCTCAGTTTTTATCTAGGTGGGAACAGTTGGCTCCGCCCACACTGGGTGGAGCATCTCCCAATGGGATGATGTAATGTGTGATGTCATTGGTGAGCCTTCATGGCCCATTATCAGCAGATATCCCCGATGATGTCATGTGTGATGTCATTGGTGAGCCTCGATGGCCCATTATCAGCAGATATCCCCCAGAGGATGGGCGGGTGGTGAAAGAGATAAGAAACCCTGCCCCATCTGGCTTTAAGGGCTGGGTGGGCCATTATCAGAAGGCATCCTCCCCCCTCCCCCTGGAGTTACAAGAGAAAAAGAAAAACATCTCCCCAACTGCTTTCAACAGATGCAATAGAATACACATATTTTGGTTACATATCCAAGACACTGGCCCACAGTCCATCCTGCACCTTATACATCAGGATCTGGGCATGGCTTACACTGATGGACGGCCTCTGCCTTCAAAAAAAAATTGGACAGAGCTCGGTAGAAGCACACAAAAAGCCAAAATCTGCTCTGGTGCAGAGGTTTATGCTGCTTTGAACTGGTCTTGAGGTGACCCCTAAGGTTTTCTGACTGCAAGTGTGTCTTCAGTCCAAAATCGTTGATGTGTTACAAAAGTTTGCAAAAGGATTTTCAGGAAAGCTGTCCAGCAGAAGCAGGCTTCTAACCAAAACCTGAATACCATTTCTGAGATTAGTTGCTTAGGTGTCTTATATTCACTCTGGATTTTTGACCTTTCTTACAGTTCAATTTCGTCAGTCTTAGCTATATGCAAATTGGTTTGTCAATATAAAAGCACAGTGATATTTCCCCCCAGCATATATACCCAAATAGCATATCTCTATTTCAACAAGAATAATTCCACTGAGGGCTTGTGTTCAGCTAAATCATCACCTGATCTGAGCACTCCTTAGTCCTCTTTAGTCACACTTTAGTTTTAAACACAGCAGAAACAGCATGTGCTAATCTTACTGACTTTGCTCATGTATGTGAGCATAAATGTGCAGTTCTCTAAAATGGGGGGGGAAAGTGGGATGACTGCAGGTTTACACCGGAGAAATTGGAACTATAACATGTCCCAGAGGGATTTTGATTCCTTGCTTACACTTTTTCATGGGTGGGGAAGGGGACACAGCAGGGAGGCCTGGATGACAGTCAAGGGAACACGAGCAGCATTGCTTGGGCAGTTCACAGGCTATATCTAGATTTTTATGTGTTTTTCTGGAAACATTACCACCTGGGATAAACCCTCAAAATAACTCCTAGATGGCCAGAAGACAACAATGACCAGACTTCTAATTTAATGAAAAAGCTTTTTGGTGGGGAAAGGGTGAAGACCAAATTTAAGTGTTTCAGTACCTTGGAACAATCTAGGCTTTCATTTTGGGTTGCGTCTCATGGTTTGAAAAATCCCTTCTGGATTCTTGCATTAGGATTGTTTTGTTCAAGACTTTTGACCCCAATGGATTTTTAAAGCTCTGAATAATAGAAGCAAATGTAGCCACTGGGATCTGTAACAGAAATATTACCCTATATCCTCAGAAAATGAAGGGGATTAGCTCCAGAGGAGAAGGAGATGTCCCAGGCTCAGAAGTCCAGACAGGGAGTTCACATCCCAACATCTGTCTAGGCATTTACACCACCAAGGAATCAATGCAGCTGCAGCTCTTTTGGCTGTTTGAGAGTGCTCTAAAATTAGGCTGTGCCCCAGTCATTAAGAGCTATTTAAAAGTCAGACTTTCTGGGTGTTCCTTACCTGGGCACCTCTGCTAAATTTGACACGGCTGTTCCTTCAGGTGTTTTTTTTTTTGGTTGGGGGTTTTTTGGTGTGTGTTTTTTTTGGTTTGTTTTTGGTTTTTTTTGGGGTTTTTTGTTTGGTTTTGTTTTTTGGTTTTTGGGGGTGTTTTTGGGGTTTTTTTGGGGGTTGTTTTGTTTGTTTGTTTGTTTGTTTTGTGAGTCTTACAACAATAATAATGTTCTAATGAGAAATCTAAAAGTTGTTGCATTGGCAGCAATTGCCCAAGAGCCAGGAGCTGGTTGGTTGTCAGGGCAACACCAAGAACACCTGGAGTGGTACCCAAGGAAAGGCTTCTGCTGACTCTCCCTTTGCTTCTTTTTGTTGGGGAGTGGATGCTCAAGTTCATTTTCAGGGGTTATTTAAAATATTTCACTGATCTAACTGTCTAAAAATCTGGAAATTTGCATTAAAATGACTGGGTTTGTAGTACTTCACTACATAAATATCGGAGAACCATGGAATCAGGGAATAGTTTGGATTGGAAGGGAACTTAAAGCCCATCCAGTGCCACCCCTGCCATGGGCAGGGACACCTTCCACTGTCCCAGGCTGCTCCAAGCCCCAATGTTCAACCTGGCCTTGGACACTTCCAGAGATTGGGATACACAGCTTCTCCATGGGATATGAATATAAAATGGAATTATTTATTGTTTTCACTCTCTATCTCATTTTAAACATCAAGGAGGCTTTTGCAAGTCTTCCTCTGGAGATCATTTCTTTCAAACACTCCTGAAGCTGAGCAAACTGAGCGTCATCCCTGCTGAGCTCTTAGCCCCTGGCACCAGACACTGCAGCATCCCAGTGCTGCTGCTGGGAGCCAGAGGGGAAATCAGAGCTTTTGGTCCTGCCTGTCATGAACAGAGGAGGAAGAGGAGGAGGAGGAAGATCTCCAGGGCAGAAGAACGCTGGCTGCCATCTCTGGAACTGAGCAAGAAGTGTCTGGATGTGGCCTTGGGGACAGGGTTTGGGATGATGATGGTGGTGCTGGAGTGACAGTGGGGCAGGATGATCCTGAAGGGCTCTTCCAACCCTGATGATTCTGAGATTCTCAGAAAGTAAAAGAAAGTTTACAACAGAAATGGTGTTTATGGTGGGGTTGCAACATGAGGCTGTGGTGATGGGGATGCTGTGCTCTCAAACATGAATTGTATTAAAGGCTGATGTCCCAGTCCAGGTGATGTTTACCTGTTGACTCACTTTACTCAGTTTCTGCAGTCTGTGACTTCCAGGTTTGAAACATTTTATATTTTGCTATGCTGATACAAGCAAGAAATCATGGTTAATATTGCACTGCATCCATTCCTTCGATTTCTGAGTGGCAGCAAGATTCCCAGAAACAGCAACCAGTCAGCTTCCCAGTTATCCATCAGAAATACAGGAGACACTGGGTTTTAACCCCCACCGCTGGAGCTCTGGCCCCAGGGCAGCTGTAACTGGGGTGGTGATGCCTGACTGCTCCCAGGGCAGAATTTCTGTGTTATGAGTGTTCCCTCCTCCTGGAGGATGGGGCATTCCCCTCTGGTGGGACTCCTCCAGTTCCCTTCTCCACCTGATTTCTGTTTCAACCTCACTTCTCCTTCTCTGTTTTACTCTGACCTCTGTTATAGGGGGATTTAATTACAGGGATCATAATATCCACCTTAGCGCTTCTGAGTGGGCATCCAGCAAGACAGGAGACCAATATTTCCTCTCCTGTTCTGGAGAGAAGAGATCTGAGGGGACAGCACACACAGAGGAGAAAGCTCTTATTTTAAGTGATATGCAAAGTATTTTTGAAAGATTTGGCTTTTTCTGTCATCTCACCTTGTTTAAGAAACGTCTGGGAATGTTTCTGAATTATATTTTGTCCTCTCTTCCCTGGCTCTCTTCGAGAGCAGCGTGAGTGGGAGTGTTGAACGGATTTGATCTCACTTTAGAGGGAGAGTGTTACATCTTCAAAGAGGGCTGTTTTTCCTCAGAAAGGTTAATCAGTCATTGAAATTAAAGTAGTGCCAGTGAACACCAGGCTGTAAAGACTGACTGTAATTTCCACGAGGTGTATTAATAGACGAGGTGAGAGCAATTGTAGCCACATTGTGATTTTAGTGCTAATATTTGTTCTGTGATATGTCTAGAGAGCTGAGTGAAATGGAGCTGACAGGAAAGATGGAGAGAGAGAATTTACAAGGGCTGGAGGGACAGAACACAGGGAATGGCTTCAAACTGACAGAGAACAGGGTTAGATGGGATCCTGGGCAGGAATTGTTCCCTGGCAGAGTGGGCAGGCCCTGGCCCAGGGTGCCCAGAGCAGCTGTGGCTGCCCCTGAATCCCTGGCTGTGTCCCAGGCCAGGTTGGGCACTGGGGCTTGGAGCAGCCTGGGACAGTGGAAGGTGTCCCTGCCCATGGCAGGGATGGCACTGGATGAATTTAAGCTCTCTTCTAACCCACACTATTCTGTGATTCTGTGATTCCATGATTCCATGATTCCATGATTCCATGATTCCATGATTCCACGATTCTTGCCATCTCTATGTGTAGTTTTACCTGGAGGTGTGAAGAACCATTGAAAGAAGGGTTGTCAATAAATTTAAGATGATTTTTGCACCAAATCTTTCGAAACAACTCCGTGCCCAGCAACTTCAACACATCTTGCATTTTGGCCACTTTTCTCATGTCCTCATAGCCAGATTCTTCAGTTTTGTACCTTTAAGTGCACATGATGGAAAAGATTCTTATCTTGTGCTTTGCTAAGTCCTCACCTGGTGAGAACAAAATCAGAAATCCATGACATCATCCTACATAGTTTATAAATGTTAGAAATTACTCCAGTGACCTCCCAATCTAGGTTTGATTATTTGGGGTTTTTGATTTCTACCCATGACTCATGAGTGCTTGCTGGGAGGTGGGAATGAGTGCATTATTCTCCAAAACTTATTTGTTCTGAAAGAACTTGCTGAGATGAATCACTTGGCTTGACTCCGTCCTCTGCTTCCTTGTGTGACTCCAGCAGCTCCAAGGGACAGACATCCTGGTCAAGGTGACCAGTGGTGTTAGAAAATCCATTTCAGGGGAATTAAACGCTGCTTTGCATAGCCCTGCCACATTTCTGTGTTGCACCAAATTCTAATTCATGGCATATAAATCACTTCCCCTCCAGAGCTGAGTGTGTGCTGATGGCTGCTCCACCAGAGAAGAAATGACCAATTATTTACTATCAAACTTAATGGCTTGCTTGAATAAAACATGTGTTAGGAATTCTCTGTCCCAGCGTCAGCAAGAACCTGTCACCAAAGGCATTGTTTTCTCCCAGGGCTGCCTGTCACAAAAAGCAGAATACGGCGGCGTGCTCAGTCTCCGTGACTCAGCTGTCAAAGTTTTATCTCCTGTGCACACAAGAAATATTATTTGTGTAATGAAGCTAATAAGCACGTATCAGGAAGGTTGTATTTCTCCCAGAGATGAGGCAAAACAGTAGTTACAACCTTCACCATGGCAGCTCTGTAAAATTCCAGGCACAGAGGAAATGTTTCTTCTGCGGGAACACGTTGTAAAGCGGAGGAAATGCCAAGTGTGCTGGTTGTTTCCAGGCCCTGAAGCCAGCTCCAGCTGAACAGGAGCTGCGTAAAAAAACAGTTTACAGACCAAGGAAATGGACCTGGAGGTGTTTCCATGCCAGAATAAGAAATGTCCATGCTGCAGCAATGAATAAAATGCTGCAGCTATTAATCTTCATCAGTGGAGTGTGCGATTCTCTTGCTGTCCCTGCTGCAGATGGAACATCTTTATCCCAACAAAAGCACAGGAATGTGCCATGGCTCTTTGATGGGAATACATGGCAACATCCACAATCTCCACTCCCAGTGTCACTCCTGATCAATAACTGGAAAATTCCAGTACTGACGTCATAATGACATTTTATCCCAGGGAATTAAAATTTGTGTTCACCGTAATTTGATGTTATTTTCCATCCCACTTGTTTGTTCTTTTTTTTTTTTTTTTTTCTTTTTAAGAAATGCTCCATCAGTGGATGTTCCTGTATTTAGGAGCAAATAATTTTGCATTTTAAATACTGTCTGGTTTAATTGTGTTCATCATCAAAAGCAGCACACGTAGATACCTGGGTTTACAGCTACCCGCAGTGTTTGTTCTGTGCAGCAGTGCACGGCTGGGAGCAAGTTAGATAAGAGATAAGGGACCAAGTGGCCTTAGATTGTAGAGATAATGCCAATGGAGTGACCTGGGTGTCCCCTGGCAGGGAGATTGGAAATAAACAATCTTTAAAGTCTCTTCCAAGCCAAATCATTCTGTGATTCCATGATTTTATTCAAACACAAGAAAAAAAATACTGCTACATAGGAATTAAAATCAGGGTGTGATTTTAAATTTCACATCCTAGGTCACAAAAAGTCTTAAAACTCAATGTTTTTGTGAGAAAACAGGTCCAGTTCCTCATGGTTTGGAACTTATATTCTGATGTATTGATATTTTTAATGGTCAAGTGTTCCCCAGAAGCTTGATTATCTGTCTTGTAAAAGTGCAGCAAGTCTGGGGATACAAATAATCACATTTGAGAAATTTTAAATTTCCTTGTATCAGTACATTTTGCTTTTCTAGCTCTTTGAAGAAGACCTGGGATTAAAAATATGTGTGGCAGCCAGAATTTCCTTCTGCTCTCAGTGTTGTTCAGGTTCCCTGCTCACTTCTTTGAAATAAACCAGCTGTGGTTTTGTTGTAAAGCAGAATCCCATTAAGGAAAACTAATTGGTTCACCTTTTAATCAGGATTCATGGAAGATTATTGTTTATCAGTTCGCTACCAGGAACAGTTTTGACTTCTCAATAAATCTACAAATTGGATATGAGGCGAGGAGATGTTTTTACTTTTTCTCCTCATGAATCAGAACAGCTTCTGCCTACTCCTGGTGGGAAAATAATGTAATGATGTGGCCTCATTTTGGCCTCATCACTTTCGATTGTTCTGCTCATTTTAAATGACAGACAGATGACCTGTTAACACCTTCTGCTGGTTCCATTCCAGTGATCAAAACTTCATCAACCTTGCTCAGCATTTTCCATTAGGGAAGTGGTTACAGAGGTTAATTCACTTACAGCCTGCAGCGCCATTCCTGCCTCTTTAAAAGTAAAAAATTAATGCAGTCATAACCTCTGAAGAATCAAATATGATCATGGGTCTCCACTCCCACTCATTTCATAAGCCTGTCTCTTCAAAATATTCTTTTACTCTCCATCAAAATGCTATTTATTGTCTCTCTCTCTGTAGACACAGCTATTAGACATTTCATATATAATGCCTCATACATTTTCCCACTCACAGGGGTTTAAGCTGGGGGAGGGCTGAATAACAAGTAGGAATAGATGAAACTAATGGCATTAACACTATACTGGCATAATAAAAGCTGTTTTAAATGTCTAGAGATATAAAACCATAAAATATCTTAATGTGAACTGAATAGAAACAGTCTTTATCTTTTAAAGCTGTTTTTATAAACTAAAAGACCTGTTATTTAGCAATTAGGCCCTACAGTAGTTTGCCATACCTGGTGATTTCTTGTATTTAACAACACTCAAATATTCTTTTTTTTTCCCCTTCAAGAACTCCCAGGGTTCAGTTTTCTAGACATGCCCAAATAAAGAATATTTGATACTTCACTTAGCCTGAATTTTGGGTTGTTCCCTACCTCTGAAAAGTGGGACATTCTGCCTTGAATATTTAAATATTGATGTCAGAATTGAGCAGGTTGGAGTATTTCAGGTTTTGGAAGTGTTTTTTTTGTCAAATGTGTGAAAAACTGGGACATTTTCAGGCGTGCAGAGCTTTCAGCAATCACACGTGTTCGTCAGCCTACGTATCTCCGGTCCGGAAAGGGAGCTGGGGATAGAAAGGAGGTAAAAGGGAGGACACCACGAGCCAGCTGCATCTCCTCCTTCCAAAATATCCCAGAGGAAGGGAATTCTCACATCTACCCCAGAGCACACAGAGTGCAGAATGTGAACCCTGGTTATTCTGCATGCCACAGGAGACACTTTCTTCTTTTCTTCCCCAAAATACTTGAAGAAAGCTGGGTTTACTCTGCTGCACAATGAGACCTGAACACGACCACGTTTCTCAAAGGAAAATCAAATATTTCCATGCCCAGCTATGGGTAGCAGGATATTGCTACACACTCGGTTTTCCTTGGAGCATGGAAACAAAATCAGACTAGCAAGAGGGATTCATTCTGGGAGTTGGTTGTCCTTTGTGAAGTGAGAGAGGTTATTTCAGGGAACAATTTTGAGTGAAACCCTGACTTAATCACTCTGGATCACCTGAGAGAAGCCTGTCTTTCTCCAGGAATTCCAGGCTAGCCTGAGAAGACCAAGCAGCAATGCTGGGTGCCTGCAATTAGGTACAAGGAACACTCCTGTTATAAATGCATAGTATATAGTTGGCTTTTCGCAAATATTAAAATGAATACTGTATGTAGAATGTGAGAAGATTGTACTGTATTTTCTTTTATTAATAGAAGTTAGAAATGTGATGAATGTATACTTTTTATGATTGTAACTTAGTGTTAGAAGACTGGGGTCTTTTGTTTTCCTACTCAAAGATTGCTGACCAAGAAAGTGATTAAACTTCTGTTATCAAGTATCTTGTCCAAATAAAAATGACCAGAACCCCAGGAGAAGAATTTATGGACCTGTGCTATCAGATGGAATAGAGCCACCCAAAGATGAGTCTGCCAGATACAATGGTTGGAGGGGAGTTGAGACTAAACAAAGGAATTCACACTCAAAAGGAATGTTTGAATCATGCATGTGAATTTATAAATACGCAACAGGC
Organism: Acrocephalus scirpaceus scirpaceus; assembly: GCA_910950805.1. Classification (NCBI taxonomy): domain Eukaryota; kingdom Metazoa; phylum Chordata; class Aves; order Passeriformes; family Sylviidae; genus Acrocephalus; species Acrocephalus scirpaceus. Next base: position 115,096,413 of record OU383774.1, on the reverse strand, counting down.
TGATATTTTTAAGGAACAAACTCTTTGTCAACGGTGTGCTGGCTGATTCCGTGCCAGGCACCTTCAGCTGAGAAAATGTATTTTGCTTTTGTCTCTCCTAATTGTCTATTTTATTTTTAATTTTTATTAAACTTCTAAATTTTTCCAAGAAAGTGAACCTCGTTTTTCACACTCCCCACCATGCCAGTTGTTATTTCCCAGCGCACCAAGAGTGGGCATTTTCAGCTTCTCAGCAACATCAACTGCTGCAGAGAAATCTACAAAATACCTGCCACCAGTTTTGAGACAGAACTTCATGTAGAGAAGACCTCTCTTAAAAGGATAGGGCCATATGGCCAGGCACCCCAGATCGAAGCGATTTAAACTTATGTAAGCTTCTGCTGCTGCTGAGCACCACACAGCCTCAGTCTAACTGAGGAACAGCACTTTGTTCAGAAAGAATTTGCCTGGATGCGTAACTGGCACTAATTTTCTCAAAAACGATGAGAATTGAGGTTAGTGAGGACTCCCATTTGTCAGGAATTTAGCACATCTTTTAGTAAAACAATTATCCTCTTTGCTCAGAACCCCCCAAGCAAACCAATCTGAGCTCCTGGAGGTGCAATGTTTTCTGAATTTGGCAGCAGCAGTTCCTCAGTTGTTATGAATAGGTAAGGAGGGAATGATTATTCTGTGAATTAAATGTGGACATTAATCCCCATCTCCTAGGCAGAAACTGTTTGTTGGTTTGGGAGTTTTTTATTAAATTGAATTGAAAATGATCATAAATCACAGAATCCCAGAATATTTTGGGTTGGAAGGGACGTTAAAGTTCATCCAGTCCCACTCCTGCCATGGGCAGGGACACCTCCCACTGTCCCAGGCTGCTCCAAGCCCCAATGTCCAGCCTGGCCTTGGACACTGCCAGGGATCCAGGGGCAGCCACAGCTGCTCTGGGCATCCTGTGCCAAGGCCTGCCCACCCTCACAATAAATCTATAAATACACTAAAATATATTTCATATTCCTGACTGAAGTAGGCATCCATTTTCTGGCTCAGCTTAGTCTTTTCGTGCTGATTCTGGCTTTTTTTTTTTTTTTTTTTTTTTGCATTTTTGGTCTCAAATAAAAAGCAAAGCCAAATCATGATTTGAATTTACAGACTGCATGCCAAATATTCAAGCAGTACTGGGGTGTTCCCTTGATCAGGTTGCTGGAGGTGACCTCGGCTCTTGCAAACCTGTATGAACATCTGGAGAAACATCTGGAGAAGCAGGAATAGAGAAGTGCCTCTACCTATCCCCAGGAGGGGCTGAGGGAGCTGGGGGAGCTCAGCCTGGAGAAAAGGAGGCTCAGGGGGGACCTTGTGGTTCTGCACAGCTCCCTGACAGGAGGGGCAGTGAGGGGGGGTCAGGATCTGCTGCTGTGTCCCAAGGGAAAGGAGGAGAGGAAATGGCCTCAAATTGCACCAGAGGAGGCTCAGATTAGATATGAGAAACAGTTTTTTTTCCCTGCCAGAGTGATCAGGCATAGGAGAAAGTCCCCCAGGGAGGTTTGGAGTCACTGTCCGTGGGAGTGATCAGGAGGAGTCTGATGTGGCTCTTGGGGGCAGGGTTTGGGGTGCTGCTGGTGCTGCTGGGGTGGGACTGGATGATCCTGAAGGACTCTCCCAACCCTCATGATTCTGTGTTCCCATGAGTGATACTTTACTCACATTTGTCCAGTCTCTGGTTCATTTCCCAGCTTTTTATTCCCACAAATGTGTTTCAGGAGCCTCCAGAGCTTGAAGCCCTGACAGAGAAGACAGTGCCTGAGGAGCCTGACATGGGGACCCTGCTGCCTGTCCCTTTTCCTCTTGCATTAGCCGTGTTTTTCTGAATGTACCTAGATCTGCTTTCTGAAGATACCACCCCCTAGCAGCATTTCCTTACTTGTGTCACCACATCCAGAGGGTGCAGCTGTTTTCTGGGCAGGTTGAGCCTGCAAAGAGGGCAGTGGCTCTGTGGAACTGGGCAGCCCGTGCTCTCTGCAGTGTTTATAGTGCAGGACACTGGTTTTCCCTGCCAGCAATATCATCCCAGTGTCCTCGCACTGCTGGGCACACACAGAGTCAGCCAAATTTCCTTCCAAGGGCAGAGCCCATCTGCAGCAGTGTTTGTGCTGTTCTGAGGAGCACAGAGGTTATTTTTCTCTGTTAAATGTCCTTATGGATGTGTCTACTGGAGCTTTGAGGCAGTGCTGGTGCTCTGTTTTCAGTAAGATCATGCCTTTACTTCCTCTGTGTCCACAGCATCCTTCTCATGGTTTTTGATGAGAATTTGACAATTTAAAATTTCATCTGCATCACACATTTTGGCTGCAAACCTTAGCCCAGCAAACCTCCTACCCTGCTCTTACACCCAAACCATGGGGGGAGATACATGCCCAAGGACCAGCCAAGCCAAGTCCTGCCCTGCTGCAGCTGCTGAGCTGTTCCCAGCAGGAGAAGGAAGATTCCAGCACAGATTTAGTCACCAACCCGTATGTGATTTGTAATCTTGTCCCAATCCCTTTTTTTCTGCTGGCAATTCTGGAAATTGCAGCTGTAAAACAATTGGCAAAGCTCAGGCTTCACTTGAAACTGTCATCTGTTAATTGATTACTTTTGTTGGGATGCAGCTGCTGTGTGACCACTCCTGGGTTCTAGGAACCACTGCTGGAGGTAGTTCAGCACTGGTGTACTTGACTTTGCATAAGTGGGATTGTTCCTCATCATTTCTCTGCTGCTACAGCTGATCTTCATGTCCTCAGTGCCCAAATGTCTTTTGTCATTCTGATCTTTTGTCCCTCTGCCTGGTGCCCAGGCTGCACATTGAGGGGGAGAGAGGTTCCCCCAGAAGGTGATGAGATAATCTTGTTCCTCTGCAGAGATGTTCAGCTCTGAACAAATAAGACAAAATTGTAAAGGCCTAGAGGTGGTCAGCAAACAGAGTCCAGAACCAAGGGCAGGGATAACATCTGACAGCTTTTTGGCCAGGGGTGTAGTGCCGGGTGCTGATCTGTGATCTTTTGGGAATAGTCTCCATCTCTGATCCTGTGGAGCTGCCAGTTCTCAGGGGAGGAGCTGCTGCTTCTTGCAGGTCCCAGTTGAGGAGGGGACCCTGCTTGGCCAACCACCCCCAGCAGAAGGGGAACCCATGACCTATGTGCAGGACCTGCATTTAAAAAAAACTCCTTGGAAGCACCAGGATGTCACTGTAAAACATGAAAGAAAGACTAAGGATATTAACATTTAAATATTTTAAAAGGCAAAAGCATAGAAAGCTTCATTGTCTAATTCTTACTTTTATAAGCTGTTACAATACAGACTTAACATGATTGGTGAATAGGAATGACACCTCTCTAATCCTATTGGCTAAACTAGAGAAACCAAAAAATACCACCTGGAGAAGGTTCTTTTGAGAAAGAATAATTGTTTCACAAGATTGTTTTGAGAAGACAACTTTGCTGAGAAATTTTCCCTTGGGAAAGAAGTTAGCAGCTGCTAGCAGGCTAAAAATTCTCTCAGACTCAGAAATACCAGGCCCACACCAGAGCCCTGCCTTCAGGTGTGTGCCATGTTCACCTGTGGGTGTGGATGCATTCCTTCTGCTGTCCTCTCTGCTGTCCCCTCTGCTGTCCCCTCCACCTTTCAACCTCTGTGACCTTGCAAGTGTGGCACAGTAAGGAGGGCTGAGTGCTGGGGCTGCTGTTGCTGCTCTTTCCTCTCTTTCAAGCCCAGCTGGATCCCTTTGCTCTCCTTTCCTCCCTGCACATCACATCCTAACATTTGCCCTGAAATTACAGAGCTGCTCAGAAGACATAATGATGAGAGCAGCACAGAAGTCCACACTGCTTTGTGAGTTTGTTTTCCCTGAGTGCCAGAGGACTGTAAAGCAGCACCAGGTACAGGCTGCAGACTGATTTCCTTTGGAGCACTGTGCCTGTGTGTCAGAGAAATCCTACTTTGAACCTGGATATTAGGGCTGTGAATGTGGCTGCTTCCTACTACTTCCCCACCTCCCTGCAGCACTGTGCCTTGTCACAGTGGGATGTGACATTAATCACTGCTGTACTTCACCTGGAGCCTCATTTAATAGGGTTTTGTTGAAGAAGTCAGAAAGCAAAACCCAGGTAGCTTTCCAATTACAAAATGCCTCAGTGATGTGCATCCCAGCTTAGCCAGCTTTTCTTCTTTTCTTCCCTCTTTTTCTTTTTTTTTTTTTTTTTTTTTAGCAAGGCATTTGGGTTTTTCACAGCACTTAATTGCCTTCATCAAGAGAGATGTTAATTGTCGGTAATCATTGCTTGTCCACATGAATGAGCAAGGAGAACCACACTATGCTGCTGAGGAGCCCGTGGGCTTGGCAGAAAAGCTCTAGGAATCACTTACTGAGGGAAGAAAAGCTCGTGTTGCTGCACCATTTGGTTTGCTTCCATTCCTTCATTTGTCTGAAATGTTTACTGAGCACAGCCATGCTTGCCTTGGAGGCTGGAACCAGGTAATTTTCCTCTCTTAACTCTCTTCCTTGCAACTCTCTGCTCTGGCCTCAGGAGTTGCAACACCAAGGAAGCAAAGTGGTGCTCACAGGTTCCATCAAGTTCAGATTTTGTGTGGTTAGGGTTTTTGGTTTTTTGGGGTTTTTTGGGTGATTCTGCCCCTCTGCTCAGGTGGGACCCCACCTGCAGAGCTGCCCCAGCACAGGGAGGATGTGGAGCTGCTGCAGAGAGCCCAGAGGAGGCCCCAGGATGAGCAGAGGGCTGGAGCAGCTCTGCTGGGAGGAAAGGCTGGCACAGCTGGGATTGTTCAGCCTAGCCAGGAGAAGCTTTGGGCTGAGCTCAGGGTGGCCTTGCAGGGCCTGAAGGAGCTGCAGGAACCCTGGAGAGAGACAATTCCCAAGGGCTGCAGGGACAGCACCCAGGGAATGGCTTCAAACTGAAAAATGACAAGTTTGGGTGGGATGTTGGGAAAAAATCCTTCCCTGGGAGGATGGGCAGGCCCTGGCCCAGGCTGCCCAGAGCAGCTGTGGCTGCCCCTGGATCCCTGGCAGTGTCCCAGGCCAGGTTGGACATTGGGGCTTGGAGCAGCCTGGGACAGTGGGAGGTGTCCCTGACTATGTCAGGGTAGGAATGAGATGATCTTTAAGGCCCCTTCCAACCCAAACATACCATGATTCTATGACAGTCACAGTACAGGTGACACCAATTTCACTGATCACAACAGACCAAAGCTTTTCTTTTCAGTGTTTTAATTTAAAAGAAATCACAGCTTTTGTGTAGCAATCCCACTTCTCTGCTCTGTACAGAAATTCCTTCCACAGGAAAGGTTTAATGATGGAAAACCAGACCTGAAACTTCTTGGATGCAGAAATACTTTGGGAATTAGAGGGCATTTGGGGTCACAGTCGCTGCTGCAGCCGAGGTCTGCTGGGGCTGGCATTGCCGGGAAGCCAATTAGGAAGGATTTTTGTCTGGTTACAGCAGCCTGGGGATAGCTTTAACCTGAGCTCAGCTGGCTCTGCTTCCCCAGGGAGAGCATTCCTGCTCTGGATAGTGCCAGCACACGTGTGCTGCCCATCCTCCTTCTCACCTGGCCCTTCACAGCTGGCTGCAGGGCCTTGAAGAGGCTCAGGGAGAGAGAGGGAATGGGTTTGCTAGGACAAGGAATTTTCTGGCTCTTTTTGCCACAGAGAATCAGACTTATCTCTGATGTGTGTCCTGGATTTACCAAATCCTCCAAAATTGTTGGGATAAACCCCTTCAAAATAGTCTTTTTAGTGTTAATGAGTTGGGCCTGACTGTTATTGGCTAGGGTTTGTGTTTCACCTCCACAGAAATAGACACAAAACTTTTTAATTTATCCATTTATAGCAAACAAGGAAATTAATGTTCCTCCTTCTGAATAGCTGTGCTGGTTTTGCAGGGCCAGGTTTTTGGTAGTGGGGGCCCCAAAGAGGAGGCGGCCGTGAGAAGCTGCTGGAAGCTTCTGCCATGTCCAGCAGAGCCAATCCCCGCTGCCTCTGAAGGTGGACACGCTGCTGACCAAGGCTGGGACAATGACGGTGGTGGGTAATAAGGCTCTAAGGCATTTAAAAAGAAAATCAAACAAAAGTGAGGCAGGAACAGTTTTTTCATGGCTATAGAAGAGGAGGACGTGAGAACACCTCAGGGAAAAAATGTGGACACATCAGTGTCAGTGGAGGAGGAGGGGCAGGAGGTGCTCCAGGCTCCAGAGCTGAGATTCCTCTACAGGCCGTGGTGATCACCATGGTGAAGCAGCTGTGCCCCTACAGAGCATGAGGATGCACGGGGGATAGAGATCCACCCATGAGGATCCACAGGCGCTGGTGCTGAGCAGTCGCTGCTCCCAGGGAACTCCCTGGGACTGAAGTGGAAAATCCATCAATGGCTCAGAGAGAGGAGAAAGGAAATGTGGAGACTCTGCTCTTGTGCATCAAACACTTTATTGGAAAATAGAAACTATTTGGTAATTACACTTATTTACTACAATTTATCTTATTTATGAAATTCTAAATTGTTCCCATTCTTCTTATTCTTACTATTCTGCTTCTTCGTTGCTTCTACATATTTTAACATTCTACCTATTATTACTCTTCTTCTCCTATGGATTCTAAAACTACTATTCCTATTACTACTATTCTTCTATAGCTTTTTAAATTCTTATTCCTCTTCTTCTATGGATTTTTGAATTCTTATTTCTGTTCCTCTTCTTCTTCTATAAATTGCTATAATCCTATTCCTAACACTACACTTATTCTTCTATGTATCTTTAAATTCTTCTTATTTGTCTTCTTAGTCTTTGTCACTGTCTTCACCTTTTTCATCTCCGTCTCCTTCATTGTTCTGGTCATCTTCTTTGACTTCATCGTCTTCATTGTCTTAGTCTTTGTCGATGTCATCTTCATGTTCATTGTTGTCTTCGGTGTCGTCTTCATCATTTCTGTGCCAGCACCGTCCTTTCCGTGCTCCTGTTCCCGCTCCCGCTGGTTCCCTGTTCCCATTGTTCAGGTTCCCGTGGGTGCCACAGCCCCGCAGGGAGGGCGGCTCTGCAGCAGTGGCTGCTGTCGGTGCCGTGCCCGTGCTACTCCTCGGGCCGTGGCGCCAGGCAGGAACAGCGGAACAGCCCCCGCAGTGCCCGCAGCGCCCGCCTGAAGCGGGAGGGACGTTTGCTGGGGGCACAGGGCTGGCCATGGAGGGGCTGGGCGGGAGAAGAGAGCCCCCCAAGCAGGGCTTGGCCTTGCAGGGGGGCAGGCCAGGCACAGAGCGGCCCTGGGCTGCACGGCTCTGCTGCCTGCTCCTCAACCCAGGCCTCACGAGGGACAGGCACGGGGAGCCCCTCTGCCTCAAAAACTCTCCATCTGTGCTCCCTGTCTTCTTCTGGGGGAAGCTCCAGGATACTGAGCTCATCCCACTCGTCCTCCTCCAGGGCCAACGGCTTCATCCACATGGCAGACTCACTCTTGACTTCTCGAGGCTCCTGCACCAGCTCTGGGTCATTGTCGTCTTCCCAGCTGGAGTGTGTGCAAGATCCATGGATATTCCTGTGAGACACGTCGTGGCCAAGGGATGCTTCCTCTTGGGAAGAAGCTTGGGCAATGTGTTCATTGCGGTCAGAGACTTCTTCCCAGCTGTTGACATCTCCCGGAGGCAGCTCCTGCTCGACGATTTCCTCCCTGTCTGAGAGTTCCAGGTTTTCTTCCCAGTTGGAGTGTTCTTGGCCGTTGTTGATTTTTCCATGAGACTTCTCCTCCTTCATGGGCTTATCCCAGTCTGACACTCCCTGGGACAGCTCTTTCTCTGAGCACTCTTCCCCCTGGGAGCCTCCTTGGGAGCTGTTCCTTTCTCCCTCAATCAGCTCTTCCTTGTGCTCACCATCCTCTGTGTCCGTGGGGCTGGGGGAGCTAGGCTCCTCATCCTCCTCCAACACGGGGCTCAAGCGCTTCTTCCAGGTGCTGAAGATAATTTTCTCTGCCAATGGGGACAGCTCTTGGACTATGTACTCTACCCCAGGAAACAGCTCGGGGTCAGAGTCCGAGTCATATTCCCCCTGGGACATGTCTGGGTCACTGGTGGAGTCCCAGGGACTGTCCCCGTCTGAGGCCTCCTCGGAGCTGCCTGGCTCTGCCCGCACTGCCCACGCCGCTGGCTCTGCTGGCTGCTGCTCACTGAGGCCTTCCAGCAGGGCGGGCCAGCGGCTCAGGGGTCTCTGTGGGGCCGGCCCCGGGCTCTGCTCCCTTCCACCTGTGGCTGCTTCTCCCATTTCCACCTCCGTGCACTGCTGCAGGTGCCGCTGTCCTTCCGGCTGCTGCTGGGATCCCGGGGTCTGCAGCAGGGCCTGGCACAGGATCTCACGGCTGAGGCGGTGGGACAGGAGCACCAGAACCGGGCTGGAGCCTGGGGGGCTCTCTGGGGCAGGGAGCGGGCTCTGTGTCCCCAGCAATGGCAGATCCTCGCCGGGCACAGGAGAGGCACTGGGCAGGGCAGGAGCTGCCTCAGCTGCCACCTCTGTGCCCTCAGGGCTGGGGGAGGTGGGCCCTACCGGGAAACAAGGCTGGGGCTTCTCACCCTCCTCCATGAATGGGCTCATGGATTTGTCCCCAGGGCTGGAGGCGACATCCTCCTCCCGCTGGGACAGCTTGTGGGCCATGTCACCAAAGGTCCCCTTGTCGTGCTCGATGTGTCACAGTGGCAGGCCTCACCTGAGCCCTGCTCCTGCTGAGGGCCTGGGCGTGGGGCCAGCTGGGCACAGGGCCTGGACACTGAGACTCCGGGGTGGCTTTGGTGGCTTTGACCTCGTCTTCTCTTGGCTCTGCGCCTGTGGCACAGACAAATCCCGGGAGTTGCTTCCTCCTCGCAGAGTAGCTCTCCTGGGACTGGGCACCCCGGGCCCTGCGCTGCCCCTAGAAACCCTCAGCCAGCCCGGGGCTCTCTGATGTCACAAGGGTCTCTGGCCACCACCACGGCCTGTGTCATAAAGCGCCCTGACACGGAGTGCCTGTGACATCAGTGGCCATCCTGGCAGCCCAAAATCAGCAGGGGGTGAGGCGGGCATGGGCCTGGAGGAGGCCCGGCCTTGGGGACTGTTTGGATTATGCAGGGCCTGGTTTTTGCTAGTGGCGGCCCCCCAGAGGAGGCGGCCGTGAGAAGCTGCTGGAAGCTTCTGCCGTGTCCGGCAGAGCCAATCCCCGCTGCCTCTGAAGGTGGACACGCTGCTGACCAAGGCTGGGCCAATGACAGTGGTGGGAATTCCTCTGCTATCATGTATTGAAGAAGAAAATCCAAAAGAGGTTGGGCAAGCACAGTTTCCTTGTAGCCAGAAAAGGAGAGGAGGTGAGAACACCTCAGGGAACAATGTCTACAGACGAGGGCCAGTACTGGAAGAGGGCCAGGAGGTGCTTAAGGTGCCAGAGCAGAGATTCCTCTACAGGCCATGGTGATCACCATGCTGAAGCAGCTGTGCCTCTGCAGCCTTGCAGCTCAGCCTCCTAGGATATTAAGTCTCAAGGTGTGGGGAACAACCTGTCCTACATGGACTGAGAACAACACAAATAAAATGACTTCTTGCACTGTCCTCAACTACCAGGAATTTAATACCATGTCTCTGAATCCCTTGGTTTATCACTGATCATTTCTTGGATTACCTGCATGTGTTACCTAAGCTGAAAGGGCAGCAGGTGCTTCTTCTCCATTGCAAGAAAAGATACAATATCTTTTGAAGAAACAGTACACCTTAGGAAAACCATGTGTATGAAAGCATGTCCATGACCCCTCTAGGATTGCCGCAGCAGCTTCACATGCTGACCTTGATCCTGGTGGTGGAAGCAGCACTGCTGATGGAGCCACGGAATCATTTAGGCTGGAAAAGCCCTTGGAGATCCAGCCCAAATAGTCTTGGCCGTGCTGGGGGCCTCCCCTGATCCAGCTCCCCCAAATGAACATGGATTTGAAATCCCACCAGGAATGAGGACTTCATACTTGCCCTGGGATGGAAACGCCTTTGCAGGCACTAATTGTTCCCAAGATCCAACCTGAGCTCTAAGCTGAATTGTTCCCAATATCCAACCTGAGCTGGAGGCCCTTCCCTCTCCTGCCATCCCTCATTCCCTGGGAGCAGAGCCCCATCCCAGCTGGCTCCAACCTTTCCAGGTGCCAGCTGGGAACTCTCCCACAGGCGCTGGGGCTGCATAGTCCCTGCCTGGAAAATCCATCCATGGCTCAGAGAGAGGAGAAAGGAAATCTGGACTCTCTGCTCTTGTGCATCAAAAATTTTATTGGAAAATAGAATCTATTTCCTAATATGACTTATTTACTCGAGTTTATCTTCATTGATGAACTTCTAAGTTATTCTTCTTATTCTCCTATTCTCACTATTCTGCTTCTTCTTTCTTCTTCTACATATATTCACATTCTACTTATTCTAGGGACTTAAAAATTCTTATTCCTATTTCTCTTCTTCTTCTATGTAATCTAAAATTCCTATTCTTACTTCTATTCTTCTTCTAAAGCTTCCTAAGTACTTATTCCTCTTCTTCTATGAATTCTAAAATTCTTATTCCTATTCCTCTTCTTATTCTATATACACTAAATTCTTACTCCTATCGCTACTCTGCTTCTTCTATGTATCTTTAAATTATTTTTCTTCCTCTTTGTGTTCGACATCTTGTAATTGTCTTCACCCTTTTATTCTCCATCTTCTTCACTGTCTTTTTGTCTTCTTTGTCTTGAACGTGTTTCTGGTATTCATCTTTGTCATTGCCTTCGTTGTCTTCATCTCTGTCATCTTTGTCGGGATCTTCATCATCCCTCTGTCACCTCCATTGTTTTCGTGCTCCTTTTCCCGTTGGTTCCCTGTTCCCATTGTCGAGGTTCCCGTGGGTGCCGCAGCCCCGCAGGGAGGGAGGCTCTGCAGCAATGGCTGCTGTCGGTGCCGTGCCCGTGCTACTCCTCGGGCCGTGGCGCCAGGCAGGAGCAGCGGAACAGCCCCCGCAGGGCCCGCAGCGCCCGCCGGAAGCGGGAGGGACGTTTGCTGGGGGCACAGGGCTGGCCATGGAGGGGCTGGGCGGGAGAAGAGAGCCCCCCGAGCAGGGCTTGGCCTTGCAGGGGGGCAGGCCAGGCACAGAGCGGCCCTGGGCTGCACGGCTCCGCTGCCTGCTCCTCAACCCACGCCTCACGAGGGATGGGCACCTGGAGCCCCTCGGCCTCAAAAACTCTCCGTCTGTGCTCCCTGTCTTCTTCTGGGGGAAGCTCCAGGACGCTCAGCTCATCCCAGTCATCTTCCTCCAGGGCCAAGGGCTTCATCCAGATGGCAGACTCACAGTTGACTTCTTGAGGATCATGCACCAGCTCTGGCTCGTTGTCGTCTTCCCAGCTGGAGTGTGTGCAAGATCCATGCGTATTCCTGTGGGACATGTTCTGGCCAAGAGACACTTCCTCTTGGGAAGGAGCTTGGGCAATGAGTTCTTGGCAGTCAGAGACTTCTTCCCAGCGGTTGACATCTCCCGGAGGCAGCTCCTGCTCGACGATTTCCTCCCTGTCTGAGAGTTCCAGGTTTCCTTCCCAGTTGGAGTGTTCTTGGCCGTTGTTGATTTTTCCATGAGACTTCTCCTCCTTCATGGGCTTATCCCAGTCTGACACTCCCTGGGACAGCTCTTTCTCTGAGCACTCTTCCCCCTGGGAGCCTCCTTGGGAGCTGTTCCTTTCTCCCTCAATCAGCTCTTCCTTGTGCTCACCATCCTCTGTGTCCGTGGGGCTGGGGGAGCTAGGCTCCTCATCCTCCTCCAACACGGGGCTCAAGCGCTTCTTCCAGGTGCTGAAGATAATTTTCTCTGCCAATGGGGACAGCTCTTGGACTATGTACTCTACCCCAGGAAACAGCTCGGGGTCAGAGTCCGAGTCATATTCCCCCTGGGACATGTCTGGGTCACTGGTGGAGTCCCAGGGACTGTCCCCGTCTGAGGCCTCCTCGGAGCTGCCTGGCTCTGCCCGCACTGCCCACGCCGCTGGCTCTGCTGGCTGCTGCTCACTGAGGCCTTCCAGCAGGGCGGGCCAGCGGCTCAGGGGTCTCTGTGGGGCCGGCCCCGGGCTCTGCTCCCTTCCACCTGTGGCTGCTTCTCCCATTTCCACCTCCGTGCACTGCTGCAGGTGCCGCTGTCCTTCCGGCTGCTGCTGGGATCCCGGGGTCTGCAGCAGGGCCTGGCACAGGATCTCACGGCTGAGGCGATGGGACAGGAGCACCAGAACCGGGCTGGAGCCTGGAGGGTTCTCTGGGGCAGGGAGCGGGCTCTGTGTCCCCAGCAATGGCAGATCCTCGCCGGGCACAGGAGAGGCACTGGGCAGGGCAGGAGCTGCCTCTGCTGCCACCTCTGTGCCCTCAGGGCTGGGGGAGGTGGGCCCTACCGGGAAACAAGGCTGGGGCTTCTCACCCTCCTCCATGAATGGGCTCATGGATTTGTCCCCAGGGCTGGAGGCGACATCCTCCTCCCGCTGGGACAGCTTGTGGGCCATGTCACCAAAGGTCCCCTTGTCGTGCTCGATGTGTCACAGTGGCAGGCCTCACCTGAGCCCTGCTCCTGCTGAGGGCCTGGGCGTGGGGCCAGCTGGGCACAGGGCCTGGACACTGAGACTCCGGGGTGGCTTTGGTGGCTTTGACCTCGTCTTCTCTTGGCTCTGCGCCTGTGGCACAGACAAATCCCGGGAGTTGCTTCCTCCTCGCAGAGTAGCTCTCCTGGGACTGGGCACCCCGGGCCCTGCGCTGCCCCTAGAAACCCTCAGCCAGCCCGGGGCTCTCTGATGTCACAAGGGTCTCTGGCCACCACCACGGCCTGTGTCATAAAGCGCCCTGACACGGAGTGCCTGTGACATCAGTGGCCATCCTGGCAGCCCAAAATCAGCAGGGGGTGAGGCGGGCATGGGCCTGGAGCAGGCCCGGCCTTGGGGACTGTTTGGATTATGCAGGGCCTGGTTTTTGCTAGTGGCGGCCCCCCAGAGGAGGCGGCCGTGAGAAGCTGCTGGAAGCTTCTGCCGTGTCCGGCAGAGCCAATCCCCGCTGCCTCTGAAGGTGGACACGCTGCTGACCAAGGCTGGGCCAATGACAGTGGTGGGAATTCCTCTGCTATCATGTATTGAAGAAGAAAATCCAAAAGAGGTTGGGCAAGCACAGTTTCCTTGTAGCCAGAAAAGGAGAGGAGGTGAGAACACCTCAGGGAACAATGTCTACAGACGAGGGCCAGTACTGGAAGAGGGCCAGGAGGTGCTTAAGGTGCCAGAGCAGAGATTCCTCTACAGGCCATGGTGATCACCATGCTGAAGCAGCTGTGCCTCTGCAGCCTTGCAGCTCAGCCTCCTAGGATATTAAGTCTCAAGGTGTGGGGAACAACCTGTCCTACATGGACTGAGAACAACACAAATAAAATGACTTCTTGCACTGTCCTCAACTACCAGGAATTTAATACCATGTATCTGAATCCCTTGGTTTATCACTGATCATTTTTTGGATGACCTGCATGTGTTACATAAGCTGGAAATTAAGGAATTTAATACCATACTACTCTTCTTCTTCTACAGGTCTCTAAATTATTTTTCTTCCGCTTTGTCTTCAACATCTTTGTCATCGTCTTCACCTTTTTAATCTCCATCTTCCTCAGTCGTTGTTGTCTTCTTTGTCTTCATCATCTTCCTAGTGGTCATCTTTCTCATTGCCTACACTGTCTTCATGTCTGTCGTCTTTCTTGCTGTCTTCTTCGCCTCTCTGCCAGCTCCGTCTTCTCAGCGCTCCTGTTCCCGCTCCCGCTGGTTCCCTGTTCCCGTCGTTCAGGGTCCCGTGGGTGCGGCAGCCCCGCAGGGAGGGCGGCTCTGCAGCAGTGGCTGCTGTCGGTGCCGTGCCCGTGCTACTCCTCGGGCCGTGGCGCCAGGCAGGAACAGCGGAACAGCCCCCGCAGCGCCCGCAGCGCCCGCCGGAAGCGGGAGGGACGTTTGCTGGGGGCACAGGGCTGGCCATGGAGGGGCTGGGCGGGAGAAGAGAGCCCCCCGAGCAGGGCTTGGCCTTGCAGGGGGGCAGGCCAGGCACAGAGCGGCCCTGGGCTGCACGGCCCCGCTGCCTGCTCCTCAACCCAGGCCTCACGAGGGACAGGCACCGGGAGCCCCTCTGCCTCAAAAACTCTCCGTCTGTGCTCCCTGTCTTCTTCTGGGGGAAGCTCCAGGACGCTCAGCTCATCCCAATCATCTTCCTCCAGGGCCAAGGGCTTCATCAAGAAGCTGGAGTCGCACCTGACTTCTCGAGGCTCCTGCACCAGCTCTGGGTCATTGTCGTCTTCCCAGCTGGAGTGTGTGCAAGAACCCTGGTTAGTCCCGTGGGACTCGTCGTGGCCAAGGGACACTTCCTCTTGGGAAGAAGCTTGGGCAATGTGTTCTTGGCAGTCAGAGACTTCTTCCCAGCTGTTGACATCTCTTGGAGGCAGCTCCTGCTCCACGAGTTCCTCCTTGTCTGAGAGTTCCAGGTATTCTTGCCAGTCGGAGTGTTCTTGGCAGTTGTTGATTTTTCTCTGGGACATCTCTTCCTTCATGTTCTTATCCCAGTCTGAGACTCCCTGGGACAGCTCTTGCTCTGTGTACTCTTCCCCCTGGGAGCCTCCTTGGGAGCTGTTCCTTTCTCCCTCAATCAGCTCTTCCTTGTGCTCACCATCCTCTGTGTCCGTGGGGCTGGGGGAGCTAGGCTCCTCATCCTCCTCCAACACGGGGCTCAAGCGCTTCTTCCAGGTGCTGAAGATAATTTCCTCCACCAATGGGGACAGCTCTTGGACTATGTACTCTACCCCAGGAAACAGCTCGGGGTCAGAGTCCGAGTCATATTCCCCCTGGGACATGTCTGGGTCACTGGAGGAGTCCCAGGGACTGTCCCCGTCCGAGGCCTCCTCGGAGCTGCCTGGCTCTGCCCGCACTGCCCATGCCGCTGGCTCTGCTGGCTGCTGCTCACTGAGGCCTTCCAGCAGGGCGGGCCAGCGGCTCAGGGGTCTCTGTGGGGCCGGCCCCGGGCTCTGCTCCCTTCCACCTGTGGCTGCTTCTCCCATTTCCACCTCCGTGCACTGCTGCAGGTGCCGCTGTCCTTCCGGCTGCTGCTGGGATCCCGCGGTCTGCAGCAGGGCCTGGCACAGGATCTCACGGCTGAGGCGATGGGACAGGAGCACCAGAACCGGGCTGGAGCCTTGGGGGCTCTCTGGGGCAGGGACCGGGCTCTGTGTCCCCAGCAATGGCAGATCCTTGTCGGGCACAGGAGAGGCGCTGGGCAGGGCAGGAGCTGCCTCTGCTGCCACCTCTGGGCCCTCGGGGCTGGGGGAGGTGGGCCCTACCGGGAAACAAGGCTGGGGCTTCTCATCCTCCTCCATGAAAGGGTTCAAGGGTTTGTCCCCAGGGCTGGAGGCAACATCCTCTTCCCGCTGGGACAGCTTGTGGGCCATGTCACCAAAGGTCCCCTTGTCGTGCTCGATGTGTCACAGTGGCAGGCCTCACCTGAGCCCTGCTCCTGCTGAGGGCCTGGGCGTGTGGCCAGCTGGGCACAGGGCCGGGACACCGAGACTCCGGGGTGGCTTTGGTGGCTTTGACCTCGTCTTCTCTTGGCTCTGCGCCTGTGGCACAGAGAGATCCCGGAGTTGCTTCCTCCTCGCAGAGTAGCTCTCCTGGGACTGGGCACCCCGGGCCCTGCGCTGCCCCTAGAAACCCTCAGCCAGCCCGGGGCTCTCTGATGTCACAAGGGTCTCTGGCCACCACCACGGCCTGTGTCATAAAGGGCCCTGACACGGAGTGCCTGTGACATCAATGGCCATCCTGGCACCCCAAAATCAGCAGGGGGAGCTGGGAACGGGCCTGGAGCAGGCCCGGCTTTAGGGAATCTTTGGGTTTTGCAGGGCCTGGTTTTTGATAGTGGCGGCCCCCCAGAGGAGGCGGCCGTGAGAAGCTGCTGGAAGCTTCTGCCATGTCCGGCAGAGCCAATCCCCGCTGCCTCTGAAGGTGGACACGCTGCTGACCAAGGCTGGGCCAATGACAATGGTGGGAATTCCTCTGCTATCATGTATTGAAGAAGAAAATCCAAAAGAGGTGATGCAAGCACAGTTTCCTTGTAGCCAGAAAAGGAGAGGAGGTGAGAACACCTCAGGGAAACAATGTCGACACACCAGGGCCAGTGCAGGAGGAGGGCCAGGAGGTGCTTAAGGTGCCAGAGCAGAGATTCCTCTCCAGGCCGTGGTGATCACCATGCTGAAGCAGCTGTGCCCCTGCAGCTTTGCAGCTCAGCCTCCTAGGATCTTCAGCCTCAAGGCGTGGGGAACAACCTATCCTACATGAACTGAGAACAACACAAATAAAATGACTTCTTGCACTGTCCTCAACTACCAGGGATTTATTACCATGTCTCTGAATCCCTTGGTTTATCACTGATCATTTTTTGGATTACCTGCATGTGTTACATAAGCTGAAAGGACAGCAGGTGCTTCTTCTCCCTTGCAATCATAGATACAATATCTTTTGAAGAAACAGTACACCTTAGGAAAACCATGTGTATGAAAGCATGTCCATGACCCCACAGGAGCTTCACATGCTGACCTTGATCCTGGTGGTGGAAGCAGCACTGCTGATGGAGCCACGGAATCATTTAGGCTGGAAAAGCCCTTGGAGATCCAGCCCAAATAGTCTTAGCCGTGCTGGGGGCCTCTCCTGATCCAGCTCCCCCAAATGAACATGGATTTGAAATCCCACCAGGAATGAGGACTTCATTCTTGCTCTGGGATGGAAAACCCTTTGCAGGCACTAATTGTTCCCAAGATCCAACCTGAGCCTCGCCTGGCACAGCTGGAGGCCCTTCCCTCTCCTGCCATCCCTCATTCCCTGGGAGCAGAGCCCCATCCCAGCTGGCTCCAACCTTTCCAGATTCCAGCTGGGAACTCTCCCACAGGCACTGGGGCTGCATAGTCCCTGCCTGGAAAATCCATCCATGGCTCAGAGAGAGGAGAAAGGAAATCTGGACTCTCTGCTCTTGTGCATCAAAAATTTTATTGGAAAATAGAATCTATTTCCTAATATGACTTATTTGCTAGAGTTTATCTTCATTGGTGGACTTCTAAGTTATTCTTCTTATTCTTCTTATTCTCAAATTGCCGCTTCTTCTTTCTTCTTCTACATATTTTCACATTCTACTTATTCTAATTCTTCTTCTGCTAGGGACTTAAAAATTCTTATTCCTATTTCTCTTCTTACTTCTATGTAATCTAAAATTCTTATTCTTATTTCTATTCTTCTTCTAAAGCTTCCTAAGTACTTATTCCTCTTCTTCTATGAATTCTAAAATTCTTATTCTTATTCCGCCTCCTATTCTATGTACACTAAATTCTTACTCCTATCACTACTCTTCTTCTTCTACAGGTCTCTAAATTATTTTTCTTCCTCTTTGTGTTCAACATTTTTATAATTGTCTTCACCCTTTTCTTCTCCATCTTCTTCACTGTCTATTTGTCTTCTTTGTCTTGAACATCTTTCTGGTATTCATCTTTGTCATTGCCTTCGTTGTCTTCACCTCTGTCATCTTTGTCGGCGTCTTCAGCATCCCTCTGTCACCTCCATCGTTTCCGTGCTCCTGTTCCCGTTGGTTCCCTGTTCCCATCATTCAGGGTCCCGTGGGTGCGGCAGCCCCGCAGGGAGGGCGGCTCTGCAGCGGTGGCTGCTGTCGGTGCCGTGCCCGTGCTACTCCTCGGGCCGTGGCGCCAGGCAGGAGCAGCGGAACAGCCCCCGCAGGGCCCGCAGCGCCCGCCTGAAGCGGGAGGGACGTTTGCTGGGGGCACAGGGCTGGCCATGGAGGGGCTGAGCGGGAGAAGAGAGCCCCCCGAGCAGGGCTTGGCCTTGCAGGGGGGCAGGCCAGGCACAGAGCGGCCCTGGGCTGCACGGCTCCGCTGCCTGCTCCTCAACCCAGGCCTCACGAGGGATGGGCACCTGGAGCCCCTCTGCCTCAAAAACTCTCCGTCTGTGCTCCCTGTCTTCTTCTGGGGGAAGTTCCAGGACACTCAGGTCATCCCAATCATCTTCCTCCGGGGCCAAGGGCTTCATCCGGATGGCAGACTCACAGCTGACTTCTCGAGGCTCCTGCACCAGCTCTGGGTCGTTGTTGTCTTCCCAGCTGAACTGTGTGCAAGAACCTTGGTTATTCCCGTGGGACTCGTGGCCAAGGGACACTTCCTCTTGGGAAGAAGCTTGGGCAATGTGTTCTTCGCGGTCAGAGACTTCTTCCCAGCTGTTGACATCTCTTGGAGGCAGCTCCTGCTCCACGATTTCCTCCCTGTCTGAGAGTTCCGGGTATTCTTCCCAGTTGGAGTGTTCTTGGCAGTTGTTGATTTTTCCATGGGATTTCTCTTCCTCCGTGTGCTCATGCCAGTCTGACACTCCCTGGGACAGCTCTTGCTCTGTGCGCTCTTCCCCCTGGGAGCCTCCTTGGGAGCTGTTCCTTCCTCCCTGAACCAGCTCTTCCTTGTGCTCACCATCCTCTGTGTCCGTGGGGCTGGGGGAGCTAGGCTCCTCATCCTCCTCCAACACGGGGCTCAAGCGTTTCTTCCAGGTGCTGAAGATAATTTTCTCTGCCAATGGGGACAGCTCTTGGACTATGTACTCTACACCAGGAAACAGCTCGGGGTCAGAGTCCGAGTCATATTCCCCCTGGGACATGTCTGGGTCACTGGAGGAGTCCCAGGGACTGTCCCCGTCCGAGGCCTCCTCGGAGCTGCCTGGCTCTGCCCGCACTGCCCATGCCGCTGGCCCTGGCTGCTGCTCACTGAGGCCTTCCAGCAGGGCGGGCCAGCGGCTCAGGGGTCTCTGTGGGGCCGGCCCCGGGCTCTGCTCCCTTCCACCTGTGGCTGCTTCTCCCATTTCCACCTCCGTGCACTGCTGCAGGTGCCGCTGTCCTTCCGGCTGCTGCTGGGATCCCGGGGTCTGCAGCAGGGCCTGGCACAGGATCTCACGGCTGAGGCGATGGGACAGGAGCACCAGAACCGGGCTGGAGCCTGGGGGGCTCTCTGGGGCAGGGAGCGGGCTCTGTGTCCCCAGGCAATGGCAGCTCCTTGTCGGGCACAGGAGAGGCGCTGGGCAGGGCAGGAGCTGCCTCTGCTGCCACCTCTGGGCCCTCGGGGCTGGGGGAGGTGGGCCCTACCGGGAAACAAGGCTGGGGCTTCTCACCCTCCTCCATGAATGGGCTCATGGATTTTTCCACAGGGCTGGAGGCGACATCCTCCTCCCGCTGGGACAGCTTGTGGGCCATGTCACCAAAGGTCCCCTTGTCGTACTCGATGTGTAACAGTGGCAGGCCTCACCTGAGCCCTGCTCCTGCTGAGGGCCTGGGCGTGCGGCCAGCTGAACACAGGGCCTGGACCCTGAGACTCCGGGGTGGCTTTGGTGGCTTTGACGTCGTCTTCTGTTGGCTCTGGGCCTGTGGAACAGACAGATCCTGGGAGTTGCTTCCTCCTCGCAGAGTAGCTCTCCTGGGACTGGGCACCCCGGGCCTTGCGCTGCCCCTAGAAACCCTCAGCCAGCCCGGGGCTCTCTGATGTCACAAGGGTCTCTGGCCACCACCATGGCCTGTGTCATAAAGGGCCCCGACACGGAGTGCCTGTGACATCAATGGCCATCCTGGCAGCCCAAAATCAGCAGGGGGTGAGGCGGGCACGGGCCTGGAGCAGGACCCGGCCTTTAGGGAATCTTTGGGTTATGCAGGGCCTGGTTTTTGGCTAGGTGGCGGGCCCCACAGAGGAGGCGGCCTGTGAGAAGCTGCTGGAAGCTTCTGCCATGTCCGGCAGAGCCAATCCCCGCTGCCTCTGAAGGTGGACACGCTGCTGACCAAGGCTGGGCCAATGACAGTGGTGGGAATTCCTCTGCTATCATGTATTGAAGAAGAAAATCCAAAAGAGGTGATGCAAGCACAGTTTCCTTGTAGCCAGAAAAGGAGAGGAGGTGAGAACACCTCAGGGAAACAATGTCGACACACCAGGGCCAGTGCAGGAGGAGGGCCAGGAGGTGCTTAAGGTGCCAGAGCAGAGATTCCTCTCCAGGCCGTGGTGATCACCATGCTGAAGCAGCTGTGCCCCTGAAGCTTTGCAGCTCAGCCTCCTAGGATATTAAGGCTCAAGGCGTGGGGAACAACCTATCCTACATGAACTGAGAACAACACAAATAAAAATGACTTCTTGCACTGTCCTCAACTACCAGGGATTTATTACCATGTCTCTGAATCCCTTGGTTTATCACTGATCATTTCTTGGATTACCTGATTGTGTTACATATGCTGAAAGACAGCAGGAGGTGCTTCTTCTCCATTGCAAGAATAGATACAATATCTTTTGAAGAAACAGTACACCTTAGGAAAACCATGTGTATGAAAGCATGTCCATGACCCCTCGGGGATTGCCGCAGCAGCTTCACATGCTGACCTTGATCCTGGTGCTGGAAGCAGCTCTGCTGATGGAGCCACGGAATCATTTAGGCTGGAAAAGCCCTTGGAGATCCAGCCCAAATAGTCTTGGTCATGCTGGGGGCCTCCCCTGATCCAGCTCCCCCAAATGAACATGGACTGGAAATTCCACCAGGATTGAGGACTTCATTTCTTGCCCTGGGATGGAAAACCCTTTGCAGGCACTAATTGTTCCCAATATCCAACCTGAGCTGGAGGCCCTTCCCTCTCCTGCCATCCCTCATTCCCTGGGAGCAGAGCCCCATCCCAGCTGGCTCCAACCTTTCCAGGTGCCAGCTGGGAACTCTCCCGCAGGCACTGGGGCTGCATAGTCCCTGCCTGGAAAATCCATCCATGGCTCAGAGAGAGGAGAAAGGAAATCTGGACTCTCTGCTCTTGTGCATCAAAAATTTTATTGGAAAATAGAATCTATTTCCTAATATGACTTATTTACTAGAGTTTATCTTCATTGATGGACTTCTAAGTTATTCTTCTTATTCTTCTTATTCTCACTATTCCGCTTCTTCTTTCTTCTTCTACATATTATCACATTCTACTTATTCTAATTCCTCTTCTCCTAGGGACTTAAAAATTCTTATTCCTATTTCTCTTCTTACTTCTATGTAATCTAAAATTCTTATTCTTACTTCTATTCTTACTTCTAAAGCTTCCTAAGTACTTATTCCTCTTCTTCTATTGAATTCTAAAATTCTTATTCTTATTCCGCCTCCTATTCTATGTACACTAAATTCTTACTCCTATCACTACTCTTCTTCTTCTACAGGTCTCTAAATTATTTTTCTTCCTCTTTGTGTTCAACATTTTTTATAATTGTCTTCACCCTTTTCTTCTCCATCTTCTTCACTGTCTATTTGTCTTCTTTGTCTTGAACATCTTTCTGGTATTCATCTTTGTCATTGCCTTCGTTGTCTTCACCTCTGTCATCTTTGTCGGCGTCTTCAGCATCCCTCTGTCACCTCCATCGTTTCCGTGCTCCTGTTCCCGCTGGTTCCCTGTTCCCATCATTCAGGGTCCCGTGGGTGCGGCAGCCCCGCAGGGAGGGCGGCTCTGCAGCGGTGGCTGCTGTCGGTGCCGTGCCCGTGCTACTCCTCGGGCCGTGGCGCCAGGCAGGAGCAGCGGAACAGCCCCCGCAGGGCCCGCAGCGCCCGCCGGAAGCGGGAGGGACGTTTGCTGGGGGCACAGGGCTGGCCATGGAGGGGCTGGGCGGGAGAAGAGAGCCCCCCCGAGCAGGGCTTGGCCTTGCAGGGGGGCAGGCCAGGCACAGAGCGGCCCTGGGCTGCACGGCTCCGCTGCCTGCTCCTCAACCCAGGCCTCACGAGGGATGGGCACCTGGAGCCCCTCTGCCTCAAAAACTCTCCGTCTGTGCTCCCTGTCTTCTTCTGGGGGAAGTTCCAGGACACTCAGGTCATCCCAATCATCTTCCTCCGGGGCCAAGGGCTTCATCCGGATGGCAGACTCACAGCTGACTTCTCGAGGCTCCTGCACCAGCTCTGGCTCGTTGTCGTCTTCCCAGCTGAACTGTGTGCAAGAACCTTGGTTATTCCCGTGGGACTCGTCGTGGCCAAGGGACGCTCCCTCTTGGGAAGAAGCTTGGGCAATGTGTTCTTCGCGGTCAGAGACTTCTTCCCAGCTGTTGACATCTCCCGGAGGCAGCTTCTGCTCCACGATTTCCTCCCTGTCTGAGAGTTCCGGGTATTCTTCCCAGTTGGAGTGTTCTTGGCAGTTGTTGATTTTTCCATGGGATTTCTCTTCCTCCGTGTGCTCATGCCAGTCTGACACTCCCTGGGACAGCTCTTGCTCTGTGCGCTCTTCCCCCTGGGAGCCTCCTTGGGAGCTGTTCCTTCCTCCCTGAACCAGCTCTTCCTTGTGCTCACCATCCTCTGTGTCCGTGGGGCTGGGGGAGCTAGGCTCCTCATCCTCCTCCAACACGGGGCTCAAGCGTTTCTTCCAGGTGCTGAAGATAATTTTCTCTGCCAATGGGGACAGCTCTTGGACTATGTACTCTACCCCAGGAAACAGCTCGGGGTCAGAGTCCGAGTCATATTCCCCCTGGGACATGTCTGGGTCACTGGAGGAGTCCCAGGGACTGTCCCCATCCGAGGCCTCCTCGGAGCTGCCTGGCTCTGCCCGCACTGCCCATGCCGCTGGCTCTGGCTGCTGCTCACTGAGGCCTTCCAGCAGGGCGGGCCAGCGGCTCAGGGGTCTCTGTGGGGCCGGCCCCGGGCTCTGCTCCCTTCCACCTGTGGCTGCTTCTCCCATTTCCACCTCCGTGCACTGCTGCAGGTGCCGCTGTCCTTCCGGCTGCTGCTGGGATCCCGGGGTCTGCAGCAGGGCCTGGCACAGGATCTCACGGCTGAGGCGATGGGACAGGAGCACCAGAACCGGGCTGGAGCCTGGGGGGGCTCTCTGGGGCAGGGAGCGGGCTCTGTGTCCCCAGTGATGGCAGCTCCTTGTCGGGCACAGGAGAGGCGCTGGGCAGGGCAGGAGCTGCCTCTGCTGCCACCTCTGGGCCCTCGGGGCTGGGGGAGGTGGGCCCTACCGGGAAATAAGGCTGGGGCTTCTCATCCTCCTCCGTGATAGGGTTCAAGGGTTTGTCCCCAGGGCTGGAGGCGACATCCTCCTCCCGCTGGGACAGCTTGTGGGCCATGTCACCAAAGGTCCCCTTGTCGTGCTCGATGTGTAACAGTGGCAGGCCTCACCTGAGCCCTGCTCCTGCTGAGGGCCTGGGCGTGTGGCCAGCTGAACACAGGGCCGGGACACCGAGACTCCGGGGTGGCTTTGGTGGCTTTGACCTCGTCTTCTGTTAAGGCTCTGCGCCTGTGGCACAGAGAGATCCCGGAGTTGCTTCCTCCTCGCAGAGTAGCTCTCCTGGGACTGGGCACCCCGGGCCCTGCGCTGCCCCTAGAAACCCTCAGCCAGCCCGGGGCTCTCTGATGTCACAAGGGTCTCTGGCCACCACCATGGCCTGTGTCATAAAGGGCCCTGACACAGAGTGCCTGTGACATCAATGGCCATCCTGGCACCCCAAAATCAGCAGGGGGAGCTGGGAACGGGCCTGGAGCAGGCCCGGCTTTAGGGAATCTTTGGGTTTTGCAGGGCCTGGTTTTTGCTAGTGGCGGCCCCACAGAGGAGGCGGCCGTGAGAAGCTGCTGGAAGCTTCTGCCATGTCCGGCAGAGCCAATCCCCGCTGCCTCTGAAGGTGGACACGCTGCTGACCAAGGCTGGGCCAATGACAGTGGTGGGAATTCCTCTGCTATCATGTATTGAAGAAGAAAATCCAAAAGAGGTGATGCAAGCACAGTTTCCTTGTAGCCAGAAAAGGAGAGGAGGTGAGAACACCTCAGGGAAACAATGTCGACACACCAGGGCCAGTGCAGGAGGAGGGCCAGGAGGTGCTTAAGGTGCCAGAGCAGAGATTCCTCTCCAGGCCGTGGTGATCACCATGCTGAAGCAGCTGTGCCCCTGCAGCTTTGCAGCTCAGCCTCCTAGGATATTAAGGCTCAAGGCGTGGGGAACAACCTATCCTACATGGACTGAGAACAACACAAATAAAATGACTTCTTGCACTGTCCTCAACTACCAGGAATTTATTACCATGTCTCTGAATCCCTTGGTTTATCACTGATCATTTTTTGGATTACCTGCATGTGTTACATAAGCTGAAAGGACAGCAGGTGCTTCTTCTCCATTGCAAGAATAGATACAATATCTTTTGAAGAAACAGTACACCTTAGGAAAACCATGTGTATGAAAGCATGTCCATGACCCCTCGGGGATTGCCGCAGCAGCTTCACATGCTGACCTTGATCCTGGTGCTGGAAGCAGCACTGCTGATGGAGCCACGGAATCATTTAGGCTGGAAAAGCCCTTGGAGATCCAGCCCAAATAGTCTTGGCCGTGCTGGGGGCCTCCCCTGATCCAGCTCCCCCAAATGAACATGGATTTGAAATCCCACCAGGATTGAGGACTTCATTCTTGCCCTGGGATGGAAAACCCTTTGCACGCACTAATTGTTCCCAATATCCAAGCTGAGCTCTAAGCTAAATTGTTCCCAATATCCAACCTGAGCTGGAGGCCCTTCCCTCTCCTGCCATCCCTCATTCCCTGGGAGCAGAGCCCCATCCCAGCTGGCTCCAACCTTTCCAGATTCCAGCTGGGAACTCTCCCACAGGCACTGGGGCTGCATAGTCCCTGCCTGAAAAATCCATCCATGGCTCAGAGAGAGGAGAAAGGAAATCTGGACTCTCTGCTCTTGTGCATCAAAAATTTTATTGGAAAATAGAATCTATTTCCTAATATGACTTATTTGCTAGAGTTTATCTTCATTGGTGGACTTCTAAGTTATTCTTCTTATTCTCCTATTCTCACTATTCTGCTTCTTCTTTCTTCTTCTACATATTTTCACATTCTACTTATTCTAATTCTTCTTCTGCTAGGGACTTAAAAATTCTTATTCCTATTTCTCTTCTTACTTCTATGTAATCTAAAATTCCTTATTCTTACTTCTATTCTTCTTCTAAAGCTTCCTAAGTACTTATTCCTCTTCTTCTATGAATTCTAAAATTCTTATTCTTATTCCGCCTCCTATTCTATGTACACTAAATTCTTACTCCTATCACTACTCTTCTTCTTCTACAGGTCTCTAAATTATTTTTCTTCCTGTTTGTGTTCAACATCTTTATAATTGTCTTCACCCTTTTCTTCTCCATCTTCTTCACTGTCTATTTGTCTTCTTTGTCTTGAACATCTTTCTGCTATTCATCTTTGTCATTGCCTTTGTTGTCTTCACCTCTGTCATCTTTGTCGGCGTCTTCATCATCCCTCTGTCACCTCCATCGTTTCCGTGCTCCTGTTCCCGCTGGTTCCCGGTTCCCGTCGTTCAGGGTCCCGTGGGCGCGGCAGCCCCGCAGGGAGGGCGGCTCTGCAGCAGTGGCTGCTGTCGGTGCCGTGCCCGTGCTACTCCTCGGGCCGTGGCGCCAGGCAGGAACAGCGGAAGAGCCCCCGCAGTGCCCGCAGCGCCCGCCTGAAGCGGGAGGGACGTTTGCTGGGGGCACAGGGCTGGCCATGGAGGGGCTGGGCGGGAGAAGAGAGCCCCCCGAGCAGGGCTTGGCCTTGCAGGGGGGCAGGCCAGGCACAGAGCGGCCCTGGGCTGCACGGCTCCGCTGCCTGCTCCTCAACCCAGGCCTCACGAGGGATGGGCACCTGGAGCCCCTCTGCCTCAAAAACTCTCCGTCTGTGCTCCCTGTCTTCTTCTGGGGGAAGTTCCAGGACACTCAGGTCATCCCAATCATCTTCCTCCGGGGCCAAGGGCTTCATCCGGATGGCAGACTCACAGCTGACTTCTCGAGGCTCCTGCACAAGCTCTGGCTCGTTGTCGTCTTCCCAGCTGAACTGTGTGCAAGAACCTTGGTTATTCCCGTGGGACTCGTCGTGGCCAAGGGACGCTCCCTCTTGGGAAGAAGCTTGGGCAATGTGTTCTTCGCGGTCAGAGACTTCTTCCCAGCTGTTGACATCTCCCGGAGGCAGCTTCTGCTCCACGATTTCCTCCCTGTCTGAGTGTTCCGGGTATTCTTCCCAGTTGGAGTGTTCTTGGCAGTTGTTGATTTTTCCATGGGATTTCTCTTCCTCCGTGTGCTCATGCCAGTCTGACACTCCCTGGGACAGCTCTTGCTCTGTGCGCTCTTCCCCCTGGGAGCCTCCTTGGGAGCTGTTCCTTCCTCCCTGAACCAGCTCTTCCTTGTGCTCACCATCCTCTGTGTCCATGGGGCTGGGGGAGCCAGGCTCCTCATCCTCCTCCAACACGGGGCTCAAGCGCTTCTTCCAGGTGCTGAAGATAATTTTCTCTGCCAATGGGGACAGCTCTTGGACTATGTACTCTACCCCAGGAAACAGCTCGGGGTCAGAGTCCGAGTCATATTCCCCCTGGGACATGTCTGGGTCACTGGAGGAGTCCCAGGGACTGTCCCCGTCCGAGGCCTCCTCGGAGCTGCCTGGCTCTGCCCGCACTGCCCACGCCGCTGGCTCTGGCTGCTGCTCACTGAGGCCTTCCAGCAGGGCGGGCCAGCGGCTCAGGGGTCTCTGTGGGGCCGGCCCCGGGCTCTGCTCTCTTCCACCTGTGGCTGCTTCTCCCATTTCCACCTCCGTGCACTGCTGCAGGTGCCGCTGTCCTTCCGGCTGCTGCTGGGATCCCGGGGTCTGCAGCAGGGCCTGGCACAGGATCTCACGGCTGAGGCGGTGGGACAGGAGCACCAGAACCGGGCTGGAGCCTGGGGGGCTCTCTGGGGCAGGGAGCGGGCTCTGTGTCCCCAGCAATGGCAGATCCTCGCTGGGCACAGGAGAGGCACTGGGCAGGGCAGGAGCTGCCTCAGCTGCCACCTCTTGGCCCTCGGGGCTGGGGGAGCCGGGCCCCACCAGTAAACAAGGCTGGGGCTTCTCACCCTCCTCCATGAATGGGCTCATGGATTTTTCCACAGGGCTGGAGGCGACATCCTCCTCCCGCTGGGACAGCTTGTGGGCCATGTCACCAAAGGTCCCCTTGTCGTACTCGATGTGTAACAGTGGCAGGCCTCACCTGAGCCCTGCTCCTGCTGAGGGCCTGGGCGTGCGGCCAGCTGAACACAGGGCCGGGACACCGAGACTCCGGGGTGGCTTTGGTGGCTTTGACGTCGTCTTCTGTTGGCTCTGCGCCTGTGGAACAGACAGATCCCGGGAGTTGCTTCCTCCTCGCAGAGTAGCTCTCCTGGGACTGGGCACCCCGGGCCTTGCGCTGCCCCTAGAAACCCTCAGCCAGCCCGGGGCTCTCTGATGTCACAAGGGTCTCTGGCCACCACCATGGCCTGTGTCATAAAGGGCCCCGACACGGAGTGCCTGTGACATCAATGGCCATCCTGGCAGCCCAAAATCAGCAGGGGGTGAGGCGGGCATGGGCCTGGAGCAGACCCAGCCTTGGGGACTGTTTGGGTTATGCAGGGCCTGGTTTTTGGTGGTGGGGGCCCCACAGAGGAGGCGGCTGTGAGAAGCTGCTGGAAGCTTCTGCCATGTCCGGCAGAGCCAATCCCCGCTGCCTCTGAAGGTGGACACGCTGCTGACCAAGGCTGGGCCAATGACAGTGGTGGGAATTCCTCTGCTATCATGTATTGAAGAAGAAAATCCAAAAGAGGTTGGGCAAGCACAGTTTCCTTGTAGCCAGAAAAGGAGAGGAGGTGAGAACACCTCAGGGAAACAATGTCGACACACCAGGGCCAGTGCAGGAGGAGGGCCAGGAGGTGCTTAAGGTGCCAGAGCAGAGATTCCTCTCCAGGCCGTGGTGATCACCATGCTGAAGCAGCTGTGCCCCTGCAGCTTTGCAGCTCAGCCTCCTAGGATCTTCAGCCTCAAGGCGTGGGGAACAACCTATCCTATATGGACTGAGAACAACGCAAATAAAAATGACTTCTTGCACTGTCCTCAACTACCAGGGATTTAATACCATGTCTCTGAATACCTGGGTTTATCACTGATCATTTCTTGTATTACCTGCATGTGTTACATAAGTTGAAAAAAGCAGGAGGTGCTTCTTCTCCATTGCAAGAATAGATACAATATCTTTTGAAGAAACAGTACACCTTAGGAAAACCATGTGTATGAAAGCATGTCCATGACCCCTCGGGGATTGCCGCAGCAGCTTCACATGCTGACCTTGATCCTGGTGCTGGAAGCAGCTCTGCTGATGGAGCCACGGAATCATTTAGGCTGGAAAAGCCCTTGGAGATCCAGCCCAAATAATCTTGGTCATGCTGGGGGCCTCCCCTGATCCAGCTCCCCCAAATGAACATGGACTGGAAATTCCACCAGGATTGAGGACTTCATACTTGCCCTGGGATGGAAAACCCTTTGCAGGCACTAATTGTTCCCAATATCCAACCTGAGCCTCGCCTGGCACAGCTGGAGGCCCTTCCCTCTCCTGCCATCCCTCATTCCCTGGGAGCAGAGCCCCATCCCAGCTGGCTCCAACCTTTCCAGGTGCCAGCTGGGAACTCTCCCGCAGGCACTGGGGTTGCATAGTCCCTGCCTGGAAAATCCATCCATGGCTCAGAGAGAGGAGAAAGGAAATCTGGACTCTCTGCTCTTGTGCATCAAAAATTTTATTGGAAAATAGAATCTATTTCCTAATATGACTTATTTACTAGAGTTTATCTTCATTGATGGACTTCTAAGTTATTCTTCTTATTCTTCTTATTCTCAAATTGCCGCTTCTTCTTTCTTCTTCTACATATTTTCACATTCTACTTATTCTAATTCTTCTTCTGCTAGGGACTTAAAAATTCTTATTCCTATTTCTCTTCTTACTTCTATGTAATCTAAAATTCTTATTCTTACTTCTATTCTTCTTCTAAATCTTCCTAAGTACTTATTCCTCTTCTTCTATTGATTCTAAAATTCTTATTCCTATTCCTCTTCTTATTCTATAGACACTACATTCTTATTCCTATCACTACTCTTCTTCTTCTACGGGTCTCTAAATTATTTTTCTTCCTCTTTGTCTTCAACATCTTTGTCATCGTCTTCACCTTTTTAATCTCCATCTTCTTCACTGTCTTTGTTGTCTTCTTTGTCTTGCATCATCTTCCTGGTAGTCATCTTTCTCATTGCCTTACACTTGTCTTCACTGTGTGTCGTCTTTGTTGCTGTCTTCATCGCCTCTCTGCCAGCTCCGTCTTCTCAGCGCTCCTGTTCCCGCTGCCGCTGGTTCCCTGGTCCTGTCGTTCACAGTCCTGTGGGTGCGGCAGCCCCGCAGGGAGGGCGGCTCTGCAGCAGTGGCTGCTGTCGGTGCCGTGCCCGTGCTACTCCTCGGGCCGTGGCGCCAGGCAGGAGCAGCGGAACAGCCCCCGCAGTGCCCGCAGCGCCCGCCTGAAGCGGGAGGGACGTTTGCTGGGGGCACAGGGCTGGCCATGGAGGGGCTGGGCGGGAGAAGAGAGCCCCCCCGAGCAGGGCTTGGCCTTGCAGGGGGGCAGGCCAGGCACAGAGCGGCCCTGGGCTGCACGGCTCCGCTGCCTGCTCCTCAACCCAGGCCTCACGAGGGATGGGCACCTGGAGCCCCTCTGCCTCAAAAACTCTCCGTCTGTGCTCCCTGTCTTCTTCTGGGGGAAGTTCCAGGACACTCAGGTCATCCCAATCATCTTCCTCCGGGGCCAAGGGCTTCATCCGGATGGCAGACTCACAGCTGACTTCTCGAGGCTCCTGCACAAGCTCTGGCTCGTTGTCGTCTTCCCAGCTGAACTGTGTGCAAGAACCTTGGTTATTCCCGTGGGACTCGTCGTGGCCAAGGGACGCTCCCTCTTGGGAAGAAGCTTGGGCAATGTGTTCTTCGCGGTCAGAGACTTCTTCCCAGCTGTTGACATCTCCCGGAGGCAGCTTCTGCTCCACGATTTCCTCCCTGTCTGAGTGTTCCGGGTATTCTTCCCAGTTGGAGTGTTCTTGGCAGTTGTTGATTTTTCCATGGGATTTCTCTTCCTCCGTGTGCTCATGCCAGTCTGACACTCCCTGGGACAGCTCTTGCTCTGTGCGCTCTTCCCCCTGGGAGCCTCCTTGGGAGCTGTTCCTTCCTCCCTGAACCAGCTCTTCCTTGTGCTCACCATCCTCTGTGTCCGTGGGGCTGGGGGAGCCAGGCTCCTCATCCTCCTCCAACACGGGGCTCAAGCGTTTCTTCCAGGTGCTGAAGATAATTTTCTCTGCCAATGGGGACAGCTCTTGGACTATGTACTCTACCCCATGGAACAGCTCGGGGTCAGAGTCCGAGTCATATTCCCCCTGGGACATGTCTGGGTCACTGGAGGAGTCCCAGGGACTGTCCCCATCCGAGGCCTCCTCGGAGCTGCCTGGCTCTGCCCGCACTGCCCATGCCGCTGGCTCTGGCTGCTGCTCACTGAGGCCTTCCAGCAGGGCGGGCCAGCGGCTCAGGGGTCTCTGTGGGGCCGGCCCCGGGCTCTGCTCCCTTCCACCTGTGGCTGCTTCTCCCATTTCCACCTCCGTGCACTGCTGCAGGTGCCGCTGTCCTTCCGGCTGCTGCTGGGATCCCGGGGTCTGCAGCAGGGCCTGGCACAGGATCTCACGGCTGAGGCGATGGGACAGGAGCACCAGAACCGGGCTGGAGCCTGGGGGGCTCTCTGGGGCAGGGAGCGGGCTCTGTGTCCCCAGTGATGGCAGCTCCTTGTCGGGCACAGGAGAGGCGCTGGGCAGGGCAGGAGCTGCCTCTGCTGCCACCTCTGGGCCCTCGGGGCTGGGGGAGGTGGGCCCTACCGGGAAATAAGGCTGGGGCTTCTCATCCTCCTCCGTGATAGGGTTCAAGGGTTTGTCCCCAGGGCTGGAGGCGACATCCTCCTCCCGCTGGGACAGCTTGTGGGCCATGTCACCAAAGGTCCCCTTGTCGTGCTCGATGTGTAACAGTGGCAGGCCTCACCTGAGCCCTGCTCCTGCTGAGGGCCTGGGCGTGTGGCCAGCTGGGCACAGGGCCGGGACACCGAGACTCCGGGGTGGCTTTGGTGGCTTTGACCTCGTCTTCTGTTAAAGTTGCGCCTGTGGCACAGACAGATCCCGGAGCTGCTTCCTCCTCGCAGAGTAGCTCTCCTGGGACTGGGCACCCCGGGCCCTGCGCTGCCCCTAGAAACCCTCAGCCAGCCCGGGGCTCTCTGATGTCACAAGGGTCTCTGGCCACCACCATGGCCTGTGTCATAAAGGGCCCTGACACAGAGTGCCTGTGACATCAATGGCCATCCAGGCAGCCCAAAATCAGCAGGGGGAGCTGGGAACGGGCCTGGAGCGGGCCCGGCTTTAGGGAATCTTTGGGTTTTGCAGGGCCTGGTTTTTGCTAGTGGCGGTCCTACAGAGGAGGCGGCCGTGAGAAGCTGCTGGAAGCTTCTGCCATGTCCGGCAGAGCCAATCCCCGCTGCCTCTGAAGGTGGACACGCTGCTGACCAAGGCTGGGCCAATGACAGTGGTGGGAATTCCTCTGCTATCATGTATTGAAGAAGAAAATCCAAAAGAGGTGATGCAAGCACAGTTTCCTTGTAGCCAGAAAAGGAGAGGAGGTGAGAACACCTCAGGGAAACAATGTCGACACACCAGGGCCAGTGCAGGAGGAGGGCCAGAAGGTGCTTAAGGTGCCAGAGCAGAGATTCCTCTCCAGGCCGTGGTGATCACCATGCTGAAGCAGCTGTGCCCCTGCAGCTTTGCAGCTCAGCCTCCTAGGATATTAAGGCTCAAGGCGTGGGGAACAACCTATCCTACATGAACTGAGAACAACACAAATAAAATGACTTCTTGCACTGTCCTCAACTACCAGGGATTTATTACCATGTCTCTGAATACCTGGGTTTATCACTGATCATTTTTTGTATTACCTGCATGTGTTACATAAGTTGAAAGGACAGCAGGTGCTTCTTCTCCATTGCAAGAATAGATACAATATCTTTTGAAGAAACAGTACAACTTAGGAAAACCACGTGTATGAAAGCATGTCCATGACCCCTCGGGGATTGCAGCAGCAGCTTCACATGCTGACCTTGATCCTGGTGCTGGAAGCAGCTCTGCTGATGGAGCCACGGAATCATTTAGGCTGGAAAAGCCCTTGGAGATCCAGCCCAAATAGTCTTGGCCGTGCTGGGGGCCTCCCCTGATCCAGCTCCCCCAAATGAACATGGATTTGAAATCCCACCAGGAATGAGGACTTCATTCTTGCCCTGGGATGGAAAACCCTTTGCAGGCACTAATTGTTCCCAATATCCAACCTGAGCTCTAAGCTAAATTGTTCCCAATATCCAACCTGAACTGGAGGCCCTTCCCTCTCCTGCCATCCCTCATTCCCTGGGAGCAGAGCCCCATCCCAGCTGGCTCCAACCTTTCCAGGTGCCAGCTGGGAACTCTCCCACAGGCACTGGGGCTGCATAGTCCCTGCCTGGAAAATCCATCCATGGCTCAGAGAGAGGAGAAAGGAAATCTGGACTCTCTGCTCTTGTGCATCAAAAATTTTATTGGAAAATAGAATCTATTTCCTAATATGACTTATTTGCTAGAGTTTATCTTCATTGGTGGACTTCTAAGTTATTCTTCTTATTCTCCTATTCTCACTATTCTGCTTCTTCTTTCTTCTTCTACATATTTTCACATTCTACTTATTCTAATTCTTCTTCTGCTAGGGACTTAAAAATTCTTATTCCTATTTCTCTTCTTACTTCTATGTAATCTAAAATTCTTATTCTTACTTCTATTCTTCTTCTAAAGCTTCCTAAGTACTTATTCCTCTTCTTCTATGAATTCTAAAATTCTTATTCTTATTCCGCCTCCTATTCTATGTACACTAAATTCTTACTCCTATCGCTACTCTTCTTCTTCTACAGGTCTCTAAATTATTTTTCTTCCTCTTTGTGTTCAACATCTTTATAATTGTCTTCACCCTTTTCTTCTCCATCTTCTTCACTGTCTATTTGTCTTCTTTGTCTTGAACATCTTTCTGGTATTCATCTTTGTCATTGCCTTCGTTGTCTTCACCTCTGTCATCTTTGTCGGCGTCTTCATCATCCCTCTGTCACCTCCATCGTTTCCGTGCTCCTGTTCCCGCTGGTTCCCGGTTCCCATCATTCAGGGTCCCGTGGGTGCGGCAGCCCCGCAGGGAGGGCGGCTCTGCAGCAGTGGCTGCTGTCGGTGCCGTGCCCGTGCTACTCCTCGGGCCGTGGCGCCAGGCAGGAACAGCGGAAGAGCCCCCGCAGTGCCCGCAGCGCCCGCCTGAAGCGGGAGGGACGTTTGCTGGGGGCACAGGGCTGGCCATGGAGGGGCTGGGCGGGAGAAGAGAGCCCCCCGAGCAGGGCTTGGCCTTGCAGGGGGGCAGGCCAGGAACAGAGCGGCCCTGGGCTGCACGGCTCCCCTGCCTGCTCCTCAACCCAGGCCTCACGAGGGATGGGCACCTGGAGCCCCTCTGCCTC
This sequence comes from Acrocephalus scirpaceus scirpaceus, assembly GCA_910950805.1. NCBI lineage: Eukaryota > Metazoa > Chordata > Aves > Passeriformes > Sylviidae > Acrocephalus > Acrocephalus scirpaceus. The sequence goes on along the minus strand of OU383774.1, from coordinate 115,062,946 downwards.
AAAAACTCTCCGTCTGTGCTCCCTGTCTTCTTCTGGGGGAAGTTCCAGGACACTCAGGTCATCCCAATCATCTTCCTCCGGGGCCAAGGGCTTCATCCGGATGGCAGACTCACAGCTGACTTCTCGAGGCTCCTGCACAAGCTCTGGCTCGTTGTCGTCTTCCCAGCTGAACTGTGTGCAAGAACCTTGGTTATTCCCGTGGGACTCGTCGTGGCCAAGGGACGCTCCCTCTTGGGAAGAAGCTTGGGCAATGTGTTCTTCGCGGTCAGAGACTTCTTCCCAGCTGTTGACATCTCCCGGAGGCAGCTTCTGCTCCACGATTTCCTCCCTGTCTGAGTGTTCCAGGTATTCTTCCCAGTTGGAGTGTTCTTGGCAGTTGTTGATTTTTCCATGGGATTTCTCTTCCTCCGTGTGCTCATGCCAGTCTGACACTCCCTGGGACAGCTCTTGCTCTGTGCGCTCTTCCCCCTGGGAGCCTCCTTGGGAGCTGTTCCTTCCTCCCTCAATCAGCTCTTCCTTGTGCTCACCATCCTCTGTGTCCATGGGGCTGGGGGAGCCAGGCTCCTCATCCTCCTCCAACACGGGGCTCAAGCGTTTCTTCCAGGTGCTGAAGATAATTTTCTCTGCCAATGGGGACAGCTCTTGGACTATGTACTCTACCCCAGGAAACAGCTCGGGGTCAGAGTCCGAGTCATATTCCCCCTGGGACATGTCTGGGTCACTGGAGGAGTCCCAGGGACTGTCCCCGTCCGAGGCCTCCTCGGAGCTGCCTGGCTCTGCCCGCACTGCCCACGCCGCTGGCTCTGGCTGCTGCTCACTGAGGCCTTCCAGCAGGGCGGGCCAGCGGCTCAGGGGTCTCTGTGGGGCCGGCCCCAGGCTCTGCTCTCTTCCACCTGTGGCTGCTTCTCCCATTTCCACCTCCGTGCACTGCTGCAGGTGCCGCTGTCCTTCCGGCTGCTGCTGGGATCCCGGGGTCTGCAGCAGGGCCTGGCACAGGATCTCACGGCTGAGGCGATGGGACAGGAGCACCAGAACCGGGCTGGAGCCTGGAGGGCTCTCTGGGGCAGGGACCGGGCTCTGTGTCCCCAGCAATGGCAGATCCTCGCTGGGCACAGGAGAGGCACTGGGCAGGGCAGGAGCTGCCTCAGCTGCCACCTCTTGGCCCTCGGGGCTGGGGGAGCCGGGCCCCACCAGTAAACAAGGCTGGGGCTTCTCACCCTCCTCCATGAATGGGCTCATGGATTTTTCCACAGGGCTGGAGGCGACATCCTCCTCCCGCTGGGACAGCTTGTGGGCCATGTCACCAAAGGTCCCCTTGTCGTACTCGATGTGTAACAGTGGCAGGCCTCACCTGAGCCCTGCTCCTGCTGAGGGCCTGGGCGTGCGGCCAGCTGAACACAGGGCCTGGACACCGAGACTCCGGGGTGGCTTTGGTGGCTTTGACGTCGTCTTCTGTTGGCTCTGCGCCTGTGGAACAGACAGATCCCGGGAGTTGCTTCCTCCTCGCAGAGTAGCTCTCCTGGGACTGGGCACCCCGGGCCCTGCGCTGCCCCTTGAAACCCTCAGCCAGCCCGGGGCTCTCTGATGTCACAAGGGTCTCTGGCCACCACCATGGCCTGTGTCATAAAGGGCCCCGACACGGAGTGCCTGTGACATCAATGGCCATCCTGGCAGCCCAAAATCAGCAGGGGGTGAGGCGGGCATGGGCCTGGAGCAGACCCAGCCTTGGGGACTGTTTGGGTTATGCAGGGCCTGGTTTTTGGTGGTGGGGGCCCCACAGAGGAGGCGGCTGTGAGAAGCTGCTGGAAGCTTCTGCCATGTCCGGCAGAGCCAATCCCCGCTGCCTCTGAAGGTGGACACGCTGCTGACCAAGGCTGGGCCAATGACAGTGGTGGGAATTCCTCTGCTATCATGTATTGAAGAAGAAAATCCAAAAGAGGTGATGCAAGCACAGTTTCCTTGTAGCCAGAAAAGGAGAGGAGGTGAGAACACCTCAGGGAAACAATGTCGACACACCAGGGCCAGTGCAGGAGGAGGGCCAGAAGGTGCTTAAGGTGCCAGAGCAGAGGTTCTTCTACAGGCCGTGGTGATCACCATGCTGAAGCAGCTGTGCCCCTGCAGCTTTGCAGCTCAGCCTCCTAGGATCTTCAGCCTCAAGGCGTGGGGAACAACCTATCCTATATGGACTGAGAACAACGCAAATAAAAATGACTTCTTGCACTGTCCTCAACTACCAGGGATTTAATACCATGTCTCTGAATACCTGGGTTTATCACTGATCATTTCTTGTATTACCTGCATGTGTTACATAAGTTGAAAAAAGCAGGAGGTGCTTCTTCTCCATTGCAAGAATAGATACAATATCTTTTGAAGAAACAGTACACCTTAGGAAAACCATGTGTATGAAAGCATGTCCATGACCCCTCGGGGATTGCTGCAGCAGCTTCACATGCTGACCTTGATCCTGGTGCTGGAAGCAGCTCTGCTGATGGAGCCACGGAATCATTTAGGCTGGAAAAGCCCTTGGAGATCCAGCCCAAATAATCTTGGTCATGCTGGGGGCCTCCCCTGATCCAGCTCCCCCAAATGAACATGGATTGGAAATTCCACCAGGATTGAGGACTTCATTCTTGCCCTGGGATGGAAAACCCTTTGCAGGCACTAATTGTTCCCAATATCCAACCTGAGCCTCGCCTGGCACAGCTGGAGGCCCTTCCCTCTCCTGCCATCCCTCATTCCCTGGGAGCAGAGCCCCATCCCAGCTGGCTCCAACCTTTCCAGGTGCCAGCTGGGAACTCTCCCGCAGGCACTGGGGCTGCATAGTCCCTGCCTGGAAAATCCATCCATGGCTCAGAGAGAGGAGAAAGGAAATCTGGACTCTCTGCTCTTGTGCATCAAAAATTTTATTGGAAAATAGAATCTATTTCCTAATATGACTTATTTACTAGAGTTTATCTTCATTGATGGACTTCTAAGTTATTCTTCTTATTCTTCTTATTCTCAAATTGCCGCTTCTTCTTTCTTCTTCTACATATTTTCACATTCTACTTATTCTAATTCTTCTTCTGCTAGGGACTTAAAAATTCTTATTCCTATTTCTCTTCTTACTTCTATGTAATCTAAAATTCTTATTCTTACTTCTATTCTTCTTCTAAAGCTTCCTAAGTACTTATTCCTCTTCTTCTATGAATTCTAAAATTCTTATTCTTATTCCGCCTCCTATTCTATGTACACTAAATTCTTACTCCTATCACTACTCTTCTTCTACAGGTCTCTAAATTATTTTTCTTCCTCTTTGTGTTCAACATCTTTATAATTGTCTTCACCCTTTTCTTCTCCATCTTCTTCACTGTCCTTTTTGTCTTCTTTGTCTTGAACATCTTTCTGGTATTCATCTTTGTCATTGCCTTCGTTGTCTTCACCTCTGTCATCTTTGTCGGCGTCTTCATCATCCCTCTGTCACCTCCATCGTTTCCGTGCTCCTGTTCCCGTTGGTTCCCGGTTCCCATCATTCAGGGTCCCGTGGGTGCGGCAGCCCCGCAGGGAGGGCGGCTCTGCAGCAGTGGCTGCTGTCGGTGCCGTGCCCGTGCTACTCCTCGGGCCGTGGCGCCAGGCAGGAACAGCGGAAGAGCCCCCGCAGTGCCCGCAGCGCCCGCCTGAAGCGGGAGGGACGTTTGCTGGGGGCACAGGGCTGGCCATGGAGGGGCTGGGCGGGAGAAGAGAGCCCTCCGAGCAGGGCTTGGCCTTGCAGGGGGGCAGGCCAGGCACAGAGCGGCCCTGGGCTGCACGGCTCCGCTGCCTGCTCCTCAACCCAGGCCTCACGAGGGATGGGCACCTGGAGCCCCTCTGCCTCAAAAACTCTCCGTCTGTGCTCCCTGTCTTCTTCTGGGGGAAGTTCCAGGACACTCAGGTCATCCCAATCATCTTCCTCCGGGGCCAAGGGCTTCATCCGGATGGCAGACTCACAGCTGACTTCTCGAGGCTCCTGCACCAGCTCTGGCTCGTTGTCGTCTTCCCAGCTGAACTGTGTGCAAGAACCTTGGTTATTCCCGTGGGACTCGTCGTGGCCAAGGGACGCTCCCTCTTGGGAAGAAGCTTGGGCAATGTGTTCTTCGCGGTCAGAGACTTCTTCCCAGCTGTTGACATCTCCCGGAGGCAGCTTCTGCTCCACGATTTCCTCCCTGTCTGAGTGTTCCGGGTATTCTTCCCAGTTGGAGTGTTCTTGGCAGTTGTTGATTTTTCCATGGGATTTCTCTTCCTCCGTGTGCTCATGCCAGTCTGACACTCCCTGGGACAGCTCTTGCTCTGTGCGCTCTTCCCCCTGGGAGCCTCCTTGGGAGCTGTTCCTTCCTCCCTCAATCAGCTCTTCCTTGTGCTCACCATCCTCTGTGTCCGTGGGGCTGGGGGAGCCAGGCTCCTCATCCTCCTCCAACACGGGGCTCAAGCGTTTCTTCCAGGTGCTGAAGATAATTTTCTCTGCCAATGGGGACAGCTCTTGGACTATGTACTCTACCCCATGGAACAGCTCGGGGTCAGAGTCCGAGTCATATTCCCCCTGGGACATGTCTGGGTCACTGGAGGAGTCCCAGGGACTGTCCCCATCCGAGGCCTCCTCGGAGCTGCCTGGCTCTGCCCGCACTGCCCATGCCGCTGGCTCTGGCTGCTGCTCACTGAGGCCTTCCAGCAGGGCGGGCCAGCGGCTCAGGGGTCTCTGTGGGGCCGGCCCCGGGCTCTGCTCCCTTCCACCTGTGGCTGCTTCTCCCATTTCCACCTCCGTGCACTGCTGCAGGTGCCGCTGTCCTTCCGGCTGCTGCTGGGATCCCGGGGTCTGCAGCAGGGCCTGGCACAGGATCTCACGGCTGAGGCGATGGGACAGGAGCACCAGAACCGGGCTGGAGCCTGGGGGGCTCTCTGGGGCAGGGACCCGGCTCTGTGTCCCCAGTGATGGCAGCTCCTTGTCGGGCACAGGAGAGGCGCTGGGCAGGGCAGGAGCTGCCTCAGCTGCCACCTCTGGGCCCTCGGGGCTGGGGGAGGTGGGCCCTACCGGGAAACAAGGCTGGGGCTTCTCACCCTCCTCCATGAATGGGCTCATGGATTTTTCCACAGGGCTGGAGGCGACATCCTCCTCCCGCTGGGACAGCTTGTGGGCCATGTCACCAAAGGTCCCCTTGTCGTGCTCGATGTGTAACAGTGGCAGGCCTCACCTGAGCCCTGCTCCTGCTGAGGGCCTGGGCGTGTGGCCAGCTGGGCACAGGGCCGGGACACCGAGACTCCGGGGTGGCTTTGGTGGCTTTGACCTCGTCTTCTGTTAAAGTGGCGCCTGTGGCACAGAGAGATCCCGGAGTTGCTTCCTCCTCGCAGAGTAGCTCTCCTGGGACTGGGCACCCCGGGCCCTGCGCTGCCCCTAGAAACCCTCAGCCAGCCCGGGGCTCTCTGATGTCACAAGGGTCTCTGGCCACCACCATGGCCTGTGTCATAAAGGGCCCTGACACAGAGTGCCTGTGACATCAATGGCCATCCTGGCACCCCAAAATCAGCAGGGGGTGAGGCGGGCATGGGCCTGGAGCAGGCCCGGCCTTGGGGACTGTTTGGGTTATGGAGGGCCTGGTTTTTGGTGGTGGGGGCCCCACAGAGGAGGCGGCTGTGAGAAGCTGCTGGAAGCTTCTGCCATGTCCGGCAGAGCCAATCCCCGCTGCCTCTGAAGGTGGACACGCTGCTGACCAAGGCTGGGCCAATGACAGTGGTGGGAATTCCTCTGCTATCATGTATTGAAGAAGAAAATCCAAAAGAGGTTGGGCAAGCACAGTTTCCTTGTAGCCAGAAAAGGAGAGGGGGTGAGAACACCTCAGGGAAACAATGTCGACACACCAGGGCCAGTGCAGGAGGAGGGCCAGAAGGTGCTTAAGGTGCCAGAGCAGAGATTCCTCTCCAGGCCGTGGTGATCACCATGCTGAAGCAGCTGTGCCCCTGCAGCTTTGTAGCTCAGCCTCCTAGGATCTTCAGCCTCAAGGCGTGGGGAACAACCTATCCTATATGGACTGAGAACAACGCAAATAAAAATGACTTCTTGCACTGTCCTCAACTACCAGGGATTTAATATCATGTCTCTGAATACCTGGGTTTATCACTGATCATTTCTTGTATTACCTGCATGTGTTACATAAGTTGAAAAAAGCAGGAGGTGCTTCTTCTCCATTGCAAGAATAGATACAATATCTTTTGAAGAAACAGTACACCTTAGGAAAACCATGTGTATGAAAGCATGTCCATGACCCCTCGGGGATTGCTGCAGCAGCTTCACATGCTGACCTTGATCCTGGTGCTGGAAGCAGCTCTGCTGATGGAGCCACGGAATCATTTAGGCTGGAAAAGCCCTTGGAGATCCAGCCCAAATAATCTTGGTCATGCTGGGGGCCTCCCCTGATCCAGCTCCCCCAAATGAACATGGATTGGAAATTCCACCAGGATTGAGGACTTCATTCTTGCCCTGGGATGGAAACCCCTTTGCAGGCACTAATTGTTCCCAATATCCAACCTGAGCCTCGCCTGGCACAGCTGGAGGCCCTTCCCTCTCCTGCCATCCCTCATTCCCTGGGAGCAGAGCCCCATCCCAGCTGGCTCCAACCTTTCCAGGTGCCAGCTGGGAACTCTCCCGCAGGCACTGGGGTTGCATAGTCCCTGCCTGGAAAATCCATCCATGGCTCAGAGAGAGGAGAAAGGAAATCTGGACTCTCTGCTCTTGTGCATCAAAAATTTTATTGGAAAATAGAATCTATTTCCTAATATGACTTATTTACTAGAGTTTATCTTCATTGATGGACTTCTAAGTTATTCTTCTTATTCTTCTTATTCTCAAATTGCTGCTTCTTCTTTCTTCTTCTACATATTTTCACTTTCTACTTACTCTAATTCTTCTTCTCCTAGGGACTTAAAAATTCTTATTCCTATTTCTCTTCTTACTTCTATGTAATCTAAAATTCTTATTCTTACTTCTATTCTTCTTCTAAAGCTTCCTAAGTACTTATTCCTCTTCATCTATGAATTCTAAAATTTTTATTCCTATTCCTCCTCCTATTCTATGTACACTAAATTCTTACTCCTATCGCTGCTCTTCTTCTTCTACAGGTCTCTAAATTATTTTTCTTCCTCCTTGTGTTCGACATCTTTATAATTGTCTTCACCCTTTTCTTCTCCATCTTCTTCACTGTCCTTTTTGTCTTCTTTGTCTTCAACGACTTTCTGCTATTCATCTTTGTCATTGCCTTTGTTGTCTTCACCTCTGTCATCTTTGTCGGCGTCTTCATCATCCCTCTGTCACCTCCATCGTTTCCGTGCTCCTGTTCCTGTTGGTTCCCTGTTCCCATTCGTTCAGGTTCCCGTGGGTGCGGCAGCCCCGCAGGGAGGGCGGCTCTGCAGCAGTGGCTGCTGTCGGTGCCGTGCCCGTGCTACTCCTCGGGCCGTGGCGCCAGGCAGGAGCAGCGGAACAGCCCCCGCAGTGCCCGCAGCGCCCGCCTGAAGCGGGAGGGACGTTTGCTGGGGGCACAGGGCTGGCCATGGAGGGGCTGGGCGGGAGAAGAGAGCCCCCCAAGCAGGGCTTGGCCTTGCAGGGGGGCAGGCCAGGCACAGAGCGGTCCTGGGCTGCACGGCTCCGCTGCCTGCTCCTCAACCCAGGCCTCACGAGGGATGGGCACCTGGAGCCCCTCTGCCTCAAAAACTCTCCGTCTGTGCTCTCTGTCTTCTTCTGGGGGAAGCTCCAGGATACTGAGTTCATCCCACTCGTCCTCCTCTGGGACCAACGGCTTCATCTGGATGGCAGACTCACTCCTGAATTCTCGAGGCTCCTGCCCCAGCTCTGGCTCGTTGTCGTCTTCCCAGCTGGAGTGTGTGCAAGATCCATGGATATTCCCGTGGGACTCGTCATGGCCAAGGGACGCTTCCTCTTGGGAAGAAGCTTGAGCAATGTGTTCATTGCGGTCAGAGACTTCTTCCCAGCTGTTGACATCTCCCGGAGGCAGCTTCTGCTCCACGATTTCCTCCCTGTCTGAGAGTTCTGGGTATTCTTCCCAGTTGGAGTGTTCTTGGCAGTTGTTGATTTTTCCATGGGATTTCTCTTCCTCCGTGTGCTCATGCCAGTCTGACACTCCCTGGGACAGCTCTTGCTCTGTGCACTCTTCCTCCTGGGAGCCTCCTTGCGAGCTGTTCCTTCCTCCCTCAATCAGCTCTTCCTTGTGCTCACCATCCTCTGTGTCCGTGGGGCTGGGGGAGCCAGGCTCCTCATCCTCCTCCAACACGGGGCTCAAGCGCTTCTTCCAGGTGCTGAAGATAATTTTCTCTGCCAATGGGGACAGCTCTTGGACTATGTATTGTACCCCACGGAACAGCTTGGGGTCAGAGTCCGAGTCATATTCCCCCTGGGACATGTCTGGGTCACTGGAGGAGTCCCAGGGACTGTCCCCGTCCGAGGCCTCCTCGGAGCTGCCTGGCTCTGCCCGCACTGCCCATGCCGCTGGCTCTGGCTGCTGCTCACTGAATCCTTCCAGCAGGGCAGGCCAGCAGCTCAGGGGTGTCTCTGTGGGGCCGGCCCCGGGCTCTGCTCTCTTCCACATGTGGCTGCTTCTTTCCTGTCCACATCTGTGCACTGCTGCAGGTGCTGCTGTCCTTCCGGCTGCTGCTGGGATCCCGGGGTCTGCAGCAGGGCCTGGCACAGGATCTCACGGCTGAGGCGATGGGACAGGAGCACCAGAACCGGGCTGGAGCCTGGGGGGCTCTCTGGGGCAGGGACCCGGCTCTGTGTCCCCAGTGATGGCAGATAATTGTCGGGCACAGGAGAGGCGCTGGGCAGGGCAGGAGCTGCCTCTGCTGCCACCTCTGGGCCCTCGGGGCTGGGGGAGGTGGGCCCTACCGGGAAACAAGGCTGGGGCTTCTCACCCTCCTCCATGAATGGGCTCATGGATTTGTCCCCAGGGCTGGAGGCGACATCCTCCTCACGCTTGGAAAGATTGTGGGCCATGTCACCAAAGGTCCCCTCGTCCAGCTCGGTGTATCACAGTAGCAGGCCTCACCTGAGCCCTGCTCCTGCTGAGGGCTTGGGCGTGTGGCCAGCTGGGCACAGGGCCGGGACACCGAGACTCGCGCGTGGCTTTGGTGGCTTTGACCTCGTCTTCTGTTGGCTCTGGGCCTGTGGCACAGACAGATCCCGGGAGTTGCTTCCTCCTCGCAGAGTAGCTCTCCTGGGACTGGGCACGCCGGGCCCTGCGCTGCCCCTAGAAACCCTCAGCCAGCCCGGGGCTCTCTGATGTCACAAGGGTCTCTGGCCACCACCATGGCCTGTGTCATAAAGGGCCCCGACACGGAGTGCCTGTGACATCAATGGCCATCGTGGCACCCCAAAATCAGCAGGGGGTGAGGCGGGCATGGGCCTGGAGCAGGCCTGGCCTTGGGGACTCTTTGGGTTATAAAGAACCTGGTTTTTGGTGGTGGGGCCCCCACAGAGGAGGTGGCTGTGAGAAGCTGCTGGAAGCTTCTGCCTTGTCCGGCAGAGCCAATCCCCGCTGCCTCTGAAGGTGGACACGCTGCTGACCAAGGCTGGATCAATGACAGTGGTGGGAGTTCCTCTGCTATCATGTATTGAAGAAGAAAATCCAAAAGAGGTGATGCAAGCACAGTTTCCTTGTAGCCAGAAAAGGAGAGGAGGTGAGAACACCTCAGGGAAACAATGTCGACACACCAGGGCCAGTGCAGGAGGTGGGCCAGAAGGTGCTTAAGGTGCCAGAGCAGAGATTCCTCTCCAGGCCGTGGTGATCACCATGCTGAAGCAGCTGTGCCCCTGAAGCTTTGCAGCTCAGCCTCCTAGGATCTTCAGCCTCAAGGCGTGGGGAACAACCTATCCTACATGGACTGAGTACAACACAAATAAAAATGACTTCTTGCACTGTCCTCAACTACCAGGGATTTATTACCATATCTCTGAACCCCTTGGTTTATCACTGATCATTTTTTGGATTACCTGCATGCGTTACATAAGCTGAAAGGACAGCAGGTGCTTCTTCTCCATTGCAAGAATAGATACAATATCTTTTGAAGAAACAGTACACCTTAGGAAAACCATGTGTATGAAAGAATGTCCATGACCCCTCGGGGATTGCTGCAGCAGCTTCACATGCTGACCTTGATCCTGGTGCTGGAAGCAGCTCTGCTGATGGAGCCACGGAATCCTTTAGGCTGGAAAAGCCCTTGGAGATCCAGCCCAAATAGTCCTGGCCGTGCTGGGGGCCTCCCCTGATCCAGCTCCACCAAATGAACATGGATTGGAAATTCCACCAGGATTGAGGACTTCATTCTTGCCCTGGGATGGAAAACCCTTTGCAGGCACTCATTGTTCCCAATATCCAACCTGAGCTCTAAGCTAAATTGTTTCCAATATCCAACCTGAGCTGAAGGCCCTTCCCTCTCCTGCCATCCCTCATTCCCTGGGAGCAGAGCCCCATCCCAGCTGGCTCCAACCTTTCCAGGTGCCAGCTGGGAACTCTCCCACAGGCGTTGGGGCTGCATAGTCCCTGCCTGGAAAATCCATCCATGGCTCAGAGAGAGGAGAAAGGAAATCTGGACTCTCTGCTCTTGGGCATCAAAAATTTTATTGGAAAATAGAATCTATTTCCTAATATGACTTATTTACTAGAGTTTATCTTCATTGATGGACTTCTAAGTTATTCTTCTTATTCTCCTATTTTCACTATTCTTCTTCTTCTTTCTTCTTCTACATATTTTCACATTCTACTTATTCTAATTCCTCTTCTCCTAAGGACTTAAAAATTCTTATTCCTATTTCTCTTCTTACTTCTATGTAATCTAAAATTCTTATTCTTACTTCTATTCTTCCTCTAAATCTTCCTAAGTACTTATTCCTCTTCTTCTAAGGATTCTAATATTCTTACTCCTATTCCTCTTCTTATTCTATAGACACTACATTCTTATTCCTATCACTACTCTTCTTCTTCTACGGGTCTCTAAATTATTTTTCTTCCTCTTTGTCTTCAACATCTTTGTCATCGTCTTCACCTTTTTAATCTCCATCTTCTTCAGTCTTTGTTGTCTTCTTTGTCTTCATCATCTTCCTAGTGGTCATCTTTCTCATTGCCTACACTGTCTTCATGTCTGTCGTCTTTGTTGCTGTCTTCATTGCCTCTCTGCCAGCTCCGTCTTCTCAGCGCTCTTGTTCCTGCTCCCGCTGGTTCCCTAGTCCCGTCGTTCAGGGTCCCGTGGGTGCGGCAGCCCCGCAGGGAGGGCGGCTCTGCAGCAGTGGCTGCTGTCGGTGCCGTGCCCGTGCTACTCCGCGGGCCGTGGCGCCAGGCAGGAGCAGCAGAACAGCCCCCGCAGCGCCCGCAGCGCCCGCCTGAAGCGGGAGGGACGTTTGCTGGGGGCACAGGGCTGGCCATGGAGGGGCTGGGCGGGAGAAGAGAGCCCCCCGAGCAGGGCTTGGCCTTGCAGGGGGGCAGGCCAGGCACAGAGCGGCCCTGGGCTGCACGGCCCCGCTGCCTGCTCCTCAACCCACGCCTCACGAGGGACTGGCACTGGGAGCCCCTCTGCCTCAAGAACTCTTCGTCTGTGCTCTCTGTCTTCTTCTGGTGGAAGCTCCAGGATACTGAGTTCATCCCACTCGTCCTCCTCCGGGGCCAACGGCTTCATCTGGATGGCAGACTCACTCCTGACTTCTCGAGGCTCCTGCACCAGCTCTTTGTTGTTGTCGTCTTCCCAGCTGGAGTGTGTGCAAGATCCATGGATATTCCTGTGGGACACGTCGTGGCCAAGGGGCGCTTCCTCTTGGGAAGAAGCTTGAGCAATGTGTTCATTGCGGTCAGAGACTTCTTCCCAGCTGTTGACATCTCCCGGAGGCAGCTTCTGCTCCACGATTTCCTTCCTGTCTGAGAGTTCCAGGTGTTCTTCCCAGTCGGAGTGTTCTTGGCAGTTGTTGATTTTTCCATGGGACTTCTCTTCCTCCGTGTGCTCTTCCCAGTCTGACACTCCCTGGGACAGCTCTTGCTCTGTGCACTCTTCCTCCTGGGAGCCTCCTTGCGAGCTGTTCCTTCCTCCCTCAATCAGCTCTTCCTTGTGCTCACCATCCTCTGTGCCCGTGGGGCTGGGGGAGCCAGGCTCCTCATCCTCCTCCAACACGGGGCTCAAGCGTTTCTTCCAGGTGCTGAAGATAATTTTCTCTGCCAATGGGGACAGCTCTTGGACTATGTACTCTACCCCAGGAAACAGCTCGGGGTCAGAGTCCGAGTCATATTCCCCCTGGGACATGTCTGGGTCACTGGAGGAGTCCCAGGGACTGTCCCCGTCCGAGGCCTCCTCGGAGCTGCCTGGCTCTGCCCGCACTGCCCACGCCGCTGGCTCTGCTGGCTGCTGCTCACTGAGGCCTTCCAGCAGGGCGGGCCAGCAGCTCAGGGGTCTCTGTGGGGCCGGCCCCGGGCTCTGCTCCCTTCCACCTGTGGCTGCTTCTCCCATTTCCACCTCCGTGCACTGCTGCAGGTGCCACTGTCCTTCCGGCTGCTGCTGGGATCCCGGGGTCTGCAGCAGGGCCTGGCACAGGATCTCACGGCTGAGGCGGTGAGATAGAAGCACCAAAACCGGGCTGGAGCCTGGGGGGCTCTCTGGGGCAGGGACCGGGCTCTGTGTCCCCAGCAATGGCAGATCCTCGCCGGGCACAGGAGAGGCGCTGGGCAGGGCAGGAGCTGCCTCAGCTGCCACCTCTGGGCCCTCGGGGCTGGGGGAGGTGGGCCCTACCGGGAAACAAGGCTGGGGCTTCTCACCCTCCTCCATGAATGGGCTCATGGATTTGTCCCCAGGGCTGGAGGCGACATCCTCCTCACGCTTGGAAAGATTGTGGGCCATGTCACCAAAGGTCCCCTCGTCCAGCTCGGTGTATCACAGTAGCAGGCCTCACCTGAGCCCTGCTCCTGCTGAGCGCCTGGGCGTGTGGCCAGCTGGGCACAGGGCCAGGACACCGAGACTCGGGCGTGGCTTTGGTGGCTTTGACCTCGTCTTCTGTTGGCTCTGGGCCTGTGGCACAGACAGATCCCGGGAGTTGCTTCCTCCTCGCAGAGTAGCTCTCCTGGGACTGGGCACGCCGGGCCCTGCGCTGCCCCTAGAAACCCTCAGCCAGCCCGGGGCTCTCTGATGTCACAAGGGTCTCTGGCCACCACCATGGCCTGTGTCATAAAGGGCCCCGACACGGAGTGCCTGTGACATCAATGGCCATCGTGGCACCCCAAAATCAGCAGGGGGTGAGGCGGGCATGGGCCTGGAGCAGGCCTGGCCTTGGGGACTCTTTGGGTTATAAAGAACCTGGTTTTTCGTGGTGGGGGCCCCACAGAGGAGGTGGCTGTGAGACGCTGCTGGAAGCTTCTGCCTTGTCCGGCAGAGCCAATCCCTGCTGCCTCTGAAGGTGGACACGCTGCTGACCAAGGCTGGGCCAACGACAGTGGTGGGAATTCCTCTGCTATCATGTATTGAAGAAGAAAATCCAAAAGAGGTGATGCAAGCACAGTTTCCTTGTAGCCAGAAAAGGAGAGGAGGTGAGAACACCTCAGGGAAACAATGTCGACACACCAGGGCCAGTGCAGGAGGAGGGCCAGGAGGTGCTTAAGGTGCCAGAGCAGAGATTCCTCTCCAGGCCGTGGTGATCACCATGCTGAAGCAGCTGTGCCCCTGAAGCTTTGCAGCTCAGCCTCCTAGGATCTTCAGCCTCAAGGCGTGGGGAACAACCTATCCTATATGGACTGAGAACAACACAAATAAAAATGACTTCTTGCACTGTCCTCAACTACCAGGGATTTAATACCATGTCTCTGAATACCTGGGTTTATCACTGATCATTTTTTGGATTACCTGCATGTGTTACATAAGTTGAAAAAAGCAGGAGGTGCTTCTTCTCCATTGCAAGAATAGATACAATATCTTTTGAAGAAACAGGACACCTTAGGAAAACCATGTGTATGAAAGCATGTCCATGACCCCTCGGGGATTGCCGCAGCAGCTTCACATGCTGACCTTGATCCTGGTGCTGGAAGCAGCACTGCTGATGGAGCCACGGAATCATTTAGGCTGGAAAAGCCCTTGGAGATCCAGCCCAAATAGTCTTGGCCGTGCTGGGGGCCTCCCCTGATCCAGCTCCCCCAAATGAACATGGATTTGAAATTCCACCAGGATTGAGGACTTCATTCTTGCCCTGGGATGGAAACCCCTTTGCAGGCACTAATTGTTCCCAATATCCAACCTGAGCTCTAAGCTAAATTGTTCCCAATATCCAACCTGAGCTGGAGGCCCTTCCCCCTCCTGCCATCCCTCATTCCCTGGGAGCAGAGCCCCATCCCAGCTGGCTCCAACCTTTCAAGGTTCCAGCTGGGAACTCTCCCACAGGCGCTGGGGCTGCATAATCCCTGCTTGGAAAATCCATCCATGGCTCAGAGAGAGGAGAAAGGAAATCTGGACTCTCTGCTCTTGTGCATCAAAAATTTTATTGGAAAATAGAATCTATTTCCTAATATGACTTATTTACTAGAGTTTATCTTCATTGATGGACTTCTAAGTTATTCTTCTAAATCTTCTTATTCTCACACTGCCGCTTCTTCTTTCTTCTTCTACATATTTTCACATTCTACTTATTCTAATTCTTCTTCTCCTAGGGACTTAAAAATTCTTATTCCTATTTCTCTTCTTACTTCTATGTAATCTAAAATTCTTATTCTTACTTCTATTCTTCTTCTAAAGCTTCCTAAGTACTTATTCCTCTTCTTCTATGAATTCTAAAATTCTTATTCCTATTTCTCCTCCTATTCTATGTACACTAAATTCTTACTCCTATCACTACTCTTCTTCTACGGGTCTCTAAATTATTTTTCTTCCTCTTTGTGTTCAACATCTTTATAATTGTCTTCACCCTTTTCTTCTCCATCTTCTTCACTGTCCTTTTTGTCTTCTTTGTCTTCAACGACTTTCTGCTATTCATCTTTGTCATTGCCTTTGTTGTCTTCACCTCTGTCATCTTTGTCGGCGTCTTCATCATCCCTCTGTCACCTCCATCGTTTCCGTGCTCCTGTTCCCGTTGGTTCCCTGTTCCCATCGTTCAGGGTCCCGTGGGTGCGGCAGCCCCGCAGGGAGGGCGGCTCTGCAGCAGTGGCTGCTGTCGGTGCCGTGCCCGTGCTACTCCGCGGGCCGTGGCGCCAGGCAGGAGCAGCAGAACAGCCCCCGCAGCGCCCGCAGCGCCCGCCTGAAGCGGGAGGGACGTTTGCTGGGGGCACAGGGCTGGCCATGGAGGGGCTGGGCGGGAGAAGAGAGCCCTCCGAGCAGGGCTTGGCCTTGCAGGGGGGCAGGCCAGGCACAGAGCGGCCCTGGGCTGCACGGCTCCGCTGCCTGCTCCTCAACCCACGCCTCACGAGGGACTGGCACTGGGAGCCCCTCTGCCTCAAACACTCTCCGTCTGTGCTCTCTGTCTTCTTCTGGTGGAAGCTCCAGGATACTGAGTTCATCCCACTCGTCCTCCTCCGGGGCCAACGGCTTCATCTGGATGGCAGACTCACTCCTGACTTCTCGAGGCTCCTGCACCAGCTCTTTGTTGTTGTCGTCTTCCCAGCTGGAGTGTGTGCAAGATCCATGGATATTCCTGTGGGACACGTCGTGGCCAAGGGACGCTTCCTCTTGGGAAGAAGCTTGAGCAATGTGTTCATTGCGGTCAGAGACTTCTTCCCAGCTGTTGACATCTCCCGGAGGCAGCTTCTGCTCCACGATTTCCTTCCTGTCTGAGAGTTCCAGGTGTTCTTCCCAGTCGGAGTGTTCTTGGCAGTTGTTGATTTTTCCATGGTACTTCTCTTCCTCCGTGTGCTCTTCCCAGTCTGACACTCCCTGGGACAGCTCTTGCTCTGTGCACTCTTCCTCCTGGGAGCCTCCTTGCGAGCTGTTCCTTCCTCCCTCAATCAGCTCTTCCTTGTGCTCACCATCCTCTGTGCCCGTGGGGCTGGGGGAGCCAGGCTCCTCATCCTCCTCCAACACGGGGCTCAAGCGTTTCTTCCAGGTGCTGAAGATAATTTCCTCCGCCAATGGGGACAGCTCTTGGACTATGTACTCTACCCCAGGAAACAGCTCGGGGTCAGAGTCCGAGTCATATTCCCCCTGGGACATGTCTGGGTCACTGGAGGAGTCCCAGGGACTGTCCCCATCCGAGGCCTCCTCGGAGCTGCCTGGCTCTGCCCGCACTGCCCATGCCGCTGGCTCTGCTGGCTGCTCACTGAGGCCTTCCAGCAGGGCGGGCCAGCGGCTCAGGGGTCTCTGTGGGGCCGGCCCCAGGCTCTGCTCTCTTCCACCTGTGGCTGCTTCTCCCATTTCCACCTCCGTGCACTGCTGCAGGTGCCGCTGTCCTTCCGGCTGCTGCTGCTGGGATCCCGGGGTCTGCAGCAGGGCCTGGCACAGGATCTCACGGCTGAGGCGGTGGGACAGGAGCACCAGAACCGGGCTGGAGCCTGGGGGGCTCTCTGGGGCAGGGACCGGGCCCTGTGTCCCCAGCAATGGCAGATCCTCACTGGGCACAGGAGAGGCACTGGGCAGGGCAGGAGCTGCCTCTGCTGCCACCTCTGGGCCCTCGGGGCTGGGGGAGCTGGGCCCCACCAGTAAACAAGGCTGGGGCTTCTCACCCTCCTCCATGAATGGGCTCATGGATTTTTCCACAGGGCTGGAGGCGACATCCTCCTCCCGCTGGGACAGCTTGTGGGCCATGTCACCAAAGGTCCCCTTGTCGTACTCGATGTGTAACAGTGGCAGGCCTCACCTGAGCCCTGCTCCTGCTGAGGGCCTGGGCGTGTGGCCCGCTGAACACAGGGCCGGGACACCGAGACTCCGGGGTGGCTTTGGTGGCTTTGACGTCGTCTTCTGTTGGCTCTGCGCCTGTGGAACAGACAGATCCCGGGAGTTGCTTCCTCCTCGCAGAGTAGCTCTCCTGGGACTGGGCATGCCGGGCCCTGCGCTGCCCCTAGAAACCCTCAGCCAGCCCGGGGCTCTCTGATGTCACAAGGGTCTCTGGCCACCACCATGGCCTGTGTCATAAAGGGCCCTGACACGGAGTGCCTGTGACATCAATGGCCATCCTGGCACCCCAAAATCAGCAGGGGGTGAGGCGGGCATGGGCCTGGAGCAGGCCCGGCCTTGGGGACTGTTTGGGTTATGGAGGGCCTGGTTTTTGGTGGTGGGGGCCCCACAGAGGAGGCGGCTGTGAGAAGCTGCTGGAAGCTTCTGCCATGTCCGGCAGAGCCAATCCCCGCTGCCTCTGAAGGTGGACACGCTGCTGACCAAGGCTGGGCCAATGACAGTGGTGGGAATTCCTCTGCTATCATGTATTGAAGAAGAAAATCCAAAAGAGCTTGGGCAAGCACAGTTTCCTTGTAGCCAGAAAAGGAGAGGAGGTGAGAACACCTCAGGGAAACAATGTCGACACACCAGGGCCAGTGCAGGAGGAGGGCCAGAAGGTGCTTAAGGTGCCAGAGCAGAGATTCCTCTCCAGGCCGTGGTGATCACCATGCTGAAGCAGCTGTGCCCCTGCAGCTTTGTAGCTCAGCCTCCTAGGATCTTCAGCCTCAAGGCGTGGGGAACAACCTATCCTATATGGACTGAGAACAACGCAAATAAAAATGACTTCTTGCACTGTCCTCAACTACCAGGGATTTAATACCATGTCTCTGAATACCTGGGTTTATCACTGATCATTTCTTGTATTACCTGCATGTGTTACATAAGTTGAAAAAAGCAGGAGGTGCTTCTTCTCCATTGCAAGAATAGATACAATATCTTTTGAAGAAACAGTACACCTTAGGAAAACCATGTGTATGAAAGCATGTCCATGACCCCTCGGGGATTGCTGCAGCAGCTTCACATGCTGACCTTGATCCTGGTGCTGGAAGCAGCTCAGCTGATGGAGCCACGGAATCCTTTAGGCTGGAAAAGCCCTTGGAGATCCAGCCCAAATAATCTTGGTCATGCTGGGGGCCTCCCCTGATCCAGCTCCCCCAAATGAACATGGATTGGAAATTCCACCAGGATTGAGGACTTCATTCTTGCCCTGGGATGGAAACCCCTTTGCAGGCACTAATTGTTCCCAATATCCAACCTGAGCCTCGCCTGGCACAGCTGGAGGCCCTTCCCTCTCCTGCCATCCCTCATTCCCTGGGAGCAGAGCCCCATCCCAGCTGGCTCCAACCTTTCCAGGTGCCAGCTGGGAACTCTCCCGCAGGCACTGGGGCTGCATAGTCCCTGCCTGGAAAATCCATCCATGGCTCAGAGAGAGGAGAAAGGAAATCTGGACTCTCTGCTCTTGTGCATCAAAAATTTTATTGGAAAATAGAATCTATCTCCTAATATGACTTATTTACTCGAGTTTATCTTCATTGATGGACTTCTAAGTTATTCTTCTTATTCTTCTTATTCTCAAATTGCTGCTTCTTCTTTCTTCTTCTACATATTTTCACTTTCTACTTATTCTAATTCTTCTTCTCCTAGGGACTTAAAAATTCTTATTCCTATTTCTCTTCTTACTTCTATGTAATCTAAAATTCTTATTCTTACTTCTATTCTTCTTCTAAAGCTTCCTAAGTACTTATTCCTCTTCATCTATGAATTCTAAAATTTTTATTCCTATTCCTCCTCCTATTCTATGTACACTAAATTCTTACTCCTATCACTACTCTTCTTCTACGGGTCTCTAAATTATTTTTCTTCCTCTTTGTGTTCAACATCTTTATAATTGTCTTCACCCTTTTCTTCTCCATCTTCTTCACTGTCCTTTTTTTCTTCTTTGTCTTCAACGACTTTCTGCTATTCATCTTTGTCATTGCCTTTGTTGTCTTCACCTCTGTCATCTTTGTCGGCGTCTTCATCATCCCTCTGTCACCTCCATCGTTTCCGTGCTCCTGTTCCTGTTGGTTCCCTGTTCCCATTGTTCAGGTTCCCGTGGGTGCGGCAGCCCAGCAGGGAGGGCGGCTCTGCAGCAGTGGCTGCTGTCGGTGCCGTGCCCGTGCTACTCCTCGGGCCGTGGCGCCAGGCAGGAGCAGCGGAAGAGCCCCCGCAGTGCCCGCAGCGCCCGCCTGAAGCGGGAGGGACGTTTGCTGGGGGCACAGGGCTGGCCATGGAGGGGCTGGGCGGGAGAAGAGAGCCCCCCAAGCAGGGCTTGGCCTTGCAGGGGGGCAGGCCAGGCACAGAGCGGTCCTGGGCTGCACGGCTCTGCTGCCTGCTCCTCAACCCAGGCCTCACGAGGGATGGGCACCTGGAGCCCCTCTGCCTCAAAAACTCTCCGTCTGTGCTCTCTGTCTTCTTCTGGGGGAAGCTCCAGGATACTGAGTTCATCCCACTCGTCCTCCTCTGGGACCAGCGGCTTCATCTGGATGGCAGACTCACTCCTGAATTCTCGAGGCTCCTGCCCCAGCTCTGGCTCGTTGTCGTCTTCCCAGCTGGAGTGTGTGCAAGATCCATGGATATTCCTGTGGGACTCGTCGTGGCCAAGGGACGCTTCCTCTTGGGAAGAAGCTTGGGCAATGTGTTCATTGCGGTCAGAGACTTCTTCCCAGCTGTTGACATCTCCCGGAGGCAGCTTCTGCTCCACGATTTCCTCCCTGTCTGAGAGTTCTGGGTATTCTTCCCAGTTGGAGTGTTCTTGGCAGTTGTTGATTTTTCCATGGGATTTCTCTTCCTCCGTGTGCTCATGCCAGTCTGACACTCCCTGGGACAGCTCTTGCTCTGTGCACTCTTCCTCCTGGGAGCCTCCTTGCGAGCCTCCTTCCTCCCTCAATCAGCTCTTCCTTGTGCTCACCATCCTCTGTGTCCGTGGGGCTGGGGGAGCCAGGCTCCTCATCCTCCTCCAACACAGGGCTCAAGCGCTTCTTCCAGGTGCTGAAGATAATTTTCTCTGCCAATGGGGACAGCTCTTGGACTATGTATTGTACCCCACGGAACAGCTTGGGGTCAGAGTCCGAGTCATATTCCCCCTGGGACATGGCTGAGTCACTGGAGGAGTCCCAGGGACTGTCCCCGTCCGAGGCCTCCTCGGAGCTGCCTGGCTCTGCCCGCACTGCCCATGCCGCTGGCTCTGGCTGCTGCTCACTGAATCCTTCCAGCAGGGCAGGCCAGCGGCTCAGGGGTCTCTGTGGGGCCGGCCCCAGGCTCTGCTCTCTTCCACATGTGGCTGCTTCTTTCCTGTCCACATCTGTGCACTGCTGCAGGTGCTGCTGTCCTTCCAGCTGCTGCTGGGATCCCGGGGTCTGCAGCAGGGCCTGGCACAGGATCTCACGGCTGAGGCGATGGGACAGGAGCACCAGAACCGGGCTGGAGCCTGGGGGGCTCTCTGGGGCAGGGACCGGGCTCTGTGTCCCCAGTGATGGCAGCTCCTTGTCGGGCACAGGAGAGGCGCTGGGCAGGGCAGGAGCTGCCTCTGCTGCCACCTCTGGGCCCTCGGGGCTGGGGGAGGTGGGCCCTACCGGGAAATAAGGCTGGGGCTTCTCATCCTCCTCCGTGATAGGGTTCAAGGGTTTGTCCCCAGGGCTGGAGGCGACATCCTCCTCCCGCTGGGACAGCTTGTGGGCCATGTCACCAAAGTTCCCCTTGTCGTGCTCGATGTGTCACAGTGGCAGGCCTCACCTGAGCCCTGCTCCTGCTGAGGGCCTGGGCGTGCGGCCAGCTGGGCACAGGGCCGGGACACCGAGACTCCGGGGTGGCTTTGGTGGCTTTGACCTCGTCTTCTGTTAAGCTCTGCGCCTGTGGAACAGAGAGATCCCGGAGCTTGCTTCCTCCTCGCAGAGTAGCTCTCCTGGGACTGGGCACCCCGGGCCCTGCGCTGCCCCTAGAAACCCTCAGCCAGCCCGGGGCTCTCTGATGTCACAAGGGTCTCTGGCCACCACCATGGCCTGTGTCATAAAGGGCCCTGACACGGAGTGCCTGTGACATCAATGGCCATCCTGGCACCCCAAAATCAGCAGGGGGTGAGGCGGGCATGGGCCTGGAGCAGGCCCGGCCTTGGGGACTGTTCAGGTTCATGGAGAACTTTCTCCTGTGGGAGGGACACCATGGTGCAGCAGGGGAAGCTCTCCCCTCTCTGAACAATGGAAGAAAATCTCAGTGATGAACTGACCTAAACCCCCACGTGCTGTGTCCCTGTTGTGTTGTGTGGAAGGAGAGAGGGCTTCGGGGAAAAACGTGTTTTTAAGGGCCTGTTTTATTTCTCCTTATCCTTCTGTGGCTCTGTTGGCAATAAATTCACTTTGTACCACTAAACTGAGCTTGTTTTGGAGTATTTTCTCCCAATCTTTATGTCAACTCATGAATCCTTTGTTAGTTTTCTCTCTCCTCTGCCCATCTGTGGCAGGGAAGAGTGAGCAAGTGGCTTTTGTGGGTGCCTGTCATTTGGCCAGTGTCAAACCACGACAATAACATAATTCTGTTCCATTAATTTGTATTCTATCCTCTGTTGGTTTTTGATTTCTCACTTCTCATGCTAATTAGTCCATAGTTTTAGTATATTTTTCCAGCTTTTCAGTGCATACACTGAGTCCTCTTTAGTCTCGTCTTTATCTTCTGGTTTCTGAAAAGTGTCCTTATGGTCTATAAATTCTACATTCCAGGTGTCTAACCTCAATAATACATCTTTCTCTCCCAGAATTTGTTCATTGAAGCACATGAGAGTTAGTTTATCAAAACTTCCAAGTTCCAGTAATTTTCTCAAGGTGTGTTCCTACAAAAGGAAGCTCTTGACATCTTGGCTAAATGCTGGTTAGAAGTTATGTAAGGCTAAGACACTGCTTATAATTAATACACTGGTTATGAATAATTAAAAAATAATTATTTAGATCTTAATTAAAACCATGGATTTAAAAAGAAAAAATGAACAGTTATATAATTTCCAACATTGGGATCAGGCAAATTTGGATTTAATTCTGGAGTTTTCTGACTCAAGGCATTTGCAATCATACCCTTTCTAAGGACTCATCTGCCAGGCCTGCTGAACCCCAGACTTTCAGGTTTTGCAGTGAAAACAAGGCCACGAGGATGACTGAAATTCATGGATTTGGATATCCACTTAGGATTTGTGTATATTTTCTAAGGACACCTCACCTGGCACCACATCAAACACAGATTGTCCCTGAGGAAGATATTTATGTGATATATCATGGTTTTCAACTGATCTTCCTTGTGGTTTTGGCTCTTACTTAATGTCTCCTTGGCAGACAAATAATAGCATCAATATCCTTTCCTGTTTGCCTTGAGATAAAGATTGAGTAGCACACCACAAAATAATACAGGAGTGCAGCAAAGCAAAACGCTCCTCCAAAATAAAGAGTGCTGTAAAGAAAGGCAGAAAGGAGTTTGAAAACCATAAAAAATAAGGACTTCATGGTGAAAAAAACACTCTGATATTTAGGACAGAACAGATTTCAAAAACTCAGCAAAAGCAGCCAGAATAATCTGCAGGAAGATGTTATTAACATTTAGAACTTAGACTTGATAATTCAACTGTGTAAGTGCTGCACATCAAGGTACATAATTAGGTGTCCTAATTGAAGGTTTGACTGATTGCCACAGGCAGCAACACAGCTGAAACGGTGCCACTGTAAAACTGGGGTCTCTCTGCTCTCCAGACTCTGTTTTCCTGGCTTTGCTTTCTACCTGTTGTGAAATTGTAGGTTTGGGTTTGGTTTAATTGCTGGGTTTAGACTTTCCTGCACCTCTCCATGAATAGAAGCATTTTGCACGACTTTCTGGAGTACCTGGACATAAGGAAGACAAAAGGAACTCTAAAAGCAATTTCAGGGTAGACCAGGAACTGCTCAGATGACACAAGAGGTTGTACAAAAATTGGAGAAAGGAAAAGACAAGACTCGGTTCTGAAGATGGCAGGAAGAAAAGATAATTGGAACGCTGTAGAAATGAAACTCTTGCATAGACTTCTGAATTTACACATTACCCTTGGATATGTGGTTTAGTCAGCTAAATTTAGGCACGCCCTAATGATAGTTCTTTATTAATAATTAATGGGTTTTGCTACATATGGATAAATATATTGTAAAAAAGCAGTGAGAATGGTGCATCTCTGGAGAAGTGAATGCTGCCGTGCAGCTGCAGCTGCCTGCAGCAGTCAAACACACATTTCTCCTTCCCAACAGATTTCAGCAGGCTGCATCCATTAAATCCACTGATGTATCCCTAAATTTCCACAAAAGCATAAAAGATTTTCTCCAGGTTGGAGACAATCAGATCTCTTTAGTTATCAGCTTGATAATACTTGTATTGCTTTATTGGTTTGAGCAGAGTTAGTAGATGTACTAAATAATTTTTCAGTGTTTATGAAATGCCAAATTCTGCAGTGCTTGGATCTTCCCTGTGGTGGGACACTGTCTCCTCTGTGACTGCCACTTTTCTTAGGGTGGAATTTATACTTGTGCAGACACACAGCATCAAGTTCATGGATTTCTTAAGCCTGGCCTAATCCCTATTTCGAGGTTGTTAAAGACTCCATTTTTTTTTATTAGTTTTGCTCTGATGTTCAGCTTATCCATCACCTCCCTGGGATAAACCAGTCTGCAAGTTCAGGACAGCATCTGTGATTTGTCTTTCAAGTGCCACCTTTGGCCAAACCATCCTCAACAGCAACTTTTAGAAACTCTGAGCATTTCCCAGTGCTGGCAATGCAGATGCTTCAGAGAAAACACCTTCAGTTCTCTTGCCGTCAGTGTGAAACAGCACTTGGGACTTGGTTCTGCTTGGCTCTGCTGCAGGAGAGAGTGATGTTTCCTCCCTCTTGGGTGTCTCTGGACCAGGATTAAATCAAGCAGGCAAAAAGTACATATTTTTGCCTCATATTCCTTATTCAATGCATATCTTTATCCAAAATGCTATCTATCTGATATATAAAATCAAGCTATGTCCAGCTTTCCTTGCCTAAGAAAAGGCAGCAAAACTTCCAATGGTCTAAAGAGAGTTCCCATAAAATCTGCCCCATTCACTGAATTTCACATCCCCTCTCCCACAGGCCCTCTGCCTGCTAAAACAACTTTATTTTGGGGGGAAAGAAGTCAGATTTCTTTCTGCCAGTGGCACCAGTGCACATCCCTGAGGCTGATCCCACTCCACCCACTGCAGGATTTTGGGAGGCTGTTCCTTCAGGTTCTCAGCCTTGAATGGAAAGAATCAGCCCTCTGTGCACAGATTTCCTTGTGAGCCATGGCAGAGAACACCTTCTCCCTCCTCCTGGCATTGTGGCTGCCTGCAGGGACTTTTGTTTCTTCAATAAAAGCTGTGTCTCTGCAGGTTTTCCTCTGGCTGTACTGATTTTCCACAATACCATGTTTCTCTGGGTGATCCAGGCTGATTTTAAGCAAATTACTCAGTCCTACCATAGCCTTTTAGCTTAGGCAGTGAAAGAAATAAATTGGTATTTGAGCTGTCTGCTCAAGAGAAAATAAAGATTTCCTAGGTTTGTAGCATGCAGGTTTAAGGCCTGTCTATCCTAGAATGTCTTGTACAAATCTATGCATTTTCCTGGGTAAATCCGAGCCTGTGCCATGTTTTTTCTGCAGTTTCTAGAAGACTGTGTGGATTTATGGCAGTCAAACCTCTCTGCATGCACCTTCCACAGAAGTTATGAGCCAGAATTATGATTTCCTCTTGCTCCTTTAAACCACTTTGATAAGACAGAACAGCCACATGGCCAAAAATTTCCTTCACCAAAGGGACTGGATGGTTGGTGGGTAACTCTGCCACCGGTGGAGAAATCCCCCAGTCCAGCTGCCCACAAATCAGCAGGAATAGAACCATCATTAAGGATCTATTCAAGTATATCCCCAGTAGAAATCTGTGTTGCCAGTACAAGCCTTTGTGGACTTGGCTGATTTAACCACGTGAGTGGTTTACAACCATCAATAAAATGCTTCTCTTGAGTGCCTTTTCTATTCAGGATTAAGAGTTTGTTCCCACAACCACTGGGAATGGTTTTATTTACACCTGGGAATCCCACGAGAGGGAAGGAGATTTCTTTGTGAGCCTTCTTAAGATCATAATTGCTGATGGGATTTGTCTTGCCTGACTGCCAGGCTGATGTCTCATGTAAGGCAATTATCAGAGTTTCTTCCATGAGAGAGAAACTGGCACTTCCAGGGGGATTTCCTCCCATCTTTAAATGAAAAAAAAACTCAACTATGAAATGAATCACACCAAAAAGGTGTTTTTACCTTTCTAATGAGCAGAGGAGGAATCGAGATGATTTTGCACACAGCTGGGTAGGATATTATAGGATATATGGACAGGATAACCCATTTTTTGAGACGTTTGTGCTATGCTGTGATTTTTACAGGTGTATCTCCAAGCCTTGGAGCTGGAGGTGATGTGGAGCTTTTTTGGGGGCCAATTTTTCACTGACCCAAGAGCTTTACTCCCCTTTGTCCCCCCTCAGGGAGCATCCCAGAGCTCGGTGCAAGCCGTGAGCACTGGGGCGTTATCCTGGGAGCTCTGCCAGACACAGATTGGAAGGACTCTGTTCTCATTCCAAGAAGATTTGGGCTTTCTCTCTCTGTGTGGGCTGGGGGTAGAAGACACACTGAGTTTTTGGACAATGTTTATTGTAACACCACCTTGCTCAGCTGCTGCTTGAAATCCTGTTTTAAAATGTTGACAGACATTTGTGGCCATATCTTTAGTTTAAGAGGAATAGCAAATTTTCCAGGTTAACGGGAGACACTGGGCCCAGTTTTTTCTAGAGAACAAACTATATTGGAGAAACCCATTTCATTTCTCACAACAACAATTGCAGAAGTTTTAATCTGGGGCTTTTGGAAGGGCAGAACATTCCTCGTTCGATTTTGGAGTTTTCTTTTTCTCAAGCATTGTTTGGATTTGTTGGCTTAGTTTTGGTTGTGTTGTTTTTTTTTTTCATCTAGAGAATGAGAGGAATGAAAAACCAAACTCTCCTATGGGAAAACTGGAAAAAATTGAAATGAGGCCAGTGAGAGATAACAGCCATGGAAGGCTGCAATACAATTAAATTGTGTTAATTTGCAGATGATTATGCATATTTCTTTAAATAGTTCTGCGAAGTCCTTCCTCCACCCCAAATCAGTCTCTTCTCTTTCTTAGAACATGTAAGAGAAAAAAAAAATAGTAAGAAAACCATTGTTACCCTGAACTTCCTTAAGCTGTTCAAATCCACATCTGTTGTCTAGGGAATCACCTCATTTCCTCCTAAAATCCTTTGCATTACATCCAAGCCTGCTGGTCCAGAGTGAGGGTTTAGTTCAGGAGTTATTTCAGTGCTCTCTGGCTGAGCTCCTGGTAATTTATACCATGTTAACAGAAAGTCACACTTGAGTGAGATGGGAGCTCAATAATAATTTAACCCCTCCTTTAACCTTTCCCCTCTCTAAGCACAGGAGTGAGCATGGCAGGGGCTGGAGGGACAGAATCACTGTCAGAGGCTGCAGGTTTGGCCCAACACAGCCAAGAAGCTGGGTGGCCTTTGAGCAAATCACATCTTTCTCCTCCCAACCTTCCCAGTCCCACTTTTCACTTCTTGAACTCTGCTGAACTGGGAAAGGCTTTTAAACACCAGAGAGAAATCCCACGAGTTTCACAGACAGCTTCCCTCATCCAAGCACGTCCTTCTGACTGTACTTTTGCCAAAACCCAGACATGACTGCAGCCTTTTTGTATTTCATGTTTCGTGGTTTGGATTTGGACATCAGAGCTGAGAGTGAGGTGCTCATAAGAAATCTGTTTAATGACCCTTGATTGTCTGATCAGTGATCCTCCTGTAGCAGGATGTGGAGGGGAATTTTCCCCTGGTATATGTCCATGCTCATGTACAAGCTGGGTCAAAAACATTTCAGGAGATCAGGAAAAGATTACTGAACATGAGGGGAGAATTATTTTTGACTGCCTTTCCTCTTCTCCCTTTATTGTACATTGCTTGCTGGATGAGGCTTTTTGGCCTTGGAATGAACTCTGGACTAGTTTAATGGAACGTGGGACCAGCTTGGAAATCAGCAACGTGAGCAGAATTTCACTGCAGCCTCTCTCCCACGGCTGGACCTGGAGAACTGCTGCCATCCCCGGCAATCTGTTCTGTTCCAGAGCACAGAGAAACTCCCAGCTGTAGGCACTGCCTCCCCTGGGCTGTGGGAACTCCAGGGTTTCTCAAAGGCAGCGTGTGGATGTGCACAAGGGCACAAAAACAAGCTCTGAAAATCCCAGAAATCCAAATATTCATCAGTTGGCAGAGCAGCCAGAGAGAAAGGCTTTTCTGAAAGGAGACTTGGAGAGATATGTTACAAAATACAGAATTATGGATTGGTTTGGGTTGGAAGGGACTTAAAGCTCATCCTCTACCATGGGCAGGAACACCTTCCACTGTCCCAGGCTGCTCCAAGCCCCAATGTCCAACCTGGCCTTGGGCACTGCCAGGGATCCAGGGGCAGCCACAGCTGCTCTGGGCACCCTGGGCCAGGGCCTGCCCACCCCGCCAGGGAAGGATTTCCTCCTAATAACCAATCTAACTCTACTCTCTGCCAGTTTGAAGCCATTCCCCCTTGTCCATACATAGAAGAAGAGAGGTAGATTCATCACAGCCAACATTGAAGACTCTATTTTCTGCAGCTTTTGCCTCCCAGGTTTGCAGAATTAACAGGTGGGTTTGGCTTTATTTGACAAGGTGTTGGTAAGAAGAGGCCACAGGGGTGGCCCCTGTGCTGGACATAACCAGTCCCAGGTGTCTCCAAACCAGACCCACCAAAGCTCAGCCCATCAGCCAAGCTGGAGAAGCCTCTGTGAAAACATATTTAGGAAAAGGTTAAAGCCCAGGTGTGAGAGAGGAGTTAAAAAGGTGTGAGGAGCAATCCAGCAGCATCAGGGCAGAGCAGGACCAGGGGCAGGAGCAGAGCAGCTGGGTGGTGGGTGGCTGGCTGGCAGCCAGATGAGGTCACCCACCACAGCAGGTGATTGTCCTGGTGGGAATTTCACTTCCAAGGTTCTTGTGTAACTGCTGGCTTTGAACTCGTCCTCTCTCCCATTTGTTCTGATTTCCTCTTTCATCCCCAGGAATTGTACGAGGTCTGTCAGATTCCTCTTGCCAAACCCCGCTCTGCCAAAAATGAGGAAATTTAATCACCTGCAGCTCCCCTTCTCAGAGTCTGTATCCCATCACATCCCTCTCAAGCGGTGCATGCAAAGATGGGGTTTTTCTGCATTAATCTGGGGATCAAATCTGACTTTTAACAGAGCAAATCCTTTGTGCTCATAACAAAATCATGTGTAGGAGACAAAAGAATTCCCTTCTGTAAAGTGCTCTTGAGTTGTTTGGGTTTCTTTTTTCGTTTCATACTTAACTGCTGTCAATCCTTTTATTTTTTTTTTATAAAATAATGTAGAAATAATCCCACCATTTTAGGAGTCAATCTCAATGATACAATTGAAAATTAATTTTGTAATTTTTTTGTAAATTTGCTGAGGGGAGATTTTAAGGCAGGAGGCTGAGCTGGGAAAAAATTTTGCATGGCAATGAAAACGTGATGGTGAATCCCATGTTGTTCCCACCTGGATGGACAGCTCTGTTCAGCATTGCTCCCAGTTTAGCTCAGGGTCACCTTCCAGAGCATCTCTGATTTTAGACCAAATTTGAAAGTGGAGAGAAACATCCGCTTTGTCTGCAGGATCCATTGACCTGTCCTGAGCAATATTAAACCTGTGGCAGAGGAGTTTCTAAGAGAAGTGATGAGAAAAGCAGACAGAAGAGAGAGATTTTGGGAGCAGAGGAACAACCAAGGGAGAGAATGATGTGAGAGGTGAAGGATTGCAATGATCTGCCTGACCCAACTTTGCTCACACATTCCTTGGTGAAAGCTGCTGCTGCTTCCTTCCTGTCCCTCCTGCTCTCTCCTCCATACCTGCTCCCTTATTCCCTTACCAAACTGCCAGGGAAAAGCCATGTGCTCTCAGTTTTACTAAAACTGACTGCTGTGATTGCAGGTGATTCTCGAGGGCAGGACAAGGCCAGAGTGCTCTGGGAGGACATCCCTGCTCTCTGTAACACATCTGATTAAAGCAATTCAGCATCTTGGCTGCAGAGCAGCAATCCAAGAGTGCAAGGGAAGCAGTTGATCATAAAGGCACAGCCCTGTCTTGTGTCAGGGCTTAGCAGGACTTGTTTCCTGCAGATTGAAGCAGGCCACTGCATCAAAAATGTTTGTGATCATCTAATTGGCATTGTTCCTTCTCTGCCACATGGGCCAGACCACCTTGGGGTCACCATGGACCCCTCAGCCCATCTGCTGGGGTGTTGTCAGGGCAGGTTGGGGGTGTTGCAGTTGCTTTGAGTGCCAAACCACCTTTCTCACCGTCCTTGCTCCTAGGAACAGTCTACAGGTTTTTGAGTGGTGAAATTCGTAATCCATGGCAAAATTCCTGATGGGTGGCAGGTGGACATCACTACAAAACTTGATCCCTGTGACAGGAATCAGAAATAGAACTGGGAAGGGTCGAGCACAAAGGATGAAGAAATAAAATGAGCAATGGAAGACTTGTTGTGGGAATTAAACTGTTCATGCAATGCTAACCCATAACAACCATCCTGAATCATCTTTGGGCTCTGAAGGTGGCTGGAGCTCAGTGGGATCCCTTTGGAAGAATAATGCAATGCCAGGACAACTGAGTTGGTGGGAAATGTCACAGAGTATGTTTGTCCTAGTCCAGGCCCTGCTGTTTTGCTACTCTGTGTTCCTGGGGAAGTTATTTCCCTTCTTTACTTTTTTCATGTATCAAACCCTGAGGATTGAATTTACCTCCTTTGTAAAGCTGAGTGAGATTTGGTGAATATCAAAGGCCAGATATGAGTTTACAACTCTTGAGTGTTGCCTTTAGTTCAATGTGGGATTTGTGGGTGGGCAGGAATTTAAATGAGAAAATTTCTGTCTCTCTTTGATTTTTCTTCTTCTTTCTTTTTCTTCTTTTCTCTATGCTTATTCAGCTCCAAATCTGAAGCCACATCTTGAAATGAAACAGTTTTCTAGGGCATTATCCTCAGGAATGGCCTCAGAAATGGGAGATGCAGAGTGCTGGTATATTTCAGAAATCAAGGATGATATTAAGAATCAGCAGGAAGAGGATCATGGACTTTGCTGAATTCAAAACTGCCCTCACAGTGTTTTATAACTCCAGCAATGTGTTGTACCACGAGGGAATGAAATGAAAATGTTACCAAGGCTTTCCTTCACAAAGGTTTATTGGTTCACTGAGAAGTAATCAAAAGGAGAGAAAAGAAAAAAGGAAAACACAAAACTTCCTGCACTGAAAAGGGAAGCCAAGGCAGGAGAATTGTAGAATCATAGAATGGATTGAGTTGGAAAGAATCTTAAAAATCATCTACTCCCATCCCCTGCCATGGCAGGGACACCTTTCACTGTCCCAGGCTGCTCCAAGCCCCAATGTCCAACCTGGCCTTGGACACTGCCAGGGATCCAGGGGCAGCCACAGCTGCTCTGGGAATTCTATCCCAGGGCTTCCCCACCCTCCCAGGGAAAAATTCCTGATTCCCAAGATCCCATCCAGCCCTGTCCTCTGGCACTGGGAAGCCATTCCCTGGGTCCTGTCCCTGCAGCCCTTAGGAATTGTCTCTCTCCAGGTTTCCTGCAGCTCCTTCAGGCCCTGCAAGGCCACCCTGAGCTCACCCCAAAGCTTCTCCTGGCCAGGCTGAACAATCCCAGCTGTGCCAGCCTTTCTTCCCAGCAGAGCTGCTCCAGCCTTCTGCTCATCCTGGGGCCTCTGGGCTCTCTGCAGCAGTTCCACGTCCTCCCTGTGCTGGGATTATGAAGGGATGCTGGGATTATGCTCTGGCTTCTTATATTTGATCAGAACTTTTGTTCCCTGACTCCAATCATTGCAAAAGCCCCTCCTCAGGTTTGCAGCCTCTTTGGGCTGCCCAGACCCCACAAATCTGCCCCCATTGGGGTCATACAGACTCTGCCCGTGTTCCAGGGGTGGTGCCAGGGTTGTGCCATGGGTTAGAAGTTTCAGGCTCCCCATGTTCTGTTTTGCCATCCCTGATTTATCTGTTTCTTGCTCCACCTGCGGCGCTTTCCTGCTGGCACCAACATCAGCAGGTGCTGGCAAGGGTCTAGAGGAACCCAAAGAGGTTCAAAGCCTCTGAGCACTCAGATTTTGTGAGCAGCACAATACTGGTTTCACAGCAGTTCTTTATCTTTAGGTCAAAGTGATGAATTACTTTTGGGAATAACATGAGATTTTTAAAGCCTTTTCCTCTGTGCACCAGTTTCAGACAGATGGTGACATTTCCCTTCATTATACTCCTAATTTTCCTAAGGAATTGACTAACCAAGTAAAAAAGTCAAACCAATTACAGTGGGCTTGGGGCACAGTGTTGTCTTTTTTTTCCTCACCACATAGTACCTGAAATCTCCTGACTTTTTGTTTATTTAGGAGAAATTTGCATATGAAGGCAGGAGTGCTTGTGCTTTTAACTGTATCAAAGCACTATTACCATCACAATAGATTAGAGAACCACAGGATTGTTTGAGTTGGAAAAGACCTTTAAGACTAATGAGTCCAACCCTTAAATTAACACCGCCAAGCCTAGCGCTAAACCGTGTCCTCTAAAGTCACACCTACACCTCTTTTAAACATCTCCAGAGCTGGTGACTCCTCCAGCACCCAGGGCAGCCTGTTCCGGTGCTTGACAACCCTTTCTGTGAAGGAATTATTCCTAATAATCATATTCTTAATAATCTTCAGCACTGACACTTCCATATCCATCCTTCCTGGGAAAGTCAAGGGGTTCTGATGTTAAATTAAAATAGATTAACATACACAAATCCCACCCTATCCTATGGCTCTAGGAACAGGCCCTAAATTACTCACCCTGATTCCTTCCCTAGACACTTGCTAAGTGTGAAGGATTTGTGAACTTTATTTGAGGCAGATGCACCAGAAGAAAAACCAGGCGCCGTCCCAACAGCTGGTGAAAGGCAAGGCAGATTCGTGCCTGGGGAATTCAGCTGCTTCTGCAGTGCTTCTCTGGAGGATGTGCAGCTGCTGTAATTGGAAAAATGTGTCAGAAATTAGATTAGGTCGGTTTCCAGTGGAAGACACCACGAAGGTGGGTATGGTGATAACAAGCTAATATGTCATCCCCATGGAGATCCACATTATTTTTACAGGATTTGAGTAATTTAGACTCAGACAGATCAATTTCCCCCCAATAAAATGAATGCCAGGGATAACGCAGATGCCATAATGCTGTTAATCAAACAAGAGCTTAAGCTGTAACTTTCCTCATGAGTGAGAAGGGCAATATAGACACAAAAAAATCATTGTGGTGATGGTTATAAATTATTGAACCAAAATGCTGGATACTGACATTTGATGTCGTGGCATTTCCATTGATTTAAGGACTTGGATGATCCTTGTGGGTTCCTCCCAACTCAGAATTTTCTGTGATCGTGTCCTGTGTGAAAACCCTGCTACCTCCTTCCACCTTGCTGCAAATGGTGATGAGAGTGACCAAAAAATCCTGTGGGGAGGGACAAATGCTCTTCAAGACTCAGCTGTGAGGTGACAGCCTGATGGAACACCACAGGTGAGTTGCTGAAACATGGGGCTGGAAACCTCAGGGCATTGGTATAAATTTGCCACTTGGCTCTGGCAGATCTTGATCCTTCTTTGTGCACCTCCCATGCTGTGGTTTCCACGAGCATCTGGGATGTCCAGCACACCCCAGGCTCTAAATTTGACTGTGACCTGATGGGAACCTCTCACACGAGTGAGAATGTCCCCCTGAAATTTCCCCAGATGTGAGGCACCCACATTTTCACAATGCTCACCCTGCAAAAAGTCCTTTTCTGTTGCTATTCCTTCCGACAGGCTCACAGGAGAGAAGGGAGGAAGATTATTCTGCCACCTCAGTGCTAAAATCTTCCAGCGCATCTGCTGCCTCCAGCAGGGATCCAATGGCTTAGGCACGAAGAGAAAAATGCATCCGTTGAGTTTGTAACCTTGAGGGGCTCTCTGAGGATGAAATCCTGGCAAATCCACACTCTGTGCCCAGTGTATCATTGACATAGATCCTCAAAAAACATTTCTTTTTTTAAAAAATCCCTTCTTCTGTGGGGAGATGTGGCTGAAAAGTGACTGGGAAAGACCCTGGGGGTGCTGGACAGGAGCCCAGGGGGGCCCAGGTGGGCAAGAGGCCACTGGCCCCTGGGCTGGGTGGGGAAATTATGTATCCAGCAGGAGCAGGGCAGGGATTGTCCCTCTGTGCTGGGCACTGAGAGGCTCCTCAAATCCTGTGAGAAACAAACTCTGTCCCTGGGACAGCATTTCCAGCAGCAGCAGCCGCCTTTGGTAAGGGGTGTTGGAGAGGAAGATGTTGGTGTGTGGCACTTCGCTGTGGTATCCTGGAGAAGAAATTTATGTTTGACAATGAAACATTTGCCCATCTTTATTGGCTAAGCGCTAACCCGCTGTTCCCTGAGCTCCGGGAGGGTTGGGGAACACCGCGGGAGCTGCGGGATGTTTGCGGGATGGAGATGCCATCTAGTGGGAACAGCAGCTGGGGAGAGAGCGGTGAGAGGAGGGTCCTGGCACCCCTCCCCTTCCCCCTGCGCTGCTGAACCCCGGTGCCACACGCACCCCTGGCATGGGCACACGCGGTGGCACCGGGCTCACAAGTGACAAAGCCTTCAATAACGTGGGGACAAAACAAAAACAAAAACAAAAACGCACCAAAAAAAACCCCCAAAACAAAACAAAACAAAACAAAAAATCCCACCAAAAAACCCCAACCAACCAACAACAAAAAACCAAAACTAAAAAAAAAAAACCAAAGCAAAACAAAACAAAAACAAAACCCCAAGAACAAAACCAAAAAAATCCCAAAACACCCAACAACTAGACAAAAAAAGAGATTTTTGTTTTCCTTGATGCTCTTGAACTGAAAGTTCTGCTGGAGACCAGTGTCAGCCTGAGTGCTTGAAACAAAAGGGAAACCAAGTGAATTTGAAACCAAGAGTGCTTGAAAGCAAGAAATGGTATCAGTTTCTTTAGTTAGTCAATAATTTACCTGATTTAATTGTTTTTAAGGTTGCTTTTGTAGTAGCTTGAGGTAGAAGGAGAGTTGTTGTAAACTTTTAAAAAAAATTTTAGTTCTTAAACTTATTATCACTAGGTTCATATTGATTGATAAACTTGTTTATGTTTATGTTTTTTAATTATTTTAACGTTAGGTGTTAGTAAGGTAAGTTTTTTTAATGTTATATGGATTATTTTTGATGTTTGATGGAATGGTAGGCTAAATTTTATTTTTACAAATGAGAAAGATCCCTTGTGGTAGTTGCCAGGGGATATGGTTGGGTGTTGTGTATAAGACTGAGGTGAAATTGTGTTAAGATGTATTTTTGTATAAGACATGATTTGGAGTGATATTTGCAATTTTGCTTTTATTTTGTTTTGATTTGAGAGAGGAATCCTGAGTGGAAAGTCTTGCACAAATTCAGCAGCTGACAGGGAGTCACAGCATCAAGGGGTCATGGAATATCCTGAGCTGGAAGGGACCCACAAGGAATATCAAAGTCCATCTTCTGGCTCTCCATCCATGGATACTTCAACAATCCCACCCTGGGCATCTCTGGGAAAATTTTCTAAATGCTCCTGGAGCTGTGGCAGCCTCGGGGCTGTGCCCATTCCCTGGGCAGCCTGGGCAGTGCCCAGCACCCTCTGGGGGAAGAACCTTGCCCTAAAATCCAACCTCAATCCCTCCTGGCCCAGCTCCAGCCATGCCCTGGGTGCTGTCCCTGTGCCAGGAGCAGAGATGGGAGCTGTCCCTTGGGAGGAGCTGCAGCCCTGGGGAGCTCTGACCTCGGTGTGCTCTGCTCCAGCTGGACAGACCAAATGCCCTCAGCTGCTCCTCCTGTGGCTCCTTCACTATTTGTTCTCTCCCTCCCTTTTCCACTTTGTCCCTCTGGGTGGTGACAAGTGAGAGAGGTTCCTCAGGTGTGTCCACCCCTCAGGCATCCCCTTTTCTCAGACGAGGTGATGGGCAGTGAATGTGCATTTCCTGCAATGGACTGAAGTGTGGAGATCCTCGGGTCACCTTGTGAGCCTGAAGTGGAGGAGTAAGAGAGGCTGATTCCAGCCTTACAACAGTATGAAAAGTATGGCACTTTTCAGCTTTTATTTTTGGTAAAGATGGGCAGGGACACCTTCCACTGTCCCAGGCTGCTCCAAGCCCCAATGTCCAACCTGGCCTTGGACACTGCCAGGGATCCAGGGGCAGCCACAGCTGCTCTGGGCACCCTGGGCCAGGGTCTGCCCACCCTCACAGGGGACAACTTCTTCTTATATCTAACCTAAATTTCCCCTCTTTCAGTTTAAGCCCATTCCCCCTTGTCCTTTCACTCCAGTTCCTGATGAATTGTCCCTCTCCTGTTCCCCTGTTGCCTTTTCAGGTGTTGGAAGGTGCTGTGAGGTCTCTTCTCCAGGCTGAGCATCTCCATCTTTCTTACCTATTTATGAGACAAGTGCTGAACATGCAGCTTCTTCTCATGCTGAACTGCTCAGGGGGGATTTACCACAGGGCCCCAAAGGGCAGCAGGAATGTGGGAGGGGTGAGGGACAGCAGGATGGCCCCAGAGCTGGGACAAAGCACCACGGAGTTCATTTGTTCTCTCACCATTCCTCTCTCCAGATCAGTCTGCTCCATCTTCAGTTTAGAGCAGCAGAGGCTTTGCTCTGAATTCTTACCCTGACAGTCCCTGGAGACCCGAGCTGAGAGAGTCTTGTGGACTGTACCCTTTTCATGGGATTCCTGAACATTAAACACTTCCAACATTTCCAATATCAAAAGACTTCAGCAAAGGTCAATGCACCAGCACTCACTGAGAGCTTTGAAGATCCAGAGCATTTTCCACACATTGAGCCTTTATCTCCATCCACATTTGTGAATGAAGGGATTATAGTGTCCTTAAAAACTCTTGATGCTCAGAGAACAGAATGTGAGTCCCCAGCTCCTGAGATCACTTTGCAGATGTATCATTTAAAAATGAAAAATTTTGCTCACACATTCAGCCAGTTCCCTTTTTTTTTGCTTCCTTTTCCTTGTTGCTGCTCTTCTCTTCATCTATAAATAGCTACTGGAGCGCCTGGTCCCAAAGCAGTGCTGGAGCAGCTCTTCTTATTATCAGCAAAGCCTCATCATTTTGTCTGCCAAGAGCTTAAATGTGCTGACTTGAGCTGCTGAGAGACCTGGATGTGGAGGAAATGGCCTGGCTCTGCCTTTTTACCCAGGTGAGATCTCCAGGCACCTTGTGCTGGACTGGATTCTTCTGTGAGACCATTTCAGGACTCTGCTTCCCTGCTGAGGTACCCAGAGTTAGAGGTCCCAGCAGTGGGAATCAGAAATTAAACAATTTTTGTGTCTTCACGAGGGTCAAGTTCCTTGTGGAAGTTGGCCATTGTGCTCCCAAGTTGATTGAGCCCCTAATTATCAGCAGCTGGATGTATTTTGATGATACAGCAGCTGCACAACTCCTTGGAGTGCAGAACTCAGCCACCAGTGTGGATTCATCCCCTGGCTCCCCAGAGCTGGCACAGGAGGACTGCTAGGACTGCTGGGCTGTTCCTGAGAGAGATGGAGGAATATTAAAGGCTTTAAGCACTGTTCTGCTTGGAGAGTTCCCTGCAAGAGAGGTGAAAACAATTCCCATCTCTTCCTATCAGCAACCAAGTCTCTGTCAACAGCAGCTGAAAGGAAAACGCCTGGGAAATACTCAAAGTGTGGGAAAGGAGGAATTGCAGATATCAGTGTCTGTAGCAGGTTGTTTGCCAAGAGCAGACAGACCCGGGTGTTGCTTTTCCATTTCTCAGTGAAGAGTTTTGTTTTGCTCAGTGCCTGCTGCAGTTCACCCTGCAGGAACTCTCCTTCTGTGGGAGAGGTGTTATTTATCCTTCACTCTTTGTCTGGACAGCAGGGACTGCTTCCCTCTGCCTCCTTTTTTTTTGCAATAATACAGCTCTGCCTCGCTCCTTCTGTGGTTATTTCTTCTGGCCTTTCTTCCTCCTTCCCTGCTGAAGGCAGATCAATGCTTGGCCTGGTCAGATGTTCAAACTCGCCAAGATGTTTTTCAGGTCATTTATTTAAGAATTGATCATCAGCATTTTGTGAAGGGAGAAAAAATAAACAGGCAAAATGTCTTTTTTTTTTTTTCCCCTCTGAAAACTTTTGGGCATAAATATAAAGGAGTAATTTTCATTATTGTTGTTATTGTTGTTGTTGTTGTTATGTTGCTCCAGAAATACCACAGAGTCAAGCCTGAGCTGATGCTGATGAGAATGAAAAAAACAGAACAAAACAAACCTCAGTTTGCAAAATGACTTTAAAGCCAAAATTCCCTGCAGTCAGAGTCACGTGTCTGATTGTGCCCAGTCTGTCCAGCTGGGACAAGGACCATGTTGGATCCATAGGAAAAGACCCCAGGAGCAAAGGGGCAGTAGTGAAACCATCCCCAGAAGTCACCAGTGAATTATTTGTCAGCACAGGCGGCTCTGAAAGAGAAGCTGCTCATGGCTGCTGAAATTTTCATAGATCTGGGAGTTTTCAGCTACAGCTGCTTTGCTCCTGTGGCTCTGCACTCCCTGATAACACCAGCATGGATTGACACCCCTCACCAGCTGCTGCCCCATCCACTTCCACACCCTCTGCTGATCATCCAGGGTTTATTGCCGCTCACTGGGTTCATGGAAACCCCCAATCAACCAAATTCTTCTTCTCAGTCTCACAACTTTCTCCTCAAGGTGAAGAGTGCTATCCCAGCACTGTGGGAGATTGTCTTCCCTATGGATTTGGCTTTAGTAAAGGGAATATTTCCTCTCTGCTGAAAGCTGTGCCTGTGATTACCACAGCAATTCCCATCCTGCCAGCCCTGGAGCAGCAAACAAACCTGCAGCTGCCTGGTGTGCCTCAAGTTTCCCCCCTCAGCTTATTCCATGGACACAGATAAGCTGGGAAGAAAACATGGTGAATTGATTCTATGTGTCAGGTAGAAAAACAATTTATAATGAGTGGGGAATTGAGGGTGAGAGGAATGTGAGGCTTTTTTTATTGACAACAACTGCGAGTTTTGCTTTGCTTGCTTCAGGTTTGTTGTCAGCACTCTCAGAGAGCTGTCACCAAATGCCACTGGCTTCAAAACCGTGTGCTGAGAAATAAAAAAACCATTTCCTGAGAAATAAAATAATCTTTTAAACTGGACGCTGTTGCTTGGTTATGGATGTGTTGGTGATGGAGTCTGCTGACTTTTGAATATCTGCCCCTGGGGAACCCTTACTATCCTTGCTGAGCTCAGTGCAGCTGCACAGGTGGAATTCCAGGTGGAAAGAAACAGTGGGGGTCCCTTATTTGGGATACTCCAACTTTTCATGCCTCATGCAGGGGTCACTGCAGGGTCATATCCTGACCTCGGCCAAGCTGCAGTGAAAAATAACTGCTCTGAGCCTTGCAAATTTTCTTGCTGGTGTTTTTGAGCCCTTTCCCAGCACTGCAGGGTGTATTTGTGCAGAAAAGGTGGATATTATGCCTGTGTGATTTTTCCATCCATTTTTTGAGAGTGCATGTAGGAAGTAATCTTATCCTCCAGCTACAAGTCAATGCAGGAGGGAGAGTTCATGGAATAACAGATTCTTCAGCCTCCAGATGATTTGACTAAAAAAGTGAGAAAAAAACCCCCACTTTTACTAAAATATTACTCTTTTTTCTCTCCACAAGATTACACAGACATTCACACTTGCTCTAGAGACATGAATCAGGAGGTGGCTTTCAGAATAAAAATAATAGGAATAATTCATTCACCTGAATTGCTCCAAGCTCTGCTGAGCCAACAGAACTAAGCAGGAGGACACTGGGAGGTGCAGGTGCTGCTTTCTTTTCCCTGTTCTGCATAGGCTGTGGGATTTTTGGCTCTGTTTATCCCATAAAAATGGAATAACAGTGTTTTAACAGCCATTCCTGGCCAAAAAGCCCTCAGTAGCTTTAGCCCTGTAGCTGCTAAATAGGAATTTCTCTGGATCTTATCAAGTGGTTGAAGGTCCTAATAAAACCTCACCTGTGCATGTGTTCTTTCCTCCTGTACTTGAAGTTTTTCACCATAAAATATGCCAGAGTTCTGTTTTGATTGAAGTCTGCCCCTGGTATGGGGAGCAGCAGACTCCTGTTTTTTCATTCCAAATCCCAGTAAACCAGTGGAACTTCAAGCTGGGAACAATTCTCCTGGGAGCACAGCAGTCCTGGGTAATTAATGACTCTGTCCATGCAGGATAATGAAGAGGGACAGCCATTTAAAACACAATCTAGTTATTCCATAATGTCTGGGCAGGTTTGCAAATCTTGGTGGAAAATACACTGGAAAATGCAAAGATGAGGTGAGTTTTTCTTTTTTTAATCAGTGCTGAAGAGTCAAGAAGTGCCAGTGTGCTGCAGCATGTAAAATCCAGCTAAAATCCCATCTTCCGTGGGAAGGAAACATCCCTGTGAGAAAATTACACCCTAAAAAAGAGGCAGAAAACAATCCCTTTGAACACAGTTTGTTACTCCTATATATTTATCTCTTCTTGCAAACTCTTCTGTGACATTAAATTTATGGGGTGTATTTTATTTATATTCTTGACCATGTCTCTCTGTAGAGGCCACATCTCTACCAGTAAAGTAAAGGGTGTCAGGGAACATTCTCAGCTGCCAAAAATTTGTTTCCTGTTCAGTACAACTTTTAGAGAAGTGTTTAAATATGGTTTCAGTCTCAGGCAGATAAAATGCTCCAAAATCTCTTAGTTCCTGATAAATAATATATTTATTGAGAGCCTGGGAGTTCATTAGGATAAATATGGCTGGTCCCTGCCTTTGGGGCCTGATGACAAAAAATAGTCCTGGGCACTTGAAATTTATCAGCACAGATGTACTAAGTGTTTTACTCACACATATGTTCACCTTCTGGAAAAAAGGCAGAATGAATGTTAACTTTAA
The DNA here is from genome assembly GCA_910950805.1 of Acrocephalus scirpaceus scirpaceus. Classification (NCBI taxonomy): domain Eukaryota; kingdom Metazoa; phylum Chordata; class Aves; order Passeriformes; family Sylviidae; genus Acrocephalus; species Acrocephalus scirpaceus. The sequence goes on along the minus strand of OU383774.1, from coordinate 115,022,856 downwards.
ATCCCATCTTTACCCCCAGAAATTGGCAATTCTTGACCAAAATTGCTCTGGCTAGAGCTGCTCTTACCATTTGGATTCATATGTGAAGATGAGAATCGGTTTGTTAATCAAAGTGGCTTGAATTTAACATTGTGTCAGCTTCTTTGGTTTGGGAATTTGTGTAACCCAGTCCATTTTGACATAAAACGAAGTGGATGCTTTGATAGAAATGGTTCTCTGAGGAGCACAGCAATGAGGAACCTGAGTCAGGGGCTGGCTTCCTGCACAACGCCCAAACCTCCACTTGCAGGTGGAGAAACCTCTTTGTGCATTTTTGTTTTTCACAGAAACTTTGACCTCTTTGGTTGACCAGGGACAAATCTAGCCCTTTCTATTTATGCCTTGGGAAGACTGACCTGAAACAGAGACTGGACAGAGCTGGAGAATAAAGTAGAGATTTATTCAAAGGCCTCCAGGATCCACCTTGTGCAGGACAGAGCGTGGCCAGGGCAACACCCAAGGTGGACCCAAAATGGTCACAAAAACGGGGCATGAGGTCTCACACTTTTATAAGTGCATATGGGGGCTTAATTGTCCAATTACAGCTCCAGGTTGTGAGGTCCCATCCTTCTTTTCTCCCTTCAGCCACCCTTGTTTGTGCTTTTGGGCCTGAAAATTTGTCCAAGTTGTCCTTGCTCTTCAGCAGGAAAAGGATTTGTTTTGTCTCCCTGCTCTGTGAAAAGAGCTTACCAGCACTTATTTTGAGGCTCAGAACTACATCCCTAAGCAGCAGAGAATCTGAAAAACAAGAAAGCTGAAACTTAAGGCATCATTTCCCCCCTTTAGAGGCTTGACAAGGCTTCTTCCTCACTTCAAGGCATCACTATGAGGGGAATCTTTGCTCCTCACTCACAGATATTTCACTTCTCCTCTCTGCCAGAGCCTGCCAGTGCTCTGGGCATTTTAGGCTGAGAGAAAGATTAAATTGGGTTGAGCCTTTACCTCAGCATAGCTGCTGCTTTATGTGCAGTGCCTGTGAGGACATGCCCAAATCCTCACAGGATCCAGCCCTCCGTGTGGGAACCTGGGCAAGACACCCAAATTTCTCTGTTTAGTCAGCTGTCATCAAACTGATTCCTGCTGCATGGACCTTAAAAAAACATGGATCATGCTCGAGATAGTCACACAGCTTTTTAATAAAAAATTAAATACTGAAAAAAAAATGAAAATACTAGGGCATTCAGAGGATTATAACATTTGTCTGCAAACCTGGAGCAAACCTATCACTCAGAAACCTGTGGGTTTAACATTAATTACTGGAGAATAATGAGCAAACAAGGTCAAGCCCCATTATTTAGACAGAAATTTTAAGTATCTGGTCCAGATCACTAGATTAGAGATGGTTCTTTACAGAACAGTGCAGAGGAGTGGATATTGAAGGGGAAGTTTCTGGAAGTTTGTGACTCATTTTTGAATGAGGTAGATCGTTCTTACTCTTAGAGCAGCACAAATCTTAAAAGTGGATTGCTAATTGGGTCTGTTTCACTTTAGGTAAAGATAATAACAATAAAATTAAAATTAAAATAATAATAATTATGTTTATAAAAGCATTTTTTAAGAGTCACACTAAACATGTTTTTATGAATCTTCTCCCCCCTTTCCCATTTCTGTCTCACAGGGAAGAAGGTGGGAAGTCACTCTCTTTGAGATCTCCGGACTTCCCTGTATGGCAACAAATTTCCTGCTCTGCACTGACTTTTATCCTTTTCTTTTCTCAATTTAATCTTTGCAAACCACTAAAATCTCTAGGTGAAATTTGCCCCATTCCACCCAATTTTTTCCAAACACCAAATAAGTTTCTAGACCAGGCTGGTGAACTCCTTCTGCAGTACACATCTTTATTAGGTGGAGTTAATTGCCCCCTGGAGTTCCTTGTCCACGTTTTCTCTGCAGAAAGCAAAGATCACTCATTTATGCAGTTAATTGGATATTTTAGGTAAGAGAAATCCCACCCAGGTATGGCCTGTGAGGGGAAATGGCCAGCTTGCCTTCCTTGCACTTTGCCAGGCTGGCTCATGCTTCACCTTTCCAAAGTATCCATGCGGCTCTCTGATCTCCAGGGACACAAACAGGGATCTGTAAATGAAGGCTGGAGGTTCAGCCCTTTTCAAAATGATTGAATTCTGCTTTTCTTTCTACATCCCTTGTGTGTGACCCCAAACACGAGCCTGAAGAATAATGAGACTGAAAAAAGGAGAGGCTTCAGAAATGTTGGCCTTAACCTCAGTCTGTTCTCTCCATCTACTGCTTTCAGACAGTTAAATTGGTTTTTTTTCATGGAGTTTTAAATCCTGAAAGTGTCTGCTATAGCCAGGAACTTTCATCTTTGTTCTCCCATCTCTTTGGATCTGGCCTGGCTGAGGAATTGTGTGTCCAGCAGGAGCAGGGGCAGGGATTGTCCCTCTGTGCTCCAGGGCTGGGTCCAGTTGTGGCTCCTGCAGGAGAGCCCTGGAGGGGCTGGAGCGTGTCCAGGGCAGGGCAGGGAGCTGGGGAAGGGGCTGGAGGCCCAGGAGGGGCTGAGGGAGCTGGGCAAGGGGCTGAGCCTGGAGCAAAGGAGGCTCAGGGGGGACCTTGTGGCTCTGCACAAGTCCCTGCCAGGAGGGGACAGCCGGGGGGGTCGGGCTCTGCTCCCAGGGCCACAGGGCCAGGAGGAGAGGGAACGGCCTCAGGCTGAGCCAGGGGAGCCTCAGGGTGGACATTGGGAACATTTTTTCCCTCCCACAGTGCTCAGGCCTTGGCATGAGGGATCCTGGTCTGCAATGAAAAGGGCAACACTCAAGTGTGTCTGGAAACCTCTGGACCTGGAATTTCTTTTCATCCTTGTGCAGCCTCCTCAGGCTCTAATCCATGAAATGTTGCAATTGTGTGGGGATTGACAAGGGAGAGCAGGAAAAGGGCTGAGCTCAAATGCTGGAGTCCCCCTGGAGTGTTGGATTGTGTGCATGGAGCTGGGAGGTGGGAGCTGGGATCTGTGCCAGGGCCACAGGGCCAGGAGGAGAGGGAACGGCCTCAGGCTGGGCCAGGGGAGGCTCAGGGAAAATTCCTTCCTGGAAAGGGCTGTCCAGCCATGGAGCAGACTTAGCAATCTCTCTCATTTACAGGTGATGTACCTCATGTAAAACCCATTTTTCTACTCCTTATACCACAAGATGCAATCGGGACAGGTATTGAATTTCTCAAAGAACCAGATGTATTCACCTCTTTGAGGGTTCAATACCTCTGAGGGTGTCCAGCACCTCACAGAAAATGGCTCAAAATAATTAGCGAGGTGGCAAGATTGAGTATGTCTTGAAAAAGCAAAAAGGTTTTAATAAAAGAAGAAAATATTACAAAAACAAAGAACAAAGCTGAGCACAGTGTGGGGACAGGTCCCACACACCTGCTACAACACCCCAAAAATGCCCTAAGAAGCCTCGTGCTCTCCCTTAAATGTTGAACAATTTAGGTGCGGTTTTTTTGGCAAACAGCCCAACAGAAAATATCTGCATTTCTGAGAAACTGCTAAAAAGACCTATCAGTGTTTTTATCTTGGCGTTGAGCCAATTACTGCCAGGAGAGCAAAGAAACTTCCAGTGGTTTTCTCTTAAAAGTCCTAAGGTGAAACTGGAACATTATATAGAAAACATCCACCTGGTGCAGTGCAACACTCCAGGAGGGGTTTAGCATGGTCAGAGCTGTGCACATTGGGATGAGCAGCCAGAAGATCTGAATTTTTCCCCTCCTGATTTCCCTCAGCCTGACCATGGTCCTGGTTACAAGGAATTAGCACGATGTGTGAGAGGTCTTTGCTCCTTGCAGGGAAAGTTTGTTCTGGCTGTTCAGGAGTTTGTGGTCTCTGAGGGTTGAAATCCTTCACCTACAAAAGAGGGATGGTTCCCACTTTCAATGCTTCCCACTTTCACCAGTCTTTGGGAAAGCAAAACTCTCAGTAAGGAATTTCAACATTTTCATTCCTGGCCATAATCTGAATCGATGATGGAGCAAAAATGATTATTTTTCAGCTGACTGTAAGAATTATCAATCTAAGGAAGTACCATTGAACAGTCAATTACTGTAATTGCTTTCTGGCAACAAAAGACTGAGTTCTTAACATGTTTATTCTTGAATATCTGAGATATCTGACTTTCATAGGAAATCTTGCCTTGTGGTAACTGTGATACTGATTTCTAAGAGCAAATTGTTGAGTGTTTGCCTTTCAAATCAAACAATTATTACCCAGCAGCCCAGCCTCACTGATTAGTCCAGAATTGCCTGGTTAAAGCAGCATTTAATGAATCATCCCACTGTTTCTCTGCTTTTCCAATGAATTATTTGCACTTCTTTAGACAATGGAGGAGATTAGCTGAAAACTTTAAGTAATGAGTATTCTCCGTTATCTCTCTGATTAAAGCTGAGATTATCTCCCTGAGTCTTTGCTATCCAGGCTGTGATTTCACAAGTCATTTAAGCGTGTTGCTAACATTTAAATATTCAGGAAAGCATTAGTTTTGTGATGGAAGTCCTCACTAATTTTGGGTTCCATACAAGGGGGACTGTTGAGGAACTCTAGCTTACCTCAAACCCCCCTAAGATATTATTTTAATTCGAATTTATGTGTAAATAATAGTAGAAAAATGGCTAAAAATGCGGATGATCCTCCATTACCCAGAGAAATCACAGGCAGTGCATCATTCAAGGACAATTGCTGTGCAACAGCTGAAAGAAAATTATTTGTAGATCTTGATGAAACAGTGGCATGAAACCCAGGCAAAAAAAGCGAGAAAATATTGGAAAGGAAATTACCACTTCTACGTTTTGCAACAAGAAAAAAAAAATAAGGGGAAAAATTGTAAACAGGTTCTTCAGTGCATAAAAATAAGTGCATTTAATAAACTCTTAACTGAGTGAAAGTCACTTCCCTCTTGAAGGGAAATTTTTTTGCCGCATTCCATAACTATTCTTAGCAGAGAATGGGCAGTTCACAGAGCAAGAGAGCAATCCCTTTTCCTGGTGTGCAGGCAGTAAACAAAGGAAACGCATCTGAGGCTGTGACCCTGGCCCTAAAACTTTGTCCCTGTCTCGATATTAGCCGTCAGGAAGCGGGAAGGTTTGCTAAAGAGATTTTCACATTGCTCAGATAATGTGCTTGGGGATAGGAAAGATTCACGGAACATCCAGAAGATGGCATAGATGCATGCAGCAAGTCTGGTGTGGGGAAAGAAGGGGGAAAAAAATAAAAAAGAAAAAAAGACAGGAAAAAACTCGAGGAATCTTCACTGGGCTGCTCCAGGGAATATCAATAAATGGACAAAAAGGATGGAGCGGCAAATTTGTGAGGAAAAGTGTGAGGAGCTGGACTTGCAGAGCTGTGGGCAGAGAGGGGATGGAGCCTCTTGGAAAGGCTGGAACCCACAAAAAAACAGGAGGCTGGGAGAGGCTGCAGGAGTGGAGGGGCAGAACCAAAATTTGGGATGTCTGGAAGGAAAAGAAGGGGGGAGAGGCCTGTCAATAGCTCCTGATGGACTTGGGAAGGGAAGGCTATTTTTTTGGATGTTATTGGGATGTTATGAATGTGGATTATTGTAATAGGGTTTTTATTAGGTGTTAATAATGAGTATTATTAAATTGATATTAATAAGTGTGCTGCTATTATCTGCCTTGGATTGGCAAAGAGGTGGAACAAGTATGATTAGAGAGTTTGTAGTCTCTGTTATTCTAAAAATAATTGAAATACTATTTTAATAATGAAACAATATAAATATAATAATTTAAATTATATAAATAATATTAAAACTAATAAATATATACTATAGCTATTACGAACATAAATATAATTAAAACACTATTTTTAAAACTATTGTAGCCAATAGCTCAAGGTCAACCACAATGAAATCTTTTATTTGGGATGGTCATTTGGGAAATCAGAAAACACTGGGCAAATTAAGCTTTCCCCATAAAATATGATGTCAGTAGATAATTCCCAACCAGCTCTCCTGATACACGGTGTCAAAGACACTTAGACCCCAATCTTTGACCTGTGGCACCTTCTACAGTAAATAATTAAAAATACTGCTGGAAGAGGAGCCAGTCTAATTTGAGGTGAAAACCACAATTTCTGTGAAGAATTAAGAAGAAAACTAAGAAAGCAGACAGTGTCTTCTTCTATTTTAGTAGCAAATGTGTTGCTCCAAAATATGATTTCCTGCTTGGTAGTTTCTACATCATCTTAAAGAAAGACAAGAGGAGTGTCTTCCACAAAGCACAGTTCCATTTTTGGGGTAGGATACCAAATTTCTCTTCCAAAAATCCAACTGTCCTGATCCACAACAAATATGTAAACATTCAGTATGGGATCTGTCTATTTTTTGCTACTGAACATGTAGATTGTGAGATTGTGAGGATAAAGAGTTGGTGATAATTTGGGCTGTAAAACCTGGTTTTGCATTAAGGAGATAAAAATGCCATGTTTGTTTCATGGAAGAAGAAATAAATTTTAATTTCTCTGTCCAACAGGTATAGGGTTGGCAGTGTTGGAGATACTTAACCATGAGTTATGGAAAAAATCCTTCTAATTCTGACATTACCTTGAAATTCTTGCTTTGTCCAGAATTCTTATGTATAAATGAATCTTCTATTTATTATCTTGGAGCTAGCAGAAAAAGAAATGCCAATGAGTTCATTTAAAGATATAATTATGAAATAAAACCTAATGAATAGCCACATTACAGAAAAACCATGCAGTTTCTTCCATGTGAATGTAGCTGGCCTTATAAACATCTCAGGCTTATCTACAACATTCCCTGGCATGTTCTGGTTTAGAGCAAGGGCTGTGTGTTCACTTTGGTGTTCATAGTGTCATTGGGAGGGGAGCAGTTCTCCCTCATGGAGTCATGGAATGGTTTGGGCTGGAAGGGACCTTAAAGCTCATCCAGTTCCATGGACAGGGACACCTTCTGTTGGAACCCTGGGCACTGAGAATTCCAGGCTTTCCGTGCTGCCAGGCACTGACCCCCAAGCAAACACTGCATTGACCTGAGGCTGTGGAGAAGGCTTCCAAAATTGAGTGACAGCACTGGGATTGGAGGTGTGAAGTTTGAATAGAAGTGTGTGATATCACAGGGTGCAAAACTTAGAGTTTAAGGGTTTAGAATATAGTAATATACATAAAGCAAGATGGAGGTTTTAGGGTGTAGGCCAGTCCTTTTTTTTCACCTTCTTCTTCATGACTCTGGGTGGGATTTTGTAATTGGGTAGAAAAATCCACATTGCAGGCCATGGGTGGTTGGTTATTGGGTTAAAAGTAAAAATCATTTAAGTGTCATTTCTTAATTGGACAGTTTATCCTTAAAAGGTCTTGTAGAGAGAGAGAGATAGGAGCCATTTTTACTTTGTTAGCTACAAGTGCTGTAGAACTCACAGCTTGTGAGAATGTACTATGGATAAAAATTAATAAACATCTGAGTCCGAACACAAAATACTGTCTTGAGCATTTAGTCCCGACTCTGGCAGAAAAGAAGACAAAAACCAGCAACCTTCCACTATCCCAAGGTGCTCCAAGCCCCAATGTCCAACCTTGCCTTGGACGGTGCCAGGGCTCCAGGGGCACCCACAGCTTCTCTGAGAATTCTGTTCCAGCTCCATTTGGCACAAGCAGGGAGCTGAGAGCTCTGAGGTCTCAGTGTGGCATTAACCAGGGTCTCCAGCAGGTTCAGTTTTCCAGGCATGAACTGCCTGCTCCATGCTGGCTCTTGGAGCTGCCAGGGTGAATTTGCAGAAGCTTAGCCAGCGCTTTGGGCGGCAGATAATGATCCCACCTCTCCATCAGCCTTGTGAAATCCAAAGGAGCCGTGCCAAGAGATAACTGTTCCGTCAGCACGTCTCTCCTTGCTGAACTCAGAGGCCTCAGCACTCAGTTAGTTAATCACAAATCAGACTGATTGGTTTATGAACATTAGCAAAGCTCCTAATTTTGGCTTTTTGTCTTTGTGGAGGCTCCGTGGCTGCTCTGTCTGAAGTGACACTTTGAGAGGTCCCTTTTCTCACAAGTCTCATTTCATGTTTTAAATTTCCCATTTCATGTCAGATTTAACCAGTGAACAGCCCATAAAAAAATTTAATGCTGATTTCTCCTCAAATGTAGGCTCTGAATTTTAACCTGCCTGGAATTTAAACACCACCTCCTCCTCAAGCAGCCTGTAAGATTAAAACACTATTAACTTGACACAGAGTTTTAAAACACAAACATCTTTCCAATCACTTCATCCTTGATGTGTTTTAAACTTTGGCAAAACGTAAGAATTTTGTGTTTACTGCTTGCCAGAATGCTGCACATACTCCACAGCAAGTGGAATGCTGCTCACCCTTTAGAGTAATTTATTGTTATAAATCAATCTGCTGACTCTCCATTTCTAAACAGAGGAGGAATCACCAAAATTCAGCCTTTTCAACGGGAAAGGTTGAAACAGAAAACAACTACCCTGGGATGGTTTGGAGTAAAACTCACTGACTGTATTGTCAGAGACTGCATTTTTTTCATTCATAATTGGGATTTTCTCATTCATAATTGGGATATTTAATTAATTTACTTATTTAATAGGTCACATGTTTGTTTGTTTGTTTGTTTTAGATTGCTGATTTTCACAGGGAAAAAAACCCTCCTCTATCTATTTCTACCACTTTCTTTATATATATATAAAAAATAAAAAATTAAAAAAAAAAAAAATAAAAAATAAAACATATTATATTATATTATATTATATTATATTATATTATATTATATTATATTATATTATATTATATTATATTATATTATATTATATTATATTATATATTGTGTATTGTATATTATATAAACTACATAATAGAGACATTATATATATAATTGTATATATTTATACAATTATAATATGTATCTAATTCAAACCCTAGTACCAGCTTTGATTTTGCCCCTTTTTTGTCATTACCTGGAAAATTCCTCTAAGACCACCAGGAATAACCAATCTATTCCTTTCTACTTGGGGTACTGCACCTTCAGGAAGGATAGGACCAGTCAAAGAATGCTTAAAAATATCAGGGAGATAAAAAATGAGAGAATTGGTGTGAATGGGGTGTTTGTGTTATGGAAAAGAAGATTGAGTTTAGATAGAGCAAGTTTTCAATTATACAAAAGATGTGGAGAGGAAAATCTGATCAAAACAAGTCCCTTTGAGTGGGTTCAGTGCACAGAGAACCATTCAGGAGATGAACCTTGACCCACCTCATGCACCATTGGATCTCTAACTTGACATTTCTAGGGAAACATTTATCCCAAACATGTATTTTTATATATACGCACACATATATGTCCATTTGGTTTCCATTAAACTTGAAATACACATTCAAATTCACAGCTCTCATTTCTCTTGATTTAAATGCTGGCTGTAAAAGTCTCAGCTCTGCAGAGCTGACGAAGTTGCTCTTAAAATCCTGTTTATGGCAAAGGGAAAGTGCACCATCAATTCACTAAAGAGCCATGAATTCACTAAAATCTTAACAACGTGATCATGAATAGTCCAGATCTAATTGTTACAGAAAAAATAGTGCAAAAAAATTTTGATAAATTGATATCCGTGTGATTTTTAGTGGACCCTCAGTGGAGAGGGTGAAAGTTTCTGCCTCTTGGTGATGCATAAAAGTGTACATGAAATACCTGCTCAAATTGGATGCTGAATCAGGAGCTTAATTGCTTGAAAAGCCACAGCTCTGCCTTGAGCTTTTCTCCCCACTCTGGCTGCAGTCGCAGCTCCCTGAGAGCAGCTCTGCTCATTTGCACTCCAATAATTGTCAAAATCACCAGGCACAAGGGCACTGTCTGCTTCTGGTGAAAACAGGACCAGTTCTAAACGATCATCTGTGTTCAGAGTTTTACTAGAACAAAACATAACCGAGCTTTTTGAGGGGAAAAAAATAAAATATGAGAAGGCTGGGAGCTGAACTAATGGACTACAAGGGCCAGAGGAGGATTCCTGGGTAGGAAATGCAGCTGAAGAGGCACTGCCAGGAGAGTGGGCAGCCTTCAACACTTCCAGTCTCAGAAATCAGGGATACCCATCAGAAAAATCTCTTGAAAATTTCCTTTCTAACTGTTGAGAAGGAATGGACAGGCACTTAAAAGGGAGATGCAGAACCAGGGGGTTCTGAGGTGGTTCTGAGTGGCATTCAGGGGCCAAGGTTATCTGACAATTTTGATACCAATTTTTATTTTGGTTAGGGAAGTACAATTGACCTAATTTTAATTAAGACACAATGGATTTGGATAATATTCAAATGTATCAGAAACATGGATTAAGTTTTGAAATCAAAAGAGGCTGTATTTTGTTAGGGCCATGTGCACCTATTTATACAGTTATAAATACAGAAACTTTCATCCCTCAGAACAGATGATAGGAAAGGTAGCAGATGTTTCTTTTGAAAAAACTTACTTTTAACCCTGGCAATGATATTTTTCACTTCACAAGCTGCTGCACTGTGTGCTGCTTTCAGACATTTTTAAAGCAAGCATCGTCTTGCTCCTTCCCAGGTTAAATGTTGTGGCAGGGGTGGCTGAAAAAAAGTTGTTTAAAAAGAGTTAAAAAGTTGTTAAAGATTTTTAAAAGACTTTTAACTTCTGTGCTCATGGTATAAGGGCAGTCTGGCTCTTCCTTCTCGCTCCTCTTTGGCGATTGCACGCTGAGAAAGGGGAAAAAACTTTCAAGCACAATCTGAACTCAAGAATTCTTCAAAATCCCCAGCGCAATCGAGTTAAGGAAAGCTTTCTGAGCTATTTTTTGGGGAAGAAATCTCCCGAAGCAGCGCTGCAGATTGCAGGAAACTTTTAAACAGCTGTGAAATGCAGACTGTAAGTGGAGCTGAAAAGAACCCAAACCTGTGAAAACAGGCAGTCAAACCACCCAGACAACTTTATCTGGGCTCCCTCTGGTGCTGCCTCAGGCAAGGAAAACAGAACCCCCAGGCAACTTTATCCAGGCATCACTAAAGAGTCTTGTTCCATGAGTTCCTGTCTAACATCATTCCCACAGCTTGGGAAAGCATCCTCTGGATGTTTTGGGATTTTTTTTAAGGTTTGCCGGGGCTTTCACTGAGTCTCCAACAACTGCTGCTTTTCTAAAGAGCTTCATCCTCACTAAATGCAGCTGAAAATTTCATTTCCCCAGGGTCTGCACAGAGCACCTGAGGGTTCTCCAGGATGTCTGTGGCAGCTTTTCCTGGGATAGGGCAGGTTGGAAATTTTTCTCGAAGGGTTCTACTGATTGATGAATGGAAAAGAAGATATTTGCCTTTACAAACAAACCCCGTAGGTTTGCTGATAAATGAAACTGGATATTGAAAGATGAAATAAACAGTGGGGAAAACCCCATAAATCCCGTAAGAATTAAAAGTTAGTGGGGTTATACATTAAAAGGGGAATTGTTATAAATGCATAGTATATAGTTGGTTTTTAGCAAATATGATTATGAATACTGTATGTATAATGTGGGAAGATTGTACTGTATTTTATTAATCGAGTTTAGAAATGTGATGAATGTATATTTTTTATGATTGTAACATAGTGTTAAAAGTAAAACACTGAGGGTTTTTTCTGTAACATCTAAACTGGCCAAACCAGAAGGTAGGGGGAGTCATCCTGCATTCCTGCATGAAGATTGCTGACCAAAAGCTACAAAAAGGAATTTATTGAACTGTTATCAAGCATCTTATCCAAATGAAGATGACCAAACCCCGGGAGAAGAATTTATGGGACCTGTGCTATCAGATGGAATGGAGCCACCCGCAGATGGATCTACCAGATAAAGTGGTTGGGGGGAGTTGAAACTGAACAAAGAAATTCACACTCAAAAGGAATGTTTGAATCATGCATGTGAATTTATAAATATGCAACAGGCTGATACTTTTAAGGAACAAACTTTTTGTTAGCAAGTGTGCTGGCTGGCTTGGTGCCAAGCATCCTCGGCAGAGAAATTGTATTTTGCTTTTGTCTCTCCTAACTGTCTATTTTTTTTTTATTATTTTTATTAAGCTTCTAAATTTTTCTAAGAAAGTGAACCTTGTTTTTCACAGAAATCTTAGGTCTTAGGCATTCTGGGAAGTCTGAGGCACCTCTCAAGTGCCTCAGCCAATAGGGAAAGAGAGAGGGAAATACGGCCGGGAAATTGTGATAAAAAGGAGGCTGCATCCTCCAAAAATTGGAGAGACCCCAGGGGAAATGCCTCATGGCCTCTCCCTTTATTCGAATCAAGTAAAAGGACTCCCCTGTCTCCTTTTTGGACAAAAACATCTGGCGTTTGTGGATTGATTTTCCTAACACCAAGATGCTTAAACTTCTCTTGTTTTCCACTGCCTTCCATTAAAAAAAAGTGATTGTGAGTTGTGTTTGTCCCTCTCACAAATTCCAAGTGGCCAATGCTGGCGTTAAGATTAAAATTCAGCAGTGATTGTCCAGCTAAAGAGGAGTCACCAGCCTTGAATTCCTTATTAATTAGCTCCATCCACAATTCAAAATGTCCAAATGGGTTCGATCTCACCAGGATTTGAAAACCCACAGCAGAAGCCCTAAAACACAGCCCCTGGGAGGTAACTAAAACATGGGCAAGTTCATAATGAAAAAACACAAAATTCTCTTTATTTTCCATGTGCTAAGGAGGGAAAAAAGGGAGGGAAAAATTGTTTCCTTCGGCTTGGCTTTAAATGTCCCAGTGTGTGAACACACACTCCAGGCACGAGTTAAAAGAGGGGCTGAAAATACAAAACCTATAATGGATGTCTAGACTTGGAGTCACTTCCAACACCTCAATATTCCTGCCCATGGGTGAGAACAAGGTGGGTATGTCCACTTTCACTCAGCAGCACATTCCTCCACATTTTCTCTTGTTTTTACTCCACACAAATGAAGCTCAACAGCCACTTTACAGACGTTTAATTAGACAGTTCCCTTCCCTTTAAAAAAATTTACATCCAGTTGTCTCAAAAGGCACAGGACTGAGGCATGACTTTTATAGAGAGGGGAAAAAAAAAAAGAGCTCAACCACAAGGAGCAAATTAAAGCAATAGTTAAAAAATGAACTGCTAATTCAACCACATCTTCAATGGAAAATTCATATTACAATGCAAACACCAGCATATTTCTTTCTCCTTTGTGAGTTTAACTTGGAACCTCACCACAGCTTTAAAATTGGATGAAAAGCAAAGAGTTTTGGAGTGAGAATTTCTAGCATCTGTTTTGCTGTGGCAGCACTACAAGAAAAAAAAAAAAAAAAAAAGGCCCCTGTGTGAAAAGATAGCCGAGGATGTTTGGCTCAGTTTTCTGACCTTGATCTTCATGTTGACACTGAGAAAATCTGATCACTATACCCTAATTTATTTTTTTTTCTTTGTGTAAACTATAATTCTGCACTTTCCAATTATTTCTGATGTTATTTGAGAGACATTTCCAGGACCTCAGAATGACAGGCAGGTCTTGGGGTTTTTTTTGCCAAAGGTTACAGGATGTACAGTTTGAAAACTGTCAAATTAAATAATCAGTCCACTGAAGTTGCAGGAGGGCCACTAATAGGATCAGAGGGCTGGAACACCTCTGTGCTGGAGCCAGGCTGGGAGAGTTGGGATTGCTCAGACTGGAGAAGTCTCCAGGGAGAGCTCAGAGCCTCTTCCAGTACCTAAAGGGGCTCCAGGAGAGTTGGAGAGCGACTTGGGACAAGGGATGGAATGATGGGACGTGGAGGAATGGCTTAAAATGGCAAGAGAGTAGGGCTGGATGGGATCTTGGGCAGGAATTGTTCCCTGGCAGGGTGGGCAGGCCCTGGCCCAGGGTGTCCAGAGCAGCTGTGGCTACCCCTGGATCCCTGGCAGTGTCCCAGGCCAGGTTGGACACTGGGGCTTGGAGCAGCCTGGGACAGTGGCAGGTGTCCCTGCCCATGGCAAGATGGGACTGGATGACTTTTAAGGTCCATTCCAGCCCAAACCATTCCATAATTCCACGATTTAGAACTGGTGATGGAATTCTCCAGCTCCCTTGCCTGGTGCTTGCTTTGATGCCTTAAGTTTTATCTTTCATGATTTTCAGGTTCTGTGCTGCCCAGGCGTGCAGCTCTGAGCTCACAGTCAGTGTCACTCAGCTCTCTGCACACAGCAGGGACACAAAACAAATCCTTGTCCTGCTGCACACCAAGGACAACTGGGACAAGTTTTCAGGCCCAAAAGCGCAAACAACGGGGGCTGAAGGGAGAGAACAAGAAGGGTGGGACTGCATCACCTGGAGCTGGGATTGGACAATTAAACCCCAATCTGCAAATAGACCCAAACTTATAAAAGTGTGAGACCTGGTGTCCATTTTGTGACCATTTTGGGTCGACCTTGGGTGTAGCTCTGGCCAGGCTCCTGTTCTGCCCAAGGTGTATCCTTGAGGCCTTTCAATAAATATCTACTTTATTCTCCAGCTCTGTCCAGTCTCTGTTCCAGGTCAGCCTTCCCAAGGCATCACCCTTGCATCCCTCAGGAGCTGCCTGGACCCTCAATTAACCTCTGGACCTCCAGCTGCTGCAGAAGGATGCAGGAACTCTGAGGACAATTACTCAAGGGTAGGAATTTGCCCTGTGGTCACTAAACAGCTGACCCTGTGTACATTTTCAAGATTTTTTTCTCACCAGAAATGGTTAAAAAGTAGCCAGAATACAGTTCATACATAATGAGAGTCTTAATGAGGTGTTAAACATTGCGGAAGATGATGTGCTTGAACCAAGGGTTTAATACCACAGTGGTTCCCTTCACGTCACAGACAACTTCTGAGCTTGAAGATTGAAGGTTTGCTGACAAATGAGTGCTGAATCCTGACCCTTGTGATATCAGCAGTGCTTTGTCATGTGCTTTCAGTCACAAGGTTTACCACTGGCACGATGTTTTATAGAAAATCAGAGGAGTATTTTTTCTCTTTGGAACCCATGGTGTGGTTTGATCAGTACAAAAATTTCATTTTTCTCCTGAAGTCTTCTTTGGATTCTTGAGTTTGCCTGCTGGGATGCCACAGTGGGACTGAGTTTTGGCTTTCACAAGAAGCAGAAAAAGGGACTTTATAACAACCCCTGCAGTTAGTGGATCTGTCAGAGCCTTTACTCTACAGCCTCATTAAGTGCACTTTTAGCTGAAAACAATTGCCCAGTGACAGTGACAAGGAGAGCACCAGCAAATAAAAAGTTTTATTTCCTACAGGAGTGGGCTAAATAATTGATTTTATATCCAAGTGATCTATGGGAAATTCAATGCCAGTTGTTCCAATACAAATAGGAAAGAATTAATTTCTCCACAAGGAAAATCCTTATTGATCAACCGAGCCTCATTAACCACTCACAAGTCAGACCATTGAAAGTAAACTTCAGTAAATCATTTTCTTGGCAATTCATTTCCCTTCCTCAGTGTGAATCAAGCAGAGAAGTAATTTTCTGAAGTGATGCAGTTTAGGTGATCCATAATCTCAGCTGGCTTTATAATTCCAATCAGTTTGGAATAACTCAGCCTCTCAGCTCTGCTTCTGCCTGGTGTGGGATTACTCCTAGGGAGATCCTTCTGTGGCTGAAGAGAATCATTCAGGATCCCATTTTCTGGGGGAGAATATAAATCAGCTGAGAGCTGATACAAACCATGGGTACCACTGCAAAACCTGCCCTAGTTCCCACAAAAGGAGTATGTGGTGAAAGGAGTGTGCTGAGGGATTCTCCTGAGTTCTTGTGTTCCCAAGGGTTAAATTTTGGATGCCCCCACAAGCACATCCTTGCAAATTGTGCATAAACCAGGGGTGAAGCAACAGGACTGAATGGGAAGCCTTGACATCTCCAATCAGGCCTCAGCAATTTCTGAGGCTGCAGTAAAAAATCTACTTCCAGATTTTTGGTGATTTGACTTAGAGGAACCCAAAAGATCAGGGCTTCCTCCTTTTCCTTGTTTCTTTACCCCTGGATCACCAGAGAGCATGCAAGAGTGTTTTTTGGGGGGCTCTTCTGAATTCTTTAACATCAGTAAAAAAGCATGATCTCAGAGTTGTGCAGCACACAGGAAACCAGGTGCCTACACTTAAACTGAAACCTGCCCAGTGTCCCGCTTGGGACACTTCTGCAAGTTTTCCAAGGAGAACAGTGCAAAGGTAAGCCTTGCCACATCTTGTGTGGTGAGAAAAGTAAGAGACTTTTCTTTTCCACGTCTCAGTTTGCACAGAAATTGGGCAAGATGACCAAGCCATCTCAGTCCTGTGCAGAAAAACCAAACAGACCATGAGGATCAGTGTTGGGGCTGGCCTGTGCTGTGAGGATCTGCCACCAGCCCCTCCCCAAACCCCACCACCACCCCAAACTGCAGTGACCCCCAAATGGAGTGATGCCAGGATATCTGGAGAAGGAGATGAAAATCTATATAAACACACAGAACATGAAATTCTGCACTTGTCATGCTCTGGCTTTGACCGTAGCTCTTTCCTCATCACATCTCCCTAACAGTGTTTGAAGATGGATTTGCTGCCAAACCATTTTTTTGCTGTAATTTATTTATTTTTTCATATTCATATGAGTTGAAAATCAGCATGCATCAAAGCAGACATCGATACTCTTCCATTAAACAACTTTTGTTTAATTTAACTTGAGGCACGAAACCCTGGAACTCCTAAGAAATTCTAAATCCCACTGGCCCTGGCAGACCACAAACTCTGCCTGTCTTTCCTAAGAGAAGACTGCTTCAATATATCTAAGAAGTTGAAAAAATCATCCCTTGGTTGACACCTGAAAATCACAGGAACTTCTCATTTGAGTTTTCAAGGTTATTGGACTCTGCATTGTTGTGTTTTCATTGACCCGTAAACACTGATAAGGTGATCTCAGAAAAAGATCAGTTTTCACCTCAGAGGATGTGGGCTCAAGTTTGCCTGTTGCACTGCACCAAAACAAATATGTTTGTCTTAATTCTTCCAAACAAAGAGCAAAACCAGCACTGTTTGGTGGGGAGCCAGTGAGCTCTGATACAGACAGAGCTGGCTCAGCTTCAGTCCATGTGGCCAAGGAGGCCACTGGCCCCTGGGCTGGGTGAGGAATTGTGTGTCCAGCAGGAGCAGGGCAGGGATTGTCCCTCTGTGCTCCAGGGCTGTGTCCAGTTGTGGCTCCTGCAGGAGAGCCCTGGAGGGGCTGGAGCGTGTCCAGGGCAGGGCAGGGAGCTGGGGAAGGGGCTGGAGGCCCAGGAGGGGCTGAGGGAGCTGGGCAAGGGGCTGAGCCTGGAGCAAAGGAGGCTCAGGGGGGACCTTGTGGCTCTGCACAAGTCCCTGCCAGGAGGGGACAGCCGGGGGGGTCGGGCTCTGCTGCTGTGTCCAAAGTGAAAGAATGAGAGGAAGTGGCCTCAAGTTGCACCAGGGGAAGCTCAGATTAGATATGAGGAAAAAAAAAAATCTTTACAAGAGTGCTCAGGCCTTGGGATGAGCTGCCCAGAGAGGTTTGCAGTCCCTGTCTGTGGGAGCGCTCAGGAGGAGGCTGGAGGTGGCCCTTGGGGACAGGGTTTGGGGTGCTGCTGGTGCTGCTGGGGTGGCCCTGGGTGATCCTGAAGGGGTCTTCCCACCTTGATGATTCTGTGATTCTGTGATTCTGTGATCTCTACTTGCAGCTGCATCCCTGTGATCTCTCCTTGTAGCTGTATCCCTGTGTGTGCACACACAGATCCATGCTGGGAGTCCCTGGTTTACTCCGATATATTTAATTTGTGTTGGATATAGAGAAAAATTGTGCAGAATTGTAAGTGACCATGGAGAAATGGATGCCAGAAAAATTCTGTCTGTTCTATAGGAGTAAAACCTGAGCTTAGGTTTGTTTTGTTTTTTTCCCTCTGTACTGTCATTTCTGTGGTGAATTGTTAGTCCATTTCATTGACAGTATTCCTGAGAAATGCCACTGGGCTATTTCTGTAATCTAGATGCATCAAAAATAAAGTGATATAATATACTTGGAATTTTAATATCAATGATAAAACCAGCAAAACTTTACAAAGAAACAACACTGTAAACAAGCCATGCTTTATGTATTTAATTTATCTGCTTAGTACAGAGGCAGCATCTGTTTTCAGTGAGATGCTGCTTTTTTAAATTTTCTTTTTCAAACTCAGCAGCTGGAATGAATGACATAGCAGCCAAGTTAACAGCTGGAGGGAATGATTCTGCTGAAATGAGGGCATGGAAGGACAGTTGAGGAGGACAGTGGCAGCAGGAGTTGTAACCTCAGGATGTCCCAGGAATAACTTCCAGGCCCTTCCATATGTGGCTCCATATCAGACAAGTTTCTTGCAGTGCTGCTGATTCCTCTGGTATCACTTTCCTCCCACAGAGCTGCAGGAAGCAGACAGGCAAAGGAGAGGTTCCTCTGAGCCCACCGCACATCCATGATGCTGGAAAATTCCTACAGGACACAGTGTTGCAATAGGAATAAACCTGCCTCTCTGCACTCTGTAACTGGAGAGCCAAACATTTTGGCCTCAAGTCACGTTCTTAAGCTTCTGCCTGGATTCCAGCTTCCAAAATACCAAAGTATAAATTCTCTTCTTTCTTCTTTTGCTCCCCAGCCCTTGGGCTCACCACCTCAACCTGCTCCAGCAGCTGGGAGGGAAGGAGCTGCAGCAGCAGTCGGGGGTGGAAGGAAGGACAGAGCCTCAGCACCAGGACAGGGCTGGGATGAATTTCCCAACCCTCAGCAGATGACTGCCAACACTTTCAGGAGGTGCCATCGGGAAGAGGAGCCCCTGGCTGCCAAGGAAGGACCAGGAATAAATGGACAAAAAGGTATTTGGGGGTGGGTGCATGGCAGAGTGGGCAGGCAGTGAAGGGCTGGCATAGCTGGCCACAAGAAATAGTGGAATGAGGTTAAATTGCTTTAATTCCAATAAAGAGAATTAACTGCATTTTTTACTCATCCCAATTAAAGCTTTTATCACACCAGATAGTCCTGGTTGGAAGCAGGGCTCCATCATAACTTGAATAACCAAGCCTCTCTGTTTAAATACCTTTTCTACCCCTCTGTTTTCTCTCAGAGGGTCTGAACCTTTCTAACACTTAGATCCCTCCATGCTGCCAGAGAGAACTGAGTGGATTTGAGAATAATACCTGGAATATTCTTCATTTCCTTCTCTCCATGGCTGTGGGGCACTGCAGAGCTCTGGTTGCTAGTTTGCACCTTATAGAAGGTTATTTTCTTTAACAGTGGCACTGGAGTTAAAGTGCAAAATCTCCCTCCTGCCCCCTTTGCAATGATGGATGCAGATTAGGAGCCCACCCAGAGAAAGGATCAGCCTGCCAGGAGCTGGAATATTTTGGATGAGAAGCCCTATGAAAATGCAAGATGATAGTGCTGATAGCATTAACTACCTTGTAGCTCTGTGTTTCAGGCGTTGGAGACGACTGAATGATTCAGAGACTGTGTCTGCAGTAATAGCTTTGCACAAAGAGGTCACTTAGAGATAAAGTGGCAGTTAATTCAAACCAGAATTTCAGGCTTAGCTTTGCCTTTTTCCCCCCTCTTTGAAGGAAATGAGAGGTGACACAATTGGATTAGATACACATTTTAGGCCTTTTTCAGAAACTGGGATATTATTTGCTGAAAAGATTGTAGCAGTTCCAGGCTGATAAATGCAGTACATTGTTTTTGGCATGCATATCAATTCTTAAAACAAATACTCTTTACCAGAAATTCTGTAGAAGCTCCTTTGGACTCTGGACAGTCTATTAGGTAAATATGGGCTTTGCAACACCATAGGAAAATGTAGAGTTCTACAGAAGCTTTTCAAAGTTTGGCAACACCATCCAGCCCAGCTTCCTTTATTTTATAACAAAGCTCTTGAGATAAGAGGAGTGAGGGAGATAGAGAGGTACTTTGATTGGCAAATGTGTCAGGAACAGAGATACGAAAATGGGAATCTGTGTGAGGCTGTTCCAGAAACCCAAGAGAGAAGCAAAGGGCCCTTTCCTTCTCCAACACCACGATGTCTGGGATCACAGGAGGTGAAAATGATCCAGTCTGCCAAGGAATGTGTGAAAAGCTGCGTTCTAGAGAGCACCCCTGTTCTGTGTGCACACATTTGCCATCGAGTACCAGTGTGTGGGTACAAATTCAGGTTGTATTTACACCCAAGTGCCCGTCTCAATGCAGATATAGACTGTAATTACTTTAATTTAATTAACCTTCATTTCAGAAACTGCTGGCAGCTCCTCAGAGAGGACCACCTCTCTTAGGCCTCTCCATCAGCCAGCTGGTTTCATCTTTGCTCGAGTTCTGTGAGACATTTTCCTTGCTGTGGAGCTCCAGTGAAGGAAGGATTCACCTGCTTTGGAGTCTGCTCCCAGACCCAGAACTGGCAGGACATCTTGTAATGTGCTGCGTCCAAACACTGTCTTGCCAACGCTGGAATGGAATTGTCTCGCTCAGTTTTGATAGCTCCAGATTCCTGGAGGTTCAACTTATTGGAAATCCAGAGCCCTTTCCATGGCCTGGGCCTGAGGGCCAAGCTCCAGGAAAAAAATCAGCGTGGCTTAGTGAGTTCTTCTGGACAGGGGGCAGTTCTTCCTCCCTTTTTGGGCAGCAGGGAGGAAAAGCCACATCAGGGCCCACTGTGTGGCCAGGACCAGGTGTTGCTCTCTTGCTGTCCTTAAAACCAGCTCATCTCCACCATCCAGGTGGGAATTTGGGGTGTTTTTTGAGACAGACTCACCCCTATGGCTCTCTGAATTATCATGCCCCACCTCAACTGGCTCTTGCTGTCCAAAACCAGCCTGTGTCCACCATCCAGGTGGGAATTTTGGGTGGTTTTTGAGACAGATTCATTCCTGTGGCTCTCTGAGTTGTCATGCCCCAACTCAACGGCTCTTTCTGTCCAAAACCAGCCCGTCTCCACCATCCAGGTGGGAATTTTGGGTGGTTTTTGAGGCAGATTCACCCCTGTGTGGCTCTCTGAGTTGTCATCAACTGGCTCAGTAGAATTTTATCCATGATATTCACTGGGAACCTTTTGGCTTTGGTCACAGTGGAGGTTTTTTCTGCTTTGATTCCACTGTGGGAAGCACCTCAAACCTCACTGCAGGGCTGTGTTTAAGGGATAGCTCCTGCCAGTCCTCTGAGGTGGGTTTGGGTGATTTTCAGGCCACTGATTGGCAAGGATGAAGAAATCTCCCTGCAGATCTGCTGGGATATATTCAAGGAAGTGATAAAAAACCAAGTGAAGGAAGTTATTGAGAAGTACACATAGTTAATGACGGTCTAGATGAGCAATAAAACAAGGCAATGTGGGGAAAATGTAAACAAGCCAGGGCTGAAGGGAAACAAAAGAAGTAAAAGTAACTTGCAGAGCGCTGAGAAAAATCACTCTGAGACTGGAAAAGCAGGGAGAGATCTGAGGGAAGGTCAGGAAAGCAAGGTGCAGAGCAGTGTCCTAAGGGTTAAATTCTCTGGAAAGGCAGTTGGGCCAATAATACCAACAATTAGAGGCAAAAAAAGAAGAAAAAAGGGGTGAACCACATAGCCCAAAGGTGAAGTAAATATGGAAGAAATATTTTGAAGCCTGCCTTAGCCAGCTTTAGGAGATTGAAGTTCCTCCCTGCAATGCAGACACTGTGGACAGGTTTGAAAATTCCTCCAGCAGAAAACTATGCTCCAATAAGGAGTTAAAAGGAGAGGTCCTCCAAGAAGGGATAAATAGCACAGCTGGCCTTTGAGGGACACAAAAATCTGAAAAGATGTATTGGAGCAAGTGGAGGTTTGAGGTAGCTGAGTAAAGAAAAGAGTGGAATGAACCCTGAGGAAAAGAGTTCCTTTCATTCCAAGCAATCCAGAGGTATAATTCATTGTCCTGATGAAATCAATTGTCAACAGGCTGCACTCAAGGCACAGAACACACAGAACAGGGGGAAGAGACAGAGTGGCTTCAAATCAGGGAACTTTGCAGTGGCCAAGGTTTCAGAAGCCAAGGAATACATGGAAAAGTGTGGAGAGTGCAGGCCCTCCCTGTGAGTGCATTGTCAGTGATCCAGCTGAGATATGCTTTTGGAGGCAGAAGAAACACAGGGAAAAACATGGAATTGTAGAATGGTTTGGGTTGGAAGGGACCTTAAAGCTCATCCAGTGCCACCCCTGCCATGGGCAGGGACACCTTCCACTGTCCCAGGCTGCTCCAAGCCCCAATGTCCAACCTGGCCTGGGACACTGCCAGGGATCCAGGGGCAACCACAGCTGCTCTGGGAATTCTATCCCAGCCTCTCCCCACCCTCCCAGGGAACAATTCCTTTCCCAAATGCCATCTAAACCTACTCTTTTCAGTTTGAAGCTGTTTAATGCACTAATGAAAGCTCTATTTGAACTCTTACACCACAGAGCCGTGAGGATTTATGGGGTTAAACCATTGCTTCATAGATTCAAAATTTCCTTAATTTAGTGAGTGACAAAGCAGTCTGATTTCACCATCATGCTTTTTGGATTTTTTATCAGGCATTATAAAAGCTGGATGTATTACAGAACAAAGTCACTGCAAGTCTGATGTTAAGGTCCACCTGCAGGTGCAATTCCAGATCTGCCAGACATTCTTAGGTTGCAAAGAAACCTGGAGGAATGATTTAGCAATAATTGGCATGTGGAGGCATTAGTTGCAGCTAGAAAAAGGAAGTTATAAAACAAGCAGATTGTTATGTGAACCCTGTAAGCTTCGTCTTAGCCAGGCATTTTGTGGTGCTTGAGGTTAAAAGTGTGGCATAAATTGTTGTTATTCAACTTCAAATGTGGGTGTATCAGGACAGAGCATGAACAGTGTGTTTTGGTGGACTGAACAACATAGTCAATAAAAGTCGATAACCAGGCACTTAAATGCTGAAGTTGGAAAAATATTGGGTGTAAAAATACAATTGTTTGGAAAGAAATATGCTGGAAAGCAGCTCTGAGGAGAAGGATCTGGGGTCCTGGTGGACAATGAGCCAGCAGAGTGTCCTGGGGGCAGGAATGCCAAGGGGATTCTGGGGATGGGCATTCCCAGGAGGTCAGGGCTGATCCTGCCCCTCTGCCCAGCCCTGCAGGCACCTCTGGGTGCTGTGCCCAGCCCTGGCTCCTCAGCACAGCAGGGCCAGGAGCTCCTGGAGCTGAGCAAGGGCCTGGAGCATCTCCGTGCCCAGGAAAGGCTGAGGGAGCTGGGGCTGCTCAGCCTGGAGAGGAGCCCCAGGGAGACGGGCCTCAGCCCTGGGTGTCCCTGGGTGTCCTTGGATGTCCCTGGGTATCCTTGTGAATCCCTGTGCATCCCTGTCTGTCCCTGTGTGTCCCTGTGTGTCCCTGTCTGTCCCTGTGTGCAGGGAGGGCAGAGCAGGCCCAGGCTCTGCTCCAGGCCCAGCAATGGCCCCAGAGCCACAGGCAGGGCCTGAGCCCAGCAATTCCCCTGCACAAGAGGCACAACTTCTGCCCTGGGCAGGGACCAGCCCTGAGCAGAGCCCAGAGAGGCTGGGAACTCTCCTCCCTGGGAATATCCCAGAGCCACCCCATGCCCTGTGCTCTGGGATGACCCTGCTCCAGTGTCCCCAGATGAAGCTGGAGTCTGGAGGATGTGCAGTCTCACAGACCAGACCTACTGGAACAAATACATTTGTACTCCCAGAGACCTTTGGACAGCTCTAGTCTTTATTGGGGCCCGTGGGGAGACTGGCTTTTCCTGTCTGTACAGTAACTTTCAGACATATTTTCTGTGGGTGATAAAATCAGGAGAATGTCTGGGGGTATATGAGGCCACTTGGGTGTGATTTCCTAAGAGCAGACATGGGGTTTTGTTCTGGGGTTGTTTGCAGCTTCGAGTGCTGCTCAGCATCTCAATCCTAATGCTAAATCCTAATCCTAAAGTCTGTGGTCTTTAAAGCCCCTAGAGAGCATCTTCAGCCATGGGTACCTGTAGTTGAGCATCTCTATCCATGTTTTAAGGCTCTTTCAAGTGTCCTGCTTTTGAGAAATGGAGAATATTTAATGCCCTTGACACTGGCTGACCCAGCCTGTGGCAATGGTTGGGAATGTGCAACCCTTCAATTGTTAAAGAAGTGCTTGAGCAAAGCAAGTGTCCCATGTTAGAGACACTCTGAGGGAAAAAAACAGACCCAGCCTCCTCTCCTGGTGTCTTGAAGATTGTATTTAACACTACTTTTCAATAGTTGCTCCTGAAACCAACTCCTGACATAAATATTGTGGGGTTAATTGTCATTAAAGGAGACCCTTGGTCAGGGCAGTATCTCCCAGTTAAATCTTTCTTTTCTTCACCTCCTGCCATTTGCAAGCCTAAACAGTCCTTGCAAACATTAACATTGGGAGAGCTCTGATTTGTTTTTCATGCTTTTAATTTTCTCCTTCACATGATGGATGGTGGGATTTATTGGTAGCTCAGAGGAACAAACCAGTTGTTATTCAATCTGCCCCAGGCGAGCCACCCTGGCAACAGCCAAAAATAATAGCCATGGTCCCTGAAAAGATTCTGCTCAGAATTTCTGAAAGAATTCACCTTTGGGGCAGGGAGCAAGCATGGAAAAATGCAGCCCCAAAGGTCAGCATTTTGCAATGCTCGTGGCACATGAAAATAGGAGGCTGTGATGGAAACTGTGGTGTAATCCTGGTGGCAAAGGGTGCAGCCAGCAGCCCTGTCCATCTTCCTGTCATGGAGCCATCACTTGCTTCCCCTGTCACACCATGGATTGGATTTTACTTCCTCTGGAAGCTGAGTTCTGCAGATCAACAGTGACAACTCTGCTTTCTACAAAATTGTCCTCTTGAAGTTGAGCCTTTTCAGCCCTGTTTGGACAAATGTTTGCCCTTGGTGTTTGGAAGATCACTTTCCATATCTTCTTGTGCCACGATCTCTGCTGGTGATAGCAAATTTCAGGACAGTCTTTGTACAAACACTCTGTACTGAAAACTCTGTGCCCTTCCCTTTATTGCCCTCTTTTCGTGCACTTTCTGTCGTCTTCCATGCTCTGTCAACCTCAGGAGTTGTCTGTAGGCTCACTTCTTAATCCTCTTGGATAAAGTTTGGCAAAGTACACACTTCAGTTCCTTTCATTCAAGCCTGAAGTTTTTTTCCAGGAAGACACATTTAAAAATGCACAAAGGTACTCTTTAATTTGCTCTGCCTTTTTACTGTTGCTTCCTGAGAGGCCATCTTGTCTGGCTATCTGAAACTCCTACGGTAATGCCACATTTTTGTCCCAAATAGTCACAGCTCAAAGAAATTCAGTAAAGAAAGTTCCAAACAGGTATTTTCACAGGGCTCTTATTGGTGCTCATGAAAATAAGTTTCCAAGTAAAATAAATCATTATTTCTAAAATTATTCCAAAGCAGAGCTCTATTAAAATATCCCTGAAGTTTTAAAGGTTAGGAAAAAACCTGATCTACCTGTTGGACACTGCTGAGAAATGTGCTTGAGAATTAAAGATTGTGACTCTGATGCCTTGGGAAGGCTGGCCTGAAACAGAGACTGGACAGAGCTGGAGAATAAAGCAGGGATTTATTGAAAGGTCTCTAGGATGCACCTTGGGCAGGACAGGGCCTGGCCAGGGCTACACCCAAGGTGGGCCCAAAATGGGCACAAAATGGACCCAAAATGGATCCAAAATGGACACAAAATGTCTGACCCATCACAAGGTCTCACATTTTTATAAGTTTTGGTCCATTTGCATATTGGGGTTTAATTGTCCAATTACAGCTTCAAGTTGTGAGGTCCCATCCTTCTTGTTCCTCCCTTCAGCCCCCCTTGTTTGTGCTTTTGGGCCTGAAAACTTGTCCCAGTTGTCCTTGGTGTGCAGCAGGACAAGGATTTCTTTTGTGTCCCTGCTGCGTGCAGAGAGCTGAGTGACACTGACTGTGAGCTCAGAGCTGCACCCTGGGCAGCACAGAACCTGAAATACAGCAAAGATAAAACTGAAGGCATCAACCCCATGGCTGGAGAATGCAGAGTGGACTTTGCAGATTTAGTGATCCAAACAAACAGAAATCTGATTAGGAGAGATTTCCCTTCCCACTGTTGTCCTCCAGAGTGTGCTACTGAAGATACATGAAACTGAAGATACATGAAACTGAAGATGAAAGTTTCTCTTGGACTGAGGAATGCTCTTTCTGTCATATCAACAGGAGCGATCCAGTGGTTGAGGAGCTGGGGTTTTCCAGCAGTTCCCAGAAGGATTCCTGGTCATCAGGGCAGCTCTTAGCTAGGGAAATTCACACTTGAAGAGAAACCACGGAACACCCAAGAGAGAGACCACCATGGGTCAAGGGGAGGAAAATGACAGACCAGGCAAAGCTGCCTCTGTTTCTTGTGGTCAATGGCTCTCACTGGAAGCTGGATGCTTCCAGCCCTGCCTCTCCAGCATCCCCTGGAGTAGCTCTTCTAGACCATTACCCTGGGTCACTGCTTGGGCCAGACATCCTGCTTGCAGCTGAGAACAATTCTGAGGATCATGTCTTGCACAGCACAGTTTTCCATGAGCGTGGATCCAATCCTGTGGCAACAAATCCAACCTCGTGTTACAGCTGTGGCACACACAGAGAACACACACAGAATACACAGAGAATTCACAGAATCACAGAATCACTGGGATGGAAGAGACCTCCAAGATCATTGAGTCCAACACACCCCAACTAAACCCTGGCAACACCTCAACTAAACCACAGCACCAAGTGCCACATCCAGGCTTTGTTTAAACACCTCCAGGGATAGTGACTCCACCACCTCCCTGGGCAGAGCATTCCAGTACTTTACAACTCTCTCCATAAAAAAACTTTTTCCTAATGTCCAACCTATGACCTGAGGGACCTGTAGAGTTTTCTGCTCTTGGAAGTGCTGCAGGAAGCAGCTTTGCCTGCTGGGAAGCTCCCAGTAATGCAAGCAGAGTTCCCATGGGGATGTTCATGCATCCTGGTGGCTCATGATATGACAAACCGAGCGTGCACCCACCACAGAAATCGTGATATGAGGACCAATTCCAGGAATCTGAGGTGAATTTTTGCTGCTTTGGACATTTTGACCAGATTGGCAGGGGAGGGGAAATTAAAATCCCTCTTGGATCTGAAGCGCATTGTCATTTTCGCTCTGGCGTGGAAAGCCAGCTTGGATTTGAATTCCTGCTTGTGAATCTTCCCCATCTTTGGGCAAGAACCAAACCCAGAAGATGCTCATTTCCACAGCCAGGGAGAAGGCAGCCAAACGTGCCTGGGAATGAGTGACTTTTCTCAGGCTGTTTTTCCTCCAGAGCTTTCTACTACCTGGAAATCCTTTTGCTATCTTGGGTGGCAACATGTCAGTATTTCTGTCATCAAGAAGCAAAAACTCTGGGCAGAAACTTAAATCTGGAAGCTGTCGGAGTCCTTCCATCCCTCACAGGACAGGAGAGGAGCTGGGGGTCTGAAACCCTGAGCCAGCTGGATGAAGAGCAACCACCTTCCCTACTGTGAGCAGATAAGACACATCTCAGCAACTGCAGCCTTCTCACACCCAAACTCCTCGGGATGAGGTTTTGGAAAGCTGTGGTGACAGGGTTTCCGCAGAGGTCACCACTCGCTTCATTGAGAACAGAGCTGGGCTCTCCTCAGCCAGATCCTTCTGTGTGAAGCTCATCAGGCAGAATGAAATCCTGTTCCAATCATGTGCTTTCCATGTGCACAGACCTCCCCTCGGAGCAGCAGTGTCAGCCACAACCTCTCATAATGCACAGAGCACATTGTGGAGGGCTTGTACTCAAACCACTGCATTAACCCGGAGCAGGCTGGGAGAATGGGCTGGGAATTCCTCTGGGTGGCCACTGCTGCATTGTCAACAGAGATGTGACAAAAGAGATGGAAAAATGTGTGTTGAGCATGCAAAGAGCACATGAAAATGGGGAGAGTGTGATGTCTGGTTTTTTGGAGTGTGAAGATTCCTGTCCAAGGCCTGTCCAGCACAGGGAGGACGTGGAGCTGCTGCAGAGAGCCCAGAGGAGGCCCCAGGATGAGCAGAGGGCTGGAGCAGCTCTGCTGGGAGGAAAGGCTGGCACAGCTGGGATTGTTCAGCCTGGCCAGGAGAAGCTTTGGGCTGAGCTCAGGGTGGCCTTGCAGGGCCTGAAGGAGCTGCAGGGACCCTGGAGAGAGACAATTCCCAAGGGCTGTAGGGACAGCACACAGGGAATGTCTTCCCAGTGCCAGAGGGCAGGGCTGGATGGGATCTTGGGAATCAGGAATTGTTCCCTGGGAGGGTGGGGAGGGGCTGGGATGGAATTCCCAGAGCAGCTGTGGCTGCCCTGGATCCCTGGCAGTGTCCAAGGCCAGGTTGGACATTGGGGCTTGGAGCAGCCTGGGACAGTGGAAGGTATCACTGCCCATGGCAGGGCAGGCATTAGATGATTTTTAAGGTCTCTTCCAGCCCAAACCATTCCACAATTCCATGAATTGCATTTCCTGCAGCACCTTCAGGCCCAACATTTTTCCTTTATTTCATGGGAATCTCCATAATGAATTTTAACGCTGTCAATTCTCTTTTTATCAAGAACTTCATCAGTAAGAACCAGGTGAATGGTTTGATGAATGGATGAATACTCTAAAGCACATGGGAAAAAATGCAGAAACTAGAGGATTGTCATCAAACAATTGAAGGAAACGTGGAGTACATAAAACATAAATATCTGTGTTTAACAAGACAAGGCTCAGCTTTACACATGGATTTATTTATTTAAAAGCACAAACAGGTGTTTAGCAGTTCCCAGGTGACACCTCTGCCTGCTCAGGACATCCTGAACTTGTTTTGTGCAAGAACCATTTCTCTGGTTTTTATAACAATACCAATTTCTTTATATCCTGGGTCTGATTTTTAACTCATAATTTGAGGGTTCCCAGGAACAGAGAAAAAAAGATAAGGCTTGAAGAGTGGCTTTTCCCCATTCACACTGCACACATCCTTCTGAATTGGATCATGGTCCACATGAGAAGCCCAAAGCACTTTTTCAGTAAAATAACGGATTTTTGGATCAAGTTGCAGGTGCAGATTTGATGAGTAGAGCTAACTTTTCTGCCAGGGATGGAGTTTTATTGTTTCTTTTCCTTATTTAACTTTATCCAGAGCCAACATAAAATCTGAAAATGTCCTGAGCAAGCCTCTTATCACCATGGGGTTTCCTGCTCAGTTTTATTGAATGGAGACATTTGGATTAGTATTTCAACGTGTCTAGCCCACAGTTTTGAACTCACCTGTTGTTGCTGCAAAGAAAGTTTTATAAGCCCTGGTACTGAGGTAAATCTGAAGAAAAACCCTCAGAATTTATGCGTTTTTGAGGGTATGAACAGAGAAATTAACTTCTCCTTCTGGCCCACCTCAGCAGCAGTGTGGGAACAGCCCCAGAGCTTGTGGGAACCCACAAGGAAGTGACACTTGTTTAAGGTGGAAAACTGTGCAAAGAAAGGTATTTACATTTTTAAATCATGCACACAAAGCTGGGGAAAGCCCAAGCAGCTCCAATTCTACTCTCTGCTCTGCTGCTCTGTGTTCCAGAACAGAATAAGAATCCACAGAGCATTAGTAAAAAGATTAAAAACTGAATTGTTTTGCATCTTTCAGAGCATATCCTCATATTTTGGTCTCTCAAAGGCCCCTCACATTACAGTGGATTTCATGGTCACCATGTTGCCACAAACGCTGATTTGGGGCATGTGTGGGAATGGCACATTACTCATTTATGATTTGGGCAGTTTGTCGAACTTTACCCAGAAGAAAGAAGGGGAAAGGTTTAATTGGGAATTTTTAATAATGTATAATGCCAGCTGAACATAATTTAATTGGATAGTGAAAAAGAATTCCTGGTATAGGTGCTTCACCCCGTGACAAAGCTCTGCACACAGAACAGCTCATCTGAAAGCAGGAAAAGACCTTCACAAGCATTTTTATATATAAATATAAATATATTTATAGCTGTTGCCGTCTCCCTCACAGTAAATATAGAGAAAGAGACACCAGTGCAACAGGTTCATGGATTCGGGGGAACAATCCAAGTGGTGTGAAATTCTTTAGTCTCTGGCAAAGTGGAAAAAAAAAAATTACCTCTAAGTGTTGCCCTTTTAAATGCAAAACAGCTGCTGCCTACTGGCACTGCCTGAGCGCTGCACTTGACAGCAGGATTCCAGCTCCTGCTTTCCTCCGGTCGCATCTCATGGCATTATTAGTATCTGTTAATGGCATTTAGATCCCCGTTTAACAGGGATTTGGCTGTGGCTGGTTGTGTTCCCTGGGGATTTGGGGCAGGAAGAGTTTGGTTGGTGAAGGACTCATCCCAAAGTTTGATGTGCTCCTTGTCCCAAGGGAAAGGGAGGGAAGTTATCCCGGCACTGCGGGATGTGCCTGCAGGTGATGCTGAGCTATCCCATCCTGGAGCAGCTTGCTGGGGATTGGAATTCCCAGGATTTACAGCACAGTGATATCCCAGGGCATCCCACGAGCCTTTCTAGTGCTGCATCAGCTTCCCTTTCCCTGCTGCTGTTTGCATTTCCAGGGAATCCCACCGGAATTACAGCATAATGACATCCCAGGGCATCCCACGAGCCTTTCTAGTGCTGAAGCAGTTTCCCTTTCCCTGCTGCTGTTTGCATTCCCAGGGAATCCCACCGAAATTCCAGCGTGGTACCGATGGAATGCACAGGCTTTAAACCCTTCGAGGTACCTGCCCTCATCCTGCTCAAACCATCCCTGCCTGTGCTCTCTGCAGCTGGCAAACAAAAGCAGAAAGGCAAACCCAGGAAAAGCCATCAAAGGAAAGAAGTGCTGTGGATAAACTAATTTTAAAATCTGGTGGTCAGGGATTTCAGCTGCTGCAGCTCAGTGTGTGACCACCACAACCTGAATTTGTTTCAGATGAGTTTCAGTCTCCCCTTTGCCCACAGGAAAGGGGTAATCGATAACACTGACTTTTTATCCTTCTTCCTCTTTTCTTATACAACCACTCACAACCTTATTTATTTAGGAAATAAGGCCTTTTCAGGGACTTTGATCAGGCTGGCTGAAGTTTCTTCAAAGATTAACTGACTTCTTCAGAAGTAAATCAGTTTCCTCTGAGGCAGGTATTTGCTCACCACGTAACAGGGTGTTGAGAGCTGTGCAGTTATAAAGTTTGCTGGGCTCAGCTGTAGATTTCCTTAACACACACTGCTGACATCACTGTGTCTCCTCTCGGACTCTTTTTCTTTTTTTTTTTTTTTCTTCTCTTTCTCCCTCCCTCCCTCTCCTCCCTCCCTCTCTCCAGTTTCTTTATTCAGGTAATTCCAACTCAGGCTTATTTCAACTTGTTTTTGACTGACAGCGAGGGAAGGGAGACTCTCTCAGGGGGTTGTTTTGTGCTGGATTTTTTTCTGTTTGTTGTTTTTTATTGTTTTTTTTTAAATGCACACATGCTTTATTGAAAAGACGCCCAACCTTCTATAAAAAAGATTGTTTGACTTGTCATGACGATAACATCCAGTAAGGAATCTGAACATTGCTCTTTTACAGGTAAGAGGTATTTGTCAAAAATCCATACATGCTTAGCAGTGCTTTGGGAGCTGTGTGGAACTGGAAGCTAAGGAGTAGGTGCTTTTCCTATTTTTTTTCCCTATATTTTGGTAGTTAAAGGATTTAGAAACTGCGTGTGAAAGAAAAAAAATGTTTATAAAATTGTGCCTTTTTCTGGATTTTGACCAAGAGGCAGTTTAGCAATTAAGCAAAAGTTGTCACGGTTTGGTCTTTCCACTGATGTAAAGCTCTGAATGTGGGGTTTGTCATGCATGGGGATGAGATTTTTATATGCTGGGGAGGGGGACAGATGCTGAACTTGTCTTTGTCACTGTTTGCCTGCCAGGGATTTTTTTCCTGTAGAAATCCAGAGTGCTATTTAGAGTTTAGGGTGTTGGAATCAGAACTTTCAGCCCAGCTCTTGCTCTTTTTTATTGTTTTTTTCAATGCAGAAATCAGTTTTCATTGGCACGGTGGGAAAACCTGCCTGGAACTTTATCCTGTCCCTGTTACCTTTGTGTATAAGGAAAGAGAAGGTCAGTTTTCTGTGGAAGGTGTAAAGAATGTAAACATGTCTGAGTTGGAGAACTTCAGGCATTGTCTTCCAACTTCTGCCTGTGTCTTCACACAACTTGTTTATGACAAGTCTGGCTTTTCCTCACAATCACAATCGAAAATTCCCCTCTGCTTTTCTACTGCCTCCCTTTGTATTTTCACATTGGGATCATGCTGCAGTGAGAGACACAGGTAAATTCTCTTTCTCCCCATGAGGTGCTGGTTGTGAAGAGGAACAAAGCTGGTTTTCCTTTGTGAACCAGGAGTATCCACAGCACTTTTTAACTAACCTTGTTCCCTCCCATAATTTTATTTAGAGGCATTTCCAGGGTCTTTCTAATCACAGTGCCTATGTATTTACCTACCAAGTCTGCGTTTTCTTGTGATTTTTTTTTTCTTCTTTAATTGAGGGTGAAGGAGAAGATTTGCTGCTAAAGAAATGTCTTCTTTATTTCCCTGGTTGTAAAATGTCACAATGCTCTCTGCACTCCCTAATAACCAGCTGACAGGAGGGAGGAAGCAAGCCTGGAGTGTAACACGGTGCTGGTTGTACGGCACAAACTGGCATCAAGTTTATAAAGCAGAGTTGTAGACCAGACCAAAAACTTCCCCAGGAATTTCATCCCAGTAAATGAGGCATGGCCTAGAGACAAAAACAGCAGCAGATGACTTGGGCTTCAGTCTTCCAATGTACATACAATAATTCAGTCTGTTACTTTTTATAGAATTTCAAATGAAAACAAATAGTTCTTTTTTTATCCTGGTTCCTCAGGCAATGAAGCAAAGAAGCCATTAGCCCACAGCCCTGATGGCAGCTGAATTTTTCATTGATTTATCCAGATTTCATTAAAGCAGTCTGGAATATTATTTCTGCCTCCTGTTCTGTTTCCCTTCCCTCAGACACACAGTCCACAGAGAGAGGCTGTGTTCTTTGGGAACAGGTGGAGACCAAGGCTGGGAAGGACCAAGAAAAACAGGAATGTTACGGTTTTACATGCTGAACCTCAGAGCATTTTGAAATAAGTTTTGATTCATTTTTCTTCAAGGAAAAACAAGGCAGGTTTGGGGTAATGCCTTTTTGGTTTGTTTGCTTGATGGAGGGAAAAGTCTTTACCTTTAGAGGCACCTTACATGTGTATGAAAATTTTAAAAATTACTGATGATTGTATGAAACAGTTAAAATCAACTTTGTCAATTTACTAGGAAGGAATTTACTAAATGCCAAATATCTGAAAGCTGAGCTGTCCTTAACCCCTTGGGATGAGAGGATGACCTGAGCAAGCTATTACAGGCTTGAGCATCATTTCAGCATTCAGTGTGTCTGGATGTGGTTTTTAGTATGGCAAAGGGCTTGGAGTTAATATGGCAAAGGGCTTGGATTTAATATGGTAAAGAACTTGGTGTTTATATGGCAAAGGGCTTGCTGTTGATATGGTAAAGGACTTGGATTTAATATGGCAAAGGGCTTGGAGTTAATATGGCAAAGGGCTTGGAGTTAATGTGGTAAAAGGCTTGGTGGTAATGTGGTAAAGAACTTCGTGTTAATATGGTAAAGGGTCTGGATTTAATATGGCAAAGGGCTTGGAGTTAATATGGTAAAGAGCTTGGTGGTAATGTGGTAAAGAACTTGGTGTTAATATGGTAAAGAACTTGATGTTAAAGTGGAAAAGAGCTTGGTGTTGATATGGTAAAGGGCTTAGATTTAATATGGTAAAGGGCTTGGTGTTAACATGGTAAAGAACTTGGTGTTTATGTTGCAAAGAACTTGGTGTTAATATGGCAAAGGGCTTGGTGTTTATATGGTAAAGAACTTGATGTTAATGTGGTAAAGGGCTTGGTGTTAATATGGCAAAGAAATTGATGTTAATGTGATAAAGAAATTGGTGTTAATATGGTAAAGATCTTGGTGTTAGTATGGCAAAGAACTTGGTGTTAATATGGTAAAGGGCTTGGATTTAATATAGCAAAGGGCTGGTGTTATTATGGCAAAGAGCTTGGTGGTTATATGGTAAAGACCCTGATGTTAAAGTGGCAAAGACCTTGCTGTTAATATAGTAAAGGGCTTGGTGTTAATATGATAAAGAACTTGATGTTAATATGGTAAAGGGTTTGGATTTAATATGGCGAAGGGCTTGATGTTAATATGGCAAACAGCTTGGTGTTAATATGGAAAAAGAACTTGGTGGTAATAGGGTAAAGAGTCTGGTCTTAATATGGAAAAGAATTTGGCAGAAATCATGTGCATGTTCCTGGAGTCAACAGGGAAAAAGCAGCTCCCAAGGACTGGCTGTGCATGAAATGAAACTCCTGCTCACACTCTATCTGTGCTGAGGGGTGTGAAATGCACCTGGATCCATCCCAAACCAGAGCATCTCTGCCTCCTCCTAAGAGCAGGAAATGGTCCTGTATGAGCAGTGTAGGAAATGGTCTTTGTGTGGCCAGCACACCCTGAGGTTCACACAAGGCAGAGGTCGTGGTCAGGCAGAAAAGGAACAAGATGTGACAGGAGTGAGGCTTTAGGTATTGTCACCCTCCACTGGACAAATACTGCTTGGACATGAAGAGGGATTTTTGGGATAACACCTCTGCAGTTCTTTGCACCCATTGGGGACAAAAGTGTTTGGCAAATTTTGCCTTCCAGCAGAGCCCTCTGCAAACCTGCTGCTGCCTCTGGTGAAAGAAAAGTGCTGGGACAGGGGTTAATTTAAAAATTTAAACCATTTAAAATCATATTTGGCTCCTTTCTGGTTGTTTTTTCTCATGGAGATCCTCAACTGGATTCGTCTGTGCTCAGAGAGCCGCCTTCTCTCTGTCATGACTCAAAAATCATAAAGTAAAATACATTTTGGCTGGGACAACAGTACAACCTCATCAGATTAATTTCATGACCATTGTTTTAACAGAAGGCTTTCACTATTGGTTCTATCTGATTTCACATCATGAACTTTTCCTCATCTAAAATTAGCACTTTTCCACAGAGGATATAAGATAAAAATGGTTTTCTGTTCAATATATTACTATAATCTGTAGGGAAGAAATATATATAACAATGCACCTACTTAGATGAATTTAAAAAATGTATTCTTACCATGAACTGATGAAGAGAAAAGGGTAAAATATATCATGAACAAAATTTCCTCTTTTCCTCTCTAGAATTACCCAACTTGACAAAAACACATAATAAAATAGATAGAAAAAAAATAAAATAAAATAAAATAACCAGAATAAGTAGGATAAAATAGAGGTTTACATTTTGACCAGTGAATAAATTTTCCTGGTTAAATGATTTTAATTTCATTTTTAATTCCCCAAGGAAAATGGCAACCAGACAAATGTTTTTATGATTTTCTGAGCTTGCTTGTGAAATTTCCCCAAATTTTCCCTTTGTTTTCTGCTCAGCAATGATCCACTCCAAGCTGCCCACCCTGGAAATTTCCATCCCAACTGCTCTTTCCTGAACCCCTCCAGCCTCTCACCCAAGCAAACAGATTTTCGTTTTCAGAGAAGACCAAAAGTGCATCAGCATCTGGGAGGAGGTGTTGGAGTTGCAGTCCTGATTAATTTCCTTATGCAAATGGCAAAAATTTCTCAAAAAATAGGACAAAAACCAGAAAACCTTTTGAGGCAACAGTTTATTTTAGTTCCACCTTGAGTTTGGTTGACTGGCACAATTAGTGGCACTTGGTAGTTGATCTGTGGACTGTTCCCAGCTTAGTATTTTGAGATTAAAACTTCTTTTTCCCTAAGAATAGGCAGCAAATTAATTGTTGTAAGGGAGTCTGTTGGGGTTCCTTGAAGTACTTTTCTACTCTGGTCCAAAAAGTCCAAAAAATCCTAAAAAATTACCCAAAGAAACTCCAAACCAAAAAAAAAAAAAAAAGGCATTGAACCTGAATAATAAGTATCATTATAAAAATATCATTATCATTATAAAAATATCATTTTGAAACACAAATGGATAAAGTTTAACTATATTTTTGAACACAAATCTACAATGTACTTCTTTTCTTGTCAGAATAAAATGTCTAAAGCTGTGACTTGATCATGACCCAAAATAGTATTTATTGGTAATAAATCTCTCTGTCCTTTTTTAGGGTTTCAGACTGGGAACACAAAATTTTATTTTAAAAAAATTTCTTTGGTTTTTTTTTGTGCAGAAGGGCAAAAAGACAGATTTCAGTGAGGCAAGCCCAGTGGTTTATCCTCCTACTGTACCTCAGTGTGGGATTCTACCTTTGCAGGTGTATTTTTGGTTGATGAACAGTGAAAATGTTTGCGAGGACACCATGCCTTTAAATGCTCCAGTGCTTGTTTAAATCTTCTAAATAATGATTATATCATCAAGGAAAAGCTTTTGTCTGTGATTGCTTTACAATCACAAGAAATATAGAGAAATACCAGAAATTTGTGAAGCGCCCAAGATGTCACATAAAGACTGAAAATGCCTTAGAAATCAATAATAACCCTTCTGTTCTCACAAGAAACTTCGATTTAAGCACTTTTCTACATAAGCTGAAATATTTAGAGTGAAATCTGCAAAAAAAAAAAAAGCTGGAAGAATGACCAGATCCTCATTTCCCAGCCTCAAAATGAAACAGTGGGCAAGAATTTGCTGAGTTCTTAAAACTCCAGGTGCTGTTACCAGGAAATTGCTCCTGACCTTCAGCTTTGCTCAGCTTGAGACAGCACACGCCACCAAATAATTCTGATTATTATTATAATTACTAATAGTAATTTATCTTTTTGCTCTTTATCATCTGATCACTGGCTCCCATCTCGCTAAATAAATGGTAGGTGAACCATAGTAAGAAGGAGAGGAGGGTTTGAAATCACGCCATGAAAAGGAGAACCTTCGAAAGAAGCAGCAGTGACAGAGGTGTAGCATTGCAGGTTGATCATATTTTGGAATTTCACAGATAAAAATATTGGGGGTGCTGGTGGCAAGAGCTGGACACGAGCTCAGGGGTGCCCAGGTGGGCAGGAGGCCACTGGCCCCTGGGCTGGGTGAGGAATTGTGTGTCCAGCAGGAGCAGGGCAGGGATTGTCCCTCTGTGCTCCAGGGCTGGGTCCAGTTGTGGCTCCTGCAGGAGAGCCCTGGAGGGGCTGGAGCGTGTCCAGGGCAGGGCAGGGAGCTGGGGAAGGGGCTGGAGGCCCAGGAGGGGCTGAGGGAGCTGGGCAAGGGGCTGAGCCTGGAGCAAAGGAGGCTCAGGGGGGACCTTGTGGCTCTGCACAAGTCCCTGCCAGGAGGGGCAGGGAAAGGAGAAGAGGAAATGGCCTCAAATGGCACCAGGGGAGGCTCAGGTTGGAGATTGGGAAAGGAAATTTCCCTGGCAGAGTGGTCAGGCCTTGGGATGAGCTGCCCAGGGAGGTTTGCAGTCCCTGTCTGTGGCAATGCTCAGGAGGAGGCTGGAGGTGGCCCTTGGGGACAGGGTTTGGGGTGCTGCTGGTGCTGCTGGGGTGGCCCTGGGTGATCCTCAGGGGCTCTTCCCATCTTGGTGATTCCATGAAATCCAAGCCAAAGGCCCCTGCACACCCACCAAACCTTCAGGGGGCCACAACTTCCAATCCATCTGCTCCCAGCCTCAGCACCTTGGGGGCTGCGAGGAGTCTCCAGGATGGTCCCTCCCATCCCAAGGTCAGGTTCCTGCAAAGCCCAAGGGATGAGCTGAAGTTCAGGTGAGCTTTAGGGTGATAGTCTGGAGGTGGCCCTTGGGGACAGGGTTTGGGGTGATCCTGGTCCTGCTGGTGGCACTGAGTGATCCTGAGGGGCTCTTCCCACCTTGATGATTCTGGGGTTCTGTGATCACAGATAAGGGAGCCTTTTAAATCTTCAGGCTTGGTGAATCCAGATTTTGGTGAGGGTTGCTGTGACAGTTTCCGTGTTTTTTCAGGAAAAACCAGGCTGACCTGTGACAGGGAATGTCACAGGCAAGAACCTTTAAAGTAGGCCAGACATATCCTATGCCTTATTTTAGATTCCTAGATGGGTTGTTTTTATATAACAAACTTGTTGATAATCTTCAGTGCGTAATTTGAATTTTTTCCAACAACTGAACCGTGTGTGTGATGGAAAGGGCACATCAAGGTGTGGAATCTTACCTGGGATCCCACACAGCACAGCATTTCCCATGGGATTTCATCTGAAAGGCTTCAGCAGCACAACTCAGACTGACCTGTATTTGTTTAGGATATTCCAATTTAAAATGTACACCTGCACATTAATATGTGTAATTCTCATCCTTCCAGGAGGAGAGGGGTACCTTCATATACACTGGGACAGATGATTTTCATGGAATAAACTTGGCAGCTTTAAAAAGCTCTGGCCTTGCCATAGAGGTGCAAGGAAAAGACAATTTCAGCTCTCTAAAAGTTCAAGGTCTGGTCTCAGGTCATCAGGCACTGCAGGGAGATGGGCAAACCCATCCCTCAAGGTATCCCAGGTTTCCATCCTGGGAACAGGCATGCTTGCGAGGAAATAGATCACTTATTATCCATGCTGATGCTGAACATAGCCTACAGTCAGAACAAATTGTTTCTCACAGCACAGCAAGTCCTCAACACACTTTGCAATCAGGTGCACAAAGAGGGAAACTTTGGATCTGCTGTAAATTATTTCAGATCCAACAGTGAGGGACACACAGGAGGAGCTCTGTAGGTGAACACGATGATGGGGAGAAGTTTATGGAAGTTGCATCTCAAAACAGGTGGATTTTCAGGATATGGAGAAGAGGGAAACTTTGTGTCACATGGGAAGCTCTTGTGAAATGGGAGAAGTCTAAACCAGGAAAGGAGCAAAAAAAACCTCCAGGGATTGATTTGAGGATGAAGAGGAATGAGATGCCAACAAAGAGCAGAAGAAAGCAGAGCTATGGGGGTCAGGGCAGCAGCTGTGGAAAGGTTAGACTGTGACCTTTAGGGGTATAATGAAGTGGAAAATGTGTTTGAATTAACGAAGGAGAAATTAAAATGGGCAAAATAGCAGAAAAAAAGAGATTTTTTAATCCCAGAATTTTTGAGTGAGACAGATGAGAAGGACTGTGAGCAGGAGGAGCGTTGGGAAATGTTAATTAATGACCTGGAAATCTGGGCTGCAAGAAAAGGTGGATTTTGGAGATGCTGTGGCACCAAGCTGCCTGCAGACCACAAGTCTGAGCTGTGCAGCAAGTGGAGCAAGGGAACAGCTTTCCAAAAAGTTTTTTTTTACTTTGGGAAAGGCTGGGTTTGACAGGCTGTCACCAGAACAGTGAATTGAGTTTTCTGCTTTGCCACTGAGCTGCCACCTGGCTGGTGGAGTGACAGTCCCTGCACTCTCAGCAATGCCAGGATTTTAAACCCCATCTGAAATCTGCTGCAATTTGAGATATCCACAGCCCTACTCAGCTGCTTTTTTTGCCACCACTTATCTTCAGCACTTACCTGAAAAATATGAATTCTGTTCAAACAGCACTAAAATAGAGTATAAACAGCACTGAAATAACACGGAAAGGTCTACCAGTTACACGTTTCCCATCAAGTGAGTTTCCAAGGAAAATGGAGGCTTTATTAAATATTACAGGAAAAGTACAGAGGGTTAGAGATCAAAAAAGGTTGATTTTTCCACTGGAAGAGTGATCTCTTGTGGGAGATGCAGTTGATTTCCTCATTCCCCAGTTATTCTTTGTGCCTAGACTGAATTTCCATTGATGCACCGAGCCTCGTTATGAGGCGACAGAAAATAATTGGGGGGACGGCGGTTTTTTTTTTTTTTTTTTTTGTTCTCATAAATCAGGCAGCTTGGGAAACATCAAAGGGCCTCCTGAAACCCATGGCATCTGTAAAAACTCACAGCAAAACAAGGTAGAGGAGCTGCTGAGCCTTGCTGAGGGTTTTTAAAAATAAGTTTCGCGGTGTCCCAAGCGCGGTCGGAAAAAATTCTCGGCGGAGAGGGAACAATGTTCTATTCAGCCTGATGACTCCAGTGATCAAAGCTGGACCTCCCCAACTGTAAAACGTTGCAGGAGCCTTGGAGATGACATGGGGATCATAAAGGAGCAGCCATAAAGATAAGGGATGTGTAAATAAACCAGCAAAGCAGGCTCCTTTGAGGGTAAAGGAAGCGCAGGGGCTTTGAAAAGCAGCGTGGGATTTTTTTTTTCTCTTGTTTGGGCAGATTATCACTGCCTTTATAGAGGTTCCTAAGGAACTGTGAGGGAAAGAAAAATGAGGAGGGAATTGTGGTTGTGTTCCCAGATCCCAACAGCCGGGACAGGCTGTGTCCCTCCAAGTGTCACTTGTCACCAAACCAATCCACGTGGTCCTTACAGTTGGCTGAGGCTTTTCAGCCAGAAGTCTCATGGGCTGAAAATGCAGGTTTGGATGAAAAAAACACTCAATTTTGAAAAGGGAAAAAATTGTACTTGGACTTTGTGGAGGCGAGATGTCACAATCTGTCACTCCAAGGAATGTTTTGTTCCTCACCTGATTTAAATGAGACACACACACATTTCTGTGCAAACCCCAAAAAGAAAGGTCTAGTTTTGGTTTGAACAAACAGCTAGAATGACCTTTTTATGTTTTGTTGTTTTGTTTTTCTTTTTCTATTTTGCCAGAAAAGTTGAAACTTTCTTTTTCTTTTTTTTTTCTTTTATTTTTTCTTTTTAATTTTGTTTTGTTATTTCTGGTTTGGCGAGAAAATCCAAAAACATTGATGTGCACCAGTACTTTCATGCTATTTCCTCCCTTTCTCAAAGCCACAGTCTCTGCAGCAGACTGAGGGGTCTGTGTCATGGAAATTGGCAGGGATCAAGCAATTTGGGAAAGCAAGGAGGAAAACAAAGATTATTTTCCCTCTGATTCTTTGGGAGTTTATCTGGAAGACACAACAGAGAGGGGCTGTGTAACCTCCCTGAGTCAAGAAACCCAGGAAACAGCATCTTCTTTAAAAAAATCTATTTTTATTCCAATTTTTGCTGATATATGAGTGACAATAAACTCCTGCACAATGTTAGCGTGTTGCTGATGGAAAAGATAAATAATTCACCTGGCCTGTTTTAATTTCCATCACCTAAGAGTGAAGGGATACAAACCAGCCCACGTCTTTAAATCCATGGGCTAATTTCAGCTTGGCTTGGCAGGTGAACAGAGGCTTCAGAAATTATGTTCCAACAAGCTCCGTGAAAACAGGGAGCTCTGTTAGTCAGAGAGGATTTATTAAAGCCTTCCCTGAGAAGAGGAAATCCAGGGGGACCAGCCTTAACCAGGCATCAGAGAATCCCCATGGAGGCCAGAGAAATGGAAAAGGCTTTGGATGGATGTGTGCTTGGTCCACCACCTTTCCCCAGGTTCAAATCCAGGCCGGACAGAGTTTGGAGCAACCTGGGATAGTGGAAGAGGGTTGGAACTGGATGATCTTTAAGGACCCTTCCCACCCAAATCATTCTGGGATTCCATGAATTTACTGGTAGCCCAAAATACCCCATTACAGGGGGCAGAGAATTATACAGAGAAAGACTGAAGCCATTTCCACTTGAAACTCCCCAACGTTTCTCACCACTGATCTCTAATTTTCTCTCAGCCCCAACCTAAAATACCAGAATGTTCAGGAGTGTGAAGTGCTTCACATGCAACCAGCAGCTACTTTTCCTTCACATTTATTAATTTTTAAATCTCCTTGGCACTCCACAGTTCCAGCTTAGAGTCCCAGGCAAGCACTGGGGCTCAGAACCTCAGGAACCTCAGGAACAAAGCATTCCCATGGACAACACTGAGGTTCTTCCCTATTTCTGCTCTGAAAACACAGGTATAACTAAATTCTTCCTTCTCCTCTATGTGGTTCTCCCCTTAAAATGTGCAGGAGTGGAAAAAAAGGGGTATTTTTCCACTCATTGCAAGGAGAGTTAGGGAAGCT
This sequence comes from Acrocephalus scirpaceus scirpaceus, assembly GCA_910950805.1. Classification (NCBI taxonomy): domain Eukaryota; kingdom Metazoa; phylum Chordata; class Aves; order Passeriformes; family Sylviidae; genus Acrocephalus; species Acrocephalus scirpaceus. The sequence goes on along the minus strand of OU383774.1, from coordinate 114,980,851 downwards.
TGGCACACGAGTGAGCTCTGTACTGGAATTTGGGTGGGTCTAGGAAAAAGCACAGACTTCAGTGGAAAACATATATGGGTGTGTGTGTGTATGTGTGAGCAAAAGCCTTTTAAAACCTTAAATTAACCACATCCATGGACTGGTCAGGAACAAGAAAAAAAAAAAAACAAAAAAAAAACCCCAAAAAAACAAAGCTGCCCTGAAACAAAACTTTTGGGCAGTGCTGAGGATAAGCAACCCTACACCAACGGGGAAGTGTCACTGATATCTTTAGTCCTTGAATTAGAAAGGCTCTGGTTTGTAAATCAGTCCAAAATTTTAGTGGTTTAGAGGAGCCCCATGACCACTTCTGACCCCTCTGGGAGCTGGTGAGGGGCAGCAGGGTTGGGGATGGGGATGGGGACAGGGATGGGGATGGGGACAGGGTGTGTGAGCTCCAAGGTGACCCCAGCACATCTTTTGGAGGTGTTTTAGCAAAGGAATTTGCTCTGAGACCACAGCCCCAGATGGTGGTTCCTGGTCCTTGTGGATGTGTCCAAGACTGGACATTTGAGGAAATTACTTTTTTTCAAGATCTAGAGACTTTATTAAGGGTAATAATGATCCAAAGGGACCATTGTGTGAAAGAAGATGCATCCACAACTGATTTTAGATAGAGCAAAATCTCCCACATCATTGTTTTAGGTTTGTAACTGCTTGTACTTTACAGAACTGGGAATCTCAGATTCACAGAATCACAGAATCACAGAATCATGGAATCACAGAATCTTCTGGGTTGGAAGGGTCCCACAAGGACCATCAAACCCAATTTTTAAGGAAATGACCCATCCAGGGACTGAAACCCCCAACCTTGGTGCTTTTAGCACCAGACTCCATCCAGCTGAGCTGACACACCATGGAATGATATTTTAAATCATAGGAATTAACCTCTATGACTTCTGTGTAAGTGCACATGAATGTTTGACCATGAAATATCACATCCTGAATCTATTGAATTTTCTTTTCAGCATTTAAAAATTTTTAAGTTTTATTCAGGTGAAGTAGCTTCCAAACATTTGTTTGAGGTGAAGCAGAGCTTGCTCTCCATCTATCAGACCTGGACAATCAAGGGAAGTGATGGGTGCTTTATGCAATTTGAAATCTTTGTGGTGCAGAGAAAATGGGGCAGGAATGAACATTTTTGAAGATGTTGTGCCCCTCGAAGAGAATATTGCCCACAATTGTTGTCATTCACTGTAAAGTAATTAATTCTCAAAAAATAAGTCAGTTGTATGTACCAGTAGCATCCTCTGTGTTTTGCCTAGCAGAAAAATACATCCAGTGCAAAAATAATTCAGGTTTGGGTGAAGGAAGTGGGTACTTTTCCTCACAGGCTGCATTTTGTCAGCATGAGAGAAGAGTCTCTTTTTGAAAACATTTTCCGCAGTGTGAACTTGTTCGCACAGGCAGGGCAATTCTTCATCACCAAATAACTTCCTGAGAAAATCAGCTTGCAACAAGTTCTAAGATGAAACCCTGACAGACCCATCCTTCTTTCTTGGAAATGTGCTTTGGAGGGTGGCACACATCAAATTCACTGGTGTGTCCTGGCCATGCAGAAATGACAAAAATTTGGACTATTTAGTGGGTTACTCTGCATTTATCATGAAGCAGCAAAAATCAGCTACAACAAACAGGTAAAAGGGATCCAGGAATTCTTTTATGGGGAAAACTTTGCTCCAGTAACAGCACCCACATTCCTGCTGGGTCGAGGTGTGCAGTTTCCCCAGTTAGATTTGATTTTGTTCACATTAGAAATAGATGAAAAAAAGGTTACCAATATATAGACCTTTAAATAAAATGATTTTTCTTCCCTTACCACCTTCATGGCCTTTTGCACCTTACCATTACTCTCAATACTATTGAGGTTTTTAGATATTTAAAAGGTGCAGGAATTTTCATATTTTTTGGTGGAAAACTCTTTCCATAACCTGACTTTTCAGTGCTGAAGTTTAGTGGCTGCACAGAGAATGGAAAATCATGAGCAGGTTTATCTCTGCAGAGTGAGTTCACACAATATTTGTGGGGCATTCATGGAGTATTAAAGGAAAGGAGCAAAAAATGAGCTCATGGCGTGGGGCTAAAGGAGAGCTGTGATTTACTGGAAATGTGATTTATAGGGGGAGAAAACAGAGCAAAAAACTCTTCCCCAGCACCCTGCAGGGAGCCTCACCCCCACGGCCACACCTCCAACCCAGCTCTGAGAGAGCCCTGGTGTGCGGTGACTAATTAAAAACAAACCCCAACTTGACTGAGACACAATGCAATGAACTGGCACGAGGAATTGTAATTAAAAAGAGAGCTGCTGAGCCCCAGGATGCATTCCTTCCCTTGTAGGGTTGGGGTACAGGTAGGAGGTGATGCTCTGGTGGTGCTGGAACCCGGTGACTGATGTTGGGTTTGGGGCACCAGGGGATCTGTTATGAAAAAAATAAAAAGGGGCACAAAGCACTGTAAGTTGTCTGCTCTAATTGGTGTGAAATGCCCCATTGCTGCCTGATAAATATCTGTCTTGGTTTGGAAAGATAGGTATCTGCCAGGGAAAGCTGCAGCTTCCTTTGGAATGGAGAATGTAAACCTCCTTCCCTCCAAATTATTATAATTTTGCAATTAGAGGCTTTCAGGCAAAGATATGGGAATAGGAATAACAGTTCTTTACTAGGAATATTAAAAATACAAATGTAGTAGTACAAAAAAACAAGCAAGCAAACAAACAAAAAGTCTGGTGAAACCCTGACAGGGTCAGGGATACGACCTGACACCCTGTTGGTCAGGGTGTTGGGACCAGTCCAAATAAATCCTCCTGGAGTGACAGATGTGGTTCTGTGGAGCAGAGATGGTCCGGTAGAAAGGTCCAGTGGCAGTGGATGAGTCCAGTCTTCCTCTGGTGAAAAACCAAATCCCTGCTGTTCCTGAATCTCAGTTTTTATCCAGGTGGGAACACTTGGCTCCCCCCACACTGGGTGGAGCATCTCTCAATGGGATGATGTCTTGTGTGATGTCATTGGTGAGCCTTCATGGCCCATTATCTGCAGATATCCCCAATGATGTCATGTGTGATGTCATAGGTGAGCCTTCATGGCCCATTATCTGCAGATATCCCTGATGATGTCATGTGTGATGTCACTGGTGAGCCTCGATGGCCCATTATCTGCAGATATCCCCCAGAGGATGGGTGGGTGGTGAAAGACATAAGAAACACTGCCCCATCTAGCTTTAAGGGCTGGCCCATTATCAGAAGGCATCTGCCCCTCTCCCCCTGGAGTTACAAGAGATAAAGAAAAAACATTTCCCTTACTGCTTTCAACAGATGAAATAGAATACACTTTTTTTTGGTTACATAACCCAAGACAATGTCTTTCCTGTCCCAGCTGAGAGTCAGGGAGAAGCAGCAATCCTGGGGAAGGCATCCTGCAGCTGTTTTATCCAAATTTTTGAACAACCAGCAAAGCGCTGACTTCTCTCCCTGCCATGACTTGGCACTCTCCTCTTCATTGTCAACCACCTGCTGACAATTGAAATTAAAAATCCAGAGGAAGTGTCTGTTTTGGGGGTTTGTTTGCTCGCTTGTTTTCAAACAAAACCAGATTTTAAAAGGCCAAGAAATGAATTTGGAGGAAAAAGGCAAACAAGAAAAGAAAGCAGAGCAGTTTTCTGTTCCACTAACCCCTCTTCAGCTCTGAAACAGATGCTGCAAATTTCAAGCCAGCTGCAGACTGGCAAATCAGTCACTCTGAGTTTGACTTTATTATTATTATTACTACTATTATCCAAAGTGATGAAATGATGGGTCAGTATTGGGAAGGTAAAAAACAAAATGCTGTCCTTTATCTGCTGTGAAAGAAGGGAAAGCAAGGACACAGCCAGCTTATGGTGAGCAGGGAGTGACAGCCCCAGTGAGCTTATCATGGAATCATGGAATGGTTTGGGATGGAAGGAACCCTAAAACCATCTTATTCCACCCCCTGCCATGGGCAGGGACACCTTCCACTGTCCCAGGCTGCTCCAAGCCCCAATGTCCAGCCTGGCCTGGGACACTGCCAGGGATCCAGGGGCAGCCACAGCTGCTCTGGGCACTCTGGATCAGGGCCTGCCCACCCTCCCAGGGAACAATTCCTGCCCAAGATCCCATCCAGCCCTGCCCTCTAGCAGCTTAAGGCCACTCCCCCTTCTCCTGTCCTTGTGAGAAATCCCTCTCCAGCTCCCTTTAGGAACTGGAAGGTTTCTATAGGGTTTCCCTTACAGCAATCCAGTCCAATCCCTTTGTTCTCCTGCTGACCTGGGAGGGGATTCCCTTCCCCTTGAACTTTTTCCAACATAGCCTCAGCAGCAAATGGCTTCAGACTAATTCATGACTAATTATTTTTTGTCTCGTTGCCTAATGAAGCTGCCACCCTGTGACCAGAGCACTGGAAGGGAACACAGACACCCCTCATTTGGGTACAAAACCATGAAACTCCTGGCACAGGAGCTCGTGCAGGTGGATTTCAGCCAGGTAATTTATACCAGGCAGCATCCAGAGAGGCAGAAATCAAGGGAAAACATCCCTTTGGGGCAAATAACTCACCCACCTTGAGCCCCAGCCCTGGAATTAGGCAAAAAAAGGAAGCATTAGCCTCTCTGGGTGCCTTTCCCCTGGGAGCTGTGCTCTGGAGAGGTGGCCTGTCCCCACTCTGGGATGGGGAAGGCAGCAGGAGCTGTGTGAAATCACTCTCCCAGCAGCCTGAGCAGCTGACTGGCCATGGGCCCGTTCCCCAAAAAAAGGAATTAAGTACTTAGGAAGGACTTAGGTAGGCCTGAGTTGACTAAGTGAAAAGCTATTCTGCAGAAAATCCCTGCCCAGCTCCTGTTTTGTGCTGGAATGTGTACAGGTGTCTTCATCCCTGACCCTCACCCTGCTGGGTGCCCAGGAGCTCTGTGTTCAGGCATGCCACAAAAACACCACAGGGATTAATTGATCTTGTGTCTAAAGCAGGAAGAGCCAAAAAAATGAGGCATTCCTTGGCTTGTGTTCAACCTTCTCCCAATACATCCCCTGCTCTCCTTCTCCACCTTCCTCCTGCCTTGCAAGGCTCCTCAAACCCTGTGGAGCTGCCACTTGTGTCCCCAAATCTGGTCCTTGGAGGTAAAGGTGAGACTCCTCCTTGAGTCTGAGGCTCTGTTCCCACATTTCTGACTGATAAGGAGCTGGGAAGATGGGGAGGGGAGAGCTTGCACTAAATGGAGCTTTGGGAAGTTTGAAACCACTGAAAATAAAGTTGTTGTTGCTGCTTGTGGCAGGGGGTTGGAATGAGATGAGCTTCAAGGTCCCTTCCAACCCAAACCCTTCTGTGATTCCCCTGAAAATCTGATGTGATGGAGAGGTCAGGAATAGGTGGTGTGAGAGATTTCTGCTGAACATAAAGCGTTGTGCAGTCAGCTGCACACTTCTCTGGGGGTGGGGTAAACACTCTTGGTTTGGGTATGGAGAGGAGAGGAGAGGAGAGGAGAGGAGAGGAGAGGAGAGGAGAGGAGAGGAGAGGAGAGGAGAGGAGAGGAGAGGAGAGGAGAGGAGAGGAGAGGAGAGGAGAGGAGAGGAGAGGAGAGGAGAGGAGAGGAGAGGAGAGGAGAGGTGAGGAGAGAAGAGAAGAGAAGAGAAGAGAAGAGAAGAGAAGAGAAGAGAAGAGAAGAGAAGAGAAGAGAAGAGAAGAGAAGAGAAGAGAAGAGAAGAGAAGAGAAGAGAAGATAAGAGAAGAGAAGAGAGGAGAATGAGATACAAAAAAAATGAGGCAATGCAGGAAAAGGAGAGACACCCTTATGGTAAAGAGAAATCTCTCCGGGGAGGAAGATGACAGGATTTAGCTGTTGGAAGTCCCCAGGTTCATCCTGGAAGGGGATGAAATTCTGGCAGTGACTGCCAAACAGGACTAGAGTTGGCATTAAGCTCTCAGAACATTTAGTCCTGGCTTTATATTGTCTGCTAAGCTCGACTGGGAAAGGACATCACTCGTGTCCTGTCCCAGCTTGGTTCCCTCTCAGTGCTGAGATGTTTGATGTTCCCAGAGCAGCCTGAGATGTGACTGAAAGTGGAAGTGCAGGCCATGAGCTCGATGACAAAATGCAACAATAAATGTCCCTTTCAGCCTTGCAGAGCAGCTCTGGCACCCAACTTCCCAGAAACAGAGAGGGCAAGATCCCAGGAGTCTGTTCAGGCTTGTCTGTGCAGAAAGAGCCAAGGGATGGTTTGCACAGCAAGAATGAGGAAAGGGTTTGTGGGTGGGAAGAGCATCCCAGCACGGGCAGGTTCAAAGTGCTTAACTGCTCTCCCAGCCTTTGAAAAGGCTTTGGAGCAACAGTGTGCCAGCCAGGGAGGCATTCTGAATTATTTTGTACTGCCCTGCTGAAGAAAAGCTGAAAAAAATTTTAAAAAAGCGGGACTGGTTTCTGGGGAACTTTTCTCTTTTTTGTTTTTGGGTTTTTTTTGTTTTTTTTCTTTTTTTCCAGCTGTGCATAAACCATATTGCTGAGCACAGAAAGGAGAGTTCTGTGATGTGAGGAGTTTATTAATTTCTTCCTGAAGGAACTCTTTGGTGTGCTTGAAGGATGTGCATGGCCAAGCCCCCTGCTCGTCCCCAGAGCCCAGGGCAGAGCTGGAGGGCAGGAGTTTGGACGGGTGGATGCTCACTTGCAGTGTGTTAACTGCTCACACCTTTGCAGGATGTGCTTTTTGTCCCCTTGGAGGCCTGATCCAGAGGTTTGGGAATCACTGGGAGCTTCTCCATGAATTTCAGTAAGCTTTGAGTCATCTTTTGCCTCCACTCTGCCTTCTTGCTTCTCCTATTTTTTCACATCAGTGCATTTCCAAAGTCTTCTCTGTGTAAATCCATAATTACTGCAAAGCCTTGCACCCTGTCCTGGGGAACAACAACATTCCTGGACAAATCCCCCTCAGAAACAACACACAGGAGACTTCTCCAGCTTTAATTCTTCCTCCATGCCCAGCAAGCAGCAGCCTAGGAGAGGCTGAGGGATTTGGTTTTGCCTCCTTACTATTTCTCTGTGAATGGTTGTTGCCCTGGCCCTGTTCTGAGTGATGTAAAACCCATTTCTGACTTGATCACTGCACCCTTCAGCCCTCCCTGTGCTGGCCCAGGATTTTCCCCTGCTGTCACCTGCCCCTGGAACCCAAATTGGAGAGAGTGACCACTCCCAGGGCTACCCTGTGCTGATGGGTGGCTCCAAGGTGGCAGCTGAAGGCACAGCATTGGGAGCTGATTGTGACTTGAGGGTGTATTTACTGTTCTCTTGCCTCAGACTTTTTGTGATAAAAGCCAAAAAAGTGCAAGTTTAGCTTTTCAAGCTTGCCTGTCACCACTCCCTGGTGGCTCCTAGCACTGAGGGGCTCTTTTTGGAGCCCAGGGGAGCAGCTGTGTGGCTGTGCCAGAGGCAGAGCACCCTTTTCCAGCCTTTCCTTCCCTCCCTGCTCTCCTGCTCCCCTGGAATTCCATCACTCCGGCACCGAGGAGGGCTTTGCTGGCTGACAGCTGTGCAGCCTAACCTGGTGCACAGCCCAGAGGGAGGAGGAGGTTCATGCTACGCAGAGCACTGAGAATTCAGGAGGCACTTTTGTAACCTACTGAACCACATCAGACCTAGGAAAGATCTGAAGATTATGCAGCCCTCCTCAATGTTTTCTTTCCTCACCCCGGGCTTTTCATTTTTTTTGGTGCCAAGCCCTCTAATGGGTTTTTTTTGGTTGGGTTTTTTTTTTTTTTTTTTAGGACTGGTTGAAAAAACAGCTCAAGTTCTGCCCCCGTATCGGAGTGGCAGCGAAGCATGCGTGAGGATTTGCTCCAGTGGCAAAGCCATATCTGATTGGGGAAAAAAAAAAAAAAGGGAAAACAGCTGAGGCCCTTCGAGCAAGTCATGCTCCTGTGTGCTTTTACTGACTCGTGTCTGCCAAGGGAGATCTTGCACAAGCAAAGCTGGCTCCATGCAGGAGGAACATTTTTGCGTATGTGCGAGCTGGCTCCCTGGTAATTTTCTGCCTGGAAGCAGTGGCAATGTGCTGCTCAGAGCCCTGGCTGCTGGAATTACCTTAATGTCAAGGTATTCATGCTTGGTGGGTTGGTATGTAGCTCCGTGTTTTATCGGCTTTGTCTGCGCTGAATTTCCATGGGCTCTGAGGGGAAATCTCCTCTTGGCTGCTCCAGAAGGGCTGGTGAGGAAAGGAGGTAATTCAGAGGGCATTAGGATGCTAGACAAGCCTGAGATAATTTCATTTTCTTCCCTCTGGAAGTGTGTTTCCTTAACTCTACTCCAGCTCAGTTTTATTTGCAGCTCCACTTTGATTTACAGCAATAAAAAGTCATTTGTCAGTGTAAAATCAGTTAGGGAACAGGCAGAAGAAGTTCTTTTAATTCAAAAATGTATATTGCTCTTATTACTTAAGCTTGTTTGCTCATATTAACTTTCTGTGGTAGATGTGCTTTGTGATTTAGAGTGAGCATAAACCAAACGAACCAAAGTATTTTTGGCTGAGGTGCTGGGGTTGATTGTCAGGGCAGAGAGTGTGAGGTGCCTCTCCAAGATGGGAAATGGCAATGCAGGTGCTATAATGTGGTTTTTTACACACACAGACACCCATAAATAATTTATTTTGGGATATTATAGTGGTCACTTCACTCAGGAAGCAGTGAGGAAGTGGGGGCAGGAGAGAATCTTCATGTGAAGCCCTTTTTTTTTGCTTTTTACTACTGATGGTCCCATCAGAGTTTCTTCCCCCAAGTGATTGCTGCCAGGGATAAGGGAGGGCAGCAGAGGCAGCGTGACAGATCCTCTCTTCCCATGTAAGTGTGGCAGAGAAGGGAAGTACTTCTGCAGGGAAAGGAAACCACGAGGAATTTCCCTGGGGAGGAAAAGAGCACTAGAGGAATTCAGGATCACACGGGAAAGAGTGATGTGAGGGAAAAAAAAAAATAGGAAGCAAATCAAGACAAAAAATACCCTGCCACCAAAAAAAGCACCAGAAATTGGCTGGGATCCATTTCAGGAAGCGGCTGTAAAGCTGAGTAACTGTCACAAATCAAGGGAGGACACAGAAGATGATGGGGGAGCTCTGAAAAAGCCTCTTTCACCTGTGGCAGACTCCAAAATTTCCCGCTCTGCCTCATGTGGGGATCAACATCACACATGGGGAGGTGGACAGTGAGAAACAGCCTTGGCTGTGGGCTGGAGCAGCCTGGAGTGTGCCACACTCATCCAGGGCTGAAACAAAGCTTCAATTCTCAGCTTAAAACATGAAATGGCAAATTCTACAGCTGTCCCTCTCTCTGTTGGTGCTGCCCAGGGAAGAGACTGTGCTTTGAAACTTCCTTCCTCCTTCCTTTTGGGGAGAAATCTTCAGGCATGACAATTTAGTGTCACATCTGTGGCACTGTCCTTTAGGTCTGGAAATGTGGGAGGCTGCAGTTTCAGGATTCTTTTCATTTGGGACTCTTGGACAGGGAATAACTAGGGCAGAGCAGAGAGAAGGCAAGGACTCCCCCCAGGCCCTTGGGAGGGATGGATCTTTTCCTTCCCTGGCAGGGTGGGGAGGCCCTGGCACAGGGTGCCCAGAGCAGCTGTGGCTGCCCCTGGATCCCTGGCAGTGTCCCAGGCCAGGTTGGAAAGAAATGATCTCCAGAGGAAGATTTGCAAAAGCCTCCTTGATGTTTAAAATGAGATAGAGAGTGAAACCAAGAAATATTTCCATTTTATTCATATCCCACAGAGTAGCTGTGGCTGCCCCTGGATCCCTGGCAGTGTCCCAGGCCAGGCTGGACACTGGGGCTTGGAGCAGCCTGGGACAGTGGAAGGTGTCCCTGACCATGGCAGGGGTGGCACTGGATGGTTTTAAGTTCCATTCCAGCCCAAACCATTCCACGATTCTATAACTGTTATTCCCACTGGGCACATATGCCAAGCCCTGGTGCAGGATCCAGGATTTCATGGCAGAGCCATGGTGAGTGTGGAGAGCTGAGTGTCCTTGGGCCATCCCTGACCCTGGACAGGTAACCCTGACCTTCAGACACCCCAGGAGCCCTGTCCCTGTCCCTGCAGCCCAAACCCACCTGCTGGAGCTCCAAGGAGGGAAAGTGCAGCCTTGGCTGTCCCCATCCCTGTGACCTCCAGGCGAGGAGGAGCTGTCAGCCCTGGGAATTGCTGCCAGGAGCAGGCCTCCAGGTAGGCTGAGCTAGAGGGTGGGATGGGGACATGCCACCAGCACTGGAGCTGATCCCAGAGATCCACAATTGCTGTGCCTATCTCCTGGCACAGCAATTTGTGCCAGGGAAACTGTGGTGTGCAAGGCTGAGGGGAAGTGTGCTTGAGAGAGAGTGGTGTGCTGATTCCAGAACAGACTTTTGGGCATGTTTTAAACCCGTGTCCTATCCAAGGAGAGGCTTGGTGTGGGGAATGGAGCCTCTTCCCTAAGGAACATGCACTTGCCTCAAAGGTTTGCCACTAGAGGCACATATTTGACTCAATGATATTGAAGCTCTCTTCCAACCTAGAAATTCTGTGATTCTGTGATATTTACCCTCCCCTGGCAGTGGTGCTGGGCTTTGGGTTGGCCTGAGGAGCAGTTGCATGTACAGTCCTTCCCAGCCCTACCCCTCCCAGCCCCCACATTTCCTCCCGTTGTTCTTTTTCAGATCACTTGAAGGTTTTTTCCTGTTTATTATCCGGACGTGCTGCGCTCTGTGTGTTGATTTGACTGTCACATAAGGAATCTCCTACTGGGATCATGGATGCACTCCTTTTCTTTTATAAATATGTGCCTGTGGCCATGGTTCATAGCTGTGGAGGAGAAATGTTGGTGATTAAACCAAGACTGGAACGAGCTACAGTTGTTAATGGGGCTAAGTTTAATTACCCTTTCCCAGAAAACCTGCAACAGTGTGATGAGTACAGTCACAAACAAAAATTCTCCTTAATTGACATAACAGGAAAGGTACTTCAGTGAGCAATTATGCTGATGACCTGGGCTGGCACATGTGTGTCCCACAAATATATCTTGTACTTCCTGCAAAATTCTTTTAAGTAGCTATAAGGAAGACATTCTTTTTTTTTCTTTTTTTTTTTTTTTTCCCCTAGCAGTTGGCGAAAACTAATCACTGACTCGGAGGCTCTTTTTGAGGAAAACAATGGGACAAAACAATGCCTTTTTTGTGAGACCTGCCAAAGCACAAAGGATGCATGGGATGTTTTTTTTCTTTGTTGCTTTTGTCAGCAGGAAGTTTTGTTGTTGGGAACGACTATAACATGCACTGTCCTTGCTCTACGTAATCTCTGTCTGGTCCTGTGAGCCGGGTCCTGTTCCCTCCCTCTCCCAGCTGGCATGGGCAGGGCTCTGCCTCACCCCGGGGGCTCTGCCCAGCCCGGGATGCCCGCACTCTCCTTCTCCATGCCAGTAAACAAATCCAGGAGTCGGGTGCTCCAATGATTGCTGGGGTCGTGCAGGTCAGGGCCCACGTTTAGAACGCTGACTTTGTGAATTACTTCCTTTTTTTTTTTTTTTTTTTTTTTTTTTCTCTCCCTCAGACGGCTTAAAATGTGGGAGTGCTGTCCAGTACAGGCAGTTTCAGAGTGTCGCACTCAGGTGTAAATATTCCAGACCTCGCCTTTGATGTGCTCAGGTCTGCTTTGTTTCCCTTTAGGTTGGTTGTAGGTCCGTCACAGAGAGCCAGATCCGACTGAGTAAATCACTTGTGGAAGTTAATTGTTCCCAGTGAAAGCTGGTCTGGCTCATTCTGCCTCTGTCGCAGGAAGGGACAGAGGTGGTGAGCTGGATCTGCGTGCTGAACCCAGCGACTTTAATTCTGATCAGATGTCTCTCTTCAGGGCATTAAAGAAAACCTGCTCACTAATCAAAAAGAGCCTCTTCTCTAAGGAAACGTAAGGAAAAAAAATAAATTTAATGCCTTTTACAGAAATAAAGTACCGATATAAAATTTCAGCTTTGACAAATTTCTTTTGCAGGCTATCATAAAAGAAACCTACTTCTCTGTACTTGGCAGGCACCAGAATCAATGAATGATTTTTTTTTTTTTTTTTTTTTTTTTTTTTTTTTTTTTTTTGGACAGGGAAAGAAAAAAAAAAGAACATGAAATTATTTGTAATGTCAGATACTGCACGGCAGTAACTTTATATCCCAGCTGGTTTTTATTCACTACTGCTGTGTTTAGATTATGTTTGTGCTTCTCTCCACCAATATTTTCAAATACTCCTCGAAGTCAGCTCCGGCTTCGTTGAGTAACGGCTTTGCTTTCCTTTCCTTCTCTCCCCAGGTCTGAAGCAGTGAGGATGGAACCCACGAGGATCAACATGTCCCGCGTGCCCCTGGTCGGGGGAGGTGTCGACGGCGCCGCGCTCAAGGCGCACAAACCCCGCGTGATGTCCAAGAGCGGCCACAGCAACGTCAGGATCGACAAGGTGGATGGCATCTACCTGCTCTACCTGCAGGACCTGTGGACCACGGTCATAGACATGAAATGGAGGTACAAACTCACCCTGTTCGCTGCCACTTTTGTCATGACCTGGTTCCTCTTCGGCGTGATCTACTACGCCATCGCCTTCCTCCATGGCGACTTGGAGATGAGCAAGTTCTCCCCGAAGCGGGAGCCGTGCGTGAAGAACGTGGATTCCCTGACTGGGGCCTTCCTCTTCTCCCTGGAGTCCCAGACAACCATTGGCTATGGGTTTCGTTTCATCACCGAGGAGTGTCCCCACGCCATCTTCCTGCTTGTGGCCCAGCTGGTCATCACCACCCTGATCGAGATCTTCATCACGGGCACCTTCCTGGCCAAGATCGCCAGGCCCAAAAAAAGGGCAGAGACAATCAAATTCAGCCACTGCGCCGTCATCACCAAACACAACGGGGAGCTCTGCCTGGTGATCAGGGTGGCAAACATGAGGAAGAGCCTCCTGATACAGTGCCAGCTCTCCGGGAAGCTTCTCCAGACCTACGAAACCAAAGAAGGGGAGAGGATTCTGCTGAACCAAGCCAGCGTCAAGTTCAACGTTGACTCCTCTTCGGAGAGCCCGTTTCTCATTTTACCTTTAACCTTCTACCACATTTTGGATGAAAGCAGCCCTCTGAGAGACCTCACGCCTCAGAACCTCAAGGAGAAGGACTTTGAGCTCGTGGTGCTCCTGAATGCCACGGTGGAGTCCACCAGTGCTGTCTGCCAGAGCAGGACTTCCTACATCCCCGAGGAGATCCACTGGGGCTACGAGTTCGTGCCTGTGGTTTCCCTCTCTCCAAATGGGAAGTACGTGGCAGATTTCAGTCAGTTTGAGAAGATCAGGAGAAGCACAGATTCCACTTTTTACAGTATGGACTCTGAGAAGCAAAAGCTGGAGGAGAAATACAGGCAGGAGGACCAAAGAGAGAGGGAACTGAGAACAATGTTGTTACAGCAGAGTAATGTTTGATTGGATGGACTGACTATTCTGAATAATCCTTTTTCTGCAAACTGAAAAAAACTCCCACACCTTCCTTGCTGTATGTCTGCTGTGAAACCAGAAGTGAAGTCCTTTTTCAGGATTATTTAATTTTCAGCCCTATTTCACCAAATAGCCTTGGTGTACAGTAAATCTCCCCCTTTGGCTGAGTTGTTAATCAAGTATTTTGTAATTAAGGCAGGATTTCTTTGTTCCTGACCATGACTTAGCAAAAATTGGGTTTGTGTTAAACCTCTGCCTTATTCCACCCCTGAGAGCAGACACGCCACTTTCCGTTTGGAAAGTGAAACTGGATGCACTGTGCTGATTCCCTCAAATATTTATTTGACGTGGTTTTACTGTGAACATGCAGGGACAGCACGCAGCACTGCTAGAGGAGAACGTGCTCCTTTTGAAATATGTATCTTTAAAATGTATATTCTTGTTCCTGGGATCACCTGTGTGGGGATTCCTGGCACTGAAAGTAAGTTGATTGAAGAGACAGATTGGTTGGATGTGGGAAGAGCTTCAGGGAGGGGTTAAACTCCTTCCTAAATCTCCAAGGAGGGTGAACAGAGCAGTGTTGGGTGGTGGGAATTCTGTCTCTGCTGCTCAAAGCTTTGTTTTGTGATTGTTTTGGGATCACTTTTTTTTTTAACCTTGCTAATGCCTGATTTATATCTGATAGCAGAAAGGGGAGATAAGGGCAACACACACACAGGAACACAACAAGTAATCAACGAAGGTTACAGCTGGCTTTGAGACACCTGTTTTTTATCCAATGTAAATAGTTTGTAGCAGCAGCATAACAATACAATTCTACAGATTGCTTGCTTTGCTCCGGACCGTATTTAATTCTGGTTAAAAGAAAGCTGTGTAATGTCTGTAGACAATATTTACTGTTTCTGGCAGCCGTAAAGGACAAGCATTCCTTTCATCCAAATCAATTTTTGGTCTACTAAAACCATTCCATTAATAAATGAATTTAATTTGAGCAGTTCCTGATCTCTTTGTGGCACGGGGAGAGGGTGAAGGATCCCAGAGATGCTGAAAGTGCTTGAAGGAAGCATTTGGCTCTGGCACAGAGCCCTGGGAATTCTGCAGCTCACTGCAGTGGCCAGAGGACAGGTAGCAAGCCAAGGTAGCAGTGGTGTCCACGTAGCATCTCTGTTACAGAGGCTCTTTTAATGGGGATTTGAAATTATTTCTGACTCATATCACTTGGCAGCTCTCTGAGTTCTAGAGATTCTGCGCCTCTAAAGCTTTGGCAAGGAGAAGCTGTTTAAGATGGGTTTGGCTTGAGAGCCACCAAAGCTGGCAATGATGAGAGGATGGGGATGTTGGAACCAGATGATCTTTAAGGTCTTTTTCAACCCCAAACCTTTGGTGATGCTGTGACTTTTGGCATCATTGCATTTATTTTATTTATTTTTTTTTTAACCAGTACTGTGCTGAGCTTCCCAGAACCGTGTGGCCTGGTGGGATGCAGGGCTGCAGTCTGCCACACAATATTCTACAAAGCAAATAAATCCAGTTTGCAGCCCAAGGAGGCACTCAGCACACTGAGCACAGAGGTGGCACCAGGAATGGATGTCAGGAAGAAAGGAGCACACACTGCAGGGGCCTGTGGGGTGTCTGTGAGCGGGGCAGGATGGTGGTGGTGAGGAGGGGCATGAGAGGCTTACAGCTGCTCATTTTTGTGAAGTTTTTACAGCTCACAACTTCTCACTGATGTGAAGTTTTAGCTCTCCTGTGAGGGAAAACATACATAGAATCAAAGAATCACAGAATGGTTTGGATTGGAAGTGATCATCTTCCACGGGCCCAGGTTGCTCCAAGCCTCATCCAAGCTGGCCTTGGGCTCTTCCAAGGATCCAGGGGCAGCCACAGCTTCCCTGAGCAGCCTGGGCAACATCCAGGTACTTGTTTGAAAAGACAAACTTTACTTAATCCACAGAGCTTCTCTACCCACCACAGAGAGAACAAGCTCTCTCAAACCACTGTAGGCAGGGTCTGCCTGGCATTTGTGGAAGGAATTCCCAGGTTGTTTTATGCTGTGTGGTAACACAGGTTTGCAACCCCATAGAGAGGATGTTGGTGTTTGAATTACGGATTGTTAATTTCAAATTTTCCATCCCTTTTCCCAATTTCTTGTTTCATCACACTCATAAATTGTGTGTACTCCAAGAATTTTTGGGGTTGCTTCATCGAGCTGAGGTTTGTGTCCTGTGACTCAAAGATGCTTTGGGATGCTGAGGCGAAAGTGCACTTAACCCTTCACCTGCCAAGCCCTGATATCCATGTTTTGATAATCTAACAAGCACCCCTATTATTTTTCTTTATCCAGATAAAGACTCAGATAATTCCTAAAATAATTATCACAGCTTCACCCAGAGCAAGTGAGCTGCTTCTTCTCCAGAAACATCTGATGATGACCTGATCCCTTTGTACACCAATCCCAAAGTTCAGTCACTGTCTTCTCTAGGCCATTCCAGTAATCAGATGATCCTGGAAGAAAAAAAAGCATCTTAAAGCTTCTTCAAGCAAAAGCTTTGAAAAGAAAGAGAAAAAAAATCACAGAAGTGTTTTTGTCTGAGCTTTTGGTCCTACAGGGAGAGGAGAGGAGAGGAGAGGAGAGGAGAGGAGAGGAGAGGAGAGGAGAGGAGAGGAGAGGAGAGGAGAGGAGAGGAGAGGAGAGGAGAGGAGAGGAGAGGAGAGGAGAGGAGAGGAGAGGAGAGGAGAGGAGAGGAGAGGAGAGGAGAGGAGAGGAGAGGAGAGGAGAGGAGAGGAGAGGAGAGGAGAGGAGAGGAGAGGAGAGGAGAGGAGAGGAGAGGAGAGGAGAGAAGAGAAGAGAGAGAAGAGAAGAGAAGAGAAGAGAAGAGGAGAAGAGAAGAGAAGAGAAGAGAAGAGAAGAGAAGAGAAGAGAAGAGAAGAGAAGAGAAGAGAAGAGAAGAGAAGAGAAGAGAAGAGAAGAGAAGAGAAGAGAAGAGAAGAGAAGAGAAGAGAAGAGAAGAGAAGAGAAGAAGAAAGAGCTGTTCTTTACAAAAAGAAAGAATAAAGTTTTTCCTTTACAACTCCCTGACATGAGGGGCACTGAGGAGGGGTCGGGCTCTGCTGCTGTGTCCCAAGGGAAGGAATGAAAGGAAAAGGACTTGAACTGCTCCAGGGGAGGTTCAGATTGGATACTGAAAAAAGTTAAAGAAACACTGGTCAGGCCTTGGGATGAGCTGCCCAGGGAGGTTTGCAGTCCCTGTCAAATGATGTGGCATCTGGCATGTGCTCAGGAGGAGACCTTGGGGACAGGGTTTGGGGTGCTGCTGGTGCTGCTGGGGTGATGCTGGGACTGAATGATTTTAAGGTCTCTTCCAATGTTGATAATTCTGTGAAAACACTGGAAATCTTTTATGAAATCAAGACAAATCTTCATTAGCTGGTGAGACACTGCACAGTAGTGTTATATACATACATTAAAATAATATTTATTGACTTCAGCTTCAGAAAGCAGCCTTGCTCTGGAACGAGCTGATGTTTTCCCTCCTGCTGTTGGGCAGGTGTAACTCCTTCCATTTCCCTTTTCTAGCCCAGCAGGGCAGCAGTGGGGCAGGACGATCAGCAGCAGTGGGAAAATGTCAGGACAGGTGGATCTGACAGGAGCCAGCAGCAAAGCACCAGCTCTCACTGCTTGTGGCAACCTCAGCTCTGGGGATTTACCTTGCCTGAGAAGGAATGGGATGGGGAGCCAGAAAGCAAAACTTTGGTGAGCATCCCACAGCTGCCTCATCCATGAGCAAGGACTGTTAGATCTGAATTTAAAATTCCAGGGTCTAAAGAAAGCAGTGGAATCCTATTGCCCTGTGTGAATAAGAGCATGAATGTGTCTAAAGAGTAAATCCTCCATTCCAGAAACTATTTAAAAGTCAGGCTTTTTAAAAAATCCAGTGATTTACTTTTTAAAAATTTACTGAGGAATATGACATACTTATGTTTCTTTTATTTATGAGCTATCAGTGAGCAGAACATTTTTAGAGTAGCTTTATTGATTGGACTTTACTGCCCACAAACAAGTGAGAACTTATTTCACCTCATGGTCTGTCTCTGAACTATTTGCTTTGGCTTTGGCTTCAATAATTCATTGTTCCCTTTTTATTTTCTTTTTTTTTCCTAATTTATTTATTTTTCCTCTGTAGGTAGGTGATTGAATAAGCATAGTTTCACTTCTGTTGCTTCCTTGCAGAAGGTGAGTGTGCCAGAGTCAAACCCACCATCCCTCACTAATGTTTGACTTCACCTCCCAAAGGGGTGACAGTGGCTGTCACCAAGGATTTGACAGGGGAACAGAGTGGTCTCCAGTAATGTTTCTCAAATTTTCTGGCTAGAATTAGGAGGGGAAACAGCCATTAGGTGTAAAATATACTGGGGGAGGAGATGGGAAAACAGAGAAAAAAATAAAAAGCAAACACACTTAAACATATCCACACAACTGAACATTTGCTACTTCCATAGGATGCCAGGCTAAAAAAAATTAAAAAACCCGAACAAAACTCAACTCCCAGATTTGCTGAGATGACTCAAAGCTCTGGGAAAAGTGAATGCAAGCCCTGTGTTTGAGCAAATGTTCCTGATGCCTTGTGAGAGTGTTTGCTCAGTGTCAGCCTGATGACAGCCCGAGCTCGGGAGGGAACAGGTAAGACTCTGAGATGACTCTGACAAACCCATGATGGAGAGAAGTTTAAAAAAAAGCTCAGTGTGTGCTCCAGCTCCTCCTTGGCTGTGTCCTGCTTGCCCTGCTGTTGCTGGGATTATGTGAATAAAGGAATCTTCCCCTGCCTCCAGCAGAAACTTTCTGCAAATATGAGATTACCAGAACAGAGCCCTTTCGATGCCAAAGGTGCTGCTTGGACATCCTGTACCTCTGTGGCCTGAAAGGAGCATTTCCAGGATGTCACAGATTCCCATTCAGGGCTGCTTTTTTTTGTCCTGTGGCAGGGAATTCCACCAGCAGCACGACTTGCAGGGGCTTTTTGCATCTCCTCCCAGCATTTTGCTTTTTGCACACATTCATGCCCTTGTACATGCAGGGAAATGAGATTCTACTGCATTTTTCTTTCTTTTTTTTGTTTTGTTCCCTGAAATTTGAAATTCCTCAGGGCTGGCTGTGCCCCTGACCAGATCACAGAATTGATGAGTGTATTCCTTCTTTACCATTCCTTGAAAACATTTATCCACACAAACCATGACACGGTGGTTGACACTAATTAACACTGAGGGGAGGAAAGTGTTTAAGGAAATGTGAGTACAAAAGACATCTTGCCATCTATTTATTCCCTGGAGACAAAACCCATCCCTGCTCTACCTGTCTGCTCTGCCCAAAATCAGCATCCTCAGCACCAGCAGCACAATGGAGCAATTCCTGGCACTGCCAAAGCTGAAATTCAAGTGTCTGATGGGCTCTGAGGGAACCAAAACCAGCTCAGGGAGGTTTGTTGATGCTGAGATCCTGCACTGTGGAGGTGCTCTGATGATTTTCATGCAGAAAAAAAAAAAAAGTGTCCAGTGGGTGCAGCAATAAACTTTCCTTGGCCATATCCCTGGATATCTGCTCTCTCTCTGGGGAACCTACCAACCTCAGACTAAAATGTTGAGGTTTTTTATACATTAAAAAGGACTTAACAGTGGTCAGATGGCTCCAGGACTCATCATTGGCTTGTGCAGTACAAATTGTTCACTCCTATAGACCAATTTCAATGTTTTTCCCCTTCTCCTGCTCATATTAAGCATCTAATTATCCAATGTTGGTTAGGATCATAATTTATTTATCTTTCTTTTGCTGCAAAGATGTGTACTTGAACCATGAGCAGAGTATGATTTCACTTAACAACTGTGGTTAAGCAACAATCTTCGAGTTAGGTAATTGTTACTCATTCTTTACGGGATGAAATGGGTAAAATGGCCTGAGAAATGTACCCTTTGCTGTGCTCCAAAATAAGAAATATCTCAAAATAAATATCAAAGTCCAAAGTCTGGGATGAATTAGGTGATTCATGCTAAATGACTGATCTCGCCAGTTATCGAAAAAAAAAACCCAGATGGTTATTTTCAGGGAAAAAAAAAATCCTAAATGCTACCCTAATGGCAGAAAAAGTTCAGGAAGAACACTGTACACCAGAACTGCCTCTGAATTCCTGATTTCTTCTTCCCTCCCTCTCCTCTCTGCTCTTTTCCATGGATTCTGAGCTGTTCTGTGCCCCAAGTGCCCTGAAAAAGCAGAGAAGAACAAATGAGAGCCCTATGAGCTCTGCATGAACATGAAGCATCTCTAAAACTGCAGATTTGAGTGTTTAATAGGACAGTTTATGGCTGAAAAAATAAGGAAAACGCTTTCCAAAAGGCAGGCAAGAAAGAGGGGGAGAAATAAATATCTTCCCTAAGTGTGGAGCACTTCAGAACTGAGACTTGCATTCCACTCCAAACAAACTGCACCTAAGTAAAAGGAAAGTTGTGGGTTTTTTCTAGAAGTTTGTCCTAAATCCATTTTTTTTTAAACTTATTCCTGGGTGAATATGACAGCTGATCTTTTCTCCTGCAACCAGAGTGTTTGAAAGCCAGGACAGATACTCCAAACCAATGCTTTTGAAACCCAGAAAAGGCTGAGCCTTCTGATACATTGGGAAAAAAAATTTACTCAGCTGTGACATGCCCATTAATGAAACAGTGATTGCTTTAGCCGGGCAATTTTATTTATAAAATTTATAAATATAAACCTCCCAAACCCGGGCAAATCTCTCACAGTGAGAGGGAAATAACCAAGCTGAGTTTATTCCCTGATAGGCTTCTTCCATTCCCCACTTCTACAGCAAATTGAGAGCTCGTATTCACATGGAATTATTCCAGCACAACCATTTAACAACTCCCAGTAACTCAGCCCACAGTGCCTATGGATGTTGGGGAGCTGGAACCTGGGTGTCTTTCCCTGCCTCAGCTTCACTGAGCAATTCCAGCAGAAATAAAAAAAAAGAGGGAATAATCCCATTGCCACATGGCTCGCTCCGTTCTGCCGCTCTCACACTCTGGATTTACGGCTCCTCTCGCTCCAGATGCGTCTGTTTGCATGTGCAGACAAGCCCCAGACTGAGAGGAACGGCTCCAGCTTCCCTGATGGAAGTGGTCCTTCCCAGGAATTCTTTCTGGGTGTTAATGTCACTGAAATCCAGAGGCCAAATTCTTGGCTCCACGGTTCCCCCCCGCTTCCTCTGCAGCATCCTGGCTTTGCAAAGAGGCCTTAAAACAGATCCAAAAAGCCAGCTGAACCTTTTCTCTGGCACAAGAGGGAAGGATCATCAAGACCAGGCTGTTTCCACTGGAAAAATGAGCTTCATTTTGTTCAAGAGACGAATGAGCTGCAATGAAATTTTACAACTCCCATAATAAGCCCATTATCAAGATTGTGACAAAAAAAAATTCCAACCCAACAAAAAACTGAAAAAGCTTTAACCTTCCAGTAGTTTCATGCTAACCCAGAAGAATTTCAGCCAGCTCTAGTTCTGATTGGGGATGATCAGTTGGTGTCAGGCACAGGTTTGTTTAAACATTACATTTTACAGCCCCTAATTTGGCTCCTAAGCTGGAATTTTAACTTAGACTTCACTGCTAATCCACAGTCAGTGACTGAGCTGGTGTTTCACAAGTTTGTCTGCGGGCTTTCATATTCTGGAAGTGCCTATTTTTAAACCTGCATTGCGACACCACCATCCCATTACCAAAGAGTCATCTCATACCTGAACACAGCTGCTAAATAACAGCAACCCTGCCTGGTTTTGCTTTTGCTGCCCTTTGGAACTGGAGGGGTTTTTTTTGCTTCCTTAAGGCAGTCAAGGTGATTTACTGCCATTCCTCTTGGGAGCTGGGAAGCTGTGGCACAGAAGAGCAAAATATCAGCCCAGCAGATCAAAGCTGGGGCTGTCCATACCAGGTGTCAAAGCTGAGTTTTAGTTCATTGAGGTCACACTTAGGTCAAATCAGGCATTTTTAATTCACTTGATGCTACCTGAGGGGTGAGATGTGTGAAATGTTTTATCTCTTCCAGGGGCCTTACAGATCATTTAGTTCCCAACCCCCTGGGCAGGGACACCTTGCACTATTTCAGGTTGCTCCAAGAAAAACATCCAAGCTGACCTTGACTTTCAGGGATCCAGGGGCAGCCACAGCTGCTCTGGGCACCCTGTGCCAAGGCCTCACTATCAGTTTGTTGGAATTCCTTTGGATTTTTTTAGCTCAGTAGTGACTGGAGCCATTGCATTCCTCAGATGGGTCCTCTGTAAGGCTGGACAGTACCTGAGGATAAAATTTGATGTGCAGTTTGAGAAAAGCAAGCTCAGCAACTTTCTTCTACCAAGCAGCCATAAAAATGTGTGATCCTGTCCTTCTCCTACCTAACTTGTGCCAGAGAGCTTTCTTGGGAATATCGTGTTCACAGTTAGGCTTAGGGAACAGACAGCTGGTGCAGGGCAAGAATATGTTCATTTATAACCACATCTTTTCTGGTGAAGCTTCATCCAAAATAGTTTCAATTTTCAGGCAGCTACTGAGAGATTTGAGGGGGTGATGGAACAACATTCTCCAGGGATTCAAACTACAAACAAATCCAGGGGCTGGCACGAAGTGGAAATGTTCTAAATGTGAGGAGACCAGCTCCAAAAGTGGGTTTGGGTTACAGAAATAGTGTTTGCTGCTAGGGATGCATTTCCAGTCCCCTCCCTGGGCCACTACGTGTCACCACGTGTCACGCTCTGTGTGTGTGTACAGGGTGATCTGTGCTGGGACTGATTCAGCTGTTGGCAAAACACAGAGCACCCCAGACGTGATCCAAAGCCCTTGAAGTCAAGGGCCCTTTCCATGGACTTCAAGGGACTCTGGAGCTGTGCTGGAATGATGGTGAGCCAAGCTCCCTGCTGGAACAAATGATGGCAGCTCCATGGAAGCCAACGTAGCTCCATTGACTTGTGCCAGCAGTGAATCTGGTCTATAAACTTCATTCTGCAGCAGTCAGAGACTGCATAATTCATTCAGTGGCTCATAAGTAATTAAATTTTCATGGCCATCAGCGTTTCAGCCATGTTATGGGCCCAGTTGTGCTCTGAGTGTATGAAATAGTTCTTGCCCACAATCATTTATTTAAACGCTCTCTCTTCCTTGCTGTTGTTGTTGAAGCTGTTAGGGTTTGCTCACTCTCCTTATCTAAAATGCCATTTAATCTCTGAAGCCTTCCTGTTCACACAGTGGCAAGGTAATAAAGTTGAATGTATGATTATGAGCCTGGCTTTCATTTACCCAGAGCGTTGGTGGAGGAGAAATGGGATCACGTGTCTTGTAAAAGAGCAGGGTGGAAATAACTCTGGACATTACTGGTTCTAGTAAATGTAGCAGCAATTCTGAGCTGGCTCAAGGCTCGTTTTCAGTTCAGGCATTTGAATTCAGAGGGGACCTTCAAAGAACTGCACTTTACTTTCCCTTTACCAGAAGGTCTCGGTGATAGATGCAAAAAAAAGTCGTGGAGACTGTAATGGCAACATTTATGATCAGAGGACCACACAGACAAAAATAATAAATGGGAGAGCATTATGGAGGAGGGCCTGGTATTTCTTCCCTTTTCTGTTGTTTTATTTAAGTCCAAAGGCTGATTGCTTGTTTTATTGGATTTTTTTCATATTAGCATCCCGACAAATGACCATCATCTGTGGATCGTGGAGAATGAAACGCTCCACAGACTTCCATTTCTTTTTGGCCAGCTGAACGAAAAGCCTTAATCCAGATAACAGATGTCAAGTAGAGTATAGCTTTTTATGAACACATAAAATATATATGAAAATAATTTACTTTACATTTTGGCAAGAACAGGCAGTGAATGTAATCAAGGCCCCAAGAGCACTTGCAAACCTTATGGTAATGTGTGTCTGGGCAGGAGAAATTTTGTGGCAGTGCAAAAAAATAAATGGAAGCAAAGGAACATTGCACCATTTCATTCTTCTTTCTTATAAACACCACCAGTAACCAACTAGGAGGGAAAAACCCTGTTAAAAACACTTAATGAAGGTCTTTTCTTCTGTAAATAAGTTCTTTGGAAATTCTGTAAATAAAGATATCTCCCCCAAAAGTTCTAACACAATTTTTAAAGCAGAGAACTTCTGATTTTGTGTTAAGGTTGAATACCTAGAAATGCAAATTTTTGGGGTTTTTTTTCCCCTTTGGGCAACAGCCACCCCATAAATAGTTAATGTGGCACTTGGCACGTGTGAGGGATCTGTGGTGGAGGAAGGAACAAGGTAGTGAGGGGTGGAAATCTCTGATAACCCCCCCAAAAATGTGGCCTGATTCCTTTTTCGTAAGCATCATTATCAGTAAGCTGGTAACAATTTACCAGCCCTATCAGGAGCCATGCTAGAGTGATTAGGTTTAATTAACACCGAGTGGTTTATCAGAAAGAAATGATTCAGCCTTGCAATTTCTCATTCATGTCTTCACGGAGGGGAAGGCACAAACCCCAGCATCATTTCCTCTTCTTCCCATTGATTGCACAATCAGGCTCTGAGGGTGTCCTGGGTATTGCACTGCCTGGAACTGAGCTTGCTGGAACATCAGGGTGATAAATCCTTCTCTCCCCAAAATGAAAATGCTTTCAGGCTGTTAAGAGCCTTCACAATTGCATTTGTGGTAATGTCAGTGTGCCCCAGAAAGGTTTTAGAATGGGGAGATTCACAATTCAGGATAAAATCTGCCTGACATTTGTGTCACCCACGAGGTAGGGACCTACATGGACAACCACAAACAGGTTTGGTGGGATGGTCACTCCTTGAGGAGCACAAAGCCTGGGAACAAACGTGTGGGGATGGCTCAGACCATTACTGGGTGTAATTTAAATCATGCCACTGAAGGTGGGAGTCTCCCTGATTATAGGCTGGCACAGGAGAGCTGACACAATCTTCACACCCTAGAATGTTGGGGTTGGAGGGAACCTTGGAGGCAACCTAGTTCCTACTCCCTGTCGTGGGTAGGGACAGCTTCCAATAGCCCAGGCTGCTCAGAGCCCCATCCAAGCTGGCCCTGGACACTTCCAGGCAGTGTCTGCCTGCACTGTTTTGCTGGCTGATGTCCCATGGGTGATTGAAGCCCTACAAGCACATTTGGTGAGGTGCACAGGTGTGGGAACTCTGAAGGCTGAAAACTTTGAGCTTTCTGAATTTAGAGGTGCCAACCCTCAAGTAAACACCTTGTCTGACCTGAGACCTTTAAAAAGGCTTCAAAATTGAGTGACAGCACAGAACCAGTGTGTGTGTAGTTTGAATAGTATTGTGTCATCTCACAGGGTGAAAAACTGAGATTTGGGATTTTAGTGTATGGTGACATATGGGAGCCAAGACTGAGAATTTTGGGTGTGGGTTAGCTGACTTTCTGCACCTTCTTCTTCCTTCTTCTTCACGGATCTGGGTGATTTTCTGCTAGTGGGTGAAAGAACTCTGCATTGTGGGTTTCTGGTGATCATAATTGAGTTAGAAGCATAAATAATATAGCTGTCAACTGTTTATTGGATAATTGGGACTTAAATAGCCTGGAACAGACACCATTTTAGCTCACTTTCTAAACTTGTTAGAGAGAGCTCACATCTCATGAGTCTGTAAGAGATAAGGATAATAAATTTCAGACTGAGACTTTAACAATGTTGCCTGAGTTTTATTCACCCTGACCTTGGAGCAAGAAAGAGCCAGGAACTCCCACACGCAGGGACTTCATCACAGTCCACAACTCCCTCAAGAGGGGAAGAGCAGGGGCAGGCACTGATCTCTTCTCTGTGTGACCAGGGACAGGACCTGAGGGAGCGGCTGGAGATGTGTCTGGGAGGGTTTAGGCTGGAGATCAGGGAAAGGCTCTTCCCCCAGAGGATTCTGGGCACTGCCCAGGCTCCCCAGGGAATGAGCACGGCCCCGAGGCTGCCACAGCTCCAGGAGCCTTTGGGCAGCGCTGGCAGGGATGCCCAGGCTGGGATTGCTGGGGGCTCTGGGCAGGGCCAGGAGCTGAGCTCGATGATCCTGTGGGTCCCTTCCTACTCAGGATATTCCATGATTCTGTATTTTCTCTTTCTTTTTTGCTATTTTCTACTGGCATGTGCATGCACTGAAGTGCTCAGGATGATGCTGTGGCTCCCTGCACAGTCAATAGCAGGAGGTGGCTGCAGTTTCAGCTGCCAAAATTCCCCTTGGTGGATAGAGGTGTCTGCATTTCCTTCAGAGGTGTCAGCACTACCCTCATAAAATGCTTGTGCATGTGGAGAGGGACTCTTCATCAGGAACTGGAGGGCCAGGACACAGGGAATGGCTTCCCAGTGCCAG
This sequence comes from Acrocephalus scirpaceus scirpaceus, assembly GCA_910950805.1. NCBI lineage: Eukaryota > Metazoa > Chordata > Aves > Passeriformes > Sylviidae > Acrocephalus > Acrocephalus scirpaceus. The sequence continues at coordinate 114,954,968 of OU383774.1, read as the reverse complement.
AGGGGGACCTTGGGAATCAGGAATTGTTCCCTGGCAGGGTGGGCAGGCCCTGGGATAGAATTCCCAGAGCAGCTGTGGCTGCCCCTGGATCCCTGGCAGTGCCCAAGGCCAGGTTGGACATTGGGGCTTGGAGCAGCCTGGGACAGAGCTCCAGGAGCATTTGGGCAGTGCTGCCAGGGATGCCAGGCTGGGATTGCTGGGGGGTCTGGGCAGGCAGAGGGGTTGCTCTGGATGATCCCTGTGGGTCCCTTCCAGCTCAGGCCATTCTGTGATTCTGTGATTCAATGAGGGCTCTTGCTACTGACCCCCCATTTCACAGCCCCGTGGTAGCACCAAGCACCTCTTTAACCACGATCAATTCTCCACCAGTCTGATTATTTTTGCTCCAAGGGCCAGCCTCACATCACCCTGACTCCAGCACTAATTAGTTTTACTAATGCAACCCTCACAAGCCTTTCTAACAGCAGGGTGATGAAGCCAGTGAAGCCTCTGCTCAAGAAAAGCCCCCGGAGCACAGAGCAGCTTTGGGAAATATTTCTCATGCCTGTGACAAGTCAGTTGGAATTTCCAATCTGCAGCTTCCCCACAGCTGCAGACACCCCTCTGAAATGGGGCTGTCTTGAGGTATTTATAACGTGTCTGTCACCAGGGGAGCCGAGCAGCACATGGAAGAGCAGCACCCAGGTTTGCAGCTGATGCAGCCCATCATCCTTTTGTCCCTCTCCCAGGTTCCTCACCCTGTAATTCTTTCCAACAAAGAGCTTGGTACAAATGTTTGCCCCTCCAAAAGCTCCCCTGAGGGAACACTGGGCAAGCCTGGTGTCTGCCTCCCTGCAGAGCAGCATCCCCTCCACAGAGTAAAGGATTTTTAAGCTTTGATTTGTCTGTTCAAGAGTTGGGGTGACTTTGTCACCGTGAGCAGGCACATTTAGCCCAAGAGTCTTTCTATCAGCTCCCCAGACTCTTTCCAAATTAACTTTCAGTGTCTGAATCTACAAATCTTGGCAGGTGGACACTTGGAAAGGATCACAGCCCAGTGCAGAGCATTGCTCTTGGTCCTGCAAAGCCATGAACTGCTTTCCCCTCTAATCTCCTTCCTGACCAATTCCAAAGGTACTTCAACCTGAACTAACTCTCTGACAGCCTGATCAGCCGTTTCCTTTCCATTTTGTCTGCAGTTTTCATCCCTTCCTTGTGTTCTGCCCAATATTTACTCAGAGGAGAGTAATCTTATCTGAGAGATGGAGTTTCTGCTCTTCAGAGCAAATATGCAGCTTGGACTGCTGGTAAATTACCTGTAAAGGAGCTGATAAAGGAAAATCACTCCTAAGCAGTTCTGGTCTGATCCAGATCGGAAGGCAGGACCTGGGACTCCAGAAAGCAGCCAAGGAATTTGAACATTTGTGCTGTTTAATTGGAATATATGTCTGGGCAAAGTCACCCAGGGCTTCCCAAACCAACCCTGCCACTGGGTTTTGTACATGCTTACACGTCTGAAGTTTGAGAGTTTTGCAAAATATGTTTGGAAAAAACCACTCCAAGGGGCATTTACATTATACAGAGCTGAGAATTCATGGTAAAAGGGGAATTCCTGGTCACTCAGCCCACCTGGAAGGGCTCAGCCACAGGGATTGGCTGGGGGAAGCCTTTGGTGTCAGCTCTGAACAGGGCTGAGTTTTCACACCCTGGGGATGCTTTGCTCCACTTGAAATGGCAAACTCTCCCAGGGCAGACAATCCAAAGGATGGAAACACCAGGCAGGAATTGCTGATGTTCCCTTTTCTTTTTCTTCCCTAAGGCCTCAAACACGAAGGAAACAGAACCTTCAGGGCTCTGAGCACAGCTCCCTCCTAGCTCTGCCTCATCTGCTGATCCCTGCCCTCGCAGAACGTTTGAGACACGGATCCCACTGCTGATTTCCCATGTTTTCCCTAGAGAGCAGCCTCGTGGGCTTCCAAGGTATTACCCACAAAGCAAACAATTGCTTCCACTCCTCTCTGGCCCTCCACAACCCCTGTTCCGTGCCTGCTTTGCTGCTCCACAGAGACTATCACAGACCATGGAAAATTCCAAAATTCCCCTTCGGAATTCCTGCGTGTTCTGAGCGGGGGAAGGGGCTGGGTCTGCATCCAGATTAAGTTTAGATTTGGTTTGTGGCTTGAAGCTGACCCGGGACTGGAGTTCATGGTCATAATTGAGGAGTGGAAAACTCAGGGATTTGCCTGATGGGGAGATCTTAGTGAAAGGGCTGCTCTCATCAGATTTGGGGCACACAGGAAGCAGAGCAGGACATGGAATATCCCCTCAATATCCATTGATTCCCACTGAGAATCCCATCCCATTCTTGGGTGACCAGAAGACCTTGCATTAAGCCCTAAAAACAATCTGTGTAAGGCTTCTGATTTTCTAATTCTTATGCTGAACAGGATCCACTGAGTGGATTTGTTTGTGGGGAGCAAAGCCCTGGATATTTAACAGTTATTGTGACTTTTTGCCTCTTTGTGATACCTAAACTATGCCCTGGGCTGGGATTTGTCCCAGTCTAGCTGGGGGAGAGGGATCTTCCACTGCTACACACTCTAAAAGAAGAGGAAGTCTTCAAATCTAGTGAGGATGGCATCTCTCAGCTTAGAGAAGAAACATTTTTTGGCAAGAACAACACAACCTGTCCCCAGGCCAGCAGGGTGAGATGAAATCTGCCTCAGGTCCTCCTGGCTGATGTGCTCCAGCACGGGGAGAAACAAATCTGTTTGCTCTTTTTATCAGTGCAGCACACAGCACCAGTTTTCCATTCATGCCATTGTTAATCCAAAGGGGAAAGAAGCCAAACCTTTCACTTTTCCACTGTTGTTAAAGCCCAGGAATTTTATTTGGAGACTCTGAGAACATAATTGTTTAGAGTCTTAAGTAAGATTCCTGTGCTGCCAAACATATCCATTCAGAAACCACGAATCAGCCCACTGAAGTTCTTAGGGCTGGCATAAACATCATGAGACCTTAAACAAAACAAAACAATTTTTTCTTTCTTTCTTTCTTTCTTTCTTTCTTTCTTTCTTTCTTTCTTTCTTTCTTTCTTTCTTTCTTTCTTTCTTTCTTTCTTTCTTTCTTTCTTTCTTTCTTTCTTTCTTTCTTTCTTTCTTTCTTTCTTTCTTTCTTTCTTTCTTTCTTTCTTTCTCTTTCTCTCTTTCGTTCTTTCTTTCCTTCTTTCCTTCTCTTTCTCTCTCTCTCTTGTTCTCTCTTTCTTTCTCTCTTTCACTCTTTCTTCCTCTTTCTTTCTCTCTTTCTCTCTTTCACTCTTTCTTCCTCTTTCTTTCTCTCTTTCTTTCTCTCTTTCACTCTTTCTTCCTCTTTCTCTCTTTCTTTCTCTCTTTCACTCTTTCTTCCTCTTTCTCTCTCTCTTCCTCTCTCTTTCTCTCTCTTTTTCTTTTTTCCTCTCTCTTGCTCTGCCTTTCTTCTCTTTCTCCTCATTCTCCACCTCTCTCCTTTCCTCCAGGAGTAACATTCTAAAGCTTTTCTCTGGACCATTAAAAGCAGCAAAACTTGGTTTTCAGTGGGGGATGAGATTCAGCTTTAACCACCTGACTCTGAGACATGAAGTTTTCAAAAAACCCAAATATTGGTCAGACTTTTAGTGCCATAAAAAGAACCTGCCACACTTAACCTGCCATAAGAGCTCCACATAACCCAGAGAACTAACAAAACCCAGCTGCATGTCATTTATTTCATTTCTTTTTTATTCCTATCTGGTGATAACAGATTGGAATAAAATAACACTTTCATGGCTATTTTTATTACTATCTATAGTCTATTTTAGAGTAAAACCCACGGGCTGTGGCCAAACTCAGGATATTCATGCACTGAGAAGCTGCCATTAAGTCTTAAAGGATGAGATGAACAAAGGGAGGAGGAAATGAGAGATTCCCTCTCCCTCCCCATCCCAGCACGAGGGGATGGAGTGGCTTTCCCACGCTGCCTCAGGAAACCCGTGGCAGAGCTCAGAACAGAGCCCTGGTGCCTATTGCAGGCAACTTTGCCTTATTTGCAAATCCTTCCTATCAAACCAAAGCCAAAGAAATGAGATCAGCAACCTGAGGTGACCCAACACCCCATGAGCCGTGTCAGGCCTTGGGAAGGCTGACCTGAAACAGAGACTGGACAGAGCTGGAGATTAAAGTAGGGATTTATTGAAAGGCCTTTAGGATACACCTTGGGCAGGACAGGGCCTGACCAGAGCTACACCCAAGGTGGACCCAAAATGGACCCAAAATGGACACAAAATGGACACAAAATGGCTGACCGGTCATGAGGTCTCACACTTTTATAAGTTTTGATGCATTTGTAGATTGGGGTTTAATTGTCCAATCCCAGCTCCAGGTGATGCAGTCCCATCCTTCTTGTTCCTCCCCTCAGCCCCCGTTGTTTGTGCTTTTGGGCCTGAAAACTTGTCCCAGTTGTCCTTGGTGTGCAGCAGGAGAAGGATTTGTTTTGTGTCCCTGCTGTGTGCAGAGAGCTGAGTGACACTGACTGTGAGCTCAGAGCTGCACGCCTGGGCAGCACAGAGCCTGAAAATATGAAAAATAAAACTGAAGGCATCAAGGCCACACTCTGCCCCCACTGCCTGGGTAGGGGTGCTCAGGGTCCCTGCTGGGACAAGTTCAGGGTCCCTTTGGGTGTCCCTGGGTGCTGAAGGGCAACACAGCCCCTGCCACATCACCTGTGACCTGAGGGTGACTTCAGGACTTGTGCTAACACACGTGGGACAGCACAGTCAGTGCTGATGTGACATGAACTCAGCCACCCCCAACCCTCCAAGGGCTCCCTCTCTATCCATGGCCAGCTCTCAGGTGGCTCCTCTTGGTCCAGGAGGAAAGAAACCATGAAGGGCTTTGCTTACTGTAGCATGAAGGGAACAAAGGAACAAAGTACAGTGCTCTTGGAAGTCAACAAAGTACGGAGAAATATCCCAGACCTGGCAGGAGTATCACTTCATTAAATAAAAATAAAAATAAAGTAAAAAAAAAAATCGTTGTGCTGATCAACGTCCTGAATATTAAGGGATTTGTTTGATTATCAGAATGGAGCTGCTTTCCACATACCTGGAAAACTATCTAATGTAAATAAACTTTATGACTCCCAACTGTATATTATTAGGTAATGAACATAATGGCTTTATGAAGGTTATTAGGAGTAACTGTATAAACTGTATCTGGGATAGGTATCGCATGTTTTAATTTAAACTATTCCAGGGAAAACAAAAAGAGGGAAGTAACCTTCCAGTTTTCTGGATAAGGTGATTTAAGGTTATATCATGAGCAGTGCTGTTGGAGGTCAGAGGTTCAGAGGTCTTGCCTGCAGTGCACTGAAAATCAGATATCAGTGGAGTTTGAGATCAAAAGATTATGGAACCAAAACTCCTCTCAGGTGGGAGGTGAGGATGGGCAAGCACAAGCAAGAGATGAGTTTGCTTTTGCCAAGAGGATGGGATGGGCCTCCCCAGAAGCTGGGAAGGGTCAGGCCTTAGGAAGGGGTTACAATCAGGGTCTCTGCTGTTTCTTTCCTTGGAAGTGGATTGGATTTAAGGAAAGTTGTTGTCTCTGAAGGCTGTGCAAGCTGGTGATGAGCTGGGACTGAAGTCAGAGTGACTGGCATCAAACAAGCCCAGGGATGTGGGCCATGCAGAACGCGACTGAGGACATGGGGGACCTGGGGGACCTTGGAGGGACCTGGGGGACCTGTGAGATGTCTCTCCTCAGCACAGGGAGTGATGGGGACCAGAGTATGAGAGGGGTCCAGAGAGGGTTTGTATCTCCTGGGGTCAGAGAAGTTGTTCATTCACCAACTCATTTTCCAGCATCTAATTTTCCAGCAATGGGGCTCTGCTGGAAAAATATTCCTCTTCTGGATGCTTCTCATGGGCCAAAGCATTGTCCCTGTCACCCTGTGACTCTGCCAGGGCACCCTGGGGACCCTGTGGCAGCCCCACAACTTCCCCAGTGCCCCTCTCCTCACCACGAGCTGCCTCTGGAAGAAAAAGGATCTTTGCTGTTTATTTTGGATGGTGTTTACAACCCTTTTTAGTTATTGCAGGTCATACCCAAAGGACAACCTGTGTCAGTTTTATTCTGATCCCTGCCCAGATCCATTTCCAGGGCTGATGCCAATCTGGCTGGCTGCAAATGCAGGTGCCCTTTCCTTCCTGCTCTCCTTTCTCATGGTTAAGCAAGTGAAATAAATTATTTACAACAGATTTTGCCACTGCAGCATTGTTCAATTTAGTGGAAGTGCTCCTGTTTAAAGGCCAAATCGTGCTGCTCTGTGGATGTGTTCCCTGGACTCTGAGAGGAGCTGCAATTATGTAATTTGGGTTTATGTGTAAATGGGCAGATACTTTAAAAGCCTGTTCAGTTCTCCCAGAAAGGCTCTGTAGGAGCTGGCAGAGCTGACAGAGGGCAAAGCACCTTTTGTGCACACATTTCTGACCTGGGGTACAATCACAGAATCCCAGAATGGTTTGGGTTGGAAGGATCATCCCATTCCATCCCCTTGAAATGGGAAGGGACACTTTTCATTAGAGAAGATTGTTCCAAGCCCCATATGGGGTTGAACCACCTCCAGGTACAGTCTGTGGGATCTGTAAGCATTTCAGACAAAGCTCCAGGTATTTACAAGAGGATGGAGTGACAGGAGACAGGGAACGGCTTCAAACTGAAGGGCAAGGTTAGATTGGATCTAAGGTGGGAATTCTTCCTTATGATGGCAGGGAGACCCTGGCACAGAGCAGCTGTGGCTGCTCCTGGATCCCTGGCAGTGCCCAAGGCCAGGTTGGACACTGGGGCTTGGAGCAGCCTGGGACAGTCGAAGCTGTCCCTGCCCATGGCAGGGGTGGCACTGGATTTAAGGTCTCTTCCAGCCCAAAGCATTCTGGGATCCTGTGGAAACCATCAAGTCGATGGGAACACCAGCTGCAAGAGAAAGCTGTGGCAGCTCTGCCTTGCAGTATTGGGGAGCACAGACTTGCCACAGGTCTTAGCCCAGCATTTCTGAATTCTGCCTCAAGTTTTGAGGTGGAGAATGATCTCACTGTTGCAAATAACTTCCCCTATAAATTTAATATTTCTCTATTCAGGAGAAAATGAATCTTTGGGAGCTGGTCCTGCGCCATGAAATCATCTGCCCACAGGAGCTTTGGGCTCTTGTCACCCTCTAATACACACACCAAGAGGAATGAGGATATTAAAAAAACCCAAAGTGAATCCTGAAAACCCTGAAAGCACTAAATCAACACACAGCACTGCACAAGTCAATTTTCCTCTGGGAAAGGAATGCCAAACCACATGCCCCATATGATAATTATGTGATATAATATACTTCTGGAGCCATATACAGCTCCTGAGCAGATAAAAGCAGGATAATAAGAATAATTCCCAAACTGTGGATAGTAGAACAGCCTGAACAGAATTGTTGGCTAAATCCAGAGAGTCATTTCCATTAAGCTGAAGTAGGAATGGGTGAGATACACTGAGAATTATTTTTGGGTTGGTGTTTTTGTTTGGTTGGGTTGGTTTTTTTTCTCATCCAGAGAGAAATCAAACCTTTGGTCAACAGGAAAAGCTGAACGAGGGGGCTGTGGAGGGCATGGCTGAGAAGCAACTCACACACACAAACTCACAGTAAAGCACATGGCCTTTGAAGAGGTTAAAATAAAAGATCCCACGGGGTTTCTGACCTCCCAGAGGCTCAGTGCACCATGGGCACCAGCAGGAGAGAGGACTCGGGGATGGAGGCTTCCTGCTCCTCCAAGGCAACAGGATGAGAGTCCCAGCACGGCCTCAGGCATGCCCTGCACTGAGATAATGTCATTCCTGCACCCCCTGAGCCCTCCCACTTCCTCCTGAGGATAAACACCTCTGCTTCCTCTTGATTCTCCCAACAGATATTTGGCAGTGGAGCTTCTCAATTTCCTCGGGAGAGATGAAGGAAAGTCTAGGTTCTTCCCAGTTGCGCAAATGCCCCCCTCCCAATTATAACCTTGGCATGCAGCAAGAAATGATTTCCTCTTTCATCAGTGAAACCTTTGCTCAATCCTCCCCTGGCTCCTCAGCGGGCAGGAAAGGCACAGGAGAGGGCACAGCATGCTCTTGGGTCGGTGCAGCCTTATCAGTAACTAAATATAAGCAGCAGGAGGACATTTCCTGGCATTTACGCCATTCGCGCTCCCGATGACTCCGCCGTGATTTGCTGCAGCCCAACACCTCTTCCCCCTCCTCCAAAAGGGCTGGATGCAGAGTCATTTCCAAGGCCTTTGCCACACCAGACCTAGAGCAGGATGCCAGTAGTGCCTGCACAGTGAAGGACAGTGTGACTGTGTTTTTTGGAAGGTCAGTTGGGCGGAATCACCATAAACCATCAGCACCTCTCCACCCTTCAGCTCAGAGGGCTGCGCAGTCCTTGGAAATCATTCCACATCCCATTTCCCTTTTTTTCTGGGCAGGGAGGGACATTTCAGCCTGCTGAGCTGCTCTGTTCCCCACGTGCTCCCCTCTGGTGCAGGAGCCACCCTTAGGGATGTGACTCTGCTGTCACCTGCGCTGGTCCCACGGGCCCCTCAGCACCTCGCGGAGCGAGAGAAGGGCTCTGCTTTAGCAACAGCCAGGACAGGATGCTGTGCAGTTTTTAGCCTTTTGTGTATTGAATCCCTGCTCTGCACAATGGCATGTTTGGGAGCTCGCAGTCCCTCAGGAGGAAAACACACCGGAGGAAGCATTTCCTGCCACGGGCAGTTGACAGCTGGTGTTGGAAAAGCGCGTCTCCAGTGATGGCGAGGAGGGGATTTTTTTTATTATTTATTTTGGGGCAGTTTTGGTGACATTATTTTACTCCTCTTGTGAACAGCCCTGGTGGTTGCCCTTCACTGCTGTCACCTTCCCCCTTTGATCTGTCACAAGTGCAGGGACACATCAAAGGGAGAAGGTGACAGCAGTGAAGGGCCTCAGGTCAGTGTGTGTGCACCAGGCAAGCACAGTTATTCCCACTCAGCTCATTCCAGGGTACGCTGGGCTCTCCCTCACCTGCCAGTCAAATTTTCTGGGCAAGGGTGGAGATGATGAGCACAGAGGTGCCACAGATCCTCAGGTACAGAATACCATGCATGGATTATGTCACTGAAGAGCTGTGATAGCTTGGGGAGGTCCCAGTGACAATGCAAAAGAGTATGGGGTGAATTCAAGCCTCTTACGCGGCCCTGGAAGTGTCCACGGCCAGGCTGGATAAGCCCTTGTGGGTATTTCAGAGTGGGAGGTGTCCCTGCCCATGGCAGGGAAGGTTAGGACTGGATGATCTCTAAAATCCCTTCCATTCCCTTCCTTAAAATTCTAAAATCTTATTTCTGTGGTTCAGTCAGCTCTTAACAGAGAAGAGATTTCATGGGCCTTATTTTCTGCAACAAGACAAGGACAAGCTGGGACATACAGGTCAGGATTAGGATGATTTTGCTGAAGTCCTGAAAAAACCATGAGCATTTCAGTCAGTAGTGAGAGTCTGAGAGGAAGAAACAAAAGGAATGGGCAAAGACACTCATCTGCTAAGCTCTGAGGGCAACAGACTTGCAGCAGCCAGAGTTGGGGGAGCTGGGCAGCTGGGAAATGTGAGAGATGTGAAAAGTAATAATAATTTCTATTAACTGGCAACAAAATGTTTTATGAGCAGACCAAGATTGTACATCTAGTGCAATCACATGTTTGTAGCCAATAACTGCCTCCACAAAACCCATGGCACAGCTTAGCTGGGCAGTAACATCACTTATTTTTGGAATTTGAAAGAAAGATGATATAAATATGAACAAAAAAAATTGCTTTGGACAGTCATAGTTTCCATGAGTAGGAGTGCTTGAAACAATTTCTAACAAAAGGGTATAACTAAGAAAAATACCTATTTTAATTGACCAAATATTTTGTTGAATTCATATCAAATTCATTGAACTACTTCAACCAGAAAGGGCTGAGAGGACAAAATGTTAACCAACAAAATATTTCACTTCAAGATTCTCAAACAAAAATATTTAGTTTTCCACTTTGAATGCGAGGGTAGCTTTCCAAAATAAATCTTTGTATAAATATATCTTTAAGATTAAGGCAGGTGGGCAAATGTTTGTCTCTGAACTCATTTATTTGCAGTTTGGGGCAGCTTTATTGAAGATGCAAAAGGACATTGCTCAAAAGGGCTCCTGGCATGTCACACACCACATTTTCCAGGACAGCTGCACAATCCTCTTTTGTCCATCCATCCCCTGGCATCGTGACTGTCATCACTTCTGCTGGCTTCAGCTGACAAAAGGAACTTTTCAACACAGATGGGCTCGTCCTTTGTGCTGCTGATGGGCTCATCCACTGCTAACCTAGCGTGTCCCTTGTGTCACCACCCCTGGAGGTGTCCAAGGAAAGCCTGGAGGTGGCACTCAGTGCTCTGGGCTGGGGACAAGGTGGGAATGGGTCACAGCTTGGACTTGATGGCCTTGGAGGTCTTTTCCAGCCTCAGCGATTGTGGGATTTTGGGATTCTGGCAGCCCATGGCCACGTATCTCCTTTCCCCGCAGCACTGTTAAATCAAGACTGGTTGCCTTTACTCCTTTTCTTCGTAACACTTCCTTTATTATTAAAAGAAATTTAAAATAACAGGGAGCAAGCTGAATGTTTACTTAATTATTGGTCAGGAGTTGGCTCCCGTGGAAATGTTGGCTAAAGGCACTGCTGTACAACGCAGTCCCTTTCCAGGAGAGTGCCAGAAAACCCAGGGGCAGGTGGCAGTTCTTGAACAATGGTTAATTAGACTTTTTAGGCAAATATTTGTTCATGTGTCCAGACAATAATGTCTTGTGGAAATGTGTTTGCACAATGTCCTTGACAAAGGCTCGTCTATTAACCTGCACACAATCAGCTGCAGCCCTGGAACAGCGTTTTAACACATGAACTTCTCAGTTCAAGCAACAACAAAACGTCACGGGGTCCAGCCCTGAACAAAATACTCAGCCCAAATAGCCTTCATATGGGGGGAAAAAAAAGTCTCTTAAAGACTATTTACTTTTAACCTATAAAAGCATCCAAATATGTGCTGGGATCTGTGACTCAGTTCCCATAATTTCATGTGCTTCCAGTATAGCCTTGGCCAGGTCACTCATGAATGGAGTTTCCAGAGCCTCTGAAGGGTAACTACGTTGTGCTGTGCCACCACAAAGAGATTTTTGGGTGGTCTTTGGGATTTTATAGAATATTCCTTTGTGGTTAGTGCTCACAGGACTAAAAAAACAATATTGCAGCCCAATAGTGCCCAGATTGGGAGGGTGGACTGCTCAGGAGGGTCTCTGGACTAGAGCTAGACAAAGCCAAGCTGACTTTTCTGTATTTCTCTGGGTTTGGGGGCACACAAAATGAACAGTCTCCTACAGGGGTGACAGCCAGAAGCATTTGGGAATGGTTAGCTTAGCCCTTTGGGTCACAAACAACCACTCAGGAGCTGCTGCTCTCCGTGAATTCCTTAATTTGTAGCAGGGCTTTCCGAGTGTTTTGGCTGAAAGCGTTCCAGCCTCTGCCTTGCACACCACATGTTCACCTCATCCCAATGGTGATTCAGTGTCCACGAGGTGTGTGAGTCACCTCGGGGATGTGGGATTGTTTCTTATTCCCTGACTGACGTGTGGGCACTTTTACAGGGCAGAAAACATCGTCTGTGATAGACGGAAAACAAATAAGCCCATGAAGCAGCAACAAACGCAGCAGTGGCTGAACTTTGTCAGGAGCACATGTTTGGGCTAAAACTGATGAAAGTGACAGAATTCCTTTATTTAATAGGGGGATTTTTTTGGGATATTAATGAAGAAGTATGAACCTGTTCTCTTAGTTCATTTGCAGGAATAACTGGATGAAATGGTGAAGTTTGTGTTGTTCAAGGAGGTCAGGCAAGGTAAGCAACGGGGCCCCTGCTGACCTCAAAGGAGTCACAGCAAACTCATTTTTTTTCCTAAAAAATATTCCTGACCCAGTCATTTAGGCTTTACCCCTCTTGATAAAAAAATCTCAAATTCCTACTGCAGCGTTCATAATGGTGAAATCACACTCACAACCATTTTATTGTGATTGTTATCTTATCCCTCTTTCCCTCCCCAAGGTTATTATTTTCATGTATTTTTACAAAGCTTATTTTTCCATAGGTTTGAAAAGCTCAAGCTTTTAAAAACTCCTTCATGTGCTAGAAGTAACTTTGCTCTTCTGGGAAGGTAAGCTCAGGTTTACATTGTGGACACCACAGGAGGAAACACTTAATGAACAACAGTTACGATGGATTCAGTTCCTATAACGCATCACTTTTTCTTTCTTTTCAGTTCTTTGTGAGTTATAAGGAAATGCCTCAACTGGAGGCACATTTGGGTCTCCTGTGGTGCCCCAGTTTTGACCACTGATGCATATAATTAAAGAGGATCTAAGCAGATAAGCATCAAACACCAGGACTGGTTTAAGTTGCACTCAGAATATTTCTTGGGGTTGTGGGAGAGTGGCCATATCTGCTGAAGTGGCCCAAAAACTGGAGTCAGGAATGGCACAGACTGGTAGGATTTCATGTCCCTAATCTATGGTGGCACGAAGGAAATCCTCCCAGAGGCTGTTATTCTGTCCCCCAGTCTGCTGCTGGCACGTGATGGAAAGAAAATCATCTCTTCAGAAGAGGAAAAAATCATGCTTTGAACAACCACAATTAATGGCTTATCCCAGAATCCCTGAGGCTGGAAAAGCCCTCCCAGCCCAGGCAGTCCCAGCTGTGCCCCACACCCACCTTGTCCCCAGCCCAGAGCACTGAGTGCCACCTCCAGGTGACACCTGCAGGGATCCCGGGCACTCCAAAGCTCCCTGGGCAGCCCCTGCCAAGGCCTGAGCACCCTTTCCATGGGGAAATTCCTGCTGCTGGCCAAGCTGAGCCTCCCCTGGCCCAGCCTGAGGCCGTTCCCTCTCCTCCTGGCCCTGTGGCCCTGGCACAGATCCCAGCTCCCACCTCCCAGCTCCATGCACACAATCCAACACTCCAGGGGGACTCCAGCATTTGAGCTCAGCCCTTTTCCTGCTCTCACTTGTCAATCACCACAGAATTGCAACATTTCCTGGGTTACAGCCTGAGGAGGCCGCACAAGGATGAAAAGAAATTCCAGCTCCAGAGGTTTCCAGACACACTTGAGTGTTGCCCTTTTCCTTGCAGACCAGGATCCCTCATGCCAAGGCCTGAGCACTGTGGGAGGGAAAAAATGTTCCCAATATCCACCCTGAGACTCCCCTGGCCCAGCCTGAGGCCGTTCCCTCTCCTCCTGGCCCTGTGGCCCTGGGAGCAGAGCCCGACCCCCCCCGGCTGTCCCCTCCTGGCAGGGACTTGTGCAGAGCCACAAGGTCCCCCCTGAGCCTCCTTTGCTCCAGGCTCAGCCCCTTGCCCAGCTCCCTCAGCCCCTCCTGGGCCTCCAGCCCCTTCCCCATTTCCCTCAGCCTCTCCCTACGTGATTTACTCTCTAGACCCTTCCCCAGCTCTGTTGTCCTTCTCTGGACGCACCTCAATGTCATTCTTGAACTGAAATCCCCCAGCCCTCAGGGTGGGACAATCACTTCCCTGCCCCAGCTGGCCACACTATTTTCGACACAGATTTCCCAAGAAGCAGCTAAAACAGATCCCCCCCAAACTCCCTAAAACTCCTGAAGCTAAAACAGATCCCCTGCTAATCACCGCTCTCCAGAAGACAGCGTTTCACACCAGGATGACAAAAAACACAGGGCACACACAAAAGCAAGAAGCATTCATCCCCCTGGGCCAAAAGCTCCTACAGTCACACCCAGGGAACCACATGAAAGGCTCCTGCCATGCCAGGTGCCAAGGCATCCTCGGAGCACCTCCTGTCCCATTTGCTGCCGCTGACATCAGCCAGCGTGGCAGGCACCCACAGCTCCCCTTTGGCAGCTCAGCACTTGCCAGGTGGAGCTCCAGTGCCCAGGAATGGGATAAAGATGTGGAATTCTGCTCCCCTGGCTGGTGGTGGTACGAGCTGGGCTTGGAGGCTGCAGGAAAAAAAAGGGGAAAACAGGGAAAACAAGAAAAACAGGGAAAACAGGGAAAACAAGAAAAACAGGGAAAACAGGGAAAAGAGGGAAAACAGCCCCCATGGCACAGGCTCAACCCAGTTTTGGCTCCTGTCCCCTGGGGATTATTAATTTTGGTAATTAGTGCAGCTTTTTGCTGTTTCTGGGCAGTGATGGTGTTGATGGAAGCGGAGGAGTGGAGCCGGGGTGGGAGAGGGCTGGCAAAGGCAGCTGAGCGCCTCTCTGAGTCCTGACCCCAGACCACACGGCTCCTTCAGAGCCCGGCGCCTCTGGAGAGGAGGCTGACAAACACGCTCCATCCTGCCAAACCGCTGGAATGCGCTTCCAGCAGGATCTCTGGCGGGGAGGGATCGCGCTAACCCATCGCTCCATCTAGTGCCAGCTCCTCTTACAGCACCCCGTGCCTGCGGCTCCAAAACATCCCGAACTGATGCTTCTTCCACCCTTTGGAAAGCATTTTGTTGTTGTTTGTTGAAAGTTTTTTTTGGGGTCGGTTTTGTTTTGTTTTGTCACGGGCCTCCTGAGTTTATAAAAGGCAGAGAACTGCTGCCCTAAGGAGGGGTTATGGGTGAATCCAGCCCTCCTGGAAGGATTTGGATGGATCTTGCCCTCTGGAAGGGCCATGGGTGAATCCAGCCCTCCAGAAGGGTTATGGGTGAATTCAGCCCTCCAGAATATCCATGGGTAAGTCCACCTCTAAAAAATGGCCATGGGTGACTCCAGAACATCCGTGGGTGAATCCATCCCTCCAGAACATCCATGGGTGAATCCTGCCCTCCAGAATATTCATGGATAAATCCATCCCTCCAGAATGTCCATGGGTGAATCCACCTCTTAAGAATGGCCATGGGTGACTCCAGAATGTCCATGGGTAAATCCAGCCCTCCAGAATATCCTGGGTAAATCCAGCCTTCCAGAAAGCTATGGGTAAATCCATTCCTCCAGAATGTCCATGGGCTAATCCTGCCCTCCAGAATATTCATGGATGAATCAATCCCTCCAGAATGTCCCAGATGAATCCATCCCTCCAGAATATTTATGGATAAATCCATACCTCTAGAATGTCCATGGGTAAATCCATCTCTTAAGAATGGCCATGGGTAACTCCAGAACATCCATGGGTAAATCCAGCCCTCCAGAATGGCCATGGGTAAATCCACCTCTTAAGAATGGCCATGGATGACTCCAGAACATCCATGGGTGAATCCTGCCCTCCCCATGAGTAAATCCAGCCCTCCAGAATATCTTGGATGAACCCATCCCTCCAGAATATTCATGGATGAATCCAGCCCTCCAGAATGTCCTGGGTGAATCCATCCCTCCAGAATGTCCTGGGTGAATCCAGCCCTCCAGAAGGGCTAGGAGTGAATCCATCCTGGAGCACTCATCTCCTCCAAATGCGTGCTACCACTTTACTGCTTAATTAGTAGTAAAATGGTGAGTGGCAATTTGTAAATCACTGAACAGCCCCAAAGACACGAGCAGCAAAAATGGACTGCAAAGCACTAAAAATGCATGAGTGGGATGTGAAGATCCCTGTTTAAAAAAAAGGGAAAATGGACAGGGGCAGTAAAGTGCTGGACCGACACCTCCAAGCTCAGGTGCTTGGAAGAATCCCTGCACTGCAAGAACATCACCTTCCCCAGCTCTGGGCTTTTCACTTCAGGGCTTAGCAGAATCTTCAGCTGCCTCTCACACTCGTGTTTTTAATCACTCTTTAGTGCTGGAAGCACACAGAGGGGAAAAAAAGAACTTTTCTGGCTGCATGCTAAACTTTGCTCCCCCAAAGCATTGGAAGCACGTGGGAATCAGGCACCTATCTTTCAGGAGATACCAATATTTGCACAGCAAAAAAGCAAAAAGTGTCATTGCTGAGGTTGTTATTGCTAATGAGCACCATTTTAGAGCAGCTGTAGGATTTAGTGGTCCTTGGATGCTGCTGAGCAGCTCAGGCAGGTGAATTTCCTGGACAAGGTGCTCCCTTCATTATTAAATGCACTGAGACAGCACTTTCAGCCATGGAATTCTGCTGTCTTTGGAAATCCCTCATCTGCACACTTTAACTTCTTTTCATTTATAGGGCTGTGATGCTATCATTTTCTTTAATGAAAAGAAGACTTCCACCTCTCCAGGTGATAGCTCCATTAGGGATGTTAATGAATACAAAAAGCCCATTGTCTTGGCATGGGGATTGTTTTTCAGGAACAGAAATGATTGCTTCACTGACAGATAAAAAGCTCTCTTCAATGGGTTATAGAAATTGCAAGGTAAAATAATCTCACCAAAAGTTACTTTCATTAGTTGTATCCTTTTATAGTATATTTATGGAATATGAAATATCATGGAAATATTTCTATAATTATCTTTACATAGAAACATTCACATTAAAAAAAAAAAACCCACCTTAAAATGTGGTCTAAATTACCAGTCAGATTCTCTATTCATAATCTTATGGGCTATGTTGCTCAAATCAAAAAATAATTAACTTCTGAGTAAAAACCTTAATGGTGTCAATTTTGCTATGGCAGATAATGTCAGCGTGCAGGAAGATTAATTCCAATATTGCATATTTGTTTTTCTCACTGCCTCGGAAATAAAACACAGGATGCAAAGGGAGGGAGCAGGGGGAGGAATATTTGCATTCCAGGAAAAGACATCCCCTCCTGCTGCACACTCTGAGCAGGTGATAACTCCATTTTCCTTCTGTGTTGGATTATACTTTTTTTTGGACTGGAAATGGGGTGAGAGGCATTTTAAAAAATTTTATTCTATTTTTGGTCTTATATGAAGGGTGAGATAGTATAGATGCTATAATTAGAAGCCAACTATTTATTATATTTATATATAATATTTATTATATTTATTTAGCCAACTTCTAATCACGATTAGAAGCCAACTATTCTTAATTACAATACATTAGAAGCTTTTTTTGGCTTATCAGCTTTTGCTACGCAACGCTGTTAATGCTTTAAAGCCAATCATCTAAAATTACTCTTCATTGGTCCTACAATGCATCTTTCATAGTTTTATTTCTCTAAAGTATCCAGTCTGATTTGCAAGGCCATCATTTGAAACTTGTTTCTAGTTCCATTTCTCTCTCAATGAGGTTTGTCCTATTCCATGGCATTTTTAAGTCAGCATCTCTTGTCTCTGAGTTTGCATACAGATGCACAAGACTGTGTGAGCCTTCTGCCAGGCTTTGAGAATTCTCTACAAATCCATTTCCCACACCTCTGCTACTGTTGCCCATAAAAACCTTGAGTGCAGTTAGGCTATGCCCAGGGAAGGATGCTCCAGAGGGTTATGGAAGTGAGGGCTGGACGCTGCCTGCAGGCTCCCGGTGAGATTTCTCACCAACATGGAAATATCCAGGGTGCCGAGCAGCTCCGTTTCGGTGAATCCTAGTGCCATCTTTTGGGAGAAATGGGAATATGCCTTGGCCAGCCAATGTGACACATCTGAGCAGAGGGAGCTCTGGCTCTGGGGAGTCCCTGGGGTGAGCACACTGCCACCCTCGCCACAGGGACCTGCTGAGGGGACAGGAAAAGGGCAGGGTCCTCAGAAGGGACTAAAGTTGTACCTGCAGTGACTGCAGCAGCACAAAACCAGCCCAGGGCACTGACTGTGGCATTTCCAGCCCTTGCTGCCTTCGTGTCCCACTCTGAGGCACCTCTGCCTCTCCTTCAGCTGCCCTGGGGGACCAGGCTCAGCACCACAGCCTGCTCCAGGCTGGGAAAAGGGCACAGCCCAGACCTGCAAACAGAAACTGCATGGAGCATCCTAAAATGTCCTGCACAGCCAACTCCCACCAGCCATAGCACTGTGGAAGGAAATGTTGGGATTCTGGAAGCTGAGAGTTTTGGGCTTTCTGTGCTGACAGGCACTGACCCCCAAGCAAGCACTGCATTGACCTGAGGCCGTGGAAAAGGCTTCCAAAATTGAGTGACAGCGCTGGGATTGTGGGTGTGGAGTTTGAATAGAAGTATGTGATATCACAGGGTGGAAAACTTAAGAGTTTAAGGTTTTAAAGTACAATAATATATATAGAGCAAGATGGAGGTTTTAGGGCATAGGCTAAATTCTTCTTCTTTCACCTTCTTCATGGCTCTGGGTGGTATTTTGTAATTGGGTAAAAAATCCGCATTGTGGGCCATGGGTGGTTGGTTATTGGGTTAAAAGTAAAAATAATTTAGGTGTCATCTTGTTATTGGACAATTTATGCTTAAAAGACCTTGGAAAGAGATAGAGACACAGCCATTTTGTACTTTGTTAGCTCAAACTCACAACTCGTGAGACTGTACTATAGATAAGAATTAATAAACATCTGAGCCCCAACATGAACTGCGTCTCTCGAGCATTTAATCCTGGCTCTAACAGAAGAAAAGAAGATAAAAACCCCATGCCAAAACACCTCTTAACAACCACTTGGTAAAACTTTGCAGAGTGCTGGTGTGGGAGTGAGGACATGATGGGGAGACTTTACCAGGGAGCACTGGGGGCCATGGAAACTCCACGCGTGTGTGACGAGTTTTCCAGACCCTTCCCCAGCTCCATTCCCTTCTCTGGACATGCTCCAGCCCCTCAGTCTCCCTTTGGGAGTGAGGAGCCCAAAACTGGGCAGGGAAAGTGGCGGTGTGGCCTCAGCAGTGCCCAGGACAGAGGGACAATCCCTGCCCTCTCCTGCTGGCCACACAATTCCTGGATGCCTTTGGCCTCCTTGGCCACCCAGGCACGCACTGGCTCCCATCCAGCCAGTTGCCAGCCTCCCTTTACAATACCACTGTGGGTTTCTCTTATCTTCTTTTCTTCTGTTAAAGCCGGGATTAAATGCTCGAGAGATGCAGTTCCTGTTCAGACTCAGATATTTATTAATTTTTATCTGTGTTACAGTCTCACAAGCTGTGAGTTCTAGCAAACAAAGTGAAAAATGGCTCTGTGTCTCTCTCTTTGCAAGGCCTTTTAAGCACAAATTGTCCAGTTATGAAATGACACCTAAATTATTCTTACTTTTAACCCAATAACCAACCACCCATGGCCTGCAATGTGGATTTTTCTATCCAATTACAAAATACCACCCAGACCCATTAAGAAGAAGGTGAAAAAGAAGGACTGGCCTCTGCCCTAAAACCTCCATCTTGCTCTATATATACTATTGTATTCTAAAATCTTAAACTCTAGGTTTTCCACCGTGTGGTATTACACACTTCTATTCAAACTGCACACCCACAATCCCAGTGCTATCATTCAATTTTGGAAGCCTTTTCCAAGGCCTCGGGTCAAATGTAGTGTTTTTTTGAGGTTCACTGCCTGTTACCACAGAAAGCCTGAAATTCTCAGGGCCCAGGGTTCAAACATACCACTCTTGTGCATTTCAAAACAGATTTTCTTGTTGATGTACTTGCTTAAGAGAAAAGCTCCTGGTGCCTTGCACAGCCACAGCTCCATGAGAAATAGGGATTGATCAATCAGGAGCTGACTGATCCCATGGACTGGACAAAGACACATAGACACAAACTGTACCAGGGGAAGTTTAGGTTGGACATTAGGAGCCTGTCTGAGTTCAAGGAGTGTTTGGAAAATACACTCAGGCACATGGTGGGATTCCTGGGGTGTCCCATGCAGGGCCAGGACTTGGACTGGATGATCCTGGTGGGTCCCTTCCAACTCAGCCAATTCTGTGACTTTTTATGGTGACATTTTCCCCCCAGCCTCATGGCTGCCTTTGCTGGGGGTCACCCCAGGGCTGTGCACTCAGCTTCAAGCCCTTCCAAAGGAATGTGACTTTCTTAAATGACAAAGCACCAGGGAGGGATTTCTGGAATGTCTCAGGGACATAAATCCCATCCAGTCTATCAGATTTGAGAGGCTAAATTGCTTTTGGTCTTTTGGAAACTTTATCATCAGTCAGCTCACATTCACTTCACTATGTTTTGTCAGGTATTCTGACTAAATACAGCTGCTTTACTTCTTCCAATTTCTCTCCGTTTACATTGTGCCAAAATAAGGGGGAAAATGCATGGTACAATCAATGACTCTCTGTAGCAGAATTCTGTCCCCTGTGCCCCCTCAGGTGAGAGCCCACCTGCAGAGCTGCCCCTGGATCCCAGCACAGGGAGGATGTGGAGCTGCTGCAGAGAGCCCAGAGGAGGCCCCAGGATGAGCAGAGGGCTGGAGCAGCTCTGCTGGGAGGAAAGGCTGGCACAGCTGGGATTGCTCAGCCTGGCCAGGAGAAGCTTTGGGCTGAGCTCAGGGTGGCCTTGCAGGGCCTGAAGGAGCTGAGAAGAAAGATGAAAACAGAATATTCACAAGGGCTGCAGAGACAGGGCACACAGAATGGCTTCACACAGCCAGAGGGCAGGGTTAGATGGCATATTAGAAAAAAAATCCTCCCTGTGAGGGGAATGAGGCCCATATCCAGGGTGCCCAGAGCAGCTGTGGCTGCCCCTGGATCCCTGGCAGTGTCCCAGGCCAGGTTGGACACTGGAGCTTAGAGAAGCCTGGGACAGTGGAAGGTGTCCCTGCCCATGGCAGGGGTGGAACTTTAAGGTCCCTTCCAACCCAAACTATTCCATGATTCTATTCTGAGTAAAGCCCACCAGACATTTTTGAGAAACAGATGACTGAGTCACAAACCAAACACCTCAGCTTTTGTCCAAAGTAGAGAAATAGAAATCCAGCAGTAATTGGGAGCACCAACCACGTCTCAGCTCAAGAGCTGCTCCAGCACTGACAGGGGAACATCAAAAATATTAAAGCAGTGACTGGTTTCCCACCTCAAAGCCTGCTGTGCTAAAACCTCCCTGTGTGATCTGCACTGAGTAGGAAAAGGAGAGAATATTGGATTTGGCACAGAGCAGGAGACACACACGCAGAGTATGAATGAAACTTTCCTGTTTTTTGGTGCACAATTAAAGCAACAAGAGTGAACAAAGCCGTTTGCAGAGTGCTACGCCAGCACTTTGTACAGCTCACGACAAAACAACAGAGATGTATGGTCTGATGCTTTCATACAGTCTGCAGTGACTGATTATACACTACCCATTTAGCATTGCAATACATTTAATTGTTGAGGTAAGTGGTTAAAGAAATGAAAAATGCTGGTTAGCTCATTTTGCGCAGCACTCGTCAGCGGCTGGAGCTGGATATTACATTCCCAGTGCAAATTACCAGCATTGGCAGGGCTATTTTACAGCTGTTCCGTCTGCAGCCGGCATTGTAATGAAGCCGTGACATGAAATGTTTGTGGAAATTGTAATGAAATGTTAGCTGAAAATATATTAAAGTGGGAAGTGCAGAAAGAGAAATGAAGTACAACATTTACCCGCTCCAGCGTCTCCCCGGCTCAGGCTGCTGCCTCAGCCCAGATGTGCTGACCTGCCTCCTCCTACCGAATTGCACATCACAGCTGCTCTGCAGCCCACCCTTCGGGCTCAGCTTTTGAGCTAAGCCTGACCTTATTTTCTTTTTAAGCCTCCCTTTTCTTCTCCTGAACCTCCAAATTCCCTCGGGCTCACTTCCATCTTTTCTTCCGCTTTCAGCTCTCTTTCTGCAAACCCCTTGACACCCAGTTGCTGTTTCCTTCCCCACACCCCTCAGATCCATCTCACTTTTCATGGCTAGAGAGGAAAATGAGCTGCTTGGGTTTCCCTGGCCATTGGAGCCTCCCTGGCATCCCCTGTCCTGTGGAATTCCCCTTTTTCTAAGGGCGAGGGAGGTTGAGCTAAGTCAACCTCTTTGGCCGCTGCCCTCACATTCTCAGCCCATGTTTTAATGCTCTGGTTGTCTCCCTGTCTGCTGACAGCTCAGAGCTGACCTCGTGTCACCACCATCAAATCAGGTCCTACAGCACCGAGTAACCCCTGCAAGGATGTCTTAAACTCCACTGCCATCCCCTTCCATAAATTGTTAATAAGGGTGTCAGTGTCACAGCATGTTGCTGCTCCTCTGGCAGCACTTCAGAACTCTTCCTCTTCCTCTTCCTCTTCCTCTTCCTCTTCCTCTTCCTCTTCTTCTTCTTCTTCTTCTTCTTCTTCTTCTTCTTCTTCTTCTTCTTCTTCTTCTTCTTCTCCTTCTCCTTCTCCTTCTCCTTCTCCCTCTCCCTCTCCCTCTCCTTCTCCTTCTCCTTCTCTTTCTCCTTCTCCTTCTCCTTCTCCTTCTCCTTCTCTTTCTCCTTCTCCTTCTCCTTCTCCTTCTATTTCTCCCTCTCCCTCTCCTTCCCCTTCTCCTTCTCCTCCTCCTTCTCCTCCTTCTCCTTTACAACTCCATTTTTGCCTCTTTCTCCTATTTTCCCTTCCTCTTCCCAAGCCCTGCTCTTAAAAGCTCTTTCATTTCTCTGCATCCTTGGCTCTAGGTCCCCTCCCCTGCCACCTCCTGGAACAGCCAAGGTAATTTTCACACCTGTTTTGAGATCCAAACCCTCCTCCAAAGGCTGTGTACCACTTGCTGTGGTCCTAATTTTCTGTCTTTTCCTTGAAAACATGTGATGGGAGGTTTACAACTTGCTCACAGAGGCACTTGGAATTTTTCCATGTTTGTAACCAGCAGCCATTCAAACACTCCAGTCCCTTGGGGAGCCAGGCCATGAGCTGTGTCCCTGTGCCAGGATATGAGCCCATCACAATGTTCAAGGACCTTCCACATATTTCCTGGATTTATCCTCAGCGTACGCTGGAAGAAATTACAAAAAAAAAAAAAATTCCACACCTCCCCCTTTGAAGAAAGAGTGGAAAATGTTCAGCCTAGTCTTGGTAGAAAATACAGAATTTTCCAGTATTTATTAGCCTTGTGTATTTAAAGATAGGAGCACTTCAAAGCACCATCTGTTAGTCATGATCTGTATTTACCCTCTCCAGCACAATGGGAGCCGACTCATGGCTGGGTCATCTGAATTCATTCCCATCCCAGCACACTGAAATGTGTGGATGGACCAGACCAATTTCTGGGAACTAGACAGCACAAGGGCATTTTTCCAACCATAAAACAAATGAATATTTTGATTTTCCCCCTTTCTTCCCCTTGTCATTTGAGTACACTGATGCAGGTGAGCATCCCTCTCCCCAGGCTACAGGAGAAAAGGGAAATCATTTCTAAACTCGACCATTCCAGTGATCAGTGTGGTTGCAGCAATACTGGGGAGCTTCAGAAGCCCTCCAGCTCTTCTCCATGAGGATGAAGAAAAGTAGTCTTGGAAACCCTCTCTGATCCCTGGCAGTCCTGTGGCCATGTCAGGTGGCCAAGGGATCCCTTGGTCTGTTTTGTGACACAAACTGGGAATTTTGCAAAAATATATGAAAGAATTTAGCAAAAGATGTGCCTAAAACTTAAAACTTGCCTTTCACATCCTCTTAGAACTGCTTGGAAGCCTAAAAGTGCCATGGCAATAATTTAGTCCAAGTTCTTGTGCCTGTTTCAGAAGCCTGTATCCAATTTGGCATCTGGATGTGGAATTTGGGGACACGGTTTTGGGGTGGTGCTGGGGTGTCAATGGGACTGGATGAGCTTGAAGGTTTTTTCCAACCTTGATGATTCTGCAATCCTACCATTCTCTGCAGAGCAGATTTTAAGTTTTCTGTGGAGAAAAATGACACCTTCAGCACGAAGAAAATTGGAAATGAATAGGAACTTTTTTGGGAGGGGCAGGATAAGCTGGTGGAACCAGTGCAGCAATTCCACTCCAAGAGTTTGGAAAAACCTTCCCAGTGGAGACACCCGAGGAAAGGAGGCTTTTCAGCTCATGAGAAGGAAACTCCAAAGAAAGAGGAACGTGGAAATCCATCTTTTAGCTGCTCAAGCTGCTCACCTTTCACCCAGGTGGGACTAAAAGTGCATCAGCTGCTTGACTGGGAAGAACAGTCAAAAAAGTCCTAGATGGGAATGGCTCAGACAGGAGGAGACACCAGGCCTGGCAATGTGCAGAAGAGACAGGGGGGAAAAATGGAAAAAAAAACCCAAAAGAAAAAAGAAAAAGTGCACACTAACAATTGTCAGAGAAGAAGAGGGATAGGTTTGTGGAGTGGGATATGTCTAAGCTTGGCAAACACCCAGGCAAAGGGAGCGTGATAACAAACCACAAATATTTGGAGAGCTGTAAACACTGAGGCAGGCGAAGAACTCCAGAGGGTGATGCATGGGGAGTGCAATCACAAGGAATTGCAAAATACAGAAATGGCAGGAAAACAAAAAAACCCCAACAAACCATCCCTTTGACAATGAGATGTGTTGGGCTCTCTGTGATGGGAATGGGTGGAAATACCCTGGAACTGAGACCTTTCCAAAGGAAAAGGAAACATCAGTAAATGTAAAGTAGAAAACAGTTTTGTTACAATGAGATGGATGGACAGGGTTTCCCAAGCAGAATTCCTCACTGCTCCTAGGATTGAGCACAGAAAGTTATTCTGCCCCTTAGGTTTTTATATATTTCATAAAAACATATATGGACCAATATTCTGGCATGCAACCCCAAAATTTTCTGATTTGAGAAGTCCTCAATCCAGTGATTTAAAAGGACATCTCAGGGCAATTCCTGGCCTAAGAACCCTGGGTGTTTTGTTAGTTTTCTTCAAAATTTGTGCCCTTTAAAAAATGCTGGGGACGGAGCTTACAAGAAAGATGGAGAGGGACTTTTTACAAGAGTCTGGAGTGCCAGGACAAGAAGAATAGCTTCAAACTGACAGAAAGCAGGGTTAAACAGGATATTAGGAAGAAATTCCTCCCTAGGAGGGTGGGCAGGCCCTGGCCCAGGGTGCCCAGAGCAGCTGTGGCTGCCCCTGGATCCCTGGCAGTGCCCAAGGCCAGGTTGGACACTGGGGCTTGGAGCAGCCTGGGATACTTGAAGGTGTCCCTGTTGGAACCTTTATTTCCCTTCCAACCCAAACCATTCTGTGAGGCTACAAAATTAAATTTTGAAATAATTTTCCGCATTCCGGTTGGCCCCAATATCCTCATTAACCAGCTCAAAATATTCTCATTAACCTTTCCTCAAGCAGAGCTCATGCTGGGTCATGCTCTGATGTCTTTCCAGCTCCTCCAAGGAGAGGTCACAGCCCCCAGAGGACAGCAGCAGAGCCAGGACACTTTGGAGGATGCAGGCAGGATCTGCTGTAATGATATCCAAGTGCTCCCACCACTGCCCAGGGAGGGTATGAAGAATTTGTGTTGCATCAGGAGGTAAAATCCAGTCAGGGATTAACTGAACCCTTGGGATGGATCAGGTGCCCTTCTGACTGACCAGCAAATCAGATAGAAAATAGAGACTATTTTCCTAAGGGGACCAAAACTTGAGAAGATGGCACAGAAAAAGATCATGGGATGACTAATCATATGATACAGGTAAAATGGGTTTTTTTACCTTTAATGTAATGAGAAATTTATTTTAAAATTATATTTTAGCTGAGGCAAGAAATAATCTGAGCTAGAAAAATTTGCAGAGGCAAAGTCTAAATTCCTGATGATCCCTGTGTTTCTGTGGGCATTTTAAAAGGCTTGTGGAATTTGAGGTACCAAGTGTAGACTCTTTGGAATCTGGGTAAGGTTTGCACCTTGGCTGAAAATTGACTTTGAAAGCAACTCTAACTAAAGGGCTGAAGTCATGAATATCACCAATTTCTGCAAAGGTGGGCACATCAGGGCCGTGTTGTCCAGGTTGTTAAATGGCAAAGAGAAGATCCAAGCAAAGTCTTGGGGTCTGTCTGAGCTTCACTGAACATCTCTCATGGTGGGGACACGGAGTTCCTCAGCTCTGCCTTCTCATGGCCACAGGGAGACCCTACAAACAATCCCAACACAGCAGCAGTAGGGTCTCTCCATCCTTCACTCCCCTCTTGCAAAATCCGTGTTTTCCAAGGCTCCTGGAAAGCAGGGGGCAGATCCTGGTGGAAGGTGTAGCTCTGCAATGGTGAGCTGGGCAGCTCCATGGGCAGCTCCAGGATTTCACTCTTCACATGAGGGGACTCCATCAGGCCATCTGTCCCTGTCCCAGGATCTGCACCCCCATGCCAGGATGTTGTTCCCATTGCACAGGACAGCAGCCAGGCAATCTGGAAATCCAGCAGGCAGCCCTGAGAGCACTGGGGATGCTTTGGAGGGCTCCAAGCATGTCCTTGCCCATCTAAACAAACCTTTTTTAAATTTGGATTTTTATTGTTTAATTAAAAGCTGGTTCAAAAATACACTTACCATTTCGGGCTGGAAGTACACATGAAGCAGATAGTGAGGATCTGGAGATTTATTTCCACTGGAAGGCAAATTATTATCTTTATAGTCACACGTAGGTGTGCCTGCCATAACTTTCTAAAATAGTGACTGACATTTTCCAAGAGTTCATTTTTTTCTTTTTTTTTTTTTTTTTAAGAAATACAGATTTACAGTGCTTATTTCCCTGCTCAGGTCTCACACATTGGCAACACAATCCTGTGCTTATAAACTGCCACCAAGACACTCCTAACACAAAGCCTGGTAGAGTTGGGTCCCATTGCTCCCCCAAAAATGGGACATTTCCTATAAAACCTGAAACCACACCCATTTTGTCTGCGAAAAAGGACACAAAAGAACAAAAAGAAGGGATACAGAGGGCTGAGCTGTCTGGGATTCCTGCAGCAAACACTGTGGAGAGCCACTCATAAATGTCAGGGCTGATTTTCCAGACCAGCTCTTCAGATGGTGTTGGGAAAGAATGGATTTATGTCAGTAGGCACCAGATGCAGTTTTGGGGCCCAGAGAAAAATAAAAAAGCCTGCCCTTTGTAAACAGCCAGGATGGGCTGCAATGACAAATGAACAAGACTGCCATACACTTCAGTCTAAAGTGGGGAATAATGGAAATTGTTCATTATTCACTTTTTTTACTAATAATGATACAGAATGTATTAAGGGCAAGGGGGCAAAGCAATTCAACACAAGATTCAGGAGGAAGATACATCTCAGGCTGAGATTTTGCAGCATAACTTCATGGCAACAAAAGATAATTTCTGAGTATGAATACTCTTCCTTAGAGGCCTCCCTTAGGCTTCATTTCCAGTCTTGGGTGTGGAGCAGTTGATGAATTAATTTGGGATGTTTGCAATCTCTGGGCCAAAGAAGAACAGCACAGGGATGGCAAGGCAGTGTTAAAGAAGGGCTGGAAGTGTTTCAGCAGAACTGTCTGGAGAAGAAGACACACAGCACCTGTGCACGTTAAACTCAGGCTGTTTGCTCCTATATTTTCACAACTCCAAATTTTCACTGGCCTATTTTAACCTGGTGAGTAGCACATCTGGCACGGGTGTCACACTCAAAAAATGCAAACACAAATGCAAACCACAGTGTCAATCTGAAATTGCCATGCTAGGCCAAGCTTATTTTATTACATACATTCTGCAATCTAAGGACTAATATGTTCATAATGTAAACATTAAGCATACAGAGTTAAAATTCAAGGCCACAATAGTTTTTTTGGATTGTCCCTTTTTTTTCTTTTGGTTTTTTTTTTTTTTGTGTGTGTGTCTTTGGTTGGCCGAGATCAACTCGTAGTGTATAAATGCATAAGTTATATAATAATTATATAAAAAGGAAAAAAAAATAACATTGAACTTGTATACTTCATTCTGACAAACGCACAGCGTTCGCGACTCGGTAAGAAAAACTGGCGCCCGCCTAACAAAAATACTCAGGTGATTTCTGATTCTGGCAGTCAGGGGTTGTCTCTTGCTCTAACCAATAGAAAACAAACTCCCTTAGCAATGATGAGGTTCTAACTGGCAACTTTTAAATATCAAACACAATTCCAGTTTTGCTTTTTTTTTTTTTGTAAAAAAAACAAAAAGAGAGATGCATATTCTGATTTCTCACTTCTTCTGCTTTTCCCTTTTCCCAACTTTTATTACTACTGAATCAAGTCTGTTCCTCCTGAAATACTGGGAATGGTATAATACTGAGCAATATGTTTCACAAGTCCAAACAAGTGTTTCTTCATAGTCCCAACACTACAAAGTTTTCAGTCTTTTCAGTCTCTACTGGTCAAGAAGTTTCTTTCCTCCCCTTTTCACCACCTTCATCCTCCTCTTTCTCCTTCCTGCTTCCTGCTTCCAGGTTGCAGGCCTCTGATCTACAATCATACACTTGCCCTCCAGCACATTCTCATTTCCCACGTTTGGCTCAGGGTTCCTGTAAAACTGTCAAGGAATCTGAAAGTTTGGGTTGTCTTCACAGTTTGAGTAGCTGATTCGCTCTGATGAATGGATCTCGCTTGATTTTTAACTACAACACTGCTGGCTCTACTCCAAATCAGCTTCCACACCAACCAGTCTCTTCTGCTGATATGTTTCTGTTTTTTGAATACAGATAGGCTTCTTTTTCCTATTTTTTTTTTCCCTTTTCCCTCTCTTTTGTAATGATCCATAATACTGTATGTTAGGTCACTATAGCCTTATCCTTATATTGCTGTAGTATAGTCCCAGTTTTGCACTAGCATGATATCAAACTTTACACACTTAAACAAGCTTATCAACTTTTTAAGACCACCAGCTTCCGTAGGTTTTCCTTATCATTTCATGCTTCTACCTACAATAGTCTATTGTTGTTTGGTCCACAGAGTCGATGCCCATATACATTACATTTTAGTATCTTAATACTTCTTGGATATTTCCTTTAAATCCCTACTACAAAAAAGTCTTTTTGACATCTATTTTTAACGTGGTTTGGGGGATTTCTTTTTCCCCCAGCCAAACCTTCACTTGTCTCTTTAGGCACTTTTAATTCGAGTACTCCAACAGAGTTCGTTGCGACTCCTCGGGGACCGAATCCCAGCGAGGAGCGCCTTCGCTTCGCCTGGCGTTCATCTTCCCCACCCCACTTTAGTAGTAGGTGCCAAGATGAGAAGGCATATGAGCAGCTGGCAGCCTGGTGTTGGGGTAGATCCCTCCAGTCGGCGAATTCCAGTAAGGATTGGGGGCGGCGAAAAAGCTGGAGGACGTCACGGGCAGGGCGGGGGGGTGGGGGGCCACAAAGTTCATCTTCTGCGGGTGCGCGTGGTAGGAGCTCATGTAGGGCAGGTCCGACGGGTATTTGTACATGGACGACTCCGGGGGGTGAGGCTGCAGGGCCTGGGCGATGCCGTGGAAGTCGAACTTGTAGGCGTAGCGCTTGCCGTGCACCTTGGTCATGATGTTCTTGTCGTAGTAGTAGCGCAGGGCGCGGCTGAGCTTGTCGTAGTTCATGTTGGGCTTGCTCTTCCGCTCGCCCCAGCGCCGCGCCACCTCGTCGGGGTCCGTCATCTTGAACTCGCCGTTGGTGCCCTCCCAGGTGATGCAGTTGGAGTTGGAGCTGTCCGACAGCAGCTCCAGCAGGAATTGCCACAGCTGGATCTGCCCGCTGCCTGTGGGGAGAAACAGAAGCGGGAATGGTCAAGGCGGGCGTTAATAATGGCAAGGCATCAGTTCTGCTGGCTTTCCCCCAGGACCCCATTAGGAAATGCTGTGATGTTGGCTCCTAATTCTATCTATCAACCCTTCTCCCAGGACTGTCTCACGAAACCCTAAAGAGCAGGGATAATTGTAATGTGCCGTGCTTTCCCTCGTGTGAGTGGCAGAATGCCATTCCGTGGAGACTTAATTGTTACCTAATGTCATTCAGTGCAGACAATTGATGGGGAAATAATACAGCGCTCATTTAGGAAACTAATCTCTAAAGTTCAGCACAAACAGCTTTCACTTGCGTAACACTCTGCTTGTTCTCACAGCATTATGTTGCAACTCAATGTTCCCTGCTATGGAATGAGCCCACACAAAATGGAGAAGTTTAGAGCAAGCTGGGCCAGTGCCAAACCATATCATCCCTTTGCAGCATTTGGGGAAATGCAGAACGGAAACTTATTAGCTTGCTGTTGCACTGCATACAGCCAGAGGGCAAAACAATTGCAAGAACAGTGAAAAGGTCCATAAGATACATCCTTGTCATCATTCTGCCTCAAATGAGTTAAAATGATTATTTCACATTAAGACATAAAATGTTGCTGTTGTATTTTTCTCACTCTCTGCCAATTCCACCGCAAAAAGAAAATAGTTAGTCTGCTGTAAACTTTGCAAAAGTGAGGTAGGGCAACAAAATTTGTCTCTTTTAGACAAGTGACAGCAGATTTCAAAGGGCCTTGCCACTGATACTCATGTTAGAAGCTTAGCATTTCTTAACAAAGCAACACTGAAATGATGCAAAATGCAGCTGAAGCAGCCTGCGATGCAATCTGTTTCACAAGCACAGTATCAGCAGAATTTGCCAACCAGCCTGGATGTGCTAACTCTGAACTACGTCTCTGATCAGGAGTTGGTTGGGTTTCTTTCTTTTTTTTATCCAAACCAGCTATGTGGGTATAATAAACAAGCTTTTCTTTAGAAAGCTTATAGTAGCAATTACAATATCGAGCTAGAGCAGCATCTGAAACCCATTAGCAGTTTATACTTCAGTGCAACTGAAACCCATATTCATTTAAATTGTATTTATCCAAACTGGCCATAATGAATTTCTTCTGTTCCATTAACATGCATTAAATAAACAAACAAACAAAAGAATCCATGGTATGAGCAAGGCATGCAAGTTTTAATACACGAAACATAACAAGAGGATTAGGCTCTGAAAATCAATAAACAGTTCAGCACTGGACAAAACACAAATTTTTGAATAAGCAATCCAACATATGTTCTAACATAAACACTTGCCTTCCAAATGTAATATATAGTCCTATGAAAATAAATGGTTGCTGTCAATTTCCTTTTAATGAGAGAGTAATTCCACCGATTTATAAACACACAAAACATGTTAAAGCACAGGAATGACGGCGTGGAGGAATTCCATATCCAAATGTTAAAAAAGCATCCCAATCCAGATCGTGTTAGTGTCATCCACAGTAATGAAGTCAACCAAAAGGACACTTGATAATATTTGGTAAGCCATGATTTATGTCCAAATTAAAGGGATGTAGGCCCCCACTTCCAGTCAAGACCAGCATTGCCTGGAAACCCCCACCACCTCAGGCCATTTGGAAAATCCTATTCTTAACACTTACTTAATTACTTTCCTCTGCCACACGAAAGTGTTTAGAGAGTCAGCTAATCTAGAACTGTGCTCGATGCCACTTGGCACAAAGTGAAAGGAAACTGATCAGCGTTTTGGCAATTTCAGGCCTTGAAAAGCTGTAAGATTGTTGTAAAAAGAACTGGGGGCTGAGGAGATCTGCATGGAACAAGGAATGCTGTGCCCTGGGACTGCCCAAGCAAGGGACACAGGTGGAACACACAGTGTCGGTCCATTGTGGTGAGCTGTGGTGGTGATCATGGTGCTGTACAGTCACAGCACGTCCTAAGGACTTGGAGCAGTGAAATCTGCACAATTCCCACCCAGAGCTACTAAATCACCCAGAAGATCCCCTCTCTTTAGTACAAACATGCTGGCCCAAGGTTGCACTCGATGACCCTTGAGGTATTTTCTAACCTGAGTGATTCTGCGGGTCTTTGATTGTCTTCTAAGCTACACATCCCTATCCACAATGCACTCATTGCCTTCTCGAGGTGGGAGAACATTTTTGAAGTGTTTAGCCCAGTTATTACTTGCAAACAGATTACACTTTCCTGGCTTTTGTTCTCTTTTTCCTATATGTTTCTGCTGGGTTATTCATCCCAAAATTTTGTATTCATCAAGGGTAGTATGATACTGTGTTGTGGATTAATAGAATCTGGGACACAGCTGATGAAGAGATTTGCACCCTTCTGGAGGAATAACTGGAGACCAGATGGGGTTTCTTACACCCCTTAACCAAATCCTGATGCTCAGGCAACTGCAGTGAGCTCCAGTTTCAAAGATTGGACTCTTTGGAGGTCCTTTCCAACCTTAATGATTCTAAATTCCTCAGTCCCACCCTTGTGTAATTCAGAAATTCTGCAACACTCTGGGTACCATGAGCTCCCTCTGAGCCACGCTGAAGAGTGGGAGAATCAGGGACATCCCCTGCTAAAGTGGGGACACTCAGCAGTGAAAGAAAGGAAAGCCTCCTAAATCAGCAAAACCCCTTCTCACCTGGATTTGCAAGTCGGCTGCTGGTCGGTCCAAGAATCTGATAGGGATCTACAAAATTGTGAAAGAAAGATTTCAAATCATGCAACAGCGATGTCAAATATTTCAGGTATTATTTCTCAGCCTTGTAATGGGCAGTGTGCACTGCCTGATGGGACAGCAGGTCGAACACCTAAACAATTTTCTCCCTCTGCATGGCAATACTTGCATGTTTTCCTCTCAAACTTGGTAGGCAAGGATATACATTTGCTTTCTGTACTGTATTAACACACAGATGCACATATTCAGAATGTAAATTTTGCTATGAGGCATTCTGGTGGTGGAATCCCCATCCCTGCAGGTGTCCAAGGAAGGCCTGGAGGTGGCACTCAGTGCTCTGGGATGGGTGACAAGGTAGGGGATGGGTCACAGGTTGGACTCTATGACCTTGGAGAGCTTTTCAACCTCAGTGATTCCGTGATTCTCTTTTGCCACTGGACTTCAGTGAAGGATCCCATGGATTAACCCTGCAACTGGGGTTTTCAGAAGAGACCCTGTCAGCCTCCCAATACCTGTAGCATCTCAGTATTTCCCTCTAGGAATCCCCTCTGGAAATGAAAACTTACTTTCCAGCAGGGAAAAAGGGAGGTCTGTGACAGCAGGACCAAAGCCAAAGTGATGGGCTGCAAGCACTGAGTGACCCTGTGGCTTTTACAGTCAAGAAGACAATCAGGTTACGTTTTTTACACATTTAAATCATTTGTGCAGCTCACACACAGCCATTAAAAGGTCCTCAGGACTTACATAAATCACGGGTATATTTCTAGGAAGATTCTCATGGTTGGAAGGCCAGATTAGATAAAACACTGTTTGGGCAAAAATCAGTGTAATATTTCCCAGGCAGTCTGTGCATGAGTTAATGAGACCTAGTCATGCACAGTCTTGTTTAGCTGTAACAAAAAACAGAATAATGATTTAAAATCCGTGTGATAAAAACTGGCTCAGAGTCTTCTGAGCTAAGAATATCCTCTAAATCTCTTTTATTTCCTCCTTCTAACCTTTTGCTGTTAACAAAAGCCATGACTGACTCAGGACCTTTGTAGTGCTCTCCAGCTACCTGTCCAAAATACAGCTGAATTTGCAATAAGGGATTAGGTCCCACCCCAGGGATTTGCTGCTCTCAAAACACAAAAGGCGCCCATTTTGCTAAACCACTGCTCTACAAACCCATAAACTCCTGCTTTCTCCTCAGTTCTCCAGCAGACTGAGAATCCCTCTAATACTCCTGTTGGGTTTCAGGAGCCAAATTCAAATGGGTTTCTGTAGGCTGTAATCCATTCCCTTTTTTTTTTTTTTTTGGCTCATGCACATCTTCCAGCTGCTGGCATCTCAACTGCTGGGGTCTTCTGACATCTCTATCTTCCACCTTTGTACTCAAACTGTAGATAGAATTTTTTTAACAGCATTTTTATTCTGGAAGGCTGTCACTGCCTATAAACATCACATTCATCCCAAATCCAGCTGCAGAGCAAACCTCATTCACATCTGGGGTTTTGGTGGTCTCCAGCTGGCGTGGTCTGAACCAGATTGTGCAGTTTGGCTGCCCTTCTCATCATATTCAACAAAGCCAGGCAGAATTCAAACCAAATGACACCCACCTAACTGAGGACGCTGGTCTTCTGTTTTGGGAACTGTTGAGGATGATGGCTGAGTAGCTGAAAATGGAAAAAATAAAACCAAGTAGTTATTTTTCCAGTTAGGAAGTTGCTCACCAAGCCTATGAGAGGTCCCCAGGCCTGGAGCTCCTCTGCTCCAGGATGAACACAACAGCATTTAAAGATTTTAAAAAGCTTTTTAAGGCTCTATGGTGATAGACTTGATGAAGTTTAAGGAAGGACGCAGCTGCCCAGTGACACCTCCCAGAACTGCCCATACAATTGCCTTTCCAAAAATGCACAGATAAAACGCCTCCAGAGCTCCTGTAATTCCCTCTGGAGTCTCATCCATGTTTCCTCAGCTGTGCAGATGCTTTTTTACCTTTTGACTGAGGGCTGGGGTGGCTGTGACTCGTCCATGCTGATCTCCTGGCTTGCTCATAAGGCAAATCTGGGAAGGAAAAAAAGACATTTATTCATGCAGATATGGCCTAAAGTGGTTATGTCCAAAAAAGGGATGTTTGAGGGCACTCAGGATTTGGAAAATTATTGAAACAAGCAGGGAATTATTTGTTAAAACCTTTATTGTCTCTACAAACAACAGCAAAAACAACAGTTGTGCCCTGCACTGCTCTGCAGAGGTGCCTTCTGTTTCCAGGAGTCTGAGCTGCACTGAAATAAGGTGGTGCAAAGAATCTTTCGAGACAACACAGAGTTCAGCACTTCAAAAGGTTCAGGGGAACCCTTTAGTCCCTTCCTCAGCCCAGGACATCAAGGAATAATCTGAACATCTGACATCATGAATAATCTGTGCTAGGATCTTGCAGGAAAAGTCCCCCAAGAGCTCATTTTCTGCATAAACTCCCCCAAATTCAGCATCTAGGAGTATTTCCTTTTAAGAAGACAGGCTTTAGTTGATTTATTCCTTTCTGCTTCTTGGGACAAGCTCCTTGAATTTACACATCTAAATTTTCATTTCCCTTTCTTTCGTTTACTTGCTACTTCTATTTTATTTCAGTGCTTTGGCATATTAAAAAAATGAAAAAAAAAACCCCAAACCATAAAAGCTTTCTTCATAAAGCAAATGTAGTAAATTCAAATGTTTGGTTTACCCTTAGAAATCTTTGGCAGTTTCCTGTGCTTTTCCACGGCTGACTTTAGCACATTAGCTAAAATTACTGCCAAAATCAGAGACTTATGGAACCTCCAGGACCTCAGGAAGGGAGCAGTGCCCACCTGGTGGAACTAAGTTGGTGCAGATGCCTTGACTCTCAACACTGCTTGTGCTTTATTTCAGAATTCACGTTTGGAAATGAATCCAGTCAGAAAGCACAGAAACAGCCCCAGACTGGCTCTGTGCAAGGCAGATGTGTCTGCCCATTGCCCAGCACTGGGAAAAGCAGCAGTGCATGGAAATAAAGTGTAATGTAAAAAGGCACAACCAAATTGCCATTAATTTATTCAGTCTGTTTGGCACTGCCACCTCCCAGAATCCTACACTTCAAAACCTTTGCTTTTGCTGAGATTTGTGACGGATTTTTTTACTGCATTTTCATAATGAATAACCTCCTATCCTCGATTTCTTCAGAACTATTCCAACAGCTTCAGAGAAAATAACGTGAATTTTACAGGTGCTCATCTCTGAGCAGAATATGAATCATTGTGACTGCAGATGTCCTGCCCAGGCTGAGATCAACACTGCTGTTTAGTTAGAGACTTTACCATCTGGTAAAAAATATAATCCAGAATTACTGTGGTTGCAATTCCAGTGGGTTCTGAGTTCTGTCTGTCCAGATGGGGCTCAGCTGTGGGGGGCCTGCAGGTATCCTGTGCAGTCCTGCCTTGCCTGGCCAGTTCCCTACCTCTGTGGCAGGTCCTCTGCCTCCTCCTCTCTGGATTCCCTTGCCAGGCACATTCTGGTGACATAAGGAACCTATTTTATCCCTCCAGTTTTTCCACTCCCTGACCAGAAAGACATTGTCTCAACCACAATTCCACTCAAAACCTTTTTATTTTTTATTTTCTTTTTTCTTTTTCTTTTTTCTTTTTGTTTTTTTCTTTCTTTCTTCCTTTCTTTTTCTTTTCTTTTCTTCTTTTTCTTTTCTTTTTTCTTTTCTTTTCTTTTCTTTTCTTTTCTTTTCTTTTTTCTTTTCTTTTCTTTTCTTTTCTTTTCTTTTCTTTTCTTTTCTTTTCTTTTCTTTTCTTTTCTTTTCTCTTTTCTTTTCTTTTCTTTTCTTTTCTTTTCTTTTCTTTTCTTTTCTTTTTTCTTTTTCTTTTCTTTTCTTTTTTGTTCTCTTCTCTTCTCTTCTCTTCTCTTCTCTTCTCTTCTCTTCTCTTCTCTTTTCTCTTCTCTTTTTTCCTTCCTTCCTTCCTTCCTTCCTTCCTTCCTTCCTTCCTTCCTTCCTTCCTTCCTTCCTTCCTTCCTTCCTTCCTTCCTTCCTTCCTTCCTTCCTTCCTTCCGTCCTTCCCTTCTCCCTTCTCCCTTCTCCCTTCTCCCTTCTCCCTTCTCCCTTCTCCTCTCCTCTCCTATTTTTGAATCTCCAAACCATCAGACACCTGTGCCCTGGGAGGACTGGGAGATGCTGTGTGTGCTTGTACTTGGTGGCACTTGAAACACACTCAGTACAAATTCAGTGCTGTGAGAAAAAAATGTTTTGCCTTTTAACTCATCACACATCACAAGATGATCTTTCGACTACACCCTCTCCATGAAAAGAAAAATCACGTTCTCAGCTTTTCTTGAAATAGAGCAAAGTTCCTTGGTTCAGCATCATGCTTTGATAAACACATTGTTATTCCAGATGAGCAGAGCTGTTCTTGTCCATGAGATATCAGCACAACATGTCCTTATCTCAGACAGAGCCCTGATGGGAATGCTCCTGTTTGGTGAGACAAACCCCAGCCAGGTGTCCCTGAGCTCCTGAGAGCCTCATGGAGTCACTGAAACCTCCTGTTCTCTTGTAAAGGTGACTGGAGAAACCCTCCCTTGCACTGCAAGCCCTGCTCATTTCCCATTTTCTATTGTAGTGCCTGAACAATGGCAGTGCTTAATTACTCTCTGCAGAACTGCACCCCAGGATTTGGCTGGTTCCCACTGAACATTATTTATTCCCCCCGGCTCCTCATTTTTGACCTTTTTCATGTCATCAAGTGGCTGTCCCCAGGGTCTGCTTTTGCTCTCACATGAACAGTGCTTTGTTATGGGAAAGCTTCTTTGCAGCCTGGTTGAAATGTGACATTTAACTCAAAGGAAAGCCACAGAATAAGCCAACAAAACAGTTTCCTGAAAGAAAACTGAATTTCTGCAGAAACCCCTTTTTCTCTGAATAAATAAAATAAAAATTTTGAATTTGAAGACGTCCCTCAACTTTCAATTGTAAAAGATGAAATAAAACAATAGTACCAAAATCACTACAGTTCTTTGTAGAAAATGTTTAGTTCTGCACAGAAGAACAGAGACATCCTAAAACCAAACTGCAATTCCACGAGTAATTGTGTGAATGCAGGAAGATGTTGACACGAAGCATTTTGTTTCCTAAGTGTCATTTTAAATGTGAGTGAGATAAAAACGCTGAAATGAAGGAGCTCACCATGTCTGAGATGTGGTTTAGGACCTTTTCCTCTAGAGAAAATTAGCATCTTATTTTGCCATCACACGTAGGATGAAACAAATATGGAAAGCATAGACTTTGTCAGGGAACCAAAAATCCTGATTTTCATTCAAGCTCAGTGGAAAAGAGACTCATTAAAGCCTTTGCCTCAAATCCTCTCCATTGGCACAGCTTTTCCTGCAGGACACCAGATCCCTCTGCTCCTATTTTACACGTTCACTTCTGCGGGGAATTACTGAGAGTTTGGGGCCTCTGGATTTATGTTTGGTGATTGGTTCTATAGTTCTGCTTGGTTTTCTCATCCCTGTTTGTGTTGACATTCCCCAGTGTCCCTGAGAGCTCCTGGGTGCCCCCTTCTGCTTTAATACTCCATGAAAATGTTTAATTTATTTGGAATATCCCTTCTTCTTATAGTGCCACTAAGCAGGTGCTCTGTGACACTCTTTATTTTGATAATTACGTCACGTTTCCTCAACCCCAGACCGTGATTTGAACAATTTCAGACCTCTGTATCTCTCAACATGCTCCAAAGATTTTTTTCCCATACTCCCATGGCTTTCCCAGGCGTTTCTAAGAACCTCCAAACTCTGCAAAGAGCCTTTTTGATAAGGGATGATTGACACAGCTTTCCATGCAAGACCACGCTGCCGGGGTATTTAATGGCACAGCCACATTTCCCAGGGGATTCTCCACTGTGGTTCCTCATTTGTTCACATTTTTCACTTTGGCCCACGAGCAGAGCAGTGGCTGTCACTGTGCCATAAATGAGGATGACTGGGTTAAGTTGTTCCTTCATGAGTGAAGGGGGCTAATTTGGAATCAGTAAGATATGCAAATGACTCGTGCTGCGTTTATCAGCTTGCATTTTTGGTTGTTAACATATTGCCAAGTTGTTTCTCCCTGTGGAGCTTCCTGGGTACCTGGACAGGAATCCTGGACAGGAATCTCTGGGTTTAAGTAACAACAGAATCATGGAATGGGTTGGATTGGAAGGGATCTTAAAGTTCATCTTGTTCCACCCCTGCCATGGCAGGGACACCTTCCACTGTTCCAGGCTGCTCCAAGCCCCAGTGTCCAACTTGGCCTGGGACACTGCCAGGGATCCAGGGGCAGCCACAGCTGCTCTGGGCACCCTGGACCAGGGCCTGCCCACCACCACAGGGAAAGATTTTTTCCCAACATCCCTCCTAAACCTGTCATTTTTCAGTTTGAAGCCATTCCCTGGGTCCTGTCCTTGGGAATTGTCCCTCCAGCCCTTGGAAATTGTCTCTCTCCACGGTTCCTGCAGCTCCTTCAGGCCCTGCAAGGCCACCCTGAGCTCACCCCAAAGCTTCTCCTGTCCAGGCTGAACAATCCCAACTAAATTTAAGATGTCCATCACTGGAGACAGGCTAATTAGCCAGTTCTTAATTTGTTTCTTATGATACACTGATTTAAATTCTATTGTAAATAGTTGTGGGGTGTTTTGGTGAATGCCTTATGAAAGCCAAATGTATGCACTGGATTAGCAGTTCTGTTTTCAGCCATTAATATAAACAAACAAATCTAGCAAAGTTTGATTACCAAGGATCCAAACAAGTTGAATTTGTTGATGTAATAGCCTGGTAGTTGTTTCCTTTTCTCTCTTTTCTAATTATCAATTACCGCATACATGCATGCAGATACACAAGGATGTATAAAATAATATCTGTATGTACCTTCCTGGACTCCACCCTAGAGCACAAATAAAATAATTGCTGTTCAAACTCCCTCTTTTTAATGTGACAATGTATTTTTTCACCAGAGCTCAGCCAATTCCAGTGCATGTCCCTTCAGAGCACTTGGATTTTTGCCTCTGGCTCAGTAATGGATTTCCTTTAAATTCAGTATTTGCTGCGACTGCTCTTGATGTCCTTTAGAACTCTGCTCTCATTATTGGAAAAGCAAATGTCCAGATTAGGCATTTTTCCAGCATTTTTTGTGGTGAAGGGTGACAAAAAGAAAATCTTTGGCTTCATAGCCACGTCCTCACCTTCTTTAATTATCCCCATTAGCCTTTCACAAATCAGCACATCCACAAAACCTCCACAGGTTTCAAAATTTTGAGCATTAAGAACTTCCTTATGTTTTGATTTTACATAAGACTCTTAAACTCACAATCAGATTGTTGTGGGTTCTGCTTGCCTCAAACATAAATAAAATGTAGATGGCAGGAGAAGCACATATCCTGCATTTTTAGAGTATTTTTCCACAACAGACTTCAAATAAAAGGGAATTTTAGCCTCATTTTACAAATAGAGAGCTGAAGGGCATTGACAATGACTGTGCTGGGACAATGCAAAAGAACCAGTGAACAGAGCTCAGGTTTCTGATTCCCTGGTGCTTAAAAAAAATTGATGCAACTGCTTCAAAGACAGAGATTTGTGGAAGAAATGGACTTATTAATCTGCTCTCTTTAATTATTTCACTCTACACAATTATATAGACACATAAACATGTGATATAAGTAAACAATGTATAAGTGTGTTCAAAATAGAGCCTCATATTTACGAAAAGGGAGTTGAAGGAGAAAAAGAATGAGATACTTCAAGAGATAAAATGAGCAAGATCACAGCACATAAAAAGTGGTCATTGTTCATACCTGGCCTGGTTGCAATTCTTTGTGTTGCTTCTGGATAAACTGATGTGTTTGGAAAAATAAAAGTGGCACCTCCTGAAGAGAAAGAAGAGAACATAACACCTAAAGATTCATTTCCACAGTCCCTAAATCCACCAATATCTCCCCCTCCTGTAGAGTGAATGAATGAAGACTCTGAATAACTAATTTCTGCCTTTGGACTGTTATATATAAAAGTGCCTTCCAATAATCTATCTACCTAAACCCATTCAAATTACTGGATAGAAGTTTGTGCAAAATCTGTTTTAAGAACGAAACAGCCAAGCTCAGAAAATCCCTTCTGCCACAACCACCTCCACCTGGGAAGGTGGCTTTGTACCCTCTGAAATAAAACCTCTTTGCCCTCATGAATGCATTCCCAGAAAGGTTCGTATTTTCAACAGAGACTTTTGGGTCAGACCCTCAGATATCTCATCAATCCTCCCCAAAGTCAAAAAATTAGAAATGTTGAGCTTGATGTAGGAAATGGAATCTCCCTTTTCTCAGGCATTGAAATTGGACTTCTAACGACCTTCTCCAGGAAGATTAAAAAGGTCAATTACTGCTGATTTCAAGAACTTTTTTTCCAACTCTTTTGTGGTCCACTGGAAATTGAACAACTCACTTCCCATATGCTGATGATCAGCACGACATTATTCACACTCCCCCCTGACAGATAATCTCATTTTAGTGAAATGAATTTTAGAATATCATTGTCAGTGCACACATAGAGAAAAAGATAACACACAGAACTGCTGAACAACACTTGGATATCTCTAAATGGAAGCTGCTTGGCAAATTGGAATCTCTAAAGCCAGAGATGGAAAAGACCATCGAGTCCATCTATTTTTAAAAAGGACTTAAATCTTATTCCAAACCACATCAAAGTAAATGGAAAAATTTTTTGTTGCCTTTGGTGGGGTTTGCAGCAGGCCTAGAGCCCACAGCCAGGACCTTGTTTGCTACTATGACCAGTGGCAAACCTCTAATCTCAGGGAAAGATCTTCTAATCCAGTGAATTTTGCTATGAAACTCACTCAGAAGGAAAAACAAAATAAAATATGACAGAAGCATTTCAATCCAAGTTTTGTTTTCCTTTTCTTTTGCATTATCCTTTGTATTATCTTTTTCCTTTCTCATAGAGAATTGTTATTTCTGGTCACTGTAAGGAACTAACACCCTCAGGCATGATCATGCAATATTCCAAACATCTTTTGTAGGGATATAAACCACATTATTTGTACAACTCCATGCCATCCTCTGTTGCACAACTGTTAGAGTGAGTTAAAATAGATTCTGGATTATTTTCATAAATATTTTAAGCTGCATCCTGAAAGACAGATGAGGCATGTGTCATTCTCCTGCCTACACTCGACACTTTCCTGGGCCAAATTAACAGAAGGGTGAATATCAACAAAATTCATTTTAAATTCAGATCAGACTTAGTGGCGATTACAACATCAGACTTAGTGGAATTCCCAGCTCAAGTCCCACAGCAGCTAGAAAATGAGATGAGGTCACTGCCAAAGGAGAAATTTTATTGATTTCCACAGAATTTAATTCATGGGAGGGGAGCCACACCCATTCCCCAGAGCCCAAAGCACTTTTGGGCTCCAAGAAGCTTCTAGGGATCCATGGAATAGATCTGACAGCAGAATGGACAGAAGGACCAAAAAAATCCTCAGATAAAAGGCCCCAAACCTGCAGTTTTCTGCTGTGTCAGGGACCCCACTCTCTTGAAGGACAGAAATTTTTGCACCAGTTTTGAACCACCTGGCCCTGCGTGGTCTCACCTTTTCTCTGTGTGTCTGTGCAGAGAACACACAGACAGCAGGGAGGGGATTCTCTTGCCTCCCTCCTGATTTACCACTTCCATTTTTTTTTTAGCAAGCAGCCCATGGAAAGGAATCCTGTGCTTTTAGAAGATGACCTACAGCAGTGGGAGCAGTGCCAGCATTACCTGTGTTTCTAGCATGCATTAACCGTGGAGAGTTTTGTAAGGCCTTATCAACATCATCTGAAGTCAAATGTGGAAGAGGAGCTACAAAACAAAACAAAAAGCAACACCAAAATGTAAAAAAAATCGTGAATTATCTTTTTAAACCATATTTTCCCCTGACAGGATTGCCTGAATGTGAATCTATCAACAGCCTGCAGTTTGGAGGGAGGTGTGTGGGCTACAGGGTAAAGTAGGGCATTCATTTATCCAGTATCATAATTTATTGTTATGAATGCACAAAATTTCTGGCTGGTTATTGACAGTGTGCGTGTGGAGGAGACTGCACCGCACTGGTGTTGCAATGCTTGGTGGTCTTTTCTTTAAAAACCATGTTCATTTTAACTTCTTTAAACGGAGGCAAATTTTCCTCAAGCTTAGGTGAAAGCCCTCAATCCAGGTAATCCCTAGTCCCTTTTTTTCCCACTGAAATTCTAGCCATGCACTACAGTTAATTTGTAAATTAATTAGTGTTCATTTTTTATCATGAATTCACAGAATTTTTTTTTATTCAATTCAGCTGAACCTTCCCGATCCTACCCAGAGTACAGCAAACTGCTGCCAGTCCTTAGAATCATGCCTGGAATTCACTTTATGAATCAATGTTTGCACTCTCGATTAATTAAAATGTAAAGAAATGAGTGTGTGACCAGAAAAAACATTAGCACTGAACCCCACGTGATTTTTCTTCCTGCTGAATATGCTGAGCTTCAACTCAATTTTTCTCTGAGATGGATACATAGAAAGAGCCCCTAATTCTTCTCTTTGATAAACATGAGTGAAATTAATGGGAATCTTTCCACCAAACTCAACAGGATTTGGGTTAGGCTCCCTGTTACGTTCTTAGGAACAGCAACACTTGCAACAGACATTTGAAAACCCAATTATCCGCAGCGGTAAACCTCGGGCTGACTGCAGGCACGACGGAGGACTGGCTTACTCTCTCTGAGGTAGTGTAGGTGTGACAGGAGGATGTCTGCATTGTAGCTGGGGGTGAGCCTCTGGAAGTCATCCTTGGTCATTTTGCAGAGCTCCTTGCCGTCGATGTTCTGGAAGAGCAGGATGTCCACGTCCGGCAGCCCGTACTCCTTCACCGCCCACTCCAGCCACTGGCGCACGTGGTCGGTGCTCCATAGGGTGGGGTCTGAGGGGACACACAGCAGAAAATCAGGCAGGGAAGGGGGATTTATCTTTTATCTTCCTTTTCTGCCAGAGTTGGGATTAAATGCACAAGATGGTATTTTGTGTTCGGGCTCAGATGTTTATTAATTCTTATCTCTATTACAGTCTCACAAGCTGTGAGTTCTCTAGCTAAGAAACTAAAAAATGGAGCCCTATCTCTCTTTCTACAAGGCCTTTTAAGGATAAACTGTCCAATTATAAAATGACACCTGAATTATTTTTACTTTTAACCCAATAACCAACCACCTGTGGCCCGCAATGCGGATTTTTTCTATCCAATTACAAAATACCACCCAGAGCCATGAAGAAGGTGGTGAAAAAGAAGGACTGGCCTATGCCCTAAAACTCCCATCTTGCTTTATGTATATTACTGTATTCTAAACCCTTATATTCCAA
Source organism: Acrocephalus scirpaceus scirpaceus (assembly GCA_910950805.1). Classification (NCBI taxonomy): domain Eukaryota; kingdom Metazoa; phylum Chordata; class Aves; order Passeriformes; family Sylviidae; genus Acrocephalus; species Acrocephalus scirpaceus. The sequence continues at coordinate 114,911,356 of OU383774.1, read as the reverse complement.
GTTTTCCAAGTGTGTGATATCACACACTTCTGTTCAAATTCCACACCCACAACCCCAGTGCTGTCACTCAATTTTGGGAGACTTCTCCACGGCCTCAGGTCAATGCAGTGTTTGCTTGGGGGTCAGTGCCTGTCAGCACAGAAATCTGAAATTCTCAGTGCCTAGGGTTCAGACAGGGAATTGCTGATGCACTGCACTGAGGCGTGGCTCCATGCAGCTAGAGTTATTTGCCTCACAAAGCTGTATCAAGCTCTGAGGGATGCCCACAGCCTCAGAAAATGGGTTATAAAAATTAGTGAGACAGCGTGATTGGAGGTGTTTGGAAAAAGCAAAAAAGTTTTAATCAAAGTGAAAATAACAAACTATACAAAACAAAAGAGTGAAAGCCGTGCATGGTTGCACCGAGGTCCCTTGCACCTGCTGAGACCCCCCAAAAATGCACCGAGAATATGATCAAGTAAGGGTTTTTGCCTTGCTGCCCAGTAGAAAATAGCTACAGGTCTTGAGTTACATTTCAAGGATCCAACAGGTGCCTTTGTGCTGGCACCAGGCCAGTGATGGTGAGAAGAGCACTGAAGTTTCTGGTTCTTTTTCCTTGTAAATTCAGGGATGAAACTTAAACTCTTTCCTAATATGGAAACACCTGTTAAGGTGTGGGGTGCACTGCAACACTAGACCAGTGTAAAATAATCCCCTCTTTACTGACTGCTGGAGGAGTAAATTTGGTGTGCTGAGTGGAGAGCTGTGAGCTCTGAGTGTTAACAGCAAACACTTCTCCCTCAGCTCTTCTGCCTCATTGTTTTTAGGCCATTTTAGCCACATATTAACAGAGCTTCTGACCCACCAACAGCACTGCAAGATGCAGCTGAACAATTTTCAAAACTCTCTGTTCAATCCTCATCTTTATTCAAGAGAAATTTCCACTCGTGTCTGAAAGAATCTTTCTTGGGTGCAGGCTAAAAAAGCACTCAGAGATTCAGGCAGTTACTTCACGAACTGGAGTGGGTCTCTAGTTAATAATATTAGAATATTAAAATATTCTGCATTTTTTTTCCCAGACTGCTGTGTTGTACATTGCTATACCTGTGTGGGTTTGTACTCAATACCTGAAGTATTGGCAAAACCATCTGGGGAAAAAGAGTCCCAAACATCAAGATTTCTAGCAAAATGTTTTTAAATGAATCCTTAATTTTAACTTAAGCTTTTTTTTTCCCCCTCTGAAGTCCTCATTTTCCGTTTCTCTTCCATTCTACTCTTCCTTGTTCTTGAGTAAGGAACCAACAACACAAAGGTCCCTCAGCTCATACTATGAGGAATTTATACTTTTTTTGCAGAGAAAATATTAAAGTCGAGGGGAAAAAATTCTTCAAGGCTTTCTTCCTTATCATCTTAATGACTCTGTGATTTTGTGATATCCTCAAGGCTGAGAATGGAGCACGTGGAGGTCAACTGGCTGTTGTCCATCCCATGAAAATTGGGGACATGAATGGCAGCCTAAGTAGCTTTTCTATGGCTGAACTTCAGTGCCATTCCCTCTGTTTTCATGGTTGCTCAAGCTGGTCTGAAAGAGGTGGAGACCTCCTGAATTCCACCAAAAACCACTTAAAATAATGCCTCCATCTGGAATGAAATAAGCAGGAATCTAGAGGGATGCAAGCCTGGTGGTAAATCTTGGGTCTGGATAACACTGCCCACACCTAGAGCAGAGAACACTGAAAACTTCAGTTTTCTCTGAAGTAAACAACCAAACACCAAGAAATTTACCAAAATATTTTCATTATGTCTGTAATTTTTAAACGGCCCTTAATTATGATAAACAGAAAGTCACCACAGCTGGAAATTCTAACTTTACCACATGACCTGCACACTGCCTATGCAATAATCAAAACCAACTGATTTTTGCTCATTAATTTCTTCAAGTGACCTCAAAACAGCAAGGCTGTGACTGTGACCATCTTGCTCCCCAACAGTCATTCAAACTCACCTCAAATACACCTCCAGGAATACACTAAATAAAAAATCCCTTGCTGAGCTAGCCACGCTAAGGATTACTAAAAGACTTAAAAAAAAAAAAAGTGCCAAACATCAGGAAGAGAAATGTTTTAGGAGAACACTCAAAAGCTGTGTATTTCAGTGTTGGCAGGACACTCATTATTCAGAGCATCACTCTCTCCTGTCTCCAGAACAGAAATGACAATAACATTGCAGAGGACACTGCAACAGATTTGTCCACACCTTTCTTGACAAATAACTGAAATAATCACAGCTTGCAAAACTGGCCACAGTCAGTACTCTTGCATGTCTAAGCAACTGAAAAACTGTAAGAATATTAAGCAACCTGGCAGAGGCAGAAAAATTTCAGGCAAGCACCTCTCTGCTGGAGAGGAACCAGCAGCAAAACATTCCCTCCTGGCTGCTGGTGTTGAGTTTACCCTGTGCAGATCCTGTGGTTTTAGGAACACCCACAGATGCCGTGATGCTGTGACTTGGAAATAGGCACGTTAATTATTCTGCAAAGGATTCCAGGTTTGTTTGGAGGACAAGGCAGCCAGAAGTGACGAGAAGGCAGCAGCCTCCTTGTCCCATCAACTGTTGAATCCCACAGCCAAGCCTACCAAGGCTGACCAAGAATTTCTCAATTGTGCTCTTACATTGCAGTGGGGGCTGTCAGTTTGCTTATTAAAATGTTTCGTGCTGCCCAGACTCAGGGGATAACCCACATAAAGGCCTTTCATGCCCTGTTTGATCCCACAGAAGCTACTTTTTGGTATTTTCAAAGATAATCTGTGCTACAATGATCCTTTCTCTCTCTCTCTCCCCCACATACCCTGCGCCTAGCTTGTCCAAGGGATAAGAATGGAGGTGCTTCTTCCTTTTGCCCATTTCAGGGTGAAATCCTCCAAAAGGAGCTACAGGAATCAGATAAGATCTGAGTGCCTGTTATCAGCCCGTTTTGCTGCTGAAATGGGAAGAACAGATTGAGGAGGTGTCCTCACTGTGATCCTCCTCAGCTCATTCTCTCAATAACCCCTAAAATTACCGCTCTTTTCCTCCTGATCACCCACATCACTACTTTCCTCCAAACCCTCTTAAGCAATCTTAGTGGGCCCAAGGGAAATGCAGTTTATTCAGCTTGCAGTTATGGTGTAGAGGGTCTAACCTGCTGGCACAATGACTCTTCGTTCGTTGGTCGTCATGTTTGGGGGCGGAACGTGCTTCTCCTCCATGTAGCTCCCATAGTTCATCCCGACACTGTCTGAGCTGCTGACCATCTTCCCTCCTTTTGCCACGCTGCAGTCATCTGGAGAATTCCTAGGCGGACAAGAAAAGGTGTGTTTCCATTATTATTTCAGTCCTTACTAATATCACCTGCAGAGAATCACCTGGAAGGGAATGAAATGGAAAACTGGGAGTCAAGCACCTGGAAAACGCAGTACCCCCCACCCAGTGACTCTGCAGATTCCTTCAGTTGTCTAAAAACACCAGCCAGGTTCGATGGACCACATATTTATTTCTATTTTCAAAGAATCAGGCCCTCATATCTCTCCAGAAATTATAAATATTAATAATTTAATTCCAGACATGGAATGGAGGCTTGATCATGAGCTTGTTCAGCCTGGCGGCTGCAAGGAGCTGCATTTCCCTCTCCAAACATCTCACAGACAACTGAGGAACACAGAAATGCACTTATTGCACATTTTCTGGGGGAAAACTATTCTTAGTTGCCGTTGTCCAAGCAGCCCAAGGCTTGGAGAGCTGCCCACCTCCACTGCCATCGTTGTTCCACACTTCATGTCATGCGATGTATTCACATTTCTGTGTAAGGCTCACAAAAAAAAAGGGAATATTTGCCAAAGCCATGATTCAAAATACCACACGCATGACTGGAAAAACCTTTCAGCTCCTGCCTAGCTCAGTCTCCATGGTACTGCAGTCAAGACAGGGAAATCTGCAGAGGATCTGCAACCAGACACCTCTTTAATTTTGGCTTTGCTTTCTGAATGGAGTCTTTAGGTTTACCATCCCACAGGGGGTTCCCTAATGGCATTTTAATTGCATCACAGTTTTCCTTCTGGCAGACACAGACATATTTGTCCCTTAATTTAATGTCTACAACGTGTTTCATCAGAGGGAGAAAAATTGTTACAAAAATCAAAATAAAGAACTCAGCCATGGGGAATACCTTTAAATGTAAAGAGGTTGTTTGGCAAGGGAAGAAGGGTGTTAGCTGGGGTTTGGTTTCTTCAGCAATACCTCATTATTAAAAAGCTTTTCTTTAGTCCTGCCATTTAACTCCTGAAGTTGTGCTGTGGTCTCACTAAACAAGAGGCAAGCCAAAGATTCATAGAATCATGGAATCACAGAATGAGTTGGGTGGGAAGAGAATTTAGAGAACACTCAGCTCCATCCCCTGCCATGCCAGGGACACCTTCCACTGTCCCAGGCTGCTCCAAGCCCCAGTGTCCAACTTGGCCTTGGGCACTGTCAGGGACACAGGGGCAGCCACAGCTGCTCTGGAAATTCTATTCCAGGGCCTGCCCACCCTGCCAGGGAAAAATTCCTGCCCAAGATCCATCTAACTCTGCCCTCCTTCAGTTTAAGGCCTTTCTCCCTTGTCCTGTCACTCCAGGTCCTTGTCCAAAGTCCCTCTCCAGCTCTCTTGGAGCCCCTTTTAAGCCCTGTGATTCAGTTGTGTTGACTCCTCAGCACTACCATGGTTCAGGAACTAATCCAGTTATAATTCTCACATAAATGTTTTATAAAAGGAACCAGCACTCAGAAAGCTGAAAAATTAGTGTACATCTAAATACTAAAAGAAAATATAAAATATAGCATTATTTTTTCTACGCAGTGTTTCTACTAATTTTATCCTTCTGTGGTAAGGTAGATATTAAAGAAAAAAAAACAACTGCTGCTGACTTTCAGTTTAAAAATAAAATATATCACAGAGATCATTCAATGGTTGACAACATCATCTTTAGGAGAAGGAAGAGGGCCTTGAATGCTGCCTGGAAAACGTTGGCTTCACACACTTTTTCCAGGATGCCTCTAAACACATCCCATATGAAATGTGCCCTGTGTAAAAACCCTGCAACTGCTCTGTCAGGCTCAGGACTGAAGAACAACCACGAGGGAAAACACAGTCAGCACCTGCCACTGTGTGGTGGTGAATTCAGCCCTTCGTCTCACAACCAGAGCATTTGGGCAATATTTTCTCAGGTTTAGTTTTGCTCTCCTACCACACACCAGTAAACACAACCCTGGGATGCAGCCTATTTCTGTCCAAACAGAGCAGAGCAAAACAAAGGTGCTTTTTGTTTCAGACATAAACGCTGAAGGAGAGGTTTTGTGATGATTCCTTGTGAGTGAAATGTGGGCTTTTTCTGCTTCCCTTTCACAAATACAAATGGCAAAAACACAGGAGTGAGTCTGCACTTTAAATTATGGATATTTGGAAACATCCTCCACCACCTGCCCTTATACCTGTGCAGATGTCGACCCTGACTCCCAAAAACCAATTCTGTTAAAAAGAACTATTTGACTCATTCACTGAATTTTTAGGAAACAGAGAGCTAGCAACATCCTTTAGTTTAACTGGCACAGTTATTTAATTTTGGGTTTTTTTCTGGAGAAAGAAACTTGGGATAAAGGGACTCCAAAATGAAATATCCCATCAGTAGCAGCCTACAGCACTTCTACAGGCAATGGTGCATTAAAAACAGTCTTGTAAACACTGAGCAGTAAATGATGTGAAAGACCCAGTAGCACAGAGCTTTTGGCAATCTGACAGGGCTTCTGAGATGCTTTTCTGATCTGAATATAAACAGACAGGGGTGGGGAAGAAGATCATAAATAAGTCATAACTTTTCATTAAAATCCAGAAGCAGATGGTCAAGAGTTTTGTCCCTTTAGCTCAGTGGGTGGACAAGCAAATCCCCCATCCATCAAATCTCCTAAGACCACGCTTAATTTCAGGCATGGAATCAGCTCCATGGGATTTAACAGTACTACTCTGGTACTTCAAATTGAGTGTGTGCCCTAAACCACTGAGCCAGGGCTTAACTCAACTGCCTGGAACAAACTTCTACAGTACAGAAAGCAAAACTGAAAATGCAGGCAGACGCTAGAAAATGGTGTTTCTAGTGCCCAGAACAACAAGAGAGTGATTGTCCACAAAGGGGTTTTTTTAGGACTTTCTGTGAGTCTGCTTTATTTCTGAACCACCAGGGGAGTGGGGTGGAAAAGCAGCTTTTGGAAAGTGTGCCCAGAGTGAAGGGTGCAGCTCTGCAGTGATTCATCCCCAGCTCCAGGTCTGAAATGAAAACTGAGATGTTTTTCTTCACAGCTGCCTGTTATTTTTGCCCTTTGTAAATACATCGTGTTACACCTCGAATTTACAAAAACAAAACCATAAACAATTAAAAAGAGGTAAGACTACACACAGTCATGGTACCCAAGAACACTTCGTCCAGTCTTGAGCCGATAAATGTCTGCTGAGAAAGTATTTTCTCCCTGGACCTGAAAGCATCACCTTTATGCAGGGTTACTTAAAATGGAGCTGATTTGATAAGTGACATTTATCACCCACTCCTACTGAAGCTGGTTGGAGTTTTGCCAGCCATTGACTCTGATGAAAGCAGACGTAAGTTCATAAATAACTGCATGAAACACATTTTTTCCTTTTCACTATGTTACTATTTTCCCCAGGTGACATAAAACACCTGTGTTGTGCCCAAGTGCAAGGTGTCAGAGAAATTTGGATCGGGAATCAGCAAAACCCTACATGTGTCATTCCTGTAATATAAAATCTTCTTTTCAATATTTCTGAGTTTCAGAGGGAGATAAATGAGAAAAAAACGTGTTCTCCAAAAATCTATGTGTCTTCACAAGTTTATTTAATAAGCACAGCTTGGATTACAGAGCTGGTACAAGGTCAGCTCATACTGAGGGCGTTGCAAAGCTTGCTCAGCCTCATCCTCATTCACTGCAGCCACTCAAGTTGTCATGAATTTGGTCAGTGCTTCCTCCCTGAGGAGTTTGTCACTGAAAAAGTGACCCATGAATAAAAACCCTGAAACTTCCTCGAAATTCATTACTTTGAAGTACAGTGGGGACAGCCAGATGCTCTCAGGTGAGAAGGAGCCTGTGCTGAGACTCTGAAAAGCACTTCCAGGGGTGATTTTGGAGGTCTCAGTACTTGTCAGAAATCAGAGAATCACAGAATGGGTTGGGTTGGAAGGGAACTTGAAGTTCATCTTGTTCCACCCCTGCCATGGGCAGGGACACCTCCCACTGTCCCAGGCTGCTCCAAGCCCCAATGTCCAACCTGGCCTGGGACACTGCCAGGGATCCAGGGGCAGCCACAGCAAATCTGGGAATTCCAGCCCAGCCCCTCCCCACCCTCCCAGGGAAGGATTTTTCCTAAACTACCTACATCTGTAATCTTTCAGTTTGAAGCTATTCCCTGAGTCCTGTCCCTGCAGCTCTTGGGAATTGTCTCTCTCCAGGTTTCCTGCAGCTCCTTCAGGCCCTGCAAGGCCACCCTGAGCTCAGCCCAAAGCTTCTCCTGGCCAGGCTGAACAATCCCAGCTGTGCCAGCCTTTCCTCCCAGCAGAGCTGCTCCAGCCCTCTGCTCATCCTGGGGTCTCCTCTGGACTCCTTTCCAAGACTTTTTGTGAGAGCAAAATTTCCCACAGAGAGCTCCAGCACAACGGAGTCATGAAATGCCAGAAAACTCACACTGGTTGAAATATACCTGGGGTGCTCCAAAAGGCTCTTGACCAACTCAGCTCAATGAATTGGGCTGGGGAGCTGTACACAAAGACGTAAATAAATTGGTTGGTAACTGGAAAAGAGATGGCCAGGGTAGGAATGAGCTGCCAGCTCTGTGGAAGGCAGAAGTCCCTCAGAAACACACCACTGGCTAAAGCTGCTTAAACTGGGGCTGAAGCCACAGCTAACCCTTGCTAAAAGGTGTGAAAAGCAGTCCTAAGAAGACAAAAAAAAAAAAAAAAAAAGAAAAGGAAAACTGCAGTCATCCCTGGGCTCCTCAGTCATGGCACTGCTCTGTAGGGCTTTGCGTGGCCCAGCAGCCTCTGCAGGCCATGGAGAGGCTGGAATGGGGCACCCCCTGCAAACAGAGCACCCAGAGCTGGGGCAAACACCTCTGTGTGGGGTGTCCTGGGCTCAGTGGGTGCTCAGGGTTACGTGGGGCTGGCCCAGGGTCACTCAGAGATGTCACCTGGAGGCACCTCAGGCTCCCTGTTCCTGTGGCAGCACACACAGAGCTGTTTTCTTTCCCTAAACACCACACAAGGCGCTTTTTTACTGATCCATACATGTATCAGCCATTCAGCTCCGATCAAACAATAACTTTGGCTGATTCAACCTTCTCATTTTCTTCTTTATTTTCTTCCCCTTAGCTTTCCCCAGCTATCCTGCACCCCACAGCTGCTTCGAGCCTCAAGGCCATGGTGGCAAACACAGGCAATCAGCGTCTGGCTCACTAGAGGCCAGTCAAGCTATAAATATTCCCAGCCTGGCTCTTTGTGCTCCCAGTGTGGGGAAACAGCTGGTTTAAGTTTGACTGCACGTTGTCATTTCTCCATTAGTGCAAACACTTCAATATTTCTTACGTGTCAGGTTGGAGTGAAGAAAGGGAAAGCAGGGAAGGGGGTCACGAAAAGCCAAAGCTAAGAAATGATGTTCTGTATATACATAATTTACAATTAGATTGCTGCCTGGGACAAGGCTGAGGTTTGACATGGTGATAGCTAGGCCAAAGCCACAACGACTTCCCAGTTGGCCTATAACTTTCAGGACCTATTTTCTCTTGTTTTTCTTTTATTATTTTTATAGAAATTCCATTATGATGGTAATGGATTACATTTCTCAAATTGTATTTCATTTCAAGAGCTTGTAAGGCTGTTGTATTTGTGGTTTGGTAAAATATGAAATACCAGGAGATGGGGCCCTTCCCAAGCCACACGTGCCTTCTTTTGTGGGCAGGGATCATATAGAAAGTTAGGGAAATAGAGCATGCCAGGCATAAACAGAAGTGACATCTTGTATGGAAACCATAATCCCCCATGTCTGTGGAATGTCTGCTGATTTTCATGATTAGCACTAAGGGGCTGTGAGGGTGCAAAATGCTAAAGCCCACGATTAGCCATTTTTCCTGACCTTCTGTTTTGTCTTAAAAAGCTATTCCTAAACCTTAAATACTGAACGCCCCTCAGTGGTGCTGCCCTGATCAAAATGAAACACCCCAATGTTTCATTCTAATGAGTTTTCTCCTCTGCCCTAATGACAGGGCAGAGGACAAAACTCACCACCAACTCTAAGTGCTCTGGACACAGTAAACCCTGTACAGGAAATAAAGAAGCCATGATGGCATTAATCCTGAATAATGACAGCGATCACAACTTTTGTGGGGTCCTGTGTCATTATTTGAAGATTTTTTTTATATTTCACTGCCCATCTGAAAGCCTTCAGGTTGCTGGGAATTCAGTGGTCAATCCCAAATGTAGCCATGATAATTATGAATGAGCCCATTATCCCAGACTGGAAAGCTTCTTATTTAGCACCTGCCAGCCCAGCACCCCCGCAAAAAAGCTTCCAAAAAACCAGAATAGTTGTAGTATTAGTGAGCTGAGTTTGTTTTTCTCCTTGGCAACATGTTTGCCTCAAAACAGTGCCAAACCATGCCCCCACACACATGCAAGTGCTCGTGTTAAGCTGGTGGATTTTCAGAGCAAAGAGGAGCTTCTTGAAGCAGCCACACATCCTGACTTTGCCATTTTTCCAGCTTGGTAGGCAGCCACTCCAACAACCACCCAGTCACTGGGAAAAAGGATCATCAGTCTGAGATGATCAATGTCTTCTTACCCAAAATTAATAATATTTTACACAGGCAGCTCCAATAAGGAAAATTATCCTTTTAGGATGAGGCTCCCAGCTCAGGGCTGCAGTAGCTGCTGACTCTGCTGGTGCTGCCATTTCTCTGATTTTAGTACTAAGGGTTAGATATGGTTAAGGGACAAAGAGTTTTTATTTTGATATTTAACGAGGATTTTTATGGTGTAATCATTGGTTAAGGTGGAATATGTTGACATGTATTATATTGTAGATTGAATATACAATTTTATAGATTTTGTAAAATTGCATATTTAACAAAGATCTTTTAATGAAAAGCTTGAATACTGTGACTTTTTTATTTTAAAGTATATATTTTTTAAATTTATATATTTTTAGACTTAATTTTAGTTTATAGGATGTGTTTTATAGGGGGCTTTGCTTTTTAAGACAGTGTAAGTTTTTTTGGTTTTTAATTTGTTTGAGGTGAGGTTTTTAGGATGTTTGGGTTTTTGGCTTGGTAGAATATTAGGATTATGTTAAGGTATTAGGTGTAAAGAATTACAAGTATGTACATTAAGGGTATTGAGAATATATAAAAGGTAATTAAAAAGAAAAGGTAAAAAAAAAATCCTCACGACATCACTGGAGACAGAATCCCGTGGCCTGCTGGGGGCTTTGGGCTGGGCTTGTTGTTTAGTCTGAGCTGAGGTTTCTCAGGAATCCCAGGCTGGATGCCAGTGGTGTGCCACCAGCTGTGGAAGGGATGCGCCCCCACCGCAGGGCCGTGCTCCTGGGCTGGAAAAAGCCATGCCTTGGGAAAACAAGTGAGGTCAGGATGGTGGAGGCACATCAGCCCTGTCCCTCCTCATGCTGGATGCTCACCAGGTGGGGGACAAGAGGATGGGGCCAGAATTTTCAGTGACAGGATGAGGAGCGATGGCCGTAAACCGAACCACAAGAAATTCCAACGGGGAAGAATTCCTTTGCTTTGTGGAACAGGGAGAATAAGGAGTTTCCCTCTCTGGAGACATTCCAAACCCACCAGGATGCATTCCTGTGTCACCTTCTCCAGGTGACCCTGCCTTGGCAAAAGGGGTGATCTCCAGAGGTGCCTCCCAACCCCAATAATTCCACAATTCAATGATTCTGTGATTCTGTGGAGCTGTTTAAATGCTCTAATTACATCCATCAGTATCACACCGTGATGCAGAGGTGCCTCCTACAGCTTAAAGCCTGCCAGCCTGGATCCTGGGAGCTCCACATGGATGAATTCCCCCTCCCCAGTGCCCGGGCACAGCAGCTGTCACACATCTTGATGGTACAAGGTACCTCAAGGGCTCCCCATTCCAATTTGCTGGCTTGTACAGCACAAAGGATCTACTCCTTAGGAGACTTCACATCAAGGGAAAAATGAAAAGAAAACACCAGCAAAGAAACTCAAGTTCACCCTGGACTCTGAAAAGTTCTCCAGTGTGTCGGACGTTTTGAACCCAGAGAGCACAGAGGCTCTTTGATGAAAATTCAGGCAGTTGCATGCAAAGAAAAATGGTATTTCCCAAAAGAGCCAGCGCAAAAGATGTATTAAGTGATAATTTCATTCTCAAATGGTTTTCAAGCAACAACTGGTAGCACTTAAATCAACATTTTGCACATGATTAAATCCTAAGGACAACTAATTATTTCTGGCATTTCTTTAAAACTTCTCTATCAGCCAAGCTGATGTTGGAAAGCTTCTGCGGTGCTTTCACTGCAGTTAACTTTCAAAATACTTCTTCAATGAAATCACCACGCTGCTCACGGCAAGAGAAATTTATCTGTGGCCTGAATAAGACTCTGTGTTCCACTTCAGCCTGCCTGAAAAAGATGGATTGCCTACAGTAAATGTCATTATTCCAAGCTACCTTTGTGTAGTCCCACCCATGGGCACAGCAGAGCCCCATGGGTGAGTGTATTCCAGGATCACTGTGAAATCCATGGATTTAAATGTTGTTTAAGCAGTACCCAGAGCCTCATGAGAGCATTTCCACAGAGTGAATGTCTCCCTAAATGCATGACATCAATTGCACTCATTGTGGTAGAATTGCTCATGCCTAATTTGATAAAATGCATAAAGAACAATAAACGGCAAAGTAACAGCGTGGCATATGAAACCTCCAGATTTATACTTCAGGGGGAATCTTTTGGCCTGACCCAGGAGCAATAAATAGCAGGAAACAGGATTGTTACATTCAGGTGAAAGATTGACTGTAGGGTAGCACAAAAGGTCTCATTAGATTTATGTACCTGGAAGGAACAGAATTAATGTACTTAAAGAAACTCAATTTAATACCACCTGAATTATATATGCAACAACAGCCAGGTAAATGACAGCTTTAATTTAAACTTTTCTTGCCTTATTTAATTTAAGGTAAACCCCCAGGATGTATTTTGTGGTGCTGGGCTGCAGGGTCTATCTTGAAAAATACTTTTATTGTTGAAGAAAAGTGGGTAGCTAATCCCTGTGCAGCACACTGAAAATAACCCTTTAATTTCATTCTAATGGCATCTCCTTGGTATTCACAGGAATGCCAGCTCTGAGACCCTTATGTTTTGAAATTTAATGTAGGGCAATTGCAGCCAAAGGATATCTGGGGAAAGTCCTAGCAGAGGGGGCACATTCCATCTTTGAGTGGGTGCTTAATTGGGGGTGTCTAAGAGGTTCAATATGCCCCTAAAATTTTATACCCTCCTCCAAAGAACAGAATATATGGCCAGGAAGCACTAACACGGTGAGAAGGCAGAGCTGGACAGCACAAAACTGCAATGTTCTCTTCTCCCTGGCCACCACTTTGTGGGATCTCATTCCCTGTTTTGCATCCCCAATTATTCAGATCCAGGTGCCCACGTGGGGGGACAATTACAGAGGATCCTGGAGATCCTTGGGGAAGCACTTGCATGGCTCTGCAATGTGGGCTCGTATTTTAGACTCCTCTGGGACAACTCAGATTTTAAAATGGGTCTAAACAGAGAAGGCACAGTTTTACTAAAAATTAAACGCAGCTCCAAGTGCTCCAGGTACTGCTTGTGGTAATATTTAACATACAAAGCATTTTAAGAACTGAGGAAATATTATCGTTTAATAATATCCTTGAAGGAAATAAGTTTATGCAGAAGAGGAGAGTGGGGAAGGCTTCTGCAGAACAAAAAAAAAAATGCAAAGGAACTTACAGAAAGGCAGGGTAGCACAATCTGATACATATTTTGTTTTCTGTAAAACTGGCAGGAACGCCACATTTCAATTCCCAGAGTGTAATAACACGCCATATTACGTACACACATGTATGTGAGATTTAGAAATGCCACAACATATTTATTTTTGTTGATTGGCAGCATTAGTTCTCCATTAAAAGTGCAGTATTAAGATCTATTCCTTCAGGCATGAGTTAGGCCCTATAAAATAAAATTTGTCTGATGAAATAAACAGTGTTTTTAATGACAATAATTTTTTAAAATTATTTTTGTGTATAGTATGAGCATGCTATATTTTTTGTACTTCTGCTGATCTTTTTTTTTTGTTGTTGCTTGTAAATGATTTTTAAATGTTTTTTCAGTAAGTCATGCCTTAGGAACTGTAGCAAAATATGAATTTTCCTTGTTGTCTCCACTTTGGAATTCTGCAGTGATCCTTCAACAGGGAAGGCTGTAAAAATATTCAAGATTAATAAACGAACACCTTCCACTGTCCCAGGCTGCTCCAAGCCCCAATGTCCAACCTGGCCTTGGGCACTGCCAGGGATCCAGGGGCAGCCACAGCTGCTCTGGGAATTCTATTCCAGGGCCTGCCCACCCTGCCAGGGAACAATTCCTGATTCCCAAGATCCCCCTCTGGCACTGGGAAGCCATTCCCTGTGTCCTGGCCCTCCAGTTCCTGATGAAGAGTCCCTCTCCACATGCACAAGAATTTTATGAGGATAGTGCAGACACCTCTGAAGGAAATGCAGACACCTCTATCCACCAAGGGGAATTTCAGCAGCTGAAACCACAGCCACCTCCTGCTATTAACTGTGCAGGGAGCCAAGCATCATCCTGAGCATGTCAGTGCATGCACATGCCAGTAGAAAATAGCAAAAAAGAAAGAGAAAATACAGAATCATGGAATATCCTGAGTAGGAAGGGACCCACAGGGTCATCGAGTTCAGCTCCTGTCCCTGCCCAGATCCCCCAACAATCCCAGCCTGGGCATCCCTGGCAGTGCTGCCCAAACCCTCCTGGAGATGTGGCAGCCTTGGGGCCGTGCTCATTCCCTGGGGAGCCTGGGCAGTGCCCAGCACCCTCTGTGGAAAGAACCTTTCCCTGATCTCCAGCCTAAACCTCTCAGCAACAATTAACTTTGATTATCTATCTAATGCACTTTATGGAATTTACACTGAGGGAAACTGTGATCAGCTGTCTTACAGAAAGGCCAGCACAAATACTTCAGAGGCAATTTTAGGAAGAAGGTAACACTGATTTTGAATCAATACACCGTTTGTGATTATACCTGTGCATTTGCTTAGCACAAAAAAAAATTTAAACGACACTGAAGTAAGTGAAAAACACACTGAAATAATTTAAAAGACTCCTGAACTTCTGAATAAGCAGCCTTACAAGAAGACTTCCTCTTTTTCTTTGTAACTTCAGCTCACCGTTTATTTCTACGTATCTCAAATCTTTGACTACTCACTGGAAATTCTGATTTGACTTCAGCACCATTTCCATCCTCACCACAGAACAGAGGAGGTGTGATAAGCTGGCAGACCACTCTGCCCTGCTTGTGGTGCTCATCACATCAGCACAGCAAGTGTGAACAGCAACCACAGAGCCCGGGGCTGAGGTTTTCCTGAACAACTGATCCTGGAAGATGAGATTCAAACACAGGTGTTTGTGACAGAGAGATGTGAAGCACTGGCTCCACTGGTACATCACCAACAATTGTCAGCAACTGACTCTTCTGGACCTTTGCCCTTCCAGCAACACCAAAGGAAAACTGTTTTGACAGTCAGGCATTTTAAACAGGAAAGCACTTGTTTGGATAGTTTCCTCAAAAAAAAAAAAATCATCTTCATTGTATTTTTTCAGATGTCCCACAGGGTGCTCCTAAGCTTCGGAAAGCCACCAGGCAATATCCAAAAATCCACTGCAATTCACCTTTGCAGCTGAATTGATACAAGTCTCCTTTATGGTGACATTCCCCCAAAAATGTCTTGAGACAACAGTTAAAACACAGACACACTGTGGCTACTGCCTGTTGAGCTGAGTCATTTCTTTTTCTGCTCATTTCTACTCCCTGCCTGCCTCCATAGTTATGTTGTTTTTTCAGTGTGAGTTTTTAAATCCAGCTCCTCTTTTTGGCATTATGTTTACAGTAAATACCAAAGGAAAGATAAATAGTTCACTCCCTCTGCCATTACAAGATTTTAGTTCCAATGTCTGCCTGTTTGGTGATCTTTGGAGCAAAGGCAACTGCCCAAATCACCGGATTTGACAACTTCCATGGAGTGTTAGATCACACACACCACACCTTTCCATGGGTCAGTGGTGCTGCTCCAGGCTACACCAAATCCTCATTTTATTAACTTCAATATGTGCTCTTTCATCTGGTGTGCAAAGCAAACTCACATCCAAAAATTATCCTCCGTCAGGGGAAAGGTGCTGCACAAGCTCACGAGGGGTCTGTGCCTGTAGCACCATTTCAGATCCTCTGTAACACCTGAACACAGCTGGCAGGTCAAGCCAGGGCAACCTGGAGCCTTCTGGGATGGCAGCAGTGGCCAGGTGGGATATCCTGAGGCACCTAAAATGGTGCTAAACACACAGATTTACACAACTGAGCCACACCCATCACAAAAACCCCTCTTCTCCAGCCACCAGCAGCCTCATTACCTGGACCCGTTAACCTGGTTGGGGTTACACTCCATCTTGATGGTGACTCTGGCCGGGGGCTGTGACAACCAGTCCTGCTGGGGGACACGGGGGCTCATCTTGGAGGTCTGCCCATATTCACTGGAGGAGGAGGCCGTCATCTCTGTCTTGACGAGGTGGGGAGAGCCGTAGGCGCACTCGAACAGGGACTGGTCTTCGCTCACCACCGATAACGCTTCCTGCAAACCAGAGAAAGGTCAGTGCAGCCACGCCCCAGGGCACACACGCAGCGTTCCCCATGGAAAAAAGGGCTTGTCCACCTCACAGGGAGGTGAGCAGCCTCAGCAGTTTTAGGCACAGCGTTGTTTTTCGTGGAGGTGAGGACCCATGGGGATCCCCTCCCTGGGGAGACCTCCCAGAGCAGCTCAGCAGATGCACAAACACACACTGCCAAATGCTTGGGAACAGCAGAGAGGGCAGAAAAACTCAGGTCTCAGTAGTGATGCAGAGGGTGGGATCTGCTGAATGCAGCGAAAATTGCTGCCCCTGAGAGGAGAAACCAAAAGCCAGGCCCTGCTGACCCGCTGGGACCCCCCTTTCCTTCCTCAGGGACCCAGGCCAAGTCCTTTCCAGGACTTGAGATCCAAGCCAAGAGATCTGGGCAGAACCTCCAATCCAGGACCACCAGATACCTTCCTACTTCTCATGGCAACTCTTCCTGGTGGAAATGCCACTCTGGAGCTGTGGGAAGGGCTTCCCACCCTCTTCATGGCAGTACTTTATGGTCATTGAGGGCAGCAGGGCCCATCAGGTCCCTCAATGCCATCACATCTGTCTGGAAGCCAGACAGACACCAGAGGGAAGGACAGAGACCCTCTATCCCCACTGCCAAGCATTCCTGCTGGCACCAGTTCCTTCCCTGAGCTTCCCTCTCGAGTTGAGACTTGTGAGCGAGGCAGTGCCTGGGCCAGGCTGGGGATAGGATCCATCAGGAAGTGTGGGAAGAGCTGAAACTCCTGAAGGGACACATCCCACCTAAGATGAGGCTCCCCAGCCACAAGAGCAGGTCTAGGCTGTTCTGCTGTCCTCCAGCAGTGCACAGGCTCAGGGGGCACCCTCCAAAAGCAGAAATCTGAGGAAATCCACCTTCTCCAGAGGTCACTTTGGGTGCACAAAGTGGTGCAAACTCAAGCACTGGAAAGGCTTGCCTGTGGGGATATTAAAAGATTTGGGACCACTGGGAGACATCTTAAAACATGAATTATTGCCTCAGTCCCATGAAGGGTGAGAACGTCTTCACTGCACACGCCAGGAGTTTGTGGTCAGTGGTTGTCAGTGGTCAGTGGTCACAAGACCACAGGTTACAAGAGGTTTTAAAGGTTGATTAGCCAATAATCTACTGCCACACAGATTGTTTTAACTTTCACACCAATGGCTAATTAAACTGTATCACATGTCCTGCCGCAATGCAGGCAATTTTATCCTATCATACAGTGACACACAAATCCTACAGAACTACACCTTAAAACTTCTTATTACCTTTATAACTACTTCTATATCTTAACTTTAAAACCTTAAAACTCTCCACTACCTAGCTTAATATGTTTCTATCTAAACTACAAACCCATATTCTTACTTATGGTCTCTAAATTTGGAAGCCTTTTCCAAGGCCTTAGGTTGAACCCTGTATTCTCTGCTGTATTTGGGCCTGCGTGCACGAGGTTTTGAGAATTTTCTGTGCCCTGATTTCCCACAGCTGCCCAGGGAGGTGTTGGAGGTGTCCAAGGAGTGCCTGGACGTGACACTCAGTGACAAGGTGGGCATCAGGCACAGCTTGGGCTTGATGGGCTGGGAGGGCTTTTCCAACCTCAGTGACTCTGTGAAAGGACAGCAGCCCACTGTGTGACTCCATCCTGCCATCACGGAATCACTGGGTTGGAAGAGACCTCCAGAATCATCAAGTCCAACCCAACCCTAACCTCAACTAAACCATAGCACCGAGTGCCACATCCAGTCTTTTCTTAAACACATCCAGGGATGGTGAATCCACCACATCCCTGGGCAGACCATTCCAGTACTTTATTCCCCTTTCTGTAAAAAACTTTTTCCTGATATCCAGCCTATATTTCCCTAGTGCAGCTTAAGACTGGTGTTCTCTGGTTCTGTCAGTGTTGCCTGGAGAAAGAGACCAACCCCCAGCTGAGCACAGCCACCTTTCAGGGAGCTGTGGAGAGTGATGAGGTCACCCCTGAGTCTCCTTTTCTCCAGGCTGAACAGCCCCAGCTCCCTCAGCCGTTCCTAACAGGGTTTGTGTTCCCAGCCCCTCACCAACCTCGTTGCCCTCCTCTGGATGAGTTCAAGGGCAAATTTCCTGAATTCCCTTCTAGAAAGGGAATGCTGGAAGTAAAGAGAAATTGTTCTGGAGGTAAACAACGAACAATACTGGAGGTGTTAAGTCTAATGCTGATAACAATTGAGGCCAAAATAGAAATTGACAGAATCAGGTATTCCCTGGAGTATGGGCCTCTGATACACCAAGAAAGGTGAAGAATGCTACTCCTATACGAAATCAGGCTTAAAGAAAGAAAATGACCAGTCAAAATTGAGCAGTACCCCTTAAGAAAAGAAGATAGGGATGGAAATAGCCCACTAATAGAGATTTCTACAGTTAGGATTGCTGAAAGAGTGTCAATCCCATTTTAATATCCTTAAACTACCTGTCTGTGGAATGGAGCAGGGGTGCAGCCCAGCACCTCCCCCCCTGCCATTGTGGGGATAATCCCCAGCCCTGGGCTGGCCAGGAGGCTCCGTGTGAGCCCAGGGGCCGACAGCAGCTGAGGGGGAGGCTGGGCCAGCTGGCCATGGCTGTGAGTGTGGGGGCCAAGGATCGGGGAATGGGGGGAATCCTGAGCCAGACTCGGGGCAGGGAGCTCCGTGAGGCAGTGTGGGTGGGCTGTGCTCCTGCCAGATCTGCTGCTGATGGCCAGAAATGCATGGTCCTGTCAGCAGAGGAGAAGGGAGAGAGAAAAGGGATGGGAGCTCCTCGGCCCTGGGAGGGTGGGTGGTTGTCTGCAGGCTCCCACCCTCCCTGGCTGCTGGAAGAGGGTTTTGTTGAGCTCCAGCAGTCACATACTGCCCTAAAAATCAGTGTTTGCTCATATTAAGACTCGTGGTGTGACTCTTGCAGATGTTCTATGCAGGGGTAAGAGCTGGAGTTCATCCTTGTGGGTTTCTTTCAACCCTGGATATTCTGTGATTCTACATTCCTCCTTTTTATCCACCTGGTTTGTGAGCCCTTGGGGTGCACTCTGCTAATATTCATAGTTTGCTCTGCAGCTGCAAAGGTGAGGACATCACTTCCAGCTTCTTACTGCTTGTGAAAAATGAGATCACCCCTTAATCCCTGGGCTTGGGGAGTGAGATCTCAAGCCCTTTGAGTGCCCTGAGACTCATGATTGAATTACTAACACTAACACAGAGTTCAGGCAGTGATCTGCAGCTTTTTACTGCTTATTTTCAGATGCCATCTGAGTGCAAAGTCACCATGAGGCTGCCACCAGTGACTTCTCAGTTACCACCCTTTCTTATGTGTTCTGCACACTCTCCCACCAACCTGCAACCAGCTGCCTCTTTGCTTCTGTGAGACACAAAGGATGACAGAATAACACCTCTCCTTTTGTCATACCTCTCATGCCAGAAACCTTTGCTGTTGGTGGTCTGCAGCTTTTCTAAGAGTCTTTACTGAGAAAATCTGCAGACCAAGGAGGTGTGGGGGGAGATGGTTGCTGGTCCCTTGCTCCCCAAGGATTCTTCCCTGGCTCCAGTGAGAGACAGCAGGGAACTTGATGTGCTTGGATAATAAAGTAGCAGGGATCACGTAACAAGAACTAAAGAAAGAAGATGTTACACTAGAAGGAAAATAAAGAGTTCTTTCTCAGCAGTCTACGAGATTTTTTCATTAAATAACTCCCCAAAATTAAACATATATATGTGCACAAACACAACCTGGCCAGATGAGCACAATGCATCCCATGCCTGACATTACTGAATGCACAGTTCCCTCTTTTCTGCCTCAATCCATGAGATGAAAAACACATAACAAAACGTTAATTTTGGAAGAGCTAGCTCCAGTAAATACATTAAAGTGTGAAATACACAGGAGAAAGCTGATACAGATTGCAAGTAAAACGTTTTTTAACTTTGTAAACCATTTACTAATGGACCTGTTTCAAGCACTATATAATGGATTTATTCCTCATCCTCCCCCACACAAGTGAAACAAAGCAAATTTTTCCGGTTCCTATTAAAAATGACTCTGCCTAATATAAGTTAATTTATGGATATTTAGGGTAAGCATAAATGTAAAGAACAACAAGAAAAAAAGGATTTTCTATTTATTGGCATTACTAATGACAACAAACACTGCTTGTACTATGGTGTACAATATGTTGCCTGAAGAGGGAAAGTGCAAACATTAAAACTTCCTGATGAGCATAGTAAATGCTGGAAACATGAACCCAATTACCTAGGGCTGTGTGAATATCTACAGCTAATGATACAAAACAAGACAAACATAAACGAGCCCAAGAGACAGACTTAAACTTCATGTTTCAGAGGGAAAATTCATGAAGAAAGCAAGCTCAGCCTGAGTTTAATAGCACTCATCTGTACTCCATCCTGCTGGTTATCAGTTAGTGCTCGCTGACAGGTCTGGGAAGGCTCTGGAGGAATAACTGAGCTCCTGCCAGCTTTGTGTGCTGTGGGTCGGGCCCTTTGTGGAGGGCTCATTAATGTGCACTCCACCAAGAGCCTCTGCCATTCACCCTCCCCGGTCCTGGCTGGCCTGTCTGGAAGGACAGCAGGACATGGGTCACCCCTCCCTGGGTGACAAAAGCTGCACCAGCCATCGAAGCCTTTGCAAGATGTTGAGGAGTCAGCACAATAAAGAATGTGGCCCGTGCTGGGATCAGCCTCACGTCCTCTGCAACCTCTTCTTCCTCTCAATGATCTTAAAGCAGAGAATCACAGAATGGTTTGGGTTGGAAGGGATCTAAAAATCACCCCATTCCACCCCCCTGCCATGGCAGGGACACCTTCCACTGTCCCAGGGTGCTCCAAGAAAAAAATCCAACCTGGCCTTGGACATATCCAGGGATCCAGGGGCAGCCACAGCTGCTCTGGGCACACTATTCCAGGGCCTGCCCACCCTGCCAGGGAAAAATTCCTGCCCAAGATCCCAGCCAGCCCTGCCCTCTGGCACTGGGAAGCCATTCCCTGGGTCCTGTCCTTCCAACCCTTGTCTTCAGTCCCTCTCCAGCTCTCCTGGTGCCCCTTTAGGCCCTAGCAGGGGCTCTGAGCTTTCCC
This sequence comes from Acrocephalus scirpaceus scirpaceus, assembly GCA_910950805.1. Taxonomy (NCBI): domain Eukaryota; kingdom Metazoa; phylum Chordata; class Aves; order Passeriformes; family Sylviidae; genus Acrocephalus; species Acrocephalus scirpaceus. Next base: position 114,890,254 of record OU383774.1, on the reverse strand, counting down.
TGGAGCCTTCTCCAGGTGAGCATCCCCAGCTCTCCCAGCCCGGCTCCAAGAGCAGAGGGGCTCCAGCCCTGGGATCCACTCAGGTCACTTAAAAGGTGAGGATTTCTGGCCCAGGCTTTTCTGAATCCGCTGATCTTGCAAGACTCAGGGATGCTGAACAACCAGAACTCAACCAACCTGACAGAATCACCCCTGAAGCTCATCCTGAGGAAAAGCACGGAAAGAGCACCCAGCAACAGGAAGAATTTCTCAGTTATGCAGGAATGTCTGATCATGGGCATAACTTGGTGTCCCCAAACTGTGAGCTGTGAAAGGAAGGTTCCAACAGCAAACTGCTGTCCTGGAACAGCTGAGAGAAAGCAATGTGGGTTCTTTCTTTCCTAAATACAGGGACTTCACAGTCTGTTCTGTGTTATAATTGCAAATGCAAGCTCCTGGACCAAATCTAATATGAAAATTGTCAGAACTCAACATCATGAAAAAATAGCGGCATGGTCTGGCCATATAAATGTAAACAAAGCTATTAATACTGACAATGTTTGGCAAGATTTTATTACATGTGGATGCCAGTTCTGTTCCTAGTTAATGCTTTTCATTACTCATTTACATGTTAATTTCTTTTTCTCATCCATATTAATGCTGTCTCTGGAGCAGTTTGGCAACATCAAGCCATAAGTGGGATAAAGAATGTAAATATTAACAATTACTACAAAATAGATACATTACAGGCTTCTTTCAGTTTTGCAAAGATTTGTAATACCTTTTTGACAATAATTTTAGCAGTGAATGGGTCATCTTCCTGGATTTCACATAATGCAACACAATCTCATGACATGTCAGAAATGAAGCCTTTAATTTCTAGTAATTCACATCTGGAGTAAAGGGATCTGAAAAAGAACACGTGGAGCTTAAAGAAGAAGGTGGGAAGGGTCTTCCCTGCAAGTCTGTGAAGCAGAGCTGTTAGTATTTGAGGTCAATACTGAACATGAATTTTCTTTATTTCATCTTCCTTTCTCCACATATTTCCTCTCATGACATCACAGCAATAAAAGAGAAAACCTACAAAACCCAAACAAATTCATGTTCCTTCGTTATATTCCTTCTACACTTTAATTGCTTGTACTATGCCAAACCTGGCTTCTCCCTTGGACTTTCTGTACTAGAGATAAAAGAGCAAAATGATTTCTCCCTTTGGTTTTGACTTACACTTCACTGATAAGTTTAAAAAAAGACAAAGAATAACAGACTGACAAATCTGTAGAACAATAGGTACAGCAACGCCTTTAAAGTAGGCATAAAGTCATTAGGACAAAGGTGTTTACTTAATCAAATGCAAGATTACTTGGCCTAAAAACATGAAGTTACAGGAAATGTGATTGAAGTAGTTCCCATCATGAGAAGCACATGCAAGCTGCCCTCTCCTTTAAATGCAATGTCAGGAACTAAGGACAAAGACTTTTTTTTTTTTCCCTAAAGTTTGGTCAAACTTAAGAAATGGTTACACAAGACAATGAGGTGTGTGGTTGTGCAGCAGAATTTGCTTGGGATGAGGGATATTGGGGAATAAAGACAGCAGCAGGATTTTAAAGTACTTTGGAGGCCACTCTAACCCAGGGGTTAAAACAATGGTTTTAAACTGTGAACTTTTTTTTTTTTTTTCATGAGCAATGGTTTTCAACTGAAGGAGGGCAGGTTTATATTATATTTCAGGAAGAAATGCTTGGCTGTGAGGGTGGTGAGGTCCTGGCACAGGTTGCCCAGATAAATTGAGGATTCCCCATCCCTGGAAGTGTCCAAGGCCAGGTTGGACTGGGTCAGGCAAGAACTGCACCCAAGGAGGATGTATGAAGGGACAGAAACACAGCAAAACCCCTCATTGTACATTGAGATGCTATAGAAATAAAATGCATTTTTTGCTTCTTCAGACAGCATTCCCAGACTCCCAAAAGGCCCTGTTACCCTTGGCTTACAACAACACTGCAATAAAGAACTTTTAATTAACTTCGCCATATGCATGCCATTTATACAATCTATTTTTTGACACCAGTTTTGCAATATTTCTCCTCATCTATGTAAACACATTTTACTTTTCTAATCTGATTTCATGATAATACATAGATAAGCACAAGCTTTGACCTCCCCACAGCCACAGACATGGGCTGTTTCTTATCACTTCTCAGATGTCTACAGTTGGTCAGAAAAACCTCTCTGTTCTAAAAAGAATTTTGACATACTGCAACTTATTTTCGTTCTAAATTAGACCAAAAGCTGTTGTAAGAAAACTTTCACCAAACTGTTTATTATGAGGATTAATTGTAACACACCAGCGTGTGTTTTGCAGATGTTAAAACTTTCTAATAAACAGTCACATTTGGAGAGGACCTGCATTTTCTGAGGGAAGATTGTTCTCATTAAGGCCGTGCAATTAGCTCCCTTAAGTGCTTCCATGCTTTAGTGCTCTTGGTATCTCTTGTATACCTGATAACATTTGTTGTTGAAGATTTGTAAATTGAATTACGGCTGTTACTGAAAGAAAGGGCAGGTGAAGGTGTGGAGGAGAGCACACAGGGCACAAGATTTGACCAAGTCACTCTTCCTACTTGCTGCTCTTCTACCTATCCCCCATCAGACTACATCTTCTGATGCTCTAGGAAGCCGCTCATCTGGAATGAAAACTTAATTTCAAACAGGCAAGGAATGTCATTTCCAGGCTGGAACAGAGAGCACAGGGAAGCTGGACACCAGAACCTCCCTGAGCAGTGGGAACTCTTCCAGCCTGAGACTCTGCTCACGTCTGCAACAGGCACCACTGCACGAGGAAACAAGCTGAACTGCTTCAAGAGCCTCAATCTGCAGCCCTGCTCCAAAGCCAAGCCCTTTGAGCCTGGGATTCATTGCATCCAGCAGCAATCGGGTGAAACAAAAGGCAAATGATTGATGTTTTAGCCTTGCTGTAGCTTATTAATCACGATGCTTGTACAAGTCTCTCCTGACCGCTCGCAGAAGGAGGATATTCAATATGGTGTGGGGAACATACTGGAAAAGGTTGCTGCTTAAAATGCAGTCACCTGAGTCAGGAATTGCAACACACATCTGGAATATGTTTTCCTTCTAAATCTCCGAGCCCTGGATTCATTAGATCAGACAAAAACCCCGCATATTATATTCATGAGGAGAGTTCAGGAACAACGAAAGGCCTTGGCAAGTACAAGATAGGAAAGACAGATGTTGTCCTCACCTCCACCCACGAGAATCTGATTTGCCAGCTCAGCCAACATCCTCCACCTCCTTCCAGGGAGCACTTGGAGACTCCGTGTTAATCCAAACACACGCCCGGTGCTGCCACTTATCACCTCTCCTCACCTCTTGCTGAGAAAAATACAAGGATGTTTGGAGCCCCACTTGAAAAAAGGAATAATCAAGCATCCATCAAACTGATGTTATGAAATTGCAGGCTGGATTCATTTCTGGGAAACGGCAGCAGATGTTTGAGGCCTGGTCCTGCAGCCGCCTTTGCGTAACTCTGACTTCACCGCTAACGTGAACGGAGGCCTCGTGGCTAAGCCCAAAGGTTTAATATTTTGTGTCTTAATGAACAAATTCTGAAATACTATCAATTCAAATGTAGCCCCTGCTGCCTTATCACAATTTCTAATAAACTGTCATTCCTGAAATGTCAGCAAACCATAAGGTAATGTTTGCAGCATGAGCCACTCAACTCCACGTCTGCAAGTGCTTCAGAAAATAAAAAATCACCATTCCATTATTGCAGATGGTGAAACTGTGGTCAGAATTACTAAAAATCGGTCTTGGAAAATGTATCTCCCTCATGTCAAGCTGTGTGCTGTATTTGGGAATACTCTGCATTTCACACATTAAAATTATCACATTGAGTAGAGAAACTTTCAGAGCAAACAACTACAACTGATTTGAAGAGCTGCCATTTCACAATTGACTATTTCACCTGCAGTTTTTATCTGTTAGCAAAGTGCAAATGAACAGTTTAACACTAAGCCAAGATTTAATAAATGGAAGTAGGAAACTCTTTTCTACATGTCACAGAGATGAAAACTTCCACCCTGCACCTATTTCAACCTCAATACCTGAGTGGGCTTCAAGCTGCTTGGAAGCAGCTCTGCCCACCAGGCTCCTGAGTGAAAGCGGACCTCAAAAATCTCCTCCTGCACCAGCAAAGTGCTGGAAAATTACTTAAAACACTGAGGCAACACCAGGTTTTATCAGCTGCACCCTGAGCTGAATGAAGAGGGTGCAGGGTTAGAGCAGCACAATGATCAGATTAGGTATTCCTGAATGATTATGTCAATCTTAAATCACCAGGGCTGGAAACAATGCAAATATATCCTGCAGATTGTATATTGCATACAATATATTGCATTTTTAAAGAAACTGGAGCTTTGTATGCTTATTTTAGCACTTCCATCCATGGAAAGAGCTCGAGCAGTGAAGTTTGAATGACTTTTTTTTCAGTCAATACAATAGACTTTTATTCCTTTTCATATTGAGAGAGTATTGTCAATTATAAACTTTGAAAGTTTAAAGTTTTTTTCTCTTTCATGCTTGGCTGTTAATTTCTAGGCTTTCAAAACGCCTAGAAAACTGGGAAAACTTGGATGTAGAACTCTTTAATTTCTATCTCAGCCCAGGGCTAGCCTGTTGCTGCTACTTTGCTTTTATAGTACAGGACTGAATCAATCTGAAGGAGCAGCCAATATTCTACTTTGTTAAAAAATACAAACATCTTGAGTGTTTTTTCAGCAATCTTTTCGGCAAAAATTTGTTTTGCAAAGCAGGTTTCAGGTTTGTAAACTGGCCCAGAGCCCGACAGGAAGGGAACTGAAGCTGCACACACCTGCTAGGAGATAACAGATCAAAATGATATTGGGAAGGAACCTTGGGAGAGTCTTGGGACCAAAACAGTGCCCAAAACAAGACCTATTCTAGACCATCAGTCTGACCCATTTTTTTATTTCTCTTAAAATCCTTTGCATCTTGTTCAGCTGGGGTTTCTTCAAGAATTACTGTGTGCTAATCAGAGTTACTCTCTGTCAGAATTAAAGCCTTTCCTTGTACACCACCCTCAATAAAGTTTGGAAACTTTACTGAGAAAATTTTTAACATGATTTTTTTTAGCCTTATTCAAAAGATCTGTCCAGTGTTATGGTAACATTGGCAACTCTTTCCCCTATCATGTAAGGAAAACTATGAGATTATACATTACATTTATACTTTGTTCTGCTACATTTAGTTGTTCACTGTGTTGGGTTGACCCATATACATGACCCATATATATATTTTATATATAATTACATACTCCTATTTTTTAATATATATATACACACACACATATTTATATACACACACTTTAAAGTATATGTACACATGCACAGTTTTTAGAGAATCCAGCCCTTAATCCCTAAGCAAATTTTAAAGTAAAAATAACTCAGGCGTTAAAATACCTTTCCCTAAAGCACAGCATGTACCAAGGACAAGCTCATCAGCAAAGAAATGTATGGGAAGGAATGAAGAGATCTTTACAGCCACTGCATTGAGGAAACCTGAAAAAAAACAACACATCCAAACGAGTTTCCTTTCCAGTGCAGCTCCGTTTTGCAGGAATGCCTGAGAGCATTAGGGAAATAACACTTGGATGGAGGCCACGAGCTGAGCTCCTCGGTGACCCATCACTTCCCTGCAGGGTCCGTGCGTGGTGTTTGCGCACGTGCACACGCGAGGGTGAGCGTGGCTGTGTCACCAGGGGGTCACTCACCTTCCTGCTGGAAATGCTGCACTTAACGGGGCTCTCTCAGCTTCCAACATCCCCTACCCCAAGGGTATCACAGGGAGGAAAAAAGGGTGTCCTGCTGAGTGTGTGAACAAGTCCAACCAGCAGCACGCTGGCAAATCTTGGATGGTTCCCCGTGTTCACCTTCCTATGTATTTAAAACTCTCACCTCACTGTTTAGAGAGCACTGACCACATCCACCTCTCATGAATCTCCTCATTTGAAAGCTTCTGCAAATGCTGCTCAAGCCATCTTTATTTGTATGGATGTTTTTATTCACTTTTAAGTGTATTTTTTCTTGATGTAATTGTTCCCTGGCAGGGTGGGCATGCCCTGGGATCGAATTCCCAGAGCAGTTGTGGCTGCCCCTGGATCCCTGGCAGTGTCCAGAGCCAGGTTGGACTTTGGGACTTGGAGCAGCCTGGGACAGTGGAAGATGTCCATGCCCATGGCAGGGGGTAGGAATCAGCTGATCTTTAAAGTCCTTTTCAACCCAAACTAGTCTGTGATTCTATAATTCTATATATTTTACTGACCTCTCCACATTAGACAACTACAATTAAACCACAAATTTATATTGCTTTTTAAAAACTTATTCCGTCAACAGCGATCTCCATTTTTGCACAGCATTGGAGCAGCAAATCTTTTGTTTACATTATCTCCCTTCCTTTTCCTGACACACCTTTTATTCTGGAGCTCCCATCTATACACTGGATATATACATGTGTAGTATTGCATGCCTCTCATGGTATTCCCCATCTCAGGAGCATATGGAATATTGCTCAGATGGGTAATCCTTCTAAATTCAGAATGAGCTTCCCAAATATGCCCACTGTGTATGTAAAATATGACTTCCTGTCACGATAACCTTTGCAGTGTATAGCCCAGCATACTTTCCTATAATTGTTTATAATGAATATCTTGATTCATACTTCTGCACACGTTATTTCAGTCATCTGCCACAAAACATGACTAATGAAATTAGAACGGGGTTGAATGTCACAGCATTAAGTCATTTCTTCGTATGCAAAGACTCACACAGAAGAGGGTTTAGTGAAACAGCAATAAAGTTAAAACGCCTGCTTTTCTTTAAGGATATTTAGCCTGCTCTGCTGAACTGATGTAAAATAAGGATATTGTTGGTTTAGTTCAAATATTATCTATAATAAATCCAAGAGATTGGTATTGGTTTTGATATATTGCATTTTGAGAAGTAGCCAGACCAATGGATCAGAAGAAAATGTTTCATACCTATGGCAGATAAAGTGAACGTTCTTCGTTTGTCCCCAAAGAAATCAAACCAGAACCATTCCAAAAAGAAATTCTCTCTCACACACAAGACAATTTGCTTTGTGACAGTATAAAAAAATCTAATCCCATTTATACCTGTGCTTTTGCTCTTAAACTAAGTTCTTATTCCTTTATTTAAGCAATGTCTCCCTAAATAAAATCCTCAAAAACACAAACCACAAACAATTACTTCAGAAAATTTTCAACTGTTTCATTCTTTTTCCTTTCTTTTTTAGAGATCTGCCTCACAAATTTAACCTTTATCTTCCAGCTCAAACCATTTTATGACTGCAGGAGCTTGTGGCTCTCTGCTGAATCTCCTAAGCAGCAGAAACAGGTTGTGGCCCATTTTTAATTTTACACGTGAAGAAGAAAAGGAAAATTGCACATGGCAATATCTTTGATGTGGTGGCAAGAAAAATCTTGCAGCTTTTCCCTGTGGCAATATTTCTTCCAAACTTGTGATTACCAAAGTGATCAGTCAAAAACCAGGCCCTGTTTTTTGCAACAGCACCAACATCAGCTCCAGAAAGACAAAAGAGATCAGCTGCTGCCATTGATGAAAAGTGTACTGAGAACATCAATGCAAAAGAAGAGAATCTCCTGTCCAGAACTGTGAGATCTGCATTTACCACAAGAAAAGAAACCTTTAAGATGGTTTTCCCCACACCTCACTAACAAGTGTTTAATACACATTGCTACAAGAAATGAAGCTGGGTGGATGCAAAGCTCAAGATGGGCTAAAAGAAAATATTTTTGTTTGTTTTTCTTTGGGCTCTGTTGAAAAATGACCCCAAAAATGTCTTTACATACTGTAATCCAGGCCTTCCAACATCAGGAGAGGTAGAGAGGTATGCAGGCTGTTTGTCTTTTATTGTTTCCCCAAACAAACCCATTTCCTACAAGCTGTTCCCATATCTTTCGTGCCACGTCCAGCTTCCCAGAAAAACAGCAGGAAAACAAAGTGTGAACTCCAAACAACCCATTTCCCCAGAACAATGTGCCACACTAAGGAGAGAGAGAGATAAAGGGGAGGAGGGCTGGGGGGAAGGCAGGGAAGAGCAGGAGGGAGGGAGGTAGAGGAGCTGTTGTGATGCTGCCAAGGGACCTAGAGGGAAAAAAAAGGAAGGAGGAACTTTTAGAAGTCACAGAGGGGAAGAGTTGTGAGTTGTGTAACTGTAAATATGCAACAGGCAGGTTGCCAACTATTTCAAAGGATTTGAGGTTTCAAAATCGTCGAGGAGGCTTAACTGATTTGTACTCTGGAGCTTCCAGGAACACCTTTACATGTCTGAGAGCCAGGAACTAGCCCACCTTTTATAGACTCCTCAAGCCATCCTTGGTGAGCATTTCAAGCTGAATCAGTAAGGAATGTGAACAGACACCATTTATGCTTCTCTGCAATCTAATAAAATGAAAGCATGGACTAAATAAAGCTAAATGATAGATATTGTTGGGTAAGAAGGGAGGATCAGATGAGCTTGTTCATTTAGTTCACCTGAGCAATGTGCAATGCTCCTGCTATTCAGGAGACCAAGAAAACCTGTGCACCGAGCTCCCACAGGAATAAAAACCACTCATTGAGATATGTGTGATAACAGAAAATGATAAATGTTACCATGACATTTTAAAAACCCGTTTCTGTATTTGAAGGAATAAAGGTGAGGAAGGAATAAATTGTTTCAGTCTTTCTGTCCATGAGGATTATTCAAGCAAGAAAAAAAACCTAGTGTAGAATCAACACAATTGGAATGCTCTTCCCCAAACTGTGGCCTGGGCTGATCCCCCAGCCTGGGCAGCAGGAAAGGGGGAATTCTGTCCCTGTGCCCTGCTCAGGTGAGAACCCACCTGCAGAGCTGCCCCAGCCCTGGGGCCCAGCACAGGGAGGATGTGGAGCTGCTGGAGAGAGTCCAGAGGAAGTCATGAATTTGATCCCATGGCTGGAGCCCCTCTGCTCTGGAGCCAGGCTGGGAGAGCTGGGGGTGCTCAGCTGGAGAAGAGAAGGCTCCAGGGAGAGCTCAGAGCCCCTTCCAGGGCCTAAAGGGGCTCCAGGAGAGCTGGAAGATGAAGATACGTAGTGATAGGACAAGGGAGAATGGCTTCAAACTGAAAGAGGGTGAAGTTAGGTTAGATTGGGCAGGAATTGTTCCCTGGCAGGTCCTGGCACAGGGTGCCCAGAGAAGCTCTGGCTGCCCCTGGATCCCTGGCAGTGTCCCAGGCCAGGTTGGACATTGGGGCTTGGAGCAGCCTGGGACAGTGGAAGGTGTCCCTGCCCACAACAGGAGTTTGGAGCTGGGGGATCTTTAAGGTTCCTTCCACCCCAAACTATTCTATGAATCCCTTAAATCAAGAATTTGACCAGCTCTGAAATCTTTGAGTAGGGAGACAGCATCTGTAATAAGAAAGAGAAAAATGTGGTTCCTTTCTTTTTTTCTGCTTATAAAAGATGCAAACCCACAGATGTTGCAGTCAGTGCAATGAAAACCCAAACAGAACCATTTGCCAGTGAGACCTGGCATGACCATGAAAGGTGCACTCTGCAGAGAGGGAGATATGGGGCAACACTCATGTCACAACGTGCTGACTTCCTACTGTGCACTTCTACTTAAACTGCTGTAATTCTGCAGCAAAAAGGACCTGTCCAGTGCCTCAAAAGTATTTACTAACGAGTTTTATGCAAGAAATAAATGGACTCTGCTGTCTCGGGCACAGAACTAAGGCAAAGGATTAGACAGACCTTGTCAGAAAACGCTTACAGCTACCCTAGAAGAGACACAAGCTGTGGAAAATAAATACAAAACACAAGTTGAATGCAAAGTGTGAGCAGTGTGGCTGTCACAGCTGTACCAGAGGTCATTTTTTCAATTTGAATGACCAGAAAATAATAAATAATGAAAGGCTACTAGACATGACAGGCAAGACGTAGAATGAAGGTAAAGAGAAAAGCCTGATGAAAGGTGAAGGAAAAGCAAAGTTTCAGGTTGGAAAGGATCTTAAAGATCATCTAATTCCAACCCCTGGCTGTGGGCAGGGACACCTTCCACTATTCCAGATTCCTGCAAGCCTCAATGTCCAACCTGCCCTTGGACATTTCCAGGGATGGGGAATCCACAGCTCCTCTGGGCAAACTGTGCTCTCCCTACATGACAGCAGGAAGGGGAGGTTTTTGGGTTTTATTTTCCCTCTGAGAGCTTGGCAGCCTAAAGATTGGACTTTGACCAAGAAAAGTCTTATTATTTTTATTAATACATCATTCAGCTCACCTGGAACACCCTGGAATGAGGGTTTTGTAGCTGGGGGGTGATTGATACATTGGCAAGGCAAGGAGTTAATTCTGATGCACATGGAGGTGTCCAGCCTTGGGTATCAGAGAATCCCAGACTGGTTTGGTTGAAAAGGACCTTAAAGATCAACTGATTCCTACCATGGGCAGGGACACCTTCCACTGTCCCAGGCTGCTCCAAGCCCCAATGTCCAACCTGGCCTGGGACACTGCCAGGGATCCAGGGGCAGCCACAGCTGCTCTGGGCACCTTGGGCCAGGGTCTGCCCACCCTGCCAGGGAACAATTCCTGCCCAAGATCCCATCTACCCCCACTTTCTGTCAGTTTGAAGCCATTCCCTGTGTCCTGTCACTCCAGGCCTCAGTAGAGTCCCTGTCCATCTTTCTTGTTGGTATCCATGTCTGAACTAGGCATCTGTCCAAAGCATCAGTTTCTCAAAACTGTAAATTTTCAACCAGCCAAACAAAGATTGCTGAGGATTTCCCACACCAGCTTTACCAAAACAATTAACAAATTCATTTTGCTCCATCAGAGTTAACAGAAACACTTAACTGATGTAATCAGGAGAACTCTGACTCTCCAGAACATCTTTCAAGTATATAAAAGCTCTCTTGTAAGATACTTCCAGTGAGACTGAAACCTAAAACAGATCTTTAGAAACCAACTCTTTTGTAAGAACATGGAAAACAGATCTAAAGCTTCAGTAAAAATTTTTGCTTCCTCATGTTGAGTATTTCATCACTGACCAGGCATGTTTTAAAGCTGTTTATGGCCCTCTGAAGCTTCAGGCTTCAGACACAACTGTGGAGGAAACATTTGCTAGAAACATTTAAAATTCCTGCCACATCTTCTTATATTCTGCTTTTTCTACAGATAGGTTTTGTATGCTGAGTACATTAAATATTACATTGGTGACATCTACAAAGAATACTTTTAAGTCAGTCATTTGAAAAAATCTTATTTATTCCAAAGTCCAGAGCTCCTAATTCTCTATTTCTAGGAACACCTCTCAGGATATTTTCCTACATTTTACAGAATTTTTGAAGTGTCAGTGAAATCATCAATCCTTGCAACGAAAACCACACTGCTTGGTAGCTAAAAAAATCTGCATTCCAAATTTATCTTTTACATGAGCACTTCTATTGCCATAAATAGAACTATTTGCAAATAAGAGCTAAGAGCATCTAATTAATAAATATTTCTCAAAGCACTAGAATGAGTTCAGCATTAACTGAGCCTGGTGGCAGCCCATGCAATTTTAGCAGCTGAGCAGAATAATGTCTCATTTCAAGTCAGATGAAAAGCTCTTAAAGGCTATTAATGAAAATTCAGTGGGAAATAGAAAAGCTCTGAAAATCACAATGGAAGTGTCTCAGCTGGGAACGTGAAAATAAACCAGCTGTTTCTAAAAATACAGAGTGATTTTTTTCATGTCACGGTGAGGATCTGTGGATGTAACTGAAAATTCTCTCTCCCAGTGCCCTGCCAGAGTCAGCACCCATCACATGGAATTAAAAAAGCTAAAATGTCCTGTCCAGCAACAACAGCAGCAAACAAGGGGCTGCTGATGATACATTTGGGATTGTTTCCCTCCCTTATTTTCATTATTCAGAGGGAAAGATTTTCCCACATGAGCAAACTACTCTTAGAAACTTTTCAAAGGACTGGAATTTGATGAGTTGGGTGAACTGCGTTTCTGCAGGAAAGGGGTGTAAGATGATTGTGTCAAGATCACAGAATTATGGAATGGGTTGAGTTGGAGGGACCTTAGAGCTCATCCAGCTCCACCTTTGCCATGGGCAGGGACACCTCCCACTGTCCCAGGCTGCTCCAAGCCCCAATGTCCAACCTGGCCTTGGGCACTGCCAGGGATCCAGGGGCAGCCACAGCTACTCTGGGAATTCAATCCCAGCCCCTCCCAGGGAACAATTCCTGCCCAAGATCCCATTCAGCCCTGCCCTCTGGCAGTTTGAAGCCATTCCCTGTGTCCTGTCCCTCCAGCCCTTGTGAAAAGTCCCTCTCCAAGTGAGACAAACAGTGTAAAACCAGCTCTGCCCTCCAGAAATGTGTGTTTAGAAATTGAGGGCAACTGAAGATCAAATAAAGCAAAGAGATTGCAATCTGAGTAAAAAAGAAAACAGAGGAAGAGATGAAGTGGTGCAAAATGAGATCAAAAAAATCTGGTGAAGAAAAGCCCATTAATGATTAAAACCAGGCTGAAGTCTGTGACACCAGAGGGTTCTGCTGGTGGCTGGAGCACTGGGAAGGTGCAGAATTGTGGAATACACCAATCAGCCAGGGAATCTGAGGAACTCAGGGCTGACTGAGGCAATATTTTGCATAGCACTTCTCAGTTTGCAAATCCAGACTGGTTTTTTGGGAAGTTTGGGCCTCTGTTCTCCTTTGCTTGGCCATCTTCTCATTAATTTAAACAAGCCTGGTGATTGTAACTGGTGTCTTGAACACTGGAAATTACAGTTTATATGCACTGCCATGAATATTCACAGTATAATGACTTTGTTTTTCTTTTCTGATAGTGCCTCTCCAATACAAAGCTGAGAGCTTCAAAAAAATTGAAAACTTTGTCCTCCTTAGGACACTTCATGACTCAAAGAACTTCCTCAACAGATTTTGTTTTCCGACCTTTTATTTTGGTTTGGTTTTTTTAAGCAGCACTGACTGGCACTGGTAATTATTGCTTCAATTGTTCATGGAGTAGTGGGAAAATTATTTTAAATCAAATTTTAAATCAAGTTCCTCTTTCTAAGAGTCGAGTTTTAGTGTCTCTATCAAGCTTAGAAAATTCATTTCCAGCATCATCCCAATTCTATTTAACTAGGATGTAAAATAGTTAATTCTGAGGATTTATCAAGCTTCCTTTTTAACAATGGTGGCTGCCAATTTTCATGATCTTACTGAACCTCTGAACCTAAATTCTGGAGTCAGCTAAAAAGACTCTTGGTTTTCATTTTCAGTAAAATACTTATGAATTAGAAGGCAGATAAGACAAGGAACATATATATTATTCCCTGAAATTCCATTACTTTTAAGGTCATGTCATTGTGAATTCTGAACATTTTTACTGACAGAAAATTTAACCTTTTTTCTTGTCACCTTAATTTCAATATCACTTCCCCCTGCTTTCTACCTCGACCTTGAGACTTTCATGTAAAACTTTTTTTGCAACATTTTAACTCAGCTTCTTATTCAACCTTCTGAATTTCTCTTCTCTTCACTAAGGAAAGAAATGGAGAATTAGGAGGGGAAAAAAAGGAAAGCAATGCCTTGGGGCTCACAGACACCCCACTTTATGCTGACCTTTCTCAAGCAACCTAGAACACCTTTAGTTGATCCTCTCCAGTGTCATAAAAGCCTTCAAACCCCCTAAACTGAAATATTTGGAGAGAAAATTTCTATGAATATAAAAATAGAAATGCACTTTCTTTACCTGTGATTATATAATCACAATTTTGTGATGCAAAATTTGAATATTTTGGATTTTTTTTAAATAGGAGCTGAAGCTTTTGGCAGTTACTACACAGCAAATACATTTCTCCAAGAGGCTGAACTGCCAGCTTTATTTCTTGACACCTTCAGGAATAAGATTTAACCTGATGACATGAAAACATCTGAATCCCAGCTTAGAAACCAGAAACATGACCAGGAAGTTTTGGATCAGTCCTTGGAGAAAAAAAAAAAAGCACTTAAACCCAGTGTGTTTTGGGTCTGTATCTTGGCTTTTTAAGGCAAAAGTTTTAGAACTAGAGCCTTTTGTCAGTGAACACTGGAGATATCCAATGTTCACATAATTCAAGAAACTGACCCTTAGTTGCTAAATCTCACAAGATTCCCAATAAAAAATGGTGAGAGCTGGTGAGAATTGCATCCTCCAACAAGCAGATGAGATGGACAGAGGCTGAATAAAAATTCTATAAAGGAAGAAAACAGTTTTATGAAGACCCAAACTCCCAAGAGAAACATATTTGAAACGGAATTTGGTCTGGTCTGGGTCCTAAAAGGTTACAATAAAGATGTGATGAAGGTGTGGAGAAAGAGAAGTCAATTTGAAGACAGCAAATAAGGGAGACCTTGTGGCTCTGCACAAGTCCCTGCCAGGAGGGGACAGCCGGGGGGTCGGGCTCTGCTCCCAGGGCCACAGGGCCAGGAGGAGAGGGAACGGCCTCAGGCTGGCCCAGGGGAGCCTCAGGGTGAACATTGGGAACATTTTTTCCCTCCCACAGTGCTCAGGCCTTGGCATGAGGGATCCTGGTCTGCAATGAAAAGGGCAACACTCAAGTGTGTCTGGAAAGCTCTGGACCTGGAATTTCTTTTCATCCTTGTGCGGCCTCCTCAGGCTGTAACCCAGGAAATGTTGGAATTGTGTGGGGATTGACAAGGGAGAGCAGGAAAAGGGCTGAGCTCAAATGCTGGAGTCCCCCTGGAGTGTTGGATTGTGTGCATGGAGCTGGGAGGTGGGAGCTGGGATCTGTGCCAGGGCCACAGGGCCAGGAGGAGAGGGAACGGCCTCAGGCTGGGCCAGGGGAGGCTCAGCTTGGCCAGCAGCAGGAATTTCCCCATGGAAAGGGTGCTCAGGCCTTGGCAGGGGCTGCCCAGGGAGCTTTGCAGTGCCCGGGATCCCTGCAGGTGTCACCTGGAGGTGGCACTCGGTGCTCTGGGCTGGGGACAAGGTGGCCATGGGGCACAGCTGGGACTTGGTTGTTCTGGAGGTCCTGTCCAGCCTCAAGGATTCTGTGAAATCTATAAGATTTCACATTCATGGTGATTGAAAAGGATCTAGGCACCATTGCAGAGAGTAAATTCACACAAAATGAGTTTACTCAGTGATTTACATGTACATTTCATAGATTGTGCTTTAGCTCAAAATATTTCCAACATCTATTTAAATGATTAAAAAAAAAAAAAAGATGTTGCAGTTGTCAAATCTGCAACCCACTTGCCCAACAAACAGCTTTGGAATTTGCAGTCCATTTTGAATGCCTGGATCTAAAGCTTCCCATTCTAAGTGAGGAAACCAAACCATCATAGAATCATGGAATGGTTGGGGTTGGAAAGCCCATCCAGTGTCACTCCTACCATGGCAGGGACACCTCCCCCTCTCCCAGGCTGCTCCAAGCCCCAATGTCCAACCTGGCCTTGGACACTGCCAGGGATCCAGGGGCAGCCACAGCTTCTCTGGGCACCCTGGGCCAGAGCCTCATTGCCCTCACATTAAACATTCCATCATTTTGCTAAACAAAGACCTTTCCTTGGAAAAAACAGATCTGGTCACTTTCAATTTCCTTTTTCTAGAGAGGTGGTATTGACAAGGAAGGGTTTTCTCACATCGGGTAAGTGGCATAACAACAATTCCTAATTGTGTGTAAGCTTCTCTCTTCAAAAACCATCTGAACTCCCACTGAGCACAGACAGCAGGAACTCTTGATCAGCATCTTGAAAAACAAGATCCTTATTGAGGGCTCTAAGCAGAGATTTAACAACCTCTTAGGGACTCTCTTCTTTTAAAAACAACTCAACCTGGCCCACTTAAAAACTTTCTACGAAACTTGCCTCCTTTGGCATAAAGCACCAGTGATTTAGCTGGCATTGTAAAGATTTATTATGCACTTTTCCTATCTTATTAGAACCAGTAATGGAATTCACTCCCTTGAATTGCTTTGGCTCTGAATGCACAGTGCTGAAGAGGATGACATCCAGAGGTTACATTCCTGTCTACCTTTCATTTCAGCTTTATAACTGGAGCAAGTAAATTTCCTTAAACCCTGTGGATTTCAAATCAAAGGAAAATGCATTTTTAATCTTGCTAGTATGAGAAACCCTAAGAATTCAGCAATAAGGTTATTAAACTACTCAATGATTAAAAGAAAATTAAAAAAAAATTAAGAAATTGTCAGAAACTTGCAGATAGATTTTTTTTAAAAACAAAACTTGGTTTTTATGTAATTTATTAGTTTTGTTGCATGTTTATAAAACAAATTAAAAATAAATCCTCCAGTGAATGCTGTGCAGCCCACAGTCCTCCACAGAGCTGGATTTCTTGTCTGGGACAATGCAGACTGACTCAAAATTCACAGAAGTCAATGAAGAGGCTCAGCACCATCGACAGGATGGAGCTGACACCAAGCCAGCACAGGAAACTCGAAGGAAACATCAGAGCTACCCTGTTTGTTGCCTTGAATATTTGTTTGGTGTTTTGGAATTTACTGACTAAAGCTGCGTGGCAGAAACCTGGCAGCCAGAGCCTTCTGCCAAGTTGTGTTATTTTGGTTGTATCAGAACTCCTGAAATAAACCCAAAAACTCCTGCGAGACTTTTGTGTTCGTGCTGCAGCCTCCTTGAACTCAGCCCGTCCAAATGCTCAGGATGAGCCTGGACTGGCAGAGCTGCTGCAGCCTTGGCTAGAAAGGCAATATTGTGCTAGGAACATGATGTGCCTGCTTCTCCTCACACTTTACATCCACCTCATACCTCTGCAGCCCAGTGGATCCATCCCTGAATGACTCCAGCTTGGAAAAAGAGGAAATTCAACAGGTTTGCTTAGAGCCCAAGGCAGAACTCCCAAAGTTTGAATTTCTTTGAGTGGTCACCATGATTTATTGCCTCTCATTGAAGCATAAGCTGAAGGCCTCGTCCATCAATCAACTGGACAGAAGCATCTTGGGTTCCACATCTCACCAGGGGTGCTTTGTTGGCTAAAATTTTCACCAAAAATACACCTTTGGACCTAAAAAAGAGGTCCAAAGAGATAAGAAGGGACCCAAAAAAGGAGCCTATGAGTTCGTGTCCATGAGGAGGGTTAACACAAACACTCCTGATTGTTTCTGTTGTTTATGAATCTCGACCTTCAGAAGAGCTCTGAAATGTGCTGTCTCCTAAAGATGTTCCCCGCCGATATGACACACACTCTGCATTGTTTCGCTGCTCGCAGGCATTAATATCCCAGAGGTAACCCGCCCTTCTCTTAACGGCTGGTGACAGGTCCAATGGCTGAGCAAAAATCAGTTGGAGGAAAGGGAAGTCTTGTCGGAAACGAGATTAATCTTGTAACGAGTGTTCAGCCCTGATAACCCATCTGTGCAGAGAACTGCTTTAACTGGAGAGCAATTAACCTTCACCTGACAAGCTCTGTCCAACCGTTATAAACAACATTAAAGGCACAGGATCCCCCTCGTTTTCCCCCCTTTACGTAGACTAAACAATCGGATTCTGAATTCCATGAAAACAGCAGAGGCAACGATGCCTCGATGACAAATGGCGGGGAAATTTTTTAGCAGGTAATGCCTGCATGGAAATAATGTGAAAAATGTCTCTGGCCATCGCTTTAGTGAGTTGATCTGATTAGCAAAAAGCAACAGTTTTGAGCACTTCCAAGGGAATACCTGACGCATGAGGAAAGCTGCTGCAAGTACGCCAAAGATTAACAATAATAAAAATTTATGTGAGCAGATAAGAGTTGACTAAACCACATCTGAGGAACATTGCTTTCAGGACAAAGTGTGCATTTCCCCAGCAGCCCCGTGAGCCCAAAGCCAAGGGGCAACTTCCTAAAGCTTCTTCACCCATGGCCTTGGGAAAACCACTTGTCATCATCAACCTCCAGCTTGCAGAACTCTCTGTAATATCTGGGGGTTTGGATCAGGTGCCCACAGGAGCATCCCTTGTGTCCCAGAGCCAAGAAATCTCAAAAAAATGTGTTCACCATGGTCTCTGGAAGGGCCTGTGAATCCAGCCTCAGATTCCCAGCCTGTAAATCCAGCCTCAGATTCCCAGCCTCAGTAAACCCAACCAGATTCTGAAATCCCAGATATAGAGCACAACACGAATTTAGCAATCTGAGGAGATGACTGAATGTGGGACTACTCATCCCAGATGAAAAGGTGGGGTATAAATGAAACCACAACAGCATAGGGCTTCTTAATTCTCCAGGGAAAGGCCAAAATACCCACCTCAGTCACAGTGGCAGAAACCTGGAATGACTCCAGCAGAATCACTGGCAAAACACAGAAACTTTGGGCTGAACTCCTGAATAACTTGGATGAAAGCCTGGCCCCAGTCAAGCCATACTGTTGACTTCATTTTGGCCAATTTCACTCCAAGTTTAATAAATTTTCATTCATCCCATTCACGTTCCTGAAACAAATTACCCTGAAGTTACGATTAGCGATGGAGGATTTCTGTCTTTATTTCCTTTCCCTTTACTTTGAGTTTCTCTTTTCCTTAGCAGAGGTTCAAACACACAGGTTAGTCATGGTTTTATTTCCCAGCACACTGAGGCAAAAATTCTGTTTCAGTTCATTTAGGTTGAATATGTAAAGCACTGTGGATTGCAAAAAATGGCCACGAATCTCCAAGATCTCCAGAACATGCTCTGAACTATTTGTTGGAGAAGTCCACCTCAAGTGCTACTGAAATGTGTATTTTACTTAGAGAAATGAGGAAAGGATTCAGGCAACAAGGAGTTTGAGGGAAGATGTTTGTTTTTCATCTGACAGAATGACAGTGGATTTTGAAGCATCCTGATTCCCAATATTATAAAATGCAGGGACATTTTTCCTACCACTGCAGAGAAAAACACTGATATTTCATAGTCCAGGATAACAGCATTGGTTTGAAATTTATTACAGCAACAGCTGCTGGAGTTTGAGTGTTTAAATTGTATCAGGTAGAGCATTACCTTTATATGAAGCAAGAAGGACTTAGAGCTTTCCAGTGAATTAGATATTAACAGATAGGAAGTTCCTATTGAAAGCATTTCCTGTATTGGTAGTCCCTGATTTTGGCAGCTTATCTGGGTAGGAAATGAACGCAGGAAGTATCTGTCTACAGACCCTTTATCATCAAGGTAATTGCTGTGGCAGCATTTTGCTGTTTATCAAGGTAATAAACAGAGAGTCTAAAAAAAGATGTTTTTCAGCTCTGAAGAATGAGGTTTAAAAAAACCCTCCTGCAGTTATGCAAAACCTTCCACGTAGAACTAACTTGCTGCTCCTTGCTGTAACGAGGGATTTGTCAAACAAAGCATTTCCAGTCTCCTGGGGTTATTTTTTTTTTCTCCACTTGTGGGACCGTGTCTTTGCCACTGTCTCAGCCCCGTTAAATCAGGCAGGTAGCTTTAAAAAGTTCTGCCACTTCCCCGAAATGCAGGGATCCACCCCTTCCTGCAGGTATTTGCATAAAGCCAGTCCCTGTCATCTGTTGGCAGCACACACCTTTGACTAAGCAAGTCAGCTCCTGTCCCAGGGTGACAAGGTCACGCCAGCCTGGTGACACCACTTCCCACCCACGGCTGGAGATGCACTCTGCAAATAAACAGCATTGCAAGGGGGACACATCACATCCTAGGCATTCCTTCCACTCAGTACTCCCAAAAGACCATTTCCCTTGTCCACTCTGAGTCCCTCAGCCCAGCCCTTAAAAAAAATTTCACTATTACTCATCATTCTTTTTTAACTTTTAATGTTAAAGACATTCTTACGATAAATAATTGTCAATTCATACATTTTACTTTGATAATTTGATAATGATAATTACCAGAAGAGGTATCCTCTGGTTCACACACAGCAGTTACTAAAAACCATCATGAATTTTATTTATTAACCACTAATATCCCTTTCCTGAAAGAAATGCCCAATCTTTCTCTGCACACAGTAAAAATTGGTAAGCCAGTGCCTTTCAGGGAGAAAGGTAACACTTGCAAGCCAAATCTCACCAAATTTCCTGAAACTTCTCCCTCTGTTCATTGTTATAAATTATTTACAGGATTTTACAGTCCTTCTAAGAGAGCAGGAGTAAATTGAGGGAAACAGCATTCTCCAGCCTCAGGCAGGCTTGGTTACAACATTTAAAACAGCCTCTACAACCACAAGGACACATCCATTCCTTAAGGAAAGGAATGATGCCTTTTTCACATAAGTGCTTCCAAGTTTTCCCATCTTTGTTGATTTTTTTCAATACAAAAATTTCTTCTGTAATACACAGATATATATCAAATACATATATATATACTTATATCAAGGGTGGCTGTATAATTAGCTATCCAAAGAAATTAATTTTTCAAAGATAGATCTGATAAAAATCACATTGCAGGTAATGAATTAGTTACCCTGACACTGTCAGGTTTGGCACTGCAATATTTTCTATGTATCATCCTTATTTTGCTAAAATTCATAATACTAGCTGTACAAAATCAAATTTTTTTCTGGTTTTTTTTTTTTTTTTCTGATTTTCCAAGTAATTCTCTTGGCTTGAATTAGAAACTTGCATTATAAAGGCTACTTCTTCCTGAGTAAACAGCATTATATATTTTTATTGAATTATAAAGCGTCGCTTTGGAAAATAAATATCTTTTTTTGGCATGCATAGTTTGCAAAACAGCTTCTGTGTTTATCTTTCAGCAAGTCATTCTCCAAGAGCACTTGTTTCTTTGAACATTATTTCTGAAAGGCCTTTTGTAACACGGGGAACTTGCTGAAAAACATTTTGTTAAGGGATAATGTCGTTCTTGTTCAGGAAAAACAAACAAACCAACAAACCCAGACGGTCAAACATATGCATTTTCCAGCTGTTGTTCCTTGCCTGGGGACTTAATTCTAGAAAGCAAAATCCTTATATTTCACTTCATTTTGGCATACGAAGACACAAACTAAACTGAGTGAAATGAGTGCTGATTAAAGGCAAAAGAAAACAACACAAAAATCCCTTCAAAATAACTTCTGCTCATTTCTGCCTTGAAATTGCACATTTGTATTGGAGTCAGAAATACTGCTTTACCTGGAAATAATTATAGCTCTGACTCTACTGCCTTTATTGGGACAAAACCTTCCTGAAATTGCTGGGAAGTTTGGATTAAGGGCTGCAGGATCAGGGTAAGGCTTTGTTGCCTCTGAGCACTCAGGTGTGTGCTCAGCTTTAAACGTGCAACATCACCAGAGCCAACAGAAGCATTTACAGGCTGAAAGTTAAATATGCCATTGGATCAGCTGCTAACGGAGATGAGGGGGGGAAAAAAAAAAGATAATAATCTTTCTAATTGTTCTAATGCAAGGAACAAAAGTACAAATTACTGTGTCAGCTCTGCTGGACTCGGTGCAGATGCAATCCTCTAAACAAAGCCTTAAACATTTCCATATGCCAAGAACAGATTTATTCCTTAACTGTCTCCAGCTTTCACAAGCATTTGAGTGACTACTTGGAGTTTCTAAAAGAAAGCGAGAGAAAAGCAATGCTATAGAGACAAGCACAGAGGAAGATTCCTCAAAAAAATTAATCTTGCCCCCTATACTCTGCTTTAATCAGTGCATCCACGCCCTAAAGCCTCAGAAACCACAGAGATTCTCCTGTCCTTTATCACATACACAGACTTTTTCTCCCTGAAATCATAGATTCCATATGAACATCACTTCAGAAAATAGTAATGAAACAGTGGATGTGAGCATATTTAGATGTCAGTTAAAGTAAAGGAAATATCCACAAGTATTACCAATAAATAAATATAACAAATAAATATAATATATAATATAATAAATAAATAAATATATTGTTCCTTTATAAATCATTATAAAGTCAATTTACTGAAGAGTTTTTCTAAGAATAAGCATAATGGCACTGGCAGGCAAAGACAGAGCAGGACTTGAACATGGCAAGGAATTAGAAATCTAGTTGTACTTTCCTATTTAATATTTTTTTCCTCCACTGTGGTATGGATAATGGGAAAAAAACACCAAAATGACCTCCAGGATAACTATTTTTACTTCGCCCCAAGGTAACACTTAATTTTCGCTCCATTCTATAAAAAAAAAAAAAACCAAAACACAAACAAAAAACTGATGCCTAATTCAGACGTTCTAAAATTGTATTTACAGCGGTGTGACTAATAAAGATAAATAATTGCATTTATTTGATAATGTTCAGCCTCAGTGCTCTGCACTGCTGTGCCACCGCAGAGCTGTCAGACACCACCTGAGCCAGAGGGAAACCTGTCAGTGCTGAAACCTTCACTCTCTAAGGAGAGTTTTTCCACTTGAAAAGCCACGTTTTATCCTTCAAAACTCCAAAAAACATATCAGAGGGCTCAGCTGAGTGTGCACCAGGTTTTGGGATGTGTAATATCAACCCAAAATCCTGGCTAGGTCATCACCTTCCTCTCCCCAGCTTCTTGCACTGACCTCTCCCCATCCAAGGGAGAGATCCCTGGCCTGGGCAAGGATAGTCCAGTGGGGAAATCAGGATTAATATTATTTATCCATGTCAGAGCCTGGGAAAAAGGTGCTGCTACCTCATCCTCTTCTTCAGGAGAAATCTCCCAGCATGGAGGTTTCCCCTTCCCAGGGAAAAAGAAATAGGGGCAGCAGAAGGAGGGCACAGGGTGAGGAGAGAGCGATGCCATGGGAAAACCACGCTCAGGATGTCAAAGCCAGCACCCCAAACCTCCCAGCAAGCAAGGTTTGCCTTCCCAGAGTCCTGCAGGTTGGTGAGGGGAAAAGGATGAATCAGACACGCTGACTGGAAAGTCACCTGGGCATGGGTGTAGGTTCCGAGAAGTCTCTGCCCGGTTATGAACAAATACAGAACTGTTCACATCCCAATTCTGGGATTTAGTGACTCCACAGCTTCCCTAAAGAGTCGACTGGATTCCCAGAGATCCCAGATAAGGCTCTCCCCCTTCCTCAAGCAAACTGAGATAGCTGGGCTACCCGCCACCAGCAGACAACACAAGCCATTATATTCAACATATATATTATTAAATATATACAAATATATATACCGGTTTAGCAAAAGCTAAACAAACACCTGCCTGGCCTTCACACGGAATTTCTTTATTTCAGAAACCCTCCAGTTAAAAGACTTCTTATCCACTTCTTTATCCACTCCTACAGAAGAGGAATTGAAAATCTTTGGACTGTCTCATGTTAGAGCACATTTCCTGCACCTCGAGTACAAAGCACCTGTCATTTCTTCCCAGCCATTTCACGTTTTGCACTGGCATAAATAAAATTCTTGCTACAGCATGTAAGGCCTTCCCAGCACTCTGGGCAGCAAAATCCTTCACATTTTGGGTTGCCTGAGACCTCCTGCAAGATTCACATTCCAGATGAGGAGAGAGAATTGGACATTTTTTCATTTTGCTGAGTACATTGCATTTCCAGGCTATATAGAACAGCCCTCTAAGTGTAAGGTGGAGATCAAATAATAACAATTAAGTATCATTTAACAATCTTCCAGCCTATTAAAATTCAGTCAATACGAAACATAAAGGAAATAAATAATAGGAGTTACCTAAAATGCAAACGGCATCCGATCTCATGGGTGCCATTATTTTTGAAAATAAATTTCATATCAATATTCTAATTAATAGAAGCAAACCTAGCATTAAAACCTCAGAACACAGCCCTGCTTTTAGGCAAAACTTGACTCCCTGAAACTCAAGATTTTCATTAAGTGCCTGTCATGTCCTGTGTGCTCTGAAATGCACGGCAAAACTGAAGGGAACTCAGTTTCAGGAGCTATTTAGCATTTAGAGTCAGATCTATGTCCCTATTGATAGCCCCATGAAAACATCAGTGATTACAAAAACAAAAGGTTCATTAGACTTTTTAATCACGCTGCCCTCGGGCAAGACTGTCGGATTCCCAAAAGCGTAACAAAAAGCATCAGATGATCTCTAAAATGTCCACACTGGAGCACAATTTACTGAAAAATCCAACTGCAGCCCTAATTATCCAACGGCCAGGCTATTCCATATCCTTCATTAAATCTTTGACATAATTAGAAAAGTACAGAAACAGACAATGCCACGAAGAAAATAAATATCTCAGTTCTGAATCTGATAATACCTTGATCCCAAACCTGATAAAACAACCCCAAAGAGTCCTCCCTGTCCGTGCTCTTTATATAAAATTAGTTTCACTATCAGAAAGCATTTAATTACCGTTACATTCTGCAATTAATCACAGCTATTGCTCTATTGGTAACTGCTGTCCAGAGAAACAAAACCTAGACAGACAGACAGATTTATTCAACTTTCTAAGTGACACGGCCCAAAAAAACTCAGCAAAGCCACACTTAAAAAAAAAAAACCCAAAGCCAACAAACCATGCACTGAAATCAAGTTATGCACCAAGAAGAGATTTTTATTGTCCAAAAAATTAAAACATAAAAAAAGAACACGCCTGTGAGATTTTCTCGCCACCACTAAAATAACCTTCAGAAAGGTCCTGAGTTTAAGGCAAAGAGTTTCTAGAAAAGCACATAATTAACACCTGCATGAGACAGAGAAACAAGAGCTGGTGCCTCTCCTTCCCCGCTGGCTAAAATTTGAGTTCCCATCGGCAAGAGAAACATTTCAAAGTATCCAAAAGTTTAGCGCCCTTAGGAACCCGGTTTTTCCTTCCAGTGCACACCCTCTCCCCTCATGGCAGTCCACAAACACATCCAAGTTGTCCGAGGGATACCTACAAGAAATTTCAGAAGCTCTCACAAATTGGGCTTCGCCTATGCAATCCACACCACTGAACAGTGAATTTAAAAAACCCAATTTTTTTCCGAGTTTGAAGTTTTTAAGCCTTGCGGATGGTTGGAGTAGGAAAAAGGAAATTTACTAGGCAGTACAAAGGAAATCTTGTTGTCCTCTATTGTGGCAGTGGGGGTGTTGCCCAATTCTAACTTATCTAGGTTGATAAAGGAAACCAAAGAACACGGCAGTGAGAAAAAAATTCCAACAAAAAAAGGTACCCCCTCCTTACCTTAATAGTGCTTGCCATAATGTGATCAAGATTATTGATCGCTAATAATTGCTAATAATAATTATTGCTTCGCTCTGACCAGAAAGAAGTTTTGATGAGGTTGTTTAGAGCGGATGAGATTGTGCTAACTCTGGGAAATGAAGTCAGCCAATGGCAGGAAGAGGTTTCTATTGGTCCTGGCCACCGCAGCTCGAAGAAACAGGATATTTGGGAGTGAAGAGATAAGAGTCCTAAAACAATGTTGTTTTTCTTGATGATATGTGACTGAATTTTTTTTTTTTAATTGTTTTTGTTGTGATCTTTTTTTTTTTTTAAACAAAAAAGTCAATTGCCCGTGGCCGCCTGGGCAGGTGTGATCTGATGTGCAGTAAGTGTGACAGGCCACTTCGAGGCAGGATGCAGATGTCAGATGAAATGGGCCAAATTCGGCAGTGGTTTGATGCAGGCTGTTCACTGGGGAATTGCTGATCCAGGGCCAAAGCCAGGCTGGGTATAAATGGGTGTAACTCCAAATATGTTAATGAGCTCTGGCCCTGCTTGCACCACGTCTATATTTGTCCATTAACCTCATTCCTGCATTCCTGAGCTATTGACACTTTCCCGCCTATCTGATTTAGCACTTTTTTCTAAAAAAGAAGCAAATAGGTTAGAGACAATAATTTCTTCTTGATGTGTCTTTCTTACTGAGGAGAGGAAGTCACAAAAACATGTAAAACTTCAAAAGCAGATGCCTGAACGCCATAAAATGTCTTA
The DNA here is from genome assembly GCA_910950805.1 of Acrocephalus scirpaceus scirpaceus. NCBI lineage: Eukaryota > Metazoa > Chordata > Aves > Passeriformes > Sylviidae > Acrocephalus > Acrocephalus scirpaceus. The sequence continues at coordinate 114,864,366 of OU383774.1, read as the reverse complement.
AATCTCCCATGTTCTTCCCTTAATTCACAGCTCTATCCATGAATGAAAATGAGATGGTTTCACTGGCAGTTCCCTTCCTGGTTAGAGTGTGATGGCCTTTTTTCATTTAGTGTTATATTTTCATTTCAGTCCTTCTGGAGCACTTGGCAGTCATGGGGCACCCCAGAATTCCCAGCTGTGCAAACGAAATGCTGTCCCTGTCCCAGCCCTTTGTGTAAGAGACCTGAACTTTAAAAAAAGTACATATATAATAAAAGGCAAATAAAATAATAATAAATAACTAATAAATTAATTAATTAATTTTAAAAAAATTACAGTGCCAGCCAGGATATTCCACTCTGGATCCAGTGCTGGCACAACCTTTTCACACTTAGGAGCCTCACAATTTCCTATATTTTCATAAAAGATGCAATTCCTGGTGCCAAGAGATTCTGAGCTTTCAGCCTGAAGAGAAAAGCTTGAAAACACAACCTGTAAAAATGGAGGGAAAAATTCAAACAAGTCAGAATTTATTCATTAAAAAAAGAAAAATTAAAAAAGCTGGTCCTACTCTAACAGGTTTATAATTTCTCATTGCTCCCTATGACAACACACAACCATGGACAGGTTTTGCCTGAAAGATGATTCCAGCTGTAGTAAGGTCCTGCCCTCTGACCAGGGACTCTGGTACAATAAAAAGAACAAGAAATAGTGAATGGCTCCTTGCAGCATTATTTAGGGGAAGCAGATGACCTCACCCTCTCCCAACGCCGCCTTCTCCTGCTCCTTAGGAAAAAAAAAGGAAATGGGAGCGTTGTTCTGTAGCTGGTGATGCCTGCTGGCATTCAACACAGAGTTTTTCCACACAAAGACAGCAGAAAGTCCCAGTTCACTTTTCCCCTTCTATCCTGACCCAAGAAAGGTGAAATGGATTTTTCCAGAGGTGCACACAGAGTCCCTCACTCATTTGTCCTGCAGGTGCTGCTCCATCTCCCCCAAAGCAAGGCAGAGCAAAGGCTCATCCACCCTCCCCTGCTCATGGGAATGGCCCTGCCAGATCCAAGAAATTCTCATTTCCAGGTGTCCCACAGAGCTGGGAATCCCTGGATAGAACAGTGACAAACAGAATCACCAAGGTGGGAAAGCGCTCCAAGATCGTCAAATCCAATCTTTGGGACACAGGATCAACTCCCTGCACAAGATCAGCTCAGTTTTAGAGCTCATTTTAAGAAGCTCTGGTTTCTTCCACTGTAAAGATGATTTTTTTGTGGCTTTAGAGCAGTCTGGAGTCAGCACTGCCATACAATATTTTATATTATCCCTGTATAGAACAGTGACAAACAGAATCACTAAGGTGGGAAAGCGCTCCAAGATCGTTGAATCCAATCTTGGGGACACAGGATCAATTCCTGGCACAAAATCAGCTCAGTTTTAGAGTTCACTTTAGGAAGCTCCGGTTTCTTCCACCGTAAAGATGATTTTTTTGTGGCTTTAGAGCAATCTGGAGTCAGCACTGCCACACAATATTTTATATTCTCCATTAGTCGGTCCATATAGAAATGCAATGTTGCTGAATGTGCTCTTGCAGTCTGCATCCACCAAATCACAGTGCTCCTGCAGAGTAGGTAACTTTCCTCTTTCTATTATGAACAGTATGAAAAGAAAGCAATTTATAGTAATTGTATTTCATGGGGATGTTGATTTCCTCCCTTTTCATCTCCAAACAATGAGCAAGACAGCCAAAAGATTAGAACTTTTCTCTTGAAATTTCAAAGCATTGTATAATGTTTCAGTTGGGTGACTTCCACTCCAGTTAAGCCCCTGATATTTTGGTCTTTCCTCCAATATATCAAGAGGTTGCAAGTATCAGTTCCAGCTCCCCAGTGGAGAGGATCTAACAAATTCATTCACAAGCAATTTTTAGTAATGATTCTTCTCCATCCCACCTCCATATACACAAACTTCCTCTTGGTTTACACAGGGATTTTGGAAGCATAAGGAGCACTGCTGAGCTCTGTTATTATTATATAAGTTTTACAGAGCCCACAGCCCAGTAAGGATTTTGCCATTTTCAGCTGGCACACGTTCTGTGCCAAAGAATCCAGGGAAGTTTATTTGACTTTCAAACTAATACCCACAGGCAGATTTCTGAGTGCTTACGCTGAGGCCGATCCAATTGCAAGCAGAGCCTTGGTATTGTGAGGCAAGGAAAATATTGGGTTATCAAATCACCATCGTCCAGTTGCAAAAGAAAAAGAGTACAAACACTTCTACTATTTTTCTCCGTTCTGATTTTTTTTTAAGGTTAAACAGAAAAAATGTTTTTGTTATGTTAGGCAGCTCTGAGTTATTGTCTGAAACAGCGCTCTGTGAGTTTGAAAAACTTGGTCAACGAGCAGAATAAAACCATGAAAAAAAGTAATAAAAATCCACACAAGTTACCTAATGCTCCCCTCTAATTTCTCTCTGAAGCTTGTCACCCTAATTTGTCCAGGCTCCTTTCAGCTGGAATATTCTCCTAGCCTCAGCCTGCATCTGGAAACTGCAGAGCAGCAAAATTCCCCAGCATGTGTTAACACTGAACATGTGCTTAAGTGTCTTGATCAAAGCAGGGAGTTGCACATGCTTTAGAGTTACAGCTGTGCTTAAACTCTTTCCTGAACACCCTTAAACTTTGCTTGAAGTGCTTTCTACCTTTAGGACTCAAGAGTTCTCTCTTTAGAGAACTTTTCAAACTGGAGATGAAGGATCCAGTCTATGCTGATCTAAGCCTGCTAAAACTAACAGGGCCCTGGACACACCTGAAGATTTGGTTTGATCATGCAAAAAAAAAGTGATCAGACTGAGTCCTGAAGGTGAAATTCCAAATTAAAATGTTGGTTTGCTTGCTGCATCCTTTCTAGGATGTACTAGAAATATGCTCAGTATGTGTGTACTCACCTAAACACCTAAAATGTGTTTTACACAGAGGTGAGAGGGACTTGTCACAAAGGCATGGAGTGATGGGACAAAGAGGGATGGCTTCAAACTGAGAGTGGGTTTGATGGGATATTGGGAAGGAATTCCTCCCTGGCAGGGTGGGCAGGCCCTGACCCAGGGTGCCCAGAGCAGCTGTGGCTGCCCCTGGATCCCTGGTAGTGTCCCAGGCCAGGTTGGACACTGGGGCTTGGAGCAGCCTGGGACAGTGGGAGGTGTCCCTGTCCATAGCAGGATATGGCATGGAATTAGAAAACCTTCAAGGTCCCTTTCAACCTGAATCATTCCACAATCCTCTGAAATATGAAGAAAATACATTGCAATATTCCCAAATAAACAGATCTGTAACCCTTCTTGCTCCTGGGCTGACCAAGAGATTAGGGACACACTCTGCTCTGGTAATAAAGTGACCCTCATCCCTTGAACTGTAAAAAATCTTTGGGTAAATAGTTGGGAAACTGGAGACACATTCACCTTTATGTTGTGCTTGGTATGGGTACACATGGTGTCTGCAGGTGTGGGTATTAAAAGAAAAGACTAAAGAGAAAAGAAGTGAGTTTTGCTCCTCTTGCCAACCTTCCAGGTAAGAAGGAGGTTCCCCTCTAGGTAGAACCAGGCTACAAATTTAAAAAAAAGAAAACAAAAAATCCACCAAAGCACAATAAAAGAATTTGCACTGCATATTTTGGAAGCAGATTTCAGAAGTCCAAGCAAATTATTGCTGATCCATGGCACATGAAGACACTTTTGTAAAGGCCTTAACCCTCTCAAAAAATTCAGCATTTTGCTTAAATGCAGCTCCCAACATCAGTTTGGCCATGGCCAGTTTGGTGTGTGAGGGTCAAATACACTCTTATCAAGCCCTTCAGCTGGACTGCCTCCCTTTAATTCCCAGTTTTCCATGGGCTCTGATGAAAATATCAGTGAATCTGCTCACAGAGGGGTAGAATCTCCCCTCACCACGAAGAAAGGAATCACAATGAGGGTTTTAATGGTGAAACAGAGAAATCAGACACTCAGAACCGTGTTCAGGAGAGAATTCCAGAACGTGCCCAAGGGACTGCAGGACCAACAGCTAAAGGGATGCATTTGCATTCCCCAAAATCCAAACACCACAGCCCACAAAGCCACATAATTAAAATAATTATCACTACCCGATCATGGGGATGACACAACTTGCATCCCACAAAAGGCATCCTCTCCTCCAGCACTGCTTCCAAGCTTTTGTGCCTCTCAATTCCCTCCCTGCCAGGCCTTGCAGCACAGAGGAGGAGCAGGGAAGTGTCCCCATGCCTTTCCCTGTTCCCTGCCCTGTGGGCAGCCCTGTGGTCACTAGATGGTGCTCCCTGCCCCTGGAAAGGAGCATCCTCCACACCAGGCAAGGAACAGCTCCTTCCCGAGTCGGCACTGACACCTTTCAGTGAAGAGAATACTTTAATAAAGGATTTTTCACTCTGCACCCTGCACTCCAGGCTTAGTGCATTCCCATTTTTGCTTCCCTTCAGCTGCTCCAAAGCATGTGCACCATCAATCCCTTCACGACTTTTCCCCCATCCCCACCTTCCTTCCTCTCACAATGAATTCACTCGTTGGCAGAGCTGGAAACATCAGAGAGAACCTGATTTGGGGACACCTTTTTTATTTGGCATTACTTCATGAAATAATAGCAGTCAACAATGGGTTGTTTTCCCACGGAAAAAGCTTAACAGAAAAGAAACGCTGGAAGTTTTCAAAGTGAAAATCAAAGTCCTTCATTTACCACCTCTTACCTGTGACCCAAGCTATTTAAGATTTTACCAGCCAAAATATTTTTGGTGGCCACACCACGGTTTCGCCCACCTTTTTCTGGAGACCAGCTATACAAATACTACATAAAACAAACACACAGAGCTGGAAAATGAAACAGAAGCTCTGTTTAGATGACACTGGAATTATATTCAACAATCAATGCATGTCCTTCATAACAGGGAAGTGCTGGCACTCATTTGCAGATAGGGAATTGAATTCCTCTCTGCTGAAGCAGGATTGGCTTCATCAGACTTCAAGGATTTTAAATCTAGGTGTGAGAGCTATCCTAGATCTCCAAGATTTCTGCAATTCCCAACACAACCACCTTCATAATTTTGTTCAATCCCACCTACAACTGATACTTGAAAAAGATTAAATGAATTTCACCTTTAAAGTATTTCTCTTCTCTTCCTTACAAAGGGAACCTCTACTATTTCAAAATTTTGACAGCTCTGCTTATATGAGATGAATCTCACCAAAATTTCCTTTCTTCCTTTATTTCTCACCTCTGAAATATCAACTTATACCACCAAATGCCAAAGGGATGCTGTGTGGATTGATTGATTGATTGATTGATTAAGTAATTGAATAAAGTGCACTGAAATTTTCAGCTCAAAGCTGCCACTGATATGGAAACCTATTTGGTTTATGTCTGATGCTAATTTAAAGCTGGTGAAGTGGCAATGATAATGCAGGACACACACACACACACAAAAAAAACCCAAACCAAACCAACAAACAAAAAAAACCCCAACCCCCCCCCCCCACCAAAAAAAACCCACCACAACACCGACAACAAAAAACCCACCAAAAGAAACCCACCCAAACACACCAAACCCCAAACAAACAAACAAAACCCAAAGCAAAACACAACACCAACCCAAAATACTTTCAAAAAAAGCAACTTCTCTGCAAGGAAAAAAGAAGCAACCTCGAGGGCAAAGGCCAACATTTTTCCTCACTTTCTTACATATGTTTTAGGTAATTTTAACTGAACTACACAATGGTTTGAAGTGGTTATTGGACAGTGTCCTTCAAAGTCCTCCCATCCTTGGATTGATGGCCACTGCACACAGCAAATATTTCTGGAATATTGGATTTCTACCCCGTATTAGTCAGGCTGCTCCAAGATTTTCATCAAGAATGGAACCTATTAAAGTGTCTCTCACACTCTGCTGTTTGGGACTCTCTCGATATTGTACTTCTTTGTTAGGGGCTGTGAACAAGAAACAGATGTGGAGTATCTGTGTTTGAAACTCAGTGACCCCGAAAAGACCAGGGCTAGCCCAGATCATTCTTAAAAACTGAAATCTGCCACTCTTGGAGCACCTTGAGGTCCGTGCCCACGCTCAGGGATAACCCCATCCCCACTCCAGCAGAAACCCTCAGGACTGTGAAACACCTTTATGCTAATTATGAATCAAGTGTAGTTTAATATTTAAAAAACATCAAAAAAATTGGATTCCCCATCAATCTTTTTCCTCGGTGTCAATCAGGCTTCTTCCACTTTAGACAGCTGCCCTCTGCCAAAGGAAATTCTCTATTTTGCCATAAAATTCAAAATACTTATTAGAAATTAAGCATTTGGGAAGTGTGATGTTACATCTCCTAGGAATATTCCCAAGACCAGGCTGTGTGATCCAAAAAGGATTAAATTCACACATTTCTGTAAGTGTCTGATATTTCTGTCTCTTGCTAAGACCTGCTAATACCATATGCTGTGTGAGGTAAAAAAAAAAAAAAAAAAGTAAAAAAATCACTGTTAACTAACACTGCTTAGCTACATGGTTTTATAATAGTTACAAAATTAAATTAAAAATACTGGTCACATTGGATCTGTAAGGCCTGGAGTCAAATACCAACTATTCCAAACACACAAGAAATTCCACATTAAGTCCTACCTGATCTGATTTCTGTATTTTCAAACCTCAGTACGTCCAGAGAAAGACATTTCTAACATATAAGAAAATGAGATTACTATCTTTAAAGTACTACAGTGAAATCAAAGGACTTGGCAACGATTAACCAAAATATTTTCTCCTGGGGACTACTCATTTACTTTAATGGATAAAAACTGTGGGCATTTAGGTAAAAAAGAACACTGAATATAGTTAATTGCCAAGTTAAATCTAACTCAGAGCTTTTACAGACCTGGTTTTTGTCATGATCATCACAACCTTTTTACCCGTACCTAAAGCGCTTTGTAGGTCACACAGTGTTTTAAGAAATAAATATAGAATAAGAACATAGTATAAAGAAATAAATATATATAAATGAAAATAAAAACAATGTCCTGCTTCCACCAACATGGATGGCAAAACTGCTTTTGCTTCAATGGGAGTAAAGTTTCAGCCCAGTGGGAATTAAACAAAATGACACAATATCACAGTTTTCTGCAAACTGGAAGTTCTGAGCTTCAGAGGGCTCTAAGTTAATTGTGTTAGAAGGCACAAAAAGCACTACCCAACAACAAAAAATGAGCAGAAAGTGGAAAACAGGGAGGGAACCAATAATTGATAGGATTTAATGCATGATTTAAGGCTGGGGAAAGAATCCCTAAAGCCTCCTCCTACTGCGAGAGGCTTGCCAGACATGTGTGAAAAGCTTGCTGCAACATGTGTGTCGAATTACCTTGGTGGCCCGTGACTTTCCCAACAACCACTCACAATTAGCTGGGATCCACTAGAAAAGGAATTAAATTCTGTGTGCAGCATTATTCCAAGGAATGGGGCACTTATGCTGACAGGATCTGTGTTTTGGCCCTAGAAAATGCCAAACTTTTCATGGCTGTCACCTTTGTGGTGTGTGTGCATCTCTATTTTCAGCTGAAAGGTGGATTTTTAAATGAACCTGTCCGGATCTGACTTTGAATCATTGGATTTTACTCCCTCCAGAATTAGCCCAGAGTTTCTCACACTGCAGGACGGTGACTGGTCTACAGAAGAGACTCCTGGTTAAAACATTTGGATCTAAATTCCTACTGCATTTCCCCAGAAGGAGCAGTGGAAATCTGGACAGGATGTCCTTGAAGAAAGCCTATCCCAGACTGTCCCTCCAGTCAGATTTGAGGATCTTGTCGGAGGGATGATCCTCTTTTCCCCCATGGATTTGCAACCGGATTTGTGTTTGTAACCAAACTGTGCATCCCACACAATTCTGTTTTAACAACCAAGACATGAGGAAAAGCTGGGAGAATTTGGATTGTTCCGCCTAGACAGGAGAAGCTCTGGGGTGACCTCAGGGTGGCCTTGCAGGGCCTGAAGGAGCTGCAGGAAACCTGGAGAGAGACAATTCCCAAGGGCTGCAGGGACAGCACACAGGGAATGGCTTCAAACTGAAAAATGACAAGTTTAGGTGGGATATTGGGAAAAAAAAATCCCTGTGAGGGTGGGCAGGCCCTGGAATAGAATTCCCAGATTTGCTGTGGCTGCCCCTGGATCCCTGGCAGTGTCCCAGGCCAGGTTGGACATTGGGGCTTGGAGCAGCCTGGGACAGTGGAAGGTGTCCCTGCCATGGCAGGGGGTGGCACTGGATGACTTTTAAGGTCCCTTCCAACCCAAACCATTTTGTTTTTCAAGTGGCAAAAAGGTTCTGTTGGGAGTGTCAAAAAAATGTTATTCATGTCACTGTCATTTTATTCTTATGATCTGGCAAAAAAAAAAAAAAAAGGAAAAAGAGAACAGGAAAGAAAAAGCAGAAAATTTTTCCTTAGACTTTAAAGTAACCAAGATTTATGTTTTAGTTAACTGCCAATATTTCATAGCTTTTCAGTTCCTAGGTTCAACAAAGGACACTACTGGTACCTGTGATGTGTCATTTGGTGACCATAACTGCTGGATTTCTTTTTAATGATCTCATTTTGGGTTTGAAAATGACACCACAGACGTGAACTCCGGTCCTGCAAAGACTCACAGCTGGCTTATCTTTAAACAACACTATGTTCTGACCGAGTTCTGTGAAGACTACATAAAATATAAAGAACAAATTTATGGATGTGGTTTCACAGGTTTGGGGCGTTATTTTTTAAAATTTTCCCTTTTTATGAGATGTTTCATTGTAGCTGTTACTAAGCCAGGGTATGTTCCTTCACACCCCAGAGGCACAAATGATTGAAGACAATTCTTTGTACGTCCAATGTGAGTCAGTCACCTGTGAGATTGATCAATGTCATCAGAGCTTTAGCTGATTTAAACAGCAGGTGAAAAAAAATGCAGAAAAATTTCAGGAACCCTGGACTTTCCTGCCTGATATGGAATATTCACCTTCCACCCTGAGCTGCTGACAGGAGTGAGAGAGCCAGGATTGCCTCAGGAGTTTCTCAGCCTGTTTTAAAAGGCAACTAAACACAGGTATTTAGGGTGGCCAGCTGGTTTAACACCTGAACACTCAAACACGGAGCTCCTTCCCCGCCAAGGTTCCAGACTTTCCAAGACCTCTCACCATTCTGCATCTCTTCCATCACAGCTCAGTGAAATAGTATTTATTTATGGGCAATGCAGTTATTTGCCAAATAATGTGGTTTTGGGGACAGCTGAAGACATTTGTTACCTCAGGACAAACTTGCCGGGTTGTTTTGGCATGAATGAAAATAGGCTTTGAAAACACCAGGCATTCCCTTGAGCTGATGTTTTTAAGTAGTTTCCACACTTGTTTTTCAGAGCACTTGTGAAAGCAGAGGAAGGGAAGAGGATGACTCTCAAAGTTTTCAAGGAGGGAACCCCCAGTCCTTTGCCCACAGGAGCCCAGGATATGCTCAGGCTCAGCACTGGGGTCATCTGCATCCCTGAACTTCCAACACAGCAGTGCAAGGAGAACATTCACCAGATTCCTGTCCAGTTTCCTGGAGAAATGCTGTCAGCCACACACTCTATCTCACACAGCTCCACCCAGGCTCTGACAGCCCTCATTTTTATCATATTTTTTCAGAAAAGCCCTGTGGGCTTGATATTTCTGAGCCTGAGAGAATTTCAGCTTGCTAACTATTGCTAGCTCCTTTCCCAAGGGAAAGCTGTCAACAGTTTCTCTTCTTAAAACATCTTTCTGCTTTTCCCAAAACATTTTAAGTAAACAGTGCCTTTTCTCATAACACCTGCTCTCCCAGGTGTTGTTTACTATTTCTGTTACTTAACTAATAGAGAAAGGTGTTAGATTTTGTAGTGCAGCATGCTATAAAAGAAACTACAGAAATTGTAAATAAAGCCTTCATTTCTTTCTCTTCTGCCTTCGGAGAATTTTTAGAGTCAATTTATTTCGTGTCCTACTACAACAAAGCCCAGCTGACACTGTGGGAAGTCCTGCAGTCCCAGTGTTCCCATTAAACTACTTAAGGCGTGCACTTACAAGATCAGGAGAATTTGCACCCTTTAAAGACAAACCCCATCATTTTGGAGCTGCTGGTTCCTTTCTTCAGTACCTCCTTCCAGAGCTCAGCTGCCTGCTTGCTCCTCAATTCTCCTGTGAGAAGTGCAATTCCAGGAGGAATTGCAAATATCAGAACTACAATGACACTTTCTCACTTTCCTGAATCAGAACCTTCAATCCCAAATTTCCCCCAGGTCCTGCACATCAACAGCCCTAGGTCTGGGTGTCAGGGAAGCTTTGTTTGCCATTGGAATTTCAACAGCACACTGTTGATAAATAAATTTATTAAAGGAGTGCATTTCTCCCCAAGCTGTGTTTGTGCAGGCTTTGTTCAAGCCAAGCACATGTAGAACCAAAGCATCTGCCAACATCACAAGCAGGATCCAAGCAAGTCCATGGAGGTACTGCCAGCCACACAGCTCTCTCCACGAGGAAAGAATTTGGAACGCCTTATTTGACACAGAACCACGTAATGGCAGAGTCGAAAATCAGAGTCAGTGGTTCCAATCGACTGCCAAAAATTGGGGTATTTTTCTGGCTTGAGCTTCTAATAGGAATGTGAAAAATGCAAAGAAGTTACAGCAAGGCTGATGTTACTCAGTTGTCATTCCAGAGATTGTCTTTTAAAAATAAAAAATTGCAGGGGTAACAAATAAGATGATAAAAGTCAGTTCAAGTAAGGTTGGAAAATATTGCTTTTTCAAGCTTCCTATAGCAAACCACAGAACTCTGTGCACCATGAATATCCAAAATCATATGTGGTGATTTATGTTCTTAATTTAAAGACTGTACAAAAGAACTCAAAACAATTGGTTCTTCAATTACAAAGATGATTTTCATGTGTTCAGCTCTTAACAAAATGTTCAGCTGCTACAGGTGAAGGTTCATTGGAGGGATTTTCTCCCTCAGGTTGATTTTTTTCATATTGAGTGGGGTGCCTTTTTTGCTACACTTTCTAAAAATTTGTTTATTTATTTATTTTCAGTTACTCAACCATTTTTAAATTGGAACGCCTCCAGATTAAAATTAATCTCATGCATTAAAGTACTTTATGGAAATGATACACATAAATTCATGCCCTAATCACCATGTCATTTCAGGCTTCAGTTACATGGAGATTCCTTGGGCAAGACATGGGAAGAGCCTCCTTCCCCAGATATTTAGAAAGGAATATCCAAGGAAGGAAATGCAGAGGATACAAACATCTTTATGCAGTGGGTAAATCAGGCTGCATAAACCAGATCATCAGGGACAGGACTTCACTGGGGGAGGGTTTCTGAGGAGAACTGCTGACCAACGATATCAAAGCAGCAGACTGAAAGTGAAGGAAACTTGTGGTTTCTTTATGACTCGGAGATGAATTCTTTCATCAGATTAACCACTTCTGAGAGCATCCGGCGTGTCTGACACACTCGAGGGACAGCCAGGGCCTATTCTAAGGCAGGCCAGGCAGGGGCTGACTCAGGAGAACATCCTCATTCAGGAAGGACATTTAATTTTAGATTTCACTCTAAGCAGATGCTCAAACCTCATTATGCTTGGTGAATTTTAAGCTTATCCTCAAAGCCAAGCATGCGCTTCGGCTACTTCCTGAATACAAGATTGGGCGGTAAATGCAGTTAGGAACACATGGAACTGCAGGAATCAGTAGAAGAAACAAAAAATCTCACGTGGGGAGCTAATAAAATGTTAATTATTATACAGAAAGTTTCCAGAAAATGAGGAGCAGGACTAGCAGAAAAGTAGTCTCCCACCCAAGGTCCTGGGGGACCCAGCACCTCTCCAGGTCCAGCCCTGGGGGAATTACAGCTGGGGGGATGGATAAAAGGAAAATCCATCTCGGTTTCCTAAGAGCCAGGCTTATAAATTAAAAGGTTTTTTTTCTGGGAAATGCTCAAATTCAATACAGGTTTGGACATGGAATCAAAGAACTGTTAGAGCTGGGAAAGGATCGCCAAGATAAGTCCAGTCCTTGATTTACCACCACCTTATCAACTGAACCATAGCACTGAGTCCTCCAAAACTCTGAACTTCAAGTAAAGTGCATATATTCAGGAAAAAACCTCCAAATACTCCAGTGGTAGAGTTGGAAATTCAGACAAATATTCAGGCAATGAGACAAATTCTTCAAAAATTGGACATGAAAACAGGGAATAGTCATTAAGGAATTAGTAAGATGAAGAAGGGCAGGGCTGGATGGCATCTTGGGCAGGAATTGTTCCCTGGCAGGGTGGGCAGGGGCTGGCCCAGGGTGCCCAGAGCAGCTGTGACTGCCCCTGGATCCCTGGCAGTGTCCCAGGCCAGGTTGGACACTGGGGCTTGGAGCAGCCTGGGACAGTGGGAAGTGTCCCTGCCCATGGCAGGGAGTGGCATTGGATGATTTTTAATGTCCCTTCCAACCCAAACCATTCTGGGATTCCATGTTTTATGGTATATCAAACATCCACAAGCCAAATAAACCCCCCCAAAAAACCAAACCAGAAGTGTGTTCCCTAAAAGAGACACTTCAGATTTCTTTTGCTCTTGAAGACAACTTGGGCTGCAAAGAACAAATATCCACCCCTGACAGTGTGAGAAGAAATACTGAGAGGCCCCTCCAAGCTGTGTCAGGGTTGTCTGTGGGTTGTCCCAACCCAAGTGAAAATGAAGCCACCCAGGTGAGCACAAAAGCAAAGTTTATCCTTCACCGGCTCCACACAGGAGCTGCTACTGAGCCTCTGTCTTTTGGTGAAATTTGTGATGGCTTTGTAATCCAATCTAATAACAGGAAACCTAATATTCCACAAGGTGTTGGTCTCCTTGTGAGACTCAACTTTCATGAACATCAGCCACTGAGGAAGGATGCTCAACGTTGTTCTCAGCTCCAGTGGCTTCCCAGAGCTCTGCTTCATGGAATAATTACAAAGTGCAAAGATATTTGCCAGGATAAGTTGTTTTGCTGTTTTCTATCAAGGGAAATCAATTCAGAAAATAATTAAGACATGATCACACTTTTCTTCTCCTCCAGAAAGCAGTGAAGTGTCTCTAGTCTGCCAAGAGATCCAATTAGCTGAGGAAAACCAGTTTTGCCAGGTTTTGGAGAATCACAACAGGATTCTCTGGTAAAGAATGGAAACGTGGTCAGCAAATTATTTGGGGAAATAATCACGGAAATGACTAAAATTTATTTTAAAGGATTTGCTGGTGAGAAAGAATATTTCTGTGCTGGCACAAGGATACAAACATTTGTGAAAAACTTAGGGCAAAGTTAATGGAGGACAGCTCGAGAGTAAATGTTTTGAAGAAAACGCTGTTGGAGGAGGCAGCTTTTTGTATTACAATCTCCATTTCATTCAACCTCCAGGAAAGGTCATTGATTTAATCAAAAGCTTTTTTTCCCCCTTTGGTCAGACTCCCAAATGCACATACCATCAAGATCTGGTGCACAGAAATAATTTGAAGCAAATCTTCTAAAAGAGGTTTTGAAGATGCTTGCCAGTAGAACATTGTGCCTCACAGCTATAATATCAGAAAAAGCCATTCAATTTAAATTAATATATTTGGCCAGACAGCTATATTAAAATTCTTGTTGTTTTTTCAGTTATAATGGTAGCCTGTGGTATGACTAGCCCTCCTCAAAAATCTGCGTAGTTATTGCCTTTCTCTTGCCTAGGGTGCATCACATGTTTTCGATTTGGACAATCTGCATCGTGCTACCTCATTAAAACAAACATTTATGCAAAGCAAAGGCCGTGTATCACGGGGCAGGGCTCCGGAGGCAGCTTTGAAGGCTGCAGCCTTCCAAGAGCATCCCTTCAAAGCAGAGCCTTCCAAGAGGATCCCTTCAAAGCAGAGCTTCCGCCGGCCCAGCCCCACTCGTGCCCAACATTTGTGGGCCCCATGGCCGCGCACGGTGCCCCCGCCAACAGGGAGGCTTCAAAAGCTGGGCTGGGAGCAGCTGTGGGGCAGGGAAATGTTGGCTGGGGGAATGGAGAAGGTTTCTCCTGTCCCCTCTCGGAGCAGCAGCTGTGCCCTGAGGAGCTGGAGGTGCTGGACAGCTCCGCTTCTCCAGGGCCACCGCCTCGGGACAACCCTGACTTCCTGCCTAAGGCCTCTTGTCCCTGCAGAGTGGGAAAAACTCAGGGAAAAAAACATTCCCAGAGCGTCTGTGCAGGGAGTCAGGAGGATGTGTTCTGTAGGAGTTGTGTTTTCTGGGTCTTTGGCAGCAACCGCTTTCAGCTGAGGTTGTTTTTGCCCTTAATAATGTCACGGTTCCCTCACACTGGAGGAGGAAACTCCTTCACTTCAGAAAAAAAAAAGGACATAGACTCCCTCACTTCAAAAAAAAGGACACTGAGGGGCTGGAGAGTGTCTAGAGAAGGGAATAGAGCTGGGGAAGGGGCTGGAACAGAAATCTGAAGAGAAGAGGCTGAGGGAGCTGGGAAAGGAGCCTAGAGCAAAGGAGGCTCAGGGGGGACCTTGTGGCTCTGCACAAATCCCTGCCAGGAGGGGACAGCCAGCAGGGTTGGGCTCTGCTGCCGTGTCCCAAGGGAAAGGAGGAGAGGAAATGGCCTCAAATTGCACCAGGGGAGGCTCAGCTTGGAGATTGGGAAAGGAAATTTCCCTGGTAGAGTGGTCAGGCCTTGGGATGAGCTGTCCAGGGAGGTTTGCAGTCCCTGTCTGTGGCAGTGCTCAGGAGGAGGCTGGAGGTGGCCCTTGGGGACAGGGTTTGGGGTGCTGCTGGGGTGGCATTAGATGGACCTGGAGAGCTCTGCCCACCTTGGTGATTTTGTGATTCTCCCAAAAGAGATTCAGATAAACATTTTAAATGCAGACATTACAGATGTCTGAAGGCAGGTGAAATGTAACCTAACAAAAAACCCTAAGATATATAAATCTGTGTATACATTTTCTTAAAAAAAGAGAACAAAAAAAAAACCTCAAAGCAAACAAACAAACAAACCTCAAGTACCAAGGTTAATACTTTTCATCCAAATCTCTCAATCCAGTTATATGTCAAACTACAATACTACTAATACAACAAAGTTTACACACACTGGATTTTGGAAGGTCATAAAGATGTTCCAGAACCTTGGTGATTATCGTGGGTTTGTATTATGTATTCCTCACTATACTGCCTTATCATTATGTGTCAAAATATAGTAATCAATGCAGGCAAATATTTGCATACTTATAAAAAATATTTACTGTTTGGCATTTCTGACACTTCACAAGCTCATTTTTAATCACTTATCTTCAAGAGTCAATAAACACTGCTATTAAAAAAATCAGGATAATTTTCTACCACTTCCCTTAAAATGTCACACAATTAGTGACTGTGTTTATAACTCCATACAGAAAAGGAATTACTAGCCTGTGTGCTACCTCAGCCTTCCAAAATAAGTATGGCCAATCCATATATTCTACAGTTGTAAAAAAAAGTAAATATTTTAAGTTTTTGATGTGGCACATTTTGAAGTGACTGACATGAAATTATGGCAAGGCTCTGATGCTTTGGAAGCTGAGGACACAAGTGACTTTTCACTGAGTATTTATTTGTGGGAGCTCTGCACAGAATGATTCCAGTGGAAAAATGAGCCCTGCTGGATTTGTTTCTGGCCCATAGCTTGGACAATTTCAATCGTCCGTTAACAAAATCTACTACAGGAAATGCAGGGAGCTCACCAGTCCTACAGTTTGAGTACAAGCTTTTAAATCAACTTAGGGAATTCAGGCTGCTATGAATGGATTGGTGAAATGTGTGAATTACTTCAAAATAATATCTGTACAAATATCTGTACATATCCATACAAATATGCAGAAAACTCCATGCTCATGGGTAACTATGGAAGAAAAAAAAGTATTTAGAACTTAAACACTTTGTTGAAATATACTCAAACACTTGGCCTTAAGAGCTCTAATCATCAGTTTATCTTGTCATCTCCTTCTGGATGACTCTATTATCTCTTTTTTTGTTTTTTTAAATAGGCTAATTATGCTTAGAAGTGAATGTTTAATTGCCTTTTACAAAGCTAGCAAGTTGACTTTTAAAAACACAAGCTATTATCTTGCACTGAGGCCTGCCAAAATAAAATAGCAAGGAGTGATACAGTTCATCATCAATAGCAATATATACAGAGAACTGAAAAAAAGAGGGTGAGGGTTAAATCCTGTCTCTGTTAAAGCCAGGGGAGTTTTATCACTGTCTTCCTCAGAGCCTGCACTTCATCCCAGCTACTCATAACACTTTTCATATTTGATAGGGGACAATTTAAAGTGATAAATAGCAGCCAAATTGCACGTGTGTGTGAGGAGGGGAAGATTTCATAACAACCTCAGCGTCAAAACTAAACTACTTCTGTCAGTTTGGAGAGTTTTTGGCCTACCAGGCTAAAGCTGAGTTTAGGCAGGGGAAATATTTCAGCTTATGCTGGTTATCTGAAAGCTCCAGGCTGGTCAGACTGGCTCCTTCTGGAGTCACCTACTCAGATGTGAAGCTCAGGCTTGCCCAGATTTCAAAAGGGGCCACCAACCTTCACCCAGAAAATGAAGTTATTTCTATTAATGTGTCCATATATCAGTCTGAGATCTGGTTTCAGGCAGAAAAAAGAGGTCTCACACAGCTCTGAAAAAAATTATGCTTTTTCCTCATTTCCTTTTGGTAAACCCTTATTGCAAACTCCTGAACCAGAAGCCACATTCATAATGTCTGTAGCTCTGTCCATCTGGAACGTGCTGCAAAATTTCACCCTTGAGACCTGGTACCCATTGATGCTGAACCAGCCATCATCATCATCATCATCATCATCATCATCATCATCAAGGTGGGAAGAGGCTTTCAGCAGCCACTTCCAGCTTTCAAGGTAATTCTCTTACATTATTTCAATTTTATTCCATTCAGAGACCGGAACTCTTCAAAGCAAGGAAGTTTATTACCTTGCTTTGCTTTCCTGACAGTGGGTTCATAATTATCTACCTCTGAGATAGCAATTTCATATCCTCAGTCTCTTTAAAGGATTTAGAATTTTTTGCCTCTCAAAAATAAAAACAAAACCAAAGCTTTTAAGATATTTCGTACAGAGTTTTGCTCTCAAATATAAATATACAGATTGGATACGAAAACATGTTTATGCTTTGGAGTAAAGCAGCCAACAAAATTAGAGGATGGATTTCTAACTGATTTGCTACCTGAAAATTAAAGCCATTAAAATGCAGGCAGCAATGAAAGTTATGTAATTACAGATTCCTTCCTTTCTTTAAAGCACCTCTCCCTTCAAAAAACGTTTCCTCTGCTCCACCAAGTGAAATATTTCAGGAAACTCCCTCGTAGCTTATCTCTGGAAGAGGGAGGAAGATGATGTGTGGGTTCTGCCCACATGTGTGAAGCCGATCCTTGTCTCCCACATCCAAGGCAATTTTTAGCCAAAATGGTTTGCTGGCCCAGAGGGAAAAATGGTTTCAAGCTCAAGCCACATGCAGAGCAAGTCAGAGAAGAGATGCTACCCCCTGTCAAGCCTCTCAGATGTCTGGCTCTAAAAATACTTTTCTCATGTCTGCCATGCCAAAACCAGTAATATTAACAGTGCTGCTATTACAGCCAGCACTTCCAAAACTGCCTCCTCATTAAAGTCTCTCGTCCAAAACAATTTAAATACTCTGTATCTAAACCACATGAAAGTCTGTAACAGTGGGGACAGGCGTTATCTGAGCCTCACCCAGCCTGGTTTGCTCATCACCAGCTAGTAAAGCATCTGAAATCACGGGCCCACTGTCCAGTTTCCTGGAAAAATGCTGTCAGCCACACACTCTGTCTTGCACAGCTCCACCCAGGCTCTCACAGCCCTCATTTTTATCATATTTTTTCAGAAAAGCCCAGCTGGCGCTGTGGGAAGTCCTGCAGTACCAGATCCCACTGTTCCCATTAAAGCTGTCTCAGAGAGCCTCTACTTAAGGCATGTACTTTTAAGATCAGGAGAATTTGCACCCTTTAAAGACAAAACCCATCATCTTGGAGCTGCTGGTTCCTTTCTTCAGTTTGAGATTTCCCTCTGCTGTGAATGGATGCCACCCTACAGCTCTGACTCAATCATCCCACAGATTTTAAGAGGGGTGTGAGAAGAGCAATTCCTTTCAGAAGCTTTCACAAAGCAAAATTATTAATTTGATTAATTTTACATGATGTCAGGAAGCTTTGATCTCTAGCACTGGGCATCCAACATGGTGTCAAGAGAATGCACCAGGCTCTTCTTAGTGGTGCCAAGCAATGGCCCCAGAGGTACGGGCAGGGCCTGAGCCCAGCAATTTCCCTGCACAGGAGGCACAACTTCTGCCCTGGGCAGTGCCCAACCCTGGGGACTCTCCTCCCTCAGGATATTCCAGAACTGTTTGGACACAATCCTGTGCCCTGTGCTCTGGGATGGTATTGTTTACCTCAGAAATTTTTCTGGTGTTTCTTTGTTTTTAACATCTGCATCTACATGGCAGCTCTTTCCCTGATCAGTTCATCCTCCTCAAGGGTGCATGAAGTGGGGAAATACTTCTGCCTCCTTTGCTGGCCAGGTGCCATCTCCTCCCTGCAGAGCAGGTGACTGAAGCAGAGGGAGAGCTCAGGATGGAACAGGAAAGTTGCAGAGATGTGGATCTGTCTGAAGATCAACAGCTGAGGAGAGGAGCTGAGGGCACTTGGTCTGTCCAGCTGGAGCAGAGCACACCGAGGTCAGAGCTCCCCAGGGCTGCAGCTCCTCCCGAGGGACAGCTCCCATCTCTGCTCCTGGCACAGGGACAGCACCCAGGGCATGGCTGGAGCTGGGCCAGGAGGGATTGAGGTTGGATTTTAGGGAAAGGTTCTTCTCCCAGAGGGTGCTGGGCACTGCCCAGGCTGCCCAGGGAATGGGCACAGCCCCGAGGCTGCCACAGCTCCAGGAGCATTTAGAAAATTCTCCCAGGGATGCTCAAGGTGGGATTGTTGGGGGGGTCTGGGCAGGGACAAGAGTGGGACTGGATGATCCCTGTGGGTCCCTTCCAGCTCAGAATATTCTTTATTTCTATGGAACAGAGATCACCTGGGTTGTTACCTCCATCTGATGTTGGCTAAAACCAAACCTGTTTTGCCCTCCCCTCATCCTGAATTGGGAAGAGTGAAGAGCCTGCCTGGGCTGCAGTTTATTCGCACCTTGCTTATTCCCACTGAGGGCCTGGCCTCCCATGACCAATGTCATCACAATTACCAACAATTTGCAGAGTGGTCCCAGTTTTTCAGAAGTGCTGCAGACTTTTCCAGAGGCTGCAGGGACGTGGCAACCATTTCCTCTGAGCGGTTGCCACATCTTCCCTCAGCACTGGCTCCACTTCAGCCATGACTGAAGGCACTCCTATAGAAATTGTCTGAAAAGCACTCAAGGATTGCTTCAGTTAAATCATGTTATTTTAAGTTCTGTTAAGTCTGGGCCCTGTTAAGTTTAAGTTATTTTTAAGTTTAAGTTAAATCTAAGCTTGTGTTTTATAAAGTTTAAGTGATAATAGATTTATATCCTATCAATTTTAAGTTTTGACATGTAGGATTTATTAATACAATTTAAGATTCTTTTGCCAAAATTTATTCATATTGAGTTTAAGTATTGTTTGTATTAAGCATTGTTTGTATTGTAAGTATTTGTTAAGTATTGATTTTAAAATTATCCTAGGTTTTGTTAAAATATTGTTATCTAACTTGCAAAGTTATTTTTTCTTAGAAATATGATGGCTTCAACGGAAACAGCAGCTTTCAGGATAAAAGCTGCAGTTCCTCACCATATGGTGCAAATGGCCAGGACTAAAGTACCTCCTAAAGTACCTTAAAATCTGCCAGAGGCACAGGGATCCTAGCTAGGAATGACACCATCAGCCTTGGTTAGAGGGTTGTGCACTTGGACCTATTTTAAAGGACATTTTCTGTCACAGAGAAAAAATAAGGACAAAATTATTTCATTTTTAGGGAGATCAAAGCAGACACAAAGTGCTAGAGCAAAACATTTCACTGAGCTCCTGAAGAGACAGGATTAAATAAATTTTTAAAATTCTATTTAATTCTACAAGTGCTGGTGAAAAGAAAATTAACATACAGAAGGTAATTATGAAAGTTTAAAAAATCACAGTCCCATGAGAGACTTTTTCCCTCCTATTTCACACAGAAAACATAAAAAAAAAAAAGTAGTAATTTGTAAATCTGAATTGCTAATCCCTGTACCTCTGACACCTTTAACTGGGTGCTAAAACTACCTAAGACAGCCATTTGAAACATATTTGGTAGAGCTTTTATTCCATCTTATCCATGATTATAAAGTTGAGATGTGAATTTTAATTTAAGGGAACTCTTCAAGGCTGTGCATGTACTTTTCCAGTGAAGAATCAAGAAGCAGCAATGTATGCAAATCCTTTAGAGAGATTATCTTTACCTCACCTTAGCTGTCCAAAAATTCAACATCTAGATTAAAATTTTTGCCTAGGCTCCTTTGAAAACTATTTTGAAATGGGATTAAATACTCTCAGGATATGCCAATATTTCCAGGAGCTCTGAAGACAGGTTTAGCTCTGAGTTAGGGGAGATGGATCTTGATCCCAAAGACATAAAGTCTCTTTTCAGTGATGCCCGGTGAAGGACAAGGAGCACTGGCCATAAACTAAAATTCAAGAAGTTTCCTCTCAGCATGAGGAAGAATTTTTTTCCGTGGAGGGGGCAGAGCTGCTCAGGGAGGGTGTGGAGTCTCCCTTTGGACACATTCCAAACCCACCTGGACACTCTCCTGTGTCACCTGCTCCAGGTGACCCTGCCTTGGCAGGGGGTTGGACTGGATCATCTCCAGACATCCCTTCCAACCTCAAGTCATTTGTGTGACAGTCATGGCATGGAATTCGGAGCAGGGTTTCACAGGCTTCATGTGCAGGACATCAGGAAGCAGAAATAATGGGAGATAGGAAGGAAGAAAACACATCCTGCAAAGCACATGGCCCTGGGCAGGCAGTGCCCAGCCACGGCAGCCCCTGGTCCAAGGGAATTCATGGCATACTGGGATCTCACTGACAGAAATGAGAAATCAACTTGGCTCCCTCTGCTCGAACTGGTACTGATGGAAACTCTGAATGAAGCACGTGGCCACTGCTTTATGCAGCTCCCCAGGTGCTGATAGATCTGAGAGCTGAGGAAAGCTCTAAATAGGAACTGGGTCATCCATGTCACCAGTTTAAATCCAGCTCAGCAGACAGGTGCTTATTTAGTGGTGGGTTTAGGCCAGACCCCAGAAAACAGGACTGTCCACACTTTGGATCTACCCATGTCTTGGCAGTCTCCTCTGGAAAGGAAAAGGCTTCCTCGAGGGACAGAGACCAAACTTTCTCTCATCCTGCAGTGAATGTTTGAGGCTGTGCCTGAAGGCACCGATGTGATGAAAAGGATGCTCACATGGATTCCTGCTGCTCCACACTGTTCTCCCAGGCCAGAGGGATCATCAGCCCTTCCCAGTGTCCAGTCCACAAACAAATGCAGGCATGGAAGCTGAATAGAAATTTCACTGCCTGATACAACTTGCAGAGGCCACAGCTAACCCCGAGGCTCCCTCTAAGAATTTTTCCAAGGACACCACTTGATGGTATGGCCAGAGACCTTTACTGCCACAGTCACTGGACAAGTGACATTTCCTAGGCCAGGAGAGACTTATAAAGTGGATTTTTAACACATCATTGACCACCAACTCTTCTATGTTTTGTTTTTATATTTCATTTCTTTCTTTCTGCAATCTGTTCAGCCTGGAGAGGAGCCCCAGGTGAGAGGAGCCCTCAGCCCTGGGTGTCCCTGTCTGTCCCTGTGTGTCCCTGTGTGTCCCTGTCTGTCCCTGTGTGCAGGGAGGGCAGAGCAGGCCCAGGCTCTGCTCCAGGCCCAGCAATGGCCCCAGAGCCACGGGCAGGGCCTGAGCTCAGCAATTCCCCTGCACAGGAGGCACAACTTCTGCCCTGGGCAGGGACCAGCCCTGAGCAGAGCCCAGAGAGGCTGGGGACTCTCCTCCCTGGGGATATTCCAGAGCCACCTGGACACAGCCCTGTGCCCTGAGCTCTGGGATGGCCCTGCTGGAGCAGGGAGGTGACACCAGTGACCCACTGTGGTCCCTTTACCCGTTCTATGATTCTCTGTGATTCTAATCCAAATCAAACCCCAAGCATTTTTACACCATCTGAGCAGTTCCAAAAGCTGATTATGGTATTAATTACCATCCCTGCCGTTTGTCAGCCACTGCAGCACATGGATCACTGCCTGGCCCAGACAGAATACAAGTGTAGCACAAGCTTACGAGTCGGTGCAGAAAAACTTTTAAGAAGGTTATCAAAGAGAAATGGTTGTCATAGGACGCAGGTTCGTATTTCACTATAAATTAGAACCTGATAAGCAAAGAGCCAGAGACCAGTTTTCAGCATGGGAGAAGATTAATGCAGTGTCTCAAAAGTGCTTTTCAGTGTATTTAATTGCAGTGATAGTTATTCGATGGCACAGATTTTTTTTACATTACTCTCTCAGATGGATTTGTCAGAGTGAAGTGCTCTCTGCTTGGCTTGGCGAAACATTCTGTATTTCCTTCAGTTTGTCCTGAATAACCTAAAAAATACATGACCATGGATATAATCTCCAATCTGACTGGTGTCTCGCTTCCTGCTTTCCAGCTCATTACCAAATGGATTAAACAACGCCAGATTTAGGATGCGATTCGAGACACCCTGCTACTGATCTTGAGGGCCAGCCTGAAAAATCAGTTTTGACTATTTTTTTCATGGTTTTTCCTTGCTATTTTTTTTCTTGTTTCTTTCCTATCCATTTTTAATGGCTGACAGAATGTCACTTTTTCCTTTGACAAGAAAGCTTTTCAAGCTGTTTTTCGGGGTTTTTTTATATAAACCCATTCTTTCAAATCTGCCTTTTTGTGCGTGTGTGTGTGTGTGCGTGTGTGTGTGCGATCTCAAAAATGTGCTACAACAAAGACTTCCAATTTTCCTTTGGAAAACACGTCCCATTTCATATGGTTGATGGAGGAGGTGTATTTATAACTTTGCCATTGTTTATTATTCTGACTGGTTAGGTGTTATTTTTGCCCTGCAGTAAGGCTTGGAGGTGCTTCCCAGCTCTGCTCTCATGTTTGTTTTTAGAAGTAAGTACAAAGACTGTCACTCTTAAGTTCCCCACTTCCCCTGAGTCCATACATTTGTGTTGTGAGCAGCTCAGGCACTTCATTCTTCAGGCCTTTCAAAACTCCTGGATTAATACCATTAGGTCTGGGTAACTTGTTGCTATTTAATTTATCAGTTTGTTCCAGCACCTCGTCTGTTGATCCTGGCAACAGAAGCAAAATGCTTTAAGGGCGCCTCTAGAGCAGATATCTAAAGAAAGTCACACACACATCCCTAAAAAAAAAATCCTCCCTCCAGCAGCCAGAATTGGAGATTAGAGCCTGGTTCATGGATTGGAGCCACACCAAACCAAACGGGGGAATCCAAATAACTCGGGTCTTTCTGCTGCTGAATGCATGGTACCACGTCAGGGCTCTTTATAATTAGCACAATCCATAACAGATTTGTTTTTTCTCCCGAGTAGTAAACATTCTCATGCTTTATGCAGCTGAGGTGGCTGCTGCTCTGCTCCCAGCTGTGTGTGTGTGCAGGCACACGTATCCCAGAGCCTGAGCACAAAGTGCTACAGCTGAGAGACAAACCTGATCCACAGCGCAGAATCATGGAACTGCAGAATCGTCCACGTTGGGAAAGACCTCCAAAATCATCAAGCCCAACCTGTGACTGATCCCCACCTGGGCAAACAGAGCACTGGGTGCCATGGCCAGGTGTTCCTTGGGTCTCCAAACCTCCCTGGGCAGCCCCTGCCAAGGCCTGAGCACCCTTTCCATGGGGAAATTCCTGCTGCTGGCCAAGCTGAGCCTCCCCTGGCCCAGCCTGAGGCCGTTCCCTCTCCTCCTGGCCCTGTGGCCCTGGGAGCAGAGCCCGACCCCCCCGGCTGTCCCCTCCTGGCAGGGACTTGTGCAGAGCCACAAGGTCCCCCCTGAGCCTCCTTTGCTCCAGGCTCAGCCCCTTGCCCAGCTCCCTCAGCCCCTCCTGGGCCTCCAGCCCCTTCCCCAGCTCCCTGCCCTGCCCTGGACACGCTCCAGCCCCTCCAGGGCTCTCCTGCAGGAGCCACAACTGGACACAGCCCTGGAGCACAGAGGGACAATCCCTGCCCCTGCTCCTGCTGGACACACAATTCATCAGCCAGCCCAGGGGCCAGTGTCACCCCAGGGCACTCCTGCGCTCATGTCCAGCTACTGTAACCAGCACCCCCAGGTCCAAACCCTGTTCCAGAAGAACTCTTGGTGACACAATCACCATCAATAAGGAGGTATCATCCCAAAACCACCTACGCTCATTAATTCAACCCCAAAGAGTGGACTCAGCACTGCTGGCCATGTCTGCCACTTCTTTGTCCCAAAACCGTGGCAATAAGAACAAACTGAGGAACTGGCCAGGCCTGGACACCTCTGTTTACACGAAGCAGCCTGGAGACAGAGGAACCAGGGAGGGAGCTGACCTGGCAGCAGCCCCTCAGCCCTCTCCCCCCATCCCAGCATGATTAGGGCTGCAATGGGATCCATGTGTGACCGCCCCACATGTGCGCAGCGCTTCCTGCGCTCCCAGCCCTGCTGCTGAAATGACAGCATTTTATTTATAAATCTGCTGCCAGAGGCCTGCAAAGGCTGGGCTAATTCTGGACACCTGCAAGCTCCATTCAGGGAGCAGCCAGTTGGGGAAGGCAACAGGAAAAGCTCTGGGAAGAGAGAAGCGCGGTGCCAGCCCTGAAGATGGGAGTGCTGGGAGAAAGGAGAGCTGCTCCCTACATTTGCTTTGGAGCATGTTTTTTGTGATCAGCCAAAACCCCATTAAATTTGGGGTTTATTTGAGCTGTATGAGCACACCCCATGGTTGAGGGGCTGCAGATCACACTGCCCAGGCATGACGCAGTGAGCAACTCCCAGGTTCCACAAAAACTCTGGGATTTAGTTCCTTTCTACCTCGAGCACATTAAACCAAACACAGCTAAAAAGAAAGGTGGGGGAGGATCAAATCTGTGCTACAGCAAACCAACAGAAATGCTTTCTCCGAAACCTGCCTGGTAGATTTAATACGACTGGTTTTTGGAGGCTATCTATCATTTTCGTTTGGCATGAATATAAATCCAAAAATCTCTTGATCCCAAGAAGACACTGAGGAGACTCAGTCAAGATTTCAGAAGGGATGTGCTCCTTAACTCGGAAAGTTGGCAGATGATTTAATTTTGCAAGCAAATTTGACAGTGCCGTAGGAATTTTCCAAAATCAAAGAGCCCTTTCATAGGCTTCCCTACCCAATACTCCATCCAGTGCCTAAGAATAACATTCAGCCCTCATTAATTAATGATATCAGCCCGAATAATGTCAGATTGCCTCAGAGGCCTTGCCGGGAGGGATGAATCACACCCGGCCAGCTCCAAGGCTCTGCCTCTGACAAACCCCAGTGTGTGATGATGGAAAGCTCAGCCTGGAAAGCTCTCACCCACGGAGCCCCAGCAGCCCTCACTCAGTCTGAGGTGTGTGGGGCACACTTGGAGATACCACCTGGCTGCATCGTGAAGGAAAATACTATTTTCACCCCGGTTAAATGGTGCTGCACCTCCCCATGGATTTTGTGTGGTGGATGCAAGAAAGGACTGCAGAGGTCCACTCGTTTTTGGGATTCCCAGCAGAGTCAAGATCGTATCCAACAGCAAAATACCACCAAGAAATCTCTATCTGTGATTCTGGCTTTTACCAAAACTACAAACTGAGATTTCTCACTGAAGCCCTACTTAGCTGATCCTATTCCAACTTGGGAAAAGGCACACCAGCTGTCTCTGTAAATGTACAATTTTACTGAAGCCATGATTATGTATGAAAACATCCAGTCTGCTTCCAGAGTGCTCTGTCCTAATATTGACATAAAATTGCTTCATTTCTATTTGCAACGTGATTGCAAATCCATGACTGGAGTTTTCATGTCTCCACACTCCTGCAACAGCTGAAAGCAGTGACTCTGTATCAGTCACGAAGGTGAAGTTTGGTAATATGTGTGTATCACCATCTTTTCACATCAGTATTGCATTCCTGGGCCTCATGAAAGACCTCCAGGCAAGAACAACCACAATGTTTAAGGCATTCACATAAATATTTATCCAGGGACCTTCTCCCTTTTCCCTTCACAATGGCCATGGCTGGCAAACCTCATCCCCGGCGTCCCATGGAACATCCTGGTCCTGCCACGAGGACCAGCCCAGGGCTGAACCTGGCTGGACCTAAACATGAGCTCAGCAGAAAGGCACATGTGGCCCTAGCTGTGGGATCCCGGTCACAGAGGTGAAGTGTCAGGCAGACAAAGCTGGGACTTGTCCTTTTTTTGCGCAGTGTTTGTTTATCCGCCGCACACGTCGTGCCCGGTAACACGAAGCCACCAGTTTCAGATTACAAATATACCATAAATGCCATAAGTGATTTATTTTTTCTGCCGTGCCTGGGAAAGCAAATTTGGCAGTTTTTTTAAAAAAAATATTCCAACTTGACGCTGATGTATTCTGATCGCCACTGCAAATATAGATGTTTTTGTTATGCACAAGCACCGTTTTGATGTGATGGCCAAAGCTCTCAGAGATGGAGCCTTGAGAAAGATCCATCAGATTTCGGGACCCCCGCCACAAACAATTTTCAGTTCAGTAGGACTGGTCTGAGAACAACCTTAATGTGCTTTCTACTCTGAGGCATGTTGGTTCTAAAAGCCACTGACAAGTTTCACGCACAAACATTTGTGTTTGGAGGAGGCGCTGCCAAGCGAGCCTGCAAAAACCATTAAATCTAGAATTTGTTATTTTGCTAAAGCATTCTGAAAAATCACACAGAGCGACTGCATTTCAAAAAACCCAGAGACGTTAATTTCACCCCTGAAATGTGATTTCTTTTAAAATCCTTTTTTTCCTCCGTAGTCCCTGCCATAGGATCCACACCAACATCTGGAGAGCAGAATCCAGGCTGACAGACTAACGCACATGTGGAGCAGTGTGTCTGCTCCTTTGCTGCTTCTCAGGACAGACACATTGTCTCCCTCTCCTTCTGCCTGTCCCCTCCTTTTCTTTTCCTTCTTTATTTTTTTTTCTCCCCCCTTTCCTTTAATAAGACTCCACATGTCTTGCAGCTCTCTGCTGTGAATGTGACCAGGATGTGATATTGCCTTGCACCAACACACAACGTCTGGCTTAGGTGATACCAAGTTACTGCCCTGGCTTTGAATGCCTGCAAGGTTATTAACCAGCACATCTGGCTCTCTCCCTAGGAGGGTGAGTTCTGCAGTGCCCCAGGAATTTCTTTCATACACCACTTTTATTAGCTTTTCAAAAGAATACGGATTACCACTGGAAGGGAAGACTTAGGTCGTTTGCAAAACATATTGGTCGCCAACCTGCTTGCCATGTTTGAAAAGCAACAATAACCAAAACTCGTTATTTGATTTTCAGAAGTAGTCTTCCTTCGTTTTAGCACACTCTTATTGCTCTTGGTCTGCATTAATGAAAAAAATGGCTGGTGATTTGTGACAAATAGAATTAAAAAAAAAAAAAGACATGACAGAAAGCCACAAGCATAACTTAGTTTGGAAATACAGCCCCCAAAACATTAATTTCTAATCCTATTTTTCCTGCAGACCTCACTCCATGATCACAGAAAGGGAAGAGAAATGTGTTTCAGGCTTAATCAAAAGAGAGAAGCGCACGTGTAGCTCCAGAGAGCAAATTTATCTTCTTTGCCCACACATGGAAGTTGCACAGGACGTGAAGTTTGAATGCACAAGTGATATTACTGTAATTTCCCATCTGGACATCCCTATTTCAGTAATGCCAGAGAGGCCTTTTCTGGTTTCATTTATATCACTTCCGAAGCAGTTTAAGACAAACGGGAAAACTACAAAAAAAAAAAAAATAATCCATGTGGGGTTGTTACACAGGGAGCTTCCCCAGGGCTTTCTTTCTACCTGCCCAGCGAAGTTCAACATTCCTGGCCAAAGTTCTCCTGAAAAAAACCTCGGGAAACACCTGCCCAGCTCTGTGCCTGCCTCCCAACCCACCTGGAACTCCACCTTCCCAGGAGAAACCTCCACCACCTGCCACTGCTGAGCACAGCTGAAGTGCAATATTCTCCCCGCAGAACTAAGCAAGTCTAGAAAAAGAATTAAGCAACTCTAAAAAAAACTCATTTCGCCGGACTCACTAATTAATCTCCTTTTGAAGCCACGTGAGGCCAGATTTTCGGAAGCTGTCGGCACCCAGCAGCTCCCATTGTTCCAAGTGGGAGTTGTTTGGCACTCCCAGCTTTTGAAGGGCTGCTCCTTCACGTAGGTGTTTAAATGGGAGCTCTGCTCTCCACTAACCTTTCGCAATTGCTTTTGGCCGGGCTGATCCTCCAGAAATATCCCACTGCAAAGAGCAGTGCAAGCTCACTCACAGAAACGTCTATTTTAGAACTGAGCATAAATAGCCCATACTCCTCTGGCCAGGGAAAAGAAACAACATTCTGTGATTTCCCCAACCAAGGGAGACAGCCAGGCAAAAAGTTCACAAACTCCAGTAAATTCATACAATGAAAACAAAACAAGGATTTCTAATTATGCAAATGAAAACAGTGAATGTTTTCAAGAATGTCACAACCTAACGTGGGGATTTCTGCCAAACAGAGCAAGAATTTAAATCCATCAGATAAAATCGTGATATCCAAAGAAAAGGCATGCCTGGTTGAAACTCTAACCACAAATTCTACCATCAGATAAATTACAGCCAACAGAACATAAAGATCTTCTCACCTCCTCAGGTCTGAGTCTTCTGAAAAGCCCACCTTGGCAGCCTTAGACTTGGCATTATTCAGTCAGCTCCAGCCTTCAAAAGAGCCACGACTCATTTGGTCCACTAAGGCTCATGGAAATCCTTTACAGGGTTTTTTGTTGCGCCTGCCTATAAATTGCATTGTCTTCTTAAGGCTTCCTGTCCTGCAAACAGAGGCACCAGCACAGAGATTCAACTGAGATTGTTTTCCCCCTCTTCTGCTGCTTTTATTTAACACACACACAAAAAAAAAAGGGGGTGGGGGGGGAGAGAGAGAACTGGTAGAAGTTCCTTACGGGAGTTGGAAGAGGACATCTGCAGGCAATTTAACATGAGGGTTTGTTTCTGTGTCAGCTGGCAACCCCTGGATAACTCTGTCATGTAACTTATATGCTAAAACATGATGTAGGACAACCAGTGAGACTGGGTAAATATGGCAGCACATCAGTTTTATTTGATTAAGATTTATACTTTTTCAAAGGGAGCAGCCCTGCCGTAAACTCTGAAAACAAATAACAACCCTGGAGCTGTGACAGTGTCCCACCCTGATCTTCAAACCCACCTTCTGCTGCAGCCCAGGAGGAGAAAACAGGTTTTTTCAGGTGAAGACAGGAATTTTTTCCATTCCCTCCCAGTTCAGGAGTGACCCAGCTCATCCTCCTCCACAGGTGACAGCAGCAGAATGTGGAAGGGCTCAGGCAAACACGAGGCTGAGCCCACACTTTGTGCCTCCCTGCCCCATTCCAAAAGGCAGCTCAGGAACACAGGATCTCTGGAGACAACCCGGCTCCCCAAGTTCCCCCACCCCATGTGTTCAACTTCCTCCCAGCCAGAAGAATCTGGTCAAGTGAGGAAAGCTCATCCATCCTGGTTCCACTTGTGCTCTTGCATCAGATCTTACGTATTTTGACATTTACAGCCACGCTTTTGAACTGAGGCCCTGATTAGATTCAATTTGTAAAATTACCTTCCTCCCCCTTCCCTTCCTCCTTGTGTGTGCGCACACTTTGGTTTAGATTATTAGTAATTTAAAAATCAATCTTGCAGTTAAATGTTTAATGGCATAATTGCTCCTGTTGCCTAAATTTGTTTAGTTTGTGCTTTATTAGCATGTAATAACTGAAAGTATATTTTCCTCTGTCTCGGTTAATAACATCTCTGCCATGGCTGATGTGCTGTGAGCCGGCTGGCTGCAGTTCTGGGACAGCTCGGGGGGAACTGGAGAGATTTTCTGAAGTTTTAACTTAGGAGTTGGTGGCTCCCCTCAACTGAATCCTCAGTTGGCCTCCACTTAGGTTTTAAACAATTTTTTTGTTCATTCTGAGTTCATTTTGAGGGCCTTTTAGTCCAACTGTTGGGCAGGAAAGCTCTGTTGTCCCAGAGCTGGACACGCGTGCCAGCTGTGTCACACAGGATGGGTCAGGCTGGAAGGGACCACAGAGGGTCACTGGTGCCACCTCCCTGCTCCAGCAAGGCCATCCCAGAGCAGAGGGCACAGGGTTGGAATATCGCCAGGGAAGACTCCCCAGCCTGTTTGGGCTCTGCTCAGGGCTGGTCCCTGCCCAGGGCAGAAGTTGTGCCTCCTGTGCAGGGGAATTGCTGGGCTCAGGCCCTGCCCGTGGCTCTGGGGCCATTGCTGGGCCTGGAGCAGAGCCTGGGCCTGCTCTGCCCTCCCTGCACACAGGGACAGACAGGGACACCCAGGGACGGACAGGGACACTCAGGGCTGAGGGCTCCTCTCATCTGCAGCTCCTCTCCAGGCTGAGCAGATTCCATCCAACAAAGAGCTAAACACAAGACCCCCTGTGCTTAATGTAACTTCACCAAGTCCTCATGGAAAGAGTGGAAAGATATAAGTGCTTCCCAAAGAAAACTAACCCCTTCCTAATGCAAGTCTCCCCTTTTCTTTGAAAAGGGAACCCAGATACTGCTTAAAGTAATTGAGTGGTTTGGGAAGGAAGGGACCTTGAAGACCATCCAGCTCCAACCACCCCTGCCATGGGCAGGGACATCTTCCACTATCCCAGCTGCTCCAAGCCCCATCCAACCTGGCCTTGAATACTTCCAAGAATTGGGTAGCCACAGCTTCTGTGGGCTACCTGTGCCAGGATTTCTCCCATATTATTCACAGCCTGGACACGCCAAGTTTCTGGGATCCTGGAAAATCTCTCTATGTGTCCAAGTGAGTATGGATAGCAACCTGTGTCAGCCCAGCATGGAAGGCTCCCAGCACACCTCAGATTTACCTCCCTCCCTCCCAGCGTAATTTGAATTTGCAATAGCAGGTTACAGTGTCCCACCAAACATTTACTTGCTGTTCAAGGAGGTGATAATGATTGCCAGCAAGTTTATCTCTTTGATCCCAGGCAATCACAGATGATATGGAATATACAACACACATGCCAAACACTCTTTTAAGCCTCAGCAGCAGAAGAAATTGATCCTTTCCATGTCACAAAAAAAAAGAAAAAAACCCAAAATACTGGAAGCGCACAAGCACAGGCCTAGAGATGTAAGAAAGCAGGGCTAGATGGGATATCAGGAAGAAATTCTTCCCTGGCAGGTTGGGCAGGCCCTGGCCCAGGGTGCCCAGAGCAGCTGTGGCTGCGCCTGGATCCCTGGCAGTGCCCAAGGCTGGGTTGGACACTGGGGCTTGGAGCAGCCTGGGACAGTGGAAGGTGTCCCTGCCCATGGCAGGGGATGGATCTGGATGGCTTTTAAGGTCCCTTACAACCCAAAACGTTCTGGGATCTTATATCTTAGTAAAGGTCATCCATATTAGTTGAGCTTCAACATGCTGTAAATCTGGAGGGCAACATTTAGGGTTTACAGGTTATTAGGCAGCAAAAAGCTGAATTTCTGAGGAGGATGTGCTAGTGAAGAAAGCACTGTAGAGCCTGTTGGGAACAGAACTCACTGGCCACACAGACACGGGATTTTAGGGGCACGGCAGCTACCCTTTCTGCTCTTCTAGGTGAGGACAAGATACACTTTTTTGATAAATAAACAGAATTGCACCAGGAAAACACATAATGCACAGAATTAGTCTCTTTTTCTAATTAAACATGTATGGAAATACACAAATATTCCCTACTGACTTGAGCTAAGGAAGATTTCCCACAATGAGAATATGAATTGTCTTGGGAAAGAACACTGGGAGTCAGAAAATATCCTACAAAACAACAGGGAAAGACTTATGGCAAATGATAAAACAGCAAGCTGGTGAAAGGTATCTAATCAAATGCCCGTAGCTCTTTATGAGGTAATGTCTGTATTAACAATCTAAAGAAAGGGATAAAACAACACATCAGCCAAAGATACTGCAACCCCAAAGTCAGCTTTGGGACACCAGCAGGATTGGTGAAATAATCCAAAAGGGTCTTGAGGAGATAAGAACATGGGTAGGAAATAATGAAGTAAAAATTCAGATTTAAAGTTGAAATATGAGATTTTCTAAAAAGGGAGGGAAGAGAAAGAGAGGGGAGGAGCAGGGAGAGTGAGAGAGAGGATAAATTCATTTTTTGAACAGATGAAGCACATCACCAAGTCCAAGAGAATCATTTATCGCTGTCTGGGCTGCTGGAGCAGCAGCTCCTGGAAAATACCTTTCAACCCTACAAGGCATTACCAGAACTGTAACAAAGTGGTCATTTATGACCAAATTTCTGACCAAACAACCAGGACAGCTGAAAGCAGGGCTGGATGCAGAGGTGAGGGGCGAAGCTGCCTGATACCCAGCACCCAAAATGAACCCTGAGCAGAACTAATGTGCACATGCTATGGGTGCTTGGTAACCTCCCCTCAGCTCTCCCTATAAATCTCCCTCTTTAGGAAGGTGAGCAGCAGCAAAGTCAGTGTGAAATTAAGGAGTTTGAATCCATACAGAGTAGCTGAATACAAGGAAATGCTTCACAATGAGTCATGGGGAATCATCCCTCAGGAAAGGTGGAAAATGACCCATTGCTTGGGATATTTGTGGCCAGATGAAAGCAAAATACAAAATCCAGTGTATATTAAACAGTAATCTCTGACTTGCTCAGAGATAATCTCCACACATCTTTAGCATTTGCTCTGCAGATCTGTGTGAGGATAGCCCAGGGCAGGTGGTATCTGTGACCAGTTTGCAAGGAAGAAGGACACAGTCCTTCAGAGAGTGCCAAGGCTGCTCCAGAGCCAGACTTTCCTGCACCCCTTCCCTTCAGTGATCTCAATGAAGCCACACACAAAAATTACAGCCCTGGAGGCACAAAACAGCACTGGACACTTGAGCTCGTGGATTTGCTGACCCCACATGCCAGGATGGGCAGGACCTAAGGAAGAGGGGACAAATATTTTGGCAGTGGGCTTGAGAGACCTTCCCAGGCTGAGCCCTCAGAGCCACTCCAGGCTCTAGAGCAGAGCAACAGGAACAGGATGGATCTTCTCTCTCAGTGTCCCCCAAAGTATAACCGGTTTTCTTCCTGTTCCAGTTTGTCTTGTGCGTCTTTCTCAACTTCTCTTCGTAGCTTCTCCCCACCCTCAGCTTCCCACCCTGGCTCTGGCTTCCAAGACCATTCATTTTATGATTTCTACCCACCACCAGTGGAAATGTCCAGACTTTTAACCGTCTGGCAGACTGCAGAAATGAGATTTAAACACATCTGACTCCATGCAACAAAGGGTTCCTGTAAAGCACATCTATCAGCCAGAGCTCTGAAAATGCATTTGGTACTCTTTAGTTTGCTCTTTCCTGCTTATGAAGAAGATAATTTTTGTTTAAAAATGGCCCCACTTAAGGAATTATCCATGCCATTAGTCCCTATAACAATAGAGATTAAAGTCTCTAGACCATCCCCTATCAAAATAACATACTCTTCTTTGAACATGTCATTAACACTGTTTTCCATCTGGTTGTTGGCAGCAATCTTGGATTTGCTCTGAATTGCTGAAAGTTCATCAATTATAGCACACAGAAGCCATTATCTCTCTTTTCCTTTAGCAAGGAGGTATTTGCTCAGGCAGACAGAGGAGGGAGAGTTCAAGAGCAAAGAAAAAAAAAAAAAAGGAAGAATTTACTCACTGGAACTCTATGGCAATCATTTGGTTACCATCCAGAACTTTAGGCTGCTGAGAAGTGAATCACAATTTCTGCCTAGGAGGGGATTCTAGAGTTCAAATCCAGTAGTGATTCTGGCATTGTTACAGGTAACTGATGTGTGCTGACACAGGAGGGAAAAGGAACAGCAAATCTGAACCCTGGCAGTGTGGGAGCTCTCAATGAGCACGTGAGGGGAGGAGTGCCACCCACATCCACAGTAAACTCTGTTTATAAACCCACCCATGGTAAACTTTATTTTCTGAGGACACAGAGTAAAGCTGTGGCGATCACTCAAACAAGATTTAGGGGCTGTAATCCAGCACAATTAGTAAGAAGAACAGTGAAACCCCAACTGTGCTTTTACCCTGTCCATACTAAAACAGGGGAAGAGCTTTTCAAGTTTCACCAGAATAATGAATGAAGTCCACAGTGAGAGGTAAGAAAAGGGAGCTACAGCTCCAACATCCAACTTCAGCTTTGGGGGCTGCTGATCCTAAAAACTTTTCACATGAGCAGCTGCCAGGCACCAGTTTGCAGCCCAGGGAACATCCAAGAGCATGTTCACCTCTGTGCTTTGGGGCTAAAGGTACCTTCTCCCAGCGAGAGGCCACTGCAGGACTTTTGCCCATGGGGTCATCACTGATTCACACCTGCAGGAGGGTTGGCTCATTAGCCAGCTGCCTTCAGGAGCAGCTCTTCCCTATTTTCTGGAAGGGATAGGAGTATGTTATCACCTGGTGGCAGGCTGGGATTCAGCAGAACTCCATGCTCCACATGGATCACTTCCTCATCCAGGCTGCAGTGGGTCTCACTTTAGCTCACGTGGGGCTCTGGGCAGAGCTCTTTGTATCCTTGGCTTGGATTTCCATGCTCTCACTCCCAGCTGAGCTGCCCAAATATCGCTTCATAAGCAATGAAAGAAGTCCTTTAGCCAGGCAAAGAATCCACAAGGACCAGGCTTTTGGCTAGGCAAGATCCCAAAAAGAGGTGGGGCTTTACCCTCCTTATCCTTGAGAATAATAATAATAATAATAATAATTCTGTTGTCCTTCCCTTCTTGTCCTCCTGCCTGTTCAGGCAGAGACTGTATTGTGCATACAAAACTCCCAGCATAACAAAGTCTTGGATCCTATTTAGAGACTCTAAAATTCCAGGAAAAATAACAGATTATATCAGAGCCAGAATATACTCCTTAACAAATAACACTACTTAAAAAAAAATCAGATTTAACCATAACACAACAGCTTAGGTACATCCAGCAGCATCTCTACACTGCCACAATTTGAAATCCAACATGTTCTTTGCCCAACAAAGGAGTTCTGAGGTCAGGTTTCGAGATATTTCCAGTGACAATACGGGACTCTGTGCATGGAAATGTGGATTTGCCACCACAACCAAGACAGAGAAGTGCTAAATTCAGGAGTGGTTTTCAGAAACTGCTATGGAATAATTATTTTATTTCTTCTAAGAAACCAGGTTTTCATTCTCTGTAATATCAGGAACAGCTTCCAGATTTGATAACCCAAAATTGACAGAGGCAACAACCTCAGTTACATCCACAGAAGAAACGAGGTTTTACAGACACAGACCAGCCGAGCTTGGCTTGAAATGTTTGATGCACTTGGAGGATTTTTCATCCAGAATGTCCTCTTTGATTAAGCTGTCTGGGGTGTAAATTATTCCCATTCTTCACCTTCTTAGCAATGAAAAACCAGGGTGTGCCACCCACAAGCTGCTGCCTTTCACCCACCCCTTCAGCCATCCCATATCTCAAAACCATCACAAACGAACAGAAAAATCAAACCAACTAAATGTGAACAGACCAAATCTTCCACCAGCCTTGAGTCAATGAAAATCACACTCCTTATCCCAGGATAGACACCATTACTGATAAATACAGTTATTATTTTTTACCTATACCATGCCTTGGATTCTCCTCTCCCAGTGAGGCCCAGAGGAACAGAAATAACTTGTTTCTTTGAGAATTGCTTCCACAAAATCCCCTCACAGTGATAGCACAAGCTAACTGAAGCCAAACAAATATCTGACCTTTTTTGAAACCAGAATTTAACCCTTAAAAAAATACAAGGTTTATTTAAAGGTCAGTATTTACAAACATAAATCCCTAAAACAAAATAGGCAAATCTCTGGCAGCATTTCAGAGTTTTTCTGTGACTATGGTTGTAAGAACTGGAGTTTAATGATACCAGAACAACAAAAATATCAGATTAAAGTGTGTGTAAATGACAGTCTTGCCTATACAAAGCCCCAATTTTATCAGTGTGAGGAGGTTTATTTATTCCAGTTCTCTTACACTCAATGCGTGAAGCTGCTCAAATATCAGAGTCATAA
Source organism: Acrocephalus scirpaceus scirpaceus (assembly GCA_910950805.1). Taxonomy (NCBI): domain Eukaryota; kingdom Metazoa; phylum Chordata; class Aves; order Passeriformes; family Sylviidae; genus Acrocephalus; species Acrocephalus scirpaceus. The sequence continues at coordinate 114,827,920 of OU383774.1, read as the reverse complement.
TTCCCCATATGTTGCTGAACTGGAAATGAAAATCCAAAAACATCCATCCTTTTTCTTGTCCACATCAAATGTTTCTTTCCTTTGTGCTGGGATGAAACAAAAGGTCGTGACTCAGGTGAAATGACACATTAGGGAGCCACAGAGTCACCAGATCAATGTCAGATGCTTCATTCAAGCTGAAGAAATGTAAAGCTCAATCTTTAGTATCTCTGGAATGAAGCTGCCCAAACAGAAGGAGGACACACACTTTGAGGCTTTCCAAACATTCCCAAAATTGGACAGGATCTGCCTGGGTGCAGAATGGGTAATTCTGGGTAAGAATCCAGCTCTTAGCCCATCCAGGGATGGAGCACAAGAACACTGAGATTTGTTACATTTTCCTTTTGGTGCCAGAAAAGGTGGGTTTCAAAACAGTACACGCAAAACTCTGAAAAAAAGACATCTCTAAGTATTCAGCTTGCCATATTCTTGTATATTTTGCATTATTTTTCTGCACATGTTCAGGCAGAAAACTTTAATCTTGAAATCTGCCAAATCTTAATAATCCAGACACTTCCCAGAAGGTGAATTTTCAAGCTCTAAATGTGCATGGATGGGGATGTGTCTACTTGTTAAAGGATACAAAGAAACACCACCATGTGACAGAATACAGTTAATTCAACAAAACCTTATCAAGGATGATTGTAATAAACCCAGTTTGTCTCTTCTGCATCACAACAGCAATGAGACATCAAAGAATCATAAAACCATGGAGTGGTTTGGGTTGGAAGGGACTTTAAGGATCATCCAGTGCCACCCCTGCCATGGCAGGGACATCTTCCACTGTCCCAGGCTGCTCCAAGCCTCAATGTCCAACCTGGCCTTGGGCACTGCCAGGGATCCAGGGGCAGCCACAGCTGCTCTGGGAATTCTATCCCAGAGCCTGCCCACACTCCCAGGAATGAATTTTTCCTAGTATCTTAACCTAAATTTCCTCTGGTTCAGTTTTAAGCCATTCCCCTTGTCCTATCACCCCAGTTCCTGATGAATTGTCCCTCTCTGGAGTCCCTGTAGCCTTTCACACACTGGAAGGTGCTGTGAAGGCTTCACAAAAATCCTTCTCTTCTCCAGGCTGAAAAATCCCAATCTTCTCATCCTGTCTCCATAGGGGAGGTGCTCCAGTCTCTCTTATCAACTTTACGGCCTCCTCTAGTCTTATTTCCACGTCCTTCTCCTGCTGGGGGGCACCAGGGCTGTGATCAGGGCAGACAGAAAATCCCCCCACACCAGAGAGGCCTTCCCACACCCCCTGCACTTTATCCTGGCTTATTTTTAAGAATGCAGCTATGTCCACTTTTAAAGACCAAACGACCCGAGCATCCGTGGCTGCTTTCCAAAGAATGTGTTTAGACCACAGCAGGCCCTAATGACATAAACAGAAATCAGGAGGATTTGAAGTGGAGTTGGCCAGCTTTCCTACCCCAAACACAGCATTAAAGTAATTGCCTTCCTCACACCCTTTTTCAATAAAACAGCAACTTTGGGGTGATGCTCTGCTGAGAACAGGCTCCTACAATTCCCTTGAACACACCATTAGGGAGATTTTTATGCAGCTCTCTGGCTGTAATAAGATACTTTCATACCCAGCCTTGCCCTCTCCCACTAACTCCTGTGGTTACAAAAACCTTCTTTGGGCACCAGTTTTGGCAGAAAGCACGAAACTGAGTTATTCTTTTTGTTATTTCTGCTGCTGTGGGCATTTAGACAGCATGAAGAGGTACTAAATCCCCCTCAATGTTTTCAAATCTTATTGGTTGTAACCCATGTTGAGACAAAAAGTCAATTTTTTGAGGGGAGGAGGATTTGTTTTTCTGCTCTTTTCATAAAAACAACTGAGGACCAGAAGGCTCTGGAAGTGCTGGGTTTTGGAAAACCTAGAGAGGGGGAAAGAACGAGCTCTCCCACTGCTGTAACTCATCCTAGTAACTAAACACGACCCAAAAACAACACAGAGGGATAGAGAGAGAGAGAGATTCTTTCATTCACTGAGTTTTACAGAAAAAGGGAGTTGTTTAAAATAATATTTCATTTTTATTCTATGCTTCAGTTAAAAATAAGTTGTAAAGTGGAGCTTTTTCTACAGAGAGCTGCTGACTGGTAGATGGCAGCCAGCTGAGGAGAAACTCCGTGAAAGAAGTTGCACAAAATGTAACTTCAAAGAAAAACAGACAGAAAGGCAGTCAGAAAAAATGAAAGAGCCCTTAAAAATCACCCAGTGCCACCCCTGCCATGGGCAGGGACACCTTCCACTGTCCCAGGCTGCTCCAAGCCCCAGTGTCCAACCTGGCCTGGGGCACTGCCAGGGATCCAGGGGCAGCCACAGCTGCTCTGGGAATTCTATTCCAGGCCCTCCCAGGGAGGAATTTCTTCCTTAAATCCAACCTAAATTTCCCCTCTTTCAGTCTGAACCTGTTACTACTTGTCCTACCACTCCAGTTCCTGATGAAATTTGGGTGCAATACCCCCAGATTATTTGTTCTCTGCAGCAGCTACATCTGCCAGGTCTCACAGCTTCCAAGTCTTCCATAAAGAAGGATAAGAAAACCACAGTAGTAGTAGTAGTAGTAGTAGTAGTAGTAATAATAATAATAATAATAATAATAATAATAATAATAATAATAATAATATTATCATAATACAGTAAAAGCAAACACTTTTTTGTTTGAAAAAAAACAAAACACACCTGAAACATACCAAACCAATGCTAGTTTTAAAGTGTTTTAAACATTGCATTGAATATATGTAGGGGATACTTGTTTGGATCTGAATTTTTGCATTATGCTCCTTTTCCTTCTGCAGTTGAATTGAATGTTTTTGCCACTGATTGTCATGGAGCAGAATCAGCGACATAGACATCCAGAATTTTTTCAAGGAGGTACATTTTATCAAACACACCCAATATTAAAGGATGATCAAAGAGGGTTAATTTTAGCAAAAGTTCTCCTTAAAATATCCACGTGCTTCAGAGCAGATCACACAGGTGTCAGCAACAAAGACTGCAGGGCTGACTCAGACAACAGCATGTAAATAATGAGGCATAAAAAAGCCCATGTTGGGCAGTAGCACAATTTATAAACATGCAAGAGGAGCTGTGGTATGTGTACGTATTCTTTAATTTTATGGCTCTCCAAACATCTGAGGACTCACAATAAACAGGAAACTAACCTTGATGTGAGCTGCTGGATCGGGGACAGTCTGAATCATGTCCTTTAGCAGGCCAACGTGTTTACCAGGAGCTCAGATCCCAAGGCAGCTGCATAACCAGAGAAAAAAAATCATGTCATTATCCTTTAAATGTTTATTTTCAAGAGAAATCTCTTTTTATAGACTGATAAGCATCTTTCCTGCCCCAGACCTCCTTGAGACTCAGCACAGCTGAAGCTCTAAGACATTTCTGCCCCCATAGGGTCTGTTGGGGATTTATTTCATGCAGGAGAAAACCCTCAGCCCTGAAATTTTCATGGAAAAGTGGTCTTTATTTGCAGCATACAGATGTCCCAAAATAAGAACTTGGGACTTGCTTTGCACTGCCCAGCCCCATTATTCACCCGAGGTATCAGAGATTTCCACAAGCCATTCCTCCCAATTTAGAAACACACAGCAGGACTGGGACAGATCTGCAGCTGATATAAAAAAAAAAAAAAAGACCATTTCACTGAAGCTGTGCCCATTTACAAGAGCTGCAAATCTGCTCCAGACCCTCAATTAACAGCACTTCAGAGCAGGGATGTTCTGGAATCCCTTATCCATGTCCAGTAATCGAGTGCAGAGGGGCTGGGGCAGGTGGGGTGCATTTGTCTGCACGTGTAGGGGGTGGAAAACCATTAAAGCTCTTTAAAATAACAACAGTATCTAATGTAAATAATGTGGAGGGCTGCTCAGTAACTTGAACACCAAATAACTGCTAATAAATCGGGATAAATAAATCAAAAGATTAGAAAATGTGGGAAAATGTGGGAACGTGAACATCATTTAAAGTAATCTTGTCTTTTTCTCTGTCCTCCCTTAAAGACTGGAAATTCTTATTTTTCACACAAGAGTTTTCCTTCAATCCATGATCTTGAACTCAACTTTTAAAGCAGCAAGGCACTACCAAGGAAACAGTAATTTTCCTCCACACCAGCTTTTTTTTTTTAATTTCATTATCTGCTCTCACATTTACACTAACTTGAAAATCAAATTGCATTTTTACCTATTGACTTAGGAGAAATATTGCCTGGCTAACACTGAGCTGCAGCTTGCCCCAGAGACAGTGATGTGAGGGAACCATCTATGAACTATTCAAGTCTAACAAAATGCACTAAACACTGCAATGAAAGGTATCACCACTTAGATCTTTGCACACTTCTCCTTCACTACTTAAAACAGCCAACTTTCCCCCTTCAAATCCATGAAAATAAAGTAGTTCATTTGAAAGCCTATTAAAGAAATCCCTAAACAAGCCAAATCCCCATTTTGTCCACTTTTCCCAGCTATCTGTGGATGATCAAATGGGATACTGACGTCATGGTTTTAAATGAAGATTTTTCTTTCCACAGAACTTCAAAAGCAAGAGATGCTTTTTCAGTAAAAGCAAAATTTCACCAGCAACGTCGTTCAGACTGAAGTCAGACAGAAGCACCAACAGCACAGACGTCCTTTTAGTTCCCTCCCTCCCTTCCCCAGTAAATCCATGCCCTGCCACATCCTCATTGGATTTATGGGATTCATATTTTAAGCTTTCGAAACATCGCACACAGGATCTGGGAACTGCTAAGTTTCACATAAACTGGACAGAAGAGTATTTTGAATCCAGTGTTAGATCATGTTTTCTGTGTTTTCATACTCCCAGCGCTGTGATGCCACAACTGCACCTCGCCCCCAGTTAAAGAAGCCCACCCAGGAAAGGGGATTTGTGCCACATCCAGATTTATTTTGGGCTCTCTAAAGCCTTTGCTCAACTTCCAACGACACCTAAGCTTAGAAAATACGTGTTGAGCTCAGAGGTGGGAACTCCATCCATCCCAAAAATGCCCTGCGTCACTCAAACCAGATCTTTCTCTCAGAGCTCAGTCTCGAAGCTCTCGGGGTTAAAGAGAAGTTGTTTGAGCTATTCCAGGCCACTCATTTCACATCTTTTCCCCCCAAAAAATGTATCCTTTATGGAAGAGAAGACGACTGAGAACATTTGCAAACCAGTTGCGAACTCTGCACCACAATGGATGGGAATCAAAGACAAGCAAATGTTGTCCAGTGTGAGTTGTAAAAATGAGTATTACAACTGTTCTGGACAATTGACTTTTCTGTTGTAGTGTTATGAACTTAAAAGGCGGGATTCTGCTTTAAACTCAACCTTTGGCAGTGTATTCTTCCTTCTCACTTGGATATTCCAGCCGTGCTACTCTAAAGTGGGCAAGTCCTTGTCTGCAAAATACACATTTTTTTATCTTTTCACCTCTGGAAATCATGGCTAAAAAAAAAAAAAAACCTACGACAGTTTTCCTTGCTCATTCCAAACAGAAATAAAATTTCCATTATTTCAGCTCCGCGTTTAGGGGCTGGAATTAGAAGCTTCTAGACATTTGGTACTAACTTGCTGAAGCAGATGGTATCTATTGCCAGATCCTCCTCCATCCCCACCCCAAATTTCATGCTGGTCATGTCCGTGCTTGATGGTCTGTGACAGGGTCTGCTTGTGGCTACAGGGTTTGCCCTGCACCTCCCTCCTAAATTAGCAGGACTCCAAGGCAAGAGCCAAAACTGACACTAAAGCCTGGTTTAAGGAGAGATCTCTTTCCAGGAAACTGGAACTGAAGGTTATTACAACAAAAACTGAAAGTTAAGCACTTGCTTAAGAGCCTTCCTGATTTTGGGTTATCCTGGAAGGATATCCTGGATAAGACTCTGAGCAACCTGGGACAGTGGAAGGTTCCCTGCACATGGCAGGGGGCAGAATGAGATGATCCCTTCCAACCCAAACCATTCTGTGATTCCACAGAAGGATAAATTTGTAGCCACAGAGCAAGTTTTCTTACACTTCCTGGCATCCTGAGTCAAGACTAGCATCTTCTAATCCAGCTTTAGCAGCGCAGGTTTTTGGGACCGGTTTCCATCCTCTGTGTCCATCCAAAGTGTCACACAGAAGGATGGCACTAATGAGAAGTAGCAATACTTGAGACAGGAGATGTAAATTCCCCTCTGATGCTCAGGACAGATTAAAATATCAAGAAAGAAACAAGTTATGGTACAAAACCAGCCTGAGCTGGGTGTGTCACTGCTAACCCCATTGATAAACTCCAGAACCTGATGTCTTTCTGTGCACACATTTGGGGAGTTATGTAAATACATCCAAGGGTTGGGGAATAATGTACAGATCTAGAGCTCACCAGATGTGATTGCATTGTTCTTTTTTTTATACAGGTGTATCAAGAGGATCAAACTTTTTAATGGACACTTTTTAATATTGCCAAATTACTGAGCCTGAACGTCCCCTTTATATGGGGGCTGAATAAAAACCTCTCTCATGCATTTTCTCACCTCACAGACAGGAGTTTAGGTGCATTTTCAATAACGTGGCATGCCGTACTCACCTAAAAACTCCAGCAGTTTCCTCTTGATGAGTTCTAAACCCTGCACCAAAGTGCTGCAATAGAGCATGACCAGGCAATGGCAGCAAGGCTGACAGAAAAGGGCTCCGGGCCAAACGTGATGTCCACGTGGAACAGAGCAGGGCTGCAGCAAACAGAAACACTGTGCTGCTCTTTGCCAGGACTGAACATGGCCTAAATCACAAATAACAGGATCACTGAGGCTGGAAAAGCCCTCCCAGCCCAGGCAGTGCCAGCTGTGCCCCATGGCCACCTTGTCCCCAGCCCAGAGCACTGAGTGCCACCTCCAGGTGACACCTGCAGGGATCCCGGGCACTGCAAAGCTCCCTGGGCAGCCCCTGCCAAGGCCTGAGCACCCTTTCCATGGGGAAATTCCTGCTGCTGGCCAAGCTGAGCCTTCCCTGGCCCAGCCTGAGGCCGTTCCCTCTCCTCCTCTCCCTGTTCCCTGGGAGCAGAGCCTCATCCCCCTTGCTGTCCCCTCCGTTGAGTTGTAGAGGCCCCCCTGAGCCTCTTTTTACCCTCTTAAGCCTTTTTTTTCCAGGCTAAAAGTACTTGTTTGAACAGAGAATAATACTCAGATTACAGCCACAGTTGTAGCCAATTCTGGCTGATGAAGGGCTGTTTAATCAACAGCAAATGAGGTGCCAGAATCGCTGGGCCTGATTCCTGGTGCACTGACAGCAAATGATGCTTTAAGTTTTAGCTTTCATATTTTTCAGACACTGTGCTGCCCTAGCATGTAACTCTGAACTTCATATGAAGTATGTTAGTAAGTTCTCGTCACAGGGTAATTAGACAAAATAATCCTTTTCCAGCTTGAGAACAAAGGACAACCCTTAGAACCTCAGGCCTAAAAGCACAAACAACAGCAAACTGAAGAGGGGAGGATGGAACTCCATAACCTGAAGCTGTAACTGGACAATTAAACCCAATATGCAAATGGACCAAAACTTTTAAAAGTGTGATAACTCATGACCGGGCATCCATCTTGTGACCATTTTGGGTCCACCTTGGGTGCAGCCCTGGCCAGGCTCTTGTCCTGCCCAAGGTGTACCCTAAAGGCCTTTTAATAAATCCCTACTTTATTCCTTAACTCTGCCTAGCCTCTGTTCTAGGTCAGGCTCTCTAAGCATCACAAGGACAATATTAAATGGTGATCCAAGCACAGGCTGCCTGCAGGCTCTCTCCAAGGAATCTCCTGCCCCTGCTGCCTGAGATGTGAATATCAGACAGGAGAACAGCTCTGAATGGCACTGACAGAACAATCAAACACAAAGGGTTTGAGGAGAGTCCCTGTGTTTGTCTTTTTTTTCCTGTGACAGGCACCCAGCACTGGGACTGACACACACACAGGGGAGTGCACACTCTGGTGTGATGAATAACCACACTGGCATCACACCAAATTTCTACCAGCAGGACTAAGGATGTTTACCATTACTCACAGGAGGTGAATCCCTGAGCAGCTATGCAGAATATCCCAAGTCAGTGCCAGCAGGACATTCAGACCCCCTCACACTGTCATGCAACTGGACTGGTCACATATTTTAAAAAAACTGATGTTTTTCAGCTGTTGGAAAACTTTTGAGACGTCCCTTGCTGCATTGTTTTGCCAGGAAATCCCTATTTTTTGTGCACTGGTCAAACTGTGTACCAGAGAGAAAGGCTGGGATATTTGAAAGGCAGAGCACTATAAACCTGCTCTCAGTGATGTGCAGAAACAGCATAAGCTCCTGTTGCTGCAGGTCAAAGCTGCACTTCTAGGTAAATAAATCTGCTACGTGTGATTTTCAGCCTTTCTGGACACCTAAAATAATTCCAGGTTTGATGAGAACCCTCGTGTAGCAAATTTAAGCCAAATTTAGGCTTGCTGCACTTTAGAAGCAGCCTGCACGTCCAAGGACACACTGAGAGAAAATCAGGGTGCAGTTATTCTCCTGTGCTGCTGCTTTATTCATACCACAGGGCTTTACTGAAATTACTGCATTGTTAATAATGTTTTAATGAAGTCCTTTAACAGAAGTAAGAAGTAAGAGGAGAAACCCTCATCCACTGAAATAAACTGTTTGAACCAGCCCAGCAATTCACCCATCCTGCCTTCGTTGATGTGGGCAAAACTCAGGAGGAGCAGAAGATCCTTACAAGCCTGCAATTTGGGAACTGCTAAGCAAACAAAGTAACTTTCCTGCCCAGCATGGAAGGAAATGTTTAGGAAGGTTTATGCCTTCCCTTCTCTAATATTTCCAGGTTTAGAAGAAGGTGCTGCAGCTCCTGCTGGCACCTGGGGCTTGCCAAGAAGCCAAAAGAGTGCCCCAGGAGGGGCTGAGCAGCCCCGGCGCCTCTGTGCCTGCATGCATGGATTTCTGGGGAAAATGGCTCAAAGTGCAAACTCCAGCAGTGTTCAGTGAAGAAAGGCCACAGAAATGTTTATAATTCACATTGGTAAAGCAGGTAAGTGTGAAACACCACAACTCTGCCACTGGCAGGGAGCTATGATACAGCAGAGCTGCATGACATGAGCTCAAAGATTTTATGTTTAACTTGTGGTTGGGTATAACCACTTCAATATTTGGGGTTTGGGGGGTTTTTTTATTTCTTCTTTCACTGCAACCTCTCAGTGTTTTAACAGCCTCAACAATAAAACCTTGAGGAAAGATCTGCACCCTCAAGAAATGCTACTGCCAAGGCTGTTCACATGCAGTCAGTATTTGCTGTTAGGGTAAGATCTGATTGCAGGTGAATACCACAAATAAAACAACAGTAAAGGACAAGAAAACCAAAATACAAAAAGATGTGCCAAGAAGCCAGGAGAGTTCTTCAACTTTCCATTCTCAGTGATAACTTTTTGTACTCACCCTGACCTTGCAGGACAGAACCCACTGGCTGTGTTGTGTACTGTCTGATGTGCTTAGTTCTTTAAAAGCAATTTAAATAGAAGTATAACTCATTGACAATTTTCTGGCAGATATCTGTTTTTAATTATTCAAATTATTTATTCAAACTCAGCTCAAGTCTCAGTCTCAGATGTCACCTGAGAACTGCTAAACACCTATTTGTTCTTTTACACAACTAAATCCATGTGTAAAGCTGAGCCTTGTCTTGTTAAACACAGATATTTGTGCCTTATGTACTCCATGTTTTCTTCAACTGTTTGAAGACAGTCCTCTAGTTTCTGTATTTTTCCCATGTGCTTTAGAGTATTCATCCATTCATCAAACCATTCACCTGGTTCTTACTGATGAAGTTGTTGATAAAAAGAGAATTGACAGGGTTAAAATTCATTATGGAGATTCCCATGAAATAAAGGTAAAATATTGGGCCTGAAGGTGCTGCAGGAAATGCAATTCATGGGATGGTGGAATGGTTTGGGTTGGAAGGAACCTTAAAAATCATCCAGCCACCCCTGCCATGGGCAGGGACACCTCCCACGGGCAGGGACACCTCCCACTGTCCCAGGCTGCTCCAAGCCCCAGTGTCCAACCTGGCCTGGGACACTGCCAGGGATCCAGGGGCAGCCACAGCTGCTCTGGGAACCCTGGGCCAGGGCCTTACCACCTTTGCAGGGATGGATTTTTTCCTGATATCCCATCCAGCCCTGCCCTCTGGCTGTGGGAAGCCATTCCCTGTGTCCTGTAGGATGCCCTTGTGAAAAGTCCCTGTCTTGGAGCTCCTTTAGGCACTGGAAGGTGCTCTAAGGTCACCCTGGAATCTTTGCTTCTCCAAGCTGAACAGCCCCAATGTTCTCAGTGTGTCTTCTTAGGAGAGCTAATAAATCTCCTTTTTTTTTCTTTTTTTTAATTTTTTTTTTTAAGAATTTTTTTCTGGAAATAAGGAAAACTCCCCCACTCTGCCCTCCTCCTGAAAAGCCTCCCAAGGATTTGGTTTCACGGCCATGCTGACAAGTTCTCTCCCTCACACAGGCTAACACAGTTTCTGTCACTCAGCTGAAGAACACTGGTCTAACTAGCAGCAAATCCCCTTCCTGCTGGGATTCCCTTCCAGCAGCACCAGCTGGAATGCAGAGAGTCCTGGTGGGCCTGAAGAGCTCAGGACAAGGCAGGAGGGAGCAGCCCCAGCTCAGGGCTGCAGGTAAGCCCTGCCTCTGTTGAAGCAGCTGTGGGTTCAAGCTGACCATGAACCACAGCTGGAATATCACCCTAAGCATGTCCATAACAGAGGGACAAGCCACTGCCACCACCTGTTTGAGGAGCACAGACAGCTGGGGTTTAGCTGGCTCTGGACTAACAGCAGTACTTCATGTCCCTAAAATCTATGGGGACAAAAGGATGCAGCAATCTGAGAACACGTCTCTGCCATCTGTGTCTGTGTCTGGCCCTCCTGGAGTTCATCGACACTGAACATGGATTTTCTTCTGAGCACATTCTTCTTGGAATTTCCTACAGAAATTCCCTCTCCTCCCGTTCGAAGGATGGAAGAGGCACATTTCAGTGCTACCACCCAAAAGTGTCTGTGCAGCTACTGCTTATCTCACGTTCCAGCACATGATCTCAGGGGAGGACACGGCCCTAAATTAGCTCATTTACAGTAGGAACTTTAAACTACAGCCAAAAATATTTGGTTTTATTAGTACTCCCTATATAGTACGCCTCTGACCAATAACTTGTTTTATTTATTTTTCTGGCGAATTACCATGTTCTTATTCAAAGCCATAATGAGGATTATATATCAATGTGGAATGCAGAGCAGCCATTCCTGAAACTCCCAACTGCATATAAAAGAGTTTGGAATTCCCCAAACACTATCTCCTCAGCCCAGGCCACTTACAAATGTGGTTTAACATGAATGAAGTAATATCTTCGGGAAGGAAGGAGACTTTTGAGTCACGTCTGACACATTTAACTGCACCAACCACTTTCCACAGCTCAAGATTTTGACTGTGTGTCTTAATACCAGGCAGGGGTGCTTGATAATGATTATTCCCTGATGCTTATCCTGTTGCAGGATACTTGGACACACACATGGGATGCCAAGGGGAGAGCTAAGGCAGGAATTCAAGACTTTGTGCCTTTCCAAGTGCAAAACCACAGAGGTCACCAGTAAAGTTCTGAGATCCAGTCAAATTTCCCGACTTTCTGTTCCATGTTGGAGCTGCCCTGGCAGATTTCTGTGTTTAATTATTCAAACTCAGCTCAAGTGCCAGCTTAGCTGAAGGTGTGCACCTTCAGTCAGCCCTAAAGACCATGAAGCAACCACCACGTTATTCCTGACTGCAGGTTGTAATTATGGACCTTAGTCCTCTACAGAAATATGACTTTCGAAAGAAAAATATCCCATTGTGGAAAAGCAGGATGACATCAGGAGAGATCTTTAGTGACAAAGAGTAGTTTCTAATTTACATTCATTCCACTGGTTAAAGCCCAAAGCTGTTTCAAACACTTTAACTGGTGCTGCACTTAAAATTACATCTGAGGAAAGATACACAAACTGTTTGCAAAATAATGAATGACTAATTACCTCGAGGTAAGGAAAACTCATACTTCCTTTTGAAAGGTAAAAGCAAACAAAAATGTTTTAGAAAGCAAAACAACAAGATCCAATTCAACAACAATGAATTACATATAGACTCATGGAATCACAGAATGGTTTGGGTTAGAAGGGATCTGAAAAATCATCGAATTCCAACTCCCTGCCATGGGCAGGGACACCTCCCACTGTCCCAGGCTGCTCCAAGCCCCAATGTCCAACCTGGCCTGGGACACTGCCAGGGATCCAGGGACAGCCACAGCAAATCTGGGAATTCTATTCCAGCCCCTCCCCAACCTGACAGGGAACAATTCCTACCCAAGATCCCATCCAGCCCTGCCCTCTGGCAGTTTGAAGCCATTCCCTGTGTGCTGTCCCTGCAGCCCTTGGGAATTGTCTCTCTCCAGGGTTCCTGCAGCTCCTTCAGGCCCTGCAAGGCCACCCTGAGCTCAGCCCAAAGCTTCTCCTGGCCAGGCTGAACAATCCCAGCTGTGCCAGCCTTTCCTCCCAGCAGAGCTGCTCCAGCCCTCTGCTCATCCTGGTGCCTCTGGGCTCTCTGCAGCAGCTCCACGTCCTCCCTGTGCTGGGCCCAGGGCTAGGGCAGCTCTGCAGGTGGGGTCTCTTATCACCATCCTATGGTGGGTGTTACCAGCTCCTTCAACCTTCCTTGGCTTGTGCTTCTTGGACTTTAAAGCCATTTTTTAAAGAAAGATTGCTGGATTGGCCAATGTGGGCATTCTGCACTCACTTCAGATTCCTGAATTTTCCAGACCAGGAAGGTTCCTCTGTGAACCCGAAACACAGCTGATGTACAGAAGATTGGACTAGATCCTCTAGGGGCTCTCTAGCTGTCAGATACCTCTGCCTCTAGTTTTAATTTTATTCACAGAAGATCTGTTTCTAATAATCCCACAGAAAACGGGACTACAGAATCAGGACAACTCTTGCAGCACACACAGCAATTCATATTTTCAACCACATTTAAGCGTGGAGCACAAATTGACGACACAGACTTAATAAGCAAACAGTAGTAATTATAAAAAGCCATGAATAACTGTGTGAACACCTCACAGCTTTTTCAAGGGTAACTACTTGATTAAATCTGTATAATTAGAAATTACATACACCATGCACTTTCAGTAATTATTGAGTACATTAGACCTGCATATTTTTTACTGCAGATTATCCAACAGTTCTGTCAAACCCAGAAGAGTCCTGAATTGTTACGATGAAAAACAATACCTAAAAACTGGAGAATCTTCAATTCATTTTAGGGCGATCTAAAGCATAATGACAGTTTGGAAATGCATGAGCAAGGGAAAAAAAAATAGTGAACATTTTCTCTGCTTTCAATAAATTTCTTTAGTTGTCATATTCAAGAAACGTATATGTTGTTCAGGAACAGAATGTACTGGCACCAAATCTGTTGCATGCAAGCACTCACTTTCGGGGATGCAACAAATGTTTCTGTAATCTGCCCTGGAAAGTTGTCCTCCTTTTTCTCCCCCCCTGGTTTCTGGGGATGCTTCTCATCCTAATACGGAAAATCACTGTTTTAATTTAAATATATATATATATATATATATGTATGTGTGTATATATATATATATATTTTTTTTTTTTTCCATGTGCTTATGGAGTCACTTTTGCTGGTCCAGGAGCTGCAAAGAGCAGAGCCTGTCCTGGAGGAGTCACCCATGAGGCAGCTCCAGCGAACACCTTGGAATCTATCCCAAGAAAAGTCCATTTCTGGAAGTGTTCAAGGCCAAGGGGCTTGGAGAAATCTGGCCTATAAGAAGAGTCCCTGCCCATGGCTGGAACAGGGTGATCTTTAAGGTCCCTTCCAACCCACACCTTTCCAAGATTCCATCATAAACTGATGTCGTTTCCCAGCCTCAACCTGCAAACTCCAGTCATGACCTAACAGAAAAGAAATTAAGCTGGACCAAAGGTGCTCCAGGGAGTGTGAAAAGTCATCCCATTGGAGCAAACTGTCCAAAAAGAAGCCTGGCACAGCCAAGGACACTCAGGGAAGGTGAAACAGGAAGGGCTGAGGTGTCCTCCAGCACAGCTTTGTTTCCAAAGGCATTTGTGGTCTCTGCTTCCCTTCTCCAGGCAGGTCTGGGTGCCCCCTGCACTGGCAGAAGGATGGGGATGGTTTGTGGGATACCAGAGGGGATGAAAAGTCCTCTGTGAAAGGATAAACGAGACAAAAGCATGGAAGGTCCTTCACGATCCCCCTGCAGGGTTTTTCTGTTGTTTCGAAGCTCCACCCTTCACTAACACTAACACAAACAACATGACTGGCAACACCGTTTTTTTTCCTTAAAGTATTCTTAAGACAAAGTGTAAATACTTGTGGTGATCCTTCTTCAGAGTATTAGTAAATACAGCCAGCTTCCAGTGGAAATGATCATCTGACCACAGAACAAAACTAAACACCCTCTGAAGTTCTTCAGACTAATCCTCCTTTCTGTTACTAAATGCTTCTTTACTCCTTTTGTACGTCTTTGGCACAAAATACTTTTCTTTTTTTAAATTTCTCTTTTTACTTGTGGCACTTTCAGTTCTGATGTTAGAAAGCAGGAGAAAAAAAACACAACAACAACAACAAAAAAAACAGAACAGCTGTACAAACACAAGGTATTTAAGAAATAAGTGACTTCCATGAAGTGCTGACCTGCACTGCAAAACCTGTTCAAATACACAGATCAGAAAATCAGAAAGACTGGCACCTCCACTGCAGCTTGAATCTGACTTTATCAATAAAAAATGTTAACGCATTACAAAAATAGAAATATGCCACATCCTCAGCAAGAAAGTACCTTGGAAGGATATAAGCCATCTCCAATAATGCTTTGATTTGTGACCTTCGCAGATTTGCTTTCATTTTTTTTTATTTCAAATGCATTTGAAGAATGTCTATAAATAGCTCATACTGACTGAATGCATAATTTTAGGCTCATTTTTTCAGCATCTGGGTTTTGAAGCACTTTGCTAGATGAAACATGGACCTGTCATCCATGAAACTGTAAAGTCCAGTGTTTGTAAAAATAATATTTTAAGGATCTAAATATATTTGTTAATAGTGAGTGTAAAGCAGCAGTATTAAATTTATAATACAGCACTGAATCTGCAAAGCTAGTTTTTAAGCAAAAGTGCAAGTTTGACTTAGAAATTCAAAGAAACAAATTTCACATGGAAAAAAACCCTCATTATTTCTATATATATATGGCAAGGGAAATGCCTGTGCTCCTCCTCACACACTAAAAACAGAAGGAAGAGGAATGTATTCAGTTCACCAAACCTGAATTCATAGCAGGCAAAAAAAAAAAAACTGCAGCAGAAACAGCACAGAGGGTTTTGCATGTGGACAAGTGAAAAAGAAATATTAACTATTTTATTAACTATAATTACTATGTGTTTTATTTCCAGCTGGAGGAGGAAAGTGATTCCAGGGTTAAGGAATTCAGGTTTCAGTGCCCCTTTTCCAGCGGAACCTGGGAAGCACCCACAGCATGGAAAAGAGATACAGATGCAACCACTTTGGAAGCAGTTCCCCCAAAATAAATGAAAATAGTTGTCATGTCTGAAGACATGGAATCATCACAGAATCCCAGAATAGTTTGGGTTGCAAGGACCTTAAAGTTCATCCAATTCCACCCCCTGCCATGGGCAGGGACACCTTCCACTATCCCAAAGTGCTCCAACCCCTGTCCAACCTGGCCTTGGACACTTCCAGGAATGGAATATCTACAGGTTCCACAACTTCTCTGTGCAAGAATGAGTAGAACTTTGCAAAGAAAAGGCTGCAGTTTTCTTCTTGCTTAGCCTGAACTCAAAATCAGGGTTTAATGGAATAAATACTATCCAGATTTTCCATAGATGTAATAGGAAGCTCAGGAATGGGATACAGGAGGGTTTTCTTAAGCAGTGGGGCCTTTTATATTTAGTTATTCTGTAATTAGTTGTTTTTATTGACATACGGCCTACAGATGGGCTGATCCATTGCTGCAGAAACAGGGCCAGAGTTTGTGATCTTGCTCCATTTATGGCCGTGCTTTCCACGAGGGCTCACAAAAACACCCCACAAGCACAGGGCTCCATCCCATTGCTGTCAAGGAGCAAAACTAGCACAGATTTCAGCCTCTAAGAATCAAACTCCAACCACTGCATGGGCACACACAAGTGTTTCACATACTTCTGAAGGGGTTCATGCCTGGAAGGAAGCAGCAATTCTTCCAGCCAGGAGTTCTGCTGCAGAAAATCGCTAATTCCCAGGACCAGCAGAAACAGAGGGATATTTTAGAGGCAGGAATAATTCCAGTTGCTCCTTTAGCATGGGAAACCCAAATAATGCCTTGCCCCACGAAATTGGTGTATTTGGGATGGTATTTGAGGGCTGTGACACCACACGGGAATTTTGCCACAGAAATGTAAGACACTGTACCCCAAGCTGGCATCCATCCTTTCTTTGGGTCCAGCCATATATTGGATTCCTTGTCACAACAGACCCAACCTGAAATTGTTTGGATTCTTCCAGTACTTTCATAGTCAACATGTTTCCTTTGTTCTCTCTCTCCAAAGCAACAGATCCCATCTCAAATTCTCCTGCTAAAAAATTATGAGTTATAGGCACGTAATAATGTTGAGATTTTACAGTGGTTCTAAACTTGACTGCAGAGTTTGAGTTTAGAATAAATTTTTATGTACTTCCATTCTTTTATTTTGTTGTTGTGTTTCAGCCCCTCTTCCCCAAAGATGCAACCGTAAATACAAATAATTCTTTTTTCCATTTGCCCTCACTTGGATATTTCCACATCTCCCACTATACCTAGGAAGGGCATTTCCCCAGTTCCCATTATTACTTAGGAACTACTCACTTTTTTTTTCACTTTTGATGTCTAAAATATTCTCAATTTCCAGGTCTCACTCCTATCCCTATACACCCGTGAGAGCTGAAAAATGTTTCACCCAAAAATTATTCAATATTTTTTTATTCCAAAACCCTTCTGTGCTCATTCTGACCAGTTCCAACAACAATAGTAGTGACAGAACAAGGGGGAATGGCTTCAAGCTGACAGACAGGGGGTTAGATGGGTTATTAGGAAGAAATTCCTCCCTGTGAGGGTGCCCAGAGCAGCTGTGGCTGCCCCTGGATCCCTGGCAGTTCCCAAGGCCAGGTTGGACACTGGGGCTTGGAGCAGCCTGGGACAGTGGGAGGTGTCCCTGCCCATGGCAGGGGCATGGAATGGGATGATTTTTAAGGTCTCTTCCAACCCAAACCATTCCATGATTCCATGATGATTCTATGATGATTCTATGAATTACACCACTGCTCTGGCCACCTGTTCCAGTTGTGGCCGCCCTTAGAGCAATCTGGTTTTTATGCTTATTCCTAGTCACAGTTTCCACTGTTGCAAGTTAAACTGCAACCCTTTGGACCTTGCTACACTTCTCTGAGAGAAGTGTTGCTCTGTCTTTTCTGCACTTTCCCATTACATAGGCAATGATGGTAATAATAGTGATTTCTTTTGTCTATTCTGCAAACTTTGGACTTTTTTCATTCATGCTTTTGACCTCTTTCCTCAGTGCTACACTGGCTACTACCTGACTGTTGTAGCAATTTGGTACAGCTAAAAAAGAGATTTGATGTCCCTCTCTGTGGGTACATCTGCATGTGTGTGTGGTGTTAAAAGTGAAGGCATTATTTCAAGAGCATATGAACCATTAAAATAGGTAATTAGGCTATGTTCCATTTCTGAGGGCCAAACAGGCATTGTGGGTATCTTGTACTGACTACATGTTAAAATATCTTTTTGCCATCCACCAGTACACTAAAAACAAATCAAATTGACACATGGCTATGGTGGCCTCATCAATTCTTCAAACCACTGACTTGACATGTCAGAACTAATGTATGGGCACAGCTTTAGCAGGATTCAAAGCCCTTGTGCAGCTCTAAAACTTCATTTTGGGCTCCCTGAAGTTATTAACTCTTAGAAAAACTCAGGTATGTCAGTATTGAAGACCTTTTATTAGGCATGTTAGCACGTAGGTTAAGATTTATGTTTTCTGTAACGTCAATCTTGCTGTTCCTTAAAACAAATGTACCCCTAAAAGAAGTGAAGGAATAAAGCAAGCTCCAAGTTCAAAGAATTTAACTCAGTGATGCAAAATATTTCCTTTAAATCCAGATCCAATTTCTTCCACTTTTTAACGTTGCAGGTGTGTATAAATGTCAATCCCCAATCTCTAACAGCAGTGACTCTGCCTTTCCAGTAGAAATAAAAAAAGTAAATTACTGACCTCACCACTCCAAGCTTTGACTTATCCCTGTGCTAATGAAACAGAGTTGGGATGATAAGAACAAACCAGTATTGTCACTTCCACTCGCTGTCTGACAACTGCAGGTGCAATGTGGCATAATCTTGTAACAAAGCAACTTGGAAGTTCACTTTTAGAGTGTTTCCACAATGGGTTGTGCATCATTCATGTGCTTCACCTTCAAACAGCTCACACCTCAGAGAACCCCTTGAGCAGGTACCTAAGTCCTCTCAGATATTACAGATAGATTAGGTGTAAGGGTTCATTGTATATGTATATATATGTATATATATGTGTGTGCATGTCTGTATATACATATATAGAGAGAGTAGAGTTTATTGATTTAGGTATGATGTAGATGGTAATAGAATAAGGGGAGGATAACGTCTTAGGTCGCAATATGTAACCAGAAAGGTTTGTTCTATTTTCCACCTGTTGAAACCAGTTTGAGGACGTGTTTTCTTTGTCTCTTGTATAACCCACTCCTCATAACTCCAGGGTAAAGGGGGCGGGTGTCTTCTGCCAATGGCCAGCTGTTAAACCCAGATGGGGCAGTGTTCTTTATCCCTTCCAGGACCCACCCTCCCTCCAGGGGATCTCTGCTGTCCATGGGCCATCCAGGCTCACTGCAGGGCTGATACAATTCCATCATTCCATGGGGAGATGCTCCACCCAGGGGGAGGAGCCCAGCATTCCTACCTGGATAAACCCTGAGATTCAGAACCCCAGCCCAGTCTGTTTGCACTGCATTCCCAGAGGAAAACTGGACCCATCTCACCACCACTGGACCCTTCTACAAGATCATCTCTACTCCAACAGAAGCACATGTATTACTACAGGAGGATTTACTTGGACTGCTTCCAACACCCTGACCAACAAGGTATCAGGTCATATTCTGACTCTGTCACAGTTTCTAGGATTTTTGTTTGCTTGGTTTTTTGTACTTCTACTTTTGTATTTTTAATATTCCTAGTAAAGAACTGTTATTCCTATTCCCATATCTTTGCCTGTAAGCCCTTAATTGCAAAATTCTAATAATTTAGAGGGAAGGGGTTCACATTCTCCATTCCAAGGGGAGCTCCAGCTTTCCCTAGTAGATACCTGTCTTCTCCAAACCAAGACAATCCTCCATTAATTCCACCTTGCCTCAAGTAGCTGCTCTCAACATCTTTGTCCCCCCTCTCCTTGCAGAAAGGCAGAAGGAGACGAGCTGGTGTTTCCAGAATTGCACAAAGCATGACAATTTGACAATCTCCATCCCACTTCTGAGGCCTGGAGGGCAGCTGGGGACCCACAAAAATCCCCCCTCAGGGAGACCATGCTCACCATCCATGGAAAAATAACATGCTCCAAATATCTTCCCTTTTCCACTGGCTACAGAGGGAGTTTAATGGAGACAAAACACCCTTCCCAGCAGTTCTGGGAGTAAGCAGGGCATGCAGTCAGGGGGTAAGGAACAATTAGGCCTCGTTTATATTTGTGAAACAATTAGTCATTAATTAGGCCGGCTTCACATTTGGAAAAGGGGAATAGCTTTAATTAGAATGGAATTACATCCCTCTGACAGACTTCAGAGGGAACTCTAATGGCAGGATGCAAACTATAAAGTCTGCCAGGCTTTTACAGCGTTTAATGGCTTATGGAGCATATTGGAAGTATACAGTCCTTTCAGGGTGTATAACAACCATCTGCCACGAAACCCCACGTCCCTGCCAGCATCACAGCTACTAAATGGGAGGGAAAAGAATTCTAAAACAGTAACCAAATCCCCAGCTTGGATCAAGCATCTTCATAGCTGCTTTTGGGCAGCTTCTCTCCCTAATCTAGAAACCTCTCTCCCCATGGAATTCTTGCCACAGAATATAAAGAAAAAATGAAGTGGCATTTAAGGGGATAAATATTTAATGTATAGCTACAAAGTACACTTTCTCCTCTCCATTCATTCTGTTAACTAGAGGAAGGGTCTGCACGTGAACTTTCAGCCCTAACTAAGTAAAATCAATTTAATTGATGCCTTCTGTTCCTCACACTGGGGCTGAAAATGGGCACTGGCCCCAACATAAAAATTTCTTAGGAGCTGCAATTGTTCTGCAGCTTAGTCTGCACTGCCTTAGCTTAAAACCCCTTCCACAGGGATAAACAGCAAATCTCCCATTGCAAGCTGTGGGATCACTCCTGTAGGGTCCAAGGAATTCTCTCTGGAGTTTGGCTTTGAGGCAGGACAATCCAATCAAAGATATTTACCTAAAAAATACAAGCACGCTCCCATCCTCTGAAATCAATAGTGAGCAAGACAGAAGCAAATGATGTTAAAATCCTACCAGGGACTAGCATGGATGCATCCTATTTCCCACATGTTCCACCATGGAGCTACAGACTTTTCCACCTTATGACTTAAGGTTTTATTTAAAAAAACCCAAAAAAACTACTTCTCTAAGTGTTTTGAAACACAATTGTGGACACCCGCAATGTCTGTGAAACAAATGAACAGGATTTAAAAATAGTAATTTGGGCTTAGGAGCAAGAATTCTTTTAAAAAATTTCCTACACTTGTAAATACTCTCCCTTCTCATCTCAACTATGGAAAAATGAGACACTTGTGGTAACTGAGTGTCCAAGTATTCAGAACTACAGGTTTAAAGCAAGACCTGGGATACCATAAACTTGTTAGAAGCCAGCACAGGTGATGTCCCACCAGCCAAAAAACTCTTCCTGCACTCACTCATACAAATTACCAGGTAAACAGTGCACACAGCATGCAAAGATGTTATTTTCCATAATCACTGGGAGAAAAAAATCACTCTGGGAGTAATTTCATAGCCAGATTCATTTCTAACATTCCCTTAGGACACAGGCTGCCTCTAACACAGTCATCAGGTAAAAGGCAAATAAAAGAAAAAAACCATAGTATATATGAGGAAATGTAATGTTCTTGTTTCCCAGAAGATGTTGCTTTCCACAAGAAAGAAGAAGAGATAATGGCAAAGGAAAAGCAGAATAAAACCTTGTCTGTTATGTCAGAAGATCAAGGAGGATAACTAATATCCTGCTTTGTACCAGTCTTCACTTTACAGCAGCCTTGGGAATAAAGGAACAGCAGCACGCACAGTCTGGGATACCCAGGTTGCCCAAAGGTTATTATGACCACTAGGACCTTTTAAATCCTCCCTCATCTTGGAATATTTTATGGCAGGCACAGGTTAGTTGATCATTTTAACAAAAAATATTTTTTCATCAGATTTTTTTTTTTTACATTATCATTGCATTTTGCACTTTTATGGTACCATTCTCCTCAACTTTATCACCGTCACCTGCATGTCTTGATGTACCACTTTCATTTCTGGGAAATGAAACCACAGCATATAATTTTGTTGAGAACACTCTACACAGTCACTCAATTATTCAGAATGTTCTCAATTCTCTCCATTTTTTATTACTGCTGAAGGAAATAAAATAGAGGCATTCTCTAACCAGCTTTGGTTTCCAAGAAAAAAAATCTACCAGTTATTCCACTTCAGTAGTGGGGAGATAGCAAGGAAAGACAAAGATAACATCAGTATTATACTGATTTCTTCAAGGTCAAGTTGCAACCTGGCCTAGTGAAGGTGTCCCTGGCCTTGGCAGAGTGGTGGAACTGGATGATCTTTAAGGTCCTTCCAACCCAAACCATTCCATAATTCCATGATTTACCAGCATGGCAGAGGCTCCACGAGGCACTGTCTGGAGCTGGCTCCCTTGTACACTGAGATCTTGCCTTGCTGGCACTTGTCTGGACAATTTCTCCATGGTACAAACCCAGAATGTTGTCACAAAGTCCAGACAAATTCATGTTGGGAGAGCGAATTTCCTCCCTTGAAATTCTTCTCCTCACATTTCCATCTGCCCAAGACTTTATCTCTTCTGCTCATCTTGGGGAAGCCACAGGAATGAAAAAAAAAATGGAAGATGTTGTCAGGAGCATGGCTGGACTGTTAATCAGGAAAATAAATGAACCTATAAAACTCATATAACCTTGCAGAATATAAAGTAAAATTGGCCTGGTGGTGACAGTTTAATTCTAACAGCTCTCTGCCAAAGTTTTGCTCTGGGTATGAATACACAGGTTGTCCAAAAGAGCAGCAAATGCCTCTTCTTTCCTAATGCTGAGACACTTCTTTCAATGCACATAGTTCAAGAAAAATAGGATATTCAAGGAGATACTTATGATTTCCAGGACTCAATAAACTGCATTTACACTTACATTGGCTCTTTCGGGGCTGAAAAGACCATAAGACCTCATGTATAGTTGTATAAATAAATGAATATATGAAATTTAGTAACAGGAACTCTTCTGACTCATAGGAGTCTTTGGAAAAATCCCTGCTAATCTATTAATAATAAAGAATCTGTAATGCTAAAATTGCAAACCCCAGCATGTCCCCTGTTCTTAGCATACCACAGAGACTTTTTTTCTGGTAACAGTAGCATATTCAAGACAGCACAGGCTTGACACAAGCCTCGTTCAAATTCTGAAGCCGGATACCTGGAATTAAGAGCATTCCCGTGCAAGATATTGGATATTCAGCAAAATTTTCAGCTCGGTGTAAAAAGCAAATATTTTTAAATGAGATAAGTACAGAAGTGCCCAGTGCAATCAATCAGTGTAGAACTCTCAGCCTTACTGGGACAGGTATCAAATTGTGTTCATTTTTTCCATGTCTTTCATAAGAAGGGTCATTCTTATGTCCTTCATAAGGACATGGAACTGTTGGAGCAGGTCCCAAGAAGGGCCATGAGGTTGATAAGGCATTGATAAGGAGCACCTTCCCTATGGAGACAGGATGGGAAAGTTGGGGCTTTGCCTGGAGAAGAGGAGGTTGTGTGGAGACCTCAGAGCAACTTCCAGTGCCTGAAGGCGCTGCAGGGAAGCTGGAGAGGGACAATTCATCAGGAACTGGAGTGACAGGACAAGGAGGAATGGGCTTCAACTGAGAGAGGGGAAATTTGGGTTAGGTATGTCAAAGAAATTGTTCCCTGGCAGGGTGGGCAGACCCTGGCCCAGGGTGCCCAGAGCAGCTGTGGCTGCCCTGGATCCCTGGCAGTGTCCCAGGCCAAGTTGGACATTGGGGCTTGGAGCAGCCTGGGACAGTGGAAGGTGTCCCTGCCCATGACAGGGGGTGGTATGAGATGGTCTGTGAGGTCTCTTCCAACCCAAACTATTCTATGATCCTACAGTTCTTGCTGTGTCTAAATTAGAAATTTAGAGTACAACAAGCACGCATTAAAGTCACTTCGATTACATTTCAAGGTTTCTTTTATAGGCGCTGTCTTTGGGGATCTGAAATTTTGACTATTCAGCACAATCCTGCTGATTCCTAAAGTCAACTACACCCAAGTAACTCTGCAGCATTTCCCAGAGCTCTGTACCCCAAAAGGCCCTGCCTGTCACTCTTGCACTTAGCTGGTACAGAAAACACAGATTATTTCCTACTTTCTGCCTGTTCTCCATCCTGAGCACTGATGTGATCATTCCTTGTATTTCCAGGTTCCTAAACTGGACAAATAATACAACTGAAAGCATGCATATAATATTTCATCAGCCATTAAAGGCACAGTGCTGTGACTGGGAGGCCTGAATTCCTTTCTTCTATTCTCTGTTAGTTTTGTGTATGTTTTATTTTTTATACAGTGCTTCAGGCATCACTCAAGAAATGATAATCCCCCCACACTGAGCCACAGTACAGTAAACAAAGCGAGGTGGAGAAGATCCCTTTAGCAAGGACACCACAAGGGTTCCATTTTTAGCCTCATTCTTCAAGGAATGAGACTTGAGATACCACACTGTGTGCACAAAGGAGTGTTCCTTGACCTTTTCTTCCATCAGCTTAGGAATCATTGCCTGGTTTTGCCCAAATTCAACAGGGTTTAATAGACTTGAAAATATTATATTCCATCAAGATTGAGGGAAGAAAAAAGCTGGGTGGAGCAAGGAAATAGATTTGGTGCCCTACTGAGGGGAAAGCTAAAAAGCAGCACATCAGAGATTCCACACAGGACAGCACGGCTGGAAGGGGCTGATTCCTTCTGCAGCTCACAAACTACGGGCTGGGATCACTAAAAACCATGGATTTGCCCATCTGAACAAAACCCTTTCTGTGCCCATCAGCAAGGACAGACACGTCCTAAGTGACAAGTTCCTGCCACCCTCTGAGCACCACCAGCAGGTTCAGCTGAAATTTACCTGGGCAAGGCAAGGACTTGAGCAGGACTAGAGGAAAAGGCCTCAAGTTGCGCCAGCAAAGGTTTAGACTGGATTTTAGGAAATAAAGTTCTTCACTGAAAAGGTGGTCAGGCATGGGAATAGGATGGTGGAATAACCATCCCTGGAAGTGTTCAGCAGAGTAGTGGATGTGGCACTTGGTTTAGTGGTGCTGGGTTAGCAGCTGGATTGACCTTGGAGGTCTTATCCAACATTAATTATCCTTTGATTCTAAGGTTGACAGACCAATAAAGCTGAATCTCAAGAGAATTCCTGGTCCAGCCTCTGTGTTACTTTAGTGTGAGATGATATTAATGGCTTCAAACTGACAGAGAGTAGGGTTAGTTTGGATATTAGGAACAAATTGTTCCCTGTGAGGGTGGGAACGGCTCTGGCACAGAATTCCCAGAGCAGCTGTGGCTGCCCCTGGATCCCTGGCAGTGTCCAAGGCCAGGTTGGACACTGGGGCTTGGAGCAGCCTGGGACAGTGGAAGGTGTCCCTGCCCATGGCAGGAGGTGGAGGGATGATTTTTTACATCCCTTCTAACCCAAACCATTCCATGATTCCATGAGAAGCAGCATTTGCTCCTTCTTTGTGATGTCTTTTCCCTTTTGCAAACACCTCTAAGATTATACACACCCAGTGTCTTGATTGTATCTTAATCTTCCTGTCACCATACTCTAGAGATGGAAAAGATCCTTCCTGACCGTCACACACCTTCCTGGTTTGACACAGAGTTGTTAAAACATCACCAATTTATCCAAGTAGTGCTTTGTGGAGGTACGAGATATCCACAGGTGCCTCCACAGTACCCAAATCTGTGATTTGGCCAGGAATTTTGCCAGGTTAACAACAACAAGTCTAGCAAAGAAACAAACAAACCAAAAAAATTTATGAATTTCTCATAGTGTTTTAGGCTCCACTTTTCCTCACAGATTCTTGAATCTATTTCAATCTCAGTGACAAAGGGATATTCGAACACAAATATCTCTCTGTCCAAAGACCAAGGCACCTACACCTTATTCCCATGATAAACCCAATTTTTGTGACAAATTTATCTATTAGTCGCCCTCAGTAAATCTTAGGAAGAAAAATACCAAGCGAAGAGGTCATTTATACTCAGGGTAGAATAGGAAATTTTAGTAAGACTGTGTTTAAAATAAACGCTCTTTCATAAGAACGTGATTAGCAGAAGTTGCCCTCAAGAAAATCAGCACCACAGCTAAATATATTTGTATTTGAACAAGAATGAAAGAATATTCAGATAATCTGAGACATTTCCAGTCTACATAGAAGTGTGTTAGCTCTATTAACAGCGCTTTTAAACAGAATTATATAAAAAATTATTTTAAACTATTAATGTTTTAGGAGTGAAGTCAGAATATCATTGTTCCTTATCCACAGCATAGCAAGCTTTTCTCTCACAAACATTTTGACAAAAGAATAAATTGCAGATGTCTGTTTTTCAACCCAAAAAAACCCACTCAAAAAACAAAAAACCAAACCAACAAAAAAACCCCCTCCAACATTTGAGCTACTAAAAGGTAGAAAATAACTAGGGAGAATTATGACCAAATGCCAGATATTAAAAAGTTCTCCACATGTGGCACAGAAAGAAACAGCCAATTCACTGCAATTGTCTGCTTAACAGGTTGAGCCTCTCTCCAACTGGTAGCAATCAGGCAGGACACTAGAGCGGGCAGGAAATCTAAAATTAGGTTTTACTACCTATAATGGAGGATTTATGGGATAATTTAATTGGCAGTCTTGGGACTGAAACCCGTGGTGGGGGAACAAAAACATCTTTCTGGATATACTCCCTGAACCCTTCCTGTAGTGGGCTGAACAATAAAAGTGCTGGGGCAATAACCTGGAGATGTAATATCCCCTTTCTCGTGCAAAGTAAGTGGGGCATGACAACATTTGTGGGTGTGGAGGGCGTTCAGCAGAGACAGGAGGCAGTCGTGCATTGATGCAAACTGATTTTTCTTCTTTTTAGGAGAACTGATTTGCTTCTTGTGGCGAGATGTGCCTGTAGGAACATGAGAGATGATAAAGAGCAGGCTGGAAATCAAGGCTGCAAGGGCATGAAAGCACTGCCCCAACACCTCACTGCCTGTGGCAGATTGAACCCAGCCCTGTCCTCACCACCCTGAGACAGCCACTGCCATCCCCAAGATCTGCTGAGCCACTTGAGTGTTGGAATTCTGGAAACTGAGAATTTAGGGCTTTAGTGTATAATAATACACATGAAGCAATATGGAGAATTTAAGGCGTTGTCTAAGTTCTTCTTCACCTTCTTCTTCCTTCTTCTTCACCTTCTTCTTCCTCCTTCTTCATGGTTTTGGGTGGTTTTCTGTAATTGGTTGATGGAAATCTACATTGCAGACTTCAAGCAGTTAGTTATTGGGTCAGAATTATAAATAATATAGGTGTCATCTGGTTATTGGGTAATTATTGCTTAAATAACCTTGGAAAGAGTTAGAAGTGGCCATTCCAGCACCATTTCCTACCCTGTTAGGTAGAACTCACAACTCGCGGGACTGTACTTTAGATAAGAATTAGTAAACCTTATTAATAAACAATTAATAAACATCTGAGTCTGAACATGAAAACTGCGGCCCTTGCACTAATCCTGGCTCTAACATGAAAAAGAGATGGTAAGAAGCCTCACACTTGGGCCCTTCTGTGCCGACACAAACCTTCTAAAGCCAAACCTCAGGGACGTCAGAAGCCCTTTCCTGCCTTTCTGTGCTCACCAGGAGGGCTTTGAAAGGGTTGCTTTACAGAGCCCATCTCCTGACTCTGCCATGCCACCACCAAATCTGCTCACAAAATCACAATCCCCTACTGAGATTCCTTTTGAGTTTGTTTTTTCCACTTCTCAAATCCAGTTTTGAGAACGGCTGCCATTCATCTCTACTCCCAACTCCTAATGCCAAGGCCTACCCATTCCAAAGTTTTCCTTGTAACGGGATCTCCACTGCAGACCTTTATGAAACCATTATGGCATTTGACAAATGCCTTCAGCTTTAGAACACACGCACAGTCATCTTCTATTCCGTGGTGACAAGTTTGGAGAAGATGACAGAGGAGTATGTTTAGTGTTATTACCTCTGGCTTACCCCTGGCAGTGCCAAAAGGAAATGTAAACAATCAAGTCAGTACAACAATCCTTGATTATTATTCTTACAGCAGCCCTGACATCACGTTATAAGCTATCATAAATTAAAAAATGCATTCCTGTTTATTTCAGAAAGCAACACGCACAAAAAGGCTGAAAAAAATTTCAAGGCTGTCACAAGAACTTCTCTCTCAGCACATTTCAAACTTGATTGGTATGACGTGAAAAAGTCCCAGAAGCAGTGGAAAATTAACTCATTTCAGAAATCACCTTTTGGAGAAGCTCTGCTTATAGCCACTAAGTCTGCAGTGAAATCAGTCTGGCAGTTTGGAAACCAACCCATTGAGAAGGCTACGACAACTCAAAAAAAAAAGGTATTTAAGTCAATCCAAGTGTGGCAGTTTCAAGATTGGGCTCAGCTTTTTTCCCCTACCCACCTTTTGAATATCAAAAATCCTTGATTTCTTGTTTTTTATAGAGTTCCTCTCATCTTTTTTTCTGGTTATGTGAACAAGAAAAGTGCCATTGTCATCAACAGGGAAAAGTTTTTGCAGTTTTTAAGCCACTCATGCTCCTCCACTAAAAGGACCACCACACGCCCTGACAAAGACCTATCATTGCTGTCTCTAGGATGCTGTTGAAATGTCAAATCAGGATCTTTCCATGATCCTGAAAAGTGTCCTTTCTGATAGATCAATTTACTTTCTATTTCAAATTATATTTGACCTTTACTTTATATTTGAAATGTTTCTTCTACAAACTTCCCTTTTTATTTTCCCCTGGCTTACATTTTCTTCCTTTGGGGATAACATAATTACGCTGACATAAAGAAGAAAACCTTTGTGTCTTAAATATTGCCTCTCTGTTGCCTGAACTTAAAATATGTGAAAAGTTTATGGACCTTGACAGATTCAGGGTGTGGTACAACACACTCTCCTTCATGCAATGCAGCCTCCATCTGCAAGCAAGTTGCCTTTTCATGGAAATACTATTCAGAGAGCATTTCCATAAAAATTCACCCTGGCACCGCTCTGTTTCTCTTGTCATTCGCCCAGCTGTGCTCCTGCCTTGATTGAGTTCTCATTTTGAATAAGGCACAGCAGTCATTTTCGTGGGGGGAGCTGGGGGAACTTTCCATCTTTTACGTAAGAGCAAAGCCTGTGGTCAATTCAGCAGGGCTGCATGAGTAAAACCCAGGGCAGTTGGTTGGATTTACAACCAGAGACAGTCTGAGCACACATTTCAAACTCCTCCTGCCCTCCTCTCTAGCTCCTTACTAAAGACAAGGAATGCAGCAGGCTGAGTCCCAAACTTCACTTTGCCCAGGTTTTCCAGGGGGTTGGAACAAGATGATCCTTAAGGTCCCTTCCAACTCAACTCATTCACTCTGTGATTGCCAAAGTCCTGGCTGAGGTCAACACAAGGCCCCCCACACCCTGAGCAGGAGGCAGGGCCCACAGGAAGAAGAGGTGCAGAAGAAGAAGGAACCATCCTTAAAGAAGAGATCACTCATCTCAGGCGGCCAAGTTAAACAAGGTGACACCACTGCTGCTGTCACTGCTCCTCAGCCACCAAGTCCCAGCAGTGCCCTGAGGCACCCAGATCCAGCACCTTTTATCCCCTCCACCAGCAAGCCAAGATGGGATTGAAATTTCACCATTTGCCAAAAACTTTCCCACTCCTGCAGCAGGAAACAGCAAGGCCACTGCAGGAGTAGGAATCCATGCTTAACAGAGCATAGTTTCAAACTATTTTTGGTTTTGTTGTCTGTAGCATGTATTGGAAAGGTTAGTGATAGACATTACTAAATTTATCACTTCTTTTTCGTGCTTTTTGTTCTCTAGCCAACTTCCAAAGACCAGGTACTGGCCATGATTGAGAAAGCCAAAGGCAACATGCCAGCCAAACCAGCTCCTCCTGCTAAAGCATCCTCCAGAGTGGTAGGAGGAGCAGCTCCAGCCAAATTCCAACCTGCATCAGGTAACCCCTCTGACATTTTGGGAAATGACTGAAGCCATCCCAGGATGGCCTCAAGGACCCACTGAGCCCTGGGCCACTACCTGGAAAATGCAAATTCAGCTTTCCCCATGCAGATGGGGATACCAAAGGAAGTCAGAGGCTGCTCCTGCATCCCAGCAAGTGGATGAGCCAATGTCCCACTGTGGCACCAAGGCAAGGACACCCAGGGCTGGGACTCACACATCACCACACACTCCTGTATTCAAAAGGCATTTGGAGCATGCTTCCCAAACACAAATACTAAATGATTATTTCAAATTACGGGGTTTGTATTTTTCCTGAAGCGTTTGCCCTGCGCTGAGGCTGAAAATGGACAGTCTGCGGTCTCTTTTACGAAGCTGTTTTTATCCTCTCCGAACCAAAGTGGTAAACCACTAATGGCATGAGTGTTTTTCTCATTATCAGTTACAATGTTAATGACTCTTATTTAAGCAAGCAGTATTTTAAAACCTTTCAGCCTTGCTTGTTCACTTATTAGACCTCAGACTGTTTATTGTGTCTTCTCTTAAGAGAGTTCTTTTATGATGGCAAAGGGAGGAGGCCATTTCAAGACCGGGCAGCAATTTGCATCAGTAAACACTTTAAGGAACATGTTGCTCCAGTGTCTTAAAACTGACTCATTTTCAAAATCCCTTGCCTGAAGGATCAGTGCATTCTGGTGCTCAGGTCTAACTGCAAATGGCTAAATGTTCAAATAAAATCAGGGTCTAGCAGCCCAAGTAAAGGCAGGTTTTAACCCTAGTGCTGGGATTAAACTCTGCCTTTTAATCTTGTGCAAAATACTCAGTCCACTTGTAGAAAACATTGACAGAAACAAAGAGTTTCAAATTTATTTGCCTTAACCCTCCATCTCCAGGACTCCAGAGCCATCCACACAGATAAGCACAGGCCACAGAGGTTATTTTCACACAAGGATCATAAGGGACTTTTGTTGGCTTTCTTTTTTTTCCAAGCCCCATCCCAACGGCAACATGGAGAAAAGCAGAGGCCTCATCACAGCTACCTAAGGGCACTCATGGAGAAGTATCCAGGGCTGGAATGGGAAAGGGCAACTTTAGGCAGGGTAGAAAGCCAAGCACAAAGGCCCTGGCAGCCAAAAAATCAGAGCACATTCATAAAACAGCCCAAGGTTTTGAAAAGTATCGAACAAAGTGGTTGCCAAAGGGTTGCTGTCATCTCCAGGAAAAGCAAGCATGCCACAGATATTTCCTGTGCACGCTGATCCTGGGGGAACAGTAAAAGTGGGTTATTACACAGACCTACTCTCAGTGTTCTCACTTTCATAATACACACGAGTGTTTCCTCACTGCATCCATTCTTGCTCGAAGCCCTTGGTGGGCAGCATACCTAACTCAGCTTTTGTTTAAGTTCTTATGTTCTTCCCAGGTAATTGGCCCTACGGGACTTTAATCTAAATGGAGTGTGTCTTTGTAGGGACCTTGCAGAGGTATTTCCAATGTTTAATGGTCTCCTGAATTACTACTTTCCTCCCACTGAGAAGGAAATGGGCTCACCGCCGCCCGCTTCCCCATGGCATTCATTACCACTGGAAACACGGATGTGGAAACGGCATCCCTCAGCCCATCCCATGCAGCAAAAGCATGTGGAAGAAGAGGCAAATATTCATCCTCTTTAACACACCCACTCCACGTGGATGTGAGCAAGCAGAGGTGCTCCTCACGTGCAGTTACTCACAATGCACCCATCTGGGCTCACCCCAGGAGGGTGAGGGAAATGGATCCCTGGCTCGGGGTGACACGGGCACGTACCTGGCAGTGGTGTGGGAATGGGGGTCTGGCTCTGTGGGGTTATTTGTTGCCTTTCCTGTGCAGACCATGCTCAGACCATGCCTTAATGTCTTCCAGACCCCCAGCAGCCCTCACACCACATGTGGAGTAAGGGCACCGTGGAGTAACTGGTTAATGAGTTATTCTCACAGCCTGCTCCCCTCAGGAGCTGGTACACATCTCAGTGCCTGCCAGAAGCACAGTGGAGAACCAGCTCTCAACTGTGGTCAATACCTAAATTAAAACCCTTGTAATTGTGGCACTACAATAGTAACATTTACCTCACCTTGGAGCCAAGTGCCTCATTCATGCCCTTTGTCCCTGGCTGAGGAATTGTGTGTCCAGCAGGAGCAGGGCAGGGATTGTCCCTCTGTGCTCCAGGGCTGTGTCCAGTTGTGGCTCCTGCAGGAGAGCCCTGGAGGGGCTGGAGCGTGTCCAGGGCAGGGCAGGGAGCTGGGGAAGGGGCTGGAGGCCCAGGAGGGGCTGAGGGAGCTGGGCAAGGGGCTGAGGCTGGAGCAAAGGAGGCTCAGGGGGGACCTTGTGGCTCTGCACAAGTCCCTGCCAGGAGGGGACAGCCGGGGGGGGTCGGGCTCTGCTCCCAGGGCCACAGGGCCAGGAGGAGAGGGAACGGCCTCAGGCTGGGCCAGGGGAGGCTCAGCTTGGCCAGCAGCAGGAATTTCCCCATGGAAAGGGTGCTCAGGCCTTGGCAGGGGCTGCCCAGGGAGCTTTGGATTGCCCATCCCTGCAGGTGTCCAAGGAAGGCCTGGAGGTGGCACTTAGTACTCTGGGCTGGGGACAAGGTGGACATTGGTCAGGTTGAACTTGATGATTTTGGAGGTTTCCAATCTTAATGATTCTGTAGCACAGAAAACTTCTAAACCAGCTCTAATCAAACACTGGAGTTGAAAGTTTCCCTTCAGACAACACAAGTGGGGCTGAGAAGGGAGGCCCCATCCCCAGGGCCACTCAGTGCCGGGTTAGTGACAATCCTGTGTGTCCCACAAGCCTGCCGGGCTATTCCTCCCTTCTCTTGCCTGTTGAGATCACCTGAGTTGCTTCAAGAGAAGGAGACAATATTAAAGGTGATGTGCTTCAGCTATAAATGTCATCATATCCAAAACGCCTTTCAAATTTAAACCAGAAAATAATAGGATTCCTCAGCAAGAGGAAGCTACTGGGTCCGGAGAGGAATTAAACCAGGAGACCTCGACAGCAAATCTTCACTGACTCCTGCCTGCCAAGGGACTGGGAGGAGGCCAGAGATGGAGCAGGAGGGAGCTGTGAGATCTGCAGGCGTATGACCCATGTCTCCTCCTCTATGAAAGATGAGCCCACACAGAGAAAGTGGAAATTCTCTGAGCTCATACAAGGGAAATTTTATCAACAGAAAAAACAGTGGCTGTTTCCTGTGCGAAAAAGACGGTGCCTTTAAATGCTGTAGTAACTGGGGGGAATTAAGGCTTTAGGAAACCAGCAGTGAGAACGCTTCCAGGGCTTTCCAGTCCCAGCAAAATCATGAGGAAGAAACACTTCAGCCAAAGAGCTTTGCCCCCTTGAAAGCCGTCAGAGAAGCTTCAGCCACTTCAGCAAGGACAATATTTCATCCACTGAACAGAACTTCAGAGTTCTCAAACTCTTTCAGGGGTTATTCTGGAACAGAGGATGAAGAAGAATTTATGATTTGGTGTTCTTTTTCCATGTCAAGCCAACTGAAAGTGGTAAATACGTTAAAACAGGCTTGTTGTTTTTCTTTTCAAGACAGCAATGCTCCAAAGGAGAACAACAGCACTGTCAAACACCCAGGAGCACATGTGGTGTGCTTACACCACTGGTTTTGAGTTTCCATGCACCAGCCAGGCTCCAGCTTCCTACCAAACCATTAAAAACGAGAGAGAGAGAGAGACGAGGAGAGTTCAAAAATTCAGTATCACCTACTTAGCCGGGAGTGACTTTTTGCGAAATGATTTGCCTTGCTAATCCTTTCCATGGAATGCAGATGAGAGTCGACAGGGATGGGGATCTGGCCTGGCCTCCATTGGCCTCCCCAGGAGCTGGAGGGGCCCTGGGCTCACCAGAGCAGGGGGAACTCGCCCCTCGTCTGAGGGACAACCAGACTGGGGCTCTGGTTGCCAACGATGATTTGTTTCCTCGCAGGTCCATAAACACGGATTACGTCAGTGTGGTTTCAGGCTCATTTTTAGCTGAGGCCACTCAGTCCAAGAGGAACCAGAGGCAGTGGTCAAACAGAGCCTGTCCAGACGAGCCCACTGATCCAAACCTGCTCCTGCAGGGACACCAGGATGCCAAAAATCGCATGGCCAGAATTCATCCAACCGTAACAGGCAGGAACGAGGGATCACGCTTTTCCACCGCAAATGGTAAAACTATCCAAGCCCAAATCCCCTCCCCACGAATTTCAAATGCCTTCTTTCTTGCTCTTCCTGGTGTTAAACACATGTCAGGCTCGCCTGACAAAACGTGCATGGTTTGTCTGGTTCCGAAGCAGGGGCTGGAGTGCAGCAAACATCCTCACTCTTGCTCCCGTCCCTGCCTTCCAAGAGAAGTGCCAGAGAAAGGATTCTATTTTTGTAAGAGTTTAAAGGGCACGGTCAGAAAAGTGACTATGTAAAAATGGCACCTTTTCATCCAGCAGATCTGTTCCCAGTGAGTATTCTGAGTCATGTCTGCTTACTTTAGTGACCAAAATAGATTTTTAGTACTTCTCACTCCTCTCTACTCCTGCGGAACCAACGCAGCAAAGAGGGAGTTATATAAATCCCATCTCGGACCAAAACCTGTCAGGATGAGCCAGAGGGGCAGAAGGGAGGGCTGGATGTCCTCCCATGGGTGGCTGAGGGGGCAGTGCCACAAATGCCACATCACACAGGGAGGTGACAGCCCAGAGGGACAGGAGTGTAGGACAGCCCAAACTCCCTGCACCTTGGCTCCTGCATCCTTCATCAACCTGATCCTGACCCCCCCATCCCACATTCCTGCTCTGCAGACAGACCACAGGCCGAGCTCCCTGGGCTCCCATTTGGTTACAACTCCGTCTCCTGTAAACTGTCATGGAAATCACAAGCAAATAACAAACTCTGAGCTCACCCCTCCTTCCCCACTGGCTCCATGCAGAGCTGCCTTGCAAGGCCTGGCTGCAGCTCTGCAGCTCAGCTGTGCTCCTTGCAGGGACCACTGTCATCAAGGGGCTAAAACCTGCCCCTGACAAGTAAAAAGCTCATGGCCTGTCCAAAATGAGCCTTTCATAGTTGTGCTTGGAGAGATTTAAGCAAAGTATAGTGCCAAGGCTGTCTTGTATACAGCTGGACCAGCCTAAAAAAAAAATCACTTTAAATGGTTGTTACTATTTCCTTCATGGGCAGAACAGACTCCTAAGAGAAAGGCAGCAGCATTAATCCATTCCTACCTTACTCTGAAGCTGAAAGAAGTGATGGCTAACCTTTTCTTACTCCATCTTATCCTTCCAGTGCAGAAAGGATAAAAGCGTTTTCTCTTCCTACTTCTAATGTTCCTATGTCTAAACAAAAAGGAAGCTCGACAGTAAAAAATTAAACTGTTATGTTTACTTAAAATTAAACTTTAAAATTAAAATTATAAATAAGCAATAATAATAATTTCCACTCAGACTGCAATATTCATCTGGTCTCTCTGCTATATTTTACTTATATTTTTTTCCCTCAGTCTCCCTAATTTCAGCTGCTGGAAAGCCTGGATTTGTCTCTGGATCCAGAATTCAAGGCACTCCATGCCAGCCATGTAAAAACTGAAATACCCAGTCCTGCAACCCTAATTCCTACCCAAGCTGCTGGATTACCCTTTGCATCTTCTTTCCCAAACAAGCATCACTGCCTCAGACTGGCAAGATTAACCTGTCCTCTGGCCAGGCTGGAATTTACACGACTGCTGTCAGCCAGTTCTTTGATTTTTGGATGGCTACAGCAAGGCGAGGTGAATCCTACCCTCCTAAAGCCATTTTTCAGCCTCATCCCTTAGAACTGACTTCTCTGCATGGGAGAAGGAAGAGGCCAGGTTCAGGTTTCCTCAAGCTCTTCATTTCAAGGGGGTGATGAATTGCTCTGCTGAAATGAAGCCTTGGAGGTGCCTACAAAAGACGGTGCCCGCGGTGGTGTCAGGATGTTGACACGCATATTGGTGACAGATGATTTGGCTTGTCTTGGTTGCAGGAGATACAGAGACTGCCACAGACTGTTTGCTATAAATACATAAAAATACCAGAGAACTTATAAATGCGGCGAAGGAATTAAGAGCACCAGCCCAAATTCCCAGCTTCACATTCTGGGCGAATGTAATGAAATTTAAGGGAAGGCACAAGATATCGACCGGCACTAAACTAGATCTTGATTTGATATTAAATCCTTTATCTTACCCTAATGCGGTAATAAAGCCTTTATTTATTCCTTTTCCAAACCTGTTTTTAATGCAAATTTTTTGCACAAGCCTGTGTAAAAAAAACCCCTTCTGTAAGTCTTTGAAGAGCTAACTACAATCAGAAAAATCAATGGAATAGCAACAGCAGTTCTTTAGAGAAATGATGGAGAACTTTACCCATGGTCTGCTTTGCAAGTCCTGCAGATCAGCTGCTTTTCCAAGCAGATTTTTCAGCTTAGTCTCAATGCATGTTGCAATGCAACATCTTTATGTTACTTTAGTAGTTAATCCTTTGTGTATAATTTGTGAACTCTTATAGAGAGCAGTCCGTTTTATAAACAGAATTTTAAACCACCAGGTTTAAATTTATTGCAGGGTTTATTCAGAACTGACAAAGCCTCCTTAGAAAACGGAATTTTGCTAAGAAGCCTTTCCTTCTGCATAACTACAAGACTTCCTTCTGTATAAAACCCTTTTCTACTTACACAGAAAAAATATAAGCCATAAAATTGTTTGATTGCTATTTTTTGTTGTTAAATTTACAGAAAGAGATACACTGTGCAATTTTCTAAATCCCTGATTTTTACATGTACACTTTATTGCATTAAAATCACACACTGCATGCATTACAACTATTAAGTATCAAAATATAAGTGATTTGTTTAAAGATTTTTTTTTTCAGTCAAATCAGGTCAAATATACCATGTGCATCCATACTTGGGAAGCTAAAAATAAAGTAATCAACTCAATGCAAAAATTATGGAAGTGGGAAGCCTACATGCCTTAAAAATCAGAAGAACTCAATCAGATTTCACAAAACATTTTGTTGTAAGTCATTACAGGGCAGCAAAAGGCGATCCTCCTACGCCAACGCTCCCAGAACCAGAAAAATGAAACTACCTGGACAGCTGATAAATCAATGCATGTTTTAACAGCATAATAGTACCAAAAGAAAAAAAGAAAACAAGTCCTTACCGACCACTTGTAGCAGACAGTAAAAAGCAAGAGGAAAGGATACTAATTCTCCAGGCAACGCATTTGGGATGATGGGAGAGAAACCTTCCCCTGACCCACTCACACCTGCACAGCCTCACCGGGGTTCCTGTGCCCCAGCCAGGGCTGTGACCTGCTCTGCTCTCCTTGGGGCAGGAGCTGAGTGCTGGCCACAGGCAGCATTCCCAATTCCCAATCCTCAGACCCCGCAGCTCCAACACCTTCGCGCTGCCCCGTCCAGCCCAGCACCCCAAATCGCTCTCCCGCTCGCGACGGGGCGAGCTCAATCAGGGCTTTCCTCCCACTGCCGTGGCTTTGCGAGGTGAAAAGAAAACAAGGCTGTTTCATTAGGGACCTCCTGGAGGAAGCTCGGGACTTGGGTGTCTGAGCGGAGCTGATTGAAACCACATTGGAGGCGGAATTTGCTGAACCGGCCTGGCCGCCGTGCTCATCATCCCCTGCCAGCCAGCCTCGCTCTCCCCAATCAGCAGCTAATTAGGCGTGTGGGGGTCCCAGCTACAGACCAATTCTGGAGGGCTGAAACACAACTGAAGGAGGTATTTGTTGGGCAGGAGCAGCACCTGGAAGAGGCAGCGGCTTTGGAATATCCCACCGATGCTGCTGAGTGCCCAAGCAGGAGCACAGCATCTTCCCGAAGGCTGCAAGCAAGCCAAGAGCCTTTAACAAGCACCTGGGTGTTGTATCGTGAATTAAATATTAAAATGAATCAACACAGAAGGCCTCAAAGCAAAACCAAACCTTCACCTGTGCACACCAAGCTCTCCCCAAACCATTGTGGTCAGCCAGGGTTGTGTGGCTACAGCTCGAGGCCCTGGGGTTTCAGCCATCCCCTATCAAAGCTGGTTGTATCCCCAGCTAAAATGAAAACATGTGTTTATTGTTTTTCCTTTGGGCAGACGATTAATATTTATGTGATGCATTATCAAACAAAAATAACTATATATTTTGTTCCTGGAATAATGAGGGGTTTTTTTCTTCTTGGACTGAAGCTGTGCCAAGGAGGGATTGCAGCTGATGCAAGCAGCGTGCAAGGACAATCCACTTAACCATGGCAGCTTTCTAAATGAGAAAGGGGCACTTCCAAATGGGGGTAAGTTGAGGGAAGTAATTGCTGTGGTGGAATCTCACACTCCACGCAAGGAAAAGTGCCACCCAAAGCAGTAGGAGATCTTCCTGCCACAGCAGTGCAGGAAAAGCAGGCATGTTGCAAATCCATTCAAGCTTATTTTAGATCAAGTCTCATTTTTGCTCTCAAGCAACATTAAAAATACCTCACTGCACACGTTTTACTTTTGATAAATCGCTGATTAATGAGGACGTGTACCGTGTCAACAGCAGAATAAACTCTTTGGGTTTCATTGTGAAATTGCTGTTCCTTGAATTCAATTAACCCCTCCAGATTATACACAGACCACTAAATATAAATAGAAGAGGTTAAAATGCCGTTTAAATATAACAGATATGGCCACAACTCCATATTTAGATATACCCTTTAATTTTTTCCTATTGCCTGCTTTTTACTTAATTTAAATTTAGCAGAGTAATTTTAGACTGCCAGTTTTCTACCTACACTAGTTAACTACACTCTGAAGGAAAAATATTAGATTAGATACCACCGTCTTCCAAAATGACAAACTGATACAAATTTTTTGGACTCAAACCTTCAGCCAAAAAGACAAAATGCTCAGTTTTCCTGGGAAACTTGCGTGTCAAAAAGGGCACGGCCAGAACCACCCTGGGAAGTAAAAAATATCCCAGTGGCTGTGAGAGCAGCCAGTTGTGGGTATAATGAAAACCAGTGTGGTGTTATCGCACAAAAGGTAATTCTTCCAACCCAAGACAAACAACATTATAATTCAGGCTGAAAATATCTTTGCCCTGGTGTGAACTTTTTTTTTTCTTTCTCTTTCAACAAAAACATTTTAAATCAACTGTATAGGAAAAGTGCCACACAAAGCATACACTAATCCCTGGCATCCCTTCCCAGCTGCACAGAAAAGCAGGGGGCAGCTTTAGGCACTCAGGGCTAAGCCTGCCCCGCTGACCTCAGCTGATATGGATCAGGCCCAAAGGGCCCTTTCCGACCTTACCCCCTGTCAACAACTTCCACCTCGAGTTCGGGACACAGATTTCCACAGAGCTGCTCACATGATTCAAAGGAGTACAGTTTGCCCTTACGGCTGCCTTTCCCTGAAAAAAAATATATATATAACAACTATTCACTCAAAAGAAAATGGCAAGCTTCCTGAGAGTGGGACAAAACCCCAATGCAATGGATATTCAAGGGAAAGGGTTTATTCTGACCCAACCATTTTATATTATTTTGTTGCTACCTGCTTCTAACTCCTGGAGCATTTAGTAAAGCTCAGGCGAGGAAAGGAAATGTAACGTGTCTTGTTTTGGGGCTACCAGATGCCATCAGCACCGCAAAAGCTGCTCGTGTGTTTTTTGATCCTCACCAGAGGAGGAACTGCTGTGTTGAGGGATCACAGCAAAGCCCTCAAAATCAAACACTCTGCAGAGGGAGGGCAGTGAGCACCATGAGCCTCACGCTGTGACAGCAAAGCACTGGGGTTTGGAGAAAGCGCAGTGGGAAAGGATTTGCTTCATCAGTAGCCAGGTATTCTGTTCACGGGGTGCTGCTCAAACCAACGGGACTGCCACAGCCTTCCCAGGGTTTTCTGTTTGTTTACACAGCTCTGTGCATGCACAGAAGACAAACTTCCCACAGCAGAGCAGGTAGCAAAGACACTTTCAGGTAGCAAAGACACTTTCACAGGGCGGGCTCTTAGGCAGAATTGTCATTTGAACCCCGACAACAGGATCCAAACTGGTGTTCCAGAGGGGAAAGGACAAACAAACCACCATCCTTGGGGCGAGAGGCACAACTCCCAAGTCTGGAACAATCTGGGATTTAAGTTCCTGGTTGCCATCATTGTGAGTCTTCACTGGACCCACACACCGAGATTTCTTCACTGCCTTACAAAGAGCTCAAATTCATTTAAAAGAAAGTGAGAGAACCCCACAGGCACTGCTCCATAAAAACCATCAGAAGGAGAACATGCATAATACACACATGTCTATTAGAATCTATCTCTAAGAACCAAATGCTACAGAAATGACAACCCAAAGGGAGTAACACCTCAGGAGCAAAAAGTCCGACTAATCACACCTCGGACTTACCCTGACAGATCATTTATAAAATTCCTGTAACATGTAACTCTATCCAGTACTATATGATTTGTTTAACTTTGGGACTACATTGTGGGAGGTGGGGACAGATGCTGTTCAAAGCTCTAAACCCCGAAATGTTTTTGGAGCTGGAAAATTTTCTTGCAAACTTCTTCGAAGAATTTGCCATTGTTTGCCCACATATGCATATGAAAGAGAAAATAAGGACTGATGTTGCTATTCCAATGTACCATATCATTGTTTTTATAAATGCTCTTTAAGAAACAGATCAGGCAATCAACATAAAAATGTATTTGTCCCATATGAGGTATGGCTTGGTTTATGCCTTTGCTTATTTACTTCTAATTGGGAAACTGTCAAATAATCTATTTCTCTCCTTGATTTTCCTATCAGTTCAGGTGTGCCTGAAATCACATACCTGATACATGTATCCCGACAAAAGTTTACATTTCTTACCCCAGTGAGAAGCTGTCTTTGCCTGCTTCACTTGTTTCAGTGAAACCAGGGAAGTGCTCAAAGGGTTAAACCAAAGGAATGTGACATTTCTCCATGTGCAGTTCATAGACCTATCCTGGTTTTCCTAATGGACTCAAAATTACATGGGCAGAACGGGGCAGAATGTAATTTCCAAACTCTTACTTCAGAACAGAGTTAATTCACAGAACGACACTTAGAATACAGATTAAAAAAAAAAAAAAACTTCATTAAAGAACGAGCCATTTCCCCGCACCGTGGGCTCTCAGCAAAGGCAGCAATGAATGGAAGTTTATGTTAGCCAGAAATTGCAACTCCAGCTTTTGTAAATACAATTACGTGCACTCCAAACTCCTCAGCGAAGTCATCTGGTCACCAAAACAACCCCGCATATCCCTTACTCTGAAAAGTACCAAATCCAACCTCGACTCCCCTCAGCCACACAGGTAATTGAAGGTTTTCCTCCGTGCAACAGCTGCCCAGCTTTTGAAAAGCCATGGAGCTATTAGTTAATTGAATGATGAATTACTGAAAGAATTACAAAAGCACCAACGCCGCTATTACGATCGAGACGGGGGGGGCGGGAAAAGTGATGGCGAGGGGGAACGCGGTATCGTTTCTGCCCGAAAAGCCCGAAGCCAAAGAGCGTTAATCCTTCAAAACCTAAAAACAAACTCGGGCAAGGTTGGCGATGCGCGGCTGCCGAGCCCTCGGGGCTGCCACGCTCCAGCCGCCGACGGCCGCGGCCAGAGGACACCCGGCCGGTCCCTGTCCCCGGCTGGTCACTCTCCCGGCTGGTCACTCCCCTGGCTGGTCACTCTCCCGGCTGGTCACTCTCCCGATAGTCCCTCGCCCATCTCCCCGCCGCTCCCGCCCCGACGGCCGGCGCTCCTCTCGCCGCGCCCGCCCCATCGCAGCCCCGAAGGGAAAACACTTACCGGGCTGGGGCTGGGGTCAGTCCGGGCTCCTGGGGAGGGGGGACGGGGCGGGACGGGGACGGGGGAAGGCAGCGGCCGCCAGCGGCGGGAGCTCGGGAGGGAGTGAGGGAGTGAGGCAGCGGGCAGGGGACGGCGGCGTTGCCGACTGCGGTGAGTCACTTCAGTCGGGACGGGCTCAGCCCATCGCGCTGGCCCCCGGCTCCGGGCGCCTCTTCCTCTCTCTCTCCAATCGCCGAGCGCGGCCGCCGCCGCCGCTCCCGGCGCTGCCCGGCTCCCCCGCCGCCGTCGGGGCGGCCCCGCGCCCGGGGCGCTCCGGGACCCCCGCCCCCGGTGACCGCGTCCTCCCCCGGCTGCGGGAGGGGCCGGGCGGAGCTGGAGGTGAGCGGCACCCGCGGGGGGAGGACGCGGAGCTCGGCGGGGCCCGGCCCGGCCCGGCCCGGCCCGGCCGCTTGGCCCCGAGGCGGGGGGAACAAGAGCGCGTTTGAAGGGCCGAGAAAACAACGGCGCAGTTGTGGCGGGGACCCGACGTGAATCCCAGCCTGGCCCCTAAACCAGGTGGCAGCGAGGAGGCGAGGAGGGCAGCGGGAGGAACAACGGGATGCTCGGGAATAAAAGGGGAGCGGGAAGGGAAGGGGGGGGAGGGAAAGCAGAGGAGGGTGGTCCGGCAGAAGCTGCAGCCCAGTCTCCCAGGGGTGATGGAGAGGGGACACATCCCGGCGGTGCCATCGGCACTCACCTCGCACTGAGAAAACTCAGGGGAGAAGCGAGCGGTGCGCCCCGTCCTATCCCTGTCCCCTGTCCTTATCCCATCCCGTCCCTCCCCTCCGGCGGCCCCGGGGCTCCTTACCGGGGCTCCGCTTGTCCCCGCCGCCGCCTCGCCCCGACCTTCCCCGGGCACTCCTCGGCCCCCGCCGCACCGCCGGGCATCGCCCGCCGCTTCTCCGCCCGCGGTCAGCGCCCGGCACCGCCGTCCGCAGCAGAAAACCCAGTAGTCCCTTAATTAAAAATAATAATTAAAAAAAATAATTAAAAGCGTCTCAGTTTTTAAAGCAGAACTACATAATGTATTAATTGGTTGCTATTAGCATGCAGTTTTATTGAGCATAGCACACAGAAGTCTGATTGTAAGCGAGGAGTGTTTTCAATGAAAGTGGAGTTATTTTAGCTGCAGACATGTTTACATTTCTGTGGTTTAGTCTATAACTTTCTCTTTTTCTTGCTTCAGAATTCTGCTCCATGAAGCAAAGCCCTTAGCTCCCAGACATTCCAAAAAGTCTGCCAAAATAATAGGGGAAAAAAAAAAAAGGGAGAAGGAATTAAAAAAAACACACACAGAGACCCCCAAGTCTGGGTCAGGCTCAGGGCTGGGTATGGGCAGAGTGAGTATACCCCCTCCTCACTCTCCCTCTCCAGTTAAAAAGCCTTCAGGGCTCCATTTCCTGTTTTTAAGGAAAAAATAAAGCGGGTCTAGGACTGATTTTAGACACAGCCTAGACCAGGGCTGGTGGGTGCCGAGGACCTTTAACTCTGTCGATGCCAAAGAGTGCCTGATACCTCCCATCAAGGCAGCCACACACCTCCCTCCCTTGGAGCAGCCCCAGCGAAAGATGGGCTTTTTATCCCAAAATGTGGTTTTTTGGGTGACTAAGAACCCAAACGTCCCAAGCAACATTTGAATGAACAGAATAAAGAGATAAAATACCCCAAAAGTGGTACTGGGTACCCTCTGCTATGCAGCACCCACCTATGGAGATCTGGTGAGCCTGTCCCTTCTCAGAGTTGGGGACAGTGTTGTCACCCACCCCACCTTTCCCTCAGCCTCCCCTGGTGTGGATGGGCAGCATCACTCGCGTGGCCCTCAGCAAGTGGGCGTGAAAACAACCCGAGCTGCTTGGACGTGAAATCCGCAGCTCTGGAAAAATCAAACCGGAGCAGCTCAGCTAAAATTAGGAACCCTCAGTAGTGAATGAAGCACGAAAGCCGTGGACGCCTCCCCACAAAACTCCCGAGTCAAGTTTTCCACTCCAAGGCTTGGGAGGGTGTGATAGGAATAGAAACAGGAGTGTTCAGAATAAAAGCACCCCTGTAATGAAGGGTTGTGTCTCCGGGGAAGGGACAAGGAGAGGTGGCAGGACAGAGGATGCAGTGCCAGGAGCCACACAGGGCACCCTGTCCCAATCCTGCCCCTCTGCCTTGAGAGGGAAAATCCTTGGATCTGCAAGCAGCAGTGCAAAGCCTCAGGTGAGGAAAATTCACACTGGTGTTTCTTGGCCCCCTGGCCCTCAACATTTGCCTCCCAACCTCATCCAAAGCATTTTTTATGTGTGTGTCCCCTCCCCAGACTTTTTTATTTTTACATGCCAGATGACTCCTGTATATTTGGACCTCTCGCTTTTGAAGAAGCCAGAAAGCATTATGATTTCCCAATGCTTAAAAAAGAAAAGAAAACACCTTTCCCCCAAGATGTTTTATATTAATTTAAGTATCGGTTCCTGGTTCATGTCAGCCCCTTTCACAATGAAATGTCCTGCGTGGGCTGTCACACCTGCTAAATATAATCCTCTCATTCTTTTGATATTCTGCAAAGGGCCTTTAAAGGTTCACATCCTCCAGTCTGGAGGTTTAATTGCTTCATCTCAGATTTTTAAGAAGCCTTATAAATTTCTGATTTTTGTGGATTTCAAAGGGGCAGGGGGAGGGATGGGATTGGGATGTGAGGGCGATGCTGAGAGCACCACACTGACACTGCAGATCTTGTAAAAGCTCTGACCCTCCAGCCCTATCCCACAGCTTCTGCTCTTTGGGGCAGACGACTTGAGCTGGTTTTATGAGT
Source organism: Acrocephalus scirpaceus scirpaceus (assembly GCA_910950805.1). Taxonomy (NCBI): domain Eukaryota; kingdom Metazoa; phylum Chordata; class Aves; order Passeriformes; family Sylviidae; genus Acrocephalus; species Acrocephalus scirpaceus. Next base: position 114,783,459 of record OU383774.1, on the reverse strand, counting down.
TACCAATGAGTTAAATATGAAAATAGTAGCCTATTTCGCTATGGTAAATGCTCACCAGGGAGGAAATCATAGATTCAGTTTTATAGAAGGTAATGGAGTGAGATTACCCACACTAATGTACTTAACTCTTCAGAGAACATAAATCCAGCAGGAGACAGCCCCAGAACCAGTTGATCCCTGAGACAAACTGCAGCCAGCAGCAGTTTCACCCTTACGAGGTGCTGGTGGCACCAGGTTGGCCCGGTGGAGCTGTGGTTAGAAACTCCTGCTGGAGAGGAGTGTGGTGCTTAGAGACTCCAACAGGAACATTCCTGAGGCCAGAAAATGCCTGGCTGGATGGGAACAGGAGGGCAGGAGGGCTGGGGGGTGTGGAAATCCTTCAGCCCCAGTCTTTGTATGCTGCACAGAGCAGCTCTCGGTGACACCATGGCCACAAATTTTCTGGAAGTGCAATGCGTAATTCCTGTTAAATGAGATAAAACAGCAGAGAGAGGGACACTGAGAGTGCTGACAGCCTCGTGCTACACCCAGATGTGGTTGCAGGAATGGTACCCGTGGCAGGGCCCCCAAAATGCTGTGTTTTCATGTTTTCATGGAGGAGCTGCAGCAAAGCCAGCGGAGGTCGTGTCCAGCTCTTGGTGAGGCTCCATCTCCTGCATCACCTTCCAATTTCAGGCACTCCCAGGTGCAGGGGACAGGCACGGAGGACAGCTGAGCTGCTGGGCTGCCACGTGGAAAGCTGCTCCACACGGTCACTCCATGCCCAAAAATCTTCTGACCTTCCAAGCCTTACCTGTGTGGCTAAAATATTCATAAACGCTCATACTAATAAATGCTCCTGCAGAATGCCAGCAGTGGGAACACGAGGTAGGAAAGGGAGGGAGGGCCAGCCAGGTGGGAGGCTGGAGCATCTTTTGCTGTGTCACCTTCCTGTCACCTTCCTGCCACCAGCCCCAGCTGCCGTGGCCCTGCAGCTCTTTGCTCTGTCACAGCAGTTGTCCCCAAAGCTGACCCCAGTGTCCTGGGCAGGGACAAGATCCAACCCAAAGGCTCATTCCTGGAGCTTTCTCTCAGGAGGAAGGAGGACATTTCAGAGCAGATGGGTCTTGGAGCACTGCCTCACGCTCAGGGGTGTCGTGGGGAAATAAAAAAAAAAAGTAGTCACATCATTTTCCATCTCCTCAAACACAGTTTCCAAAAATGTGAGTTCGAAACAAGTGGTAAAAATTAACAAATCGTCACATCTGGATCAAGAAAAAATCCCATAACCAGCATTTTTCCCGTATTTCTTCCAGAGCAGTGGACCTATGAAAATATATTTACAAATATATTGGTACAGCCTCAGATTTGAGGCACAGCCTCAGGTAATTTTGAGTCTTAGTGGCAGAACTGGGGATTGAAGCACTTAAAAGATGCAAAACTTGCTTTGGTTTTAGGCTGCTGCTGTGTTCACCACTAAACCATGTCCTCAAGTGCCACATCCACGTGTTTTTTTCCAGATTTCCATGGACAGCAATTCCACCACCTGCCTGGACAGCCTGTTCCAGTGCTTGACCACCCTTTCAGTGAAGAAATTTTTCTTTGTATCACCCTAAGCCTCCTGTGGTGCAACCTGAGGTTGTTTCCTCTTGTCCTGTCATTTGTCACCTGGGAGAAAAGACCAAGCCCCACCTGGCTACAACCTTTCAGGTGGTTTTTGAGACCAATATGGTCCTCCCTGAGCCTCCTTTCCCCAGGTTAAACAACCAATTAATTAAAAAAAACCTCAAAAAATAAGGATAATAATGCAAACTTCATAGCATTAATCATCATAGTTATTATCAATGAAATAGGATGTATGAATGATATTTATTTCTTTTGATAGGAAACAACAGGAGTAGAGCACAGATTATTTTGTTGTTTCCCCACTGGCAAAATGCAATTCCAGCACCTGATTTTCTCATTAGAATCAGAAAGGATTAACATTTTACCTATGAAAATACCATTTAGGATGAACAAGTCAGGCAACAAAAAGGGGACACGACACCTTCATAAATATTACCTCTCACAGGTGTGCGTGACATTCACTAATAAAGGTTCCCTGATGTAAAAATGACATTTAATTCGGGAGAGATAGGCAGTTATATAAACACATCCAGTTGCCTGGATATGAACAGGAAACTCTTTTTCAAGGAGCAGCAATCATGGCTTTTTACAGCACTCATGGATTTGTTTTAGTCACAGACTGGACACCTCAGTATTGTTTTGGCAATCTCTGAAAAGTGCCTGGTGTCCCTCTTATGAGAGAACCACTTTTAATTAAGGAAGGAAAGATCATTTCTATTTAGAAGCTCCAAAGTGGCAAAAGAAAGGATTTAATTTGGAATTTACCTGATTAAGTATCTGGTTAGATAATGTGGTTGGGTGAAGGGGACATTGATCACCAGGATATTCAGCATCAGTGATTATTCAGGACTGCTGAATTTGAAACAATTCACACTGTTTCCCAAGGAAAGGGCTGAAAGGAAAGTGAGATAATTTGTTTATTTTCATTTTTAGGTTTTTTTTTTTTTTTTTCTGCTTACATTGATAGCTGAGTTCAAAAAACAATATGTTGGCAGGGAAGGTCCAGGGAATGCTTGAAACTCCCATGAGTTCAGGAGGGGTTTTGTGAGGCTACAAGAAATTATGGAAAAAAATTTAAAACGCCAAAAGTCTGATCTGAGTGATTGGAGAGCTGGGATACATGCCTGAATCCCTCCTAAATATCTTGAATCTCCAAAATAAAGTGAAACTCTGTGGGTTTTATCCCTGTATTTTAGGAAATAAGTCCCAAAAGAGACAAAGCTAAGTATCAGTCCAAAGGCAAACTGGAATAATGGTGAGATAAACTCTGTGCAAATTTCTATGACCAGAACTGAACTCCTCACTCATTCTTAGTTTGGGCTTGAAGGGCAGAATTTGTGCTTCTTCCTATTTTAACCAAAGCATTTCCCTTCTTCTCTCCAAAGGGGCATTTCCTGGCATCACTGCTGAGATTCAAGGAATAACTCACCCAGTAAATCAATACAGAAAGGCTGAGTAGAGCATCATTGTAAGAACTGCAAAGTTCTCCAACCACATGGCGAAAATTAAAAATAAGAAAGCTAAAAGTTGAAGTATTAAAAAAAAAAAAAGGAAGTAAAAGTTAGGGTAGGAGGCCAATGTCATAATTTTAAAAATATTTACTGATGAAAATATAACCAGTATATAAAAATGAGCTGTGTTAGAATGGGTGTTTGAACATAAAAAATAGCTTATGAATAATGGATGAAGACAAGCCTGACCAAAAATAAAATGTTTACACTTCAACAGAAAGCAATTAATTAGTGTAAATACATAAAGTCACTTGCTCATTATTTTCTTATATATTTACATTTTTGCATTCCCTTGGATCCCTTGGTGCATGGTGATCCCTGAGGAGGAAATAGCTCAATGCAAATTTAATCCAATGGGAAATAATATCCAGATAAGCATCATTTTTATGGGATTTAAACTTGTGAACTATCATCTCCTTCTTCTTTACATTAGTCTGCTTCTCTGCTTTCTCTATTTGCCATGGTACCTGGAAGAAAACCTTAAATTTTGCCTTCAGGTCTATGGAATTGGTGTTGTTCACTACAGGTGCCTTTAGTGCTGCAAATCCAGCTTTGTTGACAGATCTTCATTAAAACAAAGCTCTAAGAAAAGTGATATTTCTCTTTATTAATCATTTTCAGCTATTCCTGTGTCTAATCCCACCATTTTATCTTTTATTTGGCTCATTCTCACAAGTTTTCCACAATTTCTTCGTTGCCTGTGTCATGCAACAGAACACCTGAAATTACAGTCAGAGGCAGAAAACCAGCCTCCCCCAGGGCATGAAACTCCAAAAAACTCCGTGATACACGGATGGGAGAAACTTGATTTGAAAGACTCTGCGTTCTCTATTTGTTGTGGTACCTGGAAAAAACTTAAATTTTGCCTTCAGGTCTATGGAATTGGTGTTGTTCACTACAGGTGCCTGTAGTGCTGCAAATCCAGCTTTGTTAACAGATCTTCATGAACACACAGCTCTAAGAAAGGTGATATTTCTCTATATTAATAATTTCTGAGCTATTCCTGTGACTAATGACACCATTTTATCTTTTATTTGGCTAATTCTCACAAGTTTTCCACAATTTCTTCGTTGCCTGTGTCATGCAACAGAGAAACACCTGAAATTACAGTCAGAGGCAGAAAACCAGCCTCCTCCAGAGCGTGAAGCTCCAAAAAACTCTGTGATACACGAATGGGAGAAACTTGATTTTCCCCAGCTGCAGCTCTACGCACACCAACGCAGTCACAGACACGCCAAACACGCGTTTGTTTTCACACCTACCTCGTGTCACAGAGATGTCCCCAAAGTGCCATTTGTGTCTCTGCAGGCAGGGCAGAGCTGTTGGTGCTGGGCTCTGCAGGTGCCTCTGTGCACAGCCAGCTCCGTTCCTGCTGGGCAGGAAGGGAGAGGCGGCTGCAGAAGGTGACTCAGCCGGGGATGTGACACTGAATCACCCTCTGGATGAGCCACCCCTGCTTCCAGCTGCTGAATCGACACCCCAGAGCAGAGGGTGGCGGCTCTGGAGTGGCAGCAGGTGTAGGGGACAGAGGTGCAGTGGCTGAATTTCTCAGGCAGCACAGGGACAGTGATGTCCCTGTCACTGTCCAGCTGGTGGCACTTGTCCTGCATGTCCCCAGTCTCAGCCATGGTCAGTTTTAACAGCTGGATGTGGCACTGAGTGCTCCGGACTGGGTGACAAGGTGGGCATCAGGCACAGCTTGGACTAAAGATCTTAGATCTTTTCCAGCCTTAATCCTTCTCTGTTTCACATTTCTTTCAGAGCTGATGAAAAATGAAGATGTTTCATTCAGGACAGCCCTTTGGGCTGGATTAAGTGAAATCTATTCTGTTACAGATTTAGAAATTACATGCTGAACCCCATTGTTTTTTGACTCAAAGCCCCAGGAAACTCAGGATTATCCCACAAGGAAATGTGGTTTCCTTAATTTTGTATCTGAGCCCTTTGAACTGACTGGAGAACACTGAGAGATGCTTGTAGGTCAAGACAGGACAAGCCTCACATGCACCATTTATTGCAAAAAGCAAAGTATTCAAAAGCACATCTCAGCCTGAAGTCTGCTTCTGACACGGTGGTTTAGAGGAAAATAAAATCATAAAATCACAGAAAGGTTTTTGTTGGAAGGGACATTAAAGATCATCCCATCCCACCCCCTGCCACGGGCAGGGACACCTTCCACTGTCCCAGGCTGCTCCAAGCCCCAAGGTCCAACTTGTCCTGGGACACTGCCAGGGATCCAGGGGCAGCCACAGCTGCTCTGGGCACCCTGGGCCAGGGCCTGCCCACCCTCACAGAACAATTTCTTCCAATATGTGACCCAAATTTCCCCTCTTTCAGTTGGAACCCACTCCCCCTTGTCCTGTCACTCCAGTTCCTGGTGAATTGTCCCTCTCTAGCTTCCCTGCAGCCCCTTCAGGCACTGGAAGTTGCTCTGAACTCTCCACAAAACCTTCTCTTCTCCAGGCTGACCAGCCCCAGCTCTCCCATCCTGTCTCCACAGGGGAGCTGCTCCTTATCAACCCCTTATCAACCTCATGGCCTCCTCTGGACTTGCCCCAACATTTCCATGGCCTTCAAAACATGAGAATAAATTATTCAAACCCAGCTCTGATTTATTTTGTCCAACTGCACACGCAGCAGAGCTGGACATGGGGATCTGCTGTGATGGGGCTCCTGAAGGATGATGGATTCCCAAGGCCACGATGGTTTTGCAGGAAGGCTGAAGGAAGATTTTGAGGTGATCCTGCTCATACATGTTTGGTGACACTCATGAGTGGGATCAAGATCAGGGCAAGCCTTTCCACATTTGAAAATACCAAGAGGAATGTCTAGAAAAGGGCAACAGATGATGCTCAGACAGCGACACAAAACAACTCTTAGAAATCTTTGCTGCCATTCAGCAGAATAGATTATGATAATTGGTCCCATCTGGCTTAAAGATTTAGGAGATCAATACATTCTTGGGTAGACACTCTGTGAAATAGCTGTTAATGGTGATGTGAAGCTTGCAAACACCTCAGCTGCCGTGTCAAAATCCTGACCTGATTTACAGCTCAGAAAATCCCTATTTTAGTGAAATGAGTCCTCACCGTTAGGTTGGACTCAATGATCTCAGAGGTCTTTTCTAGCCTAACTGATGGTGTGATTCTGTGAAGCAGGAGGAGGAAAACCACTTCCTGTGATCAGTTTAGCCATCAGGACAAGAGATTTTTTTTACTTAAATGTAAAAAAAAAATCACTTTTATTTTAATTTTACTTAAAATGTAATTACAAATATTTCACAAACACCAAGAGAAGGTTGAATGGGTCTCTGAGCAACCTGGGAGAGTGGAAGGTGTCCCTGCCCATGGCAGGGGAGTTGGAACAAGATGACCTTTGAGGTCCCTTTCAACTCAAACCATTCTGTGATTCCATGATCAAATGGTTGCCCCATCTGCTGCCATCATTTGGAATTTCAAGAAGAGCCCCATTTTGACCAGGCAGCTTTTTGGTTTCATTTCCCTTTTTCAAATTTGAGAAAATATTTGCGCCGTTATTTCAACCATTTCAAAGTTTACCATAATGAAAAATTGGGCCACAGTATTGAAAAGTTTGCTCAAGTAGGTGGATGTTTTTTTGATGGAAAGAACAGTTGGTTCTGCAGAAGCATGGGAATTTTTAGCAAGCACTGCATGCTTCCCTTCAGAAAGGAGTGAAAGTGTTTCTGTTTTTCCAACCAATCTGCCGCTTGCACAAAAGCAGGCAGAAGGATGTGTTCTCAGTGGGACAATAGCCATTTTCTGGGGAGCAAAAGGAAAACATAAAAGTGTGGTGTTAGAACAGGAGAGATGAAAAGATAAGATTGAAAAAAAAGAAAGAATGAAAAAAGGAAAGTGGAAGGAAATTTGCACAACTGTTTCTGGACTAAAACAAGAGCTTTTTCTGTAGAGAAAGTGTGTGCAAACTGCAGCAAATCCCAGGACAAGGTGGTGGAATTGCCAGCATTGGAAAGCCTTGCTTTTTTTTGCTTATATTACACAAAAGCATCTTTCTGTGGAAAGGAGCCCTCTCTGATCTTTTTCATTCTCTTGACGCCGAAATAAAACAACTTAAGAGTCAAATAAAAAGCTGGGAACAGAACAAGCAGTCTGAAACTATATCACACCAGATAAAATTCCCTGGAATTATCTGTGAATTCATTGAAACTGTATTTTATGTTTTGCTTCAAGACAACTGCTTTGTTGAGGAGGTAATGTATAGATTAAGACAGGACACTTAAACTCCAAAGTCCCTTTGGAGAGTTCTTTCTGGTATAAATCTGCTCTCCTTTAACTTGGATTATAAACAAACTCCATGATATGCACCTGGTTCTGGCAAGATCTCCATTATTTCGCTCCCAAAAGCAGCTTTATAAAGAGAACACACTGCATTTCAACAGCAATATAAATAATGTTGCAGTTGGGGATCTCTTGCGCCGCTTTCATTTTTCTTTCTTCCCTTTTCATCTGAACTGAACCACACCTCTCTAAAAATACTCACTTTCTTAATGAAAACCATATTTTTGGACATTTTTTTTTTTCCCCCCGCGTGTGCATGACCTGTTGAAATGCCTGCACAATCTTTAATGTCAGATTCAGACGACACATGTCTTATGAAAAAGTCTGGGACTCAGCTCTCAGCGGGGCCTCCCAGATCTGTCCCACGCCTTTATGAGAAAGAGGGACAAAACCTTCTGGTTTTGGCATTTTATATTGGAGTCTGCTTTAAGCTAGGCAAGAGAAGAAAAAAAAAAAAAGAAAGAAAGAAAGAAGGGAAAAAAAATAGCAACGTAGAGTCTAGACAGAAGAGATTGGGTTGAAATCTGGAAGCTATTCAGTGAGGCTACGGCACATGGCAGCTTGACTGCAGAAAGAGATCACATTACGCTGCCTAATTACACATGAAAAATGTACACATCACTTTTCTTAAATGCTTGGAAAAATAGATGTTCAGATGGCAACTGCGAGCCAGTAACTGAGCCAGTCGTACATAGTTGGAACGCCTCACAAATGGCATTTCTGGAGCCCGCATTTTTTGTTGTTTTATTTTTTTTTTACAGTGTAATTAGTGTGTGTGTGTGTGTGTGTGTGTGTGTGTGTGTGTGTGTGTGTGTTTTCATAAAACAACTTCTAAAAAAGGCTTTCTAAATTTAGCAGGCGGCCGTGTTGCAGGAGCATGGAAAGTGAAAATCCTGCATGTAAGCAGGAGGAGTGAGGGCCTAATCCTGACTCCTCATGAACCAGTTCAGCCAAGTTTCCTTGGAAGTTTGGGTTGATCCAATCCCAAAACAGGTTCCTCTGCTGGTATGCTGGGAGCAAATGGTATGGGGTTTAGACCTCCAATGGGAGCAGAAACAAGCAGATGCCTGGGTATTTGCAGCACCTATGGCCCTGAGGTTATGTGTTTATATCCTGCCTAGGAAATGTTTAAAAGAGAAGTTTCTCCTTTCTCGTGGACAAAGGAGACAGGGGAAAAAATGATCTCATTTATTGTGTTGTTTGAGCATGGAGCTCTCCTGTCATCGCCTCCTCCTGACCTTGTGGCTCAGGGCTGATGGCTCCTGTTCTGCCCCACTCCTGCCATGCTCCTGCCAGTGATGGGCTAAAAGAATCCAGAGACAAGTTCCATGGAGTTATGCTTTTGTTTCCATCTGTTTGGATGGCATCTGCTCTTCTTTTTTAGCTTAAACACAAATGCTCAAAGACGGGATACAAATAAGGCTTGGACTAGATCATCTCCAGAGATCCCCTCAGCTCTAAGCACTCTGTGACTCTGTAGTTCTGTGATTTTGTGATTTTGTGATTCTGTGACTGCTCCAAGGGAGAAAACAATTTCCCAAGCTATTTCCAAAGATTTGCTGTTTCAATCCTGCTAACGAGACCCATGGAAGTGGATTTTCCAGGGAGAAACATCGATAAGTCCATCTGCCTCCCAGACTTCACTTTTCTTAGAAGACTCATCAGAGCAAGCTCCTCCAAGAGCAGACGTGCCCAATCCTGCCCTCAGTGCCAGTCTGGGTGAGCACAGAACAAAAAACAATCCCCAAAGCCCTCTCTGGTAGCCAGGCTCTCCACGTGACTACTCCCTCGGAGTGCCTTGGAGTCCTCCCCTTCTGGAGCCAGCGGCCAGTCAGACCTTGGCTGAACTGTTAATCCTTCCAGACAAAGAGGAAAGAACATCTTGTAAAGTTTTGTTGCTGTTGTTATTGTTAAAATGGACTAAGCACGGAGCGACTGGCCAAGCCTATCTGGCAAAAGTGACCTGCAGAAGTCTTTCAGGAGAAAAAAAAAAAAATGATCTTTTCTGGATATGGGACTAACCTTCTCCAGTTCAGGGGAAGAACTGCACTAATCCAGCCACTTCCAGTTGGAATATGGATCGTTGTGCTAATTATTTCATCACCGTGCTCTGCAGGGCCTTCCTCAGCTTCTCCCTTTTAGGGTTGGAGAAAGAAAAAAAAAAAAGAAAATAAAGGTGCTTTGCTGTTTGCACAGCCTGGGCCTGCTGGAATCCTGAATGAGAAATTTCAGTCACACGAGAAGTAGACAGGGCAGAATTTGGGTTGGAAACCACTCTGCTCTTGCCAGGGTCAGGAGGGAAGGATGGGGGCTCTGCCAGACCCTCCAGGGAGCCAGGTGTGCCACAGAGGAGCTGGGATGTGGGTGAAAGTGGGAGCCACAACCATATTAAAGCTGTTCCCCTTTAGAACCATTGTGGGCAAGGGCTTCCTTCCCAGGTTAAGCCTCTGCAGAGGTTTGGAATGGATGGATGGACAGACCCAGCCTGGCCTCTGCTCCTCCGGGTATTTCCCCGTGGTGTATTTCGTGTCCCGCTGCGGTCAGAGGCAGCGGCACCAAACTCTGAGAGTCCTTCAGCAAAGCAAGGCCTCCTCTTCCAGAAGGGTCAGCCTTGGGTGTAATTTATGAGGATTGTGGTAGCCCTGCTACCCTCTGGCTGCTTGTGATGAATTTTAAATCAAGTGAATATTTTGTGCTCGCTGGTGGAGCAGGGGGAGGAATGATTGCAGGAAACAAATCGCTTCCTCTGGTCATTCCTCTCGCCGCAGCCACGCTATTTTTAACAAATCTTATTAAAAATTATACAACCCTGTATTTTCTGGAATCTGGTTTTATTGAACAAGTACAAAACAAACCAAGACAGGAAAAATGCACCGTTTGGAGCAGCTCCTTTTTGCTGCAACTGATTTAGCAAAACAAGCCACAGGGGAAAGCAAATGGCTTTCTAGAACTGCTTCCTGCGGCCATCCCTCTCTCTCCGTGTGGAAGAGAGGAATATTTTACCAGCTGCATCACTTCACGCAATAGTAAATTATTCTAAGTGTTCTGCTCACCACAAAATACACTGCCTTGGAGGTTATTCCCATTATCAGAGTTATTTGTTTAATTTCTTGCTGCAGCCAGCTTTAAACAGCGTCTTTTCCAAAAATACCGTCCAACCCGTGGGTGTCTGCTTAGCAGAAGGGGCTGAAACTGGAACTAGACCCTCCAGATTTGGGCATTTCCTAGGTCAGGGTCAGCTGGGACAAGACTTTGATGGAGGGAAATTCTTCATACAAATAACTTTCAAGGTTCCTGGTCTCTGGTAAGATGCGTTACCATCAAGAAATTATTAATAAATTTGGAATTCTTATGCGCAAATGTGAAAAATTGCTTTGTCTGCTACTGTGTCTGGTGGCAAGAGGTGAGGCTAACAATTACATAATCTTAATATCTGTTCACTCAGGTGTCTCACCCTTACTGCATTGGTCCCATTCCTTACCAGCCACTCGCAAAGACTGAATTTTGTGCGGAGAGTTTTTGTGTAAATGCGGAAGACATCAGAGTTGCAAACAAACGTAAATTTGGGCCCTGACCATTCCAAATATTTACATGCCTAACTTGAAATTGTTTAGGTGCCAAAAGACCTTGATGAAGCTTTTTCTGGACCAGAAATGAAACTGCAAGGTCACATTATCACAGGCAAATTATTGCTATTTACCATGACATCCTTGGCACAAGAAAGGGGATCTTCCTTTGAATTGACAACATTTTTGTCTCCATTTGTGAAAGCACACTTTGGCTTGGAGGAATCTCATTAAAGGTTTGGGACAAGATGCAGGAAATTTTCTATATTTCATCTCTTATGTCTCGTTGCTACCAATATGAGCAATGATGTTCATTATGATGGTGGGTTAAGTGCTTGCCCTACTCATTTTGTTTAGGCTTCAAAAGAATTGTTAACAAGCACATCTATTACTGATCTGGATCAGATATAATTGTTATACAATATAACCAAAGGGTTCTATATTCTTTGAGGTCTACCAGCATGTATCTTGGTGTGTTCCTCCTGTTAACCCTAAAATGAACATCTTAAACCAGATATTTCGTGAGATCTTAGACAAATATCCTGTAATAATAAATGTATTTATTTATAAATATTTTATTAAATAATAGAATAGCTTCAATCTCTTGATAATGAAAACATTTAAAACACCTTGCTCTCACATCTCTGAAGAAGTACCACAGAAATCTCACCATGACACCTGGACATTTTCAGCTCTGGGTAACAAATCTAAAGTAGAAGTTGTCCCATATTTCTCTCCCTGTGGGAATCACAGGTCGCGTGGCTTTCACTGATTAGGCCTGATTTATTTTTATTTTTATTTTTATTTTTATTTTTATTTTTATTTTTATTTTTAGGATCAGAGGATGAAGACACCTTAGATATTCAACCATGCATGTTATCCAGAATGTTTTTCCATTGGTTGTCTTTCCTACAGATCATTCCAGGACATTTGTACCTCAATGTGAAACAGGTTATTCCTTTCTCAGAGATGTTTGCAATTTACAGTGACTTCAAGACATAACAAAGATGGTGGTTTTTTTAGGATATCAAGCTTAATTATCATCCTTGTTGCTTTCAGGCTGCATCCTCAGGGGGTCACCTCTTCCAGGAGGTTGTTCTCACACCTATGACAGTAGCAAACAGGGATCTGTGCTGCTCTGGTGATCAGTGATTCCCTGGAATTGTGCCTGCAGACTGCAAAACCCTGGATCTGAGGTTAGCACCATGGATTAATCCCAAAGGAAATCCTGGAGGTCTTAAAATAAATAGCTCCTGTATGAAGACTTTCCCAAAATCTGAGATGCATTTAATGGTAAGAGGCACAACATCTGCTGGGAGAGACCCATCCAAAGAATAAGGAAATTCTTGAATCCAGATGATCTCAAGCCTGGGCTGAACTTGAATGGAACTCCTGGCCAGTGAGGGTGTTTTGGGCAACTGAGGCCTCTCTGCTAAGAAGGTCCTGACACTGACCTAACTGCAGGCTGGAGGAAAAAAAAATGATAAAAATTCAAACAAACAAAGAAACAACAGAAGATATAGCACCCTACAGAGCTTCAAGCATGAGGCAGAACGGAAATGTGGTGAGTTTTTCAACAGGAAAAGTGGTTTAATCTCCACCTAAAGGTTTGTTCAGGAGACCTGAGGGTTAGGAAGGAGCACTGGCCTTTGCAGAGGCCAAAGAGTGACAGCCTAGAGCAGAGGGATCCACACTGCTCATGGCACAGAGCCCACCAGCATGAGGGAGCAGATCCTCAGCCAAAGGGAGAACAGCAGCAGGCTCAGGACCTAAATCCCCTTGGCTGGGAAAGCTGCCTGCTACCAGCAACCTCCAAGGGAAGGTCAGTGCCTGAGGTCACAGGCAATTTTGGAATGACAGAAAACCCCTCTTAACTCTTTGCTGACTGCTGCCACAAAAACTTCTCTTAAGAAAATCCTCATGTTACTAATGCCACCTCTGCAATTTGGGATAAAACTTCCCATCAGCCCAGAGGAGCACAGGTTCACAGTGAGCAGAGGACAGCCCTACTCAAAGTCTTGTCCCACTATTCCTCCAGCCCCAAAACAAGGAAAATTTTTTTGGTACTGTTTACTGGAACCAACGGCTTTTGCTACTATTTTTGCATTTGGGATATTCCAGGAGGGCTCCACACCTCACAGATGGAGTCCCTAACAGGATGCAGCAAAGGTAAACAGACAGAAAATGAGGAATAGCTTATTTAGCTGAAACTGAAGAAGGGCTGTAGGTCAGGAGGAAAGATCACACAACCTGGAATATAGCCAGGACACCAAAAGTAGACCTTTAAAACCCGAGGGGGAAAACCCCAAGCCTTTAAAACCTGAGGGGAAAAACCCCAAACCTTTAAGAGCTTCACTGAATGCAGTTGGGAGTCACGAACACACCAAGTTTCTCCTTTCTCCCTGCCCTATGGCAACTCCACAGCCAAAGAAAAGAAAGTGGGGGCTTCTGAATTGCTGTGGAACATGATCCAAACTGCCCAGACTCTCCTGCAGGATTCCATTTGTGCATTCCCTCGTGAGAGGTGACAGCACTGAAGTGTTCAACACAAACAGGACCTTTTTCATGAATCCTTTCCAAAATATCCATATGGATATGCCATGAAGGAACACACAATTTCTCCCTGGCAGTGGCTTCGTATAAAAGCCTGATACATTTAATTCTGGAAGGAAGGTGTCTTTGGGTTCAATAAAATAAAATAAAAACAGCCCACCTCCAAATCCTGGTTCCATGGTATATAGAAAACTGTGGGAACCCTGTTAAAAAGTGTCACTGTATTAAGTTGTGCAGTTGGGTTTCCTTCTAATTTCTGTGTTCTTTTGTCACAATTTAAAGTGAGGACAAGAATGTTTCTCAAACCAGCATTGTGCTGACATTCGACAATTCAGGGTATACATCCTCGGAATTTTTATAAAGTGCAATTCTTAAATATTATTTTTCCAAAATACCGCCCAGAGGACCCATTCTGGTGGATCAAACAGCCCTTGGAACTGCAGTAAATGCTCACACAGCATTTCTCCAAACAGGCCCTCGTATGGAAACGAAACACCGCAGGGGCACCGTGAAACACCAGTTAGCACCTTTATAAAACCCTGCTCCCGAGGTTAACTGCACTGCAGCCCTGGCAGATCACAGAACTGCGAGTCTTGTACGAGCACAGGGTGGAATTGTGTTAATTTGTCTCAGAGGGTGCAATTGCAATGGTCCTTTCTTGTCTTCAGAGGAATCCGGCTCGGAGACGGTGCACGCCAGGAGAGCTTTTACGGGAACCTGCCTCTGCAGGGGGGTGCTCTTGCTTTCACACAGCTGCTCTTATGCCCTTCAATCTGCACCAGACTGTCTGAAGAGGAAATACAAAGCTCTACACTGAAATTTGCTCTGTGATCAAGTGATCCAAAGTGATGTTTGGTCCGTACGCCGCTCTGGGTCTTTGGCACGGCGAGATGTCTTTGCCTGTTTGGGAAAAGACAAGGCAAACAGTAAAAGGGCTGAAATCCATGCTGCTTCCTTCCTCTCTTGTGTTTTCTTTTGCCAGCTACACAATATTCTCTCAGAGAAATCTGCAAGCCATCAAGTGCAGCAGGCAGTGTTCTCTGGGAGCTGAGCCGTGCGCTCGGCGCGACCCCGTCCCCAGCGGGGCTGGGACCCCCCCTGCAGTGCTGCACACACAGAAAGCTTCAGCAGGGCAGGTTAACACAAAGCTCAGGCTGATTCAGCAGCTTGAGGCTGTCAAAAGGTGTGATTTCGCTCCTGGATCTGCTCTGGAATGGCGCCTCAAAGCTGTTTTGGAGAGTAAGATTCTTTTTGTCCTTAAAGCACCGTGCGTGCTGGAGCCAAGAAACCAACCCTGTCCTGAGCTGGTCCCATAGGCTGGGCAGCAGGAAAGGGATTGGGATTGTGCCTCTGTCCCCTGCTCAGGTGAGACCCCCCTGCCCCAGCACAGGGAGGACATGGGGACATGGAGCTGCTGGAGAGAGTCTAGAGGAAGCACCAGGATGAGCAGAGGGCTGGAGCAGCTCTGCTGGGAGGAAAGGCTGGCACAGCTGGGATTGTTCAGCCTGGCCAGAAGAAGCTTTGGGGTGAGCTCAGGGTGGCCTTGCAGGGCCTGAAGGAGCTGAGAAGAGAGATAGAAAGAGAATATTTCCAAGGGATGGAGTGACAGGACAAGGGGGGGGATGAGAGAAAGAGAAAGAGACTAGGATTAGATTAAATATTGGGAAGAAATTCTTTACTATGAGGGTGGGCAGACCCTGGCCCAGGGTGCCCAGAGCAGCTGTGGCTGCCCCTGGATCCCTGGCAGTGCCCAAGGCCAGGTTGGATATTGGGGCTTGGAGCAGCCTGGGGCAGTGGAAGGTGTCCCTGCCCATGCCAGGGTGGTGAAACCAAATGATCTTTAACGTCCCTTTCAACTGAGGCCCATTCTGTGATTCTATAATTCTCTAATTCTGTGATTCTATGATTCATGGCAATAGTATGACCTTCTGCTCAGTGGTGACAGCCTGGGATGGTCTCACATGGCCTTTGCTCCAAACTTCAGTCATTCCTTGTGGTCAGTGCATCAGGTCCCCTGGCACAGAGGTGGTCACGCTCCAGCAATGAGGTACCCACAGAGTGCATGAGGCAAAAGGAGGAGCTGACCACAATTTTCATAGTCCAAGCAATGTATCCTAACCCCTGGAACATTATTCCCCTCAAGAACAAAACTCTTCGCCTCACCTCCTCCTCCTGTTTTCACCTTCACCTCATCCTTGCAGGCTTTTGGAATTTTCAGTTTAAGTGGGAACTCTGGAGCAATCCCTGCCCTTAGTAAATAACACACAAGCTGATAAACTGTTAAAAAAAACAGCGAGGCCTTGCCAAGAGGCTTCGGCGAGACATTCGTGTTTGGGAAACCCTCTGCGCCGTGCAGGCCGCGTGCACACTCAATCACACAGAGAAACGTTTACCGTAGGATATATTTTTAGGCAGTTTTTCAAATGGCAGATTTCCACGGGGGTACGGCACTTGTCCTGCGGTAATTAACTGCACAGAAAATATTAGTCTGGAGCTGGCCTGGCCAGCGGTGGAGGGAACGTGTTAGGCCCGAGTTCAGAGCAGAGGAGCAGGGTCTCTCTGTGTGGGCCGGAGAAGACTGAGCACATTACACACATATTTGGCCACCACCACAGCGAGAAAGGCCACGAGCTTCCCTCACACTGTGGAGGGAGCTGAACAGCTTTCAGCTGAGCAGGATGCTGCTTAGGGAGAGGGAAAAGAACGTGTAGGAGTCAGTCACAGGTTGGATTTAAAAGGGGATTTGTGTCACAGCCAGGGATCTGAGGGGTGGTGGAAAACCTGACGGGTCCCACAGCTCCCGTGGAGCCAAGCTGAACAGATTGGAGTGTGACGCATCTCCCAGCTCGGATCTCCAGTGACTCCAGGGCTGGAAGCTGCCCCTCCATCCCTGAGGAACCAGCGCCTGCCAGGGCAGCCTCCACCTCCTCCTTTTGCTTTGAGTGTTTGTGGGGTTTTGGAACAAAACTAAGAGTGGCTGCTGAGATGAGTCCTCCAGCAGGAAACTTCTGTCCCTCCCACTGTTCCTCTCCCTGGCCTTGTGGATGGGAAGCCTGAGCACCCCAAAAGTGCAGGCAGGGCTGGTCCCTTGCTCCTTAAAGCACATTGTGGAGTCACCAGGTGTGGATTTCAGCAGGTAGCAGAAGGCTTTTCTGAGTGAGAGGCTCACAGACAGGATGGGAAGTCATCCACAGCAAAGCTGCTTGGGTTTTGGTGGTTTTGGACTGTTGTTGGCTTGGAAAGATCCTTCCCACACATCCTCAAGACAGGGAAGAGTTGGAGTAGGCATTCTAAAGGCAAACCAAGTGGAACTCAGCCTTAAAAAGTTGTAATTCCTTGAAGAATTCTTGCCTTTTTTTTCTGTTCTCAGGGCTAGTAAAGGGCAAGATGCAGCTTTAGCACCATTCCAGGGGCTGTGCTGAGTGACTGGGGTGGCACTGTCCTGTGTCACACATCAAACACCACCATATCTGCTGTGTCCCCACACAGGCACAATCCATGGACTGTAACAGGATGGTGAGAAAAGTTTTCATCATGTCTTGGCCAAATTCAGTAACTTTATAGGAGAAGTGTTCGTGGGCTCAGTGATGGCGAGAACTGCTGAAACTTCCACCTTGTCCTGTCAGACACGTCCACCTTCTCTGGCTTTATTGATCAGAAGTCATGTAGATTTATCTGCATGCATGTCCACAAAATGTGAGATAGACCAGGAGCTAGAAACTCATTTATGAAATTGGGTAATATTTTGAAATTGGGTAATATTTTGAAATTGAGTAATATTTTTAAATTGTGAAATTTTCCCACCAAGTTGGGAAACTCCCCATCCCTGGAAATGTTCAAGGCCAGGCTGGATAGGGCTTTCAGAAACCTGGTCTAGAGGATGATTCCCTGCCCATGGCAGAGGGTGAAATGAGATGATCTTTAAGGTCCTTTCCAACCCAAACCATTCTATGATTCCATGATTAGCACTTCATTTATATTTCTTTTCCTCACACAAGTATCATTTGGGATTAACTATTTTCCTTCCTTATTCTTTATAGTCTTTTGTTCACTGACCTTTTTTTCCTTTTTTCCTTAACTAACTGAATCTTTAACACATTTTACAAAGATGTTGAGAATATAATTTATCATTTATCACATCTGAGTGTCATTTACTCCACTGTGCTTCACTTTCATTGTACACAGAACACATTTATGCAATTGACGGCTCCTCAGGTGAAATGTATCTGCCAAAACTAGAAAAACTCTTTTCATTTCTAATTTGCTTATTCCACTTTCAGTATTTTACACACTCACTGCTAGGATGATACTTTAAAAAAATAGAAATTAAAAGCCAGCCTATCACAATTTGCATAAACAGAGGATGTTTTCTAATTTCTTTAAGTTACATTGTTCAAATTCACAAGGCTGAGCTGTGAATAAATATATTAATGTGTCCAAAAATGAAAATAAATCCTACACAGACAGCATACACAGAATTATCTTCTCTTGGTGGTGCTGATGACTCCACTGGGAAGTTGTATGGGGCCTTTACTGTGTTCCTGAATTTTAAATGGCAAAACACTATCCCACTGCAGAGTATTCCCATAAAATTATTTGATAGATAGGAACATAAAAATGAAATTCAGCCTGTTACAACCTCATATATAAAAACATAAAGACAAAATGAAGAGATCAGTGTTTATTGCTCAGTTCTAGCCCTTAGGAATGATGCCACATCCTTACCCCAGCTGCTGGGGGAGTATTCTGTTGCTGAAAATGTCCAACACACTGAAGAAACCAAGGAGGGCAAACCTCCAGTTCCTGAGATTGATCAGATCACAAATTGCCAGGACAGAGAGAGAATGAAACCTAGAACAAAACTGCAGAAAGTGCCTCTTCCCCTTCTGTGCCCTGCCAGGAAGGATTTCTTTGCCCTGTTGTCACAGAAACGCTGCGTAACTCATCACTGCCCCACTTCCCAGAACTGCCATTCTAGACGCCTGGGGGATCCCTGAATGATTCTTGCAGAGCTGCTACAGGGAAGACACAGAGTGGATTGAGGAGAAATCCATGGAAACTGGCTGTGCTGCTGTGCAGCATTTGTCCCCCGTGTGCTCTGCCAGGCGGTCACCGCGCGGTCACTTGTGCAGCCACGCCGGGCTGTGTGACACCGAGTTTACATCTCAGCCTGGCTAACCAGAAATCTTGGCAGGGCTGGGAGACTTCCAGCCTTTCCAGGGTTAGACATCTATCCCGTGCTGTTTCTTGTTTCAGTTCATTTTTTTTCCTTCACTGTACTTACACCATTAAACTGCTGAGGAATCCCTTATCCGCTGGATTATTCCCCTGTCAGGAGTGCAGGACATCAGCAGTGATTCCATGTCTGAAGTTCTCCCCTCTCACATTTACAAGGCGATTATAAGCATTTCATTCTGCTATTTTTTTTTTTTTTTTTGTGCTGAGGCTGATTTATTTTGCTTACATTTCTCCCTGATAAATTTTCCTCTCCGTTTCCAATGGGGATAGGTAAGATTTGCTTTTGCCACCACTGCTGCTCCTACACTCTCCACTCCTGTGTCACAGCCAATCTAGGCTCCACCTGATTTATGTCAGCCTTCAGCAACAACAGGAGCTGAGCTCAGAGCAGATCTTTTTGGGGCAGAACCATGATTATTTCAGCATTAGTTAAAGGCCAATGCTCTGGACTGCTAAGGATAAGCATTCCAACAACAGTCATGACAAATAAAGTGGCCAAGAATGTCTAAGAGGCCTCTTAAAATAACAGTTCTAAGCTCTGTCACTTGAATGACTGTGTTTAAAAGTTAAGATAGTTCATAAAAATTATGCCCAAAATTGCTGAGCTATTTTGAAATATCCAACTGAATCCATGTCTGCAGAGGATTATGAAGAGCTAAGGATTCACAAAATGGCTTCAAACTTGATCCTGCTTGGCTTTTTTTTATGTTAAATAGAAGGGTTTCTCCAAACTCAGCTTGGCTCCAAAAGAGATCACAATATAGGGAACCAGAAGTCACACATTTTCCCAGTCCTCTCAAATATCCAAGAAATATCCACAGAACTGGCATGAATGTGGAGCAGCTCCCAGCTGAAAATGAGAGGGAAGAAAGAAAATTAAATTCCCCAAACCCAACGTTGTGATACAGCTCAGAAACAGGCAAATCCAAGCAGGAGGTCCTGCCAGTATAGAGTGAATATTAATGCCCTCATGTTTGTATTAAAATCTTGATATTGCAAATGTTGCTGTAAAACATCCAAACTTGAGCAGATTTGGAGGATGGCCACTAAGATGGCAAGAAAAGAGGCTTTTCACCCAAGAAACTGGAAGAGTTTGGTTTGTTTACTCCAACAAAATTAGGTCTGGGGTGAAAAGTGCCTTCTACAAGTAAATCAGGGAGGTACTTGTGCTCCTGAAGCAAAGAATGGACCTTTAAAACAAACACAAACTGGCCACAAGTAAATTTAACCAGGGAATGAGATTGCCAGCCATCAGAGTGAAGTTCTCATTCAGCTCTGGGATGGAAGCTGAGCTGGAAATGGATGTTTTAGGTGGCTCTCAATCTTTCTGCAACATCAGGCAAAACCTGGTGACTCAGACAGTCTCTTTGGGCTCTGTTTCATACAATCAGACAATTAGAAAGAGATTTTTTAAAAAAGCTGCAGGGCAGACTGCAGAGCTCCACACATTTTGAGCTGATATTTTGCTGAAGACAAAGCATGGCATCAAAAAAATTCAAGACCCTGTGGAGTGGGCTAAGGCTGCTCCTGGCAGGTGGGATGGGAAGAAAAGATTTCCAGTTTTGTCAGTGAAAAGATCTTGGACTCCCAGTAAGTCACTGAGGAGAGGAGACAGGCTCAGGGAACAAGACTGAGGAGATGGAAACTGTTCAGGCTCTACCTTAATAACAAAGAAGTCTTTAAGAATTCTTCTGCATGAATTAAAATCTCTGCACAAAATATGCCACACGCTTAAACAAACACTCTCTTATTTTCTATACTTTTTTTTTCCTCTACTACACCTTAAAATAAGCAGTGGAGGAGTGGACTCTAATCTGGATTGAATGAGAGGGTTGCATTAGAAAAATACTGAATGTTCCCATTCTTGAGGCTGAGATTATTCGTAGATGGAGGTAACAAGGAAAAGGGAAATTACTGCTTCATGCAGCTGCTCTGGGACTGGAAATTCTGGACCAGAAAATATCAAGCACACAGGAATGTCATCTAGAATGCAAGCAAAGGCTGCCTGGTGTCTGAACAAAGCACACAAAGTGTCCCAGTGCAGTGTTCCCAGTTGTGTGCCAGGAATCTGCTTACAGGGACAAAATATGGAAACACAACTCAAAACCCCTCTGTTAAGCGAAACTGTTGGAGGAAGGGGAGTTCCTAGTCAGCCAGTTTGATTCTGAGCATCTCCAAGGAGGGAAAGTCCAAAATCTCTGCTGGCAACCTGTTCCTGGAGTTCTTCCCCACAACAGTAAAAGTTCTTTTATGTTCAAGTTGAATTCCCTTTATTTCAGATCGTGCCCTTTGCCTCTTGTCCTTTCGCTGGGCACCACTGAGGAATATTGAGCTCCATCTTTTGGAGTCATCCTCCACCAGGAATTTATACACATGGGCAAGATCCTCCTGGGCTTTCCCTTCTCCAGGCTGAGCAATCCCAGCTCTCCCAACCTCTCCTGGCATATCAGATGATCCAAGCCTATCCCAATGCCCCTAAAGAACAGATTTGTTCCCCTACTTAGAACAACTTTTAAAATGCTCTCATAGGGATAACACTAATTTAAATTAGAAGATGGTGTGTCTTGTAATCCACATTATAATAAATGTTTGATATTACACAGAGATTTTGGGCTTTGAAGGCACAATATATATTTATGATTAAATGTTTCCTGACTGTTAACCTGTCATTGGAGGAGTAAATGTTCTCACAGGCATTTGAGTGAATTAAAACAAAAAGAAACTCCATATTCAAACTCTTGTTTTCCAGAGAAACTTGCCCCTTCCATTTCTTCTGAGAAACACAGGATTTACAATCAAAAGGTCATAATAAATCTCTGCTCAGTGTAGTCTGTAAGGAAACACTGCTTTCATTCTTTGAAGTTTCTTGAGCAGGGTTAGGAGCACTTGTGTAGACCTCACAGGGCTTGCAGGTAATACAAAATTCCTGAATGGAATAAAGGACAATTTCTGCCATCTGTGGGAATGCACATTAAGGCAGGCAAAGATCACATCCTTCATATTTCATATATAATTCTGCAAATGTATGAGGAAATTAACACAGAACAAAGCACAATAGGTTTGAGAGACCACAATGACCAGATTTCAGGGCATCCTGAACAGCTTCTGAGAAAAACAGCTGATGGATTTCTCAGAGTTGTGAAGCTTTACCACAGTAATCAAAAATTATTTATTTAAAAAAAATAACAGGTGGCTTGAAAATCACATTCATTTTGGATAATGAGCTTTAGATGGCATCATTGCAGACCTCACTTTGTATTTAGGAAGATTATAGCTTAATAAAAACTTCATTGTGGTGGCTTGAGTCTGTACTGCTGTGGGGGTATAGATGGAAGCAAAGCCTGGCTGGACACCCAGCTTCTCTCAATCCCCTCACAATCTCTCATGGATTAGGAGTCCAGGTCTGAGTGTTCCAACATTAAAAAGGAAAAAAAAAAAAAAAGGGACCTGGAAATCAAGCACACCTTTAGGGGAAACTTGTTTGAAATCAAGGGGGCAACCTAAAAGAGAAATGATTAGTAAACCTGAAAACTCCCTGATTAGTCAGAAGAGGCAGCAGAAACTGGTGTTCAGGAGAATTCTGGAGGCCTCCCCTCTGTCACATACCGAGAAATCTGATGGAGTGAAACCAGACAGGGTCACGTTAGAAGGTGGGAAGCCCCTCCTATCCAGAAGGTAGCTGATGAAAAAAGAAACAAAGGGTTTTTTTTTTTCTTTCACTGCATGTTACACATCTGAAAATCTGATCAACACAATCATCACCTTATTTCTGAGGAGCAGAAGCACACCTTTACATCTTTCGTGAGTAACAGTCACAGCAATCAGGCAGTCATGGTTATGATTATAAAATGGACTCAGAAGTTTAGCCTTTCTGAATTTATTTATGGTGGCCTAATAGACAGCCTAATTCAGAATTTTACAGAGTGGCATCTGAAGGTGAATTTGGATTTAATTAAGAGAAACCAGAAGGAATGACTTTGTAAAATTAACTACTGAGTTTCTCTAACACACACTCAGATCCACTGTGACATTGTAGAATCACATATTTGAGCAAGATCACAGCATCATATCCATGCACAGTCAAATATCATATTTTTCTCTAAAACTGCCATTGGATATTTTAAGAAATGTCAAATAATATTGTTCTTCCTGTGAAGAGCTGCTGGCTGCCCAGTAGTAGTTAAAACAAGACTAGCACCTTATCACAGTGAGACAGAACACTGGAGTGAGTCAAAAGACCCAGGTTGGGGGTTTTTTTCCCCCTTTTCTGACACTGAACATCTGATCTGCAGTTTACTGGGGTTTGTGCTGCTGTATTCCCAATTATAACCTGGGAAAACTCTTTTCCCACATCTGTAAGGGACTTTCTTCACAATAGATGGAAACTGCAACCTGAGGGCTGAGTGTTTTTATTCCACAGTGCATTTCATTCCACAATATGTGTAGACTGAACATTAAGAACTAAACTACTGCTAAGTCTATAACTGGTGGACAGATGAAAGCTTAATTTCCAATCCACAGAAAGCTTATGAAGTAAATTATAAGGGCTTACAAACCATTGGTTACTGTAATGAAAAGTTAAACTGTTAACAATTTCCAACCTAACCTATCTTGATTTTTACTTCTCCCTTTTAACTTGTTCCCTGGCAGGGTGGGCAGGCCCTGGAATAGAATTCCCAGAGCAGCTGTGGCTGCCCCTGGATCCCTGGCAGTGCCCAAGGCCAGGTTGGACACTGGGGCTTAGAGCAGCCTGGGAGAGTGGAAGGTGTCCCTGCCCATGGCAGGAGGTGGCACTGGACGATTTTTAAGATCCCCTCCAACCCAAACTGTTGCATGATTCTTTTATTGCCATTCTGGTACTTTGGAGAGAGGTGGTTTATACTTTACAGTTCTTGCCACCTGCCCAGAACATTTGCACCTCGATGCCTGCATCCCTGTACAATGCTGTGCCCTGGCAGCCCTCTGAGTTCTGCTCTTCCTAGGGGGTGATAAAAGAAATCTGACATGGGCCCATAAATCACACAATAAATCACAGAGCTGCCCACAAAGCCCCTTATGTCTCAGTCTCCTTTATCCTCTAGTTTCCCCACCAGGAACAACAGGAAGGAATGTGAATGGGACAACAGAAAATATGAAGTGGATGGAGCCTTTCTCCACAAACACACGTTCTACCTTTTTGTTGCAGTATCCTCACGTTTAATTTATTCAATATTTAGCAAACATACTCATTTTTACTTCCTTTCTCTGCTTTCATCACAGAACATCTTCAAAGAATACCCCAGGTGCATCACTCACATGAGTGCCTTCATTTAATTGCTCAGGTACCTCCTCACATGAGCTCACCAGGCTGGGGGAGCTTTCCTGCCATGGGGAAAAAAAAACTGGGAGGTGGCAAATGAAGCCTTTCCTCCTGAGTTTGCACAGCCAGGGGCATCATGGGCACAACAGTCACAGAATAACTGAGGTTGGGAAAGTCCACCAAGGTCACTGAGTCCCAGCTGTGCCTCATGCCTGCCTTGTCCCCAGCCCAGAGCACTGAATGCCACCTCCAGGTGACACCTGCAGAGATGGGCACTCCAAACCTCCCTGGGCAGCTCTTTCCAATGTTGAACAACCCTTTCCATGCAGGAATTCCTCCTGAGAGGGCGATAATGTGACACTGCCAAGGAGCACAACGTGTCAGAGCAGAGCTTCATCAGAGATTGAGGAGCCTCCCCTCCTCAACAGCCTGGAACGCTCTCCAAAGTGCCACTGCTCTCCAGATAACGTTGTGACAGGCCCTTTACAAATTACCCAGAATTTATGGGCTCACGATGACACCATTATTCATGCTGAAAACCTGTGAATAACTTCAGCAGCCCTGCTGAAGGAGACACAGCCAGACCCCAAGTCACCAGCAAGGCTTTCTCAGTCTCTGAAGATTTTGCAGCGAAAAAAAATCTGATTAAATGTTTTCCAGCAGCAAATTTGGGAAAGGGAGAAAAGCTGCAGGCTCTTCTAATGCTTTTTAAAGAATTCCTGGCTCCTGTGTTTAAAAAATAAGCGTTTCAGGGGGTTCAGGAATTTTTTTCCCCCATCCTGCTCAAGATCAACTATATTTGTCTTCAGGAATTATAAAGAGAGCAGTGCTAAAGTTAAGAATATTGCCTTATCAGTCAGCTCCATACAAGCAATAGAGGAGCTGTCAGGACAATGTTAAAGGTTTTAATGATATGCCAAAGCCCCTCTGGGAGGACAAAGGCTCTCTAAATCTTTTTCTGGACACGATACCAATTACAAATTACCCACATCTCGTTCCTGTATTCTCCTTTATCTCTTCCTCCACTCTTCCTCTATGATTGCTGTAGTTTTTGTATTTTTATTTTCTTTGTGGTGTTAAGCTCTGATCATACTTGATCCCAGACATATGAGCTGCTTTCTGTGAAAGGGGAACACTTCTATAACCACAGCAACAAACTTCTTTGTGACTTGGATTTATCTCATTCTTTTTTATGGTGGTGAGGCTTTTTCCCCCTTTAATTACCCAACAGAAGCAAAGTCTCTCATCCTCTCCTCATCTTTATGTACTTTGCTTTCAACCACTTCCAGATGACAGCGTGGAACAAAGTTTTCCAGCTCCCTGTAGCCACCTTCTCTTTTGTATTTGGACTGACCTGTGCCACAGAGAACAGGCTACCGAGTTTGTACTGACCACCCAGTAGAAATGTCTTCTGCTGCAAGAGGTTCTCACAGGATTATTCTTTTCTCTGTATTAAATTAGCTCTTCACAGATTCTGTGATGACCCCAGACCTTAACTGTGGAGTGAGGACTCAGATCTCCTCTGTTCATTCCCACTGAGGCAGAGGGGCTGGAAAAGCTGGAAAAGGCCCTGGGGGTACTGGTGACAGGGGCTGGACACGAGCCCAGGGGTGCCCAGGTGGGCAAGAGGCCACTGGCCCCTGGGCTGGGTGAGGAATTGTGTGTCCAGCAGGAGCAGGGCAGGGATTGTCCCTCTGTGCTCCAGGGCTGTGTCCAGTTATGGCTCCTGCAGGAGAGCCCTGGAGGGGCTGGAGCGTGTCCAGGGCAGGGCAGGGAGCTGGGGAAGGGGCTGGAGGCCCAGGAGGGGCTGAGGGAGCTGGGAAAGGGGCTCAGCCTGGAGCTGCTTTCTGTCCTCACCTGAACCCTGCCCTGCCACCCCCCTGCATCCCCACTGGCACTGGCACCACTCCTGGGAAACCCAGGAAGTACCCACCTCCTGCCCCACTCAGAATCATGGAATCCCAGGATCCCTGAGGCTGGAAAAGCCCTCCCAGCCCAGGCAGTCCCAGCTGTGCCCCATGCCCACCTTGTCCCCAGCCCAGAGCACTGAGTGTCACCTCCAGGTGACACCTGCAGGGATGGGCACCAAAGCTCCCTGGGCAGCTCCTGCCAAGGCCTGAGCACCCTTTCCATGGGGAAATTCCTGCTGCTGGCCAAGCTGAGCCAAGTGCAGGATGTGGCACTCGGCCTTATTGATCCTCACACCGTTGGCCTCAGCCCATGAGTGCCCAGATCTCTCTGCAGAGCCTTCCTGCCCTCCAGCAGATCCACACTGCTGCCTACATTAGTGTTATCCATGGATTTACCTGATCTCTTCACCCAGATCATTGGTAAAGGTCCTGAACCTGGAGGAATCCCACTAGTGACTGTCCTTCTGTTGGATATGGCACCATTCACCACCAGTCCCCCTCCCCTGGCACCGTTTGTAATCCCTGCCTGGAACAGGCTGTGTCTGGAGAGGGCTCAGCCGTACTCTGAAGCTCCATTTCCCTTTTATTTCCTGAAGAATCACAACCAGGGAATCCCAGGCAGCCCAAAATCTCCTTAAAAGCTGAAAAGGCTGATCCACTGTAGCCCCTGGTGGCACCAGCTCTGGCAGGTTTTGAGTGCTGTGAGTGTGATTCCCAGCCCTGGGCATCTCTTGGCTGAAGGAGGAGACACTGGCACTGACACAGCTCAGGGACTGGGGAAGATATTTCTGGGATGAAGAACTGACTGGCATTTAGCAGTGCAAAGCCTTTTGTGCAGCGAGGGAAATGTCACTGGAATTTCCTTTCCAGGGGAACGTGTGGGCTGCACTTTGCAAACAGATCCTGCAGAACAGAGGGGGACCCCGGGGAAGGGATCTCGGCTTTGTTGGCAGCAAACAGAAGCACAACTGCACCTTTTTAGGGGAAGGTAAATAAGTCAGAGTGCTGACATCAGAGGGGAAGCTCCCTCCCTCCCTGCCGTCTTCACCTGGCCTGCATTGCTGCAGCAGAGCCAGAGGTTGCAGAAAAACACATGGGATGAAAAATAAAATAGCCCATAACTCTGCAACCATCGGGAGGGGGTTTTAGCTCATTCTTCATCCCTTTCACGTGCTGTGTTGAAATATGAGGCCAAGAAGGAGGCCAAAAGACTTAGAATGCCTATCATGAGGTAATTCAGCCACAAGCCCCGAGCAGGGGAGCACAATGATGGCAGTGTGCTCACTATTTGCACAGAACTTGAAATATCAGAGCCCCACAGACCCTAAAACACACAATTAAAAATGGAACAACTCCTCAGGGCCCAGAGATTACCCACATCTCCCCCCCTTGAAAACATTTCACTCAAGTATCCTATAAAATTGGTAATTGCTTGTGGCACCTGCACAGCGTAGCTGTTGAGAAGGAACCCAAGGAAGGGTCTTGGGTCACATCCCTGGGTTTGTGTCCTGCAGTGACCACCTCTTTGTGCTCTGTGCAAAGGACAGAAGGCCCAAACAACCCCTAAATGCTTTTCCCAGCTTTGGGAGAGGCAGCAGGACATTGCCAACCCATCCCATGGGAGAACCAAGTTGTCCAGCAGGACCCTACATGGGAATTATTGGCCAAGAAAAGGGGATGAAAGGAATGGAATGCAGGTCCTGCTAAATTTGTCTCCTCCTCGAGGCTCTCCAAAGGTGAAGGCAGAGCCCAAGAAAGCAGCAGGCAGCATTTTGGATTTAAGTCACTTTTGTACCCCCAAAACTTCCCTGAGTATTATGGACCAACCACCCCCAGCTGCTGGAGGGGTTCTGGGTGACTTCAGGCATCTGATGAAGATGGAATGGAGGTGATACCAGCAGGGAAGGGGCAGTGAAATCCCCAAATTCAGTGCTGAGACTGGGAAATCCCTGCTGGCAGCAGGTGGATTCCAACGTGGGCAGCACAGCAGGCACAGACCTGGCCTTTCCCAACTGCATCATGTTTGTGGTACCCACAGGGTGGCAAACAGTCAGATTAGGCCTTTTTTTGACTCAAAAATAAAACAGCTAAAAATGTTTTAAAAACTTTTATTCTATTTTCAATCTCATATAAAAAAGTAAAACAATACAAATATTTCACACCGTCACAATCAAAAACCAACTATTTCCTCATTACATTATAAACATTTCTTAACTTATCAACTTTTACCACACAATTCTATAAATACCTTAACACCAATCATCTAAAATTACCCCTCATCAATCTTACTACAATACGACTTTCATAATTCTATTTCCTCAAAGTATCTAATCTTATTTACAAAACTATCCTCTAAAACGTATTTCTAATTCTCTTTCTCTCTCAACAATATCTATCCTATTCTATAACGTTTCATCTAATTAATTTCCCACAGCAAATATGTCCAAAAAAACCATTAAAAATAAGATGGAATTACAAAGCAGCCCAGATTGTTTGGACACTCCCTTGCCAAGAGGGCTGCCTGCCCCCAAATCATCTGTTATAGAGATTCCCTGCTCTGTCAGACCCATCTGACTGAATGGTGTCACAAACATAATTTTCTTATTCTGCAGGCTTGCTCCCATAATCATCATTAATGTGGCTTTTACAGCTGCAGGATCTGACTGGAAAGTCAAAAATAAAATTAAAAAAAAAATCAGCTGCAGTAATTTCATTGCTCTGTTCAAATGAATCAGTGAAGCACAGGGGAAAATAGGGCATTTTTGGAATGGTTAAATACACACAGAAGAATTTTGTACCAGACAATCATCAAGGGTGGAAAAGGTCTGCGAGATCATCCAGTCCCACCATCACCCCAGCACCACCATCATCATCCCTGAACCATATCCCCAGGACATTAAATAAAGATCAAAACACAGACCAATTTAAAATCTGGGAACTCTATCCTAAATTATTAGCATAGATGAATAATCACAGTTTTCAAAGTGGAGAAATTAAATTATTCATGCCCCGTAATGGTGATATAAATCCTTCTCAAGTGCCAGTCATTTTAGCTGCCGTCCTCAAATTTCTCTTCTCAACAGCTGAAAACAAGAGAAAGGGGTGTTAGAAACAGCACAAAACTGGCTTGGATTTTCTTGTAGTAATACGAAAAAGTTCATTTAAAGATAAAAATCTGAGCATGGAGACAGCAACTGGCTCAACCAGACGGTGGCACTATAAGCACTTGCTATCATGAGGGCAGTATAAATGGGGAAAATAATTATAAAATAACTGAATAAATAATTAAAAGAAAAACAACACAGGGCAACAACGTTTTACACCACTGCATCTTTTAATTCATGAGAGATCTTTGCTTAAGTGATGGGTAAATATAAATGAATTGCCTGTGTTGCCCAAACCTTTAGCTGTGAAAAGAAACCGAGTAAGAGTCTCCTGTGGCATCTTTTAAAAAGCTTTCAAAAAAAAGAAGACAAATCCTCAAATAGCAGGAGAGGGCTGCCAGATGACCTTGCTCATCACACCAGCAACACCAGCACATGGATCCCAAAATATATCAACATATATCAAAATATATCAAAATATATTAACATATATCAAAGTATATCAAAATATATCAACATATATCAAAATATATCAACATATATCAGACACGAAGCACTGAGCTCAACACCAAACCAAAGCACAAACGTCACAAATTCAGGAGGAAAGTCTGACTGCTCTACTGGCAGTGGCACCTGTGGGGCCAAGATTTCCCCTTTAAGGTCACATCAAAAAGTTCAGGGCCTGACTTTTCACAGAAGTGGGAATCTGTGTGCAGGGGCAGAACCGTTCCTGGTTCACAAGGAAAATCAACCCAAAAATGTTCTGAAGGCACAATGGGTGCTCTGCTTGTTGTAGGGAAGCATGAAGTCCTCTGGACATCACCCTACCCAAATTCCATGGCCAACAACAGAGATTCTTAACAATTTTTTCTTCCTTTAATTGCATTTTCCACTGTTTCACTACAGATTTTTTTTTGCCTTCCTTCTTGCAGCACTTTTTAGGGTTATTCCTTTCTAAGTATTATTTCTCTCTTTCCCAGGTTAATCTCTGAAATGTTCTCTTTTACCATTCTTGTGGAAAATGGAAAATACCAATTGCTGTTGGCTGGCATTCCTCCTCTTCCCTGACACCAACAAATGACAAATTCATAAATACTGCTTTGAATTAATTGGTTTCAGAGCGTTTTCCAAATGAATCCTGCACCATTGCTGGTTTACAGATGGGGCAACATGAGAGAACTCAGAACTGGAACAATGATGCTGCAAACACTTGCTCATATAAAGAACTTTATGAGAGCTTTTGATGTGGCTGCTTAGATATCTCAAGCTGCTTGTGTGCAAAATTGATTGAGGACCAAGCCCTCATCCACTGACAGCAGCTGCAAGTGGCTGCTCTTGTCCTTCTTTAACTACCTGGATAAAAATTGTCATTTTCAAGCAAAACATTGTTTTTAACAATGCCTCCTCAAAATGGGAAGTGGGGGGGAAATAGTAAAATCCAAACCTGCAGTAAAAACAAACTATTCTGATTTGAAAAACAGTGCAGATTAAAAAGAAATACAAAATCTTCCTTTTTTTTTTTTTTTTTTGGCTTTAATCATGAAGAAAGCCATACAGTCAAAGTTTCCATGGTCTTTCTCATGTTGAAATGTCAAAACTTGGGTTGCCAAACACAATTTCAAGTTTGGTAACAGCAGCAGCCTGTTTGAGGTTACACAGGAGATTTCAACATGTGACATTTCAGCTACTGAGGTATGAGACCAATGTTAGGACTGATATCAATATATAAATATATACATTTATATATAAATATATAATTTTTCTCAATTACATAAAGTTAATTTTTTTTCCGTTGCAAAATCACCATTATTCACTGCTTTGAAAATAACCAAGCCCCAAAAGACTACTTTTTTTTTTTTTTTTTTTAAAAATCCTGAACTAATGGACACATGGGAAGTTACCTTGCCTCAGATTTACAAGAGGTAAAATTATTGCTGTTTTCAGTTCCCTGTCTGAAATGAAAATGCGCTGAACCAAGATGATGGAAAGCCCACAAATTAAAAAAAGAAATATATATATATATAGATATGTGTGTGTGAGTGTCTGTGCATGTACAAGTACACACGGACACACACTTTATTTATTTCTTTGTTAGATTTTCCTTCCTAGAATGCAAAGAAAGCTGAGGATGTGTCTCACAGTGAATAATCAGACTGACTAAGTTTGCTTCCTTGAGGAAACAAAAAGGAGGAAATGTAACCATGGTTTGCTTCTTGCTTTTCTCAGAAAAAAAAATTATTTTTACTTCTGGTTTCCCAGTGAAGAAAAAAAAACAACAACACAAACAGGGACAAAAACCCCCACCCTCGCGGGGACATGAGCTCACTTTTGCACATTTCAACGTGTTACTCATTCCCCCTTGGTTCCTCTTGTCTGATGGCTTATCCTTGCTCAAATTAGGGAAAATTAATTCACTGAGGCTTTATCAGGTTAGCAGAGCAGGAGGGAAATAGGTTCCACTCACTCTGATGTTGTGCTGCTCATTGAGCCAGGGCACCCCAGAGGACCCATCAGAAATGCCACAGGAGATGCTCCATCACCACGCGGGGCAAAGGGAGGAATTCGTGTCCTCAGGAATCAGGGACAGCCAACCCCTGCAGAGCTCCTTGTGCAGCAAAACCCCTCTGATTTCATACACAGGTCAAGCCTTTTTCCTGTCAGACCCATTGCACAGAATCCCAAAATCATTTAGGTTGGAAGAGGCCTCCAAGGTTATCGAGTCCAACCTTTGATGGATTTTTCTCCATCTCCTTGATTTCTCTGCCACATTTTCTCTTTCCCAGCAGTGATCTGATGAAAATAAGGGCCCATAAGGAAGAATCACAGAAAGTTCTGACCCTTTTCATAGAATCATAGAATTCCTAAGGTTGGGAAAGACTTTTAAGATCATCAAGTCCAACCCAGCAGCAGCACCACATTCACCATTAAACCACGTCCTCAAATGCCACATCCACACATTTCTTGAACACTTCCAGGGATGGTGGCTTCCATTTGCTAGGACTGCACTGAGGATGTTTAAGAATATATATTCTCCCTTCCAGCCTGGGGTTCTGTGATCACGGAATTAAACCAAGGTTTGCTCTGTCAGCCGAGCCTTCTCACCTGAATTCCCTGAAGGATTCCCTGAAGGATTCCCAGTGTTCTCAGTGCTGGCAGGAGCAAGGTCTGCCCTCAGGTGAAATCACTGGGTGCACCCTGCCAGGCTTCTTTTGTAAGTGCTGACAAGAGGAGCAGCAGATCTCTCCTTTTCAGACCTGCTATGGCTTGCTAATTTTGGCTTATCAGCAACACACACACAAAAAAAAAAAGTAATTTCTTTTCCCGGATTTGCCTTCCTCCCCTTACCAAAACTTATAGCTCAGGATAATCTACATGCTGTGATACAACAACCTCAACAATTTCCTCTTAAAATGCTTCAGTGCTGTTTCCCCTGAGTTCAGTTTTCCTCTCTGCTCAGGCCAGGCTCCCTCCCCACACAGAGCTGGGATCAGAGCAGATGAAGCCAACTCTGGTTGTCTGCCCAGTAAATGATCCTGATGAACATCAGGTATGTCAAAAGGTCCCTGTGCCAGGCAGGGAGCAGCATTCCTCCTGCAGAGAGAGAGCCTTGGGAAGATGCTGGGAGAGCCCAGGGACAGCAGGGTCACCCTGCCTGGAGCCGAAATGAGCGCGTGATCTTCAACCATCACCAAAAAAATCTGTTGCAATGGACTCACTCCACAGGCCCACTTGTGAAACAGAGTCTGCAAAGCCTCAGAAGATGCCCCCAGACATCTCCCAAATCCCTGGTGCTTCATTCCAGCACGGTGCAGAGCACACCCATAGCTGAACTGCCTCAAAATCTGGCGATCCAGGGGTTTTCAGGAGCTCACAATGTGAGAAGCATCAAGACACGAATTTCTTCAGGCTTTATTTCACCACATCTGCCTGGAGTGCAGTCTCAGCACAGAACTGCATCCCCAAGCAGGGCCCAATTCACCCTGAGGGCTCCAGAGAAGTGCCACCCTATGGAGAGACCCTCAGGAAAACTTTACTGAAACACCGTGTTCACTCAGCCTCTGGTTCTAAAAGGTTTTCATCAGCATCACAATTCCTGGCCTGTCCTCCTTGGAGTCAGGATTCTTTAAAATTACAGAGCTCCCTGGCCACAGGGGAACAAGGATTCTTTGATGGCTGATGAGTCCCTGAAGTCCTGGCAATGCTGAGCAGCTCTGCCAGGGCGCCATCCTTGCAATGCAGCTGCACATGGCACCTTTTTCACTGATTTATCAGAGAATTCAGACAGGAAGAAGAATCAATTTTGCCCACTCTAGATGCAAATCCAACTTTAGAATGATTTTTTTTTTCTGTGAATTAAGAAAGAAGACTGGTTTTTGGCTAGCTTTGTACATAAATACTAAAATACTAAAATTCCCTAAGCAACAGCTCTAAAACAGAGCTGGGATAATTCACTGAAGTCATCAACACTCAGGAAATCGTACACATCTTTTAGTGGCACCTCAGACACAAAACCCAACCCTCCCTGGTGCTGTAAAACACAGAAACCGAATCTAGATTAAAAATACATGCTGCTATTATGTACCATCATTGCCAGGCTTCAGCAGAACTAAATCATCTTCCAGCGAACACAGAAAGCAACCTCAGCTAAAGCCAGCGAGAATATCTGCAGCAGAAATCAAAATTGGAGCTACAGCAGAGGGAAAACAAAAGCCACTGACAGGAACAAGCCAGGTTGTGACACAGCTTTTCATGAGCTGCCTCATTACAGGAGAGGCTGCCAGGGCCAGGCAGGCTCTCAGTGTCGATAAATTAGAAGCAAAAAATGGAAAGATAAAGCTGTGAAACCAAAGGGGAACGAGTAGGTGGCTGTGCTGAGGGAGCAGAGGCTGCTCCCAAGAGCTGCTTTCTGCCTGAGCACTGAGAGTGTGAAGGAAGCCAAGACAAAGTCATTCAAGATGTCTGGGGGAATAAAAAAGAGAAATGACAGACCTCTAATTAAAAAGTTGGTGTGTGTGGGAAAGCTGCATGTGGTCCTGGACAGTGGGGAAGACAGCAAACTTCTTGCTGGATCAGCAGCCTCGTGCCAAATGAAGGCTCAGGGACTGACAGAGGATGCAAGCCCAGCGTGAATGGATGAGTTTGATCCCCTGACAGATCAATCTGCCAGCTCTTTGAGGCTCCTTGCCTTTCACACTTTGGCAGCAGTAGCAGAACTGACGCCAGTTCTGAGCCTCTCCTCACACGCAGTGTGGGTCTGCACCAGCTCATCTCCCTTGGCCCAAAGGTTCTTTAATTAAATCATTATGATCCCTTTTCATTGCAGAAATATAGGTGGCTAATCCCAAAGGAGGGGTCTAGGCAAGCCTAGATTTGACAAACTTGATCCCACATCAATCTTCACTCTGATGTTGCTGCTGGCAGCTGGGACAGAGGTGAGACATTTCCAAAGTGCCCTCATGCCCACGGTGGCTCCCTGGGAGACACAAACCTGGAAACCCTGGCACAGGGTGCCCAGAGAAGCTGTGGCTGCCCCTGGATCCCTGGAAATGTCCAAGGCCAGGCTGGACAGGGAACAGCCTGGGAGAGTGGAAGGTGTCCTGGCCATGGCATGGGGTGGAATGAGATGATCTTTATGATCCCTTCCTGTTCTGACAGGTAGAAGAACTATAAAAGAAAGGCCTTATAAAATCAGGCCTGCTCTATTAAATTAATAGCTAGCCTGTAATTTCTTCTAAGTGCAGCTAACAAGTAATCTGTAAATTCCCACATGAAGCTATTTTGAGAATGAGAAGTTCCGTTAACACAACAATCTATTCTGAGGGTGAAAAATAAGTGCACCTGTAATAACAAGGGATTTGCCCCATGAGAATCAGTAAAGAAAATGTGTCAACAATCCAAGAATAGATCGATTTGATGGACAGGTAAAATACCTTTTACTAACCAAGAGAATAATTAACAAGAAAGCTATTAACCAATTAGAAGCTGCCCTCGAGGTTTGTAAAAACTGTATAAAAGACAGCATGGGGCCGTAATAAAGAGCCTTCTGAAGATTCTATTGTGTCACTCTATATGTTGTGTGCGCCCTAGCAATGATACCTTCCAACCCAAAGAATTCCATGATTCCATTAAACCCTTCCCACTATGGAAGAGGGAGAACACACCGATCACTGAGGATCACACTGACCACTGAAGATCACACTGACCACTGAAGGTCACACTGATCTCACCCCAGCTTTGGAGTGGTCAGAAAAGGTTCCCATGTCACGTTGACAATTGAGGACATCCCAGGAAAGCCAGGGGGAAAAAAAAAACCTTACTGGAAGCAATCCAGACAGAAGGAGGCAGAGGAAAATTCAAAGGTGTTTCCTTTTGAAAAGGGTGAATAGAATGATGACAATTCTTCAAAGGGACCCTCCCTCCAGGGATAGAAACCTGGAAGATTAAAAAAGAACGAGACTCACCTAAGGTAGAGTCAGGAGCAGAGTGAGAAGTGATTATTTTATTCTACTTTTTTGACTGATTTTCAAACAGGTATGAAAAAAATCCTTCATTTCAAAACTGGCAAGAGCCACACTTTCCATCACAGATACATTCTTCCAGTTAATCCCATCAAGGCCAAATAGTGCTTAGCTTGTTTGCCATACAGAGACCAGAAATTGACTCCAAACCACCATTTCCCTCTTCAATTCATCACCTTCAGGAAGGAAACGCTCTTCTGGAATGCACATGCATTATTATCCCCACACAAATTCATTTAAAAGGCATAAAAGTGCCCCCAACCTTGCCCTCCAGTCACATATGGCAGTGACTAAAATCCCTTTTAATGCAAGAGCAACATTAAATATTTGCAATAAGAATCTGACAGTAACCAGCAGAAGCTCCAATCAAGATAAGAGGCTGTGGTGTGATTTATTGACTGTCAGGAAGCTCTTGGTAGCTGGACTGAGCTGGAAAACCTCTCTGCATCATGTGGAGGAGCCACAAGTTAACAGGCAAAGGTCAGAGGAGCTTTCTTGCCTCTCCCACAGACTCATCTAAAGCGGGAGGGAGAAAATCAAATGGAGCTTCTGGGAACAGCTCTGAGATATTTCAAAAGTATTATCCTCCCTTAAAGTCAGGAGGCAGAGGAGACAACATTACCATCTTAGTACATTAATATAATGATTTAATTCAATTTAATTTAATTTAATTTAATTTAATTTAATTTATTAATTTAATACATTAAAGAAAAATGTATTAAGGCATATGAGGTCTAAAATATATTGAGAGTGGGACAGTCTAACCCCCTCTTAGGGGACCTGTACCAAAAAAAAAAAAGATGTGGACATCGTTTCCAGTGGCTTTTCACTGTCACACACACTGCAGGGAGCAGTACAAAGTCAGATTTGATGAGAGAGAATGATGAGGAAACGTGATGGTTATGGTTAGAAAATCACACAGTAAGACAGGAGGAGATCAGAGAATTTACACTTGGAAAAGGCCACACCAGAGCTTTGTTTACCTGGCCCCAAGAGTGTGTTGTCCATTTCCTAAGTGACTGGGAAGCCAAAACAAAGGCAGGGATTTCCTGTGACCTATCTGTGCGTGCCAGCAGGTGAGATACCTGCACAGAGAGCATCACCCAGGCCCCGCTCACTGCCAGGGGACAGCAGGGAGCAGGAGCTGCTTCATCTGCCCTGCTCCACACCTGCAGGAGAAGGAGGTGAATCACGTCCTCCAGGTGTCTGAACCTCCCCTCTGACTGCAGGTGGAGCCTGGGTGACTAACTCTGACACAGATATCAAGGACACTGCTTTTGGGGACAGTAATCCCTTCCCACTCCTGTCCATCCCATCTGTGTGTGTGCCCAAGCATCCGTGTGCTTCAGCACAGAAGGTGTGGTGGGTGCTTTAATTCCTTTTGAGAGGACAAATCACACTTGCTGGCTTTGGCCCAGGAGTTCGATCCACAGACCCACCTGGGAGGACTTTTGGGGCTCTAAATTATAGAAGTAGAGAAGCACAGAATGGTTTGGGTTGGAAAGGACATTAAAGATCATCTTTTTCCACCCCCTGCCATGGGCAGGGACACCTCCCACTGTCCCAGGCTGCTCCAAGCCCCAATGTCCAACCTGGCCTTGGGCACTGCCAGGGATCCAGGGGCAGCTACAGCTGCTCTGGGAATTCCATCCCAGCCTCTCCCCACCCTGCTAGGGAACAATTCCTGCCCAAGATCCCATCTAACCCTACTTTCTGTCAGATTGAACATATTGCCCTCTTGTCCTGTCACTAGAGGCTCTTGTAAATCAAAGCTTTCATTTGTCTTCACCTCCCAAAAATTTGTGCTGTCTGGCCCTGCCATGCAGGACATGTCACCCTCCCTGCTCCCAGCCCCAGCCAAGCTCTCTCAGGTGAAGCTCACCAAAGCAGAGGAGGCCCAGCAGAAAGCTGCTCCTTCTAGGTGAGGTGTCGAAAGAGGCAAGTTCAGTTAAATTAAATTTTAAAAATTAAGAAAAAAGCCAAACTCCCCCAAAAAAGAAAAAAAAAAAAAAAAGAAAGAAAAGAAATTTATAAAGGTCTTCTTGCAGCTTAGGAATTCAAACTTTTCTAAAGTGTCAGACTAATCATCAGCTTCAGGTTCAGTGGAGCAGAGAAGTGCAGACTTGGTTTCAGGCAGACATTGGCCAAGGAGGGACTTAAGCCATTTTGCACAGAGCATCAGAGCCCCTGCACAGCCCTCCAGCTATAAACACCTCCTCAAGGCAGCAGCAAAGCTGCCACCTCTTCCACTGCCACCAGAACTTCACCCTGGTCATCATCTCTTTGTTTGTGTACAGGCAAATATTACAGCTTGAAGGCAGAAACTTTATTATCCTGTAAACAACTTTTTGATAAGCCATCCCCTTGCCCTTCCCTGTTCTGAGTTGAAAGACTAACTTTCTTTTACTGCCCAAACAACCCTCCCGTATCAGGTTCAGTTTCTTTCCTACCACTTCGTCAGAATGTTTGTTCTCCTTTATCACCCAGATCAATATTTATCCTTGTGGGTGGAAACTGCTCTCTCTGCTCACCACGCTCTTATCACGTTAAAGTTTAACATCACTGAAGAGGCAGTAAATGACAACTGAGCCTGCATAACCAGAAAGGCTTTATTTATTTCATTAAAGAATGCATTTGACTGAGAAAGCCGACCGTATCATTTCCAGACAGGATCCTAAACACATTTTTCACAGTAATGAGCCTCCACTGACTGCCCATGTTTTGATAATGTAACTCCACCTTTCAAAGTGTCCAGCACAGTCTGATCCCATTCCGGCTCCACATCACTCCAACAGGTAACTCCATAGTTATGCTGTTGACTTACAAAGGACTGGAATCAGACCTGTCACCTTTATGTTTATCAAATCCTCTTTTTAGTTTTTGTTTTTGGGGTTGGTTTTTTTTAGCTCCAATTTCCCAACAGTTTTTAAAGCAGAGGAGAATCTGTAAAACTTTGGGTTTTTTCAAAGGTTTTTCTTGACTGTCTGCTGAGAGAAATGTCTGCTCCAAACTGCCGTGCCAGCACAGTTTAAATGAGGGGGTTTGATTACATCCTTTGGTGGATTAATTCATCATTGAGATCCGTTCCCAATTTTAACAAGCTTTCTAGTAATTATTAGCCACTGCTCGGCAAACTCTGAAGCAGCTCTGGGTTCGAGTTCAGTTCAGATAAACACACAAAAGTTCAGATGCTTATCCAACTGCTTGCACTTCTTCAGTCTGCAGAACACGTCTGGGAGCCTATCGGGCTCCCCATCTCTCTGCTCCCACATGCCAAGTCATGCTGAGAATGCTCTAGTTGCATTTTTTCCTGCTGCTTTTGCATGCCTGGTTGTGGTGCCGTGCAGAACCAGAGGTTGGTGAAAGGGGAGATGGTGGGTGAGGCCCTGAGGGAATTCCTTCCCTCAGAGCACAGGCTGCCCTCAAGGACCTGCCAAAAGCTCTGCAGTGACCCAGTCCTTGCCAGAGGGCTGGCATCACAAAGAATTTAATCCCACCTGAACCTCAGGGGCAACAATAACCTTCCTCCACACCCCTACACCCTCCCTCCTTCAGATAGGATTCGGTCACCCAAATGGATTAAAAATGTTTGTGCCCCCTGCTCCAAGCTCTGCCTCTGTCTTTGCCTTTAACTCCCTCTTAGACACCAGTGGTGTCCAGACCCTGAGCTGAAATCCCCTGGATTCAGGAGCTTCCCTAGATTCAGGAGCTTCCCTGGATTCAGGAGCTCCTGACAAGGATGCTTGCAGCACACCTCAAGCAGGCCCGGGTTCCTCACCAAATGTACTCAGGATTTAATGTTAAATAATGCCACAGCACATCCATACCTGCTAAGGAAATGGAAAGGGCTGGAAATAGCACCCTAAATCCTGTGGGGAGTCCAAAAAGGCACTATGATAGCTAGAGATTAATAAGAAAAAAATATTCAACCTGCAGTAGTACTGGAGCATTTTCCAAAATGCTCTAATTTAGGCTTTCTTTACATGTTTTTTTTTCATAAAATCCAAGAGTCATAGAATGGTTTGGGTTGGAGGGGACATTAAAGATCATCTTTTTCCACCCTCTGCCATGGACAGGGACACCTTCCACTGTCCCAGGCTGCTCCAAGCCCCAGTGTCCCACCTGGCCTTGGGCACTGCCAGGGATCCAGGGGCAGCCACAGCTGTGCCAGGGCCTGCCCACCCTGCCAGGGAACAATTCCTTCCTAATCTCACATTTAAATCTCCCTTCCTTCATCTTTAAGTCCTGCCACTCCAGGCCCTTGTAAATATTCCCTCTCCAGGTTCTTGCAGGGTCCCTTCAGGTCCTGGAAGGCCTCAATTTGAGCTCTCCTGGTTTCAAGGAATAGCTTGAAAAGATAAAGCAACTTCATCTCACACATTTTGAAAACAAACAGAAGAACTCTTAGCTTACATAAGCCAAAGAAATAAAATCACAGTTTTAAGGCCACCTGTGCTCCTGTGTAGCTCTGCACTGTTTTCTCTCTCCTCTAACACAACACATGGCCATTTTGTACTAATGAATTATCACTTTCACCTCTGCAAAATATGTTGAAATATTCCCTGAGAGCTGCTAAGCGAAATCTGTTCTTTTGCCACAGCTCTTTGCTAGCCACAACTCCATATGGAAACTGAAGGGTTTAAAGTTTTGTTTGTTATAGATTCATTCCTGTAAGATGGTCCCTCCTTTACCCATGAGATGGAGGGAACAGATTGTACATGTTTTGCACCAGGGAAGGTTGGACATCAGCAGGAATTTCTCCCTGGAAAGGGTGGTGTAGTGGTTTCAAGTTCACTAATTTCTATTTCCCAAAATTAGTGTCGTGGTTTGGGTGCCCATTAGAATTATTTACTCTTTTTTTTTGCTGTGAGATCGGATTAGGGGAAAAGCAAAGCAGGCTCAAAACTTAAAAGGGTATAAAGACAGGTTTATTAGCAAAACTACAAAGAGAAAAAATTAATAAGAATCAGAATAAAACCTTCAAAACACTTCTGCTTTCCCCAACAGCTTCTTTTCTTTCTCACAGACAACGTATAAAGACAAAACTTGGAACTCTAGGTCAGCTTACCACTTACAAAATAGTCTTTCATCAGTTCATCTAGAGAGAGAAGTCTCTTTTGGAACTTCCCACAAGACAAGAACAGTCTTGGAAGGCTGCCTGTGGAGGTTTGGAGTCCTCATCCCCAGAGGTGTCACCTGGATGTGGCAGGGTGACAATGTGGGCATGGGGCACAGCTGGGATTCAATCCAGGATTTTTCCAATTCTGGGATTCTGCCTGTGAGGAACAAGGCAATTAAACCAGAGGGGGGAAAAAAGGAGGTGGGGGAATATGGGAGGCTTAATCCCATTGCATTACAACTTTTCTTATTTAGTGAAAAGGAAATACAATTAGGAGGAAGGTATTAAACACACCTACACTGATATCTAAATATCTCCCTGGTGCACTCATACTCCTGCCTGTGGAGGAAACAGGCAGGCGCCGCTTCTTTAATCAAATTAGAAAACTAAACTTAAAATTATCCCCCTCCAGAGGGATATTTACACCTCCAAACATATTCAGCAAAGTAGAATATGAAGCTGAAAGGAAATCACTGAATTATTTATTATAGTTTTCTAATGTTCCAGGCTTACAATTCCAGACAGTAAAACGAACAGAGGAAAATGACTGATTACAGTGTACACCGGAAATTTTGGGGAATTAAAAGACAGCTGCTTTGCATAATAATTGCACACTTCCATTTCTGGGGGAAAATTAAAAAGCCATTACTCCCTGGTAAAAAAGTCTGTAATTGCAAATAAGGGAGTTTGGAGATGGGGGAGGGAAAGAGGAAGGAGAGAGGGAGAGAAAGAATGATGGCAAAAGATTCATGTGGAGAGCAACAGTGAATTGGGTGATGCTCCATTAAAACAGCCTAGTGGCTTCCAAATTTCAACCAGGAAGGAAATGAGGTTTGCACATTTTTGTTAGGTGAGGCCACTCCACAATCATGGCATTGGTGTGCTGAGATGTCCAACAGCACAGTGGCAAACTTGAAACTGAAGGCTTTTTCAAAGCAGATTTTCCCAAGGAATAGGTAAATTTATAGCCTGGGAATAGTCCCACACAAGCCTCTGAATGAATCCCACTGAAATTGTTCTCCCAGCCTTCTGCCACAATGATTTTTCATTGCAGCTGTGACATAAGTTTTCACTTGCACAAACCAAAAACTTTCAGCGTGTTTGTACAAAAATCACGCAGTGCCAGATTTGGTGGCCCTTTGAGGGAGTTCTCTGAGGTGCTGCTGAGGGCAGATCAGGAGCAGGCAGGAGGTTCCTGCATCCCATCTCTTCTGAAATGGAGAAAAGCTGGGAAATCTTTGCTGGGTGAGTACCTGTAGGATGCAGCTTATCCTTCCCATCCCACACAGTCACACTGGCTGAGCCAGGGATTGCTCCCAGACATGGCCTCAGGCAGCTGCTGGCACATCACAATGTACACAGAAGATCAAGATTTATGATTTAGAACATGTATCCTGAGAAGTTCCTCAAGACTGTCAGGCATGAACTAAAAAGAAAAATTAATTAATTAATTAATTAATTAATTAATGCCCAGTAGTTAGCATTGAGCAAAGCCAAGCAAAGCTCCTCTGAAACACAGGCAGAGCAAAACTGGGGTGTCAGGGGGAAGGAAGCAGAACAAGTCTCTGTGGAGAGCTGGGAAAAGGTGTTTGGGGATGTAAGGCATTCCTCTGGTGAGACCCCACCTGGAACATGGCACAAAGTTCTGGTGTTCCCAACAGAATTTTGAAGTTGTGGTGTTCCCAACAGAACAGAGAAGGACATGGAACTGATGGAGCAATTCCAAAGCTGATGAGGGAACTGGAACACCTGCCCAGTGGAGACAGGATGGAAGAGCTGGGGTTGTTCAGCCTGGAGTAGGAAAAGGTTTTCTGAAGACCTCAGAGCAACTTCCAGTGCCTGAAGGGGCTACAGGGAAGATGGAGAGGGACAATTCATCAGGAACTGGAGTGACAGGACCAGGGGGAACAGCTTAAAACTGAAATAGAGGAAATTTAGGTTAGGTATACAAAGGAATTGTTCCCTGGCAGGGTGGGCAGACCCTGGCCCAGGGTGCCCAGAGCAGCTGTGGCTGCCCCTGGATCCCTTGCAGTGTCCCAGGCCAGGTTGGACATTGGGGCTTGGAGCAGCCTGGGACACTGGAAAGTGTTCCTGCCCATGGCAGGGTGGTGGCACTGGATGATGTTTAACATCTCTTCCAACCCAAACCATTCCATGGTTTTAAAAACCTATTTCCAGACGTGAGAGCTGTGACTGGATGAATCTTCCCCAAGAAAACCCATCTGCAAATGACTGACAGTTACACAAAGATAATCTCAGTGTGAGCAGTCAGTACAAAACCAAATTACACAGTAAATGTGCACCAAGTGCCAGCCTGATGGGAGGGTTTTGGTTTGGGGTCAGCTGGGAAATTTCGATATTTTTCTCCTTGTTCAGCTTCCAGTCACCCAAAAACATGCCAGCTCAGCTTTCTGACCATAGATTATGTAAGTGGCTTCACTCATAACTCAACAAAAGCTGTTTCTTAGCTGTGGGAAAGGGGTAGAAGAGACTTCTTCCCCTCTGAACCAAGCACTTTGCTCCCAGAGCTTTCTTGTCTTGGCTGGAGAGGAGCAAACTCAGCACATAAAAGAGAGACTCACTTCAAGCCTGCCTTGCATTTTCAGAGCTGTTATTCCCAGGTGGTTCTCAAAAGAGCAGAGAGAATTTACATTATTGGGTGAAAAAAATGGCATAGACCAAAAAAATGCACAGCTCCATTGAGAAGTAGCATGGCTACTGTGGTAATACAAAACAGGGCATGTTAATGTAAATAATTAATATCAGAAATATTAATTGATGTATTTTTATATTATATATATTTTATATATGTTATGTGCCATACATATGTTATAGATGTTGTGGTATATGTTATATTTTAATATATATGTTAATAATTGTTATACATAGTAATATAAATAATATTAATATAAACACACCCATAACTTTGGTTTTTCAACAGGAGAACTGGAGAAGTTCAGCTTTTATGCAAATGGGGTAAAAATAGCTCTCAGGAGATGGGAAGCCCTTGGTTTGCACAAGACACCACACGAGTAATTCGAGTGTGACAGCGTGACCTGAGCGATTGGGAAAGGGCAAAACCAGGATGTTTCTCCTTTGTTTTTCACTCTGCAAGATGTGGAGAGAAGAGGAAATGGGTTAAAACACACACAGACACACACAGACTTTTTCACAAAGCACACAGCCACACTGTGGGATCCTTTACCATCGGATGTCATAGGAGCCAGGAATACAACTGGAAAAGCTCAGCCCAGTTCGTGGAAGAAAAGCCCACGGTGAGCTGTAAAACACAGGAACACAAATCCAGCCTCTGGGCCAGGAAGTCCCCATGCAGGGACTGCCAGGAGTGAGGAGGATGCTCTGGAGGAAACATGAGGATGTGCCTGGCCCTCCTTGCAGCCTGCTCTGGGTGTCCCTGCACAGATTTCGGACAGGCAGGCAGCTGCTTTTTGTCCCCTCGCAGTGGAATTTCTCTTCCACAAATGTTTTGGTCCAAACATTCAGCACTCAGGAATTCGAGTCATTAACATCCTTTGGTCACCTCAGTGAAAAATATCTGATATTTTTGAAAAATATCTGAAATTGAACATTCAGGCAATTCTTTCCATCTCTGTAATTTTTACCAAGAATCTTGGGTTTGCTGCATCTGAGGGTGAAGGAATAAATGGCCAAAACCTCCCAAAGTGAGTACA
The DNA here is from genome assembly GCA_910950805.1 of Acrocephalus scirpaceus scirpaceus. NCBI lineage: Eukaryota > Metazoa > Chordata > Aves > Passeriformes > Sylviidae > Acrocephalus > Acrocephalus scirpaceus. Next base: position 114,739,028 of record OU383774.1, on the reverse strand, counting down.
GTGCCTTGGGGAAGATGGTCAAGCTCAAATAGTGGCACCCCCATCTCCACCCACTCATCCTGTGATCAGGTCTGATCATCTGGGCAGCCCAAAATTCTGAAATACCCACATACATCCAGAAATGCAGGATCTGTGCATGGCCAGGGGTATCTGGGGGGACTTCCAGGTGGATTACTCCCAAAAGTTACAGTACAGATCTGTCTCAGCCTGGAAAAAATTAATATTTGTCCTTCGACTTCTCCTCCTAACACTTTCTGTATCCAGCTTTGGCAACTAAATATTTAAAGACACGGATTTTGAAATCTCCAGGAATGCAAATATCTGGGATTACCCAGAAGATTAAACAACTGAAGCCAGCGTCTCACCATCCCACACATCAACAACTCCATTCCTGAAGAGGCCATGGGAATTGATTTTGTTAGCAGTTTTTACGGAATGCTCCAAATATCATTTGTGAAGGGGAAGCAGCCATTGCTCAAGAAGGAGAGAGAGATATGTGCCTGTTATGTAACTGACTGAATCTCTTTTTCTCTTGTTTTTGCCAAGATCCTCTTGATAATGGTGTGAATTGTTTAGGCAAGCTCATGCAGCCTACAGACATATGTACATACAATCTCTGAAAGAACTTTCTGTTCCTTGTTCCCAGGTACACACCACACCATGCTGCATATTTTAAAAACCTGCTATAGCCTGTTAATAGAGTGTGGAAATAACCCTGGAGGATCAGGCACACAGAGTTTATTACATAACTTTGGAAATTTTGGCCAGGAAAAAAATGTCGATCCTGTTAAATAGGTTTTAATGAAGTCAAGATTTAGTGATTTTTATGATAATATCTTCATTCCAGTGGCTGTCCCAGCATGCCAAGTCCTGTGTCCCATTAGCCCCTTACCAAAGAACAAACTGTTATTGGTGGACTTTATTTTTAATTTTTATTTGTCAAGAACAGGATAGGAGGGTGCTTATGTTGGCTTTTTCTTGGTACTATTATTCCCCTAAAATCTGATTATAAAGGGAATCCCAGTGAAGCAATTAATAAACAAAACAAAATTAAGTAGTTTGGAAAGAAATACTCAGGGATTGTCCTTGTTGCAGAACATGGAGCCTGAGTGGTGCCTTTTGGTTGAGACCCACTGAGATATAAAGATCTGGACTTGCATTTTGTACCTCTTAAACCAATCTTAGCCAAAAGAAACACAGGCTGAAATTTTAGTTAATACAATCTCAACTGCTCACAGGACAATTTCTTCTTCTTTTTTGTTGCAACTGATCCTGGACCCGTTGGAGCCAGTCCAGAGGAGGCCCCAGGATGAGCAGAGGGCTGGAGCAGCTCTGCTGGGAGGAAAGGCTGGCACAGCTGGGATTGTTCAGCCTGGCCAGGAGAAGCTTTGGGCTGAGCTCAGGGTGGCCTTGCAGGGCCTGAAGGAGCTGCAGGAACCCTGGAGAGAGACAATTCCCAAGGGCTGCAGGGACAGCACACAGGGAATGGCTTCCCAGTGCCAGAGGGCAGGGCTGGCTGGGATCTTGGGCAGGAATTGTTCCCTGGCAGGGTGGGCAGACCCTGGCCCAGGGTGCCCAGAGCAGCTGTGGCTGTCCCTGGATCCCTGGCAGTGTCCCAGGCCAGGTTGGACATTGGGGCTTGGAGCAGCCTGGGACACTGAAAAGTGTCCTTGCCCATGGCAGGGGTGGCACTGGATGATGTTTAACATCCCTCCCAACCCAAACTATTCCATGATTCTCTAACTCTATGATTATTAACTTCCCCTAGCTCCCCTGTGTGCTGAGATAATACAACTGTAAAAATTCAGAAAATGAGTCAAATTCCTGCAGAGGAATCCCCGGGATGATCCCTCATCATCCTCAGCAGAGCCACCCCTTAAGTCAGGACCAGCCTGTACTGAACTGCCCACATTTTATGTCAAGGAGAGGCTGCTTTATCCACACTATTTATCCACATTAACATAACTTGGGAGGGGAGGATATCAAACCAAACGAAACTTTAGTTAATTGCAGTGCATTTAATCAGCAATGAAGACACATCCTTTCTTTGACAGCAAACTGGAAAAGCCCTTAAGCCGTGTCATCGGTGGTAGGACAAAAAATTTGCATTTTTATCCTGGAGTGATTTTGTTGCTTCATAGCAGAAGTTCTGCACTATTTTGTGTTGTGGTTTGAAGAAGCAAACTGAGCTGCATGTTCCGTGCTGCAATTGACTTTGAGGAAGTGTTAAAATGGAAATGTTAAATGAATTGCTTTGAAAGCCTTGATTTTCCATTGAAAGTAGTTCACTGTATACCGTGGCTGAAAACTCAGTGTATTTATGTGTCATCTAAATGTCTTCATTCTTTTCACAGCGTTTGATGAGGTATCACTTCAGTTGTGATGTTTATGCTATTTACTGAATGTGCTTAACTGTAAGAAAAATGAAACCATGGCTCAAATTCCTGGAGAGAAGGGGAGGAAAATCCCCTTTTCCTCTCTGTGCACCCACCCTAAACCATGAGCAAACTGGATTCTGTTTTTCTGTAGATAGGCTGCTACACATTCCACCTGCTTCCTCAGGTTTTCCATGGGTGCTGGACTTCCAAGGACTGGGATGGGACCCACAGCAGAGCTCATAAATGAGCACCAAGACATCTCCCAGTGCCTCCAACCCACAGTCTCTCATCTGAAGAGAATTTCCACGGGCCACATTAGCATAATCAATCGAGCACAATCCATCCTCTTACTTCTGGCAGTAAGAGGCTGAACTACTGGATGCTTGAAGTTTTTGACTTGTAAATCAGCCATCTGGTACCAGCATCACTAGAAAAGAAGAAATATATTAAAAACCTACTCAGTCTGCTAAGTTCACAAAGACAACACAGCCTGCAGCTCTTCCTTAATATTCTTCCCTTTTTTTTTTTTAGCTTCTCTGCCCTGGGCTGTTCTGATCCTCACACTTTGTGAGGATCAAATAAACCCCATAACCTCAAGAAAAATAACCCCCCATACAAATAAAGAAAGTGTATTGAGGTGGATATTGCGTAGATGCCCCGAGATGAGCACGTAGCAGTGTTGGAAAAGAACCACAATGAATGTCATAATGAGCATGTTTGAGACTGGGTAAGATCAATTACACCCTCAACAGTAAAACTGATGTCACAGAGGGTTGCAAGAGTTCCAGGTAAATGTCTGGGGCAGGATGCCAAGAGCTGCAATATCTTTAGCTGAAGAAATTCAAAGGCACATTAGCATCGAGATAAAAAAAAAAAATTAAAGGAGACAGCACACAGCAGCCATGACATCACTAACCTGCCTGGACTGGGGTGCAAAAACACATTTGCCTCTCACTGCAAGTTCCACTTCTGATTTTACTTATCCTGGGAAACCACTCTGTCAAGGTCATTGAAACCACAGATGTGCAAACACCGATCCCTCCGAGTCCAGCCTTGCGCAAGGTTTGGTTTAATGATAATCTCTCCAGGGTGGCTTTTCAAACTCATCTTTCCACATGACATTTGAGATGGTTTCACATGTGGTGCTTGCTTCCAGGCCTCAAAGGGTTAGGTTTTTAGTGTGACATTAGCTATATTCAGAACGAAGCTTCCTTTGCCATCCGCGCAGTGAGCGTGTCAGGATGTCGCCGCTGCGGCAGCAACAAAGCCCCTCCTGTGTTTTAATGTATAAAAAGAAACACTTCCTGAGCAACAGGCCCCATCCATTGTGTCCCAGGTCTGATTTTTTGAGTATGGGGACGTGCAATAGGCACAACTGCTTTCAATGAAGGGAACAATGGGTAATGACAGGCTCCAGAATGGGCTCCGACAAGCCCCGGTGCTGTGGGTTTCTTACCACTCCATCGAGCTGGAGATGGCCACAGCCTGCACTCCAAACAGGCTTGTTTCCCAGGAAAGAGGGGTGATGTGAAGGTTGTGAAGCAGAGCATGATCCCACCATGATTCCCTTCTGCTGGCACCATTTTGGGAGCAGGAACCTCTTGTCTGAGGGTTGGGAGAGAGGCAAGGACCTCCTGAACCAGCAAAGCTGTTTCCTCAGGAGCATGGCTTTATTACAGTCCTTGTGACTTGTCATTACACTTTGGCTTCACCCTGGTCCTGCTGAAAACCAGCAAAACCCTTGGAGCTGGCTCCAGATGGAGCTGGACTCCTGTTTGTGCTGTGAACCGCAGGAGAAAGGACACTAAAACTGTGGGCTTGGTGCTGCTTTCCCTGCCTTCTTTTCCCACAGCTAAACAGAAGTCCCCCTCATGCTTGCCAGTGATCCTGAAAATTTCCAGAGTGAGCTTAGGAAGGCTTTATGGCCAGCTTTGGAATGTCTGGTGAGCACTCACTTCAGCAGGAACAGCAGCCAGCTGGTTCTGGGCTCCCCTAATCTGGTATTTGCAGCCTTTCCTCACTGCCAGATGACATTTTAGGCCTTGGATGGTTTCACTCCTTTTTGCTTGGTTTGGTTTCAAGTTTACACATAAACAGCCACTAACAGGAGACGCCAACAAACCTCGACTCAATTCCTCATCAGAAAACAATTTTGTACTCCCACACCAATCCCACAAATGCCTCTGACTCTCTAGTAAAGCAGCATTAAAAATGTGCTCCCTGACGTGACTTAGGGCTAAGATATGCTCAGGGCTGGAGGATCCCTCAGGAAGGAGAAGGTGAAAAAGGAGCCTGAACCAAGTGCCTGCTGTTGCTGCTCTCTTCTCTTGGGACATCACCTTTGAGGAGCTTTCTGGGGCAGGTGAAACCCTGGTGTCAGCTCCTGTGCAACACCTGCCATTCCACCTTTTCCAACCCCACAAATTAATCCTTACACTACAGGACTACTCAGAGACCCATGAGAGTTGCCACATGCTTGATTGGTACAAGTGTAATTACAGCTGAGGCGGTGTTGATGATCTAAAAATAAAGCCATGACTTAAAACTACAGGAGGTTTCGGACCAGGAAATAACTGGTCCTGAGTGTTGGGGACCAGTTCAAGGATTTGAGCATTTTTGGATATGAGCATTTTTAGATTTGGGGTAGCAATGATGAAGGGCTTCTGTAGGGTATACTGGAAGGAGGCCCAGGTTCATTCCTCACCCTTTTGGCCTCAGTTTCTCATCCAGACACAACACAAGCCATGACCTTTCTTTGGCTTCGTTATTTGCATCTCTTCTGGGCAGGGTCTATTTGTCCCCAGATGTTTACGTGGTACACAGGACATGGGGACAAAAATTCCCAGTGGGACTCTGCGGGTGACCATACCCAACAAAAACAACGTGTGCCCAAACAGGCCCAGCAGGATGGGCCTGTAGGGGAGGTATTGGGAGGCTGAGGATTTAAATTCACCCAGCACAGCCAGCAAGGGGGTGGCCACAGCATCAATCATGGAATCATGGACAATCCTGAGTGGGAAGGGACCCACAGGGATCATCCAGAGCAACTCCTGGCCCTGCTCAGATCCCACTGGCAGAGCTGCCCAAAGGTTCCTGGAGCTCTGGCAGCCTAGGGTCCGTGCCCATTCCCTGGGGAGCCTGGGCAGTGCCCAGCACCCTCTGGGGGAAGAACATTTCCCTGATCTCCAGCCTAAACCTCCCCTGAAACAGCTTCAGTTTGCCTTTCAGTGTTCATCTGCAAGGAAAGTTAAGGCATGAAAGTGTCAGGTCACCAAACTCAGTGTGAAACATGTTGAAGCTCTTGGAGGGTGAGGTAGACCTTCCTTGAGGACTTCATGACTCCAATTAGCAAAGACCTCCTGTGGGTTGTGCAAGGTGACCTGCTCATTTTGACTAAAACTGGTTTTAGCCCTCCCACCCCCACCCCTGCCCAAGGAACAGGTCCTCCAGGAGATGCAGGGAGGGATAATTTTGGACGGGGAAAGCATTGGCAGAGCTGCAGCCAGGACAAGGAGTGCATCCACAGCTTCAGCCAGAGGTTTAGGATTCTTATTTTCCCCACAGAAATTACAAATCCTCACATCACTCTGAACCAATCTCATTTGGATGAGTTTGTTTTGCTCTGGCTCTGTCGGAGCAGCTCCAGCTCCAGCAAACCAGTCTCTCCTCCTAGCCCTTTGAATTTTCCTGCTGCAAAGAAGCAAGTCAGGCAAAACCAGCAGCTGAACTGGGAAAGGAGGAGCAGGGACTGGAACTGGCCTCTCCCGGGATCCACAGAAACCATCAGAATGATTTTTGTGACCTGACTGCTGTACCCAGGGGTAGGTGGAACACTGATATTTCCAAAACCTAATGCTCATTTCAGCAGCACAGATTGCTGGCTGGGAACTGAGTGTGTGATTCTCAGAAATATCAGGAATATCGAGCCCTTTCCCTCTTCCAATTCTCAACTCCCTGTTAGCTCAGAGAAATGTCCTGGGTGCTCTCTCTGCTGCTGGAAGGGCAGCACTGAAACAGAAGCTGCCGGGCAGGAGATCAGCTGCTAAATCTCCCCTGTTCCTCCAGCATGAGGCAGGGAGCTGAAGGCATTCAGGGAATGCCACCAACAACAAACACCGGGAGCTTTCCAAGCTGCCTTTACACATTTGGGAAACAAACAAACAAGAAAGGCATTCAGACATCCCCTCTGTGTTTGACAGAGCACTTTAACGCCAACACTAATAAATCCCAGGGGCTGTCAGAGAACAGAAAAAGCACGAGTTTCGTCTGTGATCTAAACATCAAACTGCAGCTCGCACTACATCTGTGCACCTCAATGGCTGAAGTCTTTCCAGCGCAGGAAGCTGAAGAGCTGACCCCATCCAGATGTTTCCACGGGACATTATCAGTTGTTCGCAGAGAGAGCCCTTTGAGAAGCTGAAAAAACACCTGATAAAGCCGAGAGGCAGCAGGGTTGCACCCACCCTGTGCCAGGCAGTATTCCCAGAACCGGCCTGGGAAGCAATCATCCCAGCAGTTTAACACCTTGGCGTAGGGAACAAAGGAGAATGGCAGCTCTGAATTGAAATGGAAGGAAGCTAGGCAGAAAACAATCATCACAACTGGAATTCGGCCAGAATTGCCTGGATGAATAGTCCGACATAAAAACCACCACGAGATAGTGATGAAGGCTGAGCAGTGAAGAATCTCAGTTTGCCAAAATGCAGCGGAGTCCCACCAGGGCTTCGGTGGGACAGAGTTTCATGGATGGTTGAGAGCAAGAGTGTCAACCACTTAATCACCAAAGTGCTTCCGGCAGCACCCACGGGCTCCGTGATGAAACCTCACCAATTATTGATTAGACTCAGCCCTTTTGAACATGCAAGATCAGATAAGGTCACAGCCCGAAGTGATTCATTGCTAACCTGGAATAATAATAAAAAAAAAAAATAAAAAGGCTTCATTACAAACAGCAACACTCATTAGCCGCAGTGCTTAATGGAAAATATGCATTTTAAAAGGGAAGAAAAACCATTGCCAGGATTAGTGTTCCAAATCCAGTTACACATAGCTAAGCGTGAGTGTTTACACAGGTTTTAAAATTGTTTCCGATTTGGAAAAAAAAAAAAAAAACAAACCATGCATACCAAAATCTCTACCTGGAAAAATTGAAAGATGTATTCCTCTAGAACCGTGGCACTGAAAGAGGGTTTCCAAAGATTTCTTAGGCCTTTAATGAGTATTTAAAAAATTCATTTACCATGAATAGATGTCGAAAATTTCATCAGATTGCTCAGGTGTTTATATAAGGTAGTTTTCTTTCAGAGCATCAGACACCACTTCTACTGACTCACCCATCTGCATTGTCTTCATCCAGATTGCAAACAACAAAGAACAGTGACTTTGAGAAGAAAATTTCCACTTCAACTTTTATTTTTTCCCCCAACACAATATTCACCAGCCATCACAACAAGAAAAAATTGCCTGGCTGAAAGTTCTCTGGTGACAATCAAGTGAAATGGAGAAAAAGTGTGATGGGCTGCATCAGGCAGCAGGAAAAGAACAGCATTTGAGTAAAGTGCAGCTTGGATGGATCCCAAAGAAGAGATGTGCTGAGATTGTTTACAAATACAGAGATGTGAGTGCTCAGGCTGGAGTTTATTGGAATCAGGAGGAATTCTCCAGGGCTTACAGCTTTCCTGTGGCTGATGCCCTTCACTGCATCACTGGGAAAAGGGGAAGCTGCAAGAAATGTGAAAGTCTCTCTCAAAGCAGGCAACCTTCTCCCAGCCTTTACTCCCAGTCTGTGTTTTCCTGTCATCCCAGAGCTTCACTGTTGATCATGAAGGAGAACTGAGGTGGCCACATTGCTCTGCTGGGCCTCTCCTAGTTTGGGGATGATTCTGTAATTTAAATCAGAGTCCATCCTCTGCCACTGCTGCAGCCCCTTTACACTTCTTGAGGAACACAGAGGGTCCATAAAAGTGACCACTCTGCTCCTGGAAATTCTTCTGCCATGCCTGGGATCTTTGTAGGGTGGCATATCTGCACCATTGGCTTTGTAACCCCGGAATATCTCTGGTTTTTCAGGATGGATGTGTGGATGAGGGAAGCTGCACCCAGGTGAATTCTCTGAGCCATCTTGCAGGCCACCATTCCCCAGCTTTCTTCCAGGAGTTGAATTCCCTCTCTGAGCAAGCTGCTTACACATGAATATCATCCTTACACTTCCATACTTTCTGCTGAGGGTCCTGGGGATGAGTGTGAATCTCCCTGACTGAGCATTTCACACGGAGTCAGAACCTCAGAGCGTCCCTTCTGTGGTCAATGGGAAAGGAAAACAAACTTCTAGATTTATCCAAGCTCCTTTCCACACTGGGAAAACCTACATCCTAAAGGGAATCTGCTGAGTATCCTAATCTTTCCCCGTGCTGACCTGCAAGCTGCCATACTGAGCAGGGAACATCCTATTTTGCTAGTCTTCCCAGCAGGTTTAATTCATGAAGAAGCAAAAGTTTCAGCTGTAAGGATTTTAATTCTTTCCTTTCTTTGTGAGTGTAAGTGACGTCAAAAAAATCTGTGCCAATATGAGCTAATCTGAGTCAGATTTTTTTTAATCTGACCTTTACCTGAAGGGCTGAGCGGGTCCTGTCCTGGGCCATCAGGAAAATAGGGAAAAAATATTAAAAAAATTAAAGTGATTTTTTAAAAAAAATGTTAAAATTTAAAATTAATAAAAAAAAAAAAAAAAAGAGAGAGAGCAATAAATTTAGGCTTCATCCACAGGGCCAGAACTTTAACTGGTGTAGACTGGTAAAATTCACTGGACACACCAATTCAGAATAGGCAGACTCAGCTGTTTTGAGTATTCAGTGTAGAAGATGATGGAATCTTGCTTTAATTTTTCATCTGTGCCTTTCTGTAGATTTCAGTGGCCCAACACCCCAAGATCCTGTTCCCATTTGCGCTGATTTATTTCCATAAAATCAGACTTCTGTTTTGCCTTGAGGAAGCAGTTCTGTTCCTTTAGGAGCAGAGGCCTCATCCTCCCTCCCCAGCTCAGCATCCAGATATTTATGGGTCGATACCATAAATGGGAATATTTCAGTCCCAGAAAGATAAAATTTCAGTGGACTCCATGAGGACAACTCATGGTTTCCATTAGGACAGGGACTCCAAACCTCCCTGGGCAGCCCCTTGACCGCGTTTTCCATAAAGAAATTCCTGCTGCTGTCCAAGCTGAGCCTCCCCTGGCACAACCTGAGGCCGTTCCCTCTCCTCCTGTCCCTGTCCCCTGGCTGTCCCCTCCTGCCAGAGCAGCTGTGTGGCCCAAAACAACATCCCCAAGGCTGGCCACAGCTGTAAATGGTAACTCAGGAGCAGAAGCCGTGCCTCTGAGCCATAAAATGACCGCATTAAATAGGAAGGAAGTTAAACAATTATTCCCATTGCTTAAGGTATGGGCTGACAACATCAAAAGGACTGATAATTAAAAATACAGTAATGTTTTCCCAAAGTCTCTCCACTCTTATTTCCTCCTTCGAACTGCCTGATTGGTGTTTTATGAAGTGTCATTTTATCAAGTTCTAAAAATACCTCCGGACTTGTTAGGAGCTGTCCCTGTCACGTACAGGACATTGAATCACTCTCTTTGCTTTAAAGGCACAAACCCTGCCTGGGCAAAGCCCTGGGGCAGGGAGATGGCTTTGCTGCATGTGCCCAGTGTTAAGCATGCAAAAATCCCACACAAGCCACAGTCTCGGAGTGCCTCATTCAAATGGGATTTGAGGAAAAAAAACAAAAACAAACAAACTAAAAAAACCCCAGACACAGGAAAAACATAGAGAGCAATTATCCAAGTTCTGGAAAATGCATGTGTGTTCTTGAGAGGAGAACTTGGCAATATTCTCTTGACTTTCAGGAGGTATAAACACAAAAGCTAAAAAAAAAAATTGAAAAGCTATAAATTATTTAACTGAGCTTGCAATGAAATAGTTGAACCAACTTGCCTCATAGCGTGATCCCCACTACCACAAGCTCAGCAGGTCCTTAAAAAGACAACAAAAATGCGTGTAAAATCCACATTGTTGGACAGCAAGCTCACTTTGTGGGTGTCACACCCTCCTGACAACACAGACATGAATCCACTAATCCAAGTGTCCTGGGGTGACTTTGTGATGCCTGTATCCCCAATTGTCTGTTCTGTATATTAAGTTCTACACCTTCAACCTAAACCAGGACACCAAGTTATGCCTCAGGCACAGAGAGATGAGAAGTTGGAAGCACTAAAAGCAGCACGACAAAAAAAAAAAAGAAAAATAAAAAGAACAAAAAAAGCAAGAAAAAAGAAAAAAAAGAAAAAAAAGAAAAAAAGAAAAAAGAAAAAAGAAAAAAAGAAAAAATAAATAAAAAAAAGAAAAAGGAAGAAAAAGAAAAAAGAAAAAAGAAAAAAGAAAAAAGAAAGAAAAAAGAAAAAAGGAAAAAAGGAAAAAAGGAAAAAAAAAGAAAGAAAAAAGAAAGAAAAAAGAAAAAAAGGAAAAAATGGAAAAAAAGAAAAAAAAAAAAAGAAAAAAGAAAGAAAAAAGGAAAAAAAAAAGACAAAACCCCAGCCCATGGAGACCATTCCATCCTGTGCTGAGCTTGGTGTCCCCACAGCCCTCACAAGGCTCCCCACTGATACTGGTGGATATCACGACACATTTTCTCAGCTCCTGGATTGGGAAAGATGCTGATAACATCATCCACCAGCACCTGATGCTGGCACTGAGCGAGGCAGCCAGGCCAGCTCTGCTCTGCCAGCCCGGCTGGCTTGGACACCTTCCCACTGAGCTCTGCCCTGAGTCACCCGCCCGCCTTTCCCCAGCTGCAGGCACATCCATCGGGCTTATGCCAGCTCCTCCAGGCAGCCAACCCCATCCAGGACATCTCCCTGGAAGCGGAATGCCACCAGGCAGGGCTGGGAAGGCTGGTTCTGGTTTCTCCACGCTCGGGCTGATTTTCTCCCACACGTGGCCTGCATGCTCTGGGCTGAGTTTGCCCAGTGTGGGTGTTCCAAATCCCCTCACACCTTCCTGGGATAAAGAATCATCAGGGAGCTGGCTCAGGGGGGCCTGGAGCTTGGACAAATCCATAGGGACAAGCACTGGTGGCAGAGTGGGGTGAGGAATGAGGATGGTTACTCTCTCTGATGCCTTGGGAAGGCTGACCTGAAACAGAGACTGGACAGAGCTAGAGAATAAAGTAGGGATTTATTAAAAGGCCTTCAGGATACACCTTGGGAAGGACAAGAACCTGGTCAGGGCTACACCCAAGGTGGACTAAGAAAGGTCACAAAATTGCTGACTGGTCACGGGATCTTAAATTTTTATGAGTTTTGGTCCCTTTGCATATTGGGGTTTAATTACCCTAATTACAGCTTCAGGTTGTGAGGTTCCATCCTTCTTGTTCCTTCCTTCAGTCCACCGCTGTTTTTGCTTTTGGTCTGAAAGTTGTCCTTGGTCCTCAGCAGGAATAGGATTTTGTCTCCCTACTCTATGAAAAGAGCTCACCATCATTTAATATGAGGCTCAGAACAGCATCCCTAGGCAGCACAGAATCTGAAAATATGAAAGCTGAAGCTTAAGGCGTCATCCCAACCACACAAATTAAGGATTATAAATAAAAATGATGAAAGCCGAGTGGAGGGAATTTTTTAATAGCTTGAGGATTCATCTGGACACCCTGAACTTAGCGTGCCCTGAAATAATCCGTTGGGCTGTGTGTCACTCACCCGGTTTATGACCTCTGGAAATTTGGATAAAAAAAAAGGAATTCTGTACTTGCACCACCTCACCTAATTTGTATTTACAGAATTAAATACCAGGCTGGTGTTCTGTCCATCTCTGCCTAGAAGATTAGCAATTATTCCACATTTTCAAGAAGCCATATTGCAAACAGTCAGTTCTGCTAATTGCCTTAATTATTCAACCCCTGATTTAAATGCAAGTTTTTCAGCATACTGCTGGCGACTTAATTAATTATAATTACGCACGGGTCACGTTTCAGATATATAATCTTTATAAATGATAGACAGATGAGTAAGGATAGGAATCCAGATCTCCAAACACAAGTTCAGCCCCCAATTAGAGAACCGTGCGCATCCCGAATTTAAATGCTGCACAATAATTATTTCTATAAATAATAGTATCTAGAGAAGGAGCTGATGACAGAGCTGTATCCCAATAATTAGGAATGACTCCAACTTTGTTTACTATTCCCTAGAGATGCATGCCTCTTGATTTTGTTTTTAAATGACCAGTTCATCCCAACACCTCGGTGTGTGCTATCAAATATTCAAACTGTCTCCTCAGCCACCTACTTTGCAGAATTAACACCATCTCCCAGAGAACTCATTCCTGGGGTGGAAACAGTTTGTTGTCCCAGTAAGGAAACCAAAATATCAGCCAACAGCATGATACATTTGTTCTCAGATTTATTCTCATATATTACATTATTATATATTATTTATTTATAATTATTTATAAATTTATAATAAATTTATAACAAAAATTTTATTTATAATAAATATATTATTATTATATATATTTTATTATATATTATTAGTTATTCTCATTTATTCTCTGTCACATTTATTTATTTTCTCTCAATTTTCAGTTCACCAAAAGCCACTTCTAGAATGTTTTTAGCTAAAAAAAAAAGTTAAATATGCTGTATTTTTAAGTGAAATATACAGCATGTAACTCACTAAGGTACATTCAGCAGAGGTTTAAAAGCTGTTGAGCTGATTCAGATATTTTGCTATTTTAATCACATTTTTATAAGGAAAGATGTGATCATGCTATATCTCAGGTGATTGGCTGTTTTCCTATAATAAATTTTGATCCCTTACCCAACTGCAGTCCCACTTGGCAGATGACAAGAGGTCAATAATGAATTATGTTCCCACCTCTACTAAAAATGAGCAACTGGGTAGAGGAGAGAGGGACCTTCTCAGAGTCCTCATGGAAAGAGAAATTTGAATTCACCAGGAATCCAGCAGGGAGTGACACAGGGAAACAGGCTGCCAGGACCTGTTGCTGGGCTTTAAACCAGTATCCCACAGAGGAAGAATAGGAGACATGATTCTCCAAATTTCTCTTCCCTTTGGAATGTTCCAATCTCTGATCTCTGTCTCTCCCGCCTTCCCTCAGAGCTGAGCTGCCACTGAAGTCACCTGCGTGGCTTGTCCCTCCCAACACCCTTTTCCCCGGGGCTTTTCATCACAGCAGCCACAGGTTTCCAGCCCTTACCAGGGACGTGACTCAGGAGACTCAGTCCTTCCTACATCCCTGCTTTTGTACCTGCTCCCACACTGCACTCCTCTGTGGCTTTGCTGCTTCTTCCACATGAAAAATGCAGAGCAGCCAGTGATCCACTGGGTTTCTTGTGGAGAGCACAGAAAGTGGGTTTAAATAAAGGAGTCAGACAGCAGGCTGATGTTCTGTGCTAATTAATTCTCTGCTCCTGTAAACCTTGACTCAAAACCTTACCTTTTACCAAGTACAGGCATTCTTTCACTCCCCTGCCTTTTTAAATTCCACGGCAGGTCTTTGGAAAAGGAAGGGATTGCTTTCCTTGTATAAAACCTGACCCAAGAGCCTCACAGAGTCCCCAGCAGCAAAAGCAAGCATGAAAATTGAGACCCAGAGGACAAAAACAAACACGGGGCATAATTGGTAATTCGACCTTTGGAGCTTATAGGGGAGATTAGGGTTAAGAGCTTTACAAAGTTTGCTCTTGAATTCACTGTTTACAAAAGATGTCAGAGAGATAAGGAGGGCAGATTTATTTTCGGAAACCCAGAGACAAAAGATGTGCAGGTCCCAAGTTCAACATTGCTGAGCTCACACTTGAGATCATCACCTGCACGATGAGTGCCCCAAATATGACAAAACTGAATGGATCTCCTGTCCCACCACTAATGGACATGGAAGGTACTTTCTACAAAGATCTGATTGACCATCCATACTGAAATAGCAGAAACATGGGAAACTGGCAGGATTTAGGAGGCAGCACTGAAATCCAGCCACAGCAGGGAGAAGAGTGTCACTTTTCCCACTGGGATGCCAAGCATGAGGTCCCCACATTACTTAGACCTGGAATAATTACAAAAAAAAAAAAAAAAACAAAATCAAAGGAGGCATTAATGTTATTCCTGAAATAAGGTGTGTGATTCACTCTCCAGGGATGGATGGGTGCCCATTTTCCATGCCTGATCACTCATTCCTGGTAAGATCTGACAAAGCTAAGTATCGATAGCAGTGGCTATTTGCCAAATAGGCTCCCAAGTGAAACTGCCAGCTCACTCGTGAATGGAATTGGGATGGCCTTCAGACAGTCACGACTTTCAGTCATTGCTTATCTCCTTTGGGGAAAGGCTTTTCATCAGGGCTTGTAGTGACAGGATGAGGGGGAATGGGCTCAAGATAAAGGAGGGCAGAGTTGAATTAGATATTAGGAAAAAAAGCTTTATTGTAAGACTGGGGAGGCCCTGGCACAGGGTGCCCAGAGAAGCTGGGGGCTCCCCTGGATCCCTAGAAGTGTCCAAGGCCAGCTTGGACATGGCTTGGAGCAGCCTGGGACAGTGGAAGGTGTCCACAGCAGGGGGTGAAAAAGACCCTTCCAACTTTAACCATTCCATAATTCTACTTCTAATTCTACTTCTAATAATTCTAATTCTACTTCTCTCTACTTCTGTGATTCTAGGAATGTTTCCACTTACCATCTCCAGGGGAAGCCTGGGAGTCACCCGGCCCCACCACTTGTAGGCTTGGAGCGGATTTTAGGCATGATTGGGCTCTTCAGGCAGCACTGAGACAGCAACACAGGCTTCTCACACCTCAGCAAACATCCCCACAGGAGAACTGGCTCGGGCAGAGCCCACGAAGGGCTGAGCAACCACTGAACTGAGGTAAATATTACACTTCACCACAGCAGCACGTCCTTCTGCCAGCAGGAGCACAAATGATGCTGCTCTCCTGTGCCTTGAGTCTTAGAGGGCCTTATCTCATCTCTAATAACACACAAGTTCTTATCTCAAGCCTGGCAAGATGTGAGCCCTGATCAAAGGTTCCTGTTAATGGCATTTATTCCTTGTGTGATTCTCTGGAAACAAATACAGTCGACCCCACGTTTCTTGCCTTTATCTCTGTGGGGGCACAAGGTCTGGTGTCTTTTATCTGCTCTGCTGCCTCTTCTTTCTGAGACGTGTAAGAACTTTATTTCCCTCAGATCAGGAGATCCTTCCCTGCTTTGGTTAAATTCGACCAAATGGTTCAAAAGTTGTTTGGGGGAAACAGGAAGCCAGAAGAAAAAAAAAGATTGAGTGACTCCGTGACTCCCATTTCCTTAAGCTCAATCCAAGCTAAAACACATCCTTGCAGAGAAAGCAAGAATCCCTGGAAAAATCACTTGGTAAACAAACTTTTTCTTTAGGGATGTGCTCCTTTCAAGGGAATACATGCAGAGGTGGGAGAAGGGAGTATCCTAGAAAAACTAAATTCCTTTAGGTGTTTCCCATATGCCTGAGAACAGCAAAAGGAGTGGAGTGTGCTTGTTTAAAATCCCTTCACCTCTTCCTCAGTAACTAAACTCTCCACTGGAGCATGTAACAACACAGGATACAGAGCCCTAAGGAAAATGAGGGAAGGTTTTTATGGCAAAGTATCAGCAGTGGAAAGCCAACGCATTATTAAGGATTTATGGAATATTTTCTATATAATCCTTAATATTTTTTTTTTTTGGACATCGGGATGGCACTACTACATAAATGCTGGGCTTTATGGGTTAGAGTCCAGCAAGTCCCATTCTGGAAGCATCATCTGTCCCTCTGTGCTGGGCACTGAGAGGCCCCTCCTGGGCTGTGTCCAGTTGTGGCTCCTGCAGGAGAGCCCTGGAGGGGCTGGAGCGTGTCCAGGGCAGGGCAGGGAGCTGGGGAAGGGGCTGGAGGCCCAGCAGGGGCTGAGGGAGCTGGGCAAGGGGCTGAGCCTGGAGCAAAGGAGGCTCAGGGGGGACCTTGTGGCTCTGCACAAGTCCCTGCCAGGAGGGGACAGCCGGGGGGGTCGGGCTCTGCTCCCAGGGCCACAGGGCCAGGAGGAGAGGGAACGGCCTCAGGCTGGGCCAGGGGAGGCTCAGCTTGGCCAGCAGCAGGAATTTCCCCATGGAAAGGGTGCTCAGGCCTTGGCAGGGGCTGCCCAGGGAGCTTTGCAGTGCCCGGGATTCCTGCAGGTGTCACCTGGAGGTGGCACTCAGTGCTCTGGGCTGGGGACAAGGTGGGCAAGGGGCACAGCTGGGACTCCATGGGCTGGGAGGGCTTTTCCAACCTCAGGGATTCTGGGCTTGTGATTCACAACTCTGCCCCAAAATGTGTTTGGGAGCAGCAGCAAAAGCTCAACCAGCCTGAGGCAGGTCTGCAAACTGCAAAAACATTGGGAAGAGCCAGAGGGTCCAAGTCCGGGGAATGGATATTTAAAGATGATTACTGACCATAAACCTTGGCACATGCTTGGTGTGGGTTCCCAGAAATGCCAGGTTATTGGGAAAGCACAGCGGGAATTTAAAGAAGGTGAGATCAAAATCCCTATCTTTTAAAATCTGTTCAGTTTCGTTCCTGCCTGGCCAAAGTGTGCATTCCCCTCAGATAAGAGCTCCACAGAACTCCAGTTTCTCATGGGTTTACTCAGGAGCACTAAAAGCAATCCAGGTTCTGCTTAAAGAAATCCAATGGGAATCAGAGCTCACCTGCACAGGACCTGAGAATGTATTGCTTCCAAAGTTCAATTTCCATTCAGAGTGAAAGCTGGGGTGTGAGGGGCAATCACTTTGATAAAAAGAATTTTTATCACATTGATAAAAAAGAAACTGAATTATTACCACAAAGATCATAGTAACATCTATATTCTCATTTAAAGACTTCTCTGGGCAACCCTCAGCTTACTTTCTGAATCAGCCACGTTAAGAAAACCAGATTGCTCTGAGACAAAGGAAAGAGACTGCATAACAGGAAAGAAAGAAACAATGTGAACAGTTTATATCTTTCCTATTAAAAGATTTTTCAGTTCTGGGAGATGCAGCAACAAAGTCCTGTGGCTGCTTATCTGCCCCAGGCTGGAGAAAAATCCACTTCACACCTGGGAGTGAGCAGTGACTCCAGAAATCTCGGTGCTGTCAGCAGGACAGCTCAGCTATGGCAACACTCATGTCCTGTGAGGAGAAAAGCACATCTGGCCCACAGAGGGGAATTCATGCCAGTGGGAGAAAAAGCTACATGGAGATCTGGGTGGAGAGGAACTGCTTGCAGCACTCCCTCTCCCTCTGCTTGGTGTGTCCAGGGCTCCACCAAAACCGGCTGTTCGTAAAAAAAAGACAATTCAAAGCAAAAACATGTTTTAAAAGAATCAAAATTAAATTAAAAAGAGCAAAAAGAATACAAGGGTTTGATCAATCACGGCTTGGGTTTACTTTGTTGGTTTTTTTTTTTCAAAATACAATTCAAAAAGGGATTTTTTTGAGACTGACTTTGATGTTCCTAGGGGAGGAAAAACCCCAATGCCTAAGGTCCAGCAGATTCTCATGGGCTAAGAAAATTATTTTCCCTTGTTTTATGCCAGCTTGGCACAGCCTGTCCCCCTCAGAGTGTTTTCTAGCCAGTGCTATCAGTCCTGTGTGTCACCAAGCCCCTGCTGGGTGTTTGCAGCACCTGGGCTTCACACTGGAGGCCACAGTGGACAGGACAGGGACATGTGGCCACGGGAGTGGCAGTGTCACATCCTGCAGGAATGTCTGTTTTGCTGGGAACACGAGCAAGGCAAAGGGACCACAGTGCTCTGGGGCTTCTGACACTGACAGAGCTGCACACGGGGTGGAACAAGTTATGGGTTGACTGGTGTGGGATATCACACCTTATAACCCAGCCCCCGCCCCCCAAAAGTGAATTATTTCACACTCCAACTAAAGAATTTGCTTCTTAGCGCTGATCAACACTACTAAGTTCACTTCTTGCTCTGTTAATAATAGCCTGTGAAACCAGGATTGTTCCCAAGATCCCTGGCACACAGCATATGTCTTATGTTCTCCACAAATATTAAACATACCCCTGCCCATCCCTTCCATACTTCACCCTCATTTGCTGCTGTGACCAAGATATTCTTGAATGAATCTTAATGACTCATCCCAAATGTTGTTTTTTTTGAATTGTGATAAGCACTAGACGAGGTGACTAATGGGCTGTTTGCAACACCTAGACAACGTGAGCAATTCCTTATTTGCTCAAACCATATTAGACACTGATAACAGATACAGGCATTGCACCTGCTCCATTGTAAAAAAGGAAAAAGCAGGCAGGACAGATACAGCAACTGCTGCTTGTATTTGTGTAAAGTGAATTTATCCTGTCAGTGTTCCAGAGAATGTATGTTGGGGCTGCTATAAAGCTCCCTGCTCTTGTAAAAATGACTAATTTGACACTGTGCCTCTGGGGAAGTAAAAGCAAAAAGACAGCCACTTTGGCTAGGATGGAACAGAGCTTCCCAGAGATGGCTCTTTTCCAAACACAGGCAGTTTTCCAAGCCTACCAAAGTCTGCAGCAGTGGACACAACCATCTACTCATCCACTTACAGCTCAGTCTGGCATCAGCTTTGCTTTTTCCTACTTTTGTGGGAGAAGGGTTGAATTCCTTGATGGAAAGGCCTGAACAGCCTTCCAGCAGGAGAGAAAGTCAATAAAACAGCATGCAGATCTTATATATAGATTATTTTAGTCAAAGTCACTCAAGAAATGAATTTTTGCTCCAGATGCTTCAGTCTGAGATCCTCAACACAGAGTAGGGTGAGTGCTCCTGACTACAGTGCTCTACTGCTGAATTTTTTGCTTAGGTCAGTAGAGAAGTCATCAACTTCCCCCTCACGCTTAGAACTGAAAAACTTCTCCCAGAATCATCTAGTTGGAAAAGAACTCCAAGGTCATTGACCCATCCCCACCTTGTCCCCATCCCAGAGCACTGAGTGCCACCTCCAGGCCTTCCTTGGACACCTCCATGGATGGGGACTTCAAACCTCCAAACTTAACAGCCCTTCAGTGCAGAAATTCCTCCTGATGTCCAGCTTGAGCCTCCCCTGGGACAGCCTGAGGCCATTTCCTTTTGTCCTATCTCTTATTCCCTGGGAGCAGAGCCTGACCCCCCCAGCTGTCCCTTCCTGTCAGGGAACAGAGCCACAAAGTCCCCCCTGAGCCTCTTTTTTTCCAGGCTAAACAACCTGAGCTCCCTCAGGTCCCAACACACAGCACCTGCCTAGAATGAATCTCACAATATTGTGTAAACAGAGATATTCTTATTCACTGACCACAGTGAGAGTCACTGCTGTGCTTTTGGTAAGGATGTGTGTATGCACTGCACAGGCAGTAAGAGGGATCCATGGATGAAATCATGGCATGCACTTGCCAAAAGGAATCAAGTGATTAGAAGTGACTCCGTTCTCACTTTCAGTGCCACGAGTCCTGCCACTACCCAGCACTTGGCTTGCATAGCTCACTCCACAGACAAAAGTCAACAAGGTGAAAAAGAGAACTGGGAGTTTGCTCTGGGGGGTGAGGGATTAATCACAGAACATCCTGAGCTGGAAGGGACCCACAAGGAATAGCAAAGTCCAGCTTCTGGCTCTCCATCCATGGATACCCCAGCAATCCCAGCCTGGGCATCCCTGGCAGCGCTGCCCAAAGGCTCCTGGAGCTGTGGCAGCCTCGGGGCCGTGCCCATTCCCTGGGGAGCCTGGGCAGTGCCCAGCACCCTCTGGGGGAAGAACCTTGCCCTAAAATCCAACCTCAATCCCTCCTGGCCCAGCTCCAACTGTGCCCTGGGTGCTGTCCCTGTGCCAGGAGCAGAGATGGGAGCTGTCCCTCGGGAGGAGCTGCAGCCCTAACCTCAGTGTCCTCTGCTCCAGCTGAATGAGAATGAAGTCAGTTGAGAATAATGAAGAAGGTAAAAGAAAACATAAAAGATGAATTGATATGATGCCAAGGCCTGAGCAGGGACACACAGTAGAATATGTCAGCATGAAAAAAATAATCTTAAGTCATTGTTCCAAAAATATTCCTAGTGCTCACACAGACAGTTCTCACTTAGGGAAGGACAAGAGCAGCAGTGACAAAGCTCCAAGCCGTGGGTTCTCTCACTCAGTGCTGTGAACAGAATTATCTACACACCTAGGGCTTAGCAAAGTTTTTAAACAGCTGTCACACCTTACCAAAGTGCCAGCACACAACCAATGATGCCAAACTCCACTGCCTTTTGGTGAGGGGGTAAGAAAAGAGGGGCCCATACCCAGCCAGGTGAATTCCTGCCCTCCCTGCACTGAAGGGCACAGCACAGTGATTAGTGACTGACCAGGAGAATCACAAGCTTGTGCACAAGCAAAGTAATTCTTAAATGAAACCAGCAGGGAATAAAAGAAAAAGCTCTGCTGCTAAAGGAAGCTCAAACACACTTTTTTGAAGCCAGTCATCCAAGAGCAATTATTAAGCTCTGTTGTTTCTGAATACACTTGGCCTTAAAATATTAACATGTGCTTTTTGTTTTATGCCTCAGACTGCATGAAATGAATTAAATACACCCAAAATGGTATGAGCAAGCTCTCAAGCACTAGCTAGTTTAACAACTAATCTTCTGCTTTAGTCTGAAAGGCAAAGGTTCAAGTTTTTCAATCATATGAGGCAACATTCTACAGTTCATGTGTTAGGCATCTCTCCTGTCCACTGGCAACATTATTTGAGGCATGCCTGCAACATTTTCACTTAATTAAGAAAAAAAAATATGCATAACCACTTCAAATTTTTATACTTTATGCAGCTGGGAGTTTACCTGACTTCTCTGAGAGTTGTGAAGGTAAAATGTAGAACTTTATGGGCAAAATGTAGCAATATCTGCTGCTGCTCCAACTTTGACACAGTAATTTTTTTTTTTTCTGGGCAGTAATTAGCCGTGTTGGTTTGCATGTGCTCAGAGTAATGACACACACACACACACACAAATAACTCACTGCACTTTGTGACTCACTGGGATGCCTTCGCAGAAATTACCTTGGTCACACTTGGTGCACCAAACACCGTGGGGAGAACTCTCCCGTGGGGACAGTCAGCCGTGTTTTATTTTAGCTGTGAACAATCTGAGTGAAAAGCCATTCGATACTCCCCTTTCCCCCCTAAACCTGTATAAATATTTTGTTTCAGTCGCGTTTCAATGGCAGAGTCAATGAGTTTCATCCTTTGTTTCAACCATAACAGCGCCTTGTTTGAAGTTGCTATTTCAAGCTGGGAGAGCTGGGCCTTTATTTTTCAAAGATGTTATTTCCTGAGACCCTTTACTCTGTGAACTTACAGCCGGGCCAGCCACCACTGGAGCTTCATTGTTAATTGTCTTTTTAGGGGCACAAATATACAGCCTTTCCTTTCAAATTCAGGATGGCTCTGTTTATTTACGCTGCTGAATGCAAACTCCCTTTGGAGGAGGCATCCCTGGTGCTGCAAGGATGCCAGGAGCAGTGGGAAGAGATGCAGGGCTCTTCTGGACCCTGAGACCCCACCAAACATTTTTGGGGCTCCCAGGAAAAGGTTGCAACAGCCCAGCCCTCCCTACAGCAGCTGGAGGAGGAGGAGGAGGAGGAGGAAGAAGAGGAGGAGGAACACGTGCACCCCAAACCTCCCGAGGCAGAGGAGCTGAGCCAACATGCAGATGAGGGTGCCACGCACACCGGGACAGCACGACAGGGATTTTCACTCCTGTGAGTGTACTTTGCCTCTGTGGTGCAATAGGAATTCTGGAGGAGTTAAGTCACAGCTGCTCCGGAGCTGCAATGCAGCCCTACAGCATACCTGCCTCCTCACATTCCCTCTCCATGCTTTCAACCTCGGCATTTTTAGGATCTTGTTCCCCCCTCTTTGTTGTCCCCAGGGAGAATATGGTGTGCAGAAGCCCTTCCCTGGGATGCCCCCTCCAATGAGCTCACAGTTCAGCCCTGCAGCTGCTCAGATCAGAAATACAGGGCCAAATAATCCCCTTGGACAGCCAAGCATTGCCAGGTACTTCCAAAAAAATCTAACTGGTTCTTCTAATTCACTACAAGAAAGTAACTCTTCTGCTTATTTCTGTGGCACTGTTGCAGAGAAAGGCAGTTAAAAAAAAAAACAAACCAGAAATAACTCCTTAGCATTCACTTTTAGCATAGGTCCTCATTCAAACAAAAAATTATGATCAAGAAGGACTGAGAAAAAGCCTTACCTATCTGAACCACCACAGAACAGAGAATTCAGAGAATTTTGCAATGCTTTTTTCTTTATTCTTTACCAGTTGTCTTTCCTTTTCCCTTTCTAGCTACTTCACTCTTGAGCACCACAGCTAGTTGTCCCTCACTCCTACAAAAAAAATAAAGCAAAAATATCAGAAAAAAATATCTCAGAAGTTTGCAGCTAGACACTGATTCAATTTTTCTTGAATTGATACATAACTCCCCCCTTTTGTCTCTGGCTCACAGAGTGCCAACACACACAGGAATAAAACCACAGAAAATTGTGACGAGGACAGACAATTCCTAAAATAGAACCAAACACACAGGCAAAATACAAAAAACAACCCAAGCCTATTTTTCCTTCAACTCTGTAAATTAATGATGTTACATTTTGAAAATGGCAGAGGCATCATGGAATTAAAGAGAAACTCGGGCTGGAGAGGAAAGTTTCAGGTCTCTGAAACTCTGACCTTCTGCTGGGCTTGCTCTGAGCTTTGGCCACTCCAGATCAGAGACTCCCCCAGATGAAGCTTTCACTCACACTGGGAACATTCATTCCCAAATATCGAGTTGGCATTTTCCCTGCTGCCTCTGTGCACCTCTGGAGGAGTCTGGCTCTCCCTTTGCTCCAACCTCCCATTAAGGAGTTGAAATTAGCAATGAGACTCCCCATTAGCCTGCTTTTCTCCAAACTAATGAAACCCAGCTCCCCCAGCCCCTCCTCATACATCATCCAGCCCACTAAGCACAAACCACTTCTAATGAAGTCTATTTCTATACAAACAATAAGTAAAATTTAATGATCTTAAATGCTCTTACATAAGAAGCGCTGCCCTAAAAATAAGACCTTTCAATACAGCAAAATATGGCCAGGTTAATAATTTTGCTTCTGGGTCCCAGAATGTTAATTTAGCAAGAAATAAATAACTCCCAGCCTTTCATCTTATCTTTCTGACAGATGTTTCCCCTATAAAAAGGGTGTCATAATTGTTTTTGTCAGTGTTATAATTAAAATTGCTATGCAGCTGACATACAGTTTTTAATGGTTTCCCCCAGGATTATAGCAGATGTTGCTTTATTAGATCAGGGCTCTCCTGGAGTAAGAAATGTCATTGGCATAATCAAGACACTTCTTTAAGCCTCTCAAAGTAGCCTGTCACAATTTTCTCTGTAACATTTGACCCTTAGGGATGAAATATATCCTGCTTTTCTAAGGAGAAAGTTTTCTGAGGAGTTTGAAAGGAACACTAAAAAAACCCTCCAGTTTTTGCTACAGCCAGAAATAGCTGAAGATACAGGAGGCAGCCCTGACAACTGCACCAGCAAGGCCAAAGAAACCGTGGCTTTTTAATGGCAAAAATATTCACTGGCAAAGGTAGAGGATCTGGTGAGGAGCTGAGAAATAGCAGTTAGTGGGGTCTTATTATAAGACAAGTTACAACCCTATGACACAAGTGTTAATTTGAAATGGGAGCTAGTTTAAATAAAGGAAGGTGTAACAGCAAACTTGTCTCTAAGTGAGATTTGGGTCCCTGGTGTTCACTGGAAATCCAGGGAAGTCAAGGGGAAAGCAAGAATAAAGGGTGGTTCCAATGGTCAGCCAGGCTGGGCAGCCAGGAAGGACACATGGATCCCTTGTCTGAATGAACACAAAATGTTTAATATCATTATCAATCATTTGTAGGTGGTTTGGCGAGAGAAGCAGGCAAGTTAGGTGGCTCCAACTTAAGAAAAGCCACCCAGGCCCCTGCCTGCCTGTCCACAAAATCTCTCCAACCCCTCAGGGGGAGAACCCACTTGGACAAAATAAATCCAGCATAAAGTATCTTTACATTTTGGTGTCACTGAGCTCCTTGCAACTTCCTAAGGGCCACCAAATTTTTTCCCCAAGGTGTGAGGAACGCCAACTCTGTTTCACAGGCTGTGGCGTCAGGCTGCAGCTTTTTTTTTTCGCGTGGCTTTATATTAAGAACTCCCCAAAATAATTGTGGAAGGTGCAACATGACATAATCGCTGAAGATACACAGAGCAGAGTGTCGCAGTTTGCTTATGAAAAATCACAGAATCAGGTTGGAAAAGATGTCTTGAGAGCATCGAGCCCAACTTTGGACACACCATCAAACCGAGTGTCACATCCCCATGCTCCTTGGACACCTCCAGGGATGGAAATTCCACCACCTCCCTGGGCAGTTCTAAAGCCTGATCAGCCTTTCTGTGAAGAAATTCTTCCTGATGTCCAAACAGACTAGTTCCAGTTGGAATTTTAGCGGTTACCTCTCCTAATCTCGACGAGAAACAGGCATTAATTAAAAAACAAGCATAGGAAAACGTCCAGCATGAATTATCTCGGGGGTAGAGGGGGGGAAGAAATAAAATTTAAAAAACAACATCCGTCTCTCAGAAAGACATAAAACAGATTTTTTTTTTTTTTTTTTTTTTTTCCCCTCCCTGAGCCGCTCTCGGCATCCCCGGCGCTGGCGGAGCCGAGCGCGGCTGTGCCGGTACCAGCGACGACAACAAGCGGAGGGGCCGGGCCTGAGGGAGGCGGGTCCGGCCGCCTCCCCCCGCCCGCTGAAGAGCGCCTGCGAGGGCGGGCAGGCGGCACAGCGAGGAGAGGAGCCGAGAGGCGTCAGAACCAGCGCGGAACCAACGCGGCATCACCGCGGGCCGCCCGCACCCGCGCCCCGGCCGGCAGCGCCCACACAACCGCGGGCACCCGCCTGCCTTGCCCGCCGCATCCCGCCCCTTCTGTGCCCCCCTCCTTTGGCCGGGACTCTCCGTCGGGATCAGCGCTGTTGTTGTTGTTGGCCGGCGCGGCCGCATCGAGGATATTTTGGCTCGCCCGGAGGCAGCGGCGCCTGGATCCCTTTTGGACGCCGCGTGTGGGGCCGGGGCCGCCGCCGGGGAGGGAGCGCAGGAGCGCCGGCATCGAGGGCCAGGTGAGGCGGGGGCGGCGGCGGGGATGGAGAGAGGGAGGGGGAGAAAAGGAGAAAGGGCTCAGCGCTGCTCCAGGAGCCCTCCTCGCTGGTGCTGCCCGGACCCTTCCTCGCTGATGCCCCCCGACCCATCCGCGCCAGAGATTCTCCTGGGGGATGCCGATCCCAGCCCCCAGAGCCCCGCTCAGCCTCCCCCGGGGTTGAGGAGAGCGGCCGGGGGCTCATCCCCGCCGGGGGATGCCGCGGCCCCGGCAGGAAGGGGTTAATGGGCAGCGCGCTCTGGATTTGGTTAGGACTTTAAAGGGACTTTAAAAAAAAAAAAAAAATCCAAGCAAACGTTGGGGCTGTGTGATCTGCCCACCGAAGTTTTTTTTACGTGGGCGAAGCGTGTGTCATGTGTGTGAGAAAGCCGGGCAGGCTCCCGGCGGAGCTCGGGGAGCTCAGGGACTGCACGGGGCGCGCCCGTTCTCTCCTACCCCTCTTCCGAAGGAGGCTGCTTTTTCCCTGAAAAAATCTGCCATTTCAAAGAAAAACAACAACCAGGCGTAATATCCCCCTGCCCGCTCTCCCCTTTTAAAAAATACCCCCCAAAAGCCAAGGAAAAATAACATCGGAGGTGGATCAGATCCATCGGGGACACCAGCGCGCTTCGCTTCTCCATGTGGATGCTGCCCAGCTGCGCCCAGCTGTGGGCAGGCACCTGGCTGTTGCTGAAAAGAAAGGCGATCAGAACTCAGGAGTATTAGTTAATAAGTGCCTGATCCTGTTGACCCTGTTCTGGTTCACCCACTCAGCTATGCGGGGGTGTTGAGGAAGGTGTCCTGCCAGTTAAACCAATTATAGCTGGCAAGTCGCAGTCATCAGCATTAGTGGAGGGCTTGGAGGTGAGGCCCAGCCACACCGTGTTTGGGCCGTAGTGGCTTTTCTGAACTTTAAAAAAAGCAGCTTTCTAAGTCCGGCAGAAAGCCAGATTTAACTCTCCGTGGCACGGAAACCCGCGTTGCTTTTCCAGCTCTGCTTGCCTTGTGGTATCTCTGTAAGGGTTTTGTGTCTCAGGGCTGGGAAATTTGTGCTACAGATGTGGGGAGAAAGCTGATGTGGGATGAGCAAAGGGTATAGAAATTCCTCTGCTTGAGATACTCGGCTGGAGTGTTGCAAAACGTGCTGAGGATCTCCATGTGTTTTTCAGCCAGAGCTCGGTGTCTCATTTTTCCAAAGCTTTCCTTGGGAGCAAACCCAGCATGGAGAAGCAGGGGCTTGGGTTAATGAGCAATGCCGTGTAATCAACGCTTGGTATAAACCTTTTGTCTTAGGGCCCTAAACACCTCTAAAGAAACAAACGAAAAAAAAAAGACAGGAAGGAAAGAATCCCAGCCCTTTTAGTGGACGGGGAAGTGCCTAACAGGATTTGTGGAGAGGTCAGAATTGCACACAAGTGCCAGGAATCTTATTTGTACTCCTAACCAGGGATCAGACCTCAACTTACAGAATGTACATCTAATATTTTCACTAATTCTCAAATCCCTAAGCCATTTATCCCTGGAGACCAGAGCAGGATTCAAAGGCAAAACAAAGGGTGTTGGAAATTGCCGTATACTTTTTCAAAAGGCCAGCCAAATGCAAGGATAAACAGTTGTTTAAACTGTGGCAAATTTAATGAACAGATTAGGATGCTTGCTGAGTGAGACTCACGCTGTGTGAAATTCTTTGCTGCTCAATGAGATGTGTAATTTAGATCAAATATTTGTACGTGCTGTTTGAGGTAAAAAACATCATTCAGTAGATTGCACTTTTTGAGTAACATTAATGAATATTCTTTTCGGTGTCAGTTGATTTGCTTTTTTCAATTATAAGGCCCAGTCAAGCTGAAATAGGCCTTCCATGTTAAGGACTCTTGCTATTTTTTTTTAAATTTTAAGTGATCAGCTATTTAAGAGGATGAAAGGCTTCCTTGTCTTTGGCTGCTGGATGTTTTTATTTTCCTTTCTGTTTATATGGACAGCTTTTGAATGTGTTGCCATTTTTAACAAGCTTATTTTGTTAAGATCCTAGTCTTTTCTGAAAGATCCTAGTTTTTTCTGAATTTTAAAGTGATTTTGTTTTTTTTTTTTCTTGTGTTAACATGGTGAGTGATAGATTTAGCTTGTAATAAGTGATCACGGTTTTGTGGCTATCTTGATAGTGTCCTCTGTGGTTTTTTAAGTACAAGTGCATGTTTTCAGGCAGTTGCTGTGGAGCCAGGGAGTTCAGCCCAACGCTGTGAAAAAGAGAAGGAAAATTAAGAGTTGTAGCTTGATAAGGTATCGTTCACTGACACCTGAATTGCAGCATCACGATAAACCTGAACAATTGCCATAAAACTGGCTTTATTCCCTATGTTTGATCTTTCCCATAGGATATGAATCCTATCACTCTTCTCCTTAAGTGATATATAGGAGAAAGGTTACACAGGCCTCACATAACTCTGTTCCTGGTAATAAAGGCAATAAGATAAAGGTTTGACTTCAGTGGCATGAACATATCGATAGTGGTCCCATATCAGCCCTTTAGGAAGGGTATTTTACTGCATAAACCCTTCTTCATTTAAAACTTAGGCCCTCTAAAGCTTTATAAATGTGTTAGTCCCGTGTTTAGAAAAATGTACACGATAACGTGGTTTGGAGTAAAATAGTAAAGGCAGGAGGTTGGGGACACTGAGAATTGGCTTCTCTGATTATTCATGAAGGGGTGAATGTAGGAGGTGAAGGTGTATCACAGTGTCACTCGGTCACTCCTCTTCTTCTGAAAGCCAAAGTCTGAAGTGAATCATGGCCTGTGAGAGGGCACAGAGTAAGCAAAAATAACCCAAAACTGATTACCTAAGATAATGGGTGAAAAGTTGAAAAATACCCCAAAGAGATAGGCACTCAGTGGGCAAAGGGTTTCTGTGGGCTTTCCAGGCAAGCACAAATTTTGTGAAAGCCCTCCCAGCTGAAAAACAAGGTGGGAGCTGCCCTGTGTGGCTGGGATGCTGGAAAAGCTTTCCCTGTATCTCATATCCAGAGCTGCTCCACACCCTGTGCCAGAGCAGTCAGGGACATTTGTTAACATCTGCTCCCTCCTCCGTTGGCAGCGTTTTTAATGTGACCCCTCTCCTTTTTCAGATGAGTGACTTTGGGATCAGGAACATGGATCAAGTAGCTCCCGTGTCCAACATGTACAGAGGAATGCTCAAGGTGAGTACCCTGGAGCTGTCACCTCCCAAACCCAAGCTGGGGCAGCTCCCAGCCAGTGCTTTTGTTGTGTTCCTGCAGTGCTAGAGCAGGAATTGGATAAGCCAAGTGAACACAGGTTTAATTGCTCCCCTGTAATCTTCTGCCAGAGTGTTCCCACTGAGTTCCACGGAGATGTGAAAAGCAGGGCTGAAATAGGAAGGTGCAAATCTTGCACCCTTAATCCTCTCCCCCTACAAGGCTCCCTT
Source organism: Acrocephalus scirpaceus scirpaceus (assembly GCA_910950805.1). Taxonomy (NCBI): domain Eukaryota; kingdom Metazoa; phylum Chordata; class Aves; order Passeriformes; family Sylviidae; genus Acrocephalus; species Acrocephalus scirpaceus. The sequence continues at coordinate 114,709,959 of OU383774.1, read as the reverse complement.
TTTCCATTCCCTAATTCTGAAGAATTTAAAAGAGGTAGACAAGAACTGAGCTCAAATTTGCTGGTGTTGGTGGAACTTCTGCCAAAATAAAGGTTAGAGGATGGGCAGCAGGAGAGGGTTTGTATCTTTAGTTTGATTAGACTGGCAGAGGCCTGTCCTGATAGGACTAGTCAGATTTGTTACCTTCCTGAACAGTGTTTGAAATAAAAGTAGGTTATTCACTTACAACTGTTATTAATGGAAGCCAAATACATTGTAATAACTCCAGAAATCATTAAATTTCTTTTATCTTTAGGTAGACTGTGTCTGTTACCTTGTTTTGAAAGGAATTTACAAACCGAGGTCAGCAGACTGTAAAGGCTCAGCCTTAAAGGGTTTCTCCCCTCCCCATCCATGCAGGTTGCTTTTTAATCCCAGTATCAACTTTTTTACACAGCATTGATTAGTGTAAACCAATTAAAGGTTGGGGAGACCCTTTCTGCTCTCATTAGCTTTGAGGAATGGCCATGGTTTGAAGAATCAGCAAGGCTGTGGGATGCTGACTGCTCTGACTCTTTGTGTCCCCTCTTAGCTTTTTTCCTCCTCACAAAAAAAAAAAAATATCCAAGAGATCTCCCAACTTAACATCTATGTGGTTGCCCTGAGCAGTTATTCAGTGTTCAGTTGTCAGAGAATTAAGTCAGAGGCTTGTGTTCTGCTGTGCTGTAGCTGCTCACATTCCGTTTTGTTTCGTTCTGCAATAATTACATGTATTGAGAAGCCAAACAAAGTGGTTGTGTAACTGATAGGACGAGTAGAACTCATTCTGCCTTGTGTTTTTCCTCTTTTACTACTATTAAATGAAGAACGTGCTTACACGTTAATTTTCTCCCTTTTGAAACGTGAAACTAGCACGGTATGGATTTTACTCATTCACATGCCACAGCATTTTTTCCAGTGACTCAGGATAAGGGTCAGCTATTTACACAAAATGCAGGAGTTTCCAGATTGTGTTGAAAGAAAACTTGTCCTTTCTTTTAGGTGCTAGAGATGAGTCAGAGCTTTTATCTAGTAACGTATTAAGAATCTTTTACCAGCAGATCTGGCAGCTGTTGCTAACTTGTTTTATTCAGACATGAGCCTTTCCAAGGACTGGCTTTGACTTGAGTTGGGGAGTATCTGAACCAGAGGTCCACAATTTGGCCCTGCTGGCCAGGAGATTTCTGAAGCCACTAAAAGAGGCATGATAACTGTTTGTGGTGACGTGAAAAGTTAGGGAATATGAGGGGAAATTCATCCTAAATCACTGCTCCAGGAACATAGTTTAGGTTTCTTTTTGCATTGCATGTGAATACTGCCCTGAAAAATCCTTGCCTTGTCCTCAGCTAAATCCACTCCTTTGGCACAAGCTGGCAAATCAAATGTTTGCCTAAACCAAATAAACATTTGCAAGTTGCCTTTGTCTCCAGCTCCCTGAAGGGCAGGAGCTGCCACGAGCAAGCTGCAGCTTTCCAGAGCAATGTTCTATCCTCAGGTGCCTTTAAAAAAATCTCAGTGGCAACTTTCATCCATCTTTGCCTCAAGACATTGCAGATATGGTTTCCCTGTGACTAACGAGCAAGTTTCATAAGTTGTTTTTGCAGTTATTTTCCTCCTCTGCTCACATTCCTTCTGCCCCCCCCCAAAGACTAAAGTGGTTGTGGGGAATTTAGTAAATTCATACCAGTATTCCTGGCATACACAGTTGGCACAAGTCAAGTTTGAAAGGAGTTAGGTTTTCAAAATAGAACAATATTTCTTGAATGTCAGTATATCAGTAGAATCCGCTTTTATCCAGAACATTTTTATCAGTCTTGTTGATCCCTTGCTGTAAAATGAAAGTAGAAGTGTTTCACTGAGCATCTGAGCACTTGAAAGGCTTCAAAATGTGAAGCCTTCCAGTAATGCAGAAGTGTAAAAGTTGCTGCAACATCCTTCCTCAAGTCCTGTAAAGCTGGCTGTGTAGCTTCAAGTGATGTGGTTCAGATGAGTTTTATCTTTTTAAAAAACCCCCAAACCTTCATAAATCTACTGTAGGCTTTGCACTGGCAGTTTTCCCATGATCTACTGATCTGCCATCCAATCCTCATCAAGTGAATAATCAATTTCAAGGGTGAAGGAAATGAGGATTTCTTTAAAATGTACCTGGAAACAAATACGTATTTACACACGCACGTGTATTCTCTATTGTTAAAAGCCTCAATTACAGGAAAAACCTAAGAATATCCTGATTTGGCTTTACTGTAAAATCTGCAGAACATCCCCTACCTCGCCTTTATCAGCGGATTTTATTCACGTAGCAGAAGTTGTGCCCTGGCTGTGGTTCCGTTTCAAAGCTGCCTCATTCAAGACAGTGGTTGTGCATCATCTCCAGATCTAGGAAGCCAAACCCAGACACTTCCTAGCAGTGAAGTTCACAGCTCTCCAGCAAAGTGCTTACGTTGTTCCGTGTTTATTCTGTTCCTTTGCAGCGTCAGCCGGCGTTTGACACCTTTGACAGCTCCAACTCGCTGCTTGCAGGATATTTTTTCTCACTCAGCGAAGACCAAACGCTTCAGGAAGTGCCAACAGGATTTGACTCCACTTCTTATGGTAAATCTTCACTTTACTCCTTAGCCCAGTCAGCTGATGAGAAATATTTGGGGTCTAACTAACATCTCCTGGGTGTGCAACGTGGATTTCCCTAAAAAGATGTGGTTTAATACACAGACTTCTGTGAATGTGCTTGGTTTTATTCATGTCAGTTTCTTTGTGGATAGTTGTTGTTTTCTGTGCTGAAAAGAAATAGGAACTGGGATGCAGTAGCCCAATAGAGTGATTTTTCATGGAAGAAGCCTTAGTAGGAGTTTAAGCAGAGCTGAGAGTTTAAAGATCTTTAAAAAGAGGGGTTTGCATATTTAAATTTGCAACATCTCAGCCATAATTAAAGTGTAAATATTCTGAAAGCTTTTTTGGTTCTCTGGTGTTAAATCTCAGTATGTTTTATTCCACACCTTAAAAAACAGGGTGGGGATGCTGTAGGATTTTTTTATCATTAGTTTATTTGTGTGTGTCAGTATCCCACCAAGAGTGCCCTACAAATCCTTGCCTAAAATCCCTGACAAAATGTAGATATTTCACCTGATGCTGCTTTTAGCTCCCCTTAGGGAAAGGAAAAAAAAAACCCTCCAGCCCTCAAACCCAGAAAACCACAGGTCCTTTGTTCTAGTGTGATTCTAATCAGCCACCTGCTCTGGTCAGCAAAGCAAGTCCTTGCAGATAGTAGGAAGGGTGTGGTAAAAACAGAAGTTAAGCAGAGTGGAGCCTGTAGATAGACTGGGAGAGCAAGAAGAGGTGCACAGGACTGACTTGGAATCTGCCAAGAGCAGCTGGGACAGTGGAAAATGTCCCTGGAGGTGGCACTGGATGGGCTTTTAAGGTCCTTTCCAGCCCAAACCATTCTGTGACATCATTCTGTGATAAAATGAAGCATCTTCTGGTAAAAAAAAATGGAGCGATAAGAAAAGCCGAGTGGGGGCTGAGTTTGTCCTTAAAATAGAATCTGCTTGTAAATTTGAAAGTCAGGGAAGCAGATCAGTGGTTTGTACTGACACATCATGGTGCCAGCTTTGTGGTTTGATGCATTATTCACCCCCAGCTTGTTAGCAGTCACACTTGTTTGGTCCAGGTGATGGAATAATCCATTGCACCGTGTGCTTGGGTGATGAGATATGATAAGGTCTGAAATGCAAGTGTTGAATAGTGCAGGCTGGCTCTTCACAGCCCTGCTGTCAGTTACTTAGCTCTCAAATTAAACAAAAATTGTCTGGAGATGCCAAGAAGTCTCAGGGCAAATTATAGGTGGTAAAATAGGAATAAGCAGTCTCATTTCCCTTTTAAAACAAATAATAAAGTTTCCCTGCAACAAAGGCACTTAATGTAACTACTGAGAGTAAGTAAAGATCTATGCATGGAAAGCTGCAAAGCTCTAATTAGTGATGCAACCTTATCAAATGAGTAGCACAGAGATTTTAGAGCATGGTGATCTCTATTTTTTTTAAAACACCGACTTTCTAGCATTTTTTTTCTTCAAATAGCAAAACCCAGTCACTCCTTTCAGCGGCCTGAAGTTAATGTGTCTTCTTCCTCCCCTCCACCCCTTTTCTTTTCTTGCAGAGTCGAACAACTGTGAATTGCCTCTGTTAACCCCGTGCAGCAAGGCTGTGATGAGTCAGGCCCTGAAAGATACTTTCAGTGGTTTCACAAAGGAACAGTGTCGGCTGGGTATCCCAAATAGTAAGTGTTTGCTATTTATAAGCTCTTTTTTTTTTTTTTTTTTTTTTTTAATGCTAAGGAGGAGGCTGAATAGCGGCTCTTTGAAAAGGAAAGAATGATGTCAGTAGGAAATACAAGAATGGATCCTATGTGAATCTGGCACAGCTTGCCTTGGAAAGGCCAGACTTGCTGGTGTTAAAAATGGGTGCATGGAGAGCTCATGCTTTGGCAGCGTGAGAGAGAATCAAGCAAGCTGAGGACATCTCTGGTTGCAAGTGAATGCAGAAAGAAAAGAGAGGACTGGCTTGTTGGGTTTTTTTTTAAATTCAAGAATACATTCATTCTGAATTCATTCAGAACTCAATGACTTGGCTAAGAGATTTTATTTTTTTTTTTAATTCACTGCTTTCTAAGGAAGATTATTTGACAAGGGCCAGGAGTTATCTCTAAATGTTGGATCCTTCCTGTCTTGCAGATCCCTGGCTGTGGACTGAACAGCAAGTTTGCCAGTGGCTTTCATGGGCTACCAATGAGTTCAGCTTGGCAAATGTGAACTTCCATCAGTTTCTTATGAGTGGCCAAGACTTGTGCAACCTGGGCAAGGAGCGTTTCCTGGAACTGGCACCTGACTATGTGGGTGATATTTTGTGGGAGCATCTGGAGCAGATGATAAAAGGTAATTAGAGAGCCAGAAAAAGCTTTTGGTTTGGGGCTCTCCTAACAGGAACAGAAATGGAACTCGATTTCAACACTGGTTTCACTATGAAGGGCTTTATTGTGTATGAAAACTCGAAATGAACTTCAAAACTTGGTTAATAAAAGCATTATCAGCACTGTCAGTACATCCTTGGTATGCAAAGCACAATTTCAGATAGCTGCAGGCATTCTGTGTGCAGGCTGAGGACATTTGTGGGCTGTTTTATTTGGGAAGATCACTGGAATAAATGAGATTGGGGTACAACCACTGTAAATACCCCATAAATAAAACTGTTAACCCCATAAATGCAAAGTTAACCAACAGTTGGACCTTAAAGCACACTGCAATTATTGTTGGTGTTAAGTTTTATGTGAAAATTCAATTGGTGTGATGGTTTTAAAGCCTGTTGGGTTTTTTTGGTGTGATTTCTATCATGAGAGAGAATGCAATACAAATAGAGTGTAATTAAAATTTTTGTGAATGGTGACCCCAAAATACTCCCAAGAGCCAGAAGCTTTCCATGGCATACAGGTCAGGTCTTTAAAACTATAAACCCAAATTTTCTCTTTTTCTCCTCTCCCCAGACAGCCAAGAGAAAACACAGGATCAATATGTGGAGAACTCTCACCTCACCTCAGTTCCTCACTGGGTCAATAACAATTCCTTAAGTAAGTATTTTTAAAAATTCATATTTTGCATCGCTCAGTTTGTTCTAAGCATGTCACAGATTCCAGGATAGAAACAAAAAGCACCAGAATAGTTCCTGTGCTTGAGGAGAGCATTTGACTTCAGCTGCTCCAGCCTTCTTTCCTTGTATTGTTCAATTGTCACCTAATTTATATCGGAAATCGTTTGAAGAGCAAAGGCTTTGGGAAAATGAAATTTCCTCTTGCTATGCCAAACCCTCCATCTGTGGAGCAGAATGACCACTCCCATCTCTAGGCAAAAACTGGGAAGCAGCAAGAGTTCTGTTTAGGCCTTTTTAAAGGCTCTGGAAGTGTGCTAGAGCTGTTGGAAGTGTGTGGGATGCAGTGCTGGCTCCCTCGGATTGTTTGATTGATGGTGTGTTTTATTCTACCACCATCAGGCTTCAGCTCAGCCTGATTACACCACTTAAGGGGAGAGCCTTGCTCAAAACCACTTAAACTTTGCCCATTTTTTTCTGTAGTTTCCTTGAAGAATGAACAATGGCCATTTGTGGCTGGCAAGTTTCAGAGGGGGATTTGCAGAATCTGATTTGGTGTATTTAGTGTATTAGTTTGTTTAAGGGTCTCCAGGGAAAAATCATCTAATTCTTTGGTTTCTTTTTTCAGCTGTTAGCGTAGATCAGAATTCCTATGGAATGCAAATGCCTGGATACCCTAAACCCCTCAGTTATCCCAAACCCAGTCTCCTGACTGACGTCTGTCAGACTTCCACGGCACCGAATCTCCTCAACCCAGAACAAGACTTCCCATTGTTCCCTAAAACCCAAGCAGATGCCGTTGGTGTGAACTACTGTGCAGTAAACCAAGATTTCCCAAGGAACAATCTCAATCTGCTGATGGATAACTCTGGTGAGTTGTTATCTGCATGATAAACACAGGGCCAAGGCAATGTTCTGAATTCCTCTTCCTTCTCTGCATGATTTATATGGACAGGCTGGATCGAGGAGGAGGGAAAAAAACACCAAACCTCACCAACACTTTCTGTTTTATTTATTTTATTGTTTTATTTGATAAAGGCAAGCTGAGAGAACACGAATCCAGCGACAGCGGCGCTGAGAGCTATGAGAGCTCAGATTCCATGCTGCAGTCCTGGAACAGCCAGTCCTCCCTGGTGGATCTGCAGCGTGTGCCATCCTACGAGAGCTTTGAGGATGACTGCAGCCAGTCCCTGTGTCTGAGCAAACCTACCATGTCCTTCAAAGACTACATTCAGGAAAGGAGTGATCCTGTGGAGCAAGGGAAACCAGTTATACCAGCAGCCATCCTGGCTGGTTTTACTGGTGAGTGGTGAGGCAAAATGGTCACTCCTTTTTTTTTTTTTTTTTTTTTTTTTTAATGTAACATCAGTGTTCCCCCTCTAAGTGTGTGCCACAGGGGTAGAGACCACTAGTCACAGATAATTTCAATTTTATGTGTTACTAAACAGAGTCTCAGGGATTATCCACCCAAAGCAAGAACAGGCAGGCACATCAGATCAAGTAAAAATCAAATGCACTTTTTGATCTGTTTGAAAAAGAGGGGAACTTGGGCAAAATCTCTCAGATTTGGAAATTCCCACAGGTGTTGTTAAGGCCTTGTAGCTGTAGTCCTTGCTGAAATTGTTTCTTTCCTGTAGGATGTTTGCCAAGCCAAAGATTTCAGGACAAGCCCTAGAGCTCAAAATGCAGCTGTGTGGGAGGTGGGAGTGAGGGTTAAAGGATCCATATGAGGGGGAAAGCCAGAACTTTTGTCAAATCCTTTGTTTCCATGAAAAACCTGACATCACTTTTACATGGATAGGAGCAGGTTTGTGCTATAGAGTAAAGCCTTAGGTTTCTTTCTGATCTGTGTAAAAGATAAATCAGATTAATTACCAGCTCTGTGATATGAGTCTGATCATGTACGTTGGTTGTGGTTAGAGCTGGCAGAGGTATTAATTTGTGGTTTTTTCATGTCTCCTCTTTCCCAACAGGCAGTGGACCTATCCAGCTGTGGCAATTCCTTCTGGAGTTACTGACTGACAAGTCCTGTCAGTCATTCATTAGTTGGACAGGAGATGGATGGGAATTTAAACTTGCTGATCCAGATGAGGTATGTGGCTAATTGGGGTGAAAACAAAGATTTTGGGGTCTGATCTGACCTCTGCGGGCCCAGACTTGGATATAGATGAGTTTAGCTGCACATCAAGTATGGTAGTCTGCCTTTTTGTATTTTCATTTTTCTGATACTGTTTCCAGTAGGAAAATTATTGTTTTAAGAGATGGGATAAAAAGTCCAGTGAAACTTTTTGATTAAAAACAAGAAAAAAGAAGGGATAGAAATCATGAACTCCAAGGAGCTTCATAGCATTGAACTTCCAGTAGAGAGTTGTCCCCTGCTGCCTGATAGCAAATCACTGGTAAAACAGTGGTTTTTTGAGAGAGCAGATTGTGCCAGAGCTCCAGGAGTGTTTGGACAAAACTCTCAGGCACAGGGTGGGATTGTTGGGGTGTCTGTGCAGGGACAGGAGTTGGGCTTGGATCCTTGTGGGTCCCTTCCAGCTCAGGGTATTCCGTGATTCTTGGGGTTGTCCTGTGCAGGGCCAGGAGCTGGTGGTGGAGTCACTGTCCCTGGGGGTGTTAAAGAAAAGACTGGATGTGGCACCCAGTGCCATGGTCTTATTGACAAGGTTGTTTTGGGTTATAGGTTGAGCTCAATCTCAAACGTCTTTTCCAGCCTGGTTGATTTCTGTGATTCCTTCCAGCTCAGGATATTCTGTATTTCTTGGGGTTGTCCAGTGCAGGGCCAGGAATTAGACTTTGGTCCCTGTGGATCACTGCCAGCTTGGGATATTCTGTGATTTCTCCGTAAACCTGTCTCCCTCAAGCATGTTTTGTCCCATCCCCTACAAACTGGTGTCCTTTGCTGTCAGCCATCTCCTCCTGGAGCTGTTGTTGAGGTCTCTTGTGGGATCAGTAACCAGCTCTTCTATTGTGAGTTTGGGACATCCAAGGCAGACAATATGTTCTGACCAAGGAAGGGTTTTATTTAATCAGCCACTAAGAAGGAGATGAGTTGGAACCCTGGGCACTGAGAATTTCAGATTTCTGTGCTGACAGGCACTGACCCCCAAGCAAACACTGCATTTCACCTGAGGCCTTAGAAAAGGCTTCCAAAATTGAGTGGTAGCACTGGGATTGTGAGTGTGTAGTTTGAATAGAAGTGTGATATCACACAAGGTAGAAAACTTAGAGTTTAAGGTTTTAGAATATAGTAAATGACACACATACTACTATACACTAAAATCTTAAACCTAACTTCCAGGACTCCAACATATATAAAGCAAAATGGAGGTTTTAGGGCATAGGCTAGTCGTTTTTCACCTTCTTTTTCATGGGTCTGGGTGGTATTTTGTAATTGGTAGAAAAATCTGCATTGCAGACCACGGGTGTTTGGTTATTGGGTTAAAAGTAAAAATAATTTAGGTGTCATTTCTTAACTGGACATTTATCCTTAAAAGGCCTTGTAGAGAGAAAGATTGGGCGCATTTTTTACTTTGTTAGCTAGAAGTGCTGTAGAACTCACAGCCTGTGAGACCGTAACATAGATAAGAATTAATAAACATCTGAGTCCAAACACAAAATACCATCTCAAGCCTTTAATCCCGACTCTGGCAAGAAAAAAAAAAGATAAAAAGCAACAGAGATGAGTCTTGTTGGAATTCTGGAAACTTGGATTTTGGGATTTTAGTAATACATGTGAGTCAAGATTAGAAGACTTTAAGCGTTGTCTAGGTCCTTCTTCACCTCCTTCTTTCTTCATGGGTTTGGGTGGTTTTCTGTAATTGGGTGAAAAACATCCACATTGCAGGCCTTGGGTGGTTATTATTGGGTCAGAAATATAAATAATATAGGTGTCACCTCATTATTGGGTGATTGGCACTTTAATAACCTTGGAAAGAGAGAGAGAAAATAGGTAAAATGGAGATGTTCTCTCACTTGCTAGTTAGCAGTGAATCTAGATAAGAAATAATAAACATCCAAGTCCGAACATGAAACCTACATTTCCCGTGCATTAATCCCGACCTTGGCAAGGAAAAAAGGAAGCAAGAACATTAACACTGGACTAACCCTGTGTGTTTTGGTTCCTGGCAGGTGGCACGGCGGTGGGGCAGGAGGAAGAACAAGCCCAAGATGAACTACGAGAAGCTGAGCCGGGGCCTGCGCTACTACTACGACAAGAACATCATCCACAAGACGTCGGGCAAGCGCTACGTGTACCGCTTCGTCTGCGACCTGCACAACCTGCTGGGCTACACCCCCGAGGAGCTGCACGCCATGCTGGGCGTGCAGCCCGACACCGAGGACTGATCCCGGCCCACCCCGGGGTGGCGAATCTGGAACCTCTCCAGCGTGTGGTGGGGGGACGACGCCCGGGAGCCGTGGCAGCCGGGCCCGCCGTGGGCCTTCATCCATTTTGTGACCGCGGAGAGCTGGGTGGGAGCGGCGCGGCCGGTGGGGCTCTGTGGGAGCGGGCACGGCCCTGGCTCTGGCGTGGAGACACAGGGTGAGGGAATGCTCCTGTTTCAGCTGCCTGCCCTGCCCTATGAAGCTGCCCTGTGAGGATGGGTTTGGCTTTGAGAACCAAAGGTTGGCTGTGAGAAACCAGCGGATGCGGCAGAGCTCGCGCTGGGATGTTTTTTTTATTTTTCGAAAGGCCGCCGTCCTCGTGCAGTTTTTATTTAAAAAGCAAACTAATTTATTCTAAATGAGCAGTAAGGAGACCGGTATTAGTTTTGTTTTAAAGCACGTTTTATTATTGTTGTTGTTATTATTATTATTATTGTTACTACTCCAGAAATGCGCTGCATAGGTACATAAACACTATCGTGTCCAAAACCAGATGTAGCAACTGTTAACAAAAACAAAAAAAACCCCCACCCTTTAAAGGAAGGGAAGGAAAATCATACCATTTCAATATTCAGTTTGTATATATTCTGTGATTCCTTTGGAAACTCCTGATGTTCCTATTTAACAGATACTGTATAGTGTAAATTAAACTAATTGTGTGTGTGTTTTTTGAAATAGGATGAATGTAAACTTACCAAATGTGGGGGGCTTTTTTCATGTTTGTCTAGGATATACAACCTTCTGCAAATATTTAATTGGCCTGAGAGACAGCAGAAGTTCTATGCCCAGTGTGCATGCATTTGGGGGGGCAGGGAGGGAGGCCGGGCTCAGGATTTTGCCAAGACTGAAGCTGGCAATTCTTTGTGCATTTTGGCATTTTTACAGGAAACTAATGTTGTATTCTGGGACATAAAAGGGCCTGTTTGTGGTTTCTTCTGTAACTGAAAAATGAAAATATTAATATGGGTAAAATTACCTTTTTTCTTTATAAATGGCATATGTTTTTCAACTTCTATGCATGTACTTTTGAAAAAAATTTATATACAAGCCTTATTTTTTCAGTTCACTTGTCTCTTCCTGCAGTTTATTCTGTATGATTAAAATACGAATTCTATTTTTGGAAATAACTGTGACTCCTTTTCAAAGATCAGGAGGGTTTTATGTAGCAGCTATTTTTACTGCAAAAAAAAAAAAGGAAAAAAAATCACTGGAAAAACGTACTTTGTAAGAAAGCTTTATTTTTTATCTGAGCTTGATGTACAGTTAAATGTGTTGTACAGTGTGAGAGGTTTAAAAATATGACTCTTCATTAAAACCTCTTGAAAAGAAAATTTTGTGTGTGCTTTTCGGTCTGGAAAGTTTCAGAGGAACTTTTGTTTGTTGGTTCAGTCCTTGTCCATCCTGCTACCACCACCCTCAGCAGCTGTAGAATGAAAAAAAGGAACCCAAAAAGAAAATAACCAGCCAGGCTTAGGATTTATTGGAGAGAATACTGCTCAGGCTGATGGTCTGGAGCTGAGCTCGATGGGTGTAACCACTCTCTCTGGATAGAAATTGAAGTTAACACCTTTGTGTTGTGCCTCTGAAAGAAAGCTGGCAGTTCTGAGGTGTGAAAGAGCGTGTAAAGTGGCAGGGGAAGATAAGGAAAAACAGAGGTGGGAAGACAACTTTAGCTTGAACTGTTCCTACCCTGTGCAAAGCAACCCTACTCTCTTCATCATCCTCTTCTTCATCCCTCCACCTTCCAGAGATGCAGGAAATACAGAAAGATTTCCACACATTTAAAAAGTAAAAAATACAGATATTAAATAATGCTTGTCCCAAGCCTCTTGATTAAATAATGCTGGCCCTGAGCCTCTTGATCTTTCTACCAAACTCTGTCTTGCTGGTGGTTTTGGTGTAGTCATCATGTGAAAAATCATGGGCTTGGGGTTTTTTTGGGGAATGTGCCTTTCTAAATGGGAGGAGTTGAGAAGGTCGCTGTGTGTCTTGCATGCCCCTGGTCTGCCCTGAACAGCTGCAGACTTATTCTTCCTTGTTCCTCAGCCTTAGTTTTCCTTGTCCCTGTGACGGAAAAGAATTACAGAATAGTTTGGGTTGGAAGATGTTGGAACCATGGGGGCTGAAAATTTCAGGCTTTCTGTGCTAAAAGGTGCTGACCCTCAAGGAAGCACCACATTTGACTTGAGACCTTGGAAAAGCTCCTGAGATTGAGAGATAGCACTGGGGTTGTGGGTGTGTAGTTTGAGTGGTGGTGTGTGATCTCACAGAGTGTAAGATTTAGATTTAAGATTTTGGTATATAATAATACATGAGAGACAAGAGGGAGGGCTTTGGGAGTTGTCTGGGTTCTTCTTCACCATCTTCTTCCATTTTCTTCATGGGTTTGGGTGGTTTTCTGTAATTGGGTGAGAAAGGTCGGCATTGCGGGCCTTGGGTGGTCATTATTGGGTCAAAAACATAAATAATATAGGTGGCACCTTGTAACTGGGTAAAAATCTCTTAAAAGACCTTGGAAAGAGTTAGAAGCTCTCCATTTATTTCATTTTCTAAGAGCTCATGGTCCATGAGTCTGTAAATACTGTAAATAGGTAAAAGATAAGAAACATTCCAAGTCCGTGCTCAACTCTACATTTCCCGTGTCTTTCATCCTGACCTTGGCAGAGATAAAGAAACCAGAACTGTAACAGGAAGGGACCTTAAAGATCATCCCCTTCCAGCCCCTTGCCATGGACAGGGGTAGTGCTATGCCATGCCTGTGGCCCTGATCCTGAGGGAGTTATTTATTTTGCATGAAAATAAAGTATGGACTGTCATGATGAATGTGGGATTTTCTTCCCCTTTTTCCCACCATGGCTACAGAGCACTAATTGTCCTCTCAACCTGGTCCAGTCTCATTTGCAGCCTTTTTTCCCCTGAACACAGAACTATTTCTTTATTTAGTCTGAAAACATGGTTGGCTCTTGCGTGGGTGATCACTGAAGGCTCCAAATTAGAGGCTAAAGGGGAGTTGTTTGTTTTCCTCCTCCAGCAGAAAAAAAGAAATTTCACGGTAGTAGAAGTATCCTGATCCATGCAACCCACGCTTAGAGTGTTTTCCAAAAGGAAAAATGTTCCAGCAAAAGCCTTGGAAGGGGCTGCCCAGGGAGGTGCTGGAGTCCCCATCCCTGGAGGTGGCACTCAGTGCTCTGGGCTGGGGACACGGTGGGGATGGGTCACAGCTGGGACTCGATGATTTTGGAGATCTTTTCCAACCTCAGGGATTCTGTGTGATCTATTCCTTGAAAATGGATTGGGTCCACAGAGGGGTTCAAGCTGTAGCCCGGGGTGACCCAGAAGGCAACCATTAAAGGATATTTTGTCATAGAGCACACAGAAAGCCCCGCTCTGTGCTCTCAGCCACCCAGCATCAAAGAGGCTGTTGAAAGCAGGCTGCCTGAATTCTTCACCTTCTTCAGGACGTGCCTCCCTGTGCTCCCAGCTGCCAGCTTTCCTCAGGAGACAGCAGTCAAAATAAAGTCTTGCAGCTGGCCCCTACCCATGGCTGGCATATCACCTCTAATAACAGTTTGACTTCAAAGTCTTCTTTGCTTTTTTTTTTTTATTATTTTTATTTTTTTTAATTAAAAAATGAAAGAAGAAAAAAGTAGGATTCCATCCCAAGTAAAACATCACCGCTGGGCTGGGAAACCTGTGAGCTACAAATGCTCAGTGTCCAGAGGACTTTTCTGGGGAACATCTGTCAGCTGCTCCTTATTCTCATACTCACCTCAGGTCTGGGCTGTACAAGTGAGGAGTGAGGATGGGGCAGATGATGGATCACTTACCCCAGTACTTGATCCTTTATCTCCACCAGGGGCGGGAGGATTGAGCAAACCTGGCCTCTCTCTGCTGGTGGTTCCCCCAGTGAGCCCCCATCCCCTCATGGTGCTCAGCCCCTTGGAAAGGGACACCCTGCCTGTTTCTTTTCCTTCTAACTCTGGGATTTCTTACCTTGTCCAGCCTAAAAGGAAGGAGCCCCCTTGACCACTCTCTACTGATTTGTCCTCAAGTGCCAAAGACCAGAACCTCACCCAGGCTCTGAGGTTGAGGGCACACCAATGTTGTGCTCAGCAGCAAAACAAAGCTGGTTTTTCTCTACCCTTTTGCTTTTTTGGTGTTTTGGCAGTCCCTGCACACTGAGCTGATGATTTCAGAGAGTTGTCAGCAATCCATTTCCTGGTAGCTACTGTTTCCAAGTTTAGCATCACATACACTCAGGCTGGGTTATTTTTTCCTTGGGTGGATTTCTTTAAATTGACCTGCACTGATGCTCACCTGCCACCTTTTGTGTGTTGTGAGGTCCTCCTGGAGTTCCTCACCAGCACTTTGGCATTTGGCTGCTGAAACTACTCAGCATTATCTGCAAACCTGGAGGTTTCTCTGCCCTGGATTTCCAGCCCTGCTGGCTGTTAATATGCCAAGGACCAAAGGGATGAATGCAAGATTCAACCCTTCTTCTGTTTCTATTTCCCATCTCCTCCACGGCTTTTTTGATGCCCTTTCCACAGATGCCCCAAATTTTGATGGGGTAAAGAATTGCCGGACCTTGGCCATGTGAGTTTATCTTGTGTCCCATGTTTTTCTTTTTTCCCTCTGTGTGAAGTGGAGCACAAGTTGAACTCCCTGTGTTCACAGCACCATGTGACTGCAGCAACGTTCATATGCCAGACACATGAACACTCAAAAGGCTAAAGAGGGAATAAAAGGTGTCCCTGTAAGCCAGAAGAATGAAAAAGTCAGCCCAGGGTTCACAGCCTTTGGGAAAGGTGGCCAGGGTCTCATGTCCAATGTGTGCCATGTGATGTGCACTCTGCAGCCACACAAAAAGTGAAGTTATTAAAAATAAATAAGATATGCTGGTCAGTAACAGCATAATTTGCTCCGTGCAAATGGAGATTTTAGAGTGATAAGCTTTTGGGTATGAATAAAAGAGTTATTAAATGATTCTGTGCTTTGGGAAAGAAGCATCAGAGCTCAACATTTTTCTTCCTTCTGTCTCTACCTCTCTTGGCATTTACAATGAGGTGAATGATGAACTCAACAAAATATGAGTAGCAAGTACAACAAATGTAATGAAACCTCTGCACATGCAAACTGTGTGGGGGGGTGGAAGATATTTTTCCCAGCTGCTGTGCAGATAGCTAGAAAAACTGTCCAAAACCCCATATATAGAATGTTTACCATGGTTTTCTGCATCATGACCTAAAATGAGAGAAAAAATGAGAGAGCAAATACAAAACTCCTGATACAATTCCTCTAAAGCCTGCATGCCCAAAACCTGTTTGTTCTTTATTGTTTTTCGCTATGAGCAGAGCCACAAGGGAAAACGGGTTTGTCTAGGCATTCCTTGGGCTGTGGAGGGAAACCCAGAGCTCAGAGGGAGGTGGGCAAGCTGAGCCAAATTCATGTGGTTTGGAAATGGAGGGAGACCCACCCTGAGCAGGGCTGGCTTACCCCGTTCTGCTAACCCCATCCCAGGGGCCAAAGGAAACACACAGAGGGGTGAAACCTGAAATCCCTCTGGAAAGCTGCTGTCCATGTCCTTCCTTTCTGGAAAACCAGAGTTGGACTCATCCTCCTGAGGCTCACTCACCTGCCTGGTGAGGTCTGGGGTGGGATTGCTCTGCCATGGGGAGGGTTTCCAGAGCCCATCTCCCACCTTAACCATCTGAGTGAAGTGCAGAAAGGAAGGAAATGTTTCCATGTTTTCCATGAAATAGTTGCAGGTTAAAAGTCAGGTGCACTGAGCATAATTCCCCTTCTCCTTCACCTGGATGTTTGAACTTGGGAGAGTGGAAGGTGTCCCTGCCCATGCAGGAGTTGGAACTGGATGAGATTTAAGATCCCTTCACACCCAAATCATTCTCTGATCCTTATGCCAAAGAAACCCATTCCTGCTTGGCTGCCTGTCTTTGGCCTGCTGTATCTTGAATCAAACTTCATTTCTTTGTCCAACTTTTTCTTTTTTTTCCCCTGACAGAAGGCAAAGAACAATCCAGCAGATGCAGTTCTCCCATTTAGC
The DNA here is from genome assembly GCA_910950805.1 of Acrocephalus scirpaceus scirpaceus. Taxonomy (NCBI): domain Eukaryota; kingdom Metazoa; phylum Chordata; class Aves; order Passeriformes; family Sylviidae; genus Acrocephalus; species Acrocephalus scirpaceus. The sequence goes on along the minus strand of OU383774.1, from coordinate 114,693,852 downwards.
TTCCTGCCATTCGCAGCGAGCTCTTGTTCTCTTGCTGGGTGTTTGGTTTTCTTTTTGCCCTGTGGAAGAAGAGGAGCTCTTCCAAGAGAAATATCATTCCTCCTACATGCCTTTGAACAGACCTGTTTGTTTGTTTTCCCCACCCTGAGTGCCAAACCCAGGAGATGCCAAGAACATGCATCTTGCTGAAGCCAGGAGTGAGTCCCAAATCCCCTTTTCCCACAGTGCCCCATCCCACAGCCTGTCCTCCCTGGAGCCACTGCTGAGCCAGCAGGGACATCTCTGCCTGAGGATGGGCTGGTTTGGAACAGCTTCCCCAGTGTCCTGTGCACAACGCTTCTTTTCTTCCTCACCAGGGCTCTACATCTGCTGGCTTCCCAATTTCATTTTTTTTCCTTTTTTTAAACACATACAACCATTGTTGTTTATGTAGGGAAAATTCCACTTTCTCCTCAAGGGGCTTTGCCAGGTTCCAAAGGCAAAGATGTATCTTCTCCACAGGCAGTGCCTCCCAGGACTCACAGGTCTCTCCCTCTCTTTTTTGTGCATGTGAGCACTTTTCATTCCATGCCTTTAAGCAATCTTGAAATCCCCAGCTAAGCCCAGGGCTGTGATTGAGTCCTCATCCCATGACTCTGACAGGGAAGGAGATTCCTGCTCGTGAGGCTGGTGCCTGCACAGCTCTCCCTGGTTCTCTTCCTAGACTTGAGTATCTCCAGCCTGAAGCAGCTCATGAATGGGGGATTTTCCATTCCCCTTGCAGGATCCCTGTGCAGACCTCACCCAGGTACTCACTCAATGCTGTTTGGTCTCGTGGTGGCTTCTGTGAGGTCACTTCTCCAGGGGACAGCACAGCCAGTTCTCAGTGCTGGCCTTGCTCTCACCTGGATGTTTTCCAAGCCTTGAGGACCCCAGTGCCAACCTGTAGGTTGAGGGAGCTGATCCTCCCCCTCTACTCTGCTCTTGTGAGACCCCACCAGAAGTTCTGCATCCTGGCCCAGGCCTCCAGCACAAGAAAGAAGTGGACCTGTTGGAATGAGGGTGGAGGAGGCCACGAATTTGATCCCAGGACTGGAGCTCCTCTGCTCTGGAGCCAGGCTGTGAGAGCTGGAGGTGCTCACCTGGAGAAGAGAAGGCTCCAGGGAGAGCTCAGAGCCACTTCCAGAGCCTAAAGGAGCTCCAGGAGAGCTCAGAAAGACTATTCAGAAGGGCATGGAGTGACAGGACAAGGGGATGTGGCCTTTAGCTGAAGGAGGACAGGGTTTGGTGGGATATTAGGAAAAAAATTCTTCCCTGGGAGGATGGGCAGGCCCTGGCCCAGGGTGCCCAGAGCAGCTGTGGCTGCCCTTGGATCCCTGGCAGTGCCCAAGGCCAGGCTGGAGCATCCTGAGACAGTGCAAGGTGTCCCTGCCCATGGCATGGGTGGCACTGCATGACTTTTAAGGTCCCTTCCAACCCAAATCATTCCATGATTCCGTAAAATTACCCCTGCCAGTGGTAACTCCAGCACTTGGGCAATTTTGACCATCATCATGTGACTTTACCCACCTCAGCCATGTGCAGTGACTCATTCCAAAAAAAAAACCCACAAAAACCCCATCAGTGGAGACCGCAGAGGTCCATCTCTGCTCCATCCTCCCATCCTAAGTGAGCAAAGCTTTCCTCCAGCAGGAGAAAAATGTTTATGGGAAGTGGGATGGTGCTGCCAGCTCTCTGCAGAGCGCAGCAACCGGAAAAGCCAGCACGGAACAGCCTCTCAGGGAAGAGCTTTCTGCTGCAGAGAGACTGGGCCCGAGATGTTCATGTTTTATTACATCCATTTTTCTCCAAGAAATATTAAAATGCTCTCACTCCTTGAAGGGAGGGGGGAAATAAAGCACAGGAGGTGCTGAGCTGTCCCTAAGCAACCTATCAAATGAAACAATAAACTGTTTGCAGGCAGAACGGCTTTAAAAGGACCCACGGCACTTTTGGGCTGTCAGGGGAAGAATAGGGATGGAAATGATTCTGAAAATTATTAGTGGTACCTTAACAACAGCCCCTTAATAACTCCCACAGAATCTTCTGTCACCAGCACAGCCGAGCTGCTGCTCCATGCCAATTACCGGCCCTGCATTTCCCTCTGCTTGAGAGGGATTTGCAGAGGATCCAGCTGAGATCTGAGTGAGATTCTGCTGCTGTTGCAAGTCCCCTCTGCAGCAGCAGAGGTGGTGTTGGGTGGAGGTTCCCCCAGCTCCCCAGAAATAGAGTTTAAAGAGGCTCAGAAAAGGAACTGGGCCCTGCAGCTGCATTCCTGCAGTTTCTTCACCGCCGGGACTGACTTCCCTTGGAGGAGCATGGAGTGACAGGACACGAGGGGATGGCTTCAAACTGAAAGAAAGTAGGGTTAGATTGAATATTAGGAAAAAATTGTTCCCAGTGAAGGTGGGCAGGCCCTGGCCCAGGGTGCCCAGAGCAGCTGTGGCTGCCCCTGGATCCCTGGCAGTGCCCATGGCCAGGTTGGACATTGGGGCTTGGAGCAATCTGGGACAGTGGAAGGTGTCCCTGCCCATGGCAGGGGATAAAACTGGATGACTTTTAAGGCCCCTTTCCAACCCAAACCATCATGATTCTATGATTCTATAAGTCTCACATTGCTCATGTTCTTTTTGCTTTGGTTTTAAGTCCCAGACTCTTCCAGTCAAGGATCTGCAAACATTAAAGGCAGGGAGAAGGGAGAACGTGGCTTCTGCCTCATCACTGCGGCCTGGCAAAGATTTTCCCTGCCCTGTTGCCACCACTTGACTTCTCATTTCCTACAGTGTTTTTTTCTCCCATTTCTGGACAGCAAGGGAGGGGCCGGGAATTCGAGTGGAAAGAGGGTCATGATCCTTATTGTTCCTTGTTCCTGTGTGTGGGAGGCAGGAGGAATAAAGAGAGCTGGTCCTTAGCAGCCTCTTTGGCCTGGCTATAAATCAGAGCAGCTCCATCCAGGAAATACCCAGAGCTCCTTATCAGCCCCTGACAGCCAGCCCAGCTCCCCCCTGCCCTTCCTGGGGACAGGGACTGCCTTTGGCTGCTCTGAGCTCCCAGAACTCTTGGAGGATTGTGCAGAGCCTCTGTCTGCAGGGAGGGAAACAATCAGATCCTAAAGCATCAAGTGGGACCTGCATCCTGGAGTAACTCTGCTCCCAGGATGGGATAAACAAAGCCAGGGGATGCCACAGGGAATACTGCCCTGCTGCTTTTCTGATTCATTCTCCCACGTAGAAAAGCCTAAAGTTAAAATAGCTCCAGCTTGCCTTTTGGGCCTGGAATAGGAGGGAAGAGGGAGTAAATTGTCTCTGTGGATACTTTTCCCTGCTCTGCCCCTGTGGGACATGAGGTTTTATCTGTGGGTGGAACAATCCTTTATCCCCTTGGATTTCAGGGCTGGCTACCAAGCCACTATCACCTGCAAGTGGAGAAGAGCAGTGCTGGTCAGCCTTGTCCCCAGAAATAAATAGAGGAACAGAAAGTGCTCCTTGGGTGAAGTCATGGGTGATAACTGTGAACACAGAGTTCTCCCCCGGGTTATGAAATCCCAGCTGAGCTGCTAGGAAAGGGGTTTAATGTTGCAGCACAGCCTCTACACACTCACCACTGCTGCTTTACTATTAAAAACCAAGGAAGTTTGCAACAGAAAACCACGCTTACAAAATGTGGGAGAAGGTTACATCACTGTATTGTAAATGTCCTCACTACTCTGGCTTTGGCAGGCTTGCATGTGAGGAACAAGTGCTCAGCTCTTGAGCAACCATGTGTGTCAGCACACAGAAAACCTGGCTAGACATTCAACAGTGTCACAAGGAGCAGCTGCTTAAAACATTTTAAGGGTTTTTTTAATTGTTTTAAGGCTGCGTTTTTCTTATCTGTGGTGTCAGGCTCTCTAGATGGTTTTAAATGCAGCACTCCCAGGGAAGATGCTTTTGTGAGCAGGAGACCTTTCTTGGTTGAATATTTATCTGTCCAAAAATGCGTGTGAAACCAGTTTAGATGACTCAGATTTGTGCCAGACTTGTCCCTGTTTCAGGTAGGAGAAAAAAACAAACCATAGAGGATGTATTCGTAGTCTTATGTTTCAAAATGTTCTACTGAAAAGATCTGCTTTTTCATCTCCACATTTCTGTTCCCCCACCAACTTTGCCCAAAAAGAGAACTGAAAACAGATCATCCCATACTTTATGAATGAAAGGTTTTATCTGGTCAAAAGGAAACTGTGTGTTTGGGGGTGGGGGAAAAATACCATCAAAACAACACTGAAAAAAAAAAAAAGTTTTAATGCTAGTGTTTTAAACTAAGAGTATTTGATGTTTATCACCCTTTCATTTGAATTACTTAGGAGGGCTTTAAAACCAAGATAAGGTGGTTTACATATTTCCCTTGCTGGAGATGGGCTGCTGATGTACAAAGCAGTTTAAGCTTTACATTTTAATGTGACATAGTTATGAGAAATAAAGAAACAAACTACTCGCATCATCTTCAGTTCTAATGCAAATTGGTTTTCCTACTGATGGAAAAGACAAATGAAACCAAGGCTTAATCCATGGAAGTCCTGACAGCATCTCCCTTCCTCGGCTGTGTTCGTCCTTCTCCTCTCTCAGGATGTAAAATCAGTCCTTGTTACAAGTCCTAAGTCTGGACAGGGCCTGAATTTCTATGGAGAAAGACAAACAAACATTGAAAAATTTCATTTAGAGAAGTAGTCTGTTCTTTGGTTGTTTGCTTATTCCAAAGGAAATAAAGAATTATGTAGCAATTCACAAGAAAACCTCGACAGATAGCAGGAGAGTTTTAATTGGGTTTTCTCCTTAGATCTGCAGAGTTCTAAATCTGCTTTTTAGCTTTGTGAGTCAGGTTTGTGATTATTTTATTATTGGTGTCTTCCTATTTGAAGCTTCAGGTGGAATCATAAAAAAATCCTGTTATTATCTACTAATTCAATCCCACTACACAAAGCATTACCAACAGGAAAATTGTCTTTATTTGGATTCAAAGGCAAGGGTAAACTCACAATTACAAACATTTTTAGCGTTTTCCAAGTTTGGAAAGTTTATCAGCTTGGAAAACATCCCATTCCTGAAATGAAACACACTGTGACCAAACAGAACTGATTCTCAGAAATATTTGTGACATTTGGGTTCTAGCCTAGAACTCAAACTTCTGGATATGGCAGGAGAGGCCACCTCAGAGACATCCAAGGTGTTCCCTGTGGAACATTTGAACACCTCCAGGGATTGGGCCTCCACCACCTCCCTGGGCAGCCCCTTCCAGTGCTTGACCAGCCCTTTCTGTGAAGAAATTCTTCCTGAAATTTCTCTCTCAGCAGGGAAATGAGTCTGGTGCAGAAAACTCAGCCTTGTGGATTGTTTCTGAGAGCTGCTCATCATCAGGGAGGGGGAACAGAGAGGACAGATTCCTGATACACGGACAGCTGGGAAGCTGAACTCCATAAACTCAAGATAACTGAGTGTGAAACCATAACGCTTAGGGGGGAAAAAAGCAGGCTAGGGAAGAAGAAACTTTGACCATGGTGATGTTTCTTTCTGGAATAGTCATTCATAATCCTAATAATCGTTTGGGTTGGAAGGGACCCTAAAGATCATGCAGCTCCAACTGGGTGAAGGGAATCTTCACGAGCCCAGGCTGCTCTGGGTCATCCATCCTGGCCTTGGACACTTCCAGGGATCCAGGGGCAGCCACAGCTCCTTGGGGCAACCTCACCACCCTCACAGGAAACAATTCCTTCCTAAAATCCAACCTAACCCTGCTGTCTGTCAGTTTGAAGCCATTCTCCCTCATCCTGTCACTCCAGGCTCTTGGAAATAGTCTCTGTTCACAGGATGAACTCCCCATAAACACTCCTGAGCCACATGGTAAAAAGTGTGTCTCTGGAAAATGCACATCTAATGATAGAGTAGCTGATAAAGATTCAACAAAACTCAGTGACTAAAAATTAAATCCAGATATGAGTGTTCTGTGGAAAATAAGCACATTTTTCATAGTGAAGGGAATTAACCAATGGAAACAACACTTCATGTTGTGCACTGGAATCCTCACCTCTAGAAATGCCATCACCAAGACAGGAAGGGGTTTTTTCAGCTGATGTGCTCAGGCTCAGATGAGAATCAGTTCAAGGAAAATTCAGTTCAAGGAAATCAAGAGATGACCGTGGTAGGTCTGACATCAGATTGTGAGATCGGGTTGGCCCCAGTTGGCCCGTTTCTCTTTGAGCAGGAAAAGCCCCCAGCCAGCCCTGGCACTGTCTCCAAGCTTTGGTCTTTTATGGGGTGACAGTGACACAACTTACAACCCTTCAACAGGAACCTGAATTTATGGAGCATTACAATAAAAAAAAGCGAGGCAGAAATTCTCCCTCACCCTTTCTTTTGCTCTTCTCTCCCCCATACCCAGCACAGCTTCTCTGATTCCTCTAAATTCTCCCTGCTCTTCTCAGCAAACAGAGGCTTCAGCTTGGAATGCAATTTAATGGAGCTCTGTTTGTGCAAAAAGCCTGGGAAGACCTTCCATAAACTGTTCCTACCAAACATCCACAGCAATGCCCAAACACAAAGTTCTCCTCGCTGTTGCTCAAGATCACTCCACGCGTCATTAAAGAGACACCGCTTAATCCTCATTCTTTCCATGCCTTGAAAAGCCACGACATTTCAAGAAAAAGGGGGCAGGTTTTGTTTCTGGAAGTGTCTGCACTCTGATTTCAGCTTCCTGTCGGGTTTCACGGCAGCCTCACCCTGAAGAGGTGCAATTTTGAGGCTGCGCAGCTCTGGCCTGCAGCGCCGCATTTCTGTGCTTGGGGCGTGTGTGACACAATGACAGCACAACCACTGGACAGGGGAGTGCTCCTGATGCTGTGCCAGGCTGAGACCACACGTGCAGTGGCTCCTCTTCCAAGAGCCAGCTGCCTGATCAGCTCAGGAATGATCTGCAGGGCTCGTGGACAAAATTATAAGTGGGATAACGCAAATCCCTGGCTCTAAACCAAAACCAGGCCTCCAGCAGCCAAACCCAGCACTTGGTGCTGGATGGAAATAAGCAGCTGGTTTTGGTGCTCCAGCCTGGCAGGAGGTTGAGCTCAGGGCTGGATGGAGTTTTTTCTGGGAGCAGTGGAGTTGTCAAGGGACTCAAAGCTGCCACACAGAATGGTCAGGGGCAGTCACCAACCATATGAAATTCAGCAGGGAAAATGCCAGATTCTGCACAAACTCTGGGGAATGAGATGCTGAGGAGCAGTGCCATGGAAAGGGACCTGGGGGATTGATGGATCCATCAACCTGGGGGGTTGATGGCAAGTTGGATCTGAGGCCTGCAGTGCTCTGGAAGCCAGGAGGTGTTGGAACCTTGGAGGCTGAAAATTTCAGGCTTTCTGAGCTGAGGGGTGCTGACCCTCAGAAAAGCACCACATTTGACTTGAGGCCTTGGAAGAGGCTTCCAAGATTGTGTGATAGCACAGGGGTTGTGGGGGTGTAATTTGAGTGGTGTTGTGGGATTTCACAGGGCAAAACCTCAGATTTGGGATTTTAGTATATAATAATGTATATAGGCCAAGATGGAAGATTCAGGGCATTGTCTGAGTTCTTCTTCTTAGCCTTCTTCTTCCTTCTTCACAGATTTGGGTGGTTTTCTCTAACTGGGTGACAGGGGCCTGCATTGCAGGCCTTGGGTGGTCATTATTGGGTCAAAAGTATACATAATATAGGTGTCACCTTGGTATTGGGTAATTATCTCTTAAATAGCCTTGGTAAGAGATAGAAGCTCTCCATTTTATTTTGTTTCTCTAACTTGTAAATAGAAGCTCACGCCTTGTGAAACTGTAAATAGATAAGATATAATAAACAACCAAGACTGAACATCTCCTGAGCCTTTCATCCCAACCTCAGCCAAGATAAAGCTGGCAGGACTGTAATAAGGAGGGACATCCCTGTCCTGAGGGCACAACATCACTGACTGGATCAGGGAGGGATTGTCCCACTCTGCTCTGGGCTGGGATGGCCTCACCTTGGTATTGTGAGGAGTTTTGGGCATCAAAATGTAAGAAAGACATGAAATTATTACAGAGTGCCCAAAGAAGGGCAATGGAGGTGGTGAAAGGCCTTGAGGGGAAGCTGTGTGAAGAGCCCTTGGTTTGTTCAGGCTGGAGAAGAGGAGGCTGAGGGGAGACCTCAGTGCAGTCACAACTTCCTTGTGAGGGGAAAAGGAGGGGCAGGCACGGATCTCTGCTCTGTGGTGACAGTGACTGAACCCGAGGGAATGGCCTGAAGCTGAGTCAGGGCAGGTTTAGGTTGGGTATCAGGAAAAGGTTCTTCACTCAGAGATTGGTTGGGCTCTGGAACACGATCCCCAGGGAATGATCACAGTACCAAGGCTGACAGAGCTCATGTTTGGACAAGGCTCTCAGGCACAGGCTGTGACTGCTGGGGATGGTCCCGTGGAGGACCAGGAGTTGGACTCCATGATCCTTGTGGGTCCCTTGCAACTCAGCCTGTTCTGTGATTCCGTAATGTGTGGAAACCCCCATCTCCATCCACCCCTGAGAATTACTCACCCTCCAGACACTCAGGGAATTTGCAGGTGCTGCAAGGAACAGGCAGCTTGCCAGCTCCAAACCCTTGGGTATGGCACCATTGCCCAACTCAGGAGCAGCCTCACTTGAACGGGGCAATATGAAGACAATTAGGATATCTAATCACAGATCAAGCCTCTGTTTCACTGATAGTGGGGAGGAGAGAAATACCAGCAGAGGTGGCACTCCCAGGTGAGCACATTCCTTGTGCTGGGGTCCACCTGGACAGGGCAGAGCAGCCAGCAGCCCAAACAGACGTGGCAGAAGTACTCTTTGGTTTCCTTCTTGCACTAATTTCCAAGCCTGGGGCAGCAAAACAAACAGCAGGAGCATCTGTGCTGCACTTTGGATTCAAACCCTATGTCCATAGCGTGCTGGATCATTTCTGTCACAGGATTGAAGAGTGCAGCCAGGTAACAGGATTCCACGTCCCATAAAAATCTACTTTTCTCAGAAATGAGCTCTGTGTGTCAACATCTTTCTCTGAATCAGGCCTAGACAGCCACTGTGATCCATCATCCACAGACCCCTGTCAGCCAGGGGTTCCAAGGGCTGACAAATCCCCCATGATAAGGGGATAAATTATAATCAGCTGCTGCTGTGAAGATTGGACACACATTTACTGCAGATGCATCTGCTGGGGCAGCTCACAACATGCCACAGAGCTCTTCTGGTGGTGAAGCTGTGTTCTCTCAAAGAGAAATGGAGAGAACAAGGAAATAAAAAAAGCAGCTTGTGGATTGCATGGTCTGTTTCATTCCAGTTAAGGATCATGAATCAAATGTATTCTCGAGTCACAAACATTTCCTACAAAGCAAAGCAAAGGCAGATTTGCCCATGCATTGAATCTCATTTCAGAGCTTCATCAATGAAAATTGCTGCCTCTGTTTGAGGAGGACACTCCTGTGCTCTTCTTTTGGCTGCAGAGCTGAGTGGTTCAGCACAAGGAACTGGACTGAAACACTGCTGAGGACAAGTAACAGGACATTTCAAGCCCTTCGTGTTAAAACATTGTGAAACAGGAGTACTTCACTATGAAACAGCAGGCAAGGAAACTGCCCAGGGCTGGGCCATAAATGTGATGTCTCAAGGAAAGTTACACAAATGGTTTGAGCTTCAAAAAGGGCAAAAACTCCAAAGCATACACAAACTCTTTAGGAAATACACCTTTTTCCTGTCTCCATGTCCCTCATGAAGAGTCCTAATCCTCTTTTACATCCACAAGACACACTCTTTAACCTGTGGGGGATTATGGTGACTTTCTTTGTCTAACTCATTTCTTACTGTGATACCCTAGAGCAACAAAAAACCTCCACACAAGGGACTTTTCTTTGCAACCTGCCCTCAGGTGAAACTAGGCTGTGACTCAACTCTCAGGTAGCCTTGGTGTAAGCCAAGAACATCTGAGCTGTCAACCAGAGGTGACCAGAAACCAAGGTCATAAAAATACCAGAAACACATCTCTTTTTTTTGTCATGGAAATTAAACTAAAAGATCTCCCCAGCCTTTCAAAAGCTACCTGTGAGTCTGCTTCCCAAAAGGATTCCTGGCACAAACAAGCCCAGCTTTAGCCCAGCTGGATCAGCCTCCCTGACCCTGGAAAAACTCCTTCCACTTTCCTCCAAGCACCTCCCTCCGAGAAAGTCCTTGCATGGGCACAGGGGAGGACAAAGCTGAAACTCTTCCCAGACTGCCTGAGAGAAGAGTTACTCAGTCAAGAAAAACCATTAACAAATGTCAAGCTGTGGGGAGTGCAGGCGAGGGGGAGAGCAACAATAAGAGCCAATGCTTTTATAGTTTTTTCCTGCTTGTAATTTGTGGGAATTGATCTTACTAAGAGTTGCTTCTACTCAGTGTGATGTGACCTTACAGAAATGTATGATTTTAGGAGGCACACAGTGTTTTGTTTGTTTTTTCTTTTTTTTTTTTTTAATCAAGTGGTTACTCCAGAAGTAAAAGAATCTTACATAACTCAAGAAAAAAAAACCCCAAACCTGTGAAAATAATGAAATCTAAAGCAAAAGAGGCAGACTTCTTAGAACTTACTAGGAATTACTTCCACGCAGTGTGATGTGACCTTACAGAAATATATGATTTTAGGAGGCAAATGGTGTTTTGTTCGTTTTTTCTTTTTTTTTTTATCAAGTGGTTACTCCAGAAGTAAAAGAATCTTACATAACTCAAAAAAAAAAAAAAAAAAAAAGTGAAAATAATGAAATCTAAAGCAAAAGAGGCAGACTTCTTACTAGGAATTGCTTCCATGTAGTGTGATGTGACCTTACAGAAATGTATGATTCTAGGAGACAAATAGTGTTTTCTTTGTTTTTTCTTTTTTTTTTTTAATCAAGTGGTTACTCCAGAAGTAAAAAGAATCTTACATAACTCCAAAAAAAATTTGGTGAAAATAATGAAATCTAAAGCAAAAGAGGCAGACTTCTTCATACTATGTATGAATATGTATGTAATTGCTTCCATGTAGTGTGATGTGACCTTACAGAAATGTATGGTTCTAGGAGGCAAGTGGTGTTTTGTTTTGTTTGTTTTTTCTCTTTTTATCAAGTGGTTACCCCAGAAGTAAAAGAATCTTTCATAACTCAAAAAAAAAAAAAAAAAAAAATTGTGAAAATAATGAAATCTAAAGCAAAAGAGGCAGACTTCTTACAACTTACTAGGAATTGCTTCCATGTAGTGTGATGTGACCTTACAGAAATGTATGATTCTAGAAGGCAAGTGGTGTTTTGTTTTGTTTGTTTTTTCTCTTTTTTTTTAATCAAGCAGTTACTCCAGAAGTAAAAAGAATCTTACGTAACCCAAGAAAAAAAGAACCCCAAACCTATGAAAATAATGAAATCTAAAGCAAAAGAGGCAGATTTCTTTCTTCTGCAGACTTCAGCTCATTGTACTTTGACAGACCCAAGCAGAAGTGAGGAAAAATGTTCCAACCTTTTTAGTTCTCAGTGGATTCTGTTGACACACGAGTTAGGGGTAAAATGTGCTGTGCAGTTCAGCTGCAGAAGTTTGCTGCAGATGTGATACCAAACTATCATGGGGCAGAGTTGAATTCCCGGTCAGGACATCCTATTTTGCTTTTGATAAACTTCTGGTTTTGCTTTTCATGTGATGCCCATTAAACTGTTTGGTTTGCTGACTGAAGCAGGGTTTTCAGCTGCTGAGTCCTTCCAGCAGCTATTTAGCAAAACCCTTGACATTCCCAGTTGAATTATCCTGATGCCAAAAAGTCCAGAAAACAGTTCAGGGACAAATTTCCAAGCCTTTCATCTCTGGGTTGCCAGTAGGAATGTATGACTTGAGATCTGTGGACTGCTTGGTGTATGCTGTCTTACTAGAATTTCAAATAATATCACTTTAGAAACAATAATAAACTCAACTCAGAAACCATCCAGGGTTGCAAAGAAGTTGTCCCAGTACTCCTGCTGAAAGCTGCCTTTGGATCTCACTGTTTTGATGGAGCAGAAGTGCATTGTTTCCTGGCTAAACTAAATAAAGGCAAGTTTGTGTGCATTCATTCCTGTGCCCACGCTCACTTCCCTTCAGTCCCTTATTCCCTGAGGGGATGAAGCGAGGACGTGCTGCTGTCTGCTCCAAATTATTCTCTGCTAGACCCACGTAGAGCCCAGTGAGCCCTTCTAGTGACCCCTGGGTTTATGATTATGCAGCAGGGTGATGGAGGAGCAAATCAGAAGCACATTACATGAGAGTCCCTTTTGCACACATTCCACAAATATATCACGGAGATAAAACCTCTGGGGATAAACTTCTGGCTGTGAGGAAGTGGCTGACACAGAACAGCAATTTTTTTTTTTTTGCAAGGGCCAGGGGAAATGTGTTGTTTCATAAGGGAACACCAGTAATGCAAATTATTCCCACTGCAGCTCACCCTGAGTGCAGCTGCTGGAGATAGAACTTGTCTTTCACACAGACTTTGTAAACTCCAAGTATTTCAGCTTTCCAGATGGAAATGCACCACCTAACCAGGACGAGATTTTGTCTCGTGTGCCCATGCTGGCAGCACTCCAGGCAGCACCAGTTCCCTGCACCATTCACTGACCCAAGTCTGGGTACATGGGTGTGGAAAATTGGGTTAAATTCCCCACACGATGCCCATCAGCTGAAGATTTAAGCCCTGCACTGGTCACAAGATGCAAGATTATGACAATGCCCTCAAGCATTATCAAGCCCTGCAATGAGATCCCTTACACTGGTAAATTGAAGATAAACTTCCTGACCTAAATTTAGTACTGCTGCCAGCACTAACCCTAAATAACTTCGGGGCATGATTTGGCAGTTAAAGCATTTCAGGGCCTGCTCCCAAAAGGTGGATTGCACAAAGCCACCTTGTTTTGGGTGGTGAGCCAGTTCAGCAGCACAGACACGGGTTGGCCTGTGCCTTGTGGTGTCAGTGCTTGGAATATCCCTGGTCACGTTTAATTTACCAGTGTAGGCCCAGACTGTGCTGCTCCTTTGTTAAAACAAAGTGAGTTCAGTTCTTCCACCCATTTGGTGCCAGTGTGGATCACGGAGCACCCTGTGGTCCTGGAGGGAGAAGAGATAAATGTTTGTGGCAACTGAGCTGGCACAGTTAATTCCCCAAGCAAAATCTCAGCCAACCCACTGGAAAAAAAGTTTCCATGTTGGCTAAAAAAAGAGTAATTTGGCATTGAAAATCAACCAGCTTACAAGGTCCTTTAGTACAGGGATAACTTCTTCCTCTCCTTTTTTATTTTTTTAATTGAAATCAGACTTTTTTCATTTAACCGCTTCAGAAGTGTGAAACACAAAGTGAGTAAACACAAAGACTGAATATTTAACAAAATTAATAAGCATGCCTTGAAAAGAAATAGAGAGAGTGTGTATGGACATACATATATATGAACAACTTTTAAATTTATGTATGGCTAATTCAGCACCTGAAGGGAGCCTGCAAGAAAAATGCAGAGAGAATTTCCAAGGGCTGGAGGGACAGAACACAGGGAATGGCTTCCCAGTGCCAGAGGGCAGGGCTGGATGGGATCTTGGGCAGGAATTGTTCCCTGGCAGGGTGGGCAGGCCCTGGAATAGAATTCCCAGAGCAGCTGTGGCTTCCCCTGGATCCCTGGCAGTGTCCAAGGCCAGGTTGGACATTGGGGCTTGGAGCAGCCTGGGACAGTGGGAGGTGTCCCTGCCCATGGCAGGAGAGTGGATGATTTTTAAGGTCCCTTCCACCCCAAACCCAACCTCCATTGGAAAGAAGGGAGCCATGGGAGCCAAGGGCTGCCTGCTGCACACGTGGAACCAGAGTTTGGGCCAGGTGAGGGTCTCCCAAAGCCAAAGGAACCATAGAAACCCCAGGGAGACAGGAGAAGTGCAGCCATGTCCCTTCCATGGAGTTTGAATCCCTGCTGCTCCTGTGCCCTGCTCTGCAGCAGGTAGACAACATTTAGGACTTAATAGCTGCCAATAACTTTTTATTCTCTGCAAAGTGTTTTCAGAAGAAGCTGGTTTTGAGCGAGTATAATCTTTCCGAGAAAAGCAAGCCTGTTCCAGTAATTACCTTTGACAGTTAAATCAGCCCTCAACTCACTTGAAAGGGGTGATGGAGGAACAAGCCTTTGCAAGCTGGAGCCTCTCTGGAGCATGAAGCCTCTCTCTTGCCCTCTAAGAATAGCATCCATCCCTCCCAGTCAGCGTTCCCTGGAGACTCAGAGCATGCAGAGAGGCCTGCAGGAGCAGTATGTGTGTGCTTGTGCAGCCTCTCTGCTCACCTGAGGCCTGGGAGGTCATCAAACTTTGACAAAACTTGTTACAGGCTGCTTATAATGTCCAGAAATGTTTGGGTTTTTTTTTAATTTGCAGTGGGGAAGGGGAGGCAGGAGCTCAGCAAGGAAGATGTCCAGGCCTAATCTCTTGCAGTGACCCACTGCTGCAAGCTAGCCTGGCCAAAATTGACCCCTTGGGCACCAGGGGTGGTTTCCCATCTCCTGCTGCCCCTGTGGCCTGGGGGCTGAGCATCAGCCTTGGCTCCACTGTGCAGGTATTCTCCTTCTGCCCTGCAGTGCCAGAAAACAGGATGGAGGGGTACCAAGCTGGAGGAAACTTCCACTGCCCACTGGAAACCTCCTTGCCAGTCACCAGAGTGGGATCTCTGCCCTCTGAGCATCTCTGGTGATTACACCCACAGATCATACGCTGAAAAGATGTCAGCAAGAATGAAGGCACCAAAATGAACCTGGCCTTCACCTCCAGCTTTGGAGGCTGTGAGAAAAATCCAGGACTGGCCAGAGTTTGAGGAGGATTGATACCATGAGGTCACCCCGGCCGAGCTGTTCCCTCACATTTTCCAAAACAACCCAGAGAAGGTGGCTAGGCCTGTGTTGGCTTGAGGAGAACAATTAAATACCCTTGGTCTTGTTGGCCTTGCTGCAGGCCTCTGCAGGCCACTCAAAGCCAAAAATCCCATTTGTGCCCCTCACAGCCGGGGCTTGCTGTGTCCCACCTGTGTGACACTGGCACAGCTCCTGAAGGAGGGAATTTTCTCTTGCTGCCAGGGCACCAAGGAGATGCTCACAGGGTGAGTGACCAGGGGGAGCAGGGGGCAGGCAGAGGGTGGCAGCTGGAGCCAGATCCCTTTAGAAAGCAGCAATTCCCGAGGCATTGCCTTCTTGCAGATGCAGAAAGTAAAGGCCAAGGGTGTGCCAACTTTTACAATCCTCCCTGGCTTTCATAAATCCGTTTTATGAGCTACCTCAGAAGTGAGGCTTAACACCTGAGGTCCTGACCTGTGAGTAAACCCAGGACAGGGAGCAGCCTTGTTTGTCCTCAGAGTTGCTTGGGAGCACAGACCATGTCGGCTTTCCATTTCTCTGTCTGCAGGAGCAAAGGTTTCAGCAGAGGGACAGGGAGCAGCCCTCATTCATCACCTGAATCATACTCCAGTCACCGTCTGGGCCTTATCTGCAGCCACTTGTGCACAGCCAGCTTGCTGCCTCTTTGAGCTCTCCCCCTCACCATCAATTTGGACACACCTGGGAGAGCCAAGCTGGGAGCAGGTGTAGAGAGAGGCTGGCTCATCCCCTCTGAGGCAGCAAAGAGTGGGACTGAGCAGAGAGAGTGGGGTCCCAGAGCTGCACAGTCCCCTTCTGCTCCACATCCTGAGACTTCCAGGAGAGCAGCAGTGCAAGAATGCATTCATGCTGATCAGGTGTGGAGGGCATCGCAGAAAGCAGCACAAGAGCTGCCCCAGCCAGCATTTAGCTGCTGTCAGCACCTGTGTGTTGCCTGGTGGATGATGTTTTATAGTCAAGCATTAACAGCTATCATTAGAGCTTTGGCTATTCTTGATGCTTATTTACAAGCTGGGGAAGACTTTTTAATGCAATTGGGAAGGATGTGGGCAGGCTTCTTGCTGAGGAAAAAAAAAAATGTAAGAAGGAGATCTGGCAGCAAAATTGAATGGCAGTCAGGAAAACGAGGAAGAGAGGGGTTAGAAAAAGAAAGAATCCCACAAGGCAGAGGAACCCCATGCCATCAGAAAGCTGATTCCTTCCATGGAATGAAAGGTGGTGTGGGCTCCACACGTGTGGGTGCAGGCCCTGGCCGAGTGCCCAGCAGCGTGGGAGGTGTGCTCAGTACAAGGGTCCAGGGCTGCCAGGCGAGCCGTGTCACCCACACAGGGGACTTTGTCCTTTCAGCCACGGGCTGCTCGCCTCCCTGGAGCACACAGGGGTGCCCTGGCTGAGCCCTCACAAAGCAAAATCCAGGAATCTGCCGGCACAGCTCGCCCTGACATGGAGTGATGTCACTCTGAGGACAGAGGTGCCTCAGGAGGGCTGGGGCAGGCTCAGGGGTGGCCAGAGGCAACAGAAAGTGGCTGCAGAAGAGGGACAGTAATTTTGGGATGTAAGGTGCAGAGATATTCACACCCAGCAGAGCAACGCTCACCAGTGGAGTGTTTACAAAGGCCAGACAAAAGCACTTGTAATCTTGGCCTGAGCTGGTGGGACAGGAGCCAGCACAGCCCCGAGCCTTCCTCGGCTGTCCAGATTTACACAGCAGCCCCTGGGCTGGGCTGGTTGGGCTGGAAGCAATCCTGCAGCCCCTGGCCTGGGCTGGAAGCAATCCTGCAGCCCCTGGGCTGGGCTGGTTGGGCTGGAAGCAATCCTGCAGCCCCTGGGCTGGGCTGGTTGGGCTGGAAGCAATCCTGCAGCCCCTAGGTTGGGCTGGTTGGGCTGGAAGCAATCCTGCAGCCCAGGTGGGGCTGTGGGCTCTGGGCTGGCTCGGATGCAGCCAGGGAGGACGAGCCAAGAGCTCATTGTCAGAGCCTCCGAGTTTCTGTCTGGTGTTTTGTATCAACACTGATGGTGCAACATCAACAGGTCAGTGTGTCCCGTTCCAGAGTTTGCCTGGGGGACAAACACGCTGTCACCTCTGTCACAAAGAAAACTGAACTCAGATGTTGCTGGCTGTGAGTGACAAGGAATACAGAAATCCCTTCTACGCCTTTTCTGGATCTGAAGGAGGTGAAACTGTGACCTAACATGCTCTGCACATGTCACAGGGGCTGTGTCCTGTCATTCACTTATCTCTGGTGATTCACTGTCCCCCAGGGAGCCTGTGGAAATGCTCAGGGCTTTCTACACATCCCCAGGAAAAGTGTTCTCACCAGACCCAAGGCAGCGTTTTCAGCTGCCCAAGCCAAATTATTTAGACATCCAAGACCAGGATATGCCAAGCATATCATCCAACCCCTTATCCACAGGTGGGAAAGCACTGGAAAGGGAAGGAGTTAAATCTCCCTGCAGCTGGCTGAGGTTGCTTATCAAAGAATCATAGAATCATAGAATGGTTTGGTTTGGAAGAGACACCAAAGATCCTGCCCCTGTCCAATTTTGTTGGAACAAGATAATCTCTAAGGTCCAGTGCAACTCAAATCTTTCTATGATTCTGTGAATTTTGGGCAGGAAAGGCCCTCAAAAACATCTCAAACTTTTCTCCTTTCAAGATGACAAAGAAATAAAAGAGAAGTTGCCACTCTCTTATTCTGTCTGGAACTATACTTAAATTCTTGGGAAATGCGTCACAGCACTGAAAGAAAAAAATCCTTGATCTCAGTGGTACCTTTTGGTATCAGTGCAGTTCTGTTGCCCTGATAAACACGAGGAGAGGTCCTGGGAAGTGCTGCAGTTCAGAGATACCTCTGTGGCTAAATTGTCATGCTTGTTACTTTGCTCCTTTTTATTATTATTTTTCTTTAATTAATTAAATTAATTTAAAAAAAATTAATATAGGCCCTGGAAAGATGAATGTCTGAAACTCCTGCATTGATCCTAAAGACGGTGCAGATAGGATGAGTTATCCCTGCAGCAGCCATGTGTGTAGCTCACAAGGGACACTCTGTTATATATCTGTATTTTTTTAAAGAAAACTGGTGTTCAGAAAAGCCCACAATCCTTTTCTGCAAAGGTTTTCACTCAGGGTATTTTGCCACTGGGGTAAATTAGCTGTTTCTTCAGTTTCTTCTCCCACATTCCCTACAGCAGGAGATATGCAGGGTTTCAATATTTGCAGTTAAAATAGGGGCTTGTACTTGTAAGTTAGGGGAAGTACTGGTAAGTATGTAGATTGTCAGATGTGTCAGCCAGAGCAAAACTCCAGCCATCTCCCCCTCCTATCCAGTGCTGAGCTCCCAAATCCTCAAGCAGCAGATCATCAGCCCTGGCCCTGATTTTCAAACATGTTCATAAAAGCCCAAGGCAAGCCTGACATCTTCCTTTAGCTGCTGCAAGGAGCTTAACAGAAAGACCCCATTTAAAAATCAAAAATAAAAGTGCTGGCCTCCAAAACCTCCACTGCTCTAAGAGTTTGCCAGCTCTCCTCAGCTGCATTCCTGGGAACATTTAATGACAGTTTGCTTTGCTCTACATGCATGGGTAATATATAATCCTTGTGCCACCACTTGCTTTGAGTGTTCTTCATGACTGGAGACTTTTTTTTTTTTTTTTTTTCTCCCTTCTTGCTTTTGATCTCAGGGAGACTGTTATTCCTGTAGTAGCAAAGCTATTTGTCCTTTTAAGTAAGCATGTGGTAATCCACAAAATCCGTGATTCATCATGAAATTGGCTTCAGTCTGCAGGAGTTTAATGGTTGTCTCAACCCAGGACAACTGGCAATTTTGGCACGGAGCACTGCAGCCCCTCCTTGAAGTAATAACATCCAAAGTGTTGGACAAACTGGGTGGCTGATGATAACCAGTATAAAAGATGATATATGGCATAGCTTGGGGTAAATTAGAGAGTGCTTTAATTTGAGCTTGTGCAACCATGTTTCACAGCAGTGGTTGTTTTGACTGTGTTAGTTATAAAATTAATATTACAATGGAGCCTGACTCTTTAAAGGTCTTTTAAGACCACCAGCCATGCTGTGCTCTCCACTAGGCCATG
This sequence comes from Acrocephalus scirpaceus scirpaceus, assembly GCA_910950805.1. Classification (NCBI taxonomy): domain Eukaryota; kingdom Metazoa; phylum Chordata; class Aves; order Passeriformes; family Sylviidae; genus Acrocephalus; species Acrocephalus scirpaceus. The sequence goes on along the minus strand of OU383774.1, from coordinate 114,674,817 downwards.
TGGAAAAAAGCAGTGTATTTATGGTGATGCTCTTCAATTACACAACTAAAGGTGTTCACACCAAGGCTGCACAGGGAGCTGTGACATTTTTAAATGTAAACATTTTTAAACCATCTTTGGGATTATTTTTAAAGTGATATGTATATTCCTATTGTATTATATACTTGCTATGCAATATATTTATGTCTTTGTATTTAAATAAAAAGCCGTGCTGGCACTACAAAAGTTAGGCTGATGCCCTTTTAGGAGGACACAATCATGCACAACCTTAAATCCACTTGCTGTGCCCTCAACACTTGGCTAAAATGAATATTTGAGTGCTATAACTTTCAGCCCAGAGTGTATCATTGAACCTGCCATGCAATGAAGCCACCTGCTCACCCTGAACTGCACTAAAAACCCATCTCCTGCCTCAGAAACCGTGGCTTATAAATGATAGGTGGTCGGGTCATTCTTTTTACTTGCAGGAGGAAAGAAATAGTCTGTTTGTAGCTGTGGCTGAGCACACACAGCTTGCTGGGTTTGCTGAGTGAAGCCGAGCCAGTCCTTTGTTTCTTTTGATCCATTAAAGCCTGGGCCCGTTTCCTTCTGTCGGAGCAACATCACAAACAGCAGCAGCAGCATTCAAAGAAATGTTTGTTTTCTCACCCCTTGTTTATGCTCTGGCTTTCTCAAGGATGTTCCTGTTGGTTTGAAATTTCCCAGGATTAATTTTAGCTCGCAAGTGATTTACTTTTTTTGTTTTTTCTTGGAAAGCCAAAACCAGCGAGGGCCTGAGCAGGGACTCTTGGCACTCTAAGAACAGACACTGTGTCCCTTTAAAAGCAAAAAAAGAAATTACAAGTAGTCTTTGTCTTCTGCTGCCTCAGGAGAAAAAATAGCCTGTCCTTAAATAAGCTTGGAAGAAATTAAAAAAACCCCACCTACCAGAAGGGTTAAAAGGAGACCTGAAAGGAAGAGGAGAAAGGGTGTGAGTGTTGAAAATATCCTTGCACAAAGAGTTTCATGTTTTGGGTGCTTATCTACATTTTTCTCAGATTTAACTAAAGATGGAGGGAGAAAACTGTGTGTCCAGCACAACACAAAACCAGATCTTCTGGTGAGTCTTCTCCTGAGCAGTGCAAGCTTGGCTCAAAGGTAGAAATGCATCTCCTTGAGGCTTTGAAAACACCCACAAAATCTGTAAGCAAATACGAAGATTTACCCAAACACTGCTATTTTTTGGCATTTTCAGCTTCCTGCAAAACAGCTTTCATCTGAGTAGCCCCGACTGGTCCGTGCCTGTGCTAGACCCAGGTGGCCAGAACTCTTCTTTGTTGCCATTTACAAGTTCACCACTGAAATTAGGGAGAAATGTCAGAGATTCCAGGAGGCACTGGGAGACCTCTCTTCACCAGGAGCATTCCATGTCTGGCTGTCCCTGTCCACCCAGGCAGCCAGGCTGGGTTTCACCCACAGCACCACAAGGGTGATATTTTCCTTTCAGGATGAAGGCTTTTCACCCTCCACTGATTTTTCTGGATGGAATTGCCTCTCTTCTCTTTGGCCATGTTCATCTGGAGCACTGAACTCTGAGGAAACCTCCACTCCTGGGTAGCCAGCAATGGTGTTTAGATCATCATCATTTAGATTTCTTTTTTTTTTTAATCTTGGTCTCTCTCCAGCAGCTCCACTTCCTCCTCCCTGTGTTGGGTCCCAGGGCTGGGGCAGCTCTGCAGGTGAGGTCTCACCTGAGCAGGGCAGAGGGGCAAAATTCTCTCTCCTGGCCTGCTGGCCACACTTCTTCCACTCTTTTTTTCACAGCTCAGATGAGCAGTCAGCAAAAACCAGCAGAGCTGTACCTTTCCTGCCTTTTGGATGGTGCAACCTCAATGCTACAACCTCCCACATCCTCACGGCTTTCCAGCAAGGGAGCGTGGTGAAAAAAATTAGAAAGGGAAATGCACTGCCTTTTCCAGGTGATTTCCACCGTTCTCCTATGAAACCCTGTGGTTCCTGCCTTTTGCCTGGGTCTTGGCCCCTGTGTGGGCATCCAGACCACAATCCAGGGAGGAGCTGTCCCTGCTGAGGCACCCTGGCTCTCTTCCACCCCTGTGGGAAGTGCTCCCGTGGACACAGCTCCCTGCGAGGTAATTAGAGCCTTTAATTCCCGAAGATTATATATTTCAGCCATCTATGGAGGGGAGGAAGTTCACTCTTCCTACCAGCACTCCACCCAGGAGCAGTTTATCTCCATCCAGATAGGGCTCAAGAGGCACTTGAGCCTTTTGTAAACTCCAGCAGATCAGATAAAGGTGATTTAAGGCAGAAGGAGGCACAAGAATTGCCTCAGCCCAGGCTTAGAAAGGTCTCCTGTGCCACTGGACACTGCCACATCTTCTGGAGATCTTTCAAGAAACACTCCCAGCAAATGCTGCTCAAAAATCCGGGCGAAGCAGATGATGCTGATACAACAAATATGTTATGACATCGCTTTTTTCTTTAATTTAATTTACTTAGGCACACAAATAGCTTTGTTAATTGCCGTTCCTTTCGAAACATTGGAAGACATAAACAGTGTCTGCCTGAAGAGTGGGGAAATACATCTGAATTTCTGTGGTGACGAGGGTGACCATGTCCTAGCAAACACCACTCAGACAGGGCTCTGCTATGGAAAATTGTCTGGAGTTGGCTTTATTTTTTTACAACTTGATCTTATCATGAGCTCTCAGGCCCACGAAATGTACCATACCCAAGTCCCGGAATTACAGGGAAGCAGAAGAATGCAAGATTTTGTTTAAAATGAAAAGAGAACGGGGTAAAGGAAAATTTGGTTTCACATAAGGGCTTCGGGAAGAAAAAAAAAAGCACAAACAAAACTGCAGCTCTGCCCAGAGCAGCAGAGGCAGGAGGTGGCTGGGGATGGGGTGGGGGGTTTCAGGATCCTGGGATGCTCCTCCTGGTGAAACAAGGCAGGCACACACGGGGTGTGGCCAGCTGCTCCCTGGCTTTTTCCCTCATTAGATTACTTTATTCACCCTTGTCAGTGATGTCCATGAGTAAGGCTGCAGCTGCAATCCGTGGGGATGGCACACAACACCCCTCACAGATATGTATTTTTCCCTCTCAGTGTACACTGTGTCACGTCTGTCTAAACGACAGGGTTGGTTTGTGAGTCAGCACTGGAGGCAGAGGTCATCTCCAGCTCATGCTTTAAATCCTCACCTGTCTCCATCACCTGTTCCTTCTGGAGTCTGAGCTCTCCACCTCCTTTTCCTATTGACATCACCTCCCGTGTGCAGCAGACACCAACACCAGCACAGCTGTGACCTCGCTAAATCTGACCTTTCCCACCCTGGTGCCAGCCCTGAGTTTTCCATTCTCTCTGGATTTTTTTTTCCCTTTTCCATTGTTTTTCATAGTGAATTAATGAAATTCAAACTTTCTGGAATCAGTAAGAAGTTTGGATTGGTGTTAGAAAATTTGTTGCCCAGAGAAGCTGTGGACTCCCCATCCTGGAGGTGTTCAAGACCTGCTGGATGGGACTCAGTAACCTGGACTAGTGGAAGGTGTCCCTGTCCATAGCAGGGGATGGAATGAGATGATCTTTAAGGTCCCTTCCAATCCAAACTATTCAATAATTTCATGTTTCTAAGTCATACTGAGCTTTTCATAGCCTGAAAAAACAAAAAGTCTTCAGTCACTGATCTGTGCCTCACCTCTACCAAATGAAGAAGTGGAGAGTCAATGTATTTTCCAATCTGGCAATGTGAAGTCTGCCTACTTCTTTTGTATGTCAAACAGCTGAACTTGAAAAAAACACCCTGATTCACAGAGTCAAAAAATGTTACGGGAAAAGTTATCAGCACCTGAGATTCTGATAGGAGAGGACATGCTCAGTCAAGCTCCTCCCTGCGTCACTCAGAGCACAAGTCCTGGCACTGCCGTGTCTCTGCTATCGCTGCCATCTCTGAGACGTTTCAGGTCTTGCACAATCCCCACGTGGTGACCGACCCGTCACCCGTCGGCCAAAGCTCATTATTGTGCTTCTCTCATTCTCCTTGGTTTGTGTTATTCTTCCTCTGTTTCTGCTTAGGTCTTAAGTTTTCACAGAATCCCAGGATTGCTGAGGTTGGAAAAGCTCTCCCAGCCCAGGCAGTCCCAGCTGTGCCCAATGCCTGCCCTGTCACCCTGAGTGCCACCTCCAGGTGACACCTGCAGGGATCCCGGGCACTGCAAAGCTCCCTGGGCAGCCCCTGCCAAGGCCTGAGCACCCTTTCCATGGGGAAATTCCTGCTGCTGGCCAAGCTGAGCCTCCCCTGGCCCAGCCTGAGGCCGTTCCCTCTCCTCCTGGCCCTGTGGCCCTGGCACAGATCCCAGCTCCCACCTCCCAGCTCCATGCACACAATCCAACACTCCAGGGGGACTCCAGCATTTGAACTCAGCCCTTTTCCTGCTCTCCCTTGTCAATCCCCACACAATTGCAACATTTCATGGGTTACAGCCTGAGGAGGCCGCACAAGGATGAAAAGAAATTCCAGGTCCAGAGGTTTCCAGACACACTTGAGTGTTGCCCTTTTCCTTGCAGACCAGGATCCCTCATGCCAAGGCCTGAGCACTGTGGGAGGGAAAAAATGTTCCCAATGTCCACCCTGAGGCTCCCCTGGGCCAGCCTGAGGCCATTCCCTCTCCTCCTGGCCCTGTGGCCCTGGGAGCAGAGCCCGACCCCCCCGGCTGTCCCCTCCTGGCAGGGACTTGTGCAGAGCCACAAGGTCCCCCCTGAGCCTCCTTTGCTCCAGGCTCAGCCCCTTCCCAGCTCCCTCAGCCTCTCCTCCCTGTATGATTCACCCTTTAGACTGTTCCTCAGCTTTTGGAGTTACCCTTACTCACATCAATCGTTTTTCTCTCTACATTTTCTGGCTTTTTAGGTCTGTTTGTCCTTAGTGCTGTGTTGGAATCATTATTATTTCTTGCTTGCTGCCACAACTGGAAATCCCTATTCTATCTTAACATTTTAAACTTGGGCTACTGCAAATTCCTGCTTTATTTTTATGATCCTACTTCTGCCAGAACATCTAGGAATCCAAATTATTCTGACAAATTAGGTGTCCTTAAATCTCATTTTAATTGATTCTCTTCCTTTTTGTTCAGACCCTTAGAGGAGATGCACAGAAGAATTAGCTATGCAAACCAGTTTCAGTTTAGTCACAGGTGTGTACAGTGTGCCACAATTTGAATCTAAATCAACCATGCTGGTCCTGTGGGTGGATTACAACTTACAAAACTGACTTTTAAAGGAGGCTGAGTAAAGGTATCAAGTCACCGTAATGAATAAACAAATACACCTTGAAATTCCACTCAAGGGGACTTTGTAAGGGAAAATTCCTTTCCTGAGTCACATTCTGATCTCCCTTAAAGACAAATAAAAACCAGGAAGTCTTTCTGACAGCAGGTACCAAGTTCTCACTGGTGGTGCTGGAAAAGGGACCCCCCCATAAAAATGCATTTCAGTAAAATTGTCTTTTAACAGAAAGAGGCAGATCCTGGATTCAGGAAAACGTTATCCCAGCTAAACCTGACAAGGGACATTTGGTGGATGCTTTTTTGATGCCATTTCACAGGTGTTTCTGCTAGTTCCAGTTGAGTGACCCATCCCATCCAGCAAACTCGCCAGGGAATGGAGCAAATCTTGCCTTGCAGGAGAACGTGGCCTCCTTCCATTGCCTTTGAAGTGAGCCTGGAGGAGATGACCTGGTGTGAATGCCTGAATATTCCCTCTTGTCCTAAAACAGATGACCATAAATGCCCTGGAGCAGGTTTCCCAGAGAAGCTGTGGCTGCTCCATCCCTGGAAGTGTTCAAGGACAGGTTGGACAGGACTTGGAGCAACCTGGGATAGTGGAAGGTGTCCCTGCCCACAGTTTGGAACGAGATGGTCTTTAAGGTCTTTTCCTACCCAAACCATTCTGTGATTCCACAGGAAAAGTCTTGAATGCACATGTTTTTTGTGTTTGTTACTGTTTTTCCTCTGTTAGTCACGTATTTGCTCATTTTAGGAAGACAGGACTGAAATCAAGGTCTGTTATTTTTTGACTGCAGGCACCAAAAGCAGCCTGAAAGTTCTCATCTTTTCAGAGTCAATATTTTCGGCATATGGAGGGAAAGGCTGCCAAGTGAAGGGAACATTAGCTGAGCTGCCTCTCTGAATGGGCTGACAAATACCTACAGGTCCCTCATTCTTCACCTGCTGGGGTTGGCCCTGGGAGCCTTCACTCCACAGCAATCCAAAAGCCAAGGAAACCACGTGCTGGGGTAAGGTGAGCCCAAGGTTGGCTCTGTCAGTCAGGGAGCAGGAGCACCGTGCCAGCAGCACTCACACAATTATCTGGCTCAGGTTTTGAAACCTCTCCTCAACAGTGATGATTCAGCAGCTGATTGCTGTTCATTTACTGGAAACTGCTTCTCATCACTCAGAAGGAAAAACAACTGGAAAAAGCTTCTATCACTCAGTTTTACAGTAGACAAGACCACTATGGTTGACTGCAAACTTACAAAAAAAGAAAAAAGCATTAACTGGAAAGCTCCAAACAAAACATTTTTTTTTACTTTCAATAACCATTTGATTTTCAAGTTAATATAACATTTCTTTTATTTGCTTTTGGTTTTTCTGGCCTTCTGGATGCACAGTTCCCATTTTTCTCTGATCTCATCAAGACCAGAAGCTTCACAGTATGTATAGCCCACCCCCACAGATACAAGCACACATAAAATTTCTTTCTATAACTGGAAATTGAATACTACAATTTTTTAAAAAATGCACTTTTACAAGATCCTAGAGAATTCTCAAGAGTTCCTGTTGTACCTGACATCCCAGCCAACCTGACAAGGACTAAATTGAGACCCTCCAGAGTAAAAAGCACAAGCAGCTGGCACCTGTGGAAACAATTTTTTAAATGGGGCTGCCACACACGTACTACAGCCCATGGGAATGCAGCAATATGCAAAGTCCAGTTCTGAGTTTGACTAAATCACTTTGTAATTTCAGATGGTCACATCCCTGGGGCTGCTGCTTCAGCCATCAGTGGTGTCTGGTCCTGGAAGTACCACGCTGAAGAGCACTGGTCTGGTACCTTCACCACAATATTTGGATGCATCCCCTGTCCACTGAGAGCCTGACACCTGCCAGGAGAGTCTGCCCACAACATTTGACACAGTTTGCTCTTTGGGGATTTAACCAGTGGTTGGGAGCTCTGGGTGTCATTTTACAGGAGCATTTTCCAGTGATGCACATTCATCGTTCCGTGTCGCTGCAGTGATTTCAAAGTAGCCCAAAGCCCATTTGCTAACTCAGACACAAAAGTGTAGATAATGTTTAGCAAAAAATCCTGCTGCTTCAAGTCTTTCTGGCCAGGTCAACTGAGTACAGCTACCAGGTACAAATTACAGCAGCTATCCCAGCCTTGTTCTGCTCGCTCTGCCACCAGCACAGAGATGTCCTGAGCCTGACACAATGATGTCCTGGAGGATGACACAATGCCAAGAAGGGCCCAGCCACTTCAGCTGATTGAAATCCACATCAGCTTCATTTCTAGGGTGGGTGTACTGTTGTTTGGTTTGGTTGTGCTCCCCTTGATGCCTTGGGAAGGCTGACCTGGAACAGAGACTGGACAGAGCTGGAGAATAAAGTAGGGACTTACTGAAAGGCCTTTAGGATACACCTTGGGCACGACAGGGCCTGACCAGGGCTACACCCAAGATGGACCCAAAATGGTCACAAAATGGTCACAAAATGCTTGACCAGTCACAAGGTTTCACACTTTTATAAGTTTTGGTCCATCTGCATATTGGGGTTTAATTGTCCAGTTACAGCTGCAGATTATGAAGTCCCATCCTTCTTTTTTCTCTCTTCATCCACCGTTGTTTGTGCTGTTGGGCTGAAAGTTGTCCTTGGTGTGCAGCAGAAAAAGGATTTGTTTTGTCTGCCCACTCTGTGAAGAGAGCTTACCAACACTTAATATCAGAACTATAACCCTGGGCAACACAGAATCTGAAAATATGAAAGCTAAAGCTCAAGACATCACCCTCCTGTGCTCACATTTACACAGCAAAGCAAGGCCTGTGCTGCCCATCACAGCATCCTGCCCAACACAGTGGCCTCATCACGTTTGCCATCCCAGCACTGCTGCCTGCCAGCAAAGGGTGGACAGGCATTGCAGCATTTTTCCAGGGCCAGCACGTGCCCAAAAATCTTCCACTCCATAGGGGTTGTCCTTGTAACCTGCCTGGCTCAGTGACACTTGAGGCCACATCCTGCTACAGGCAGTGTGAGATGTTTTTATCAGGTGTGTAATGGCTGCTAATGAAGAATTAACCAGTGGGAGTTGCACCAGACCATCCCAGTTAGGTGATATCATCTTGGCAAAGGCAGCATCCCAGAGGGATCACTCAGTGCCACTCTCAGGCTGTGGCTTTCAGGCTCTGTCACCAAGATGCCAGGACACGAAACTCTCCTCAGCTCACTCCTTCCAGGCTGATGGAAGTTTTGGTGTCACAGTTTGTCACGGCAGGTGGAGTGGGCAGCCCTGAGAATGGTTTCAGTTATGGGTTCCACAGCTTCAGACCTATCCCTGGTGCCACATCATTCACACATTCCTAAGAAAATGTTGGTTCACCAATATATATAAAAAATCCCTGGTTATTTTTTGCCCTTTTTTTTCCCCCCTGTGTGATTTATATTTGGAAATATTGCCACACACTCAATAACAACAGTTGTTTGTGCCTGAATCCTCATCTGCTTTTACATATTTCTCCAAGTGTCTTCACAACTGCTAAACTCCTCTCTGACCATATGTATCCCATCCCCACAAAAAGTTAATACAATTGGAGAGGTATTTTTAAAAACACCTGTTTTCTCATGGTGGTCTGGAGGTTCCTTTATATTCTTTTATTACATTTATATCTATTATTCCTGGTAAACTTTGAACCTCTTGGAAATCTGTTTGAATCCTCTCAGTGCATTCTCCTTGTGCAAGCTCAGGAACCAGGTGGGTTTGGGGATGCAGTTTGTGAGTTGCCAGAGCTCCTGAAGAGAACCTTTGTTATGGGGCACCTGTAGACACCTTTGTCCTGCCTGGGGAAGGGAAAAGCCCTGCCCAACATTCCCCCTCCTGCTCAGCATCTCCTCTCACCCCTGCACACACCTGGGACTTGGTTCCATCCTCCCTCTCACTCAGGTTTTCTATTCCCCTCTGTGGCTGGTGGCTCCTCGTCCCCGCTGCTGATCCCTGAGGTGGAATTCTGCTGCCCTAGAGATGCACATCTGCCTCCCTGCTCATCCCTGCAATTTTCCTTGCCCCTTCTCTTTTCCCTCCACACCTCTGGATGCCAGTCCCAATCACCTTTGGAGCAAGGGCCCTGTGGAGCTCCAGAAAATTAATTCAGATCTCAGTCCCAGCTGCTGGCTCACTCCTGAGTTATGTGATTTTGTATGGAATATATCTCACCTAAATAATTTTGTCATCTAAGAAAGTTCAACTCTTAGCTCAAAATTCTCCTTAAAATCAACATTTAGTTGTCTAGGACTGGAAGGATGCCCAGGCTCCTGAGCTGTCCATTTCTCCCTGTGCTCGGCAGGAGGAGCTTGGTGTGGGCAGTTCACTTGGTGGCTGCTGGTGGAAAGGAAATGGAACACATCTGGGTCACCCCTCTTCTCAAAAACCACCTCTTGCCTCCATCTCCCTGGATCTCTGGACTGCTGCTGGACCCGCCTCCAGAGTTAACTCTTCTGTCTCATCACTGCCTTGCAATCTCTTTCTTATCCTATTTTCCTTGCCTCACTCATCCCAGGCTGTAATTACATTACTCAAGGCGGGTCAAGCGAATGTGATGTCATGGGCTTGGTAAAAACACTGGCCAAATTTACCCCTTGCTAAGCCAGTAGGATCTGGATTTTGGCCCCAACCCCATGAGCAGGCACATGCCTGTTTAATTGCACCCCTGAGTCGTGTGTGACCTGCTCTGGGACTGTGCCCATGTGTGGAGGGAAACACGTGTTACAGGGCCCCAGAAAGACCCTTTTCAACTGTACCTGGGTCTGGAATGCTGGTACATCCCAGATTCCATCCTCTGCTCTCACAGACAGGGAAAACAGGAAAGTACACTGAGTCTTGTGGCCCCAAACCCTGGGCAGGCTCAGGGAACCTCAAAATGAGAAAGAAACAGAGAGCACAGATATAAAATAAAAATAATCTAGTGGAAGGTTCCCTGCCCATGGTCAGAGGGTGGAACTGGGTGATCTTTAAGGTCCCTTCCAACCCAAACTATTTTGTGATGCTGTGAAAATCCAGCAGCCAGAATTCCCTCAGTCCCATCCTGGTACAAAAGTGTCCCCCACAAGGCACGGGATCCAGCTGGAAGTGAATCCCTTCCCGTACATTAACATTCATCCATCACCGCCGTTATTAGCCAGGCCTGAGCTGTAACACTTTATGGCTTTTAGGACCGGCACACTTTCCTCTCCCTTAGCGGTATCTCCTGTGAGCTCCTTCACTCGGCAACAAACTGTTAATATTGTGATAAACCCTGCGGGCAGGGAACAAAAGGTTTACACACAAACCATCAGGATTCTGAGACAGGGTTAAAAACTGCTCAGGACAGGTGTCTGCCTCAGGTGCTGCTGCCTCACTGAGCTCCGAGGGAGGTTTAAGTGAGAGCCAAAGCATCCAACAGAGCCTTTCCCTTCTTCCCTTCTTGCCTTCTTCCCTTCTCTTTTCCTCATTCCAAAGCATGGCTCTTCCTATTTCTACAGAGTTTTCGAAGGTTTTTTTGTTTTTTCTTTTTGCGGGAATTCAGTCCAGATCCAGTCTGCTGAGTCAAAGAAAGATCTTTCTTGGTTGAAATAAGCCTTGGATCAAACCCCATGAGAAGGGATTTTTGTGGATTATTTATTTTTGATCCTTTTGCATGTGGATCACAATTAAAAATTGTGAAAAATTAGGATTTAAAAATTAATCACATTATTAAAGAAAAATACAGGACTAGCACACCGGAGATGATATTTCCCTAGAAAAAGACCTGGCATTTTTATTTCAGGGCAAAGATTCAGAAGTTCTCCAGCAGGTAAAAACGGCTTTTCCATGAAAAAGCTTGTCAGATTCAGATCATTTAGCCATATGCCCAAATTTTCTCTTTTTTCTTGCACACTTCGTTTTTAACTGAAGTAAAGCCATGAATGCATGCCAGCCCTTTATCTTTCCAAAAAAGGGGGAGAAACTTAGTCATAATATATCCATCATTCCCAATTCCTCCAACAGCCTGAAAACATCAACAAAAAGGCCCAGTCTAATGAAAAAAAAAAAAAAAAAAAAAAAGGGGGGGCAACTTTATTTGGAAAAAAATAGTAAGTAAAACAAGCTTCCATATGTTTACCATAAAAATAACCTAGACTCCACCTTGGGGTGTATAAAAATACAGGCTGCAGATTGTGTATTTTGGCATTAGTTAAAAAATGCCTTTGTAAACATGGCCTATTAAAATTTAACTGCAGCTTTTATCATTGACTCAAGTAACATATGAAAGGGCTTGAACACTTATCACAAAAGCAGTTGTTTTATCAGGGCTTAGTAATAGCAGTGATGGATTGTGCAATTTGCAGGGCATGCCTGGTTTACAATTGCAGATGTGCTGGTAAGTACTATCATATACATCTGTAAAGTCTCCTTTAAAGTGTATCCAGAAACATTAACACCTATTAAAAAAAGGGGAAAAAGAAGAAGAAGAAAAAAAAAGGGTTATAGGAGCAGCAGACTTTACAATCCTGCAGATAAGACTTAAATTAACACAAGAGGCTTGTGTCCAGATTTTTGGCCCAGAGAGGGACGTGCAGGTGGTGCTTTTTTTTAGTGGTTGCTGGGATTAAATTAGGACGAATAGCTCCAGATTGAGGCTCGGTGTCACTTTTTGGAAGTAGTTTTTTACAGTATCAAAATAAATGTTGTAAGAGCCCGTCCGACTCATCGAGCTGTCGTGTCTGGGTTCTCCCCACTCGGTTTGGGTTTTAATGAGCCGGAGAGGCTTGATCTTCTTAAGAAGTAGCTTATATGACTCACTAACTTTGCATTAGGCCAGAAATTGCCTGGCTAAGCACTCGTGCCACCCACGGGCCCGTGGCAAATCCTTGGCATCCCTCAGTGCCAGTGACAACCCAAGATCAAGCGGGAACAGCAATGAGCTCACCCGGACCCCGCACTCCTACAAGAAATCCCTTCAGCAGACACATTCTAAGCCTTACAAAGTAGTCACTGTTCCTGCCTCTAAAAAAGAGGGAGAGTTTTTAATGAAGGGGTGACACCGAACCATCAGTGCTGCCAAGGAACAGCTGAGGAACTCCACGGTTACTCCGTCAGAGCAGCAAGAGCTGCGTGAGCTCCTCACATTTGGGTTTGAGGAGCACACAAACTGGAGAGGATCAGGCTGGTGTGATAACAACGTGTCAGGGTGGCAGCAGGGGGTCACAGCCAGAGTGTCACACCACGAGGTCACCACACAGCAGCAGCATCGTGTATTTGTGTATTTACATAGGGACGAGACACCAAAAAGGTGCAGGCACCGAGAGGTTTCCTCCTTCAGCTTTTTGGAGGTTGCTCTGTTGTGTTAGAAAAAAAAAATAAAATAGGGGGCTGATATTTATTTTTAAAATTGAGGGCTTTCTGTATCTTGACTGTATCACCTGGAAACTCCTCATAGGAAGGTCTGCAATTGCACATAAAAGCAATAAATGCCCTTTTTGTGCTTTCGAGTGGAAAAGCCTTCATCATCACAAAGGAGGAGAAAGCAGGAGGAGAGTTAAGAAGATCTGCAGGTGGACAGTACAAAACCTCCTTTGACATGAGGGGCAAAGACAGTTGCTCAATAAACACTCCACTGTTTTTCTTTTTTTGGGAGGGGGGCTTGGTTTTGTTTTTTTTAATGTGTGTGTGAGATTGGGAATTCAAAATATTGTATTCAGCATTTTTTAGTCTCAGTAAAATTTATATTCCAAGATCTGCATGCATGGCCAAATGTTCCAGTCCATTTCACTGGACCTGAATATATCACTTCTGTTGTTGTTTCTGTTGCAGGAAAAATCCCCTGGATGCAGGACAATGTTTGATTTTGCATCAAAGCAGGTACTGGCAGTATTTGGATTAACTAATTAACTCTGTTTGCACAAGGAGAAGTTTATTTTGGTGGCAGATGAAAATGACTGGAAAATACGAGTCAGACATTTCATCTCTCCTTTCCCAAGTGCCAGGCACTCGTGCTAACAATATCCCACAGCCATTCCTCACACCTTCTGTTTGCTGTGCCTTAACCCCATGGAAGGAGGTTGCTCCCTGTGCCAAGCTGGGAATATGAATCCTACACATTGGTGATCCAGAAGAGTGTGTTTGGGTTTGGGGTTTTCCCTCCTCTTTTCTTGGAGACTGGAAAAACAGGGCATTGTGTTCATGCCAGGTTGTTCTTGGAGGTAATTTATGTACCAATGGGTTCAAACTGAAAGAGTGGAAATTTTGGATAGATATACAAAAGGAATTGTTCCCTGGGAGGATGGGCAGGCCCTGGCACAGGGTGCCCAGAGAAGCTGTGGCTGCCCCTGGATCTCTGGAATTGTCCAAGGCCAGGCTGGATGGGTTTTGGAGCACCCTGGGACAGTGGGAGGTGTCTCTGCCCATGGCAGGGGTTGGAACAAGACGATCTTTCACGTCCCTTCCAACCCAATCCATTCTGTGGTTCCATGATTCTGGGAAAGGGAATATCCAGCTGGCCATGCTGATGAAAAGCTTCCAGTTGGCAAAGAGCCAGGTTCATTTCTCAGCTCTCTGATTGCAGGAGGGTGTCTCCAGTCAGCACAACGTCACCCAGTCGATGGCAGAGTGGCCCCACAAGGCCACTTGGGGTAACCTGTGTTTGCACTTTAACATCTGCTCTGCTTTATCAGTGCATTTTACAGCCACTGCTGGTAACTGAGCTGTATCACTGCCCTGAGGTACCTCTGAACTCCAAGGCTGTTGCCATGCACAAAAAACCCGAGGCAAGGGGAAGAGAGAGCAAGGGGAGGAGTCTGGAGTTATTCTGGTGATAAAATCGTTCTGGAGAACACCCCAGGTAATGCAGCAGCCTGCTCAGGGCTGCAAGAAACAAACCCACAGGGCTGTTCCCACTTTTCCAGGTGACACTTTTTTCTCCATCAGCAGTGACAGGCACTCAGAAATCGGTGCTGCTCCTGCCCATGAAGACCTGGCCCTCAGCAATGCCCTGGGGGCTCTCTCCTTGTGCTCAGGCCCAGCAGAAAAAAGGCAACTCTGTTTTGCAAGGCTGCAGGGGAGAGAGTTGAGCTGTGCAAGCAGAGGTTTCACCCTCAGCACTGGAAAATGAGAACTGGTCCATTTTTTTCTTTTCTTCTTCTTTTTTTCTCTTTTTTTCTTTTTTTTCTTTTTTTTTTTTTTTCTTTTTTTTTGGTGCTGCTGTAGGTGTGACCTCCAGCAAAACTTAAACCTTGCTGTGGTCTGGTCTATTCTGCCTGTGCACCTCCTGGCATTACTCATTTGGGTACCACCTTTAACTTTTCCTCTGTGCCAAAGCACCAGCACCCTCAGCAGGGGCATGTTTCAGGGATTTTTTTAATATCTGCTTTTATTTTCTCAGAGAGGCTGGGGAAGCTTTTTAGCACACTCTTACATGAGAGATACTGTAAATTCAAGTATCATAATTCATATGTATTCATAAAGCTCTGATGACTGCAGTGAAGATCTGAGACATCCATGCTTTCCTCTTCTCCCATGGCCATGGAGAGGACTTGCTGGCTTTGCTGGGAGCAGACAGGTCCCTCCCCAAGGGCGTTGTGCAGTCAGCTGGTGGCCAAAAATCCTGTTTGAGCTGTGCTGAATCTGTGCTTACAAAGATTCAGGGGAAAAGGTGTTTTCCAGAATGGGCATCCTCGTCCCGAGTCACTCTGCTTGTGTTTCCTACCACTTCTAATCCCAGATGCAGGCAGGGTGCCAGCCTTTGTCTCTCTTTCTGGGTTTGCATTTTTAAGCTGGGGTTATGGGGGTTATGAACAGGTAACAGGAGAGGATCTCTGGTATCACACATCGCTGAGGGAAAGCAGCAGAGTGACCATTTCTTCTCAAATCAGCCCAATTCCTGCTGGAAACCCCTGGGGAGATCCTCCCCCCACCCCTGGTGGGGCCTGGGAGGTTGCAGTAATCCCTCATACCACCAGCAAGCCCATTGTCTGGGCAGCATTTAGAAGGCTGGGATGAATAATTGCTAAATTGTGGTGAGCTGAACAAGGAAAACACCCACAAGAACGTACCATCCAATGGTTCTGTGGGTGACCACAGCCACCCCTCCATCTTTCCTGCAAACAAATTGTCCAGCAAAGCCACACAAGCTGCAGACGGGTTCATTCCGAGGCTGGCGGTGAAATATCACAAAATAATTCCTGGGAGATATTCCTTCCCTTCATCCACAGCTCTTGGCTTCGGGGAGAGCCTGGCACGTTAAATTCCAGCTGGCACAAGCTCCCTGGAGAAGGTGGGCACACAGCTCTCCCTCATGGCGGGGCTCAGCGTGGCTGCTGACGTTTATCCACAGCCCCCATTGCCAATCTGTGGATTTTTGGAAGCATCTTTCTGGTCGTTGGCAACCCAAAAACGCCGTGTCCACGCGGCTCCCATCCAACCACCCCGTGTGGTTTTCCTGCACGTCACGTTCAGATCCCAAACTGTGGAAATATTTTACCTCCAGGGGGAGGGTTCCATCACTGGGAAGAGAGTATCCTTCCTAATTCGTAACTGTGATATTGCCAAGGCAGTTATGGAAGCCTGGGTCGCTCTAATTGTCTAGACATTTTCCCAACTTTTTGTAAGTCATGTTTTAGCAAATTGCAATGCTTTTGCATCTCAGCCCTTCAAGGAATAATTTAAAATTATGCAAATTACAATTCTAAGTCCTTTATTCTATTTCCATTCTTTCTCTATCCAAAGATAACCTGCCAATAAATAGCAGAGGCATAATATAAAATTGCAGCGAAATATTGAAGAGGGAGGAGATAATGAGCTTGCTACAAAAACTCATAATTAATAGCTTAATATAGCCCAAACCTATTAGAAAATAAGAGTTGCCAATTTGGAGAAGAAGCATGTTTAATGTTGTGAAACAGAGGTTAGGATGAGCTTGTTTCATGTTTAATAAATTGATTTTTTCCCTAGTATATGATCTAAAGCTTGCCTTCTGTCAGTGTAAAGCCACTATCTTTTCTCTTAGTTAAAAGTCCCTCTCCAGCTCTCTTGGAGCCCCTTTAGGTGCTGGAAGGTGCTGGAAGGTCTTTCCAGAGCTTTCTCCAGGCTGCATAATCCCAAATTTCACTAATAACCACACGTACTCTATTAGGGATCAACAGGGAAAAGTGCCCAGTGAAGGAACAGCTTTTTACATCTTCTTATTTAGTGTCTGCAGCACTCTGGTGTCGCTGCCAAAGCCCGGCAGATCTGTCCCTGGGTGTGCTCAAAAAGGTGCACAGGGACAGGGTTTAGTGGTGGGTTAATGGTCAGAGTCGATGATCTTAAAGGACTTTTCCCACTGTCCTGGGTTACAATGTCAGCTGTGCCCACAGTCTGCATTCCATCCCCATCTCCATGAGCTGTTGGAACCAGCTGGGGCAGTGTTTCCCTTCTCTCCTGTCCATGGCCCAGCAATGCCCATGGCTCATGGGGAACTCCCTGCGGGAGCTGTCTCTGGTTCATGGGCCAGCAAGGAGCCACTGCAGGGCTCAGAGAATGAGATCAGCCCAGGGGGAGATGCTCCGCCCAGGGGGAGGAGCCAAGCATTCCCACCTGGATAGAATCTGGGATTTGCGACAGCACAGGCAGCTTTATCCACGGGATTCCCAGAGAACAAGAGCTTCCAGACCTTTCTACAGGATCACTGCTTTGACAAGATCATCTCATCTGGACTGCCACTACCACCCTAACAGGGTGTCAGGTTGTATTCTGACTCTGTCAGTGGTTTTTTGTATTATTGCATTTATTTTATTTTACTTTATTTTACTTTATTTTACTTCTTTTCTTTTCCTCTTATTAAATTGTGTTTCTGACTTGGACTCTCTCACTGGTTTTGCTTTCAAAACAGCACACCCACCCAAACAATCCTGTGACCTCGTGAAAATCAGTGAATCTCTCCTGGTGTCACCAGAGCCAGTCTGGTTCACCTTGCCAGTTCAAGGCACAGAAAATCATTTCAAATTAAACCACAAGGGAGCGGGGAGGTGGGGCAGAAGCAGTTCACAGGTTTAGTTTTTAAAGACTGGTCAGGGTGCTCTAGTTTGTAGGCTGACTGCTTTCCCAAGCCCTGCCAGCACCACCCCAGCCCTGGGAAAGGGCTGCAAACAAACCCCACTGGGAATGATGGGGTAGGTGAGTGCAGGGGAGATGGAGGAAGGTGTTACAGAAATGGCTCAGCTGTCTGTGGCTTCTCCTGTGAGAAAGCTGAATGAGCCTGCTGGCCTCCAAAGAGATCATCTGACCCCTTCTGTTTTCTGACCAGTGTTTCCATACCCACAGCCTGCAGAATTATTTGGGATATCACAAGGTGTATGCTGCCTGTGGGCTTGGTATGAGGTGAAAATCAGGGTAGTTCACTGCCTGACTAACAGGAGATGTGCTCTGAAAAGACTTTGAGGGTCCCTGAGCCCCTTCTGAATCCTCAACCATTACCCACCTTCAAAAAATATGAATTTTTGAAACCATTACCACCTTATGAACCCTCAGCCATTACTCACCTTCAAAAATGTGAATTTTTGAAACCATTACCACCTTATGAACCCTCAGCCATTACCCACCTTCAAAAATGTGAATTTTTGAAACCATTACCACCTTATGAACCCTCAGCCATTACCCACCTTCACAAACATCCCCCACATCTTCCCTCAGCTACAACTGAGCACTCCCAGCTACTTTGAGGGGTCACAGAGAAGGTAATTCAAGGGAAATTGCTGTGACACAAACCAAAACTAGAATTTCTCAACTGAGAGGCCACCATTTCTCTGAGGACAGGCTGACACTTCACTGAGCCCTGCTGTGTGAAAATGTGGCAGTCTCACCTTTCAGTTTCACCTTGTGTAAATCTCTATTTGTACCTTCTTGGCAGCTGAGCACCTCCTAAGGCTTGGCATATGGTATCATCTGAAGCACAAAATAAAAATATTGCATCCATCTGTACTTCTGCTTGTTTTGGAGAGCCAATTTCTACACTCAGAAAAGCAGGTTGTTTTAAGACTACATTTAAAAAAAAAATTTAAAAACTCATTGCACAGTCACAAAAAATATTTCCAGTTTTGTGTATCTGAAGTATCTGATCAGAAGAAACACTTCCAGAGAGAATCACATTTATTCTTGGGCTGTTATCCAAGTTGTTGGTAGGATGAATGAGCCCTAACATGGAATTAAATGCAATTAGTGCCTATGGCAAGGCTCCTTTGCACTCCTGTGAAATAAAGGAGAATTCATTCCTCATGTATTAAGTCTACTCAAGATCATTAAGTGCATTAGTTACTAATACTCTTACTCCTGTAGCATTTGTCAGCTCTTTTAATAGTCCAGAGTCCAGGCCAATTAGAAAATAAGACTGGAACCACTGGAGATAAACTACCTTTGAAAATCCCAGTTTCTCTCTGCCGTGTCCTTAATGTCAAAAAGTGCTTTACTGGGGCAGGCAGGCAGCCAAATCCTGCCTGGGGAAATTCCCTGCCTCCCAAGTTATCTATTTAATTCCAGTGGCCCTATTCTCTAATGGCCCTTCCTGGTACTTTCTCTTTGCTTCTCAATTTAGTTGCTCTGCAAAATGCTGCTTTTTTTTGTTCAGATTTCATGGCCTAGGGAATTTTTTTTTGTTCCGTAAATCACTGGGCAGCCCCCCCAGACTTTGAAAACTCAGGGTTATTTCTGGATGTGTAAGTCCACCCCAGTTTCTAGGGAAGGCTTATCTTGCCAGCTCCAAACCCTTTTCCCTACCTGACCCTCTCGAGAACAAGACGTATCGGCTGCTCATAATTCAGGCAAAACGTCCAACGTTTCAGGGCAAAAGAGAAACAGGCTGAATTATTTTTATCTCCTCTCCCGGAATAAATCCCCCCACAGTTCATTTCCAGGCATCCATCACCTCACACCAGAGGCAGGGCTTTGGGAACGAAGGGAGATCTAAGCAGAGAGGCCTCCGGAGCTTTAACCTGCTCCGAGTGGGATAGAAGCAAAGCAGGACCACATTCCACCTCCAGAAGTCAAAACCTTGGTACCTTTAAAGCAAAAAAAAAAAAAAAAAAAAAATTACCAACACGTGCATGCACCATTCATTTAATTAAAAACCACCACAACCAGCTTTGTTCTCTGCACTGGGTCTGTCTGGAAGTGTTGGATACCAAGGGCAGATAGGAAACACAGCACACACACACACACTGAGGAGAGCTGCGGGAATAATCTGAAAACAAATATTGAAAGTACAATAAATGCTGCCCCTATCTGCCCCAGGATGACCACAAGCTGGACTGCAAATTTTGCTGCAGCTTATCTCATTTTATATCACTTATCCCTGCAGCAAATGATTCTTGGTCTGTGAATTATGTAAATTCATGTAAATAACAGCAACCCTGTCTGTGTTCACCAGCCCTTGGCAGGAAGTGATGTGGTATTGTTCCAGCCCTCTGAAATGAAAGTGTAAACTCTAAAATGCTTTAAGAAAGTGTCCCTATAAAATCAGAAAGTTTCTTTCATTGCTGCAGGGCCAGTTTTCAATGTTTGGCATCGTTGTAGGGGACACTCCTGTTTACCCAGCTCATCTTTGTGTGAGCCATTAGCATGAGCCAGGGATTGAAAAATTATCAAATATTAGGAAAGGAGCAAGACTTGAAGCAGGCTGGTCTCATGGTTGGTAAAACTTGAACCATCAGAGAAGTGGAAAGGAGTCAAAAAGTGTAACATATAGAATATTATTCAGAATATACCTTTTCACAGAAATAGGTGACGAGCGTTTTGGTTATCAGCTTTCTTTCTGCCCAGAGAAGCTGTGGCTGCCCCATTGCTGGAAGTGTCCAAGGCCAGGCTGGGGCTTGGAGCCACCTGGGATGGTAGAAGGTGTCTCTTCCCATGGCAGGGACTGGAACTGGATGGGCTTTAAGATCTTTTTGAATTTAGTCCTAACTGTGGAATAATTTAGGTTGGAAAAGAGCTCCAAATCATTGAGGCCAATCTGTGCCTGATGCCCACCTTGTCCCCAGCCCAGAGCACTGAGTGCCACCTCCAGGTGACACCTGCAGGGATCCCGGGCACTGCAAAGCTCCCTGGGCAGCCCCTGCCAAGGCCTGAGCACCCTTTCCATGGGGAAATTCCTGCTGCTGGCCAAGCTGAGCCTCCCCTGGCCCAGTCTGAGGCCGTTCCCTCTCCTCCTGGCCCTGTGGCCCTGGGAGCAGACCCTGACCCCCACCTGGCTATAACCTCCTTTCAGGTGGGAACCTTCACTTTTTTCCTTCTGCAGTCATGGAAATGCTGATTTTCAAGATAAAGCTGTGGCACCAAGAGCTCCCAGGCTCCCTGTACATTGTGCTGAGCTGGAGCCAGCATTTGCTCTGGAAACAGAGCTGGCAGCAGGTTTGGTCCCAGCCACAGCTCCCCATCATCCTGGCAGCCACTTACGAAATCATTGCTGTCCTCGGCCTCCCAGCTGCTATTATTTATTTCATTAGTAAACAGCATGTTTTCAGTGCTTTCAGAAAGTAAATTTCCAGTTTCTGGGAAATAGGAATGAAATTAAATTAAAGCAAAACTTTCTCAACATTTCCCAGAGAACAGAGGCCGTGCTGGCTTGGCATTTTCACCAGTAGTTCAGGAAAAAAAAAACAAAACTCCAACAAAACAGGCCTTATGTGCTGAGCTTGGGTGTGATTACACTTGAAAATTTAGATTTAGGTTTGAATTTCACTCTGAATCACTCCACTTTCTTAAACATCTTACACAGATTTTATGAGAATGAAAAGTCAAGCTTTACAGGCCCCTTAGACCTTTAAAGTGTGTTTTTAAGGCAGCACATAAATATCTTGAACTTGTGTGAATTTATCCTTCCACCTGTCCAAGTATCTGTGAGGGACTTTGGAGCTCAGCTTGAAGAATTATGGCTTTTATTCCCTGGGAACAACCTTTGTTCCTCAAATAGAGAATTTGTGAAATTCTGTGGAAATAAGGGAGGGAGGGAAGGAGGGAAGGAGGGAAGGAAGGAAGGAAGGAAGGAAGGAAGGAAGGAAGGAAGGAAGGAAGGAAGGAAGGAAGGAAGGAAGGAAGGAAGGAAGGGAGAGAGAAAGGGAGAGATAGAGAAAGAGAGAAAGAAAAGAAAGAGAGAAAGAAAAGAGAGAAAGAAAGAGAGAAAGAGAGAAAGAGAGAAAGAGAGAAAGAGAGAAAGAGAGAAAGAGAGAAAGAGAGAAAGAGAGAAAGAGAGAAAGAGAGAAAGAGAGAAAGAAAGAAAGAAAGAAAGAAAGAAAGAAAGAAAGAAAGAAAGAAAGAAAGAAAGAAAGAAAGAAAGAAAATCATAGAATTACCCAGCCTTGCAAGGATGGGTCACCCCGGGGGTAGGAAAGCTCATCCTCTGTGCTCACCATCCCTGCCCAGAGAGGGATCAAGGTCTTCCAGCCAGCCTTGCAATCAGAAAAATTGGTGAGACATCTCTTGCTAATTTTTCCCTCCCACATTTACGTATTTAAACAGAATTTTATGGTCTTGGGACATTCAGCAGTACCTAGCCCATTACATGTGCAGCTGCATTCATACCAGAGAACCCATCAAGAAAGGAAATGCAACTCCCTAACGCCAGCCCAACCTATTAACTTCTCTCATATCCCATTTTTTCCTTTTTTTTTTCTATTATTCAAGTCAAAAAGTCATGACCTCTGGCAGAAAAAAAAAGGCGTGTGAGAAAAATGCTAACCTGGTGTAGTGACTCCCTCTCTAACAGCCAGGAATATGTTTCCAGAATCATAAAAGGAAGAAGGAAAATCAAATAAGAAATCAACCAAGCAAGTGCAGGAAGCAAGAGAGGAAGGGAACAGCAAAATCAATGTGTGAAGGGTGAGTGAAGCCAAGGAAGCTTTACCCAAAGCCATGGAGGAGCAGTTCCCAATCCAGCACCAAACCTGGAAGAAAAATACCCCAAAGAAAGAAGAGGAAGGAAGAGGAAACATCCCCCAGCATGGGGGTACCATTGGGTGAGGAGTCAAGCAAAGATTTTTAAATGCTGGCTGTATTTCATATCAAGCCATAAAAGAACCCTGAGGTAATGAGAAGGGCTGGCTGAGACCTCTCCCATAAATCAATTGTCTTGGGGAATGGGGTAAGGAAAAAAAAACCCTCCACAAAGAAATACAAAAACAACAAGAGATCAAGATTTTTCCCACACTTCATAATGTTTTACACAGCTACAATAAAGGATCTCCAGGGAGTGCAGCTGCTTTGTAGAGCCAAGACATGAACTTGGAAAAAAGCAGCTAAGTTGTAAGAGAGCTCTAGATGTTGTACTCTGGGAAAAAAATCCCACAAATGTATACATATATATATATAAATGCTTTTAAAGAAACACTCCTTTAAAGAAAGAATGAGGAAAAACAAACAGAAAGGAAATGCATTTTCAAGCATCAATGCCAACCTGCTGAGAAGGCTGCTACAGAATTATCTTAGTTGTTTAGATTACTGTTTAGTTCAAAGAGCTGTAGGTCTTCATGGTGAAATTTATTTGGTGAAATATGTCAAATTTTATCTGGGGAAAAAAGAGAAAATATTAAATGACTGGACATGCAGACATGCAGTGACCAAACACCTGCCTGTGGTGGATGGAGTTGAGAAGAAATTGTGACAATCAGAGGCAGCTCCAGAGTTCAGAAGTTTGTGTTAGTCCAAGCAAAGACTTAAATTTAGGGCCCAAACGTCACAGCTCTGAGAAATAAGTAAGTGACTTTTTGAGTAGATCAGATCTCAGCATTACAGGTGTTTAAGACATAATTGTGGTTAATAAAATCTGAATTACAGTAGAACTGGAAAAGGAGTCTCCTTTCAGTTCCTGGCTGACACAGAATTTTTGAGAAACCACTGCCTCAGAAGCTTGCTTCACTCTGCTAAAACGGTGATAAAAATGTTTCTTTTGTCTGTTCAGCTCTTAACCTTTTTTTGCAAGTGCTTTCTCCATGTGACCCCCTTGTGACACCGGGCTCTGCAAACACACAGACTCACCAACAATGTGGAATCCTTATGACTAATGGCAACTCCTTAAATGCACTCCAGGCACATTCTGCACTGTTATTTAGGCATTAAACAATAATATTAACCATTAAGAGGCAACCTGGAAGTGTTCAGGGCCAGGCTGGATGGCGCTCTGGGTTTTGGTGGAAGAAGCTGAAGCTCAGGTGAGTTGTCCCAACATCCCTCCATGCCCAGAGGAGAAGTGTGGGGAGGAGCCAGGTGAGATCCCATACCAGCTGGAGCATTCAGAGAGAGAGCTCAGCACTCCTCACACTTCAGCTGAAGAGCAAACAGACACCTGGGGCTGAACTTTGAGCACCCCTGTCCTGGTTTCTCCAGCTGGGAGTGGAGGCTGGGTCTGAGCCGCACTCTGTAATTGTGTTTAATGGCAGAGCACCTTGCAGACACTCCAGGAGAGGGGAATTGCATCTTATTTGCATTTGTTTCTCTCCTGTGAAAGGGATTAAGGGTGACTGGCTCAGAGGAATCCTGCCTGATAAGTCTCCTGGTGCTGCTCCCTGGAAACACGGAGCACAGCAGGCTGTTGGCTCTATGAGGGAAGATAATTTAAATTAAAAAAAAACCCAAAACCACCCCAAAGCACAACACCCCGACTTACACAGTGCTGGGATGTGATGCCTTGCTCTCTAATTTCTATTTCTTAGACACCAGGAGCACACTGAGTCACAGCAGGCATGGGAAACTTCGCTCTGGCTTGCGCAACCTCGGCCGCTCTCCTGCAGCATGATCTGATGGAAACTCAGCAGTGCCATTAAACTGAACCAACATTGTATGGCTGAAAGGCCATCTTATGCTATGTAAACAAACAGCTTTTAGTCCCAGAACAAGAGGGTGTTGTGCAAGATTGTGCATCATCACTGCATGCCTCAGACACCACCGGCCTGATATGGCTGAGAAAGGCTAAGTCCTGATAGCACTGGTTGATTTTAAAACAAAAAGTAAATTAACCTGATTTTGACAAAGATCTCCATCGCTGGTGGACTGTGATATCCCATAGTCTTTCCCAGAGGTGGGTCATGAGGAAGGGATTCAGGTTTGAATCACTTCTCATTCTTTCAACTATCTGTTGGATACAAATCCCCTGGCCTTGGCTTTACACCTTGGTGCTCTCACATGCTGTGAACTCTGGCCAAATCCAACGCACTTTTCAGAGGGATGTTTTGGTTTAGCTCTTAAATGGGCACTTTTTGTTGGAGTCAGCTGCTGCTCTTCAGAATGAACAAGAGAGAGGTGATGGCACCGAGGCTCACACTGACAGTGACGTGGTGCTGCAGCTTTCCTGGAGCCAGGATTGTGCTGCAGCTTTCCTGGAGGCAGGAGGAGAAGAGCTGCAGCTTCCTCAGGCTTCCCACAGACCCACTGGCACAGGCTGTGCAGGAAGACCTGCCAAGGAAGTGTCACCCTCCGGGTGTCCCAGCCAGCTCTTGCCACCTCAGGGGCTGCAGCTCAGCCCCTGGGCACAGCCAAATAAAGGTTGCTCCAGGTGCCAGCAGATTCCAGGCAATGAACACAGTCTGCACAGAGGGCTGCCTTCACCCACCAGCTGGAGAGAAACACAGCAGCCATTGAAACTTATTTTGAAATATGTAGTATTTACCCAGAAAGCCTTTATGGCCTTTTGCTCAAACACTCATGCTATTTGGGCTCAGGATAATGCACAGAGAGATGCAGGTCTCTCGAGACTTGTTCATGATTTGAAGTTGCTGGCTTGGATTTTTCTTTTTAAAACACAGAAGTCCCCTGATTCACCTTAGGGACAAATACTGGGCTTTGAATACAAAAGGCAAAGTGCCTTTTAGTTTCCAGCAGCAGCATCTGGCACTGCTGCCAGGTGGGGAGGGGGCTGGCTCTCCCCACTGGAGAGGCTTCCAGGTGGGAATTCAGAACTTCAGAGGCTGATTAGGTACTGGGGAAGAAGATAGGAGAGCTGAAGGGACATTTACTGGGGATGAGTGATTTCAGGCTTGCAGGTGAAGTGCCCAGAATGCACTCAACCCCAGCCCTCTCATGGTTCCCTTCAGCTCTGTCCAGAAATGCAGCTCAGGTCCTCACTTGTTTTCACCTTCATTTCAAAGGTTACATCCCCACTCCTTCATCCCTTACCCTTGTTCCAGCCCTGGCCATCCATCTACGTCCTGTCCTCTGTCTCTTTCATCTCCCATCACCCTCACCCTGCTGCTGGCTGTACTCTCCTATTTGCCCAAGGTGGTCACTCCACTTTGCCCTTTCCCATCCCTCTCTCCAGATCAGAACTTTCCATCTGTTTCCCACTTTCTTTGTGCATCATCTCTCAATCCCTGCCTTCACACCCAGTCACTGTACATATGTGTTTTTACACTTCCCAACCTGTCACCGCTGACTGCTTTCGTTTTGCTGGGACCCACTCTGAGCTCCTTCCTCCCTGCAAGTCAGTGGCACGGCTCTTCCTCCTTCTCACATGCCTCCAAATCCCTCCTGCTGCCTCCTGCTTCCCAACACAAGGCCTGCCCTGGCCACTGGCAGCCCTTGCTCACATCTGACACCTCTTTTCTCTTTCCTTACATTACTGATGCCTTTTGTTCCATGACTCCACTGACTTCCCTCCATCATTACCCTGTCCCACTTTCCAGCTGCCCTGAGAGACTCTTCCCTAGGAATCTACTCTGGATCCTACACCAGAAAGCCCAGCTTGCTTCTCATCACCTCTGACTCATCACTACACCCTTCCATCTGTCTCCACTTCCCCAGAGTGAAGTTTCCCAGTTTCACATGGCAGAAGGTGAACAAGAAGCCCACAGACCCTTCTGTCACTTTGGGTCTCTCTTCTGTGACTGCACCATGGGACCAAGCACAAAGGAGAGGAGATTTGTTGGTGGCTTATCTGCACATGATCCCTCACTTAAATTGTCTGATTTCCCTTGGAAGGAACAGCCATGCCTCTTCCAACATTTTTCTTTTCACATTATAAGTGCACTTTGTTCTTTCTGATACCACTAATTTCCTTTAAACCCACTCCAGCTACAGACTGGCCTCTTTTTTTCTTCTGTCTCCATGTCCATTCACCATTTTGAGTGGTTCCTTTCTTCCTTTCTCATTCTAGGCCCTCTTCTAACAATTTTCTGCCATGGAGAGACACTGGAAACAAACTCAGTTTCATTAAATGAGCTCATTAAATGAGCTTTTCCAAGTCTTCACCAATGTTTTTACTTATACCACCCTTTACCCTGAGCTGCAGTTGCCTGTTGATTCTGTCCCTAGATTTTAAACTTCTTTTTTCACATGAAGGAGGACCCATCCCATGTGTAGCCTTGCCTTTAATCCTTCATGTTAATTCTTGTGGGCAACCTCATCTTCAGGGAGAATCTTCAGGGCTGGGAGAGACCTCACGGGGATGTCAGGCCCATCCCTGGGAGCAGGGCAGGCCCAGCCATCCTTTATGAACCAGTTTTGATTACCCAGCTCGAAACAACCTCCACTGACAGAAACTGCAGAGCTTCTCCAGCCACTTTAAACCTGATTTTGCTATTTAGACTGGTAGAACGTTGATTTTTTTTTTCCTTATGTCAGACTTATTCCTGCCATAATGTAAGCCTGGGACTTCTTGCCCTCATGACCACAGAGAAGAAGAAAGGATTCATCTTTGCAGCACCCTTTTATATTACAATATTGTCTACCATCCCTCACTTTTCCAGACCAAACCACCCCGGTTCCTACACAACCATGTCCATCTAATCCCTGTTCTTGATCACATTTCAGCTGTGGATCTTTCCTGGAGCACAGCCCATTCACATCTTTATTAGTGCTCACTACAGCAAAAGGATGAGTTCAAATGTCCTGCAGACTCTCTTTTGCTCCACACAGCCCAGAGTTGAAGAATTATTTTTTTCCTGAAGAAATTCCAGAGAGCAGGGAGAGCTACATGGTTGTTTTCTTCTCAGCTAAGCCCAGTACTTTACATAAGACCTTGGTGAACAAAATCCCATTTTTCACCTGGTTTCTTTGACACCTTTGTATCATTTGGGATTTAACCAGGAAGATCAAAGGTCCCTGTGGTTGCTTTGTCCAGCTTACACAAATTCTCTCTGTCATCTCTCTAAATTATGTGGTCTCCCACCATCCAGGCAGCTAAAAATCCCCTCTGTGGCCTTTCAATCCCTTACATCTGTGCTCAGACAGCACATTTTTTCTTTAGCCTTAATAAATAAAAGCTCCTTCTGCTTCCACACATCTCAAATACTGCAGGAGAGATCATTTCCCTCACTGGTGCTCTCCCCTTGGTACACCCTGACCATGGGGAATTTCTCTCACCCTCAAAACCACACCAAACCATCAGCATCTCATCATCCCTTCACACATCACCCCTCTTGGATGTTTGGCTTCCAGCCTGCACCCTGTTGGGCCAGCAGTGCCCCTTCCATCTTCAGTTTGCCACTTCACAAGTTCTTCTGGGTTTTCTCCCAAGTTCCCCCTATGCCCCAGGGCAGATTTGTGGAAAGAACTCTCAGGAACTTCATTACCCTCTTTAAAGTCTTCTTAAAACCTTTGTCTTTGCCAGGAAAGCTGCAATAAATAATACAGAAAGGAATACAGCAAGGAATGCTGAGAACACCAAATACCCTCCTCATTATTGTCCCCTCATCTCACTCCTTCACCTGCCAGCTGCTGCCCTGCTCTTCTAACCATAAATTTTTTTGGAAGGAGCCTCTCTCTCCAATATCTGGCTGGACAAGACCCAGTCAAATGTTGTCCCAGTTTCTGACTGGTGCCCTAGACAGAATCTAACAACAAATACCCCAAAGTCATGGCAGACCATACTGGAAAGTTGATTTTGGTAGCAAGTGGCTGCAAGTGGTTTGCAGTTGACCACAACCTGGCCCTTCCTGGGTAGTTAGGGTGATGATATCAGCTCATTTCCCAGCAAGAAAAGGTGTTAAAAAGACACCAAAATTAGCTTCAAAGTAAGTTTGATGGCATTTTCTGCATGGCCCTCATGTGAAAAGAAAACTCATCTTCTAAGGTGGCCCCTTTGGTTTAGAAGTAAAATACCCGTGGAAGGCAGTGGAGAGAAAGCAGCACTCTTGCCATAAAGATTTTGAGGAAAAAAAGAGAAAACCTCAGTTTTCAAAGCCCTTGGACGTGGTGCTGCTAAGTAGAAAGCCCATAAGGAAACCCAGCAGTAAATAAAACATCACTCTATCCTGGTTTCAGCCTGAAACAGCCTACACTGGTCAGCAACTTAAAAAGTTCAGAAAGTGTGAACACCTCCCCTCGTTCTGCAGGAGCTGCACTGGCCCTGCAGACCTGTGCCTGTAAATAAAGGACAAAAAGCAGCTCTGAAGAAGGACACAGCCACTAAGAAAAAGCCCTCTGTGTGTAGCAGCAGTAGCAGCACTGGTGTGGCTCAGAAGGGAGTGCTCTGTATTTGTGTTTACATATTGATTGTTTTGAAGCCTCTCTCAGTTCCAGGAATGGGAGACTATAAAAAAATGATATATATATTTGTGGTTTGGCACCCAAAGAGAGCTTCGACTCATGCACCATTGCCGTCTGCCAACAGCTGCAAATTATTACATGCTGGTTTGGTCTGGGGTATTTTTTTTTTAAGCCTCAAACTACAAAACTAACGTCACTCGGTGGTTGCACCTACTGCCGAGGAACAGGGTGGGACTTTGGAAAGGGATTTTCACCAGGGCAGGTCACTGGGTTTACTAATAAACAGGATTTTATGGTAATGCCTGTCCTCCCTGCTGCTGTGCCGGGGAGCAAATTCTAGCTAAATCAAACTCAGAAAGAAACTTCAGTTGGTTTTGAAGAATGACTGGTGAGTGAAGAACGGGGAGGTTTCCTTTTGAAAAAACCTTCCGGCGAAAACGTAACCGCGCCGTGGCGTAAAGACACCTCGCCCTGTCAGAGGAGGGAAATGATCTGCTCAGATGATTTTGGAACCATCTGTGTGAGCAGTGGGGAGCTGGCAGAGCGTGGAGCCCTCGCTCTTGCCAGAACACTTGGCAGTGATCTGCCCGCAGAAAAACCCGGAGCCAGGAGCGCTCACCACAGGCTTACATGAGCCCAGCAGATCTCGTGACCGACACACAGCAGAGAGGATGTTGTGCACAGGGAACCATCCCTAACCAGCATCCGCCTCAGGCACAGCTAGGGAAGAAAGCACCATCCTGGACAATTAAGCCACAGCTGCAAATTCTTGCTCAAAATGGATCAGCTGGCATCAAGGTGTCAAAGTCAAACCTCATCAGCTTCAGCAAATGTAGCACAATTTTTTTTTTTTTTTTTGCTATTAACAAGCAGAGACAGGCAAAGAAGAACATTGTGACATGAACTTCTTGCAGGTCTAATTTCAAGATCACAATGGCAAACCCCATCTCTGCACGGAAAAATGGTGCTCTGTGAGGCTGGGTGTGTGTTTGCAGAGAGAACAGGCATGGTCATAACACAGATGGGCAGCCAGAGCTTATTTGGATTGGAGAAGAAAAGAAGATCTAAAAACTACTGATTAACAAACTCAAGTTCAGTCTCTTTTTTTTCAACTGTTACATTTCAGGCACCTTTGTCTTCATTGCCATTTTAGCTTTACATCAAATAGAATCTGTCTGCAGCACAGGCACAGTGTTAGCCTGGCATGTCCACAGAAGAAACTAAATTCATCCCCTGGTTGATCTTGCTACTGCTTTCCAGGACAAATTTACCCTTAACCTTCAGCAGGCCCATAGAACTGAAGGTTTTTGCTCTGCTTGCTGCAGGCAGCAGGCCCATGGGAAACACCCAAGCCACAACAAAAGGCCTGCAAAGAGAAAAATTAGAAATGCAAGTTTGCAAAGCCCACGCTTTGTAAGCCACAGTGAAACAGCTGAATCTGCTGTAGGGGAAGATGGAAAGGCCAGAAGCAAATATTTCTGCAGGGCCATGACTTCACCAGCAGGAGCCATAAAAGGTTTAAACAGATTTCCCAGAGAAGCTGCGGATGCCCCTGGATCCCTGGAAGTGTCCAAGGCCAGGTTGGACATTGGGGCTTGGAGCAACCTGGGATGGTGGAAGGTGTCCCTGCCCATGGCAAGGGGTAGAACTGGATGATCTTTAAGGCCCGTTCCAACCCAAAACATTCCATGATAAACATCAAGAAGCAGCTCTCCTCTTCAGGAATATTAATTACTTAAACAGGACAGTGATCCTTCCTTCATTTGCCCTGGACTGGTATTTTGTCCATTCAGTTTCAGCAAGGTTTTCTCTCTCTCTCACTCACAAGATGAATGCCAGGTCAGCACAAACAGTCAGACACCTTCAAATCCTCCAATTTCTGGCTTCTCTTTTTTAAAGCTAACACAATGATTTTTCCATGACAAACCATGGAAACCCAAGCTATTTTCCCCAGCTCCTGCTGAAGGTGAGGAGGTTTTTCTTAGTCCACAAGTTGCTGTGTAAATGGCCAAGTTTCCAACTGTCACCCTTGTAACAGAGCTGGCAAACATGTGCTGCCTCTCAGCTGCCACAGCTCAAAGTCCAGCTTATTATTTAATACATAATCTTGAATGGATGAGTCATAAACCCTCCTGCTTTTCTGCTATGGGAATAGTAACTTCTGGGGAAGGAGGAAACAATTTTTCAGCCTCCTGCAATAGGGCTGGATGGAGCCCTTCACATTTTAAACCCTGAAATCCCATGTGGGATGGGCCAAGGGCACTGTGTGACTCAAATCATCCCTTCAAACAGAAGTCAGAAGAAAATGAAAATATCTCAGACATGCTCTATCACTCATGTTTCTCAATGCACTTGCTCGTCTTCTGCAGCCTTGGGGCTCCTCTCCCTTTTTTTGAGATCTCCCTTCTCCCTGAGATCTGAAATCTCAGCTTTAAAAGTCACAGGAATTTCCACACCTTAAAACTCCCCACTGTTTAAATTCTCCCTCCCACACAAGGTGACTGTAAACAGACGGCAAAATTTTGCGTGATGCTGTGCACAGTAAAATCACCTGTTTGCTGCACAGCCATTATCAGTGATTTTCCACAGGATTCCCAGGAAATCCAGCCTGTGTTTGCTGTGTGGCAGGAGAGACAGAGCCTGTCTGGGCAGGGCACTGGGACACAGGGTGAGCACAGGCAGTGATGGGTGACAACCCAGGCCAAAGAGGAATGGGGAGAGGAATGGTGATGCCTTGGGAAGGCTGACCTGAAACAGAGACTGGACAGAGCTAAGAGAATAAAGTAGAGATTTATTGAAAGGCCTCCAGGATCCACCTTGGGCAGGACAGGGCCTGACCAGGCCTACACCCAAGATGGAGCCAAAATGGTCACAAAATGGACCCAAAATATTCACAAAATGGACCCAAAATATTCACAAAATGGACGACCGATCATGAGGTCTCACACTTTTATGAGTTTTGGTCCATTTGCATATTGGGGTTTAATTGTCCAATTACAGCTTCAGGTTGTGAGGTCCCATCCTTCTTGTTCCTCCCTTCAGCCACCATTGTTTGTGCTTTTGGGCCTGAAATTTTTCCTTGGTCCTTAGCAGAGAAAGGATTTGTTTTGTGTCTCTACTCTGTGCAGAGCTGAGTGACACTGACTGTGAGGCTCAGAGCTGCACCCCTGGGCAGCACAGAATCTGAAATACATGAAAACTAAAATTTAAGGCATCATTTCCCCCTGCATAGCCACGGGGTGGGTAGAGGGTGTTGTGGCTGCCCTGTGCATGGAGCTGCTCCTCAGGATGGTGGAGAGGGCGCCTGGCCAAGGCCTGGCTCTGCCCACTGGTCTTTCTGCCCTGGTCAGGGGGTTGCTGCTTTTGTCTTTCAAGCAGGGATGGTGGGGGGGAAAGTGTCTGGAAAGCCCAACTGGGATAGCCAAAGAAATCTGGAAAATCCTGATTCCCTGCTGAGACAACCTGGAGATGGGTCAGGATGCTCCCAAAGATAAAGCAGAAAGAGGCAAATGAAGACTTAAGCGAAACTAAACAGAAGATGAACAAAAATAGTCCTACACGTCTGATACACCATAAATCCTGTTCTTCAGAGAAACATGAGTACTTTGCAAGTCTGAACCATCTGCTAAGACCTTTCCCCAGTCAGATCTGGAGGCCAGGCTTGCTCACACAGTGTCCATCAAGATAAAACCCCTCAAAATCTGGGTCACTGGGGCTCAAGGCTGGAGCCTGGGCACAAGGAAGGAGACCAAACTCACGTCCCCAAGCCCTGCAGGGTGCAGGCAGCCACTGACCCAGGTCACAGCAGCACCCACACAGTGACCTGACTCCCTGACACCTAATTGAGGGCCAAGCTGTAATTTAGACAAAGCTGGTGATTTTCTATCAGCTCCAGCAAGCTGAAGGGGTTGAACCCATGAGCTCACACAGCTTGGCGTCATCTAACTGAGCTGGCAGCACCAAATGAATGAAATCATGGTGCCCTGTGCTTCAGCCATGGCAAAGAAAGCTGGAGAAACAGAACAGCAGCACTGTCCTGTGGGCAGGGTGGGGGTCAGCCTCTTTTCCCAAAAGGAAATGGCCTCAAGTTCCACCAGGGAAGGTGCAGGTTGAAAAAGAGGAGGAATTTCTTCAGTGAAAATGTTGTCAAGTGTTGGAAGGAGCTGCCCAGGGAGGTGTTCAAGAGATGACTGGAGCAGTGCTCTAATTTTGTTGAAAAGGTGGTGGTCCATGAAGGCTTGGACAAGATAATTTTGGAATATTTTCCAATTTTAACCATTCTATGATTCTGTGTTTCCTGGTCAACAAAGGTGCTGCTGGGACCAGGTAGGATAATCCTGCTCCCTGGTCTGTCTCTGCTTGACGTGCCCATTCTCATTCTCCACTTCAGTGCATCTCTTCCAAGCCAGCACAAAATAAATTCCCACTTCCCCCACGTCGCTTTTACACACACACTCCATTCCACGCTTCCCATGGGGCGTTTCCCACTGGATCTGCTCTGTAGTAAAGTCCAACAGATGGTTGCCAAAAAAGATCACATCCAAGACAAACAAACAAAATAGCCCCAACAGCATGGCTGGAGCTGGCATGGTGCAATTGCAGTGCAATGCGGTTCCCTGACCGTTCCATCACTCCCTGTCATTACTGGTAAATTATTCAATCTTTTTATCAAGGAAAATGCTTTAAACATGCAATCATCTATTGTTTATCTTGTGTTCTAAAAGTGTGTGTGGCTGTGCCAGATATGTCCTAAATTCTTTCATTTTATCTGCCCAGTTGTACACAGACGCCAACGTAAATAAGTACCAGGTACACACACACACCTACAAGTAATGTAACAGAGTCAAGCCTCTTCTGATCTTTCTCTTTCATCTCTAAGGAAAGAGAAGAGGAAAAAAACCACTGTTCCACCTCCACTGTGCTCACACAATCCCATCACCATCAGCTTGCCCTGCTCCAATTCCAGTGGGGATTTTCCTGAGTGGGACTGGGATGTTTTTTAGCACAGATTTACCAAGTGACCTTAGGGACTGAATGGCATCAAAGCTTCAAGGGGGTGAGTTCCCAGCTGGGATGGTTTGCAATGGAATTATCTGTATAACTGCACCACTAAACTGGAAAATAAGAGGTGTGGATATCTTGGAGCTGAACATGTGTGTCAACATCGCTGGAAATCAGGATTCCTAGTCAGGAGTAAAACCAGTTTTCTACTGATTACTCAGGAGGGCAGAGCAGGTGGCACTGGGCCCTCTGTGCCCAGGCTGCTTCTCCCCTTCCCTGCCTGCTTCCAGCTGCCCAGGAGTGATGTCTCCTTGAGCAGCAGGCCTTGCTTTCCCCTGGGAGCAGCTCCCAAACACTCCAGAGGTTGGAATCATCGCCCTGCTTGCAGAGGTTAATGGGACGGGCGGATTTCCAAGTGGGAAGCTTTGCCCAAAAGTGGGTTAGCAAGAGGGCGGGGAGGAGACAGGCCCTAGCAAAAACAAAAATTCACTTACCCAGCAGTTGTGACTGGGCAAGGCCACTCGCAGTGTGACAGAGGTAAAGCCCAGCGTGACAGATGTTATTTAATACGGGGAAGTGGATCAGGTCACTCATCTCCAGTGAGGATCTGCTGGCCTGGCATGGTGCTGGAGGGAATCCTGAACTGAGAGGTGTCCAGCTCAGGACTGGGGTTTGTACTAAGGAGCACGAGCATGAAATCAGAGAATGATTTGGGCTGGAAGGGACCATAAAGATCATCAAGTTCCAAGCTGTAGGCAGGGACATCTTCCACTTAAACAGATTTTCCAAGGCCCATCCAGCCTGGCCTTGGACACTGCCAGGGATATGAGAGCCACAGCTCCTCTGGGCACCCTGGGCCAGGGCCTGCCCACCCTCCCAGGGAAAAATTCCTTCCTGATATCCAGTGTAACCCCAACCTCTGGCACTGGGAAGCCATTCCCTGGGTGCTGTCCCTGCAGCCCTTGGGAATTGTCTCTCTCCAGGGTTCCTGCAGCTCCTTCAGGCCCTGCAAGGCCACCCTGAGCTCACCCCAAAGCTTCTCCTGGCCAGGCTGAACAATCCCAGCTGTGCCAGCCTTTCCTCCCAGCAGAGCTGCTTCAGCCTTCTGCTCATCCTGGGGCCTCCTCTGGGCTCTCTGCAGCAGCTCCACGTCCTCCCTGTGCTGGGCCCCAGGGCTGGGGCAGCTCTGCAGGTGGGGTCCCACCTGAAGGGGCACAGGGACACAATCCAAATCCCTTTCCTGCTGCTCTCATGGTGGGATCAGCCCAGGGCACAGCTGATTTCTGATCCCAGCACACACAGACAGGGCATGTCCAACTCTCACTCACCAGCACCCAAGTCCATCTCTTTTGCAGTCCCTAAATGCCAGGGCTCAGCTTTGACTCATGCCTGGTGTGGATAAAGTCACCTCATCTGCTTCCATCCCATTCCTAATTGTGCTTCCCCACCCCAAGACACCTTCCCACAATCCCTTTTATTCCTTCTCATTCAAGTTCTTCAGAACATACAGGATGGGGAAGCACCACCATGACCTCTCTGCAGCTCACTCACACCAACAGAAGGAAAAAACCCCAAAACTCTACCAGTTCTTGGAAAACAAGGCCTGAAACCTCTCTTCCAACAAGAACTAGCTGCAGCTCACACTAAACATAAAATGAAAGGCAAAGTGCCTTTCTCTCCCTTGACAAACACTGCTGCTGATGTCTGCTCACATCTATTTCAGGCATCGCTGCTTATCTGAGGCAAATCTCAGCTCTGTGTAGGTGTGGCAGGGATGATTCAGCAGAGGAACCTGCATGGCTGGAAACGTTCCATGGCTATGGAAAACAGAAAATTTGTGGACCCCTCGCTGGCCAGATGACAGAAATCTCCCTTTTTGTCCTCACAAGGTGGTTCTGCTGTAACCAGCTGCTCCTCCCAGCAGTGCAGGGGTCAGTCCTGCAGTCTGGATGAAATAAAAAGTGCCACACGACATGAAAACACTGATGTCTGTGGGGTGTTTTACTTCCATGGGACAGCACTGAGCTTTTCCACACCTAAGAATCAGGGATCACAGCGCTGGTTATAAATCCATCATGTTTCCTTAGGTGTATTCCTGTATTTACATAAAGAATATTTAATAGAAGTCGGGAAACATACTTATGCCTTTTGTACCAGGAAACCAATTTATGAGTTTGATCAATCAGTTAGATTTTTACAGCCTGATTATTAAACCAAATGAACTCCCACTGTTACAGACAGTTCTTGCATGAGACATATCACACACACCCACACATATACAAATATTTACTCCTGAGAAGAGCTGACCTCTCTCAATGCACAGAGATGCCGTACTAGTCTGATTTAAATGTCATATTGTAAAAAAAGAGTCATGGGAAAACACACTGCAAATAGCCATGATGGCCATGAAAACATCTCATTATCCAAAATGGAGTTAAGTTTAAAAGTGTCTTGTTTATTTAAAGCTCAAGTCCTAGAAATAAATTCCACATTTCTCATTCTCTTCAGATAAATACTCGATTACTTAACATGTTTATGGCACTGGAATGAATACTGGAGTGTTCTGTTGTTTTTAAAAAATAAAAATAATTTTTTCAAAAAGTGTTGCAATGACAACCAAAGATTTAGTAGCCATTTTATTTGCTTGAGTTGACCTCATAGGATGTGATCTTGGAGAAAGACAGGCTTTCAGCGGGGCAGTGATTTAATACATTGAATTCATTGCAAGATAAATAAGCTGGAGTCACACTATTTTCAAATCTCTCTATTTGTGCCTATGTGAGGTCTCCACAAGGAATAAAATTACATGGATCAAGAGGCATGCAGCTGACTTGTCACGGGGCACTGTAGGAGAAACTCTCTCCCCCAGCTCAGTTCTCATTAGCTGTGAAGGGCTGATGCTTGCAGTTTTTGGATGGAATTGCAAAAGAGAGTTGCTTTTGCCATTAATGTCACGGGGTCCAGATGTGAGGAGATGAGAAGCAGACTCCTCACCACACTGCAGCTCTGGCAGAGGCTTCCAGCTGACAAAAAAGCCTGAAAGCACAGGATGATGTTTCCAGCATTTCAGGTTTTGCACATCAGGAATCCCACCAAAGTACTCTGAGGGTCCTCTGGCCGGACTGGCAGGGAAGTTATTCCTGTGTTTTCCACCAGATCCTTTTCTGCAGGACTTTGTCAGGGTTAGAAAAGTGATTCTCCCCTGACTTAGATACTGACGTGCTGTAGCTATTTACCTTCCATAATAAGGATCAGATAATCCCAGAATCCCTGAGGTTGGAAAATGAGCCCAAAATGGAGTCCCAGCTGTTCCCAGTGCCCACCTTGTCCCCAGCCCAGAGCACTGAGTGCCACCTCCAGGTGACACCTGCAGGGATCCCGGGCACTGCAAAGCTCCCTGGGCAGCCCCTGCCAAGGCCTGAGCACCCTTTCCATGGGGAAATTCCTGCTGCTGGCCAAGCTGAGCCTCCCCTGGCCCAGCCTGAGGCCATTCCCTCTCCTCCTGCCCCCTTCCCAGCTCCCTCAGCCCCTCTTTGTATGACCCTCTCTCTAAATATCCAAGTAGATCCAGCATTTCCCTTCAGGGAATCACAAAACTGAAGATCAAATACACCTGTGCCAGCTGGACTCTGGAGCAGAGCATTCCCAAAATCCCCAAGGTATTTGCAGCCCCTCTTATGGCTCATGCCTAAATGTGATTCTAACATCTCTGGGAAAATATGTCTACTCTGAATTTGTGGTGTTCCTGTGAATTCACTAAACAAAACAAGATGGACAAAATCAAATTAAAGGGAAACAACAACAAAACCATTTCTCCTGAGCCTCACACTCAGGAAGGGAAATTACCACCTTAGGACGTCAGCAGCAGCCCTAGAAATGTGTGCAGAGGACGGGACACCAGAAGAGCCATCACTGGCCATGTCCCCAGCTGCTGGAGGAAGCAGCCAGCCAGCACAAACCCTCTCCAGTCAGCCCTTCCCCTCACTTAAAATTCCAGAATAATGAACACTTCGCACAGAAGGGGAAATTTTCGGCTCTGACTCAACGGGATCATTACTTTTTGTTTATAAGACACACCCACTAATTCTACGTTGGATGCACGACGGATCCATCATGAACCGCGGGCACGTGACGAGCTCTGGGAGCAGCGCTGCTGCACGGAGCACAGCTGGATTGATCCATCCTGCGTCTCCTTAGAGCCCAGGGACAGACCCTTAGCGTGCCATTAGGCTGTTCCCCACAGCTGCAGAGAGGAGAGCTGGCAGCACATGGAACACGGTGAAAGTTTCAGTTTTTCCAGCAGCTCCAATGCAGGAACTGCAAGCAGGTGCTTCCCTCATCCCCAGCACCTCTTGGATCAGCAGGAGGCCCAGCAGGTTCCAGAGACTGCAGAAATAAATCCCAGCTGAGGTTTTGCACCTGGATTTCCATGCAGCAGGATCACAGAGGATGCTGCGAGCTGACCCAAACCAGAGGAATTGCATAATGTGTAATCCCATGCAATTTTGGGGATGGCTCCCTCCTGGATCCACTGCTGCATCCAAATCCTCCCTCCAACACTCAGGAAGAAGAAAAGGACCCTCAAAGTGGGTGTGAAGGTTTGTGCTGCCAGAGTGTAAATGGGAATCAGGCCTGACAGCCTTTAAACAGCACACAGCAGTGCAGAAGCAGAGGGGAAGGCCGTCCAACTGAAATACCAGGGATTTAGGCAACCAGAAATTTGGAAGCAACAAAACAGCCGGTGGGACTGAGGCGAGGAGTGATGCTAGCATATCTGCCAGCTCCAAAAATAAGCAGTAATAATGAAAAATCATGACCCACAGCTGAAACCATGAGTTTCAAAACCTTAATCCTGACCAGTTAATTTGGTTTATTAACTCTGCAGGCCTATTCTGGTCACCTGTTTGAGCTTTGCCCCAAAAATATGAGATCTAGAACCAGGCTTTGTTGGGACCAGGGACTCCTGGGCAGTCAGTCACCTGCCTGGGGTCCCAACACACAGACCATGGCTCCCAGGATGACCAGGAGTGTTGGGTCTTTGATGGGAATAAGATTCTTGTGGGAAGCCACTCCCACTTTGCAACCCCACTTCTCAGGTTCCCACCTGCAATCAGAGAGCAGAATGCCACCTAGTGAGCTGCTCTTCCTCATCCTCTTGCTTCTCCTCCTCCCTGCAGCCCCCCAAGCCTCCCAACCCTGCCCCACTGCAGGGGCACCCACAGCAACTATCCTGTCTCCTCATTCCCGTTACGATTCTGGCAGCAGCTCCCAAATTTTCCTGCTCACCTCCAGGCTTCCATCACTGCAGGAGTCACTGCTGCCTGCCTGGGAGCTGCTCCAACTCCATGATGCCCATTTTGTCCATGCCACAGAGCAGGGCACCTCACACATCCAGGACACAGGCCAAGGAAGCAG
Organism: Acrocephalus scirpaceus scirpaceus; assembly: GCA_910950805.1. NCBI lineage: Eukaryota > Metazoa > Chordata > Aves > Passeriformes > Sylviidae > Acrocephalus > Acrocephalus scirpaceus. The sequence goes on along the minus strand of OU383774.1, from coordinate 114,635,678 downwards.
GCACAGCAGAGCAATGGGAACCCTTTAAAGTTCCATCCCTGCTGATCCCATTTCCACAGGAGGGTTTTGGCAGGCAGAGAGAAGATTATTGAAGGGATACGAGCTGCTTTGTGAGGCCTCATCTGATGTAACCACTGCATTCTTGATGTGGATTCTTGGTGCTAATCACAGGCTGGCAATAGTTGGAATGGAGGTTTGCCCACTCTCCACAAAACCAAATTCCTGCAGGCATGTCAGGAATCTCCCTATTTTTCTTTTCTTTTCCTTTTTTTTTTCCTTTTTTTTTTTCTTTTTTTTTCCCCAAACCCAACATAAAGAGAACAGGTCTCACTGCATTTTATTTCTGGAAGCTGGAGAGATTATTGAAGCCATCCTTCACAAGGAAGAAGCAACCTCAGCCAAATTATAGGAATCCCCCCTCTCCTGAGAGGCCTGAGTGTAACAGAGATGCAAAAAAATGCCTCCGTGAACATGTCTGAAAATAACAAACATTTCCAACCAGTCATTCACCCTTGTCCGTGATGTGGCATCATAACAGAGCAAATAATGGAGCACCAGGGAAGTAAAAACAGCATTTAACAGGGTTTTATTCCTAGGAAATATGCTGGACCAGCAGGGAAAAGTGGCAGGGTGGAAGATGCTTGGAAACCCAAGCACAGCCAAGGCAGAAGCTCCAGGCTCAGCTGACCTTGCTGCTGTTGTTGTAAAATAGGAGTGACACCTTGCACAGGTAATTACAGCCACTTAAACCCTCATCTGCATTCCACACAATGCAGCCAAGGAATAAACATAATTACCTCCTTGTCTGGGGCTGCTGCCCGGGTTAACCTCCCACCAGCCCCAGTTAAAATGATTAACATGTAAAAACCTTAAATCCACTGCTGAATCCAGGGTTTAGCAACTCCCCAGTGGATCCCCACCATGCCCAGTTTTGTTGTGGATGACCAGCAAAACATCCCACAGCCCAAACATCCAAACAACCAAATTTACAAGAGCATGTAGGACACAGGACAAGGGGGAACGGCTTCAAACTGACAAAGAATAGGGTGAGAGTGGATATTAGGAAAAAATATTTTACTTTGAGGGTGAGGAGGCCCTGGCACAAGTTACCCAGAGCAGCTGTGGCTGCTCCTGGATCCCTGAAAGTGTCCAAGGCCAGGTTGGACACTGAGGCTTGGAGGAACCTGGGACAGTGGAAGGTTCCCTGCCCATGGCAGGGGGTCGAAGTGGATGATTTTTAAAGTCCCTTTCAACCCAAACCATTCCAGGATTCTTTGAAAAAAGGGGTCAAACCAAGAGCAATACAAGGTAAAAAATAAATAAATTTTAAAAAAGATGTCTATAAAAGAAAGCTTCCTGGGAGGAAACCAACCTATACCTTCTGTTGACTAAGAAAAATGGAGTTCTGCAATTTGCATGGGATAACTCTGCCTGTTCCTAACTCCAACCAGGACTGATGTACAGCAAGAGCCCAGCTGGCAGTGATTGGGACAGAGCAAAGGGATGGGATCTTTCCATCCCAACTTTCTTGTGCTGATGCAAGCCGGTGCAAGACCACTGGAGCTGGTGGAGGTTGTGTCTATTTATATCCCTGGAGTATCTGCCTGATGAATCACCCCCTTGCTGTGGCTGGAAAATACTGCCTCACCGGGAAAATCCCGCTGCCAGTGACACAAAATCTCAGCCGTGAGGGAAAAGAACTCCAAGCTCCAGAGCAAATTCACTTCAAATTAGGCGGGGCCCTGATCCCTGAACAATGAGAGCTCACTCCGGCTGCTCAGCTCAATTGAGGCTGTCAAAACATTTCTTATGGGGTCTTTCCTACTGGTGTTGCTTTTCTCTCTGCCTCCCCTTCCTGCAGGCTCTTATCTGCCTGCACATGTCCTGCCTCACGAGAGCACGACCATAACAAACCCTGATTTATGGCCCACTTGGAAAACGCGGTGACGTCCAGGGCTCCGATCAAATTCCTTCACGTTTGCAGAGTTTAGATGTTGTCCCAGGAGCTGCCAAGGAGTCCAGAGCAGGAAGTCAGCAGAAAAAAAATAAAAAAAAAAATAAAAAAAGGAAGATAAGGGGGCTGCTGGGGCTGGGACAAATCCCCTGCCATATGTTTTGTTTTCGTGCCTTCTCATGGTTTAAAAATGAAGTAGAAAGGCTCTTCTTCAGCTTGTTGCTCCCCTTTTCCTTATCCAAAAAAAGCAGCCTTGATCAGAAGTGATTGTTTTCTTAATGAAAATTAGGCTAAGAGAAGGAAGGCACCTGAAGCACAGTTTGCATTTGATATTGTTTATTTTTTTTAATTAAATTGGTAATGAATCCAGAGCCCTGCTTACATCACATCCCCAGCCAGGCTGAAAAATCCCAGGGATTGGGAACTGCATCTACCCTTGCACTGGTGAGGTGCAGTGGGGACCTTTGGGGAAATCAGCCCTGCACACAATTCCTCCTTCTCCACAAGGGCAGAGCTGACACATGGGGCACCTGCACCCCACAAATCCTGCCTCACTTGGCCAGAAGAAAGGAGACATCCCTTGGATTCACCACAAAATGATATCAGGGCGATGATATCAGCTCATTTCCCAGCGAGCAAAGCTGTTAAAAAGACACCACAATTAGCTCTGAAAGTAATTTTCGTGGAATTTATTGCACGACCCTCATGTGACAGGAAAACTCATCTTTTGTCACTCTTTTTGCACTCAAATAGCAAAACTGCAGCTCCGTACTCAGCAGTAAATTGGTCTGGGCCATGCTGCCAGGCTGGGACAGTCAAGTGTCTCTGCTTTCACCTGGTGGTTGGGGTTTTTCAGAAAGTGGAGGGGTCTGTCTGAGGACACAGTGTGTGCACATTGGGCCTTTTCCCAGTGCAAACCAAATGATAACTTGACCTGGAGCTGGCATATCCAGTGCACTCATGTTGAGCCATTTATGTGTCTGTGAGCAGACCATAAATCACAGAGTTTTCCACATTTGCCCTGCTCTCTCAGCCCTGCTAATCTTTAATATTATTAATCCCTATATTGTCTACTTAAATTACTAGGCAGCTCCAATTAACTATTAAGCAAACAATTCCATAAACACTTATTATCACAATCTGGTGAAAAATAAAAAAATATTTCAACTGAAATTCTTCTAAATTGAAAAGGGATAAAGTCCTTCGGTACTAAAAGGAAGTGAGGTCCTAGGAAACCACAGCACAAAAAATGGGAAAAACCAAGCAGGAAAACTGACAGTCTTCAGTAGAGTGCAGTTTGCCTTCTGTACATGCTGCAGAAAAAATATTGAATATCGAAATGAAATTACTAAATCCAGAGGGGAAAAGAAGCCTCCAGTCTGCTCCTGTTTCCCAAGAGTTCAGGGTTCAAGCACATGAAATCTGTTGACTCCACCAAATGATTTTTGGGAGCTGAGGGGTTTAGGGATCATTTAGACATAAAAATTCTGCCTTGATCAGCCCTGGGAGTGTGCAGACATGGTGACCAGTACAGGAGACACAAAAGTAAATCCTCGGTGTGCTTGAAGGGTTGGTTCTATATTAAGGCTTTTGCTGTCATAAAAATGTTGTAACAACTGTCACACACACTTGGTGGCGACTTGCCATTCGATGTAAGAGATTACCAGAGGTGCACAGACCTCTGGTAATACAACTGGCCTCCAGAAGTTTTTCCACCAGCATTCCCTCTCAGAAAATTAGAAGGAAGCACACACAAAAAAAAAAAAAAAAAAAAAAAAAAAAAAAAAAAAAAAGTGAAGCACGAAGCGCTTTTCGGTACAAAGTTTTCTTTGGAGAGCAGATTGTTTGCAGAGAGATGAAAAGCATCGCAAACACGCTGACAATTTGTGAATATGCATCCGTACACATATTTCCAGCCGTGCTCACGCAGCCTCCCCTTCCAGCTCCCTTGCAGGTCTGATGAATCACAGCCTGCAAACAGCCCCACTCAGGCAATAGTCACGCTGAGTGGCTCATGACTAACCCCGCGAGCAGGAGTTTATTCACAAAGTGTATGCAAATAGCAAACACATCTGTAAGCAGCGGCAGCAGCAGCGCTTTACTCCAGGATAATTTGCAAACAAGAAAAGGGGTTAAGTCTGTCACGCTGATTGCTTACAGAGAGTGGATCGCTCAGCCTTAGTCATTTGCATCTCTTTCTGGATTGCAAATCCTCCTGGCACAGAATACAGCAGGCCCTTTCATTTGTTTTCCTGCTCCTCGTCCTCCAGATGTTCAAGTCAGACTTGTTTTCTGCAGTTGTTGGTTGGTTTTTTTTTTTTTGGACTTCTCAGCCAGATAATGAAACCTACTACAGTCAGTGCTTTGCAATAGTCAAGCTCTGAGAACTCAAATATATACCTGATTTATTACTTCCAGTGGTCAATCACATAAATGCATTAAGATTTTCCAAAGAAGAAATTCATAGAAAAGTCTCATAGAATGGCTTGGGCTGGAAGGAACCTTAAAAATTATTTCATTCCTTCCACTATGCCAGGTGGCTCCAAGCTCCATCCAGCCTGGCCTTGAACACTTTCATGGATGGGGCATCCACAATTTCCCTGGACAACTTGTTCCAGGGCCTCACCACCCCCGTAGTAAAGCATTTAATCCTAATTTCTAATCTGAATTTACCCTCTTTCCATTTGAAATTGTCACATGAATATTCTGCTTTAGCAGCAACACTGGGTAAATACTGAAATTCATCTGCAGGATGAACCAACAAAGCAAATTGTTTCTCAGCAGCACAATTATTCAATAGGCTCATGTTCAGTGGGCCCTGTGCAAAGGCTTATGCTCAGACTTTAGAAAAGCAACTATACCCCAAAAAATCCCTTCCAATGGGTCAGAATCAAACCCAGAAACATCCATCCTCAATGCCCCTTGAGTGAATAACTGTTTAAATATCTTACTTGATGCACTATTGCCCACAGCACTCCACCACCAGACCCCCAAATTTCAGAAACACCAGTTCTAATGTCACCTCACAGAAAGGCAAGCTCTTAAACCCCCTTTCCTTTGGGTCTGGAACGGTACCAGCTGCAGTGCATCAACAACGGATTAATTTAGGCACGGATTTAGCTCAGAGCTGCTGTGCTGAGCTCCTGGAAAACAGAAAGGGTAGTAGGAGGATCCTCCACCCCCAGCCAGGAGCAGGTGAGTAAGCAACAGGCACTAAATTTGTATCAGGTGTGGGTAAAATCGGTAAGTCAGAGCGTTGGAAGGCTGAGTGCATCCCCGCTCCTCTGGCTGCCTCTCGTGACTGCTGAGGTGCCACCTCTTGTTTTGCAGCTTATGCAACATCTTCAGGCTCTGTCAGATGCTGTCTGACTGCTGAGCCTGCTCCTGGTACTGCTCCCTGACACCTTTCCCGACGTTTTCTCAATGCTTAACTTCAGCATTTTTGAATTACCTGTGCACATGCTATCCAAATTCAGTCTCCTTATTCTCCTGTACTAAAAAAAGTAAATTTTTAGGAGCACATTTGCACTGCACTCTTTGATTGAAATCTGCTCTCCAGAACATCTGTAGACAAAGAATGCCTCTACACCCTGCTGTCCATCCCATGATTTGTTTTGCAGGAAGCTGCCCCTTTCCCTGGATTTGGGAGGTTACCAGGAACAAGGAGTGAACCACTCTAAAGAGCTGCTGTGAATATTCTGTATATCTTTCAGTTCAAGTCCCTCATCTTGCCAATGTCATGAATGAATGGTTGTGAGCTTCCTTTGATGCTGACTTGGTTAACAATCCCAAGGCTGAATGGGATAAATAATTCCCATATCATTCCCATCACATCTGACTCCATCCTCACCATCCAAAGGCTTGGGGTCACAAAGGATGAGGTTTCCAGGTAGAAGATCATGGAAGCCTGTACTCCTGATCACCCTCACTGGATTTCATTTCAGAGGTTTGGGGATAGCAGGTTAATGCCTGACAGCTCCAGCAGCCAGCTGGCAGTTTTTCTGGCTTTGGGGAGCAGGGATAAAGGCTACATCCAACTTTCAGGATGTCCTAAAAATATTCAGGCTGGTGTGAGCAGGAGCTGCTGCCTCGTCTCACTGACCCTTTCCCATTAGCATCTTAAAAAACAAGCAATTGTGCTCCAGGGGAGCCTCCTTCTCCTCCAACAAAGACTCACTTTTAATTACCAATTACTAAATAAAACCATTTTCACTCATTTCAGCCACCAGAACATGTAGATAATGTAACACATACTCGTAAATAACCCGGCAATGGAGACACAAGGAGAGGGAGATGCTGAGTGTAGACATGGGTGTATTCCCTTGGAAAGGGTGCTACATCCTTACCACAAGGTAATCCTACATTATGCGGCCTAAAAGTGGCAATAAAAGGGCTGTAGATGTACTAAACTTCTTTGTGTATGACAGGTTTATAAAAAAATCAGAAGTAACATGAGCAAGGTGTTTATTTTCTGCTTCTCCAAAACTGTAACTGTTGATATTCCGGGTCCACTGACATAAACAGCTTTCCCTACTTCTCTTCATTCCTGACTGGTTTGAGTATTTGGAAAATATTTTGGACTTGTGTGATGTAGCCAGTTAGACCTGTCCTTCTTCCTAACTAGAATCAAAGAGCACCTAGAACATCCAGTGCCACCCCTGCCATGGGCAGGGACACCTTCCACTGTCCCAGGCTGCTCCAAGCCCCAGTGTCCAACCTGGCCTGGGACACTGCCAGGAATCCAGGGGCAGCCACAGCTGCTCTGGCCACCACCCTCACAGGGAATAATTTTTTTTCCAATATCCCATCTAACCATTTTCTCTTTCAGCTTAAGGTCATTCCCCCTTGTCCTGTCCCTGCAGCCCTTGAGAATTGTCTCTCTCCAGGTTTCTTGCAGCTCCTTCAGGCCCTGCAAGGCCACCCTGAGCTCAGCCCAAAGCTTCTCCTGGCCAGGCTGAACAATCCCAGCTGTGCCAGCCTTTCCTCCCAGCAGAGCTGCTCCAGCCCTCTGCTCATCCTGGTGAAATTCTTGCTCAGGAGGGCTGCAATCATGCCTTGTGTCCGGGGTAGTGCTGAGGACATGGGATGGAAAATGCAGGACCCAACAACTCCAAACCTCCCTTTGATCTCTGCCAGCCTCTGTGTGCCAGGGAATTTGCTGGAGCAGCCCTGCTGGCCATGGGGACACTCAGGAATCTGAGCCCTGGGCTCTGTTCTGCATCTGCTCCTGCAGACAAACAACCTGGGACTGTCACCGAGCAACGGGGAGATGCCGGTAATTTAGGAAATGAGCAACCATTTGTGTGTGTCTGCACGCTGGGAAAACACATCCGGGAAAGGTTAAATCTGTCGTTGTAGCGGCACAAAAAAAACGGGAGCGAACGTCGAGCTGGGTGTGGTGCCTCTGCTGGGGTAAAAGACGCTGCCATGTAAAATCTCCTGTCACATCCTGCAATGCTCTTATTTGTCCCTATCATGCTACAGTAAAGTCTGGAGGTTGGGATTTGTTTGGTTGTTGTTGTTTTGGGTTTTTTTAAAAATTTAAATCAAAAAAAAAAATCTGGAAGCAAATTTCTTCAGATTCCTCACTTGATGGATTGTTTGGCAGTTGACACAGAAATAAAACACTGTGCTGGATGCTACCTGAAAAAGTGGTGGCTCTCTGTTTTATGTGTGTTCAGGGGCAAAACTGGCAGCCACTCACCTTATGCTTGTTTTCAAAAGGAAAAATATCATCTCTGACCTGAAGTTTTCCTCGAAGACTCTCATCAGTGAGGGGGGAACGATGCAGCTTGTGCTGTTTCAGGCACCAGCAAAGCACAGATGATACAAGCACTGCTGAAACCGTAGTTCTGTTCCCACAGGAATTCTGAGCAGACCCATCTAGCCAGAGATGGAGATGGATCACTAAACAACTGAAGTCCTCTCTGGAGGGCAGGGAAAAGGTGATTTGTGTAGCTGCAGGGTGGGATTTCTGTGTGATCACAGCCCAGAGAAGAGCCAAGGTCACACCTGGGCTGTTCCCCAGGTAAAAATACACACGTATCCAGCTGTGAGCCTGCTGGACTCACCTCCTTGCAAGCAATTCCTCTGCATGTATTTTAAAGGAGGAAATAAAACATGCAGCTGAAGGCACGGAGGTGGATGTGGCAAGATGCAAGACAGATTCACCACGGGGGCAGATTATTCTTGTCAAACCTGGCATCTGATTTTCTAGAGATCAGATATGGGATAAACTTTTCCTCTCTCAGCTCCAAATATGCTGCAGGGCAAGGTATGGGTTTACCTGGAGGAGGAGGAGACTGAGATGGGCAAAACTAAAGGGAAGGAGCCTCAGGCAGTGGGGAGAAGAGGCAGCAGCAGAGACTCTTTCCCCAGGACCGTTTCCAAGGCTGCTCTGACTCAATTTTCCTCACAGCCTTGGCTCAGAACGTCAGCGTGTGCTAATAAGATTTGCTGATGTCACAACACTGAGAAGCAGCTTCAATTCAGAATGCTGGAGTAGGTTACAGTAAGACCTCATGATCCAAAGTAGCAGAAAAGGGAGGAAATTCGGTAGCACAAGGTCATGTCTTTGGGAATTGCTGATTTTCCTCCTCCAAGCAAGGAATTCATCACCCGGCAGCAACAGAGCTTTTTCCCCTGAGGAAAGGGCAGTTAGGAATGATTCAGATGTTAAGAGGGAACTTCAGCATTAAAATGCCTCTGAGGTGCCTCTGTTAGGGATGCCCTAGGGAAGGTAAAAGTAATGCCACTGTACAAGCTTTTGGTCAGATTTCCTTTGCAACTGCAGGTACAACTCTTGCTTCCAGTTCCCAGCATGAGCTCCCAAGGGACAAAAAATAAGGATGGAGAAGGGTTGTCAGAAGAATCAGAAGAGAAAAAGCTGCATCATCCGAATACTTCTGCTAAAAGCTTTGCCTTGGGAAAAGAGCAGAATAAAAACTCAAAAAAGGGGGTCTGAGAGAAAGGCATGGAGCTGTTGCAGAGGAGGTTTGGGGTGGAGATCAGGTAAAAGTTCTTCTCCCAGAGGGTGCTGGGCACTGCCCAGGCTCCCCAGGGAATGGGCATGGCCCCGAGGCTGCCACAGCTCCAGGAGCATTTAGAAAATTCTCTCAGGGATGTCCAGGCTGGGATTGCTGGGGGGTCTGGGCAGGGACAGGAGTTGCTCTGGATGATCCCTGTGGGTCCCTTCCCACCCAGGATGTTCTGTGATCCTGTAATTCTGTAAGTCAGGTGTTCTCTATAAATGTGCTGGGCATAAATACTTGGGAAGAGCTGCCAGGATAATTTCCTGGTAAGAAAATACGGATACACACTGGCCATCCATTTATTTAGGCTGTAAACGAGATGAAATGTTTAAATCACTGGGATAACCGGATTTAGGAAAAGGCTTCCTATGGGATCACAGAGTCAAATAATCCACCTATTCTTTGGTGAGTTACAAAAGGGAGGATATACCTGGACTAGGTGATGCAACGATTCTTTTTTAATCCCTTCCTCTGTCCTAGCTGGCTCTTCCTCAGTGCTATCCATCAATAACATAAGTGATAAAACATGGAGCTTTGAAGCTCCAACTTCTTCTCTGCTTTCAAAAGATAATTGAAGGCATTTGCAAGCCTACACTCTACTCCCTGCCCGCAGAGGATTGCAGAGTGTGGATTCAGGTTTCTGAGGATAAATTAGCACACAGAGTATGAAAGTGAGATTTCAAAGGCAGGTCCAAATCACTTATACTGAAGAAAAGAAAATCTGACTACAGCAAGGTCTTTTAAAAAACCCTATTAAAAGAACTGAGAGTAGTGAAGACTTTCAATACTTTTATTTTGCATGCTGTCCTTGGTCTTTTTCCACAGCAAATTTTGAGCACAAGAGATTTTTTTTCCATTCACCACTGAGTCACCTACAAGAGGCTCAGAAGTTGTTTCCCACTTGTCTGGTTGCATTGCTGTGATTCCACAGAGCCCTACAGGTGTACAGTGGTGATAATAGATATATAAACCATTTTTAGAAATTTTTCCTCACAGACTCAACAAAAGCTTGAGTGTCTTGGCCTGGCAGGTTTGGCAGGAAAGGCATTTTTCCTTGTGCAGCATTCATTTTTTTTGATGCCTACAGCACTGTCCAACGAGAGGGAATTGCACCGTTTTTCATTCTTTGGCAGTGTTCTATTTAAAATAATTACAGTCAATTATTATCACTCAACAACTGGGACTTCCTGCCCTAAAAGCTCTTTGTTTATAAGTCATCACCCACCTCTCTATTAGTGAATTCTCCAGTAATCCACTGTATTTGAGGACTACACGGAATGGCATGACTAATGCCTCCCGCTCATATTTTCCCACTTTCCTGGTAAATCAGGAACAAGCAGCATCCAGAGCATCTCCATCTGAGTGAACACTGTCCTGCTCAGGGGCTCCTCTTTTTTAATCGTATTTTCTACATCCACCCCTGCTTTCCTCCCACCCAGCCCCACCCTGCCCCTGCCCCTCTGGAGTCTTGCGCAAATTGAAAAGATGCCAGTTTCAGTTTCCCTTCCCTCCCCCCAAAATTCCCTCTCTTTCATTCTGGGCTGAATCATCTCGGAAGACTTTCCTACACCCCTACAGCAGCCTCCAGGCCCGCTCTGCTCACTCTCGCACCTTGCCAACCCTTCAGCACCACAGGCACCGCAGCTTTTCAATGGATGAGCCTAAGGCCCCTTGAAGCGCATTCTTATCCGTGCTCCTCACTCGGCTCCCCTGGAAGCAAGCCCTGCCTCATCCCTGCAGATCTTAGTGCTGGAGATCAGAGCTCAGAACAAGCAGCACTTAACAAAGTCCCCAGGGAACACCTCAGGTGTGTTTTCACACCCAGCCTTACATTGCCTCCCAACAAGCCCGCGCACGTTCCTGACTCCAGTTCCAAGCTCAAAGCCAAGCTTTCTCAAATAGTTTTAACTCAGAACGATTTTTTTTGTTGTTGCTGCACGTCATCAACATGCCATGCAACCCCCAGTTTGCTGATAGTGTTGATTTTATGGGAGAAAAAAAAAAAAAAGTCGTTTTATGTTCTGCTGAGAGCCACGGCTTGCGTGGGTAGGCAGACAGAGGGACCCATCACTTCCCAGATATTAAACCACTTTTTCCTACTCGTTCCAGTGCTTCACAGAGCTGCAGCTAAGCCCTTGCTGCTTTTCTCCCTCTGAAACGTGTCTCTGTCTTCCTGCCACTGAAGTGAGGAGGATGTAGCCCCAGGTGAGAGCAGCTAGGAGAGCAGGAGTGCAGTGACAGTGCCAACAGGAACATGGCCAGAGGGGTAAAGTTGTCTCATCCTTTTTGATCCTCAGCACAGACGGCTTTTGAGGCAGCAAAACAACGCCTCTCGTGTCCCTGAAGTGGTGTGGGGAGGATGGAGGGCAGAATTTTCTTGAAGGGTTCTTCTGCTGGGCTGTGAAGGAGACCTGTCTTATTAATACTTTCCTTAAATGCTCTGCAGCAGCACTGAAAAAACCCACACCTTTTATTCCACACATAGCTGCCTTCAAAGAAAGATGGTTTGTGGAAAGAGGAAATGGCTTTTCTTAGGTTCCCTAACACAGCTGGAAAACACAGGTGAGGTTTTGGGCACAGAGCCCTTTTCATGGCTTCTTTCTCCTATAATTGCTTTAGGATGTGTAACGGATGTACAGCACACCTACAGCCAAAAAAATAAAAATTCCCTTTGAGAATATTAGCGTGGCTGTGAGCTTTTCAGCAGGACCACCCTTTCCATTTCTCTGCCAGTCTTCTGCTGAAATTAGGAACTGCTTAATTACAGCCTGCTTGAATGGTGGCAGGTCAGCTGAACCGTGCCAGGGGAGCGCGGGCACTGCCCCAGCCCGGCCTACAAAGCAAAGAGTGAGGGGCATAAAGGGATGGTTTTCCCCATCCAACCACCTCAGCCTCTTTATAGACTCTCCAGGTTGAAGTCATTAACAAATCATTCTCAGACACCTCTTACAAGGCAAACAAAGGAGCCTCAACCTCTTCCAGAGGTGGTTCCTAACGCAAGCAGAGAAACAGAATTAACATCTTGGCTTTCTCCTTGAATATTCCATCTGAAATATTCTGAAAACATGTAAATCTGTTGAGTTAAACTGAGGAACAACGAAACACACTGAAGCCCTTCAAAAACACTCTGGGGGAAACAATGGCACTTGCAGTGGCTTTCCTCCAGCACATCAAGGAGGAGAGAACAAGGGGCCGATTTACGCCTGAAGAATGGGGTTATTGTTCCTTTATTTCCTACACATACCCACCCAAACAGGAGCGAGCCCTTCCTCCAAACAACACCAGGCCGTGGATGTCTCAGCTGATGCGTCTGTGCCACCAGGCAGGAACACAGAGTACTTTACCCAATTAACAAGCACTGAGCGAGCCAGCAGCTGTAAGCCCTTGGCAAATACCAAGAGGTTGGGGGGGGGTTAAGCCAAATTTGCATTTAAGTGTAAAGACAAGACGTGGCTCTGACTTGTCTCCACCACGCTTGAAACCTCATTAATTTTCCTTTTGATTCATTCATTCAGTTACCTGTTAGCTTGTACCCAGCTGCATGTTGAAACTTGACCTCCAAGGGTGTTCAAAGCCCAGGCAGGAGTGCTGGTTTGATCAACATCTCCTTAAACAACAAATTTCCAGTAAGAAGAGAGATTTCTGCAAGATGACCGTGGCAGGAGCTGCTATGACGTCCTCCAGTGATGGCTCTACACCCTGGCCATAAATCACCACCCCACAAAGGCTCTTTTCCAGGTCAGGGCTTCACCTCTGGCCCCAGTGGCTGCTCACTGGAGCTGCTCCATCCTTCAGGAGTTTCCAGGAGGAAAACATCAAACGTGTGATCACCAGCAGCAACTGCTGCTGCTTTTGTGATGAATTGGGACAGGAACTGTCTGCGTGCTGCCTGACACAGCGGCGGCCTAACCCAATCCTACCCGATAATAAACTGCAGCTGCAGCTCCAGGAATCCTGGATATCCTCATTTCTGCACTCTGGCCATGGTTTCCAGCCTGATGGGTGAATCTAGTGGGAAAATAAAAACAAATGAAAGCAGGTAAAAGACAGCTACCTCTGAAGTAATTCCTTCACTTCCCTCTGTGTTATTGTGATTTGCTGTAGGACTCTTCCCACCAAAACTCTCCAAGAACCTTTTAACAGAAAAATCAGATTAATAGGAGGAAGCATGGCAGCACTGGCCTCCTCACAGCTGGCCTTTGGTTTCTGAGCCACTGATTTGTCCTCTCTTCCCTCTGAAATAAAAAATGAGTTGTCACAACTCAGGGATCCCTACAGGCTTTCTTGCAGCATGAGCAAAGCCAACTGAGGTTGTGTTTGCCCAGGCTAGGGGTGGGCACATGGGCAGCTGACACTCAGTAACTAACTTGGGATGGCCATTCATCAGCCCACTGGAGGCATCAATTTATCTGAGCTAATGTCCCTTAGCAGGCAACAGAAAGGAGGAGGAAAATCCAGAGGAATTCACCTTACCCTAGGAGAGAAAGCAAAATTAGGCCAGTTGACTCATGCCCAAAACACACCCATTTCTCCTGCTGCCAGTAAAGGGAGCCTTGGGTGATGGAGACAGCCCAGGTAGGTGAGTCAAATCCACCCCCACCTGGGAGCCCTCAACCACCAGAGCCTGGTCCAACCCCTGCCCCTGAGCTGGCTGTGAAAGGAGAATGTTCTCATCCCTTCTCACACTTCATAAAGAGCTGCAGAGGGTCTTCACTTCCCAAAGGGAACGTTCCCACACCTGCAGGGGTTGTGTGGAGAGATTTCCTACCCAGCTCTTGCCACCCTCATTGCCTATGCCCAAGCTTGGCCCCTGGGAGAAGCCTCCAAGGAGCAGAAATGTCCAAGGTGGCACCTGGTGGCATGGAGCCACGAGAATCCCCTGCAGCCTGGGGCTTGGCAGGCTGTCCCCAGCCCTTGGAGGGATGTAGCAACCCAGAGAGGATGTCCACACTCACTCCATGCGTGTCCCAGCTCTGCCAGAGAGATGTTTGGGTGTGCACACTCACACTATTAATTAATGTAGGGAAAAAAATACTGTACATGAGCCAGAGGCCCATGAATGTGAAGCTTCTCAGAAAAATAGGTGAGACTTCAGCTAAAAGCATGCAGGGGAAGGAGGGGGGATATCACCCAGCAAGCACACACACCACCATGACCACTCAGCACGGAAAAGAAAAAAAATAGCTGCTGCATAGTTCGGAAATATAAAAATAGTTTGGCTGTTCCCTTACCCTTTCCTTTCAGTCATCGCTCCACTGCAGCCCCGGGGTTTGTTTGTCTCAGTTGCTATGGGGAGGCTGTGGCTGCCAGGCCCTGCTGGGGAACAGCATCCTGCAGGTCCCTGAGCCCAGGGAAGTGGCTCTGTGACAGCCCCAAGCTTTCTCCCTGTCCCTCTGAGTGCCTGACCCCGTGCCCCCTGGTGCTGTGAGGCATCAGCGCAGCTCCCCTGCCCTCAAAGCATTTTCTGTCCTTTTAGGAGAGCTGTGGTGGCTGGTGGACAAGGCTGCTGGGCTGCCCCTTGCCAGGAGTGCCACCCACCCCATGAAATCCCTGTCACCACCACAGCACTGATGGAAGGATGTGCACATGGCCAATGTCCAACCTGGGTACCTTGGGAAACACCCTGGACCAAATTCTGCTGCCTCAGGCTGTGAGTGTGCTGGAAGTGACCCTGCAGAGCCAGGGAAAGTAGAACAGGGAATGGCTCCTGTCCCCCTGTCACACTCAGGGCAGGCTGGGGGCTCAGCACAGCAGCCAGCACATCCCCAGGAGCAGTGCCAGCCCTGCAGGCTGGTGAAATGGTGGCACTTGCAGCCCTCAGCAGCCCTGCAGGAGCACAAACACCTCTCACATGTCCCTGATAACAAGTGTCTGCAGGCAAGAGCTTGTGGCACCCTCTTTTCCACTCTGGCTCTGCCCAGGGGTGACTCCTGGGACACAGCAGCCTCCTTTCCACACTCCCTCACCCCTGCCCAGCCCCCTCCCGACCATCCCGTGCCCCAAATCATTGTGCTGGCGGGGTGACAGATGTGACAGCCCACTCAGGTTGGCCATCCACCTCTCCCCCCAGTGCCACTGGTCAGCAGGGCTGTGCTTTATGGAGTGCCTGCGGTCCCTCACCTCCTCATAAACTCATTTTGGCACCCCCCTGTATTTGCGAGCCTAAACATTCCTGCCTGCAATAAACCTGTCGTGCTGGCCCCACAAGTGTCTGAGCACCCTATTTCCCTTTCCTGCAACGTTCAAACACGCTGCTGGGAACCTAAGGGCTCCACATTTTTCTAACACCTTCTATGTTTGCAGCACTGTGCAGGCATTCATTGCCATCTCCCAACAGCCCGGCGAGGGAGGCGAGCAAATATTTTTCTCTTTTCTTGGGTGGGAAGACTGAAACAAAGTCAATGAGGCCTTGGGAAGGCTGACCTGGAACAGAGACTGGACAGAGCTAGAGAATAAAGTAGGGATTTATTAAAAGGCCTTTAAGGATACACCTTGGGCAGGACAAGAGCCTGGCCAGGGCTACACCCAAGGTGGACCCAAAATGGTCACAAAATGGCTGACCAGTCACGAGGTCTCACACTTTTATAAGTTTTGGTCCATTTGTGTATTGGGGTTTAATTGTCCAATTACAGCTTCAGATTATGAAGTCCCATCCTTCTTGTTTTCTCTCTTCAGCCACCATTGTTTGTGCTTTTGGGCCTGAAAACTTGTACCAGTTGTTCTTGGTCTCCAGTAGGAAAAGGATTTGTTTTCTCTCCCTGCTCTGTGAAGAGAGTTTACTAACACTTAATATGAGGCCCAGAACTACACCCCTAGGCAGCACAGCATCTGAAAAACATCAAAGCTACAACTTTCAGCAGCTTGTCTGGGACCACAGGGTTGAGCCTGGTAGCTCCTGAGCCTCCTTTCCCTTTTTGAGAGCGCTGTGTTTGCTCATAACCCACCTCACAACTGGAGCCCATCCCTGCCGCTGGCAGAGGCGTTTGCTCTCCGTGAGCTTGGCTGCCAGGGCAGAGTAACTTGCGAGCAGAGCATGAGTAAGAAACGTTTCCTGCCAGGGGCTAGGGTTAGGGCTGCTTTTTCACAACTCTTGGTTTGGAAATACCCAGCTTTTGAGAGCAGCCTCGACCTTCTCCACCGGCTGGGCTGGAAGTGCTGGAGCTCAGCTTTTTGAAATTTGAGTGTGAAAAAGGGGAGAGGACTTTGCAGAGCTCGTGGGTGGTTTGGCTGCCATGAGGGGCAGGAGGGGAGGATTTACAACCTCCCCATCTCCAGTCCTGTGCTCCTCCAGCCCTGCCTCAAGTGGATCTAGCCCCAAAAGCCAGGCCTTTGCTTGCTGTTTCACAGAATAAATGGGGTTTTGCACTTGAGTTGCCTGCCCATTTGAATTTTTAATTGACATCGCCTAAGGATAAAGCACCAGCTGACTCAAGGAAAGAAGGCGGCTGCAGTTGCTGTCCCACCTCTTCTTGCACACTTCCATTCATTTCTGAGCTCTGTGATCTCAAACACCAAACTCTGAGTATCTCCAGCCGTGCTGATAAGGAAGGTGGCCATCAAAGGGAAGCCTGGCAGTAAAAGGAGTATTCTGATTTTCCCTAATGGCTCCCAGGCGGGGAAAAAAGAACAACTTCATTGTTTTTCTGTCGGGAACAGCGCTTATACAAGCTGGCAAAAGACCTAAGCTCCCATTCCTGGCAAACCCCGCTGGCAGCTGGGCTGGCACAGGTGAGCAGAGCCCAGCTGGCACACGCTGTGCCCTCCAGCAGCACTAGAGCTTCCCTGCCAGGCTCAGAATTCCAAGCACTTTACAGCTGGAAACTCTGAACAGGCCACACTTCCATGCTTTCTAGGTTTTTTTTTTGGTGGTTTTTTATCTTCACTCTTTTTCAATCCAAAAGCTTGGTTTGAATGTATGGTCAAGGGACTTTTTATTTTTTTAACGAGCAACAATCCCACTTTTGCTCATGTCACTTTCCTGTAGTTCCACTCAGGTGTCAGGTTTTGGACACATGGCTGCAGCCCTGTCCATGAAAACTAAACAGGGGATAATACACCCAAGTGCACTAGAAAGTTTTTCAGGAATTCTGGTGGATCAGCAGAAATTTGATTGCGTGTCTATGTCACAGGTATCAAAAGTATCTGTGCTGGAGTTCAGGGTTTCAGATTCCAGGGCACATTATCTAGGCTGGGGCACTGTTTCAAGTGACTGGATTTACAGCCTGCCTGTAACTATGGAGAGCAATTTAAATAATTACATCCACAAAGAGCTGGAAAACTCAGGTGGCTGGGAGAAAGGGGAATGGGAAGGTGTGACAACACTGCTGGAAAAGAGATTAACTGGGGAAATGGGCCAGAAGTAACTGGGAGACACCCTTGGCTGCTCAGGGATCTTTGCTGATTGGGCATCTCACCCTGGGCAGCCTCAGCACTGAGGGCAACTCAGGTGTGCTGCCCATCCATTATCCCTTTTCCCACCTGGTTCTTCTCTAGGGGTTTGTGGTGAGTGCTTGGGCAGGGCTCTGTCCACCCTCCCCCCTCCAAGGCTGGGCTTTGACAAGCATTAAGCTATTTATGGAAAACTGGGCAAATAAGTAAAAGATCTGGATGCAAGGAAAATGGGAAGGACGAAGTGGATGTTGAAGAAAACCGGGGTAAAACCTAGTTAAGGTGGTGTCCTAGGGTGAGAATTTGGATTTTCTCCCAAATTTGCCCTAAACCAGGACAGGTGACACTGTCCAGAGGTTGGGGGCAAGCCTCAGAGAGCTCTGAAGCCCTTCCCCTCTCTTTTGCCAGTCTCTCCAGCTGGATGGAGCTCCTGCTCTGCACCACTTCCCAAAAAACCATGGGAGCATGCTGTAGCCAGCCCCACAAGCACCATCCACCTGGGAAGCCACTGAGCAGGGAGAGGAGCAGTAAGTAATCCATGAGAAGAAATGGTTGGCATTGCAGCTGTGCTGTCGCAGGCCAGGAGAGCTTTCCTTGCCTGGCCATTTCCCCTGCAGTGGCAAGGATGAGAGGGAGGGGACACTGGCCTGGCCAAGGTCACCTGAGCTACAACTCTGGGCAGTGCCAGCACCTCATCTGCCAAGAGAAAGGCACTAGGCCCATTCAGTGGAACAGATGAGGGTTTATAGTAGAAATCTCTGTTTAGGGCAGCATTAGTCATCTGCTGTGGGTGTGATTCAGGGCCAAAGTTAGCTGACCAAATTCCCTATATAGTCAAGAGAGAGACCAAGAAAGAGGGTGGTGTGATCCAGGGTTACACACCTGAAGTCAAACAGAGTCAATCCTACCATTGTGGACAGAGTGGTATTTTAGTTTCTGGCTGCAGTGAGGGTTTTTTTTTGTGGAATCTGTAAAAGTAAACCAACCTTTTAATACTTCATCAAAGCGGTTTTCCTTTTTTTCAGCCACCAGCAGGAGATACTGCACGTGTTTTGCTGGTATGCACTGCCCCACCAATAAACTGCACTATTTTGGCTACATTTGCCAGCTGTTCTTGAAGCTTTCCTTGAGAATCAGTCCAAAAAACACCTCAGGAGCAGCATTTCTGTCCCTCACCTCCAAAGCAGGGCTGGCAAGGAGAGCTGCAGGGCAGATCACAGAGAAGGGCTTTTCAAAGGCCTTAGAAATCCAATGGAAATACTCAGAAATCAAAGTAGTGGAGTGAGGAGAGAGGGAAAAAAAAGCACAAGAGCCCTCTAAGAATTCAGGGCATGGCAAACTATTGGAATGAGGGAAACCCTGGGCAGTCACAGTCACTGCACAGGTGAAAGGAGCCAGAGCTTGGGCGATAATAGGACTTAGGATTAGTGAAACACAAATGACGGAACAACTGAACCAAAAATATATCCGCAGGGACAGGGGTCATTCACTGCCAGCTGCCGAGGAGCTGCGTAGGAAAGAGTTCCTATCTTTAGTCACCCATCATCTGAGGAGGCAGAGAAAATGATGCAGTGAGGCAGCAGTGCTGGAAAAGGGTGAACACCATGAAAAGTTCATCCATGAGGGAGGAAGGGACAGGCCAGCTATCTTAACACTGGTGAAACAACAGGCTGTCCAATCCCTGAGCACTTCCACAGTTATAAAGTGCACAGCCAGAAGTGTGATGCCAGTTTTCTTACCAGATTTCCAAATTCCTTTGGTTTGTTCCCCCATCAATCATTTTGCCTTCACAGTATACACTTCAAATCCTGATTTTTCCTCTCTCCACATCACCATTAACCCACTTCCCCCCAGCTGAAGGGGTTTGCCTGTTTAAGTCAGCTTAAACAGTGACACCATGACTTTCTATCCTTGGAATAACCAACAACAGGTCTATTTCCATCGGCACTTTTCGTGACTCAAAGTGATGCAATCTCTCAGTTAGCATCCATCAATTGTTCTCAAGCTGTTCCCTGGGACTATTTGCTGTTGGCAACGAAGTTTTGTTGGTCACATAAAGTTGTGTGCCATTGTTTCCATTTCCTGGCTGGAGGAAAAGGCAAGTAGATCCAGTGCTAATATTAACACTGATTTTTCCATTTGTTTTTGCAGTTTTGGTGGCATTACGGCTCAGCTGGCCAAACTCAGGACTGGCACGAGCAAATAGAAGGCAAGAACAGATCAGCAAACTTCTTTAATTATATTCACAAATATGAGTGGATTTTTGGTTTACTACTCTTTGTCCAGTTCTCTATCACAACTGTTACCCTGTTTTCCTATATTTGTGTTCCCTTTCTTTGTTCAGCTTCATTTCATGGTGGTTTCCTTTTCTTCCCATATTCCCAAGATCTCCTCTATTAATTCCGCTACCTAGTGAGCTTTTCTCCTTCCTGACATGACTTATCCTTGGCAACCCTTAGAGCAAATACTCTCTATTATGAAAACTGTTACTACTTGAAATCTAATCTCCTGTTCAGCAAAGTTTATTTAGGATGGGTCTGGCTTTTCCCTCGGGATTTGTTTTGCACACTTCTATTTAGCAAAACATTTTAACCGGTTAGGAAAGACTTCAGATGAAAATTCCCTCTAAAACAGGGACAGCAGCCACATTAATGAAATCAGAGGTTGCAAAGGAAGAAAATTGTTGTTAAAAGGAGGAGAGCAAACGTGTTTCACCGTCCATTCTGCTTTTGCATCCGAAGGGATATCTGGTGTGGAATGAACCCATCCTGATTAACCTGGTAAAATGGGCAAATTTTCCTGGATATTCCCTATTAAAAAAAATGGTGGGGGGGAATCTTAAGAGTTAAACATCACTATAGAGGAAGTATCTCCTTTTCTAAGGGGAAGAGGTGTGACTTGCAGAATGAATGCCCTTCAGATAAACACCTTGGGATGATCAGCGTGCCCTGTTCCTTCCTGCCATGCCCTGCCTCGGCAGAGTTACATTTTCTGCCCGCTCAACGAGTGAGAGCTTGTGGGCACCCTCTTCCTCCTTCAAATGAGACACTCTCCAAACAACCTGAGCAGGCAGCAAACAAACTCCTGGTGTTGTGATATCAAAGGAGAAAAATCTGCACGCACACCAGTAAGAAACCGCGTTGTGAAACACCCGATGTTGACACATGCCAGCTGAAGAAACACACATCCACTGAATGGAAGGAAATCAAAATGGAATTACCCAACACTCTTATCTCCCTGTTCATTCAGCTGTGTTCCTACCCAATTTTCTCCCAATTCATTTACAGTGAGACTCAATGCAGATATGTACTCTATTTATAGCTCCTTTCTGGATTTTAGAGCTTGATAAAATAGATATATTAAAATAATAGTCTGGTTTAAGCACAGCATTCATACCCTTACTGCACAGTCATATTGAAATAATGTCTGGGGATACAACATCATCTCTTTACCTCTTTTATTGTTATCTCTTATTACAACAAATTCAACACACAGAGATGTATAATAGACCTAATAATAGAAATCAGGAACCTGAGACAGCAATGCAAATCCCTGAGCTCAGTAACGTGATAGGCACTCAGAAGATGCGAATTTGCTTATTTGTTGGGGCAGGCAGTCTGCCCATGACCAGGGAGGCAGGCCAGGGCTGCCAGACCCACACCAACATTCCCAATCCAACCACAGCTTCCTGCATGACCTTGTTCCAGTCACTTAATCCCGTAGATCTGTTTACTGTGGGTAAAAGGAGAGTGCATGCTTTTCCTATCGCGGAGTGAGTACGAAGGCAAAAACCCTTAATTGCCGTCAGGAATGAGAAGGGTTTGAGGGCTCTGACAACCTCTGGCTGGATTTTAAACACTTATTTCCACTCCTGTGTCTGCAGGAGCGGGAGGGATGGACAGGCTTGTGGTCAGGCAGAGCCTCGGGTCTCAGGGCATGGTCAGACACGCTGCTCTGGCTGGACCTGCCGTGGATTTAGAGGTGACCTTGCCTCTGAAAAAGTGACTTTTCAAACCGGGCAGGTTGTGCCTGTGAAGTCACGGAGTTCAAGGAGAGCAGCTTGGAGGGTTTGGGATGCACAGCGCGGGAATTAACAGCGATTAGTGAAACTGTTGCGCCATCTATGCTCAGACACGGCTCCTGCTCCCAGCCTGCCCGGTCAGCCCAGAAATGGCACCGCGAGGTGTCTGTTTAACATCACAGCTCAGCTCTCAGACAGAGCTGTCCCTGCACTCACCCCAGCCATGGAGCACTGAGGGGGTGACACCCGTGTGGGGCACCTTCACAGAACCAAACAATCCCAGAATTGTTTATGTCAGAAAAGATCCCCAAAATCATCACATCTGAACTTTGATGTGGTAACATCCCCACCTTGTCCCCAGCCCAGAGCACTGAGTGCCACCTCCAGGTGACACCTGCAGGGATCCCGGGCACTGCAAAGCTCCCTGGGCAGCCCCTGCCAAGGCCTGAGCACCCTTTCCATGGGGAAATTCCTGCTGCTGGCCAAGCTGAGGTTCCCCTGGCCCAGCCTGAGGCCGTTCCCTCTCCTCCTGGCCCTGTGGCCCTGGCACAGATCCCAGCTCCCACCTCCCAGCTCCATGCACACAATCCAACACTCCAGGGGGACTCCAGCATTTGATCTCAGCCCTTTTCCTGCTCTCACTTGTCAATCCCCACACAATTGCAACATTTCCTGGGTTACAGCCTGAGGAGGCCGCACAAGGACTAAAAGAAATTCCAGGTCCAGAGGTTTCCAGACACACTTGAGTGTTGCCCTTTTCATTGCAGACCAGGATCCCTCATGCCAAGGCCTGAGCACTGTGGGAGGGAAAAAATGTTCCCAATGTCCACCCTGAGGCTCCCCTGGCCCAGCCTGAGGCTGTTCCCTCTCCTCCTGGCCCTGTGGCCCTGGGAGCAGAGCCCGACCCCTCCGGCTGTCCCCTCCTGGCAGGGACTTGTGCAGAGCCACAAGGTCCCCCCTGAGCCTCCTTTGCTCCAGGCTCAGCCCCTTGCCCAGCTCCCTCAGCCCCTCCTGGGCCTCCAACCCCTTCCCCAGCTCCCTGCCCTGCCCTGGACATGCTCCAGCCCCTCCAGGGCTCTCCTGCAGGAGCCACAACTGGACACAGCCCTGGAGGTGCAGCTTTCCTCACACTTGGGTTGTGCTCACGTTTGGCTTGGCAAGCTTCCAAGTCCCATTAATGCCGTGGTTGCCATTCCAACATCAGGGAAGATCCATGAGGCTCCGTGTCTGGCCACCTGCAATAGGGAAGCAGTTCACCTTAATCCATGGAGGTAAAGCTCAGAATAAACAACTGTAGCTGTCAGGAGAATCAGCCTCTCATTCCTCAAAACCAAGAGACACCCAAGGGCATTTTTTTTCTCACACCACTGCCCTTCTCACCACTTGCTTTTTTAAGTATTGTGGTTTTGTGTTCTCTTTCCTAAAATGCCAGGCACTGCAGGGCCAGGTGTCTCTGTTTGGGAAGTCCAGACTTCTTCCTTACTGTCTTCCTCACAGCTGAACTCAGATCCCTGCAGTGAAAGGGTGTGATAAAGGAATCACTGCCCGTGCTGGTTTTGGCTGGGGTGGGGTTAATTTTCGTTGCAGTCGCTATTGTGGGGCTGTGGTTTGGATTTGTGCTGGAGTCAGTGTTGATAATTCAGGGATGTTTTGATTATTGCTGAGAAGAAATTATAATTTTTCTGGCTCTCACCTCACCCCACTGATGAGTGAGCTGGGGGTGCACACGGATTTGGGAGGGGACACAGCCAGGACAGCTGACCCCAAATGACCCAAGGGATGTCCCACCCCTAAGGCACCATGTTCAGAGTCTGGAGATGGGAGAAGAAGAAGGAAGGTGGGGTGTTTGGGGTGATGGCTTTTGTCTCCCCAAGTCACTCTTAAATATAATGAATCCCAGCTTTTTGGGGGATCCTGAACACCTGCCTGCCCAGGGGAAAGGGAGAAATGGAGTCCAAGATTTGCTTTGCTTGTGAATGTGGCTTTTGCTTTGCCTATTAAACTGTCTTCATCTCAACTCACAAGTTTCTTACTTTTGCTATTCCAGTTCTCCCCAAATCCCACCAGCGGGGAGTGAGTGGGGTTTAGGTGCTGTCTGGTACACGCTGTCCTTCCCATCTGGGAAGGCAAGGGCTTCCAGCAGAAGCATTTCAGATATTTCCTTCTCAGGAAAGTTCTCCAATGGGTTTTCACTGAAAAAAAAAAGAGATGGTTCAGGTCATGCCACCTGTCAATGCCTCATTTTAAATATGCACAGAGTCTCTCCCAGGCACATCCTACCCCAATGCCAAGGTAACCACTTGCAAATACACTCAGCAGAGCAAGTTGTCTCAAGGCTCTGCACACAGCCAGTAGTGCTTGTAAATCCCATTCATGAAAGAAATGAGCATTTTACCTTCAGATGAGCAGACTGGGTGTGGCCCTGGCTCTGAATTCAGCAATTCTTTTTCTGTGCCTGTCACCCTGGGCCTTCAGCACTCTCCCCTTTGCCTCACACACTCCCTGAGCAGTGACAGCACCTCCTGGGAGCTCACATGGGGCTCTTTGTACGACCGTGGAAGCCGCATCCTCCTCCCTACCAACCCGTCATGAGTTCATGGGAGCAGTGACAAAAAAGCAGAAGTAGGATAACCCAAACTGGGCTCAGTGTGCTCACTGATACAGTGCAGCCCATTCACAGCTGGCATCCAACACAGGCTCCTCCTGGAAGCAACTGAACCACTCATCCCTCACTCCCCTGCTCCAGGAAGAGCTTTACTCCCCTGTCTTACCCTCCCAGCAAATCTTTATCTTGATTTCCAGCCACTTTTGCAAACAGATTGATCTCACTACTTCTCCTCCCTTCCCCATGTCCCAAGGGTTAGGAGACTCACACAGATGAAGGAAGACCTGAGATCAGCATTTCACGTGCAACAACGTCTGGATAAAATCCAGAGGAACCATTTGGGTCAGCACAGAGATGCCCAGGCCACGTGCAAGCAGCAGCAGCAGCAGTGGCTCCTGTCCCAGTGTCCCATCATCCCTGTGAGTTGAGGTGCCTCCAGGCTGAGGCAGAGGATGAACAGACATTTCCAAGGTCACAGCTTCCAAGTGAGCCCTTGGATGGATTTGTCCTTGTGTCCGCCTCTCAGTTGTAGAGCTCCTGCCAAGGCAGGGCCCCTGCAGCTGAGCTGGAGTTGTAAACAAGGCAGATTTTCCACGGGAATTCCCCCAGGTCCAACAGGCAGTGAGGTATCCAACCCTCAGGGGCTTCCAGCTCTGCCCATTACTCACCGTGGTGCATTCCAAGGCATATTTCAAAGGAGGGGATTGTCCTGGAAAGGTTCTGAGTTGTTAATTATTTGACGGTGGTTGCAGTGGGCAGGGAGGGTTTGCAATTCATTAATGACTGTGGAATCACTCAGCGGCAGCACATCCAAAGCAGCCTGCGAGATATATGAGGTGCTTAGGAAAACTGTTTTATTGTGAAAAGTGTCAAAGGCATCCTTTAAACTACTCCTCCTAGGAAGGTTTTATTAGCAATTCATTTCTGTCACACCTCAGGTCAAGCTACTGTAGATCTTGCAGTGATTTTGGGGGGGTTAAGATGTTTTTATTTAATTGCTGTCTCAAAGATTGTTTTGAATCCTGAGTGTGCCCTGTGAGGTGCTGTCTGGGTCCTCTTCCAAGCTGACCTCCACAGCGAAGCCTGAAACTTAACTCTGTTTCTCTTTGCTAAAGGACCACTGCCACACTCTGGCAAACATTGAAATATATCTTTTCCTAAACTCCTGCTGATGGTTTGAGGCTTTTTTTTCCCATCCATCATTTCTTCTTTCCAAAGGATCTGTTTGGAAACAAAATTTATTTTCTTAACCAGATTTATCCCTCTGCTGGATTCTACCAGGGATGCTGCACAATTTTCTCTGCAGGTGACACCACCACAAAAGCTGCTGGTGGGGGGACAGGTCTGGCATGACAAAGAGTTTGCACACAAATACTCCAGCAAAAAAAATCAGCAATGACCAGGAAAGCCACAAAGGGAACTCTGTGACTGCTCTGTCTTTTTGAAAATCTGCAGTGAAGCATTTTCCACGTCCCATCAGCTTCTGAGAAAGTCCTGGTGCCTTTCCACAAAGCAGTTCCAGTTCAAGGGTAAGGCTGGTACAGAAACCTCCTGCAGGCTTTCAGTGCTGTCTCAGTTCCTGGGAACATGACTAAATGTGTCTGCAAGGAGGAGATGTTAACACAGCTTGTCAAGAAAAACATCACTCAGGCTTCAGGTTCAGCTTGTGCTGACACCTCTCAGGCATTAGAGGAGGCCAAATCCTGCACTGATCACAGGAGGAGATGGATGAGGCTGGCATTTTCCTCCTGCATCTCAGCTCCATCATTTCTTTCCTTCCTCCTGCTGGACACTCAGTGGCTCTGTGGTCTAAAACACAGACCTGAAGGCATAATTCTGTTCTCTCTTTTACTACCTTGAACAAATGTCCTCCAGTCATAATCACAGAAATTCTGGTTAGTTGTGTTTGATACTCAGGGGTGACATGTGACTATTCTGCTTTATCTGTTTTCTAGCTGGGCTATTTTCTTCTGTGAAGCTGAAGTTGGCCACTTTCTGTCTGTTTTGTAAGAATTCCTGATAGCTGTGTGCTGGGAGTTGTGGTTTGCAGTAAAAGCTTAGCCCATAGCTATTGGTTTATGTCCATTTTGAAATATTATCACTTCAACATCTACTTTAAAGTGTTTTCAGGTGTATTCTGCAGTTATTTTCTTCTCAGGCAATCTCTTTGAGGCTGGAGCCACTTCTTTGCCCTGCTTGGGAGAAACTTCACCTGATTTTCAGAAGAATTTATAAGCTGCAGCTCTTCTCTCTTTCTCTGCAAACACAGACCAAACAGCTCTGATTAGAGCAGTGCCGCAAGCCTGATTAAATGCCTCTCAAAATATTTATTTTTCTGTGGAAGTATGGCAGTAACTGTTCAAGGCTGTTACCAGTAAGGGGGAAAACTGATGAGAAATGTGGTTTCAGATTTAATTATGCCCCAACAATTCCAGCCCAGCTGAGTGAGAGGTGGAAAGAGGCCCCTCATGCCTGGGTCTTTCTGATTCAGTACAAGATACAAACTAAACCAAATGGAATAAGCTCCTAAAAATAGCAGGTAAGGTTTCAATTAATCACTCCCAAAGACTTGCAATGGTAAAGGTATCTTTTATTTCACTAAAAAGCATCATTCCATCCTTTCTTCTCCTTTTTCGTGTCTCTCACATTGAACCCTTGAGCTGCTCTGACTTGCAACTCACCTCCCACAACTCTTTCACAAGCACATCCCAAAAATTGATGCTGAGGCTGTGAGACATGAGACTTCTTTAAAACTAGATGGTCACATAAATCTTTTGCCTAATAATTGTGGTCAGCTTTAGCTGATGGGATTTTGTTGCTGGTGTTGTTACAACATTTTTATGACAGCAAAAGCCTTAATATAGAACCAACCCTTCAAGCACACTGAGGATTTACTTTTGTGTATCCCTGAACTCCTGGGAAACAGGAGCAGACTGGAGGCTTCTTTTCCCCTCTGGATTTAGTAATTTCATTCGGATATTCAATATTTTTCTGCAGCATGTACAGAAGGCAAACTGCACTCCTCAGCTGAAGACTGTCAGTTTTCCTGCTTGGTTTTTCCCATTTTTTGCTACCTTTTGTTTGTGCCGTGGTTTCCTAGGACCTCACTTTCCTTTTGTACTGAAGGACTTTATCCGTTCTCATTTTAGAAGAATTTTAGTTGAAAGATTTTTTTAATTTTTCAACAGATTGTGATAATAGGTTCTTGTGCAGTTGCTTGCTTAATAGTTAATTAGAGCTGCCTAGTAATTTAAGTATATGGAAAACCCATTTTTCTTGGAAACCCCTTTCACCTAAAAAGGCAAATCAGGGAGCAGCTTTTGGTGCAGCATCAGCATGATGGGACCCAAATTCCTTCAGCAGCACACCTGGAGTACAAGAGAAAATATCACCGAGACACTGAGGGAGCTCTGAACTGTTGAAGTAGGAAATTGTAATTTCCTGATCTCGAGCATTAATGGAGCAAAAAGAGGAGAAAAAAGAACTGCAGAGGGTGAAATAACCATCCTCACAGAGAACCATTCCTTCCAGAACCACACATGCCAACACCAGCAAACAGCAGGGACTATTATTAGAGCCCAGACATTGACACAAAGAGGTTTTCCAGGAGTGACAACAATGAAATTTCACTGAGAGAAGTCGGGATGCCAATGAGAGATGTACATAAAAATACTCTTAGACCAAGCCCAAGCAGACTGAGCTGTCTTGCAGATCCTGGTCACAGAAATGTTTTTTTTTTACACATGGCATAAGCATTGCTTTATGCTCAGCTTGCTGAACTCCACCTGACACACCAGTGCATTGCTGAACATCCTTTCCTCAGCTCCTTTTGCTCTGTTCCATTTGTGCCCAGCAGGAATGTGCAGGCATAGCTCTCCAAAAGCCTCTCAGCTTCCCTCAGCCACGTGGCAGGAATAATCTCCTGCTTGTCTTCCCACAGAAGGAGCTGATCCTTTTAGCTCCTTTGCAGTATGATACAGCTTTTTACAGTTTTCACTGGCTTGGGGTAACTGGTGCCAGAGCCCTCTGCCCACTGGGTGAGATGGGAGGCTGTGAAACTTCCAACTTAGCATGGGCAATTTTCCCATGTCCTGTTTAACAACCTGTAGGGAGAGGAAGGTGCTGCAATAAATGTTTCAACCCAGAATGTCCGGTCACAGCATCATTATTGAATTTAGCACTTGGTAAATCCTGCTGCAGCTCTGTGCCATGTCTCTGCTATCCCCTCACCTGCTGGGATAATTTCTAGTCCTTTTTGTCATTTCATCCTTCTTACAGCATCAGAAATGCTGCAGCATTGCTTGCAGCAATGCTCAGAAATCCTCCTGTCTGTCTGTGCAGGAGGCACCAAAATGCCAAAATAACAAACTGTTGTGCTGTGCCGTGCCAGGACCATCCCTGGCATTTCCTGAGGCATTTTTTTATGTCTGACTTTTAATTTACTACACTGAAAGCTGCTTGACGCAGAAAGCGTGTTTTCCCTTGTTTCTTAGCCTGGAACCCAGCAGAGCACGAGGCCTTTTTATCCCTGAGGGGCTGGGTGTGGTGGGAGCTGGATTTCCCACCTGGTTTTGGAGAGTGTGGAACTCCATACCTCGCTCTCCTCACAAGTGCTGCCTTAGGATTTTAGCTTTTATATTTCCATATATTTGTAATCCTGCAATTCTTTAGTGTATAGCTCTAAACTCTATATAGAGTGTGAGCTGCTGCTTTCCCATTTTGGTCAAACACAACAATTTCTCTCTGGGCCTGGGAATCAAGGACACCTCACTGTCCCAGGCGCTGAGAAATGTAAACAAAAGTGAGTTGGGGAGGACAAACTTGGGGTAAATGACTTCATTACCTGAAGCTGTAATTGGAAGATTAACTCCCAATATGCAAATGGACCCAATTTATAAAAGTGTGAAAATCTGTGACCCAGTGTCCATTCTTGGCTTCGTCTGCCCTGAATGTACCTGAAGGCCCTTCAATAAAAATAATCACTTTTTATTCCCTTTATTTTGTCTGGCCTCTGTCTTTAGGTAGCTGAAAAGGCATCACAAGTACAACCCAGCAGGGGAGATGGCATTTCCATGGAACTCTTCTTTGGAAGAATTTCAGCAGCATTTTTTCAAACCTGCTTTGCAGTGAGGTGCGTTTTCCGTGAGGGCAGCGTGACCGCGGGCCCACCTTTCATCCCAACCCTTGTGCAATGCTTGGAAGAGCCTCCTGCTTTTTATGAGTCTGCTCTTCATAACTCATCTGCCAAAGAGAGCTCAGCACAGCCAAGCTCAATAGAAAATATTCCCTTGGGGAAACAGAAGCATTCTCCAGGCTTTGGGTATATTTACAGCAGGCAGATGAAATGCATAAATTAAAAGGGTAGGTAGAGGCTGTGAGGAGTTGAAGCCAGCCAGGGTACTCAGACACTACGCACATTTATTAAGGATAGGGTTTGGGTTTTTTTCACAGGGAATGTTACTGTTCCACGTCTGACTTTCACAGCTGTGGTAAAACACAGGGTGGCATTTTGAAAGCGGCGGCACCGCCGTGAATCCCCTCTCTTTGAGTGGTTCCCTGGTAGGAGACCTTGGCAGAGACAAAATCCTGGAACAGACCAAGAGCTGAAAGCAGGCACAGCTAAAAAGCACAGGATTTAAGTGCTGTGAATAGGGAGTTTGTCTCCAAAAGAGTCACACAGGCTTTATCCAAAGGAGATAACGTGGAAGCAGTGGGGTTGTTTGGGATCTTCGTCCTCTTTTGCCAGCACAAAGCTACTTTCTGCCCCCAATGAGCACCCAGGGTGCAGGCTGGAGGCTGATCAAAGTAAATAAATAAACAAATAAATAAATAAACGAGCAGTGCCTGTCAATCCCAGCACTCTGAGGGCCAAGCAGGTCCCAGCGCCAGGAGCCAGCCGCGATTCCACACACGGCCTGCGGGCGAAATGGAAACCAGACGGGAACCTCTCCAGCCCCACTGGGCTCGCCTTCCACTGGGTCTGCAATTAATTAAGACTGGAGGGGAGGTTTTGAATAACCCCTTTGTGGAACAAAATACACGCAGTCAAAAACCCAGCTGACAAACACAACAAAACTTTCTTATGAGAAAACCATTAATGGCCGGAGAAATGAAGAAACACTTTGTTCGAATCGCTGGTGTGAATGCACTATATTCAGATTACAAAGCAGTCTTGCCCTGCTGTAATAAATATCCTATAGCTTTATCCATGGGTAACCAGGTATATAAAAGCCAGGAATAACACATTAGTTTTTTAGTTAGCATACAGTACCTACTATTGCATGTTCACAGAGTTCACTCACAAAGAGCCAGCACTTCGATGCCTCTGATGCAGCAAGAAAAGATGTGGCAAACACCTGACCCTCACTGCCATGGCTCTGGCTTGATTTCAGCTCTTTTTCTGTGCCCTCCTCTTGTGTCAGAACCCAAGGGACAGCAGGGCTGTGTGCTAAATTGTTTAATAAAGAAATCTGCTTTACCTCGTGGCTCGTTGCCTTCTTTTCCACAGTGCTTATGAACTGTGGCAGGTTGCTCAGTCAAGCAGGCAGGAAGAAGTAGGGAAAAAACATCATATTTGGGGAAAATATTTACAGTCTCCAGCCTTCAGCTGGGTGGCATTTAACAGTCTGTGATGTGGCAGGTCAGAGAAAAGGCTGTGACAAGTTTTTCTCCTTGTACAGGTGGTGAAAGCAATACTCACCCCTTGCTTTACTGCCAGCACCCAAAAGCAGCTCAGGAGTGTCCAAGCCTGGCTGGTTCCTACCACAGATCCCTCTTGCAGTGGCTGGTCACCCTCTCTCTGTGATGTTTGTGAACCCACCACCCATGAGCCAGGGAGAGTCAGTCCTTGAAGCACAGACCCAGCAGGTCCTGGTCCAGTCTCACATCACGTTCTCCCTTTGAGCACCTGAAATCCCTGAAATCCCTTTTTGCCTGCACCAGCCCCTCAACTCTGTCTGGAGGATCCTGTCCTAACCTGCAGCTGAGAGACCTGCAGATGAGACTGTAAAACTCATTGCTTTTCCAGACCTAACCCAACCCAGGATCCCAAGTTCCTTGTGGGAAAAGGCAGCCATCATGCCAAGTCAGCATTCAGTCACAAACCTGGATTATTGTTGGCAGTGCCATTGTCACCATCCAGAAACACAGTAAATTTTAAGCTTAGATTCCTAAAATGAGAGAAATTCTGACCAACACACTGTATTTTCATCAGGTTCTCAGATAAACCACCACAGTATTGTGTCATCTCCATGGTTTGACAAGTAATTGACTGTCCACATTTGTTCCCATCATTTGGAATTCTTTGATGCCCCAAGCATGCCAGGTGGGATATCAAATAATTGATTCACTTGTGGAACATGGAAACAATCCACTACAACATGAATGAGAAAACCTTGTTTCTACCCCTTTACCAGCCGTCAGAAACCTGAAAAATTCAACTTGCTGAGGAGGCAAGTGTGCAAATTCAGCACCAGCTTCTTTGGGCTGTATTCTGAGTATTTTGCTACTTCATAGCGAGTCATCTTTACACATTTATGACCTGGAGCTGAGGCTAACCTTTCCCAGGTGAATCCAATCCCAGGTGAAACCAAATCATGTCATACATGAAGTTGGTCCTGCCTCTTCCCCTTGTCCTGCGTGATACAAGACAAATTCTCTTCAGATCCCTGAAATATGAGATGACAGTACCATGCTCTGAGTAAGCAAGATGTGCTGAAAACAACCACAACCATAAGGCTTTCAGTTCTTAGAAACTGACTCAAAATCTCATTTCATATCTGACCCACTGAAATCAGACCACATGACAGCTCTCACAGGGCTTTGCTGTCTTTTCTAATGCACGCACAGAGCTGTTCCCACCTGGTGAGAGGTGTCTCCTTCCTCCCTCCCCCTCATTTGAGATATGTGATCCTAAAGGCTTTGGTTTATAAGCAGGATCAGGTCAGGCCCTCCCCTAGGTGTTGTAGGGACAAGAATTTTTATGTGGACTCTGTTAAAACCAGCTGGGATTATTAATATCAGCCTTGCTTGATCAGCCACCTTTGGATTTTCACCACAAACCTCTCCTGGCCTCTCCAGTTTCTCTTGAGAGACCACATCAGCTTGATCCAAAGAGAAGGCCTGGAGAGAACAGGTGGGGATCACTGTGGAGAACTGAAAGGCCTGAATTTCCTTCCCCAAAGTCTCTGCAAAATTAGCTGGTACACATGTGGTCTGAGGAAGATTTCTAACTACAATCCATTCATGGCTTTAGATACTCAGAGATGTTGAGGATAAAGTCAAGCTTTTTATGAAGACAAAATTTAGATTTGAAAGGGACCACTGAAAGCCAACAAAGTAATGACCCTGATCAAAGAGGAGCATTTCTTAAGGAGCACCAACACTCATGGTTTGCACTCCTCCTCTATCTACTGCAGGCTTGGTGTTCAAATCATTTCAGGTGAATGGTTGGAGCTGTCACCATGGGTGAGATGAGACAGTCAGGGCCATTATTCCTCCTCCAAATGCACAGGATACTTTATTTCACTGATTTGTCACTTCGAGCCCTCATTCAAATTGCAATTAAATGCACAAATTTCCTTCTACTATTTCTTCTCACTCATTGCACCTTTGGTCAGAGCCGTTCTTCTTTCTCCTCATAAATTTGGGGTTGAGTTTCACACTGTGATTTTCTGCTCCCATCCTTTAGGAGCCACTCCTTCTTCTGGTCCAGCCACTTCTTCAGGCCCTTCAGGGAACACTAAGGAACAGGCTGCTTCTTTCCACCCCACTTTGACCAAACCACAGGTTTTTTCTTAAATATCTGCTCTGGCAACCACAACACCACAGGAGTTGCCTCCTCCCTGGCTCTGATCCCAAATCCTTGGGGTAAATCACTGCATCATCCTCTGTTATAACCCATTGAATGCAAGGATCCACTCAGCATTTTACCTCACGCTGTAATTTCTTGAGTATATTGTGAGTCAACAGGATACACCCAGCTCCAAGACCAAAATCTTGCCACATTTACACACTCAAAACTTTATATTAAAGTTGATCAGATCTGCCAGCTCAACCACACACTTGATGGCCTTCACAAAATAAGCCAAGAACAGTATTTCTTCCTGAAGATTTTAAGTGATATCCACACACAAAATTTCTCACCATGACCTCTTCACCACAACAGAAAGGATAAATTGGTTTTTCTCCGCTCAAACTTCACAAAGAATTTCCCTTCTTTTAAAAAAGAGCAGCACTGGGTATTTTCTCAAAAACCTAGATGGACAGAGCTAGGAACTGATGGGGAATTTTTTTTTTCTGTCACACATTTGTTAATTAACAGCCTCACTAAGAAGACAATAAAAATATCTGGACAAAAGTAAACCTCAGTTTTTTCATTGAAAGGAGCATTGCTCTCTACAGCTCACTGACCCCCCAAACCAGGAGAATGAAGCCAGGAGGGAAAGGGAAGAATCTAATTAAAACATGCTGGGTAAAAAGAGGGGGAAAAAATAAAAATAAATAATTTTAATTATAAATTTTAAGACATGGTAACCTTTACAAAATGTAATTGTTTTACCCTGATCAATATGCTGTTGAAGACTGAAGAACTGACCCGGGATAAAAACAGACTTCATCCCTTTGTGGAGAAATGTTCACAAAAACTCCACAAAACGGGGGTTTTTAAGCACAAACCCATTGATTTTGTCCAAAGCAGTACCAATAGCACATAAACGTTGTTCAGTTTCTATGAACACAACAGTTTGTTACAGCAATTTCTGTGTGACTGTTGCTCTGTGTGAGGATGTTTCCAACGTCAAAGCAAGAAGGCTGCAGAAATTCTGCTTGGAAGGATTGTCCATTGTCCATGCATCATGAAAAGAATGATGTTCCTTGGAGTTTTAAGGACTTGATGAGAGCACTGGAGTTTGGGTTTGAACACACAGCAAAGTGTGATGGCTTTGCCCATTCAACACCACATGAAAACACGAAGTTGTCAAAGAAAGAGCTCCTGAAATCCCTGCATTAAAAGAGATTCCTGAGGTCAGGAAAGGGTCCAGCTGCCTGTGGCAGACCTCTCCTTGAGCCTGGAGATTCTGCATCATGCCAAGCACCTATCCAGGGGCAGCATGCCCTCACCTGGCTTTTCATCTTGGAGGAGTTGGGACAGCTGTGTCTCCTCTGCAGCCTCCAAACTGAAAAACTCAACCAGAAAACCCTCGAGACACCTGAACTTGCAGTCACCCACACTGGGATGTAGGTTTGGGGGCAGGCGCCTCCAGAGGACCCTTGAAAGACAAATGTTCCCATTATTCCACCAAAACATTGCATTTCTTCTCTCAAATCCAGTAACATTTGACCCCACTCGAAGCAAGTTTCCATTATTTTGAAATACCTTTCTTTTTTTCTGAATCAACCCTAAAATATTGTCTCTAAGCCCTTTATATATTGTGTCTCTCAACCATTAAAACCATCTGACAATCATTCAGTTTAACTGAGCACCTGCTGCCTGACTGTAATGAGAGAGAAGTACTGTGAATTACATGCTGCTGTAAAAAGAGGAAGGGACTGAAGAAAACTCATAAAAACCCCTCTGTGTCCAGCTTCTGAGAAATACACTCATTATCTGGCTAGAAACATTAGCTGTCAACTAAATGTCACTTGGACACATACAGGAAAAAACAACTTGGAGCATTTTCCTATGAATATCTGAGGATGATACTCCCACACCTTTGAGAGCTGAATCAGATTGTGTTTCCTTTGACAAAGCTCCTACTCACTCCAGTAGTCAAATATGCTTGGGAAGTGCATATATTTTTTTAAAAAAATCAGTTATTTTCTAGACAGGTGAACAGCAAGGCAAGAAGTTATTGACTTGCAGCTTGCCAATAGAGCAAAGTGAGGTGGACTGGAGACTGCAATGAGCTTAGCACCAAAGGAAAAAGCAAAAGAGAACTTGAATCTGCTGCCACTGGTTGCTGTTCTGATTTTGTTTCTTCCTTTAAGAGGCCCTGCAACAGAAATACATCCAGAGATGTGCTATTTTGACCTCCCTTGATAAATGAAGAGCATTATATTTGTATTTTTACTTGGATATTACAATAGACCATGTACTGGTTTCCACCTGTCCATGATCTGGTCACGATTAAATCAAATTCATCTGAGACACACAAAAGTAAAACATGATTTCTCTCCCACAAGGCCTTAAGCGTGGGTAACTAATTTTAGATTTCAGCACAATTAATACCATGGCTTCCTTGCTGTTAGGAATTCAGAATAATAAAATGGGCTGGGTTGGACGGACCCGAAAGAAAATCTATTTCCAACCCCCCTAGCATGGGCTGGGAATCACTCTCTGGAAGGTCCTGGCTCTCTCCATGGATTAGAGAGGGGGTTTCATGTGAGGCATCACAGTGAACAACAGCCCTTTGTTGTGACAGCACAGTCCCATTGCAGACATTACCAAAACCCTGTTTAATGTAGTGATCAGAGAGGGTTTCCCCCAGTGTTTCTATGGAAAATGTGGGTTTATGCACAAGCAATCCAAGAGTGGACGGATGACCTCTGGATCTCCTGTGGGGCTCCAGCTGAGTCAGAGTTGCTCATCAAGCAGTTCCTGATGGCCAGAGAGGCGCTTTCCTCATCCTTTTTTGGGTATAATCTGCACTTCCCATCCCACTCTCCCCAGAACTTCCTCTCAGGGCAGGCTGTGTGGTGCTTACACCACCCGTGAGCTCAGCTGGCTTTTGGCATGCAGGGGAGAGTCAGAAATGCCAACCAAAAGAGCTCCTCCATCTCTGGGTAGAGATCCTGAGGGAAGAAAAGCAAGAGGAGTACAAGAAATGCTTGCCCCACTCACACAGCTTGCACTTGCTGCCTTTTTCAGGCAGACAGAGCTGTAGCTAATCACAACAACTGTGCAGGAATCTCAATTTCTTCTGGAGAGACACACCTCCCTCTAGCAGCAGGAAAATTCCAGCAGGAGCAGATATTCCAGGTGCCTGAGCTCACGTGGCCCTGTCAGCTGCTCTGCAGAAGGCTGTGCCTTGTGTTGAAGGATAAAATGCAAACAACCACGACACAAAAGGGCATTTTCAAACAGAAACACCTGTTTTTCACAGGACCACAAAAATCTCCAGGGCTGTTCTTCTCACTGGAGCTGATTAGCAGGGACAGCCTCGCAAAGAGCGTTTGGAAAGAGATTAGCAGATGTATGAGCAGGCTGCTAAGGTGTTTTAAAAACACACCCAGAAAGCTCCTGGTTATTTGAGATTGTTCTTAAAGAGAAAAGTAACTTCACTTCTGAAGCCCACGAGCTGCAATGAATTTGGCAAATGCAATCCTCTGCCTCCTGCAGGTGCACTCTGTGGGGGAGAGTTCAGTGTGTTCAGTGTGCAGGGAAGCCCAAACCAGTGCCTTTGGCAGCAGAGGGTGAGTGCAGAGGCAGGGAAAGAGAGGGGAGACAGAAAAAATGCCTCATATTCTGCTCCCAGCTCAACCAGAAAGCAACTGGTGGAAGAAGCTGTCTTCAACCACTGGTTGTTTATTTGCTTGGCTTTTTAAAGACAGGTGTCACAGGTTGTCTTAGGCTGCAATGCAAGATGTAACCAAAAGGATGTGTTTTATCACCAGCTGTTAAACCCAGCTGGGGCAGTGTTCTTTATCTCTTCCAGGACCCACCCTCCCTCCAGGGGAATATCTGCTGTCCATGGGCCATCCAGGCTCACTGCAGGGCTGATACAATTCCATCATCCCATGGGGAGATACTCCACCCAGGGGGAGGAGCCCAGCATTCCTACCTGGATAAACCCTGAGATTCAGAACCCCAGCCCAGCCTGTTTGCACTGCATTCCCAGAGGAAAACCGGACCCATCTCACCCCCACTGGAGCTTCAGAGGAAAACTGCACCTTGCTACAGGATCATTGCTGCAACAGAGCCACATCTGTCACTGCAGGAGGGCTGGATTGGGCTGCACCAACACCCTGATCAACAGGGTGTCAGGTTGTGTTCTGACTCTCTCAGTGGTTTTTTTTTCTACTGCTGCATTTTTAGTTTAATATTCCTAGTAAAGAACTGTTATTCCTATTCCCATATCTTTGCCTGAGAGCCCATTAATTTCAAAATTATAATTCAGAGGGAGGGGGGGTTACATTTTCCATTTTCAGGGAGGTTCCTGCCTTCCTCAGCAGACACCTGTCTTTCCCAACCAAGACACAGGTACATCAGCAGAGCTCAGGTTCCACCACAGCCAAAGCAGTGGCACCTCAGAGGGATTTCCTTGGGATAATCATGGATTCTGGTGGGAAAATGACCCTTCCCAGTGCTGGTGTTGGGGGAACCATGACCCAGCTTGGCCCTCTCTGGCAGTTTAGTCCCTCACTCACTGTGGTGCACAGGGGAAGGTGACCCACCTTTGTCCCTTCCAGAAACCATGTCTGTGCTGACACAGGACGTACCCTCAGTGCAGGGTCCCCTTGGGGAGCCCTTTTACCTCCTCAGCCTGAGCTCCCAAAGCTCCTGAACCCAGCTCACAGTGGGATTTCCCACTGCCTTGCCCCCAGGATAATGGGTTTTCCCTGGCACATCTCTGGCCAGCTCTGCTGCCCTTCCCCACCATCTCCTCAATGACCCTACACAGCCCCCTCACCAGGCCTGTCCCCACTAGGACTCCTGCAAAGCTTCAAGAAGGAAATCAGGAAGTAGCACAGACCCTTTCCTGGGGTGCCCTAGCCTTAATCCCCCTTGATCACCTAGGATGCTGAAAGCTCCTGAAGTTTGATGGCCTCTGGAGGCACTGATCTGCAAAACAGCAATGCCAGATGCTCATCATGCAGGGGAAAACCCTAAAAATGCCACCTCCTAGGGGATCTACCTGGATAATTCATGAAATATTCAAGGATTGGGGGTTTTTTTTGTAATACTTTGAGGAATAACACTGCTCTATAACCCTGTCCCAACCCCCCTGACAAGTTTATTTTTGTCTTGACATCATATTATCCTTTGGGGAATTGCTCACTTCCAGGAAGATTGTCCTTAAAGGGGAAAAATGTGCAGTGAGAGAGACCAGATCAGGACCCACCTGTAAAAGAACATCATCCCCACCACTTTATCAGCTTTTAAAAGCAACGTATGTCTGAGAGAAACAAAAAATAAGAGATGTTTCTTTTTTTGAGAGCTGGGGACCCACAAGGATCATCAAGTCCAACTCCTGACCCTGCACAGGACAGACCCAAAATCCCACTCTGTGCCTGAGAGCACTGTCCAAACTGTTCTTGAACTCTGGCAGCCCTGGGGGTGTAACCATTTCTCTGCAGTGAGGTTATGGGAATGACATGAATGGCATCTGATGCAAATTTGGTCTCCAAACTGGTGAGTGTGGATTAAGAAGACACACAAGACCCCTTCCTCTTCCCCCAGTGTGCTCCTCTGGTTGGTGTTGTGAACTGCACAATGAAAGAAAAAAAAAAAATCCTATTTTTGTCCAGCTGTGGACAGCACAAAGCTTTCCAGGGAGATATTTGGGAGAGAGGAATCCCATAACCTCCTTTGCTTCGTTCAAGGCCTCAGTTTCTTCCCTGCCCAAATAACACATGCACAACTTTTTAATTGGTTAAAAGGAGTTAATGGAAAAAATAATAAAGGCAGGAAAAACCCAGCCCCAAAACCCTGGGTGAAATTTAAGCAAGATGAAGACGTGCACGGCTTTGCTTTGAGCCGCTGGAACCTGGATCCGCTGGGTTCCACGGATTACTGCAGCACCCAAATTTTTCCAGAAATCTCAGACAAGTTTACCACAGCAATTAAGCCGTCTGCCATCTGCAAAAGATTTGCCCAAGAGTTTTCCTAATGTTCCCCCCCCGCCCCCGAAATACATTTAACTTAATTCTTTCAACATTTTGCGTATCATTCAAGTCCATGTACATTAAGCGCCGCGGAGCTGGCTGGATTTTTGAGGGCAACTTTCCCTTCTAAGGATTAGTTGTGCGCTGGTGCACTGAAATTTTATATACGGAGTAACACTCTGAATATGAATTATTTCTTGTGGAACACTGCGCCTATTCTTGGGGAGCGGAGAAGTAAAAACTTTACTGGGAGTTCCAGCCAAGGAGCTGAGATTAACACCCTTTATTCTCCTCCCAAATGGTGAGTTATTTCGAGAATACTGGCCCAGGCTCCAGCTTGATGTCTCCATCACACTGTATAAAAGTGCCCTGCGAGTAAATACGTGCACTCAGCCAGTGACAATGAAAGACGTGGATCTGAATTCTTCAGCACACTGGAGAAGGTTTCCAGCTTTCCCAGGAACATTCGGCGTGCCTCGCGGTCCAAGGAAAACAGTGGTTAGGAAAACTGAAGGGTATTCTTTAAGTTTCTCCTCCTTGCACATAAACTGGTTGTTCCCAACTGCCTAACGCTGGTGGGTGTTCTCACTTTTCACTATGGAAACTGTATTTTTTTATGGAGCTCTCTAAATACAGATTTGCTTGTGTGACAAATAATCAGCCAGTCTGCAGCACGTTATTTTCTCTTTCCCTCAGCGTTTGTGCTTGCACGGCAAATTCTGTTCTTCCGTCGTGTACCCAAATAGTGAGTCCCCTAAAATAACCTCCAAAAACGTAATTTGTTAACAATTAAAAGGCAGGAGGGTTGGTGGAACAACCTCTCCCTTTTGGAGACTGATTTTGACAGAATTTGGAACAATTTTAGGGTAGTCAAGCATTGAAAGGAGCTGCCCAGGGAGGTTTGGAGTGCCTATCCCTGGAGGTGTCCAAGGAAGGGCTGGAGGTGGCACTCAGTGCTCTGGGCTGGGGACAAGGTGGGCATTGGGCACAGCTGGGACAGCCTGGGCTGGGAGGTCTTTTCCAGCCTAAATGGTTCTGTGGTTTTGTGAATTTTATGCTGTTTCTGTGACTTTGCAGAAGTACAAGATAAGGTCAGGCCTTAGAAGAACTGAGAATTAGAACTGGAGTTTTCACAAAGCCCAGTAAAATACTGCATAAATGAGAAGAGTGGCAACTGTGAAAAGAATTAACTCAATCCCTCACCTGGGTTCAGTGTAGGGCCTTTGGAATCCTTGACTGACAAGATCTATCTGTAAAATATAAAACCTTGCCCTTGAAAGCACATGTTGAATTTTAGGATGATGAATCTGCATTTTAAAGCCATGCATCAGCCCCCAAGAAACCATTCTGTGATTTTATAGATAATATTTTATATTCATTTAACAAACTAATAGCTTGGTTCCCTCTTTCACTTTCTTATGGTGTGTTTTTCCTATTTCTGAATGATGAAGCCCTTTGGACATGTTGTCCATTTCCCAGAATCCCAGAATGGTTTGGGTTGGAAGAGATCTTGAAATTCCAACCCTCCCCCATGGGCAGAGACATCTTCCACCATCCCAGGCTGCTCAGAGCTTCATCCAGCCTGGCCTTGGACACTTTCAGGGATGGGGCATCCACAGTTTTTCTGGGAAAGTACCAAAAAGCTCAGAAACGTGATCACAGATGAGTAGTGATCTGCATGACCAGTCCCACCACACTCACTGGGAACACTGGGGCAGCAGAACACTGTGCAGAGTCCTCAAATTGGGTTTTAGCCAGCAGCAGAACTCACAAACTCTCCCATCTGCCTTCCCCATGTCCTCCTGTCCATCCTCATCCCATCAGTCCAGATCTCACTGCAAAGCCCGTCCCATCCTCCTCTGACCTCCACCATCCTCCACAGCTGCAAGGTGGAGCTGTTTGTTCTTCTTTCTATATAGAAAGTCAAATTTACAGCACTAAAACAAGGTCTCTCCCCACCCTACTTTACACACACTTTCAAAAATACCGCTGCTATTCAAAGCAGTGGATGTCAGGCAGCAAAAAATAATAACCAACAGCGTGGAACACATAATTTCCATGATATTTTTTTACACTCCATGGGCCCAGTGCTGGTCACACCAAAAAGAACACACACAAAAATACAGCAAAGCCATCAGAGAGGCTGTGAGCTCCAGCAGCCCTGCAGAGGAGCCAGGGCTCCAACCCCTGCCATGGTCAGAGACACCTTCCACTGTCCCAGGCTGCTCCAAGCCCTAATGTCCAACCTGGCCTTGGACACTGCCAGGGATCCAGGGGCAGCCACAGCAAATCTGGGTATTTATTGTTGCCATGGTCCTCCCGAGAAGACACAGAATTTATGTTTTACTCCAGGGTGCAGAATAAGGAAGGGCTACACAAACACCAAGAGCCACCTGCCAGACCTTACACCACACATTTCCCTTCAGGGGTTGTCCTTCCAGCTCTCTGGAGCCACCCATCATCTCCAGCACGGCAAGGTCTCAGCTCAGGGAAGTGTTCAGACTGTGCTTACATCAAACAGCAGCCAAGGGAAAGGGGGAACCTTGGGGAACAAGGAATTGTGGGGTTACCACGGACATTGTGGCCTTTAAAATCTGTGGGACACAAGCAGAGGGAAATGAACAATCTTGTCTGAGGGTCTGTGAGGAAAGGCAGTACCTACAGCACAAACAGGGAATCACAGAATCAAGAATCATCCAGGTTGGAAAAGACCTTCAAGCTCATCCAGTCCCAGCATCACCCAGCAGCACCCCAAACCCTGTCCCCAAGGGCAACCTCCAGGCTGTCACTCCAAAGCTCACCTGAACTTCATCTCATCCCTTGGGCTTTGGAGGAACCTGATCTTGGGATGGGAGGGACCATCCTGGAGACTCCTCACAGCCCCCAAGGTGCTGAGGCTGGGAGCAGATGGATTGGAAGTTGTGGCCCCCTGAAGGTTTGGTGGGTGTGCAGGGGCCTTTGGCTTCGATTTCATGGAATCACCAAGGTGGGAAGAGCCCCTGAGGATCACCCAGGGCCACCCCAGCAGCACCAGCAGCACCCCAAACCCTGTCCCCAAGGGCCACCTCCAGCCTCCTCCTGAGCATTGCCACAGACAGGGACTGCAAACCTCCCTGGGCAGCTCATCCCAAGGCCTGAGCACTCTGCCAGGGAAATTTCCTTTCCCAATCTCCATCCTGAGCTTCCCCTGGTGCCATTTGAGGCCATTTCCTCTCCTCCTTTCCTTTGGGACATGGCAGCAGAGCCCAACCCTGCTGGCTGTTCCCTCCTGGCAGGGACTTGTGCAGAGCCACAAGGTCCCCCCTGAGCCTCCACTTCTCCAGGCTCAGCCCCTTTCCCAGCTCCCTCAGCCATTCCTCATAACTCACATATTCCAGACCCTTCCCCAACTCCACTGCCCTTCTCTGGATATGCTCCAGCACCCCATCCCTTTCCACTGGACCTTCTTCTGGCTTGATATTATCCTGCCCAGAAAGTCTCCTTCCAAAAGGTCTCTTCCAACCTAGTGATTCTGTGAAATCCAAATGCTTTGCTGCCTCTCCACCTCTCTCCCCTGCTCTGTCTGCACTCTGGGATTTTAATGGACTTCTGGTCTCTCTCTATATCCTGTGTATAAATTTCCCAATTCCTCTGACAGTTTTATTCTGCCACAACCTCCAGTGGTCTCTGCTCACAGCCCCTGGCTGCCAGGCCAGTCACTCCAAACTTCTCACCACACCTGCAAAAGCAACAACGACCAGAAGTCCTGAATTCAGGCAAAATGTCTGGAGGTGCCAACACCCCATCCAAGCCCAGAAGGACAAAACCTGGTGCTGAAAATTACCTTTTGCCACTTCAACTCGGAGTTCATTCTTCATGCCCACCACAAAATTCACTCACCAGCTGCAGGACTGGTCTGCCTGTGTGGTGTGAGGAAATTACAGCCAGGTTCATGGGATCTCTGAGTGCCCAACCCCAGATCATTTGGGCAAACATAAATTCTTCCTGATTTCACCAGCACTGAGGGGAATTGAAGCAGGAAGACAGCAACGATAATTTCAAATATTGGCTCTCTGTTTCTCTAGGAAGTGAATCATTTTACAATTGACACTTTGCAGCCAGCAAAAAAAATAAAAAAATAATTCAATAAATCAGCCTAATATGCCTTGGCATAGCAGGTATGTGCTTAGGTATGTGTCTGCACACAGGCTGGAGGTCTGCTAGTTGAATTCATATATTATTTTTAAAGTGAGCTAAAATGCTGTCACTGAACAGCAGGTTATTTATTTTTTCTCCCCAAATGAAACCTCTGGCAAAAGCATATAAACTAAGCAGATCCTATTCTATTTCACATGTATTTTCTGCATGAAATCATCCCTGGAAGTGTCCAAGGCCAGGTTGGATGGGGCTTGGAGCAACATGGTCTAGTGGAAAGTGTCCCTGTCCATGGCAGGGGGTTGGAATGAGACAACTTTTAAGGTTCATTCCAACCTAAACAATTCTGGGATTCTATGGAATTCATTTTGGGAACAATAGGAAAGAGCACACTCATGGTAACAGCAGTGTTGCTCAAAAAGCATAATTTGTAAAATGAAGAACACAACGAGAACAAAATTGTTGGTTAAAAAATGTCATTTTGTGCTAGAGACAAAACAAAATATGGCTCCGTTTTCAAATGCTGCCAGAAAAGAAAAACTTTGAGTTGTGAACATGAGTTATAAACCACGATTTCATTTCTCAAAGATGCCCCAGCAGGGATCCGAGGCTGAACTGGGAGCGCTGGGGTTTTGCTCCGCGGTTTCCCCATCGCAGGGCTCTCTCTGAGAGCCGGAGGGGTTTAAAGTGGAGCAGCAAATCCAGAGCGCTGAAACTCGTACAGCGTGGCAACACTGCCCTCCTGCTTCCGAGAGATCCCTGCCATCTGCTCTGTTCAACACACGGATGTTGTTGAGAGGTGTCCCAGCAGCTTCCCCCACCGCAAAAGTGTCGGGGATTAGCTTTGTGCTTCCTTCAATCTATTCAAATCAACTTGTGCAGGCAGTAAAGACACAGCTCGGTGGGGAAAAGAGGATGATAAAAGCTCAAACCTTTAATTTTGTGGTTTTCTCAGGGGGAAAACACACAGCTGTAAAAATCACCTCAAAATCCACTGGGTTTGATTTCTGGGTTTGATTTCTGGATTTCGGGCTTTGTAACTGAGCTTAGCACTTTATAAGTGAATTAACAATGAAGAGCAACTAATATAAAATAAAGGATTATAAATTATAAAGGATTATAATTTAGCACAGAATTATCAAGGCTGGAAGAACCCTTCAGGATCATCCAGTGCCACCCCAGTCTCACCAGCATCACCCCAAACCCTGTCCCCAAGGGCCACACCCAGACTGTCACCCTAAAGCTCACCTGA
The DNA here is from genome assembly GCA_910950805.1 of Acrocephalus scirpaceus scirpaceus. Classification (NCBI taxonomy): domain Eukaryota; kingdom Metazoa; phylum Chordata; class Aves; order Passeriformes; family Sylviidae; genus Acrocephalus; species Acrocephalus scirpaceus. The sequence goes on along the minus strand of OU383774.1, from coordinate 114,591,470 downwards.
ACTTCATCTCATCCCTTGGGCTTTGCAGGAACCTGACCTTGGGATTGGAGGGACCATCCTGGAGACTCCTCACAGCCCCCAAGGTGCTGAGGCTGGGAGCAGATGGATTGGAAGTTGTGGCCCCCTGAAGGTTTGGTGGCTGTGCAGGGGCCTTTGGCTTGGATTTCATGGAATCACCAAGGTGGGAAGAGCCCCTGAGGATCACCCAGGGCCACCCCAGCAGCACCAGCAGCACCCCAAACCCTGTCCCCAAGGGCCACCTCCAGCCTCCTCCTGAGCACTGCCACAGACAGGGACTGCAAACCTCCCTGGGCAGCTCAGCCCAAGGCCTGACCACTCTGACAGGGAAAATTTTAATTTTTCAACATCCAATCTGAACCTTTTCTGGTGCAATTTGAGGCCATTTCCTCTCGTGCTTTCACTCGAAAACACAGCAGAAGAGATTGATGCCTCTCCTCCCCTACAAATAAAAATGGTTTCTATCTGTTCTTTTCATTAGGTTAAACATAATGGAAAATATTTTTAAAAATTGGGGAAATGGATTTTTGGATTAGAGTAATCCTGTTCTTCCTGCATTCTGTTTTTGGGGATGGCAGGGAGGGAAAGATGTAATACTCTAGCCCTGGCCAGACTAAAATCTAAATTAAAATAATGTCAATTTTAAAATAAATTAGAATTAAGTTAAAATATTAATCCCTCTGACCTGTTCCTACCTGCTCCTATTGAAATACTTGTCCTGGGCTAACAAGGCTACTGAGAAAAGTGAGGAAGAGAAGAGAGGACACCTCTTATTCCCTGCACAGTCCAGGTGCAGCCTGAGCACAGGATGACTCAGAGGGTTAATTTAAGCATCTGATGAAGAAGTTAATTACTGATTTACCTGGTCTAATGGGATGTGTCCCTGTCCACAGCTGGGGGTGGAATGAGATGATCTTTAAGGTCCCTTCCAACCCAAAACATTGTGTGATTCTGTGATTTATGATGCTGCAAAGTAAGATGACTTTGATTCTGTGTAAAGCTTTACTTGAGCCTCTGTGTTTTTTCCCTTCCGGAATGAAAAACAATCTGAGATGTGCAAATAAACCAGGAAAACTGGAGGGAGGGAAGGAAGGAACAGCTTGCAAGGCAATTGTGAAAAACAAATAACAGCAGTAACGAGGAAGGAACAGAAAAAAATCTCCACAAAGAGAGGACGTGGGTCAGGATTTAGAAAACATTGGAAAGACTCAAAAGGTGCAGGGGGAAAAAAGCTTGAAAAGGCTTATGGAACCCAGGAGGTGAACAAGACTGAGTAACAAAATGAGAAAAAAAGAGGTTTACAAGGAAATAAATCCCTTTGTTTGCAAGTTCCCATAAATCAGGTTCTGGGTACTGCTGCTAACAAACCCAAGTCCCAGGTGTTCATGTGTCCAAAACTTCCCTGGACTTCTGTTCTCCTTTGAAAGTTGTCACATACACATTCACACTTCAAAGGTAAAGGTTTCCCTGGTGAAAACTGGCTGTGTGCTGATCCCTTAGGAAGGATATTTCCTCTTCCAAAGGAAGAAAAATAATTAGAAAAAGCAGCTATAGGCACTAGCCCCAAAGACCTTATGGCTTTCTGATTTGAACCCAAATCATCACCAATTTGTGGATCCCCAAACTCCACCTTACATCTCCTTCACTCTCCCCTGCCTCTGACCTGACCCAAAGCTTTTTTTTGGAATGCACTCAGGAATCAACACAGAGCCCATGGGCTCCTCCTCACACACCTTCTAGGTGCGTCACCACCAACAGCTCCCAGCATCATCCCCCTGTCCATCCCCCTTCTCCCATCAGGAAAATATCAGAAAAGCTGCATGTGCAGCACTGTGTTTCTCTTCCAGGGGCACCAGGGAAGAGGAGCAGGGTTTGGGAGATCTGGGAATTTTGCTGGTGCGTTGCTTCCCCCATACTCGGCCGAATTTTGCATCAATTCTACAGCAGAATGATCCCACATCTATTTTCACTGGAATTTTCCTGCTCATTTAACCAGCATTGATCCGCACATTTGCCCCATGCTGGCTGTCCCCTTCCAGGTTCCCCATACCTGTTGGGTTTTCCTGACATGTGGCATTGCTTTGATGCCTGGGAGCTTGGCTTTGTTCTGTGCTCCAAGGTCATGCAGAGAGCTTTTCTCAAAGCATCCTTCAAAGCCAGCTCCCTGACAATGACAAATCTTGGTTTTTTGCCTGTCCTAAGGCCTCACAGTGTTCCCTAAGACATCCTAGTGGCGCTTTCAAATCCATCACCCTCCAAGGCAGATGTAAAGTAACCATGGAAAGCTGTACACAGCCATCAAACCATATGAACGGTTTTATAACTCCTGGCAACCCACTGAATGTTAAATATTGGATTAACCTTCAGCAGCTCTGCTGGTGCTTCCTGCACTTTGGCAGAGAGCTCTCCCCACCACGGAATGTTCGTGGAATGAGCTACAACTCTCACTAAAGAATCCGAAAATGGAGGCCTTTGTTTGTTCTACTCCCAACTCATAGCCAGAGGGAAATGGAGCAGCACAACAGGATCACAGCCTGGGAGATGAGGCTGCTGCTGCTTTTCAACCTCTGTGAAATTAGTTTGTAACTCTTGACTTGCATGGCTGGCCCAGGGAGAAACACGTGCTCGAGTTGCTACCAACCCACACCTACTCTCTCATGAGTTTTGCTTCCCACTCCTCCTTGCACTCCCCTAAGTGAGAGCCGTGATCCCTTTGGGATCAGGAGTGGTTTTCCTGTGTGCAAGGTGATTTTGCCTTACATTTGCTCAGCTTTTTCTCCCATAACATGAGTGCTTCTCCCAGCAGGAATAATTTTCTCTGGGAGGTGGCTCCGAGTCTCTGTGCTCCAGAGATTCAAGCACAAGTCCCAACACGGCCTTGAATCCCCTGCCAGCTTTTCATCAAGGAATTTCCTCAGCTCTGCATCTCTCTTTGCAGGGTCAGGAGCCTTGTATAGCACCAAAACCATGCATAGGGAGAGGAGTTGCAAGATCACAGGCACCAGTGGGACCCTGTTACAGTTTCACCTCTGTAGGGCACAGATGGAGGAACTGCCATGAATGTGACAATCCTGCCCAGGCACCTCAGGCACTGCAGTTGTCACCTGCCAAATTTTAGCCCAGACCGGGGCAAAATAAATAGACCCAGCTCAAAGGTCTGCTGCACCCCTGGTGGTGCTCAAGGACAGGTTGGATGAAGCTCTGAGCAACCTGGGATACTGGAAGGTTCCTTGCCTATAGCAGGGAGTGGAATGAGATGATCTTTAAGGTCCTTTCCAAGCCAAACCTGTGGGTTCTGTGATTCTATGAAAGGCATGCGGAGAAACCTGATCCCAGAGGATGCCAGGCAGCTCTGCTGGAGAAACTCCTTCATGCACATTCCTCCTGACTGGTATTTTACATTCAGGCACAGGCTGCAGCATTCTCAGAGGCAGGAGGAGCCTGACTCAGGGGCTCCAGCACACAGCCCTGCAGAACATGCCAGCAGCCCCCTGACAGGGGTAATCACCACGTCCCAAACACCATTTAAAGAAAGGCAACCTGTCAAGTTTGCTTATATTTTGAGGCTCAGCCCCGGAGGGCTCCGGCGAATTTCCAACACATCGAACTAATTGCAGTTTACATTTGCTTCACTCTCCATTAGAGCTGCTCCACTTTCCAGGAAAGCTAATTGCATCCACAGCGCTTGGGCAGCCGGAATTTTCTGCAGGAAACACGAGCAGCTCTCCTCATCGAGCAGGGCTCTGGGTACCAGGCAGAGGGAAACATGCACATGGGCTGTGCCGTGTCACCCTCAGCATTGCCACACGCCCAAAACAGTCCCAGCTTCCTCTGCCCTGCTGGAAATAAAACATATGGAGTTAGCACGGCCGCTGATTGGATTTTGATTGCTCTGAAACGCTGCCAAGTTTAAAGTGGGGAGTGCGGCCTGAAAGGAAATACAGTAGACACCAGACAATTTATTTGTTTCTGAGCAGGGACCTGGCTGCCGGGCGGCTCCGAAGGTGGCTAACGAGACCAGCATGTTCCCATATGGAAACCAGATGGAGGGATGGGGCGGGATCTGGGAGCGCGGCACGAGCGGCGTTATCGCGGCAGCGGGGAAAGCAGAGCCCTGGGAAACCTGGGCCAACCACAACAGCAAGCTGCTGATAAATGACAGCCACGGAGAACATTCCAGAAAGGCTGGGATGGTGTGGGAGGTGGGGAGGGAAAACACCCCTGGAGACAGGAAAGGGATGGTCATCGTTGCCATCAGTGCCATGGGCAGAGCACTCGCAGCTCAGCGTGGCGGCCAATCCTATGGATGTGAGAGACCATAAAACCCTGGAAAAGGGAAAACTAATCCCCCAGTGCCACTCCCCTCAAAGCTGCACCCACTCAGCCCCACCCAGGTGGTTCAGCCCCGCCCACAAGCTACACCATCCCAGGGGAGGCTGTGGCACATACAGTACAGAAATGAAGACAACAGAATTCCCTGAATTCCTGGATTTAGCACAAATTTATCCATCATCTTGACAGAAGAACAAGGAGATATCAACCTTCTCCCCCCACTTTTTGGATGTTTTAGACTGGAGTGCTCTCACACCTGTATATTTCTATTTTTTTAAACAGCAGTGTTTTGATGATGGCATACAAAAAATAAGGACAAGTTTGTCTGGATTTTAGAAATGAAATTTAAAAAAAAAAAAACCTCAAACAATTTTGAAAATTAACTCAATCTGAATACAAATTAATCTTCTCTGTCAAAAAAAAAAAAAAAAAAACCAAAAAAAAAACCACCAAAAAACTTAAAGTTCAATTTTTTCCTTTTTATTTTGTTGAGATTTTTTTGTCATGTTTTTCCAGACCCAGAAGAGCCATTTTTCTGAGGTTGCTTTGCTTCAGTCAGTGAAGGGGAAAATAAGAACTATCCACACAGTTTCAACTGTGGGCAGAAAAAGAAGGAAATAATTGACCATGTCAAAGCACTGTCCATCCGGCAACCTGACAGTGACCACAGGCACATTCCCCACTGCTCATTAGCTGCTGAAATGCTTCCAGGACAGGAGCATTTTATGGAAAAGCAGCATCCAGAATCAGAGCCCATGACTAAACAAAGGTTATGCTGCTATAGTCTGTTTTCTCACCTCAGGAGCTACCAACTTTTCATTTTTTGATTTTATGACTTGAAAGATACATAGAACAGGGGGGTTTAAGCCGTTGTCCATGGAAAAGGCATCAGCTTTTCCACATTAACTGCTCAGGATTTACAGCTTTCCCATTTGCCAGTGACAGTTCGGGAAATGTTTCACCGGTTCCTTGCAGTTCTACACATTCACTGCATGTCCTCAGTCACCGTGAGACCAAAGCAGTGATTTTGTGTTTATTAAATTCATGCTTGATTTATGCACAAGGAGAGCCATTCCAAAGCCTACAGAAATCAACAGCGTTTACAGAGACTCTGAGGAAAACCCTCTTGGGACAGGATTATATTTAATGACAGCTTTGAGCAGCCCCAAACTGAGACTTGGGTCAGTCTCCCTGGAAGACTCCAGGGTGCTCCTACCCCATGTCCTTCCTGTTGCTACTTGTAGGTGCTCCTAGAAATACAAAGTTCCTAAAAACATCATCCTCACCCAGAGCTGACTCTTGGAGAATTTCATGCCCTGTCCTTTTGGACCCGTGATTGTCTGTGAGTGCCCTGCTTGGAGGGTTTGAGCACCAAATCCAGAGTATTTAAGGGAAAACAGAGTAGACAAGATAAGGGAGATGGGCAGAGAAACCCAAACTAGCCACACACCCTAAAGATATGGAGTAACTCCTGAATGCTGGCAGAAGGAGGCAGAAGCCAAGAGGCTCTGGGGTCATGGAATGGTCTTTGGAGTCATGGAATGGTTTGGATTGGAAGGGACCTTAAAGATCATCCAACTCCACCCATGGGCAGAGACACCTTCCACTGTCCCAGGCTGGCCTTGGACACTTCCAGGGAACCAGGGCAGCTTCTCTGGGAACCCTGTGCCAGGACCTCCCCACCCTCCCAGGGAACAATTCCTGCATAAGATCCCATCAGACCCTACCCTCTTTCAGTTTGAAGCCATTTCCCCTCATCCTGTTACTCCAGGCTCTTGTAAAAAGTCCCTCTCCATCTTTCTTGTCATCTCCTTCAGGTACTGGAATGCCAAAGTTAGGCATTCCCAAAGCCTTTTCTTCTTCAGGAATCTTTAATGCCAAGTCCTAAGAAACAACCTTAATGCTGAGCTATATACTCAGGAAATCAAAATAGGCACCTCAGTTATTGCTTGTGATGCTCTGCCTGGCTAAATAAACCAACCTTCAAGTGAAAAATAATACTTATTTCACCAAAAGATCAGAAGCTGTCAGTGTCCAAAGCCCTCTTGATATTATCTCAGCAATTCAGTAAATCAATATTTGCATGTCAAAAATCTCTGAGTGGTTATTTAACTTCATATATACACATACAACCATAATTTGGAACAAAAACAGAAAGCCATTGGGATGAGTTTTAGCTTATTTCAGGATAAAGCAGTGGGTATCACTTTTTTCAACATCTCATGCACCACCAAGCTACAGGATGATGCCGTTTTATTCTAATCATCACATTTTGCATTGATTTATGATAAAAGAGGAAAATTTGCCCCATCCCTGACTCCAGCTGCAGATTTTTTTTTCCCTGTGTAACACCCATGATCTGTTCTCCTGCAGAAACAGGTCACATCCAGGCTGACACTACACCTGCAGCTGGAAAAGCCAACCAGGTGTATCTTTATGAGCTCCAGCAGCAGAGGAACTCGAACTTTTCACCCCCTAAGTCAATTTTTCAATGGCAACCCCATAACACAGCAGGCAGGAGGAGTTCCCTGAGTGATGTTCCTATTTCTTGCTCAGAAAATGCAGCAAAACTCCTCGTTTTAATTAGTCCACAGCCTCTAGAATATTCCAGTCTGTTCTTTAAGGAAAACACAACTCTGGGCCAAGGCTGAGCACCTGCCTTTTCACATCCTACTTCTGGCTTAGTTCACAGAATCACAGAATATTCAGAGTTGGAAGGGACCCACTACAATCACCAAAGCCCAATGAATGTTAGAAGTCCAACCCAGTCAGACCTGGGTTGTCCAAAAGTTATGTCCAAATAGTCTTTGAACAGAGGCAAAGTTGAAGTCCCTACAGCCAATGGTCTCTTGAAAATTTGGTGTCTTTAGGAAGAAATTCCTCCCTGGCAGGGTGGGCAGGCCCTGGCCCAGGGTGCCCAGAGCAGCTGTGGCTGCCCCTGGATCCCTGGCAGTGTCCCAGGCCAGGTTGGACATTGGGGCTTGGAGCAGCCTGGAACAGTGGGAGGTGTCCCTGCTCATGGCAGGGGTATGGGAATAGATGATTTTTAAGATCCCTTCCTACCCAAACCATTCTGTGACTGTGATTCCCTGACTTTGCCAGAACTTTTCTTCACAAAGAAAATCCAGCCCTCATAGTTACAGGGTAAATAAAAACCTCAGGAGGCAACTAAAAACACCCCCAAACACACTCAGTTTTTAAAAATTGATTCTAAAATCAACTCACAGCTACCTACACTTGGGGCTACCTACAAAAATGGAGACTATATTTATATATATATGTAACTACAGACTATATGTATATATTTTATATATATCTCTATGCATTTGCTTGCCAGCAATGTTTTCATCTTTAAAATCTCTTTAAAAGCTAATTCACTTGGCTTCTTCAAGAGATTTGTTGCCCAGTCACATCAGAGGAGGGCTTTTGCCTTTTTCCAGCAGGTTTTACATTTCTGGCTCTCAAGTTCTGACCAAAAGGGTAATTTTTCAATCATTAGAGAACAGGTTTGGCACTTATGATTTAGTGCCCTGTAATGACATCTTTAAAGCTGGAGAGTTACAGTGTACTAAAAAGAAAAAAAAAAAAAGCTGGGCCAGAAAAATAACTGCTGAGAAACTTACTGGAACAAAATGTATATAATAAAAGTCTTTTTATCTTTTAAACACCCAAATAATTTTGTCCAACTATAGTAAAGACTAAAACTTTTTTTAATCCTCTCACTTGGAGCACACCTTTAAAACGAACCACAACAACGGATGGAGCTTCCTGCATCCACTTCCTGCTATGATCCACTCTAATTCTTTGAAATAAATGTGTTTCAGGTTATTTTTGTAAGGGCAATGTTTAGTGTCTGTCCCCCAGTGTGTAAATGTGTAGAATACACCAAAGATTTAACATCTGCTACGAATAATTTTACAGGGGATCTCAAGTTCCCCTAAGGTTATTAGGATATTGTACAGGTGGCCAAATTATTAAAATATGGTTTAAATCCAACACTTACGCGTTTTCATAACGTGCATTGGATTTGAGGGTCTGGAAGCCACATGTCAACACCAGAAAACACCAGGCTGGCTCGCTGGAAGTCCCAAAATCAAAGCCACTTCCCAAACATTACAGCCTGGCTCCGCGGCATCGCAGCTGTGGCACCCCCGGGGTGGAGGGGATGGAAAACCCAGGGCAAGCTGCTCTCCTCTCAGACAAGTGACCTTTTCTATCAGCATTACAGCATTGCTTTCTCTACCCCACGCTGATTAAGCCAAGACCTCTTCCAAGTGAGCCAAATTTTAACATCTGACCCGGAGCACACGCTGCAGCACAGAGTGAAGGCCAAGGTGCATAGAGCCAGACAGCTGCTGCTGGTCTGGTGTTGTTAAAAATGCATAGTATATAGTTGATCCCTGGCAGTGTCCAAGGCCAGGTTGGACACTGGGGCTTGGAGCAGCCTGGAACAGAGGAAGGTGTCCCTGCCATGGCAGCAGGTGGCACTGGATGAGCTTTAAGATCCCTTCCAAACTAAACCGTTCCGTGAATCTGTGAAGTACAAGACTTACTGCTTTAATTCGAGTAACACACAGAAATAGCAGAGCATGAACCAGAATTGAGTACAAAAACCATCTCAAAATGGACTTGATACTAAATTTGATCTCCAGCCTTGACTTGAGGAAATATTTTTGCCCAGATCTTTCTCAGACAATCATTAAACTGAAAAAGTCAGTGAAAAACTAAAATTTACTTGAGCCTTAGAAAGCCTCACGGCCACAAATAGGCACCACAGGGCAAACCAACCTGCAGCTTTGTGTGCTTGACCTCAATCACCTCCATACTGGAATGCTCAGGAAAGCAAATAATAGGATTATTGTCCAGTAGAACACAAAGCAGAGCATTCACAGAATTATTTAGGTTGGAAAAGTCCTCCCAGCCCATCAAGTCCAAGCTGTGCCCCGTGCCCGCCTTGTCCCCAGCCCAGAGCACTGAGTGCCACCTCCAGCCCTTCCTTGGACACCTCCAGAGATGGGCACTCCAAACCTCCCTGGGCAGCCCCTTCTAATATTTAACAACCCCTTCTGAGAATAAACTCTTGAAAGAATTGTTAGAGCCAACAAAATCTTTACTGAACCTTATGCTCAGACAAACCTGCACCATCCAGAATTCCTTTCCTTGCTAGGCAGGGTGTCCAGCTGGGGACTCTGGGGATTCTTATTTGGGTTTAAATCAAAATATCTCTACCACAAGCCTTGCAGAAGGTGAAGTTCCTGTCCATAAACATAGGAAATATGCCTCCCACAATACCTGGGAATAAGGCTATTTATAAAATCCACGACAGACTATTTTTTTTGCTAAAAAAAAACCCTACTAGGTTTTAATAGATGTTAAAAGTAAATATTCCTCTATACACCCACTCTGACAGGGAAGTGGAAGAACATAATAAAGAGGAAACAGTAAGGGCAGGTGCTGAATCCACTGTTGCAAAGCATTTCCTCACACATGGCACTACCAGGTTATCCCACATTATTTTATCCCAAATTATTTCCTGCCACTTGGAAAAAACTGACAGCAACCTGATGGAGCTGCATTGGGCTGTCTTAATTCCAGATTCAGGTCGAACAGTTCTGCACCGGCGCTTTCTAAGGAATGAACAAAAGACTGGCTTGTTTCTGACAGCAGCCACAGGGGTTCTCGCAAGTGTCCTCCAGGGTTTAAGAGTGGAAATAGCCAGGCAGAGTATTTTGTACTTCTCACTGTGCTTATTCTGCACAAAAATGCCTTTATAATCCCACTTTGGAAGTGAGTTCAGTGGGGCAGCACAAAGGGAACAGCAAACTGCCCTCACAAACTGCTTTGGCTGCACCACAACCCTTTCAAACCCTAATTTTATAGGATGATGGATACTGAGGTTTTCTCTGCTGTGCTCTCACCTTTCCATAGTGGCTGCCTCTGTTCTCATTCAACCTTTCCACCCACAGGTTTGCTTTCCTTTTTTTTTTTTATTTTAATTAAATGAGGCTGTATATTCTCTGTTCATCTGTTCAGTAATCAGACTGCTGCCTTCAGTGATTTTGACTCTATTATTATTTTTCATCTCCCCTTTTGTTAATTCTCCATGAAGCAGCTTGAAAGTCTATGGAACTGACAGAAAAAAGGCTGCTTTTATTCCGTGATAAGGGATCCAAGTCAAATCTAGAAGAAGAAATAAAATATCAATGCTGAAGATGAAATATCAAGTTTTAAGTGTATGAAAGCAAGTTGCAATTCCCTGATTCAAACACAGGGGAAGAAACTGTGGACTTCACAAGACATGGTTTCTGTTAATTTTCCTTGAAAGGTGAATAACAATTTGCATTAAATACTTCCTACATTAAAGAAATGGCCTAAATTTCCCACCCAAAGTCCACATAAACAATTAGTTATAAAATTGTTAGAAAGGAAAAAACTTGACTTGAACCTCCTCCCACACCCAGAGGTTGGGGTCTGTGGCCTTCACTCACCACAGAATGCCTTGATACCAAAAAGTGAAACTTTCAGATTACCAAATCTTGCAATTTCAATGACGATTAATTGGGCAAGCTTCGGTGCATTTCCCTGCACTTTTTCTCATCCCATCCACTTAGATTGTTTTCACTTGCTTTTCAAATTTTTCCTATCTTTCTAGTCACATCTCATTTCTTCCAACTCTCCTCCTCTCTCTTTCTTTGCATTTCTTCCCTGCTTTCAGCAGTTGAGTTGCAGTAATTTGGGCGACGTTTGCTCCTTTGCACTGCCCCTCACTTCGTCTCAGGCCATTTGCTGCTAATCCTTCCAGTTCCAAATTTTCTTGGTTTTATTTTGCTTGCACTCTTTTGGATCATATTTCCTTGTGGGAAAACAGATTGTGGGGAGACAAAGAGAGATAGTTCTAAAGGCCATCTTACCCTTGATATATTGCAGCTGTGTTAATTATCCAAAAGTGGGAACAGCCTTGCCCTCCCAGCTATGGGTGTGATCAAGAGTGAGTTAGCTGGGAGGGAGCTCAGTTGGAGTTGGTTGCAGTCTGCTGGCTGTGCTTTGAGGAGGAAGGGACAGGAGGTTGTGCAAGGGACAGAAAGGGTAAGATGCTGTACGTAGAACAAACAGGGTTAGGTGGCCATGACAGGGACAGAAAGGAGTGAGCTGGAACAGCAGAAGAAAGACAGAAGAGTGTGGAGAAAGAGCGGGGACTGTGTGAAGCTGCTCCGTGGGACACTAAAGAGAAAAGGTACAAGAGACTTGTAGATAACAAAGAGCTGATGCTTGAAGCCTTCTGATATTTTTACTGAAGCACTTTGAGTGCAGTGTCCATCTCGACAACCACATAATGGTGACCACTGACATGATGGGCAGTTGGGCTGTAGGGTGAGATACTGCCAGAGATGGAGCCCAGTGGAGCAGAGAGCAGCAGGGGATGCTGCCAAGAGCAGCAGGGTAAAGCTGCCTGGTCCAGCTGAGAGCAGCAGGGTAAAGCTGCCGAGAGCAGTGGGTAAAGCTGCCTGGTCCAGACCTGATGGAATTTTGACAGCTGTGGAGTACAGGTGAGCCACTGGGAACATAATAATGGGGACTCAAATATCAAGAGAAGAAAACTCCTATCTAAAACACCAATGTAAATGTTGTTTGAGTCACCGGGAGTGCTGAGGAATCTGCTTCTCTTTAGCTGTGTGTTTTAAAACTGCTGGTTTAAATGCTTGCACCTGAGAAAGCAAGTAGAGTCTAGGCCCACAGGGGGAGGAGCTGCCTTCTCTTGTGTTTGTGTTTTTGAGAAGTTCCTTGACTTTGTGGTGTTAGAAGTCAGCTTCCCTTTGTAAACTGCTGTTAGAACTGGAAGCATAGAAGCAGAAAGATAGAAAGACTTGAAACTTTCCAGAGTCTTGTGCTCCTACAGCCCTAAACCTATTCAGCACTTTACCATCCCTCTGTTTAGGTACAGGATGAGTGACTTATCTGATCTGTGAAGGATCAAGCAGTTTGTTGCCAGAAGTGTTCAGCTGCTGACTGGCTAACTGATTGATGGAGCAGGACCTGCTTTCCTCAGGTAAATACAACCTATGTGTTTCAACATCATGAGTTGAGGAATAAAGCAACACTAAATGACTATAGAAACTCTTCTCCTGGGTACTGTTAGCCCAGAAGCCTTGAGCCTTGTGTCCCCTGAAACAGCACTAGGAGTGGACTGTGATTAAGACTGAAGAAGAAGTAGATTGATACTGAAGAGCTTTAATGAGCTGGAAGAACCCTCTGCTCCCACTCTGCCCTATGCTTAATGTATCCACTTAGAGAAGAAACTGGAGAGAGTATTTATATGGTATACTTTAAACTTAAACATGTTTTTCTAAAAATAGTTAATTTTATATTAAAAAAGAAAAGGGTAATTGTGGGGAGACAAAAAGTACTAAAATCTCCTTCCCCGAGCATCTGTTCTACTTGCTTCTTGGTAAGCACCAAAGCTTACCCAATGATTGCTCATTGAAATCTTGAAAACAGAGAAGCAAGTGGAAGAGATGCTGGGGAAAGCAAAACCAGTGCCACCAAAAAAACCGAGCAGATTTGGAGATGGAGCGATTAGCACCAAATGGCCCCACATTAAATGACGGGCTGTGAAAAGGGTAAAACCTTGCCCAAATTCTTCCAATTCCAAGCCTGAAATCAGGGAAGAAATGCTAATCAAGAGGTGGGAGAAGAATTGGGAGAATTGAGATGTCAGAAAAAAAAAAAAAGAAATTCTGAACCATTTTAGTATTTTTATGCCTTTTAAGACCAGCGTACAACAGAGTAGTGCCATCAAAAGTGGTTTTCTGTCCCATGGAGACTAAAAAACTCCCCCCCGAGCTGGCGGGAGCCGCGCTCCCCTTCAGAGCCCCTGAGGGCGGCAGCAATGGCGGCGCCGTTCCCTCAGCGCCCGGCCCCGGCCCCGGCGGGCGGGGAGCCCTCGGCAGCGCCCTGGTGGCAGCAGGGACCGAGCCCCGGGCCGGGACTCTGTGCCCGTGGCGCCGCAGAGGCCAGGGGAGAGCTGCAAGAGTCGGGGCCTCGGGCACTGCCCCGCCCCGGGTGCAGCAGCCGGCCCCCGGCCTTGTGGAAGCGCAGGAGGCTCTCGTGGTGCCGCTTGTGCAGCTTGTGCAGGTGCCTGTGGATGGCCCCGGCCTTGCGCGGTGGCCCTGCCCCGCTCAGCTTCCCGACCCCGGCAAAGGCGCCTGGGCTGTGCTCGGTGCCCCTGGGTGTCATTGCTGAAGGCAGTGAGGAGCCCCGATTCCCCGGGCAGAGCCCTGAGGGACAGCCCTGCTCCCCGGCCTCCCGTCCTCTTGGAGATGCTGCCCTCAAGTCCCTGGCACGTCCGTGCGGCCAATTCCTGGTGCCCTGGACAGCGCAGCCTGCAAACCCAGGGCTCTGCACGGTGGGGCTACTGCTGCCATGCGGGAGTGTGGCCAAAGCCCCTCAGGGATCTGGGCACAGCAGGGGCCACAAGGCCAGAAGTCCGGGGGCTGTTCCCTGCCAGTTCCTGTCGGCTCCACTGCTGTTGGGGTGCTGCGAGTGGCCATTTGTGACAGGGGCGCTTGGTGTCGGGGCCCTTTGTGATGCGGGACATGATGGTGGCCAGAAATGCTTGTGACATCAGGGAGCCCCGCCCTGGCTGAGGGTATCCAAGGGGTGCAGAGCCCTGAGGTGCCCAGTCCCAGGAGAGCCGCTCTCTGAGGAGGAAGCAGCTCCCTGTGTCTGTCTGCGCTAGACGCTGCTAGCGATAGACGCTGCTAGCGACAGACAGGGAAAGCAACAAGGACAAAGCCAACTCCACCTCCTGGTCTGCAGCCCCTTGCGCAGCTGGCTGGAAGCCTCCAGCGGGCAGTGGTCAGGGGCAGTGGGCTGGTCAGTGCTGCCACTGACAGAGAGTGAGGAGGAGGAGGAGAGCACTTTGCCGAGATGGACGGAGAGTTTTTCCCGAGGGAAGGTGCCAGGGGCGAGGAGATTTCTCAGAGGACAGTGACCGTGAGAGAGACTGTCCAAGAAATTTGCCGTCAGGGACCCAGGAGCCGAGAGCTGCACCAAGTGCAGGTTCGTGCGGGCGTTGGAGAGCTTTTGTAGTACAGCGATGAGAGCCATGGAGGGATCTTTGAGTGGGAAAAAACGGTCAGAGTCTGCGATGTGTACCAGTGGGAAGAGGACGGTGAGGTACACCAAGAAGGGTGCAAGTGGGAAGAACATGTGGCGAGCCAAGAGGTGTCCCAGTGGGAAACAGACGTGAGGGAGCAGCAGGAGTTTGAATGGGAAGAGGATGAGGTATCCCCAGAGCCGTCCCTCCGGAGAGATGTTTCAGAGGAATGCCAGTGGGGCAATGGCCAAGAGTTTTCCCAGAGGGAAGATGAGAGCTACCAAGACTTGTCAGTGTGGCCTGAAGATGTGCACTCGCACACCTCCGGATGGGAAGAAAGCAGAGAGCCAGAATCCTCCCAGGTCAGAGAGAGCAGTGACAAGGAGCTGTCCCAAAGGGGCTGTGACATCAGCTCCAAGCTCTGGGGCAGACTCTTGTGTCCAGTGAGCAACAAGGAACCCCCCAGCCTTGTCCCCCAGAGGGGCCCAGCTCTGTCAGCCCTGTGGGCACAGGGGTGGCAGCAGAGGCAGCGCCTGCCCTAACCAGTGCCTCTCCTTCCCTACAGAGTCCCATGGAAGCTGAGCCAGCAGCTGCTGCCGCGTCCCAAGCTGCTGAGCAGGAGAAGCCCCCCGAGCCTCCTGTCGCCAGTGAGGAGGTGTCACCAGCAGGGACACAGAGCCCAGTCCCTGCCTCTGCCAGCCCCCCAGGCTGCAGCCTGGCTCTGCTGGACTTGCTGTGCCGCATCAGCTCTGATCCCGTGAGCCAGGCTGTGCCGGAGATCTGGGGATCCAGCCAGCAGCCAGAGGATCAGAGGCACCTGGATTGGGCAGTGGCATGGTCAGAACTGGCACAGCAAAACAGCCAGGAGTCCCTGGTTTGGGAGAGTGACTGGGAGTCCTACAGTGACCCAGAGCTGTCCCACGGGGAAAGTGATGCGGAGGAAGAGGTGTCCCAAGGGGCAGAGTCTGTTGCCCAAGAGCTGTCCCAGAGGGAGGATGATGTCAGCTCTGGTAGTGGGGAGAATCCTGTGAGCCCAGGGAAGGAGGAGGACAGCCAGCCTTGTCCCCCAGAGGGTCCCAACTCTGCCAGCCCCGAGGCCACAGGGGTGGCAGAAGAGGCAGTGCCTGCCCTGCCCAGCACCTCTGCTGCCCCAGGCAGTGTCACTGAGGCCGAGCTGGCAGCTGCTGCCCTGTGCGGAGCTGCTGAGGAGGCAGCAGTGGGGTCAGTGCTGGCAGTGGAAGAGAGGGAGGAGGACTTCAATGAAGAAGTCAAATGGCGGCAGTTTTTGGATGACCTGGGGCCTTTCGTGGTGAGACAGTCAGATGTGTCGCAGGAAGTTTCTGGGCTAGAACTGTCCCATGGAGGAGTCAGCAGCTCCCAGGAGCCCTCAGGCTGGGAAGAATGCATCAAGGAAGGGCTGTCTCAAGGAGATGACGTCACCTGTGCGGAGATTTCCGACTGGGAAGAATCCACTGGCCGAGGTGTGGTCGGAGGGAAGTGCAGCAGATCCTCGGGACCCTCCAACTGGGAAAACGACAGCACCAAGGAGCTGGTGCAGGGGAACTGGGAAGGTGACATGGAGCACGGCACTGGGACCAATCCCTTGCTCCCAGAGGATGATGAGTGGGACGAGGTGAGTGTCCTGGAGCTGCCCCCAGAAGAGGACAGAGACCAGAGATGGAAAGTTTTTGTGGAGGACGGGCTCCTGGTCCCTGTTCCTCGCGAGGCCTGGGTTGAGCTGGGAGCCCAGGCCCTGCACGAGCAGCCGGCTGCCGCCAGGAAACGTCCCTCCCGCTTCAGGCGGGCGCTGCGGGCGCTGCGGGGGCTGTTCCGGTGTCCCTGCATGCGGCCACAGCCGGAGGAGTAACAGAGACGAGGAAGAAGATGAAGAAGGCCAAGGCAAAGAAGATGAAGAACTCTCCTGCTGAGGCAAGTGGAGCTTCCAGGGAGGAGTTCCATGCAGCAGGAGGCACAGCCAGCCCTGGTGTCTCTCTGGCACTGAGCTCCTCTGTAGGGCAGATGAAGCAGCCTGGCTGGAGTCTCTGGCTCTGCCTTCTCTGCCCAGCTCGGCTCCCCCCTTCCCCAGCCCTGCACACACCCGGCCTGGGCCTGGAAGGTGCAGCCACCATTTCTTGGGCATAAAGCAGAGGCTCCTGGAACAGACTCTCGGCATCAACCTCTCCAAGACTACGGCAAAGAAGACAAAGACCAAGACAAAGACGAAGATCAAGACAAAGACAACGAAGACGAAGATGAAGACCGACAAAGAAAAAGACAAAGACAAAGAAGAAAACGAAGATGACAAAGACAGTGAATACGACGACGACAGAGAACAGGAAGAAGACAAAGATGACAGAGAAGACTTCTTTCAGAATACGTAGAAGAATAGGAAGAGGAGTTTAAAAATACTTAGAAGAAGAAGAGGAATAGAAATAGGAATAGGAATAGGAATTTTAAAATATATATATTCTAAGAGAAAGAGTAGTAAGTATTAGAAAATATATAGAAGAATAAGAGGAATAGGCATAGGAATAAGATTTTTAAAATATAGAGAAGAAGAAGAAGAAGAAGAAGAAGAAAAGTAGTAAGCATTAGAATATATGTAGAAGAATAAGAGGAATAGGAATAAGAAGTTCAAAATATATAGAAGAAGAAGAGTAGGAAAAGTAAGAATTAGAAAATATAGAGAAGAAGAAGAATAGGAGTAGGAATAAGATTTAAGAATTTTTAAATACATAGAAGAAGCAAAGAAGAAGAGTAGGAAGAAGAAGAGGAGTAGGAAGAAGTAGAAGAAGAAGAAGAATTATTTAAGAATAAAAAAATAAAGAGAAAATGTAATGAATAAAATTAGAAAATTGTTTCTTTTTATTACATCTCATATATTTATAAGACAGTCCATGGGATAAAAATATTAATATCCACTACGTTGTAAATACGATACATTGTCACGACCCAACACTGTTCCAGTTACTGAAGAATTGGTGCATTTTCTAGTAAGGTTTGTAAGGCACAAGGAAAGAGCCTCCACTGCTGTTGGGGTGCTGCGAGTGGCCATTTGTGACAGGGGCGCTTGGTGTCGGGGCCCTTTGTGATGCGGGACATGATGGTGGCCAGAAATGCTTGTGACATCAGGGAGCCCCGCCCTGGCTGAGGGTATCCAAGGGGTGCAGAGCCCTGAGGTGCCCAGTCCCAGGAGAGCCGCTCTCTGAGGAGGAAGCAGCTCCCTGTGTCTGTCTGCGCTAGACGCTGCTAGCGATAGACGCTGCTAGCGACAGACAGGGAAAGCAACAAGGACAAAGCCAACTCCACCTCCTGGTCTGCAGCCCCTTGCGCAGCTGGCTGGAAGCTTCCAGCGGGCAGTGGTCAGGGGCAGTGGGCTGGTCAGTGCTGCCACTGACAGAGAGGGAGGAGGAGGAGGAGAGCACTTTGCCGAGATGGACGGAGAGTTTTTCCCGAGGGAAGGTGCCAGGGGCGAGGAGATTTCTCAGAGGACAGTGACCGTGAGAGAGACTGTCCAAGAAATTTGCCGTCAGGGACCCAGGAGCCGAGAGCTGCACCAAGTGCAGGTTCGTGCGGGCGTTGGAGAGCTTTTGTAGTACAGCGATGAGAGCCATGGAGGGATCTTTGAGTGGGAAAAAACGGTCAGAGTCTGCGATGTGTACCAGTGGGAAGAGGACGGTGAGGTACACCAAGAAGGGTGCAAGTGGGAAGAACATGTGGCGAGCCAAGAGGTGTCCCAGTGGGAAACAGACGTGAGGGAGCAGCAGGAGTTTGAATGGGAAGAGGATGAGGTATCCCCAGAGCCGTCCCTCCGGAGAGATGTTTCAGAGGAATGCCAGTGGGGCAATGGCCAAGAGTTTTCCCAGAGGGAAGATGAGAGCTACCAAGACTTGTCAGTGTGGCCTGAAGATGTGCACTCGCACACCTCCGGATGGGAAGAAAGCAGAGAGCCAGAATCCTCCCAGGTCAGAGAGAGCAGTGACAAGGAGCTGTCCCAAAGGGGCTGTGACATCAGCTCCAAGCTCTGGGGCAGACTCTTGTGTCCAGTGAGCAACAAGGAACCCCCCAGCCTTGTCCCCCAGAGGGGCCCAGCTCTGTCAGCCCTGTGGGCACAGGGGTGGCAGCAGAGGCAGCGCCTGCCCTAACCAGTGCCTCTCCTTCCCTACAGAGTCCCATGGAAGCTGAGCCAGCAGCTGCTGCCGCGTCCCAAGCTGCTGAGCAGGAGAAGCCCCTCGAGCCTCCTGTCGCCAGTGAGGAGGTGTCACCAGCAGGGACACAGAGCCCGGTCCCTGCCTCTGCCAGCCCCCCAGGCTGCAGCCTGGCTCTGCTGGACTTGCTGTGCCGCATCAGCTCTGATCCCGTGAGCCAGGCTGTGCCGGAGATCTGGGGATCCAGCCAGCAGCCAGAGGATCAGAGGCACCTGGATTGGGCAGTGGCATGGTCAGAACTGGCACAGCAAGACAGCCAGGAGTCCCTGGTTTGGGAGAGTGACTGGGAGTCCTACAGTGACCCAGAGCTGTCCCACGGGGAAAGTGATGCGGAGGAAGAGGTGTCCCAAGGGGCAGAGTCTGTTGCCCAAGAGCTGTCCCAGAGGGAGGATGATGTCAGCTCTGGTAGTGGGGAGAATCCTGTGAGCCCAGGGAAGGAGGAGGACAGCCAGCCTTGTCCCCCAGAGGGTCCCAACTCTGCCAGCCCCGAGGCCACGGGGGTGGCAGAAGAGGCAGTGCCTGCCCTGCCCAGCACCTCTGCTGCCCCAGGCAGTGTCACTGAGGCCGAGCCGGCAGCTGCTGCCCCGTGCGGAGCTGCTGAGGAGGCAGCAGTGGGGTCAGTGCTGGCAGTGGAAGAGAGGGAGGAGGACTTCAATGAAGAAGTCAAATGGCGGCAGTTTTTGGATGACCTGGGGCCTTTCGTGGTGAGACAGTCAGATGTGTCCCAGGAAGTTTCTGGGCTAGAACTGTCCCATGGAGGAGTCAGCAGCTCCCAGGAGCCCTCAGGCTGGGAAGAATGCATCGAGGAAGGGCTGTCTCAAGGAGATGACGTCACCTGTGCGGAGATTTCCGACTGGGAGGAATCCACTGGCCGAGGTGTGGTCGGAGGGAACTGCAGCAGATCCTCAGGACCCTCCAACTGGGAAAACGACAGCACCAAGGAGCTGGTGCAGGGGAACTGGGAAGGTGACATGGAGCACAGCACTGGGACCAATCCCTTGCTCCCAGAGGATGATGAGTGGGACGAGGTGAGTGTCCTGGAGCTGCCCCCAGAAGAGGACAGAGACCAGAGATGGAAAGTTTTTGTGGAGGACGGGCTCCTGGTCCCTGTTCCTCGCGAGGCCTGGGTTGAGCTGGGAGCCCAGGCCCTGCACGAGCAGCCGGCTGCCGCCAGGAAACGTCCCTCCCGCTTCAGGCGGGCGCTGCGGGCGCTGCGGGGGCTGTTCCGGTGTCCCTGCATGCGGCCACAGCCGGAGGAGTAACAGAGACGAGGAAGAAGATGAAGAAGGCCAAGGCAAAGAAGATGAAGAACTCTCCTGCTGAGGCAAGTGGAGCTTCCAGGGAGGAGTTCCATGCAGCAGGAGGCACAGCCAGCCCTGGTGTCTCTCTGGCACTGAGCTCCTCTGTAGGGCAGATGAAGCAGCCTGGCTGGAGTCTCTGGCTCTGCCTTCTCTGCCCAGCTCGGCTCCCCCCTTCCCCAGCCCCGCACACACCCGGCCTGGGCCTGGAAGGTGCAGCCACCATTTCTTGGGCATAAAGCAGAGGCTCCTGGAACAGACTCTCGGCATCAACCTCTCCAAGACTACGGCAAAGAAGACAAAGACGAAGACAAAGACGAAGATCAAGAGAAAGACAACGAAGACGAAGATGAAGACCGACAAAGAAAAAGACAAAGACAAAGAAGAAAACGAAGATGACAAAGACAGTGAATACGACGACGACAGAGAACAGGAAGAAGACAAAGATGACAGAGAAGACTTCTTTCAGAATACGTAGAAGAATAGGAAGAGGAGTTTAAAAATACTTAGAAGAAGAAGAGGAATAGAAATAGGAATAGGAATAGGAATTTTAAAATATATATATTCTAAGAGAAAGAGTAGTAAGTATTAGAAAATATATAGAAGAATAAGAGGAATAGGCATAGGAATAAGATTTTTAAAATATAGAGAAGAAGAAGAAGAAGAAGAAGAAGAAAAGTAGTAAGCATTAGAATATATGTAGAAGAATAAGAGGAATAGGAATAAGAAGTTCAAAATATATAGAAGAAGAAGAGTAGGAAAAGTAAGAATTAGAAAATATAGAGAAGAAGAAGAATAGGAGTAGGAATAAGATTTAAGAATTTTTAAATACATAGAAGAAGCAAAGAAGAAGAGTAGGAAGAAGAAGAGGAGTAGGAAGAAGTAGAAGAAGAAGAAGAATTATTTAAGAATAAAAAAATAAAGAGAAAATGTAATGAATAAAATTAGAAAATTGTTTCTTTTTATTACATCTCATATATTTATAAGACAGTCCATGGGATAAAAATATTAATATCCACTACGTTGTAAATTACGATACATTGTCACGACCCAACACTGTTCCAGTTACTGAAGAATTGGTGCATTTTCTAGTAAGGTTTGTAAGGCACAAGGAAAGAGCCTCCACTGCTGTTGGGGTGCTGCGAGTGGCCATTTGTGACAGGGGCGCTTGGTGTCGGGGCCCTTTGTGATGCGGGACATGATGGTGGCCAGAAATGCTTGTGACATCAGGGAGCCCCGCCCTGGCTGAGGGTATCCAAGGGGTGCAGAGCCCTGAGGTGCCCAGTCCCAGGAGAGCCGCTCTCTGAGGAGGAAGCAGCTCCCTGTGTCTGTCTGCGCTAGACGCTGCTAGCGATAGACGCTGCTAGCGACAGACAGGGAAAGCAACAAGGACAAAGCCAACTCCACCTCCTGGTCTGCAGCCCCTTGCGCAGCTGGCTGGAAGCCTCCAGCGGGCAGTGGTCAGGGGCAGTGGGCTGGTCAGTGCTGCCACTGACAGAGAGGGAGGAGGAGGAGGAGAGCACTTTGCCGAGATGGACGGAGAGTTTTTCCCGAGGGAAGGTGCCAGGGGCGAGGAGATTTCTCAGAGGACAGTGACCGTGAGAGAGACTGTCCAAGAAATTTGCCGTCAGGGACCCAGGAGCCGAGAGCTGCACCAAGTGCAGGTTCGTGCAGGCGTTGGAGAGCTTTCGTGGTACAGTGATGAGAGCCATGGAGGGATCTTTGAGTGGGAAAAAACGGTCAGAGTCTGCGATGTGTACCAGTGGGAAGAGGACGGTGAGGTACACCAAGAAGGGTGCAAGTGGGAAGAACATGTGGCGAGCCAAGAGATGTCCCAGTGGGAAACAGACGTGAGAGAGCAGCAGGAGTTTGAATGGGAAGAGGATGAGGTATCCCCAGAGCCGTCCCTCCGGAGAGATGTTTCAGAGGAATGCCAGTGGGGCAATGGCCAAGAGTTTTCTCAGAGGGAAGATGAGAGCTACCAAGACTTGTCAGTGTGGCCTGAAGATGTGCACTCGCACACCTCCGGATGGGAAGAAAGCAGAGAGCCAGAATCCTCCCAGGTCAGAGAGTGCAGTGACAAGGAGCTGTCCCAAAGGGGCTGTGACATCAGCTCCAAGCTCTGGGGCAGACTCTTGTGTCCAGTGAGCAACAAGGAACCTCCCAGCCTTGTCCCCCAGAGGGGCCCAGCTCTGTCAGCCCTGTGGGCACAGGGGTGGCAGCAGAGGCAGCGCCTGCCCTAACCAGTGCCTCTCCTTCCCTACAGAGTCCCATGGAAGCTGAGCCAGCAGCTGCTGCCGCGTCCCAAGCTGCTGAGGAGGAGAAGCCCCCCGAGCCTCCTGTCGCCAGTGAGGAGGTGTCACCAGCAGGGACACAGAGCCCGGTCCCTGCCTCTGCCAGCCCCCCAGGCTGCAGCCTGGCTCTGCTGGACTTGCTGTGCCGCATCAGCTCTGATCCCGTGAGCCAGGCTGTGCCGGAGATCTGGGGATCCAGCCAGCAGCCAGAGGATCAGAGGCACCTGGATTGGGCATTGGCATGGTCAGAACTGGCACAGCAAGACAGCCAGGAGTCCCTGGTTTGGGAGAGCGACTGGGAGTCCTACAGTGACCCAGAGCTGTCCCACGGGGAAAGTGATGCGGAGGAAGAGGTGTCCCAAGGGGCAGAGTCTGTTGCCCAAGAGCTGTCCCAGAGGGAGGATGATGTCAGCTCCGGTAGTGGGGAGAATCCTGTGAGCCCAGGAAAGGAGGAGGACAGCCAGCCTTGTCCCCCAGAGGGTCCCAACTCTGCCAGCCCCGAGGCCACAGGGGTGGCAGAAGAGGCAGTGCCTGCCCTGCCCAGCACCTCTGCTGCCCCAGGCAGTGTCACTGAGGCCGAGCCGGCAGCTGCTGCCCCGTGCGGAGCTGCTGAGGAGGCAGCAGTGGGGTCAGTGCTGGCAGTGGAAGAGAGGGAGGAGGACTCCAATGAAGAAGTCAAATGGCGGCAGTTTTTGGATGACCTGGGGCCTTTCGTGGTGAGACAGTCAGATGTGTCCCAGGAAGTTTCTGGGCTAGAACTGTCCCATGGAGGAGTCAGTAGCTCCCAGGAGCCCTCAGGCTGGGAAGAATGCATCGAGGAAGGGCTGTCTGAAGGAGATGACGTCACCTGTGCGGAGATTTCCGACTGGGAGGAATCCACTGGCCGAGGTGTGGTCGGAGGGAACTGCAGCAGATCCTCAGGACCCTCCAACTGGGAAAACGACAGCAACAAGGAGCTGGTGCAGGGGAACTGGGAAGGTGACATGGAGCACGGCACTGGGACCAATCCCTTGCTCCCAGAGGATGATGAGTGGGACGAGGTGAGTGTCCTGGAGCTGCCCCCAGAAGAGGACAGAGACCAGAGATGGAAAGTTTTTGTGGAGGACGGGCTCCTGGTCCCTGTTCCTCGCGAGGCCTGGGTTGAGCTGGGAGCCCAGGCCCTGTACGAGCAGCCGGCTGCCGCCAGGAAACGTCCCTCCCGCTTCAGGCGGGCGCTGCGGGCACTGCGGGGGCTGTTCCGGTGTCCCTGCATGCGGCCACAGCCGGAGGAGTAAGAGAGACGAGGAAGAAGATGAAGGCGGCCAAGGCAAAGAAGATGAAGAACTCTCCTGCTGAGGGAAGTGGAGCTTCCAGGGAGGAGTTCCATGCAGCAGGAGGCACAGCCAGCCCTGGTGTCTCTCTGGCACTGAGCTCCTCTGTAGGGCAGATGAAGCAGCCTGGCTGGAGTCTCTGGCTCTGCCTTCTCTGCCCAGCTCGGCTCCCCCCTTCCCCAGCCCTGCACACACCCGGCCTGGGCCTGGAAGGTGCAGCCACCATTTCTTGGGCATAAAGCAGAGGCTCCTGGAACAGACTCTCGGCATCAACCTCTCCAAGACTACGGCAAAGAAGACAAAGACAAAGACAAAGACGAAGATCAAGACAAAGACAACGAAGACGAAGATGAAGACCGACAAAGAAAAAGACAAAGACAAAGAAGAAAACGAAGATGACAAAGACAGTGAATACGACGACGACAGAGAACAGGAAGAAGACAAAGATGACAGAGAAGACTTCTTTCAGAATACGTAGAAGAATAGGAAGAGGAATTTTAAAATACTTAGAAGAAGAAGGGGAATAGGAATAGGAATTTTAAAATATATATATTAAGAAGAAGAGTAGTAAGTTTTAGAAAATATATAGAAGAAGAGGAGGAATAGGCATAGGAATAAGATTTTTAAAATATAGAGAAGAAGAAGAAGAAGAAGAAAAGTAGTAAGCATTAGAAAATATGTAGAAGAATAAGAGGAATAGGAATAAGAAGTTCAAAATATATAGAAGAAGAAGAGTAGGAAAAATAAGAATTAGAAAATATAGAGAAGAAGAGGAATAGGCATAGGAGTAAGATTAAGAATTTTTAAATACATAGAAGAAGCAAAGAAGAAGAGTAGGAAGCAGAAGAGGAGTAGGAAGAAGTAGAAGAAGAATTATTTAAGAATACAAAAATAAAGAGAAAATGTAATGAATAAAATTAGAAAATTGTTTCTTTTTATTACATCTCATATATTTATATGACAGTCCATGGGATAAAAATATTAATATCCACTACGTTGTAATTACGATACATTGTCACGGCCCAACACTGTTCCAGTTACTGAAGAATTGTTGCATTTTCTAGTAAGGTTTGTAAGGCACAAGGAAAGAGCCTCCACTGCTGTTGGGGTGCTGCGAGTGGCCATTTGTGACAGGGGCGCTTGGTGTCGGGGCCCTTTGTGATGCGGGACATGATGGTGGCCAGAAATGCTTGTGACATCAGGGAGCCCCGCCCTGGCTGAGGGTATCCAAGGGGTGCAGAGCCCTGAGGTGCCCAGTCCCAGGAGAGCCGCTCTCTGAGGAGGAAGCAGCTCCCTGTGTCTGTCTGCGCTAGACGCTGCTAGCGATAGACGCTGATAGCGACAGACAGCGAAAGCAACAAGGACAAAGCCAACTCCACCTCCTGGTCTGCAGCCCCTTGCGCAGCTGGCTGGAAGCCTCCAGCGGGCAGTGGTCAGGGGCAGTGGGCTGGTCAGTGCTGCCACTGACAGAGAGGGAGGAGGAGGAGGAGAGCACTTTGCCGAGATGGACGGAGAGTTTTTCCCGAGGGAAGGTGCCAGGGGCGAGGAGATTTCTCAGAGGACAGTGACCGTGAGAGAGACTGTCCAAGAAATTTGCCGTCAGGGACCCAGGAGCCGAGAGCTGCACCAAGTGCAGGTTCGTGCGGGCGTTGGAGAGCTTTCGTGGTACAGTGATGAGAGCCATGGAGGGATCTTTGAATGGGAAAAAACGGTCAGAGTCTGCGATGTGTACCAGTGGGAAGAGGACGGTGAGGTACACCAAGAAGGGTGCAAGTGGGAAGAACATGTGGCGAGCCAAGAGGTGTCCCAGTGGGAAACAGACGTGAGGGAGCAGCAGGACTTTGAATGGGAAGAGGATGAGGTATCCCCAGAGCCGTCCCTCCGGAGAGATGTTTCAGAGGAATGCCAGTGGGGCAATGGCCAAGAGTTTTTCCAGAGGGAAGATGAGAGCTACCAAGACTTGTCAGTGTTGCCTGAAGATGTGCACTCGCACACTTCCGGATGGGAAGAAAGCAGAGAGCCAGAATCCTCCCAGGTCAGAGAGTGCAGTGACAAGGAGCTGTCCCAAAGGGGCTGTGACATCAGCTCCAAGCTCTGGGGCAGACTCTTGTGTCCAGTGAGCAACAAGGAACCTCCCAGCCTTGTCCCCCAGAGGGGCCCAGCTCTGTCAGCCCTGTGGGCACAGGGGTGGCAGCAGAGGCAGCGCCTGCCCTAACCAGTGCCTCTCCTTCCCTACAGAGTCCAATGGAAGCTGAGCCAGCAGCTGCTGCCGCGTCCCAAGCTGCTGAGGAGGAGAAGCCCCCCGAGCCTCCTGTCGCCAGTGAGGAGGTGTCACCAGCAGGGACACAGAGCCCGGTCCCTGCCTCTGCCAGCCCCCCAGGCTGCAGCCTGGCTCTGCTGGACTTGCTGTGCCGCATCAGCTCTGATCCCGTGAGCCAGGCTGTGCCGGAGATGCGGGGATCCAGCCAGCAGCCAGAGGATCAGAGGCACCTGGATTGGGCATTGGCATGGTCAGAACTGGCACAGCAAGACAGCCAGGAGTCCCTGGGAGTCCTACAGTGACCCAGAGCTGTCCCACGGGGAAAGTGATGCGGAGGAAGAGGTGTCCCAAGGGGCAGAGTCTGTTGCCCAAGAGCTGTCCCAGAGGGAGGATGATGTCAGCTCCGGTAGTGGGGAGAATCCTGTGAGCCCAGGAAAGGAGGAGGACAGCCAGCCTTGTCCCCCAGAGGGTCCCAACTCTGCCAGCCCCGAGGCCACAGGGGTGGCAGAAGAGGCAGTGCCTGCCCTGCCCAGCACCTCTGCTGCCCCAGGCAGTGTCACTGAGGCCGAGCCGGCAGCTGCTGCCCCGTGCGGAGCTGCTGAGGAGGCAGCAGTGGGGTCAGTGCTGGCAGTGGAAGAGAGGGAGGAGGACTCCAATGAGGAAGTCAAATGGCGGCAGTTTTTGGATGACCTGGGGCCTTTCGTGGTGAGACAGTCAGATGTGTCCCAGGAAGTTTCTGGGCTAGAACTGTCCCATGGAGGAGTCAGCAGCTCCCAGGAGCCCTCAGGCTGGGAAGAATGCATCGAGGAAGGGCTGTCTGAAGGAGATGACGTCACCTGTGCAGGAGATTTCTGACTGGGAGGAATCCACTGGCCGAGGTGTGGTCGGAGGGAACTGCAGCAGATCCTCAGGGACCCTCCAACTGGGAAAATGACAGCAACAAGGAGCTGGTGCAGGGGAACTGGGAAGGTGACATGGAGCACGGCACTGGGACCAATCCCTTGCTCCCAGAGGATGATGAGTGGGACGAGGTGAGTGTCCTGGAGCTGCCCCCAGAAGAGGACAGAGACCAGAGATGGAAAGTTTTTGTGGAGGACGGGCTCCTGGTCCCTGTTCCTCGCGAGGCCTGGGTTGAGCTGGGAGCCCAGGTCCTGTACGAGCAGCCGGCTGCCGCCAGGAAACGTCCCTCCCGCTTCAGGCGGGCGCTGCGGGCACTGCGGGGGCTGTTCCGGTGTCCCTGCATGCGGCCACAGCCGGAGGAGTAAGAGAGACGAGGAAGAAGATGAAGGCGGCCAAGGCAAAGAAGATGAAGAACTCTCCTGCTGAGGGAAGTGGAGCTTCCAGGGAGGAGTTCCATGCAGCAGGAGGCACAGCCAGCCCTGGTGTCTCTCTGGCACTGAGCTCCTCTGTAGGGCAGATGAAGCAGCCTGGCTGGAGTCTCTGGCTCTGCCTTCTCTGCCCAGCTCGGCTCCCCCCTTCCCCAGCCCCGCACACACCCGGCCTGGGCCTGGAAGGTGCAGCCACCATTTCTTGGGCATAAAGCAGAGGCTCCTGGAACAGACTCTCGGCATCAACCTCTCCAAGACTACGGCAAAGAAGACAAAGACGAAGACAAAGACGAAGATCAAGACGAAGACAACAAAGACGAAGATGAAGACCGACAAAGACAAAGACAAAGAAGAAAACGAAGACGACAAAGACAATGAATACGACGATGACGAAAAACAGGAAGAAGACAAAGATGACAGAGAAGACTTCTTTCAGAATACGTAGAAGAATAGGAAGAGGAATTTAAAAATACTTAGAAGAAGAAGGGGAATAGGAATAGGAATTTTAAAATATATATAATAATAAGAAGAGTAGTAAGTTTTAGAAAATATATAGAAGAATAAGAGGAATAGGCATAGGAATAAGATTTTTAAAATATAGAGAAGAAGAAGAAGAAGAAGAAAAGTAGTAAGCATTAGAAAATATGTAGAAGAATAAGAGGAATAGGAATAAGAAGTTAAAAATATATAGAAGAAGAAGAGTAGGAAAAGTAAGAATTAGAAAATATAGAGAAGAAGAAGAATAGGAGTAGGAGTAAGATTAAGAATTTTTAAATACATAGAAGAAGCAAAGAAGAAGAGTAGGAAGAAGAAGAGGAGTAGGAAGAAGTAGAAGAAGAATTATTTAAGAATACAAAAATAAAGAGAAAATGTAATGAATAAAATTAGAAAATTGTTTCTTTTTATTACATCTCATATATTTATAAGACAGTCCATGGGATAAAAATATTAAGATCCACTACGTTGTAATTACGATACATTGTCACGGCCCAACACTGTTCCAGTTACTGAAGAATTGTTGCATTTTCTAGTAAGGTTTGTAAGGCACAAGGAAAGAGCCTCCACTGCTGTTGGGGTGCTGCGAGTGGCCATTTGTGACAGGGGCGCTTGGTGTCGGGGCCCTTTGTGATGCGGGACATGATGGTGGCCAGAAATGCTTGTGACATCAGGGAGCCCCACCCTGGCTGAGGGTATCTAAGGGGTGCAGAGCCCTGAGGTGCCCAGTCCCAGGAGAGCCGCTCTCTGAGGAGGAAGCAGCTCCCTGTGTCTGTCTGCGCTAGACGCTGCTAGCGATAGACGCTGCTAGCGACAGACAGCGAAAGCAACAAGGTCAAAGCCAACTCCACCTCCTGGTCTGCAGCCCCTTGCGCAGCTGGCTGGAAGCCTCCAGCGGGCAGTGGTCAGGGGCAGTGGGCTGGTCAGTGCTGCCACTGACAGAGAGTGAGGAGGAGGAGGAGAGCACTTTGCCGAGATGGACGGAGAGTTTTTCCCGAGGGAAGGTGCCAGGGGCGAGGAGATTTCTCAGAGGACAGTGACCGTGAGAGAGACTGTCCAAGAAATTTGCCGTCAGGGACCCAGGAGCCGAGAGCTGCACCAAGTGCAGGTTCGTGCAGGCGTTGGAGAGCTTTCCTGGTACAGTGATGAGAGCCATGGAGGGATCTTTGAATGGGAAAAAACGGTCAGAGTCTGCGATGTGTACCAGTGGGAAGAGGACGGTGAGGTACACCAAGAAGGGTGCAAGTGGGAAGAACATGTGGCGAGCCAAGAGATGTCCCAGTGGGAAACAGACGTGAGGGAGCAGCAGGAGTTTGAATGGGAAGAGGATGAGGTATCCCCAGAGCCGTCCCTCCGGAGAGATGTTTCAGAGGAATGCCAGTGGGGCAATGGCCAAGAGTTTTCCCAGAGGGAAGATGAGAGCTACCAAGACTTGTCAGTGTGGCCTGAAGATGTGCACTCGCACACCTCCGGATGGGAAGAAAGCAGAGAGCCAGAATCCTCCCAGGTCAGAGAGTGCAGTGACAAGGAGCTGTCCCAAAGGGGCTGTGACATCAGCTCCAAGCTCTGGGGCAGACTCTTGTGTCCAGTGAGCAACAAGGAACCCCCCAGCCTTGTCCCCCAGAGGGGCCCAGCTCTGTCAGCCCTGTGGGCACAGGGGTGGCAGCAGAGGCAGCGCCTGCCCTAACCAGTGCCTCTCCTTCCCTACAGAGTCCAATGGAAGCTGAGCCAGCAGCTGCTGCCGCGTCCCAAGCTGCTGAGGAGGAGAAGCCCCCCGAGCCTCCTGTCGCCAGTGAGGAGGTGTCACCAGCAGGGACACAGAGCCCGGTCCCTGCCTCTGCCAGCCCCCCAGGCTGCAGCCTGGCTCTGCTGGACTTGCTGTGCCGCATCAGCTCTGATCCCGTGAGCCAGGCTGTGCCGGAGATGCGGGGATCCAGCCAGCAGCCAGAGGATCAGAGGCACCTGGATTGGGCAGCGGCATGGTCAGAACTGGCACAGCAAGACAGCCAGGAGTCCCTGGTTTGGGAGAGTGACTGGGAGTCCTACAGTGACCCAGAGCTGTCCCACGGGGAAAGTGATGCGGAGGAAGAGGTGTCCCAAGGGGCAGAGTCTGTTGCCCAAGAGCTGTCCCAGAGGGAGGATGATGTCAGCTCCGGTAGTGGGGAGAATCCTGTGAGCCCAGGGAAGGAGGAGGACAGCCAGCCTTGTCCCCCAGAGGGTCCCAACTCTGCCAGCCCCGAGGCCACAGGGGTGGCAGAAGAGGCAGTGCCTGCCCTGCCCAGCACCTCTGCTGCCCCAGGCAGTGTCACTGAGGCCGAGCCGGCAGCTGCTGCCCCGTGCGGAGCTGCTGAGGAGGCAGCAGTGGGGTCAGTGCTGGCAGTGTAAGAGAGGGAGGAGGACTCCAATGAGGAAGTCAAATGGCAGCAGTTTTTGGATGACCTGGGGCCTTTCGTGGTGAGACAGTCAGATGTGTCCCAGGAAGTTTCTGGGCTAGAACTGTCCCATGGAGGAGTCAGTAGCTCCCAGGAGCCCTCAGGCTGGGAAGAATGCATCGAGGAAGGGCTGTCTCAAGGAGATGACGTCACCTGTGCGGAGATTTCTGACTGGGAGGAATCCACTGGCCGAGGTGTGGTCGGAGGGAACTGCAGCAGATCCTCGGGACCCTCCAACTGGGAAAACGACAGCAACAAGGAGCTGGTGCAGGGGAACTGGGAAGGTGACATGGAGCATGGCACTGGGACCAATCCCTTGCTCCCAGAGGATGATGAGTGGGACGAGGTGAGTGTCCTGGAGCTGCCCCCAGAAGAGGACAGAGCCCAGAGATGGAAAGTTTTTGTGGAGGACGGGCTCCTGGTCCCTGTTCCTCGCGAGGCCTGGGTTGAGCTGGGAGCCCAGGCCCTGCACGAGCAGCCGGCTGCCGCCAGGAAACGTCCCTCCCGCTTCAGGCGGGCGCTGCGGGCACTGCGGGGGCTGTTCCGGTGTCCCTGCATGAGGCCACAGCCGGAGGAGTAAGAGAGACGAGGAAGAAGATGAAGAAGGCCAAGGCAAAGAAGATGAAGAACTCTCCTGCTGAGGGAAGTGGAGCTTCCAGGGAGGAGTTCCATGCAGCAGGAGGCACAGCCAGCCCTGATGTCTCTCTGGCACTGAGCTCCTCTCTAGGGCAGATGAAGCAGCCTGGCTGGAGTCTCTGGCTCTGCCTTCTCTGCCCAGCTCGGCTCCCCCCTTCCCCAGCCCCGCACACACCCGGCCTGGGCCTGGAAGGTGCAGCCACCATTTCTTGGGCATAAAGCAGAGGCTCCTGGAACAGACTCTCGGCATCAACCTCTCCAAGACTACGGCAAAGAAGACAAAGACGAAGACAAAGACGAAGATCAAGACAAAGACAACGAAGACGAAGATGAAGACCGACAAAGAAAAAGACAAAGACAAAGAAGAAAACGAAGATGACAAAGACAGTGAATACGACGACGACAGAGAACAGGAAGAAGACAAAGATGACAGAGAAGACTTATTTCAGAATACGTAGAAGAATAGGAAGAGGAATTTTAAAATACTTAGAAGAAGAAGGGGAATAGGAATAGGAATTTTAAAATATATATAATAATAAGAAGAGTAGTAAGTATTAGAAAATATATAGAAGAAGAAGAGGAATAGGCATAGGAGTAAGATTTTTAAAATATAGAGAAGAAGAAGAAGAAGAAGAAAAGTAGTAAGCATTAGAAAATATGTAGAAGAATAAGAGGAATAGGAATAAGAAGTTAAAAATATATAGAAGAAGAAGAGTAGGAAAAGTAAGAATTAGAAAATATAGAGAAGAAGAAGAATAGGAGTAGGAATAAGATTTAAGAATTTTTAAATACATAGAAGAAGCAAAGAAGAAGAGTAGGAAGAAGAAGAGGAGTAGGAAGAAGTAGAAGAAGAAGAAGAATTTAAGAATACAAAAATAAAGAGAAAATGTAATGAATAAAATTAGAAAATTGTTTCTTTTTATTACATCTCATATATTTATATGACAGTCCATGGGATAAAAATATTAAGCTCCACTACGTTGTAATTACGATACATTGTCACGTCCCAACACTGTTCCAGTTACTGAAGAATTGTTGCATTTTCTAGTAAGGTTTGTAAGGCACAAGGAAAGAGCCTCCACTGCTGTTGGGGTGCTGCGAGTGGCCATTTGTGACAGGGGCGCTTGGTGTCGGGGCCCTTTGTGATGCGGGACATGATGGTGGCCAGAAATGCTTGTGACATCAGGGAGCCCCGCCCTGGCTGAGGGTATCCAAGGGGTGCAGAGCCCTGAGGTGCCCAGTCCCAGGAGAGCCGCTCTCTGAGGAGGAAGCAGCTCCCTGTGTCTGTCTGCGCTAGACGCTGCTAGCGATAGACGCTGATAGCGACAGACAGCGAAAGCAACAAGGACAAAGCCAACTCCACCTCCTGGTCTGCAGCCCCTTGCGCAGCTGGCTGGAAGCCTCCAGCGGGCAGTGGTCAGGGGCAGTGGGCTGGTCAGTGCTGCCACTGACAGAGAGTGAGGAGGAGGAGGAGAGCACTTTGCCGAGATGGACGGAGAGTTTTTCCCGAGGGAAGGTGCCAGGGGCGAGGAGATTTCTCAGAGGACAGTGACCGTGAGAGAGACTGTCCAAGAAATTTGCCGTCAGGGACCCAGGAGCCGAGAGCTGCACCAAGTGCAGGTTCGTGCAGGCGTTGGAGAGCTTTCGTGGTACAGCGATGAGAGCCATGGAGGGATCTTTGAATGGGAAAAAACGGTCAGAGTCTGCGATGTGTACCAGTGGGAAGAGGACGGTGAGGTACACCAAGAAGGGTGCAAGTGGGAAGAACATGTGGCGAGCCAAGAGATGTCCCAGTGGGAAACAGACGTGAGAGAGCAGCAGGAGTTTGAATGGGAAGAGGATGAGGTATCCCCAGAGCCGTCCCTCCGGAGAGATGTTTCAGAGGAATGCCAGTGGGGCAATGGCCAAGAGTTTTCCCAGAGGGAAGATGAGAGCTACCAAGACTTGTCAGTGTGGCCTGAAGATGTGCACTCGCACACCTCCGGATGGGAAGAAAGCAGAGAGCCAGAATCCTCCCAGGTCAGAGAGTGCAGTGACAAGGAGCTGTCCCAAAGGGGCTGTGACATCAGCTCCAAGCTCTGGGACAGACTCTTGTGTCCAGTGAGGAACAAGGAACCCCCCAGCCTTGTCCCCCAGAGGGGCCCAGCTCTGTCAGCCCTGTGGGCACAGGGGTGGCAGCAGAGGCAGCGCCTGCCCTAACCAGTGCCTCTCCTTCCCTACAGAGTCCCATGGAAGCTGAGCCAGCAGCTGCTGCCGCGTCCCAAGCTGCTGAGCAGGAGAAGCCCCCCGAGCCTCCTGTCGCCAGTGAGGAGGTGTCACCAGCAGGGACACAGAGCCCGGTCCCTGCCTCTGCCAGTCCCCCAGGCTGCAGCCTGGCTCTGCTGGACTTGCTGTGCCGCATCAGCTCTGATCCCGTGAGCCAGGCTGTGCCGGAGATGCGGGGATCCAGCCAGCAGCCAGAGGATCAGAGGCACCTGGATTGGGCAGTGGCATGGTCAGAACTGGCACAGCAAGACAGCCAGGAGTCTCTGGTTTGGGAGAGTGAGTGGGAGTCCTACAGTGACCCAGAGCTGTCCCACGGGGAAAGTGATGCGGAGGAAGAGGTGTCCCAAGGGGCAGAGTCTGTTGCCCAAGAGCTGTCCCAGAGGGAGGATGATGTCAGCTCCGGTAGTGGGGAGAATCCTGTGAGCCCAGGAAAGGAGGAGGACAGCCAGCCTTGTCCCCCAGAGGGTCCCAACTCTGCCAGCCCTGAGGCCACAGGGGTGGCAGAAGAGGCAGTGCCTGCCCTGCCCAGCACCTCTGCTGCCCCAGGCAGTGTCACTGAGGCCGAGCCGGCAGCTGCTGCCCCGTGCGGAGCTGCTGAGGAGGCAGCAGTGGGGTCAGTGCTGGCAGTGTCAGAGAGGGAGGAGGACTCCAATGAGGAAGTCAAATGGCGGCAGTTTTTGGATGACCTGGAGCCTTTCCTGGTGAGACAGTCAGATGTGTCCCAGGAAGTTTCTGGGCTAGAACTGTCCCATGGAGGAGTCAGCAGCTCCCAGGAGCCCTCAGGCTGGGAAGAATGCATCGAGGAAGGGCTGTCTCAAGGAGATGACGTCACCTGTGCGGAGATTTCCAACTGGGAAGAATCCACTGGCCGAGGTGTGGTCGGAGGGAACTGCAGCAGATCCTCAGGACCCTCCAACTGGGAAAACGACAGCACCAAGGAGCTGGTGCAGGGGAACTGGGAAGGTGACATGGAGCACGGCACTGGGACCAATCCCTTGCTCCCAGAGGATGATGAGTGGGATGAGGTGAGTGTCCTGGAGCTGCCCCCAGAAGAGGACAGAGACCAGAGTTGGAAAGTTTTTGTGGAGGACGGGCTCCTGGTCCCTGTTCCTCGCGAGGCCTGGGTTGAGCTGGGAGCCCAGGCCCTGCACGAGCAGCCGGCTGCCGCCAGGAAACGTCCCTCCCGCTTCAGGCGGGCGCTGCGGGCACTGCGGGGGCTGTTCCGGTGTCCCTGCATGCGGCCACAGCCGGAGGAGTAAGAGAGACGAGGAAGAAGATGAAGAAGGCCAAGGCAAAGAAGACGAAGAACTCTCCTGCTGAAGGAAGTGGAGCTTCCAGGGAGGAGTTCCATGCAGCAGGAGGCACAGCCAGCCCTGGTGTCTCTCTGGCACTGAGCTCCTCTGTAGGGCAGATGAAGCAGCCTGGCTGGAGTCTCTGGCTCTGCCTGCTCTGCCCAGCTCGGCTCCCCCCTTCCCCAGCCCCGCACACACCCGGCCTGGGCCTGGAAGGTGCAGCCACCATTTCTTGGGCATAAAGCAATGGCTCCTGGAACAGACTCTCAGCATCAAGCTCTCCAAGACTATGGCAAAGACGACGAAGACAAAGATGGAGATGAAGACGAAGACAGACAAAGTGTAAGACCAAGAAAAAGACGAGAACTCATACGACAAAGACATTGAAGAAGACGATGATGATGAACCGGAAGAAGACAAATATGAAGACTATGAAGACAAACAAATTGGAGAAGACTTTTTTCAGAATATATATTAGAATAGAAATAAGTATTAAGAAATACTTAGATGAATAAGAATAATAGGAATAGGAATAGGAATTTTAAAATATATAGAAGAAGAAGGAAAGTAATAAGAATAATAGGAATTAGAAAATATATAGAAGAAGAAGTAGAGGAGTAGGAATAGGAATTACAAATTAGAAAATATATAGAAGAAGAAATGTAATAAGAATAAGAATTAGAAGACATATAGAAGAAGTAGTAGAGGAATAGGAATAGGAATAAGATTTTTAAAATGCATAGAAGAAGCAAAGAAGAGGAGTAGGAAGAAGAAGAGGAGTAGGAAGAAGAAGAAGAGTAGGAAGGAGAAGAAGAGTAGGAAAAAGAGGAAGAAGAATAATTTAAGAATACAAAAATAAAGAGAAAAAGTAGTCAATAAAATTAGAAAATTGTTTAATTTTATTACATATTGTATGTTTATGTTGCAGTCCATGGTGTAAAAACAATAATATATACTACGTTGTAATTACAATATATTGTCATGTCCCAACACTGTTCCAGTTACTAAAGAATTGGTGTATTTTCTAATAACAGAAATGTTATGTATTTTCTAAGGAAGGAGTCTCCAAATTTCATTTCCTGTCTCTCAGAGGTACTGAAGTGTTTTCACCCTCAGTGGAAAACAGTGCCCTGGGAGCAGTGAGTGCTCAGCCCCCAGCGGCAGCGGGAGTGTTCCCGGCCGGGCCGGCAGGGCAGGGCTGTCCCTGCTCTCTCTCTCTCGGCAAGCTGAAGGCGCCCGTGGAGGCCGGCGGGGAGAGAGCCGTGCTGTCCCCCGGCAGCAGGGCTGTGCAGCCGGGACAGCGAAGGCACCACAGCCCCGCTCTGCCGCTGCCCGTGGTCATGAGCCGGGCTGGCTGTGCTCCTCAGCAGCGCTGCCTGCCCTGAGCAGCCTTGTGCAAGGCGGGAGGGCTTCCCCCGCTGCAGCCCCAGCTGAGGCAGCAGCAGCAGCAGCAGCAGCAGCAGCAGCAGCAGCAGCCGCAGCAGCAGCAGCAGCTCTGTGCTGTTGCTGACACATCCCTGTGGGAGCAGCTGCACGGGGCTGTGCAGCCCAAGCCCCCAGAGCAGCGCACACTCAGCCCTGGAGCAGCACCGCAGCGCTGGGGCTGTGCCGGTGCTGCTGGGCAGCCCCGCAGGGCTCAGTGCTGAGCAGCCGTGCCTGCAGCCCGGTGTTGGCACCTCCAGCCTCAGGGCTGCTCCTGTGCTGCTCCAGGGCAGGGCCTTTCTCCGGGATGATGTTTTCTTCCTTCTGCGACAACTTTCACAGAATGCCAGGATCCGTGAGGCTGGAAAGGCCCTCCCAGCCCAACGAAGCCAAGCTGTTCCTGATGCCCACCTTGTCACCCCGCCCAGGGAACTGAGTGCCACGTCCCGATGTCCCTTGGACACCTCCAGGGATGGGCACTCTAAACCTCCCTGGGCAGCTCTTTCCAAGGCCTGACCACCCTTTCCATGAGGAAATTGCTCCTGGTGTCCAACCAGAGCCTCCCCTGGCACAGCCTGGGGCCGTTTCCCCTTGTCCTGTCTCTGTTCCCTGGGAGCAGAGCCTGAAATGCCCGGCAGAGGAAACAAAGTTAAAAGTTGTTAAAGACAAGAGCAACAAGTGATAGAACTGTGTAACTTTTTATAGCATGGCTTCTCTTTTACTAAATCTTTTGTCAGTAGAGATGTTGCTAACAACCTGTTTACAACTTTTGACCCACGTGGGTTTCACACGATTGAAAACCAATGCAAGTGCATGGGATGACAGAAGTGCAGGGACTTGCACCAAAGCTTGCCCAATGATTGCTCATTGAAATTGCAAGATCGGAAGACTTTCCTTTCGGGAAAGGGAACAAAATCTTGAAAACAGAGAAGCAAGTGGAAGAGACGCTGGGGAAAAGAAAACCAGTGCCACCAAACAAACCGAGCAGATTTGGAGATGAAGCGATTAGCACCAAATGGCCCCACATTAAATGAGGGGCAGTGAAAAGGGCAAAACCTTGCCCAAATTCTTCCAATTCCAAGACTGAAATCAGGGAAGAAATGTGAATCAAGAGGTGGGAGAAGGATTTGGTGAAATGAGATGTCAAAAAAAAAAAAATTTCGGAAGGCGAGTGAAAGCCATCCAAGTGCATGGGATGACAGGAAGTGCAGGGACTTGCACCAAAGCTTTCTCAATGATTTCTCATTTAAATGGCAAGATTTAGTTCCCTTTTTATTTTAATTTTTTTTGGCTTTGTTTTATCGGTAGTTGTTTTTTTTATGAAGTGGAGAGTGATGAAACATCTAAAAGTATTAAGTTCAGTCATGAATACACACAGTTTATGTATTTCTTCCCATATATGTGTTTAGAGATGTTGACAGAAGACGTATCGTGTAAGTAAGACTTAGCTATGAATTAGAAAATGGATTTTGGTTGGAGATAAGAGATTTTATATATATTTTAACTTCTTTAGTATTTTGATTTAGTATTTTTATTTTGTATTAATAAGTTAAAATTTGCTTTTTAAGTTTTTTTATTGTGATTTGATTTTTTATTAATTAAAGTAATATGGGTTTTAAAAATTAATTTAATTAAAAATTATTTGAATTTTTGATCTAATTTTAATGGTGGTAATTAATTTTATAATTTTATTATTTGTTTTAATTTTTGAGTTTAAATTGTGAGAAATTTGAATCCATATAATTTTTATAATTGTGAGATCAATTGATATTGATTTTTAGTTATCGATTATTGGTGTCCACCTTTTTCTCTTGTTTTTCTTTCTCTTTTTTGCTTTCTTTCTTTTTTGTCTTCTGCTTTCTTGGGATGTGCTGCTAACAAGAGATGACCTGAGCATAGAGTCCTTAAGATCTCGTGACAACACTAGGAACCCTGCTGCCACAGTTGTCATGATGACAACTGTGAGCCACAGGGTGGTGTAAGAGTAAGCCAGAGGATCTTCAATTTGTCTCACATTTTGTCATGGAAATTTTGGGGGGGAATGAGGGGGAGACCTCAAGAGCTGATGTAACCACTACCAGAATTGCTATTTAGCCAGGTGTGTTTGCTTGGGAATGTGAGTTACCGGATCTACATCCGGGTGAAACAATGGTGGCCACAGTACTCTGCCCCCCATGTTCTGTACCACCTGTGCCTGAGATGCAGTGGGAGCAGCCCACCCTGTTCCCCCTGCTCCATTGGACACTGGGCCTAGACTCCATCATGAGATTTCTCCCCCACTCTGGTTGGCTGCCTCTCACCTCGAAAGGAACTATATATTTCAGCCTCAGAGGAGACCCCTCTGGAGATCTCCCCACAGAAGATGACAGAACCACTAGCAACGCCACGAGGACTGCAAAGGGGGTCTATTGGCAAAGGAATAGCTAGGAGGATTGCCCCCATCTCTCATCTGTGGTAGCTATTCCCTGTTTTTTCTACCTCTTTCTCTGTCCTTCTCTCTCTCTTTATCGTTTTCTCTCTCTCTGCTTTCTCTCACTATCGCATATTAGTTTTGTGGGCACATTAATAAAAGTGCATTGATTTTCCTGGTTAAACAGTATTCTCTTTGCCTCCTTTGTACTCTGAGACCACTACGAACTCAGCTTATTTAAGCGGGTTGTAACACAGGTATAGTTATGTGTATATGTATTTTATAGTCTCTACTTTTCACCTCTTCTCAGGCTTCAAGGAGGAGATAAATATAATTCTGTTTTTCAAATCATGTAGTGTTTGTTTTGTTGGTCTTGGCAGCATATTTATGTCCTCTAATTGGACTTTAGAAGACAGCTCTCACCTAGAAGGTCTGTTGGATTTCAAGGGGTTATCTTCTCTTTATGTATCTTTTCTTTTTCTCTGTGATGTAGTGTGAATATGTCAGGATTATTCTACTTGAAGTTTATTATTTTTCCATTATCTCCCTTTGTGAGATGTCGAAAGAAAATCTTAGTTATGTTGCTTCACACAGTTGTAATATGCCAAATAGGTGATTTTTATTTTTGACTCCCTTTTAAAATTAAATTATATTTTCTGCTTTTTTAGGATTTGATCTGTAACATAATGAATAATTGAAAATTTGTGGTTTGATTTTTTTTTTTCTGGTGGGTGCACAGGAAAGTGAATACAGCAGTTCCTTATTAGAATGCAAGAAGTTCACAAATTATTCTAAAATCAAAATATGAGTAGGTGGAGGAATACATAAACTCCTGGCAATTATTGTGCTTTCCAGACTGCATGGTGGGACTTGCATTATTTATATTCTGTCACAGATCTATTACCTATTAACTGTGATGAGCTATCAGCTCCAGATTAAGTTTTGAGGCAGTGTGCTTTTCCTTGCGTGATCATTTTGGTTTCAAAATAACCTTTGTTCTGTTCCTGCTGCTCCTGATGGGGCTAATGAGAAAAGCTTGTCTAAAATACCCCAAAGGCAGTTAAAACCCCAGAATTTAATTGCTAGTTAGAAAAAACTTTTGCTGAGAACATTTCTATTCCAAGCCCTGAATAGTCATTTAAAATCACCCAAGTGATGTTTGCATAGTTCCTTCAGGATAAATATTTTGTAGTGGGCTGTTGACTGGGTCTCTAAATGTCTTTGTGGTTTCCTCAGGTCTTCTTTGCTCATGACTAACCAAATTTATGTCTGAATAACTTCTTTGCTCATTTTCAAACACTGAAACTTCATTAGAGAAAGTGGGGATAAGTGAGGAATTTTGGGGATGTGGGCACATGCCTAGGTTTTGACTCATGGCCTAGAGCCATGAGTAAATCTAATGAAATATTTACTCCAGTTGTTACCAAGGCTGTGAATGGGGATCAAGACAGGATGTCTTCTCCTTATTTTCCTCAGTAGTAGGAGCAGTTGGCAGTGCCCAAGGACATCTATTTCTCCTTGCCATAACTAAATGTGCTGGTTTGAAAGTACACCTGTGGGAGAAATGGACCCCACACAAATACCTTGAGAGATTTCAGGTCAGCGCTACAATATAATAGAATTACAATAAATGCAATGATACAGAAAAGCTGTGGGTTTAAACCCAC
The DNA here is from genome assembly GCA_910950805.1 of Acrocephalus scirpaceus scirpaceus. Classification (NCBI taxonomy): domain Eukaryota; kingdom Metazoa; phylum Chordata; class Aves; order Passeriformes; family Sylviidae; genus Acrocephalus; species Acrocephalus scirpaceus. The sequence goes on along the minus strand of OU383774.1, from coordinate 114,551,707 downwards.
AAAGCCAGAGTACAGCCTGGCACCCTGTTGATCAGCGTGAGGGTGGTGCTCACAGTCCCATTAAGCAGTGGCTGCAGTCCTGGTGAAGCGATGGTTGCAGCCTGTGGACACAGGATGTGGATTTAATTAGCATAGCCAGTTTGACAACCAGGATGCTTTGGCAAGAGCAAACAGAGCTTTGAAGATTGCAAGAAGACTGGATCAAGACTGGCAACAGGAAAAGAAGATTTACTCAACTTCTGCAAGCAAAAGATGTTGCAAAATGTATGTTTGTTTGTGTGATGTTTAACCTAATCATTGTAGTAAAAAATTACTAGCCTTCCTAGAATGGTGTATAAGCATATGTAGCTCACAGTAAAAAAAGGATTCTGATCACCAGTCAGTCTTCCCTGTCTCTCAGTCGTCGATAGCAGTCTTGTTGAGAGCAGTGGGTGGTCCTGTGGAAGGTCTGGCCCTCCTGTGGAAGTTCTGGCCCTCCTGTGGATCTGTCCAGTGGTTGTGGCTGTTCCAAGTCCCCAAAGCACCCAGATTATACGTGGTCAGAGCCAGGCAGGAAGGTTCAGCACCTCCCCCAGGGCAGGGAATGTCACAGTGGAATGTGTCTGTGACTAGGATGGTGTGCTGGAGATTTAGATCTTGATCTGTGCCACCTCTCCTGGGACCTGCTTGGGTGCCATCTCGGGTTTTTGCTGCACTGTCTCTCCCAGCACAGTGAGGGACTGCTTCTCTTTGGAGAGCAGCTGTGCCTTCTTGCAGACCTGCACCACTGGAGATCTGCCAGGTTTGTCCACATCCCTGTACCCTCTCCTGCAGCAGTCCGGAGATGGGATTCATTCCAGCTTTTCATCTTCCCTTTCTTCTCCTCCTCACTAGATCCTGCATCATTCATGTCTTCTTCCAGAGCACTAACACAAGGCTGGAGTTGCTCAGCTCCTTCCAGAACGCACCATTTCTGCAGTTGAGACAGGATGATATTGCATACATGGAGCAGCTCATCAATAAATTCATCCATGTGCATCAGCTCAAGTTCCCCATGTCTGTTCTGACGTTTTATTTTCCAATTGTCACTGTACAATGGTTCCAGGTACCTGTAGCAGTTGATGGCAGGGCCATGCACAGCGCTCCAAGCATTCGGATGTACTTTAAGGCCTCATTTTTTATGAACTCCATGATGATGTCCTTCTCAGGCTGGATCTGCAGCACCAGGCACAAGAAGGATGTGAGTTTAATGTTCTCTCCATAGACACGCCCCACGTACTTCAGCTCCACTGCCTTGCCCACCACCAGCTCGGCTGTGAGGCCAAACCCTTCCTCCTTCCAGTACCTGGACTCATGGATGCGGGTGTGGATGATCTTCTCCCCCAGGTTCTGTGGGTTGGTGCTGTGGATGCTGAGTGTGCCTTTCACTGTGGTGGCCATGGTGGGTGCTGGCCAGCCCTGATAACAGCAGCTCCAAACTCCGCTCCCTTTCTGTGAGGAGCCACCCCACCTTCATCCTCCTCCTCCTCAGTTGCTGTGCAGGCTGACCTGGGCTTGTGTTTCCTTTTCCAGAACAGGGGCAACTGCTACCGGCTTAGCAGTGATGGCTCAGTGATGGTTTGTGTTGATGTGGTGCCTGTTGCTTTGTTTCCTTTCCCCTCTGGCTTGGCTGGTTTGAAAGAAAACCAGCAGGAGAAATGGTGACCAGGGTGGTGGCTGCAGAAGTGTTCCAATGATGGTTGCAGTCTTGTCAAAAGCAGCTGTCCTCCTGTGGAAGGTCTGGCCCTCCTCTGGATCTGCCCAGTGGTGGATGTTCCAAGCCCCCAAAGTGCCCAGATTTTATATGGTCAGATCCAGGCAGGAAGGTTCAGTATCTCCCCCAGGACAGGGAATTTCTCAGCGGAATGATGCAATCCTCTGAGTCACAGGGTATTTTGAGGACTCCTTGATGGCCCAGGTGGTTATAGCTGCCCACAGGGGCCTTTGACCCATTGTGGGCCATTGGCAGAGATAAGCCCCTTGGGCTGGGGGTAGCTATCACAGCTGAATCCATTTGTGAAGACAAAGAAACGCTGCCCTGCCTCAGGGTTTGCCTCTTTCCCCTTATCTGGCACCCTGCTGGGGGTCGGGTGTGCCCTGGGCAGCTTCTGGAAGAGACCCACCATTAAAAGTTCTTCTGGAATAACGCAGTGGGGGTAGAAGCCATAGCTTGGTTACACCCCAGCACACTAAAAAATAGATTAAGTGCAGAGAGTGGAAATAGAAGTGAGAAGACTGCCACTGGAGGTTTTACTAGCTGCGTTCCCAGAAAGTCCTGTGCACTGGCCACAGGCACAGGACTTACTGAGTGGCTTTTGAGCAGCACATGGGTCACTCCAGGGCTGACCCTGGTGGCACTTCCCACTGCTGGCACCGGTGTCCAGTCATCCTACAGACCTCAGCAGGCTGAGGAGAGCAGGCTGGGGGTGTCACTGGTGAGGGGTGTGCATGATCCATTCCACCATTTGCTTCAGGCATGTTGGCAAAGCAGAGTTGAGGGCTGCTGGTGGGAGGATGATGATGGTCTGGTGACTGAAATGAAGCAGCAGCTGTCAATCCCTCACTCCAGTCACCCTTTCTGCCTGATGTGGGCCTCCCACAACAGTGGTGCACACAGCTCCTGCTCCTGCCCAAGCACGAGCCTCAAACAATGCTACAAATTCTGCATTTATTGTATAATAGTTCTATTCTTATATTAACTTGTTCAGGAAAATTTTTTTCTTGTTGTCTTTTTAGTAAATGCAACTCAGGACAAGTTTTACTTTGATTTTAAGAGGAAGAAAGTTATTGGCTTTTCAGTCTGGAGAAGAAAAGGATCCAAGAGACTTCAGTGCAGCATTCCAGTATTTTAAGTGGGCTTGTGAAAAGCAGGGGAGGAACATTTTATATGGGGACAGAACAACAGCACAAAGGGCAATGGTTTTAAAGTGAAAAAAGGCAGATTTAGAGCAGATGTTAGGAAGAAATTCTTCACTGTGAGGGTGGTGAGGCACTGGCACAGGTTGCCTAGAGAAGCTGTGGGTGCCCCATCCCTGGAAGTGTCCAAGGCCAGGCTGGATGGGGCCCTGAGCAGCCTGGGACAGTGAAAGTGTCCCTGCCCAGGGCAGGGGGGTTGGAAGTGGATAACCTTTAAGGCCCCATCCAACCTAAAACATTCTATGATTCCATGACTTTAAATTCCACAAAAATCAAAGATTTCCTGACAATTTATAAGCTCCTTTCCCCCAGCACTGAAACATTGATGCATTTTTTCTATGGAACGAAGCTGGAGTTTATAGGAAAAAAAGATGCTTCATTTGTTGGTATCTGCTACTGCATCTCTATTTGAAATCTGGTTTTGCAACTAAACAAAACCATTGATGCCATTTGATACCTTAAGCACATCATAAAAAACCCTATAAAGGAATAGTTTATCATTATTTTATTTATAATTTAATCATGATTTAAGATAAATATCTGTAAATCAAAAGATGTCTAGTCATTACTTTTGTTGTATTTCATCTTGTGCTTTTCCCATATTTTAGCTGAAGGACAGGAAAGGATTTTAGTTTTCCCTGACAGTGCATTTTTTCTTTAAGGACAGGCAAATGAAAAAAAAAAAACAACAAAAAAAGCGCCAATACCCAAGACAAAGTGCTGGATGTAATAGCTCTGATCTAGGGAAATGTCTTCATTCAGAAAAGGATTTTAACTGTATTTTAACATTATCATCAGCTTCAGTGAGAAAGAAGTAGGTGTGTGTTTCCAGAATAAAAAATCAGCTTTGAAAAATTTGCAGGCTTCCTCCTTCTCCCCAGGAGGGACAGGAGCTCTGAGTTCCTTGATGAATGAGAACAATGAATATGCAGATCTAGTACAGCAGCCTCTTAAGTCCTTTCAGGAGACCTGGTAAAGATAGACAGATCAAATGGAAGTAGAGGAAATCTCAGTGTGTATCTCACATCACTGGGTTTTTGAAATACAGAGTGCCTGCAGCAAAGTGAAACCAGTAAATGTAAGGACAGGATGGCAAAACTGGAGTAAGAATTTTTCAGAGAAAAAAAAGAAAGAGAAGTTTGAAAAAGTAATAAATGTTTCATTGCCTTAAATTCTGAAAGGGGTTTAATCAATAATGGGAAAGGTACCAAAAACTTCTGTATCTCAGTATTGATTTTTATGCTTTATTTATCCTTTGAAAGGCACAGGCAGGTCAGTACTTGAATCTGATAGAATTAGATGGAAGAGCCTTGAAAAGCTGAAGACTTTTGTCACCCTCAAAAGCTACATATTTGTCACTCAAGATCACAGTGAACATTTATTTTTGGAAAACAATTAGTTCCCCGTAGTATGTAAGGGAGAACAGTCAGACAACAAGCCTGATGTTTCTGCTGCAGTCTGTGAGGGTTCAGACATCATCCTTTATGCTTGAAAAGAAGATTATTTTTCTAGCCTAACAAATAATTTATTAATTTACTTTGGCTTTTCAGTTAATCATTACCCAGCATTGCACCATTAGCAGATTTGTGACCCTCTTTATTACAATTTTATGTAAAACCCATGGCACTTACATGTTGGATTTTGTATAAATAAACTCTGGACTAACCAGAGGCTCAGTAAAAGAAAGCAAATACCATCCTGATCGCTAAAAATTTCCCCCTCCCCTCCCCTGAGGGAACTTGATAAGCTCTGCATTTGAGTGAGGGTTTTCAGGGCTTGGACTGTTCTCTCCTGGGCTTACCACATGGATCCTCCTGCCAAAGGACAATGTGCAGCCCTGTTGTAGCAGCAGTAGCCAAAATGCCCGTTGTGCAATGTTTATTTTACAATCTCTGTATATTAGCTTGCCAGCTGGCCTTCTGTTTAATTACAGTTTAAACTTAAATGCTTAAAAACCCCAAACAACTCTATCCCTTTTTCAGTATCTCATTTCAATGCCCTCTCTGCTTTATGAGTACTTTACTTTTTCTTAGCCCTTTTTCTTTTATTGCTTCATGAGGAAGACAATATTTTCTTTGAATATTAAACACACAATAGGACACAAAGAACAAGGAAATCTCCAAGTTAAGCCTCCCATCTCGTTACGCTTTACAACTTCATTTCAGTTTTTACTCTAATAGCCTACCAAGATCATGATAAACTGCTCCAGAGAAACCTTTTCCCTCAACAGAGATCAAATGGTTGTGTTGGGGTAAAAACCAGGAATTGTTTAGGGAATGATAAATTAAGACCATGACAGTTCATAATAAATCCCCTAGAAAAGCTGACTGTGAATGAGATTAAGGGGAATGTGCTGTGGAGGGCTGAGCAGCACCACAGTGGGTCAGACCCTGAACTCTGCTTGGCTGTACCTGGTGAGGCACCAGCACACAGCTCCACCTGGATCCTGTGAATGAAGCAAGACTAAACGGGCTAAATTAATTCTGTGTTATTTTGGGGAGCTGTACAGTTCAGAAAAAAGAAAATAAATAAAACCCCAACACCGCAAAACCCCCGCCCCCATTGGTTCTTCTTTTTTTGCAGGTAAAAGATGATCAGGATGTTAAAAATAGCACCCAGGATGTTAAAAATAGCATCCAGGTTGTTAAAAATAGCATCGTGTCTATAATTTATTCAGTTGTTTTTATTTCAGGTTTTGGTGTCCCAGTTAATAGATATGGTATTTAGGCTTTCTCTGAAAAAAATAATTGCAAACTTTCCCTGCAGATAGGGATTTTTTGACAAGGGCTTTGTGCTGAGTGTCTGCTTTAATCATTCTGTGAGCTACAGTAAAAGAGTTACAGTGAACCTGAAACTCAACCCCAGCATCTTTTATATTCTTCCAGTGTCTAATGTCTGTAATTTACATAGAATCTGCTCTGAAGATTTTTTTCTCTTTGTGAATAAAACTCTTCTTTTGCTCTTTTAATCAGACAACTGCTGCATCTTGTATTATTGACAGGTTTTGCCAGTCAAAGTGGGGAAAATTGAAGTTGAACAGTTTCATTTCTTCTCCATTTTGAAAGATGTGTTTATTTCTGTTGATGTTTTCTAAAGATTATAGATTCTAAAGATTATAGGTCTTCAGAATTTTAAACAGTAATTATTCCTGTCGGGATGAAAGGGGGAATAAATGGACTTGTAGTATTTGCTATTTACATTGATGATATTCAGCCTTGCTCTAAATGTCATTATGTTTACAAGATAGAGTAACCTCTGTGTTTTGGCACCAAATTTTGCTGCCTTTCTTAATGTACACACTCCAAGCTGTCAAAACAAGTAACAAATAGAATAAAAAGGAAAAACTGAAATCTGTAGAAGATGTGGACAAAAAACTCTTTCTTATTGAAAAGAGAACTGAACACATGAACCAAAGAGACTTTTCCCATTAATACTCTTCCCTGAATTTGCATTATTGCAAAGGTACTTTAGTGCTGAAAATCAGAATTTGCATTAATATTAGAGCTGATTTATTCCATATTTTCCTGTTAAATAAAATTGGCTTTGAGAAATAAATAGACCTGAGTGTTCCAGGCTAAGACCTTTTTACTCTGTGTTGTAATCTCGGTAAGTGCTGCAGTTCAGATATTCCAGTAATGCACACAGAACATTGACTGCTGCACACTGTGCTCATTGCATTCTCATAAATATTCCTGTAAAGCGTGTCAGGAGTTGTCACACATCCAAATCAGCACTAGGCAGATCTCAGGTAATGTTTTGCTTGTGTTCGAAGATTTTTCAGAATTACATGGATATCCTAAATTCAGATCTCATCAGATAACATGAAAAAAATACTATTAAAACCTGTGAGATTTCTGTTTTATTTACCCCAAGACTCTAATTTGGGGCAGTAATACTGAGGGCACGCCTGTGACAAACTGGATTCTTGCAGAAGTTTTGGAGGGAGGCAGATATTTTATTTTGCATTGTAGCTTGGTTTTAAAACCTTCTCCTTGTACCTTACCCGAAGAATTTTAACAGAATCAGTTTTGTGCAGGAGGCTGTTTCAGTGTGAAAAATGCCATTGCAGGCTTGATACTGAAGACATGATTTCTTGTGAGCATAAACTCCTGCACCAATAAAATAATAGGTCAATTGGAGCTGCCCGACACAGGCTCAGTCTCAGCAATTTCACAGCTGGTTTTGGCTGAGTTGGTGCATATCCAGTGTGGTGGATAACTCAGTTTGAATGGACTGAAGGCAAACATCTTTTACCTTGCACTTCTGTATTTATTAAGATTTTCCATTGATATATTTTAATTTCATGAAAAATGATGATGACGAGCTAGGCATATTTTATCTGTCCACAAGGGGGCCATGTTTTCTTTTACTTCAGTACATTAATTTTGGTAATTTCTAGTTTTGATGTAGCAAAGGATGTTTTCCTTTATTTTCACGGCTTGTATTATGTATACTGAACTTTTTCTTTAATCAGTTAACATATGTAAATCATAAGGAACTAGACTTGGATGGGGGTCCCTTCCAACTCAGGATATTCTATGATTCTGTAACTCTATAAAGTAGTTAATTCACATTATATTGTTTTTTTGTTAAAGTGGACTTTTCTAATACCACCTAGAAGTTGATGTAGGTGTTTTTTAACCATGAACTGTGACTTGTTCACAGTGATTTCCTTCAGGAGTGTCTGATAGCTTGTACTGAGATGAAGATTGTGCAGCACTGATTTTCTGGATGGGACTGATCAGGAAAGCAGTGATGGTGTTTTCTGGCCAGGTGCCCGATGTCATGGCTGGGGTCACACTGGGGCTGTGACAGGTTTGGTTCAGCTCATGGTGTGTGACACTGGGCCAGTGCAGTGTTTGTTCCTGTGGTTCACCCCTTCCAGTGGGGCAGCAGCAACACTCTGCTGGATATTGTGGGAATGCACTGCCTTCAGTGCTGTCCTCTTGAAAGTCAGCTGCTTAACTCTCAAAAACAGCTTCCTTCCATTGTTTTGTTAGGAAAGTAACTACTTCATTATCCCAGCTCAGGATTAATGGAACTGTTTGATGAGTGGTTGGGATAGAGGGAAAGAAAAGCTTTCCAGGCATTCCTTTGGCTTATGGCTTATCTCAGCTTTAACAAGTGACACAGCAGCACGGTGCTGACCTTCAGAGAAGGATGCTGAGCATGTTTGTACTCGGTAATTTTACTGCATCTAGCAAAGGATGGATGATATCAGCAGGTTTGCTCAGCACAGGGACTGTGGCATGTGGATCCTCATTAAAGTCAATATAACTGACCACTAAACCCCTAGCAGGACAAGACATCACCCTGAGAGCCTCATACCCCCATAAAATGCCTGTCTCTGAATCTAAATTTATTCCATACAATGACATGATCAAGGTGAACTTTGTCATATTCCAGAAATTTACTCTTGTCATGTGTGGTTTTGCCAGGATTTGGAATGGAAAGCTTTGGTGTTACAAGCAAATATTGGTAAATGCCTTAGCAGTGGCCAGGCGTGGCTCATGGATTAATGGTCACTGCAGTCTCAGATGCTGAGAACACAAACACTATACACACTGTAAGCACCAGAAGCCAATTCCCAGAAGGCAAAATATTGGTTTCTCTACAGTTAGAAGAGAAGAAAAAGCTTCTTTAATAAGAAGTTAAGAAGCGCAGTTATTCTCTCCTCCTTTACCTGACTTTTAGGCTGTTACACAAATATAGCAATGATCAGTTTTCTCTAGGCACTCACACCAGCCTTTACCAGTTTTTCCAGGCCATTCTGGCTTATTTGGATCAAGTGTTTGGACACAAGTAGAATTGCTGATTGGTTTTACACACCTTCAGAAGCTGGAGGATGCTGCAGAGCAGATTGTATGAGTTCATCTCTGGGGCTTCAATTCCTTTAAATCACTTTGTCCAGGTAAATCTCTGGACTCTTGCAAGCCCTTTCTAATTCAAGAAATCTTTTACTGATAGTAACTTAGGTCCTGCAGCTCACTGTGGACACCGACATGTCAGTGGAAATGGTTCAAAACGACACTAGGGGAGATTTAGACTGGGTATTAGGAAGCATTCCTTTAGTGAAAAGGTGATCAAAACCTGGACCAGACTTCCTGGAGAGGTGGTGGATGGCCCAGGGCTGTCAGTGTTTCACAGGTGTTTGGACAATGCCCAAAACAATGTGCTTAACCTGTCAGCTCTTAGGTGGTCAATTCGGTGTATGCAAGTCTGGGACCAGCTCCAAGCCACCAAAAAAACTGGATTATTTCATATTTGTGTACACACACATCTACACTCCCAAACATCCTGCTAGCAGGGCAGGTAAAGATCAGGTAAAAATATCAATATCTTTTTATCAGATGAAAAGAAAACCAAAACAGGTATGAGTACTCATCTTGTCATGGATTCTCCCTTTGTAAGGAAATTTGTTAAATTCAGTGACTCAACTGCAGTGAAAAAACACCACAGCAATTGCAAAACTCAGTATATTGGAAAGTGAGAAACAAAAGAAAAAATTACCTTGGGGAGGCCTATGCATCACACCAATGCAAATTGAGACAAATTCATACTGGTTTTGCTTTCAAAATCTGTCAGGGATGATAAAACTGATGGATGCAGAGCAGGTGTTAACTGCTGCCATGCCCACAGAACTGGAGATTTTGCCTCCTACTCCTTCCATTTCTCCTCCTGGGAAGAACAGGGCACCACTGTTTCAGTGCTCAAGTAATACTGTTGTTCTTTGTAGGCAATGTCTGAAATCTTAGAAAAGGGCTTTGGGATTAACCTGCCAGAAATCCTGAACCTCTGCAGTGTGGGAATAAATGTGACCTGAAGACTTAGAAGTTTGTCTTGAAGGAATATTAGATTTTACCAGCATCTTCTCCTGCCAAAGCTGATGAGCAAAACCAAGTCATACAGATTTAGTGCTACTAGTGCACCTTTCAGAATTAGTGCAGCACATCTGGCAGCCCTATCTTAAAAAAAAAAACCAACCAAAAAATAAGAAAAAGAAAAGAAGAAAAAGCAATAAGGATTTCAGTGAAGGTGTGACATTTAGAGCCTTAATCTAGATTATATCTCTCCCTACATCACATGAAGGGGTTTAACCTGCTGCAGACTTTTCATTGCTGATATTTGAAATGGTGGCAAACTGAACATATTACTTGGTAGAACATTTATGTTGGTGCATTCCTGAGAATCATCCCTGAGCTGATGAACTACATTGTACTGGGCACCCCCTTGAGTAGGAAAGAGGAAATCAGGGAGAAAATTACGCTGTTTAATTGCTAGTTATTTATTACAAAATAATACTGAAAGTGTCATCTATATTTTATCTGACCCTTTTTCACGGATTTTGGGAAGAGAGCAATAAGGGCACCATTGCCACAGTGACAAAAATGGCAAACTTGGTGATCAAGTGCCCCCACAGTGTGTTTGCAGATGACACCAAGCTGAGTGATGCAGGTGGCACACCTGAAGGACGGGAGGGCATCCAGAGGGTCCTGGACAAGCATGAGAAGCAGGACCATGGGAATCCTGTGCAGTTTAACAAGACCAGAGCTGCTGCTGTGCCTGACCTGGGCAATCCCAGGCAGCAGCACAGACTGAGAGAAGAGCTCACTGAGAGCAGCGCTGAGAGAAGGACTTGGGGGTGCTGCTGGATGAGAGGCTGGCCTTGAGCCAGCCATGGGCACCTGTAGTGCAGAAAACAAATGGTGTCCTGGGCTGTATCAAACAAGAGTGACCAGCAGGTCCAGGGGACTGATTGCCTCCCTCTACTCTGCTTTCATAAGACCCACCTGAGAAGATAACCACTATCAGCAGAAGTTAATCCCAATGTCTTGAACACAGTATTTAATGTAAATAACTACACCAAGCTACCAACACATCTTTCTCTTGATGTTCCTCACTATCACCTTACTCTTCTCACACCTGAATACAGAATATTATAAATAAAAATAGCAACTGGCTGTAGTTCTTCACAAATTCTGTCACTAAACTCTTAAATCTGCACAGTTTCAAAAGGAGTAGTTCAGATTGGCTGCCCCAAAATCAGACACAGAGAAGCAGAAGCCCTGAGAAGTGACCAAGACCATGAGAGGAGCTCACACTTGAGGTTGCCAGGATTTCTGAACCCTAGTGGCACAGCACAAGTCCAGTAAGAAAGTGGCATGACAGTGTATCACACACATCTAGGTCACACACGTGTGTCTGTCACAGGGCTGTGACCTGCAGGTGTCCGGAGAAGCCTTTGCCTGCAACTGGTAAAGGCAGGTGAAAAAATTTAATAGCTGGAAAAGAAATTTAAAACAATCTGAATATCTGCAGAAGCTAGAAAAACCCAGACAAGACAATATCTGGGAGACAGTAAGTTATTCCTCTGGATATGGAAGAGGTCCCTCATTTGTCAGGGCAGAGAATTTCTTTCAAAACAGTTTATTTTCTAGAACAAATTTGATGCTAGAAGAATTTGCGAGCTGGAAAATGAGCAAAGTGGTTATCTTTCACTTCCAGTTTTAAGGAACAGCTTTGAAAACTACTGGGAAACATTTACACACTCTGCATTTATTGCTGCAATAAACTCACTTTCATTTTTAAAGCCAAGCATCACCACGTGGGAATTCCAGACACTTGGTGCTTTTTATAGCTCATGAAAACATCTGTATTTCCCTCCTTGGTGTAGGGATGATTGGAGTCTCACCCAGAATATGTGAATAGTGTAGCTATATTTAGTGTAACACTCTGCTAGTGCTGTGCTGCCACGGGTATGGTGCTCACACTGATCCTGCACAGGTGGGAGCACACAAACACCCAGTGAGGATGCCCCAGCAGTGGGGCTGACATGGAGTCTCCCAGGAACAGCAGCCTCTCCCTTTCCCCTGCTGCTGCCACCTCTGCCTGTGTGCACTTGGGTTCTCCTCCAAAGGCTTTCCTTTGGGTATCCACCCATCCTGATCTAGGAGTACAGCTTGGATCCCCAGAGTCCGATCTTCCACAGCCCCAGTAGTGTGGATGTCCTGTCAATGCAATGAGACAATCCCAGTTCATTCCCAGAATTTATCTGGAGAGGGCACCAGGCCATGGGAGTCCTTGGATGGACGACCCAGGTGCCTGGAGTGAGTCTCAGCCATAACCATTGATCGGGGCAGATCAGAAAGACAAAAAGGGCAGAGTGGCCGTGGCTTCTCAGCCCCACACATTCAGAGTACAGCTGGATTTGAAACAGCAATCTCTCATGAGAGAGAGCTGAATTCCTACTAAGAATTTATTTAAAAAAAACCCAGGCATCTAACAAATCAGAAATGCTAGGGCTTTGCACCTAGGGGGAAAAATCCAAAATTAGAAATTAACTAGCACCAAGCAAGAAAGCACATTAATACAGTTAACTCATTCTTTTCTAGTATTAAATTCAGAGAGAACTTGAAGTTCTACATGAACAGTGGCCCTTGCACTGGGATATGAATTATATCAGCTGCCATTTCAGATGACCATCTCAGAATGGTTCAATAATGGCTATTTCTCATGAAATATCCTGCGTGCTGTTTAACACTCAAGAGTTGACTTTAAACGTTCATAGTTCATCTATTTTGATTTTGTCACTTTTAAGAGTCTACTCCATTTACAGAAGTGCTGCTGGAGAGAAAGTGATGCTCAGCAGGTGAATATTTGCATCAAGAACTGTTGCTAATTTGGAAAAAAATTAGCTATCTGTCAGATAACCTTGGCTAAGAAGCCATCAAATACATGGGGAGCCTCCTCAGCCAAAGTAGGATATATTTCATCCTGGATTAGTAGTGAAAGGCGAGCAACTGGGAAAACATGACAGAACATTTAAAGGGCACAGGGTATTTTGTCTTGCAAGTTTAATAATGCTGCAGTGGAAAGTAAAAAGGATTTTGCTATCACTCTTTTGAATCATGGACCTCAGTTTTACCATTGTGATGCACAGACTGCAGGATGAATTGTGCATGCAAATCACTGATCATGTGATTGAATAAATAAAAAGCTAACTCCAACTTATATATTTTAAAAACAAAATCCATTTCAACTATCTAACTTTGGTGTACAACACAAGGTATGTAAATTTTGCTGGCAGTTCCTCTTTCACTGTAGGTAACAATTCTTACTACCAGCATTGGCTTGACTTTCTTAAAAGGGCACCAGGATCAAAGCAGCCAGTCTGCTTCTCAGTTTCATTGAAAAGAACACTGAAGCCTGCAGTAAGTTTCAAAATGACATGAGGTTTTTTCAAGATTTGCTTTATTGACTCATAGAGTATTTATCCAGTTCTTTCTGTGATACAACACTGACCTGTACCAGTGTTGTGAGGAAGGGTGTGAACATACACACAGCTCATTACTTACTGCAGCTTTGAAATTTTCAGAGCTTCAAGGATGATCATCAGGGACAGCTTCATAGTCATTCAACATTATCGGTCAAAAAGAGAGTAAAAAGATAAAAGAATCTCTGTTTGGCTTATGAACAATCAGTTTTGAGACAAATGGGGATTGGGGGAAATGTAAAATCAGTCACCTGGAATAGCAACCCAGCCATGAGGCTTCAGGATCCATGGTGATGAAAGTCACGCAAAGCTCTCCACCACTACAGCTCTCATCATGAAACAAAGCAAGGCACATACAGAAATGTAGAGGGAAGGATTCACAAGCTCTCATAAAGCTCAAGTCCTTCTCTGCAAAGTTTTCTCAGACCCTGCTTACTCCCATCATCCACCTGGAAATGTGTTTGACTGCCACTCTCCCCATCCTTGGGGGCCAGGGGGCTCCTCCACGTGGATCTGACTGTGGGCAGTCACACCAGGCACTCTCCAGCACACAGGGTATTGCCAAAAGCAACTCCTGTTTTGCAAAATCATTAGATTTAACTGAATGGCTCAAAAGTAGAGAGTAATTATTTCAGGTGAAATGAAATATAATCCCCCAAGCCTGAAATGTGCAAGACTGGTTTGGGATACTTAAGAATAACCCAGCAGAGAGTCACTGAGAGTTTGGGATGAATACTTGAGCTGTGACTATTCTGTCACTACAACCAATGCCAGAATTTTGCACCAATTGCACAACACACTCTTGGACTGTACTAGTCTGGAATCAGAATATCACATTCAAACCTATGAAAACCTTTTTTCCTGAAGTATTCAATATTTTCCCTAAACTTCTCTTCCTAAAACTCTTCCAAAAAAAATAAGAAGCCTTCAGTCAAAAGCAAAGCAGCACCTGCACTGCACATCTTTCATTCCCAGGCTTTATTGTTTAGTTTCTAAAGCAATAGAACCATACTGACTTCATAAGTAAATCTGGCAAGAGAGATTTTACCATAAGGAAGAAAGGACAATGAATTTGTATTTTCAAAATGGAGCTTGCAAAAGCAGTAAATACACACAAGGTTTTAAGTCTTGCCTAAGTGGAAAATTACCTGCAGAGTTGTTTGTTTGTGGTGGGTTTTTTTTTTGTTTTTGTTTAACTTAATACATTACTGTTTTCTAGAGAAACACATTATTTTCTGAAGCAGAGTGGTGCCCCTGAAAGAAGCTTTTACAGATCTGGCCTGGCTTTACTGTCAGACTGGAACATGTCACAATCACAGACCTTTTAGCTAAAAATTATTTTAACAAAGTCCCTTCTTTAACTTCACAAGAGTTCCACAAAAAATCAGATGACCCACTGAGTACGTAACACTTTGAGTCCAGATGTTCAGACAAAATCAGGTATCAATCACTTCCTTCCAAAAAGTGCATTTACAACCAGAGATGGTGCAATAAAGAATACAAAGCACCTACCCATCACCTACCCTGACTAGAAGCAGCAGCACTAAACTCCTTAGCAGACCACAGGACAAACCATCTCTCAAAGAGCCACAGGTTTAACACATGGTTCACTGCTGCCAAAGCAAAGTAATTCAAAGGAATTAACCAGTTTTATGCAATTTAGGCAGATCCTCCTCCTTATGACTTCAGGGCAACCACAGAAAATGGTGACTACTTAAGACTAGTATCTTTTGGCTCTGTGTGGTCTCCATTAGCAAAATACACTTGACAGGTACCATAACTAGTTTTTGTTTTCTTTTTTACAGTTTCAACTGCAAAGATTTCTCAAGCGACAAAAATCAAATGCTTAATTACAATACAAACCTCTCCTGAAACTCTGGTAACTTCAACTTGGCAAAAGGAATGGAAAATGAAATTCTTACCTGTGTTTCCTGACTGAAGTGCAGCAGGTTTGTCAGTGGGAAGGCGCTGAAGAACCTTCAGTGTGTGTGAACAGAACGTGGCAGGGGCTCAGCTCTGGAGCTCCTGAGGTTTGAGGTGTGGGGAGCTGATGCCATTGAGGAGATGGAGAACACAGCCCCAGAAAGTGCCTGCACTCAGATTTGTGCACTTCCACCTCTCCACCCTCTCCCAGAGCAGTGCCTTTCCAAGAGCTTAAAGCAGCAGAGGGACTACTGTGATGCACTTGATACTGCTGAGAAGCAGGGATCCAGCCCATCATCCAGGCTACAGCAGGTAAAGCTACACCTTCAGTAACAACATTCCACTCAAAAGTAAGGGAGAAGTGCTAAGGTCAACCTCACACTCTGAACATGCTATATCCTGTTTCCACACCAGAAGATGCACAGAATATCCATCATCTAAATGGGATTCCTGCTCATTCACATCCAAGGGAACAGGATTTGGACCTCAGTTCAATATTCACCAAGTACCTAATGATCACCAAAACAAAAACCCCAAAAGCCCTAAAACAAACTATAGCTACAGGTCCAAGTGGGAGACCAGAAACAATCAGGCTATGAAGGCCAAAAAAGGCTGCACTTTAAAAATGTTTCCTATTACATACAAGAACAAATGCCGGATGTGATGTTTGCTTAGTTTTATTAATTTATTTTTGCAGGAATCTGCAACTTGGAGTATGCACTTTCTGGAGGTACCATGCATGCATAGCCTCTGAATGCTTTTATACAATTTCATCTCTTAGTAATAAGTTCATTCACAGCATACACAAATCCAGAATGTAGACACCATATATACAGGATTAAACAAGATCGTGTCTTCTTTTTTTAATGAAAAAATTTAACAGGGTTTCACACAGCAGGAAGTATGGATTAGATACACTGGTGCCACCATAAATAAATAAGTTTAAAGAACACAGTTTTTTAAAATTCGTTTCAAAGATACTGGAAATCCAGGATTATAATATTGCATTAACTCCATTGATTTCTGATTATTCCAAGAAAAATATTTGCATTTATGGACATAAACAGCAATGAAAGCCCCAACTGAAGA
Organism: Acrocephalus scirpaceus scirpaceus; assembly: GCA_910950805.1. Taxonomy (NCBI): domain Eukaryota; kingdom Metazoa; phylum Chordata; class Aves; order Passeriformes; family Sylviidae; genus Acrocephalus; species Acrocephalus scirpaceus. Next base: position 114,535,488 of record OU383774.1, on the reverse strand, counting down.
AATGTGGCAAAACTCAGTCATGTCTGGGTTCATGTAAGATTGACATTTTGAAACGAAAACAAATGCAGCTGCACATAGAGACAGTACTGACTGTGAGATGTGATATCTGTGCATGTCTTCCTTCCTTGTGGGATTTGGAGTCACTGCAGTACAGAGCACATCAATTCTGTGGTACCAAATTGGCTGTTGAATTGTTTATGTCCAACCATCCACGTCTCATCAGGATAGTCATGTTCACATTCTAGGGTACACTGCTGGATTTTAAAGGAACCATCATCCTGATGACAAGCTTGTTTTTAACATATTTAATATTCTCACATTCCTTTTTAAAACATTCTTTATTGGTTTTATTTTGTCCCCATTTCAACTCAAGTATTTCTATTTCCGTTTCAAGGGATTTTACAATCAATATTAAATGTAAAAGTATTTAGAAACTGAAGTGAGAAATGTATAGGTGGGAGAGAGAAAATATTTGAAAGAAAAGTTGTTTCTTAAAAAAAAATGTGATTCAGTAGCATATCATAATCAGAAAGTACTGAGACCAGCTCTTTTAAGAATTATTACACCTTTTCACCACACCTCCCATTTTTCAAGGGAAACACACACATACCACAGACACACAGATACACAATTTAATCTGATCTAAGACTACATTTTACAAAGTACTTCCTTTTGCTTGACTTCCCACCCCTTTCCTCTTCACCCAAACAAGACTAATAATTACATCAAATTAAAAGTAGATCCAAAGTTCAGGATTTCTTTTGGTTTACTATGTTCTGAATTTTCCACAAGCCCCACTCTAAATAAACTTTTAAAGAACTACAGTAGTATCCTATAATTAAAGGGAATTCATCTTAATAGCACAGTAAATATAAAATAAGCTTTATAAAATTTCAATGAACAGTGAGATCATCTTGAATAACTGAATGTCCAAGTCAGTTACAAACTCTACCAATCTAGTAGTAGCATGATTGAGGGAAAGCTCAGTCATTAAGGAAAAAACAAAACACAAGTAGTGCATTAACTCAACACAACAGCATCCCAACATTCTCACTCTCTCACACACACACACACACACGTTTTATACAATACAGTGCATTTTGTATGCCAGCTGACATTAGGGTTTTATGTGCATTCAATAAATATTCCATAAACCAATCTTTTTTGGTATAATCTACAATTCAGTTGGGGTTTGAATGGTATCACCTGCTTTCAGAAGGAAAATGGATCTTCTAATATTCAAAATACAATTACATTCTAACAAACTAGAAATATTCAAGCACCATGTCAAGTCTTTACTATTAATGTTTGAGTATGGGCATTTAAAAGTAGAAGAATACAACAGAAGGGTGTGGTGGTCTTCTTTGCTTGTTTGTACAAGCAACAAATGAGAGTAATTGAAAAAAAAACAAGTAAAATCACTGGTAAAAATTACTTATTTTTCAGTTAAACAGCGCTCACTGACTCTTCCAATAACTATCTTGCTGTGGTGGCAGCCTTCCTTCTCTTCCTCTGGTGAAGCTGGGACTAAGATCTGCAAGTCTCCATGTATGGTTATTGCAGTTCAGGGCATTTTTGGTCTGAATGCATATTTGCACCTCCTCCTTCGAAAGTAGCATCTATTCTGTCTGAAAATGGCACAACTGTATTTTTGCATGACACCCCTACTCTCATTTGCTGACTGTCACTTCAGTTGCTATCTTTTTGGAATTCCAGCAAAAACAAATGCTTCTAGAACTTCACCAGAAGTACAAAGGAACAAAAAAATGAAATAATACAATGGCAAAGGCATCAGAATAGAAAAGCCATGAAGTTACTGGTATTGTTTGGAGTAATTCATTATACAGCTGATAACAGCAATGCTTCTGCTCATCTGTTTTCTAGTTCTCAGTTTTGTCAAACCTTCCACTGACATGCACAAAATTAATATCTGCCTTAAATTTCAGCTGAACAGTAACTGACAGTAACTTTCTTACCCCCTTCCACATGTGATGAGCTCTCCCCACAGCAGTGTAAATCACTGGGAAGGAGAGAAAACTATCTCTGATGCCTTTGACTTTGTTTTGCACACTAGTGGTGCACACTGATTGCTGGAGATCTCTTAGCTTATTTAAAATTGTCCTGAAGATTTAGTTAGTGCAAGAACATATTGAAAAATGCCAGATAAAATAGTGGTTCCTCATCTAAGATCAACACTTCAGTTCTTACGGTTGTCTTTATAAAGTGTGGGGAGAGAAGACACCAGATTGAGCAATGCAGTCAAGATGAATTTATCTCTACCCACCCCTTGCAAATGCTGCTTTATTTAAATAAAGTTTCAGACATATGATTGTTCTACCACAGCTTAGCATGTTATCACACATCAAGAGAACTGTGGTAATTGACAATATGGATGTGGCTGCCATGAGCTAAGAACAGCTTAAAATGAAGTAGTTTAAAACTCTCATGGTAAAGTTAACAGCAAATTTTGCTTTACCCATTCAATTACCATAATTCAGCTGAAGTGCCTGGCTGCATCTCTGAATTGTGATGAAGTTATACCATAAAAATTCAAATGCACTGTACCAGCCTCTGACCAGTACACAGAACTCCCTACTCAGTCACACAGTTGTGTCACAGAATCATTCAGCTGCCCAACCCCAAGTTCAATCTCAAAGTATCAAGTGCTTTATTCCCGCAGCCTGAAGCATTCAGACAGACTGAACATCACCTTTAGAATACAGTGTATCATAAGCAGGTAAGTACCAGTAGGATTTTCAATTGCAAGTCTTGTGTTCTTTAACCTATGACAAATATTTCCTGACCAAAATAGAATGCAGTGTGTAATTCTTCAGGATCTGGCATCTGCTATTTTGTACAGACTGGTTTATTAATAATGTGCAAATAAACTTTTACTGAAGAGCTGATTAATTATCTTTCAGCTAATTTTGATCTGGGGCACAAAGTACCTTCTGTGCTGTAAACACCATGAATTCTTCACAAATTGGAAGCCGAAAAGGCCTAAGGAACTGGGTACAAACTCTTCTCAAACACAACCATGGCTGAGCCAAGTCTTCCAAACGGAATCTGGAGTAGCCTGTGTTTGGCATATGTCACTGTGCTGCTGCACAGCACAGGCTCAGAAGGTTGTATAGAAAAGCATCCTTTGAGCTTGGAAACACGACGGCCCAATGAAAGCATGCAGCAGGATTTTCATCCGCAACGCGGTAGAATTCATTCTCGGTTTATTACCAGTGTTGACACAGCCAGGTGAGCACTGTACAAGCAAACGGGATTGTAAAAAATTACCTCTGATTACACTCTCTGTAACACTCACACGATTCCTCATTTAGTCACCTCAGGTCACTATTTCAAACAGCAATTTTTTGTAGACATAAGTTACCCTGAAAAAAAGCAGCAATTACAAATACCCTTCTCCTTGTTTTTTTATACATTGCAAAATTTATCATTGCATTTACCTGTCTTCTTTTTCAGTAGCTTACAATCTAGAAGCACAGGGAGCCTTTGTTTTCCAGCTTTGTGGCCAGGTTAAGTCAGCTCTGGCTCTTCAGTTTTTCTGGTTAAGTGTAACACTTCACACCATTACTAAGAGTCCTATAATTCTCTTTTAAAAAACAGTAGTTTTGGGTTGGTTTTTTTAGAGCCACTAAGCAGTAACTATAACCACAGGAATAAACACCAGTAGTTATTTGCTTTCCTGCATACATTCTTCTCAAAATTAATCCTTTTACATTTTCAGGTTTCGTGTTCTGCTTTGCTCACTGCAATGGGAAGGAATTTAACCCTTAATTTATTTATTTTCTAGTGCAGCAGAAGCAGAAACATCCTAGCACATTACTCCCACCCCTTGCAATATGAAGATTGTTGACTGGCAAAGGCCGGGCAGATGGACTGAAAGGTTCCCCATGTTTCCTTCTCTTACAGCTGTTGGCTTGAGAGCCTGTGTTCAACCCAGTGCAGCCCCTTCTTCCTGAATTTCAGGTGTATCGTGGCATTTCACACTGTTCACAGCGATTTAGTGCTGGGTGATTTAGAAAGGTGCAGCTACCACAATTCCATGGGGCCCCTTCAAAGTCTTCATCTCTTGGCTGAGTTCGTGGAGTCTGTTTGGAGCTGTTTTGATGCTCTAAAGAAAAGCCAAAAGAAAACATTTTATTTCAGAAGAGAAGGATTAACAGTCAAGACCACACTACTGGAAGGTCACCCAATTGAACAGTCTATCTTAAAATAAACATGGAAACCTTTTCCTAAAGCACTTCTAATTCAGTTTGTGAAATCTGAATATTTAAAGTATTTCACTTTTGTAGAGAGTCACTTAACAATAACCCCTTAAAACCAAGAAGAGCACTCACCACTGTTAGGTCACTGATAGTGCTAAAGGTTTAATAGCTTAAAACATACAAGTTTGTTACTGGCACTGCAACACCATCCTGTTAAGGTTTACAGACAGCAGTCTATTGCAAAATTTTAAACTACAATAACACTGGTTTACCTGAAGGGGAAAACTACTTCTAATTTAGTTGTTTCAAACAGTCTGACAAAAGACATATTTTTCTAGCATTTATTCAGGCTGAAAAAGAATACAATCTAAAACTAAAATGACAGGCCTATTTCAAAACAAGACAGTTCTTCCTCATGCCTTTGAGGCAGGGATATATGTATGTGAAGCAGCATTTAAGTCTGTTTTCACTCATAAAATCTGTGTGTATGCAAATCACACATTAGGTCTTAACCCACAAAACCACTCAGTTTTCCATGTCTCCTGACACCACACCACCTCAACACCTCAGGTTATCTACTGTAAGTAAGAAATACTCCCAGGATGTGGGAACACAACATGTTAGAAAATGTTAATATTTGTTAACAGTAACACATACCTAGAAGGTATGGCTAGGATATCCAACTGCTAAACATCTGTGAATTTATGTCTAACAAAGGCCTGCAATTTGTAACTGCACACAAAGTAATTTGCAGCTGCTGCCCCACCTGCTAAGAAATGCAGCCGACCACTGTAGTGCAAATAGTACTTAAGTCTTCAGAGAAAAACAAAGGAAACAAAAGTAACCTCTTTGCTTAGATGCAAAGTTTCCAGCCCAGAAGCTGCACAGTCACATCAGCAGTGCTTGACCTCAACAAATTCCTCCTAAGCCAGGCAGTGTGGGCACTCGACTGCGTTCCATTGACTGGCCAGATGGCAGCACAGAGCACACCCTTGTCTGCCCACACCCGTCTGTCTGCCCACGCTTTCAACTGCTCAATATTAAACAGTATTTATTATTTAAGAAAAAAAAATTGATGTCTGCGTGTAAAAATCCAAGCTCTGAATACAGTACAGCAACCCTACAACTGATCTCTAATAAGCTTGCAGACAAAACCTGGAAGCTGGTTGTACAAATCCTTACAAGGCATTATCTTCTTAACTGCCAAATAAAATAACTTATTTAACGTGAGTTTTATATTGTTTTGCGTTGAAATAATACATCAAATATGGTAGTGTAATTAAGAGAATGTCTTCAAGCACCACAAAGTTAACAATTCCCTTATCAACTGCACGATCACTGCAATTTAAGGTGACCCCAGGCAGCTGCCTGCACACCACATCTCACCTGATGCTACTGCTTTCCTGGACACTACCACCTAATGCAGGGAACTCCTCCCAGGGTTATCTTTTCTTCAAGCCACAAGCAGCAGCTCTAGGCCTCCTCTTTTGAGTTTCCACACATTAATAATTCTATTACATTGAGGGGTAAAACACTTGCTTCAAAAGAGGGGGGGAAAATTTCCTAGTATAATTCAAAATTCACCTACAGAAACCTTTGTGGAGTGTTATCAGCAACCAGAACTCATTTACAAACTTTGGAGTGCCAGGGAAACTGTACAACTACTGATTCAGAAGAGCTACTTCTCTTCCACTAACAAGTGCAGTACATGCTAGTTACAGCAAGAGGAGACACAATACTATAAATCTTATCACACATAAAATTTTCAAGGAAAAGACTGCTGTTTCTTCCATATCAGAGCATAATTCCCACATTGGCTGTATCAGCTCTTTCTCCTAATAGGGAATTACTATTTATAATCAAGGTGGTATTAACAGAACATTAATTTGCAACAATCTGCCTGAGGAAAACAAGTTGTAGCCAGGATTACTGCACTAATAAAATAATGTTCCGGTTTGAATTATAGAGAGAAAAGTTAAATAAGTAGAGCTGCTTCCTGTCACCATAGGGATTGTTTAAAAAAGAAAAAAACCTCACTCAATGCAGATTTGGTGATGATGTCTGTTTGTTGACCTACCTTTTTTATATGGCTTTGGTGGCACAACAGGACCAGGCTCTATGTTATCATAGAAGTTACATGTGGCTTTCGGATCAAAGTTTCCTGTCAGAAAAGAAAAGGAAGTGTAACTTGAAGGTTATTTAAATGCCTATGCCAGTGATATGAACATCCAAAGGCTTCTTATTTTATACATCTTTTTATTATGACATTATATCTTAGCTTTTTCACAAGTTTTGTCACGGGTTTTTTAATTTTCTGTCAATCATAGTAATTTTTAGCAGGGCAATCCCATATTGAAAAATTAACTCCAGCTCAACATTTTGTATTGCTGTGAAAACATATGAAATGTATGTCTTCCTACAGGATACTGCCTTGATAAAAAAGGACTGTGCATATCCTAATCTGTTTGACTCTCTTTAGGACAAGTTTCTGTTGCAAAAAAGACTTTTGAAAACCCTAGTAAATTTCTGTTTGCCAGCCTCTTGGTTGCAACCCATTGTTCAGTTCTGTACTATTTGGCTACAGCCTTTGTCAGCAAAAAGTAAAAATTTTTGCTGACGGAATTTATCTTGGCCAACAGTATTAGCAAGTCAAGTTTATTGGGCTGCAAACTGAAGAAACACCCACCTTTTAGAGATAAGTTGTCATTGCTAATATAAATTGAACTCTAAAAATTCCAAATATTCACATTTAAGCACATGCCATATTAGAACCATAGGATCATTTAGGTTGGTAAAGACCTCAAAGGTCATTGAGTCCAACCACTACCCCAGCACTGCCAAGTCAATCACTAACCCATGTCCCCAGGTGCTGCATCTACAGCTTCTTTAAATACTTCCAGGGATGGCAATCCCACCACTTCCCTAGGCAGCCAATTCCAATGCCTGACAACTCCTGTTCTGAAGACATTTTCCAATCTAAACCTGCCCTGGTACAGCTTGAGGTTGTTTCCTCTCATTGTCACCTGGGAGACTCTACCTCACCACAGCCTCCTTCCACATTATTGTAAAGAGCAATAAGGTCCCCCAGAGCCTCCTTTTCTCCAGGCCAAACACCCCCAGCTCCCTCAGCTGCTCCTCATCAGACCTGTGCTCCAGACCCTTCCCCAGCTCTGGACTGGCTCCAGCCCCTCAATGCCTTTCTTGTGGTGAGAGGCCCAAAATCAAACACAGGATTTGAGCTGTGGCCTCACCAGTGCCCAGTACAGGGGGACAATCCCTGCCCTGGTCCTGCTGCCACACTATTGCTGACACAGGCCAGGTGCCATTGGCCTTCCTGGCCCCCTGGGCACACCTGGCTCATGTTCAGCTGCTGCTGACAGCACCCCCAGCTCCTTTTCCTCTGGGCACCTTTCCAGCCACTCCATCCCAAGCCTGTAGCTCTGCCTGAGGTTGTTGTGACACAAGTGCAGGACCCAGCACTTGGCCTTGCTGAACCTCATAAAATTGACCTTGCCCCATGGACCCAACTTGTCCACAGCCCTCTGCAGTGGTCCTAACCTCCAGTAGATTAATATTCGTGACCATATCCAAATGATGTTTTTCAAAGTATCAATTCAATACCTCTAGATTGAAGGAGATCAACTTCTTTCAGTGTACAGTCAACATTTATCTGGAGTTGTCTGTTGAGGCTTCTCAATCTGGTCATTTCCTCAGGCTACAAAGAAACATCCCAAAATAGTAACTGTGGTAAAGTCAGCATCTTATTTGAAATAGAAATAGCTACATCTTTATTAACAGCTTTATTAAAAACTGAGTATAGATAGGCACTGAAAGAAGCCCAACATCTGGCCCACTACCCTTAACTCATTTGCCCTCAAAAAACATTCTACTATTGGCACACGAGGAGGAAAACAGACAAGTTACTTAATATTAAAATTTGTTAGTAAGATGACATAGGTGAGCTCAAGTTTATAAAACCACACATTACTAATTTCTGTATAAATGGATGTCTTGCTACCTGAGTTTGCATCAAGATAATCAAAAACAGAATGCAAACTGCAGCCCACATTAACTATTACTTGATTATAACTGAATGAGGTCAAAAGTTTATTCATTTGCATCAACCCAAGGAGCTCCAAAAAGCCAAATCTTCTAGCCCAGTATATTTAAATCATTCAATGATGAAAGATTGTAATTATTCTTAACAGCATAATTAGTTATTTAAGTGCGTATATTTGCATATCATTAAGAAACCCTAAGTTGCTGGAATGCAAAGCTTTCTTAATGCTAGCAGCATCAATCACTAACATTTTATCCCAGGGTTCCAAATTCTAGCATCACAGTCACAAAATCACAGAATATTCAAGGTTGCAAGAAATTATCTGGTCCAACTCCTCTGCCAAGCCTCCAACCAGACTCTGTGCCACTAACTGCCACACTCTTGGACTGGCTGTTCGTCCAGTTTTCAATGAACCTAAATGCTCATCCAGCCCATACTTCACCAGTTTCTCCATTAAGATCTTACAGGAGACAATGCTGAAAGTCTTGCCAAAATCTAGACAGACAATAATCACTGTCTAGGTTACTAGGACACTTTACATCCTAGAAGTTTACCAAATTGGTCAAGCTTGGCTTCCCCTTGGTGAATTTATACAACTACTGCTGACTCTCTCGTCCTTCATGTGCACAGAAATGGCCAGCAGCATTAGCTGCTCACTGACTTTCCCAAGGATCAAGGTGAGGCTGACCAGCCTGTAGCTCCCTGGGTCCCCCCTTCTTGAAGACAGCAGTGGTATTTGCTCTCCTCTAGTCTTTAGGAACTTTCCCAAACACTATTAATCAACCAAAGATTATCTGCAGTGGCTTTGCAATGACACCTGCCAGCTCCCTCAGCACTCATAGGTGCATCTCATCCAGGATTATGACCTTGTGTATGCCTGCTTTGCCTAAGCATTCCCTGACCTGATTCTCTTCCACTAAGGGTGTACCTTCCTTGTTTCACACTTTTCCCAGGGTTTCTGGGACCTGGGATTCCTGAAGGAATGTAAAGACTGAGCCAAGAAGTTCATTCAATATCTCAAGCCTTTTCTATGTCCTACATAACCATGTCCCCCAATTTGCTGAGCTCATATTTTCATTGGTCTTCCAGCTGTCACCTAGGTAGTAACAGAAGCCTTTCTTGAAACATGAAATCCTGTGCCAGATTCACCTCCATCTGGTCTCTGGCCTTCCTAACCTCATCCTGGCACACTCAGTGCCTCTGTACTTCTCCCAGGTACATCTTTGCCAAATGCTGTCTCACCCTGAAACAGGTGAGACATAGAACAGCCATAGTAGTTGAGCAGCCAACACCCCTTCTGTGCCTTCCATCCTACACCTGTGTGCATTGTTTGTGTCAGTACAGTCAGTAAGTCCGAGCTGATTTGCTTAACAACTGCACACAGTGGAAGCTATTTTTCAGCCAGATAAATTCCCTTATCAGAGCCACACACATGTTTGACTAGAGTCCCTTGCAGGTGGAAGTCACACAGATAAGAAGAATGAACAAGGAAAATAGGAGAGCTCCAACTATTTCAGGCAACACTGCCACTTAAAAGTTATTTGGCACATCCTGCACATACCAAATAAGAAATACTGTCTATGAGAAGCAACTACTCAAACAATAAAACAGATTTTTAAAAACAAAAGTTAAACCTTCCTACATGAACACCAAGCTCTATATGGCTAAGGCTTATTGAATAGACTTGGACATACTTTTACTGGTTGTTAGGAAACAGAGTAAATTCGGTTCTGTGGTCCACAAAAGCACATACATACAACTTTTTGAAGTTTTGTTGGTAAAGAAAACTGGACACATATCCATTTCATAAATTACAAGAATTAGCTTATGACAATTCAAGTACTTAAAATAAAGTGTCTCCAAAGACAGAAGATTTTATACTCAGAAGTGTTTTTTGAACAGTACTTTAGTTTCATCCAAACACAAAAAATAAATGTGTATGTTGAACTAAAATACTAACAAATTGCTTACTGTTGGAATTGCAGTTGTACAGCTGACTCTTCGAAGTCGCCTCTGCATCAGATCATGCTCCATACCATTGACTTCAGTCTTCAGGCGTTCAAGCTCTTCTTTCTCAAGCTTCAGTTCCTTTGCTAATCTCTCCATCCTTGCTCGTTGATGTAACAGCAAGGCTAATGTTTTACACAGAAGAAATAGTTACTAGCACATAAAAACCTGGAACGCTGAATTCTTAACTTACGCGCAAGATTCATGAGTGACCTTTCTGGAAAAAAAAGGTGATCGTAGACATGCAGCCAAATATCAGTGTGAAGATGCTTTCATGCCAAATGAACTACAATTTAGAACAAAGTTCTTCCAGAATAAAAACACATTTTATACAGTAACTTGAAGTTGTTATTACCATTTTGGTCAAAGCTTCTTTTTTTGCATTTGGTTTTTCTCGTCTCAAAAATACAAAGGCACCTGTACAAGGAGACAGCTTCTCAGGATGAAACAGCAACCTAGTTATACTAATACTCTACTTACAAAAAAAAAAAACCCGAAAAAACAAACCAGAGGTAAGATCAGAAGGTAACACACACTTCATACCTGCTGCTCAACAGCAGCTGGCACACCAGCCTTGAGACATTAGCCAAATGTCAGTCCCAAACTGGTTTTTTTCACAGCTATTACAAACAGCTTTTCAGGGAACACTGTAATCCTCAGTACTGTAAGTTCTCCAGGGTTCAGACATAAAACTATAGAGCTTCAACAAAATAAACTAGAGAATCCAGAAAATAAAAAGTTGAGTCAGCTCAGGTGCTTCAGACTCATTTTACGACAGATTTCTCCAACCCCTCTCTGTTAAGCCACTCCCTCATTTTTATCATAGTACTGAAATTTATGACTCTCAGTCACAAGCTGATGTTGGGCTTCCAGAGAACCAAAGAAAAGAGTTTTGACTAGCTAGAAGATAAAATTCAGTTTCCTAAAGAAGAGCATTTCTCAGTATTTCATCAAGATGCAAAGCTGGCCAAGTCAGTGTGATGCTTAATCCTTTCTGATTGGGCTGGTTTTACCTGATTGAAGTCTGTTAGGACAGAGAAAAATAAAGCATTTGATGTGGGTATTCAGACAAACATGCTGCTCATATAACCATGTTCCAGCAAACTCTTCGAAGTAAGGACACTGTAGAACCTGCAAAATGCTACTTCATGATAAGCCCCAACCAGAACTTGCCCTTTTCTTCACCTCATCCAACAATGGCAAAGGAAAACCAGTTAACATCTAAGAATATTAACATATAAGTTAAAAAGAATTAGAAAAATAAGTAACAACATGACAACTTACTGCAAAGGCAGATGAACTGCTCAACCTGTTGGAAGCAGATATCAGCGTTCAGCACAAAAATGTAGCACTGTAATTTGGATTTTGCATGGATTCACCAATTCATGGCCAAAGAATAAACACCAAAAAGCCTAGCCAAGAATAACATCAGGTGTTTTTACACTACAGGCATCAGAATTATTGAACAGAACTGTGCTCTACTTTTTCAAATAGCATAAGTCATGCAAGCAGAATTAAGAAAAAAAGTACAGATACGACTGATTTTCCACTCTTGTTACCAAACCCTGTCTCTGTGTGATTCCTTCAACTTAACACAGTGTGACTACATTTCAGAGCTTCACATTATACTCTAGTACAACCCATCAAATATGACTCACATTACAAAGAAGCAAAGTACAGACACCAGAATGAATTTCTGGTAATGCTTTTTACAATGGCTCACATTCCAGCAAAAATTAAATGAACTTGTTCCCTAAATTAAGCTGTTATACTTTTTTCTAGGACTCCTGTGTGGTAGTAAAGAAGAACATGTTTATTCTTCTATGATTTATTTCTATCAAGAGTTCAGAGTGCAGCAATAAAAAAAAGCTCTGGCAGGTATTGCCACAAATGCAAACACCCCCAAAAGCATATACTAATTAGTTTTATTTGGTTTGCTTTTCAGAGACACAAATCTAGTGGAAGGCACAAAGGCAAAACCAGGTTTTACACTTCAGAACATGTTTTTCACAGCTATGTGAAGCTACTTGTATTTTTCTCACATAAATGACAACCTTTACTGAAGCTGTAATAGTAACACCACCAAGCAAAGCACAAGACCTACTGGCATTCATTTTTACCAAAAAATTGGGTCTACAGAATTTCTGATTGGGTCTACAAGGTACAAAACAGCTTTGCTGATGAGTTAGAAGAGCTCAAAAGGCAGTAAGTGAAGTAAGAAATCAAGAACTAGAGAGCAATACTTTAAGCTCACACTTCAGCTCTCTGAAGTAAAAAAAAGGCTAAAAGGAAGAACAGAACAATAGACTCTTCTTTCCAAACACAAATCCAGAAAATACCTGTTGCAGGTTATCATCCTGTCATTACCCAAACGACTGGTTTGAATACTTGCAGATTGACTGACTTGCTCAATTTTAAATGTTTCAAATCTATACAGCAGATGACTCCAAGAAAAGTAGTTTTCAGCTTAGGGTTTAATTTCACTTTTTTTTTCTTTACTGAATGACCAAATTCTTCATTTATATATGACATTAAAACTATGCTGTATTCCTATGCAGCAGAACTCACATCCTAAAATTTGTCTGCCAATCTCTTCTTCCTCTTTGAAAACTCGAAGTGGAAGAAGTGAACTTTTGATTTAAGTTCTTCAAAATAATTATTTTATTACCTTTAAAAAAATATTTATATTGGCAAAGCTTTTTTAGCTGCATTCTTATCTCTCTCTTCTTTTTCACTAAATATTTTTCAATTTAAATCAAATGCAGAAGCCAGTGCTTCAGGTGTTCTAAAACACTTGAATATGGAAGAAATACAGAACATTATAAAAATCCACATGTAAATTTATCACCCAGTTCTTCAATGCAGAATTGACAAAACTGTCACACAGTATATGAACAAATGACTTACCATTGCTAACGACAGTGTTTTAAGAAAGTCCCCTAACTTCAAAAGCAGAACAACATTAAGACCCTTAGAAATTCTAGAAATTCTTTATATATTAGACTGAAATTTGTCAGTATTTAAAAAAAAAATCAGAAAAAACAGTCAGTTTTGACACAGTTTCTATTTCTCTCTGTACAGGTTCAAAAATTCTCACTAAGTAGCAAAATCAAGCTGAAAATGCATTTTACACCATCACAATTTGCAGGGTGAAACATTTACCTTGAGTGTAAGCATAGTCGTCTGATCCAGAACTAGAACTTCTCTGATACTTATGGCTTCCTTTTTCTCCTCCAGATCCTGGGATTACAGAAATAGGCTGAATAGGTTCTGGTGCTGCAGAACGCTCTTCTTGGTCCACTAAATTTAAAAGATTCTCAGTCGGTGCTCGACCTACTGTGATTTTAAAAATGGTTGGGTTTGGCTGAGATACCATTACCCGAGGAGACTGTGTTGGTGCACCTGCAGGTCCAGTTGGTTGAGTGTAGGTAATATATACTGGATTAACACTAAATGGAGGTTTGGGTTGTCCCGACATACCTCTGGATGGAGAGCTTGAAGGAGGAGTAGTGGCTGTATACAGCGGGTGCTGGTTTCGTTGAGATGGTTGATTACTTATTGGTGAAGGGCTTCTGTTCATTGCAGTCCCAGGTCTTTGCGGTGGCTCAACTGTAATTTCTATTTTATTCATGGAACCTTTGGATAAACTAGGTCCAGCAAAAGGAGGAAGGTAAGATACAGAGTGACCACCTTGCTTTTGAAAAGTCTGGGATGCCTGCTGATATGGATGGGGCGGGACAGTGGAAGGACTAGGAGGCATGAAAACATGTGAACTCTGGTGACTCAACTGAGGAGGTTGAACTTGGTGTTGAGGAGAGCCGAAGGGTGAGGGACACTGGGATGCCGGTGGTGATCGAAAAGCCGACTGAGGGATCTGGGGCTGTTTTGGAGAATACTGAGAAGGTTGGTAGTTCTGTTGATGTGGATATACAGGTAGAGGACGAGGAGTATAATGTGGAACTGGGCCCTGTGGCGATGAATGCCACTGTGTATTCTGAGGAGTCTGTCGTCCTGAAGAACTTTGAGATGTTTGTCTAATATAAATAGAGCCAGGAGTCCCATAAAGATTGCTTGGAATCTGTGGAAGAATTTGTAGAGCTCTGGGTACGCTCTGTCCAGAGGGGAGGTTTTGTGATACTGTAACAGTAATGGGATTTGTACTGTACCGAGGTATGTGCATATACGTGGGAGGGCCTTGCATAGCAGACGTGTTCATTCCCGGTTGTATGGAAGATGGCTGTGGAGGTGGCTGTGGAGGAGGAGTAGCTGCATTTCTATTCTGGTCATTCATGAAAAATGGATTGTAACTAGGAGAAGCTGCCACAACGGCAGGAGCAGAATGTGGTTCTTGAACTAAGCAAATCAGCTGTTTACCTGCCGTGCGCTGCGGGTCAATGTGTCCATCGCTTGAGCTGTGTACCAGTGTACGACCACCATTAAGTTGAGCTCCATCCCCCGCATGATAGCTGGTATGAGGATGAATACCCAGATTAATGTGCAAAAGGCTATTTCTATTCATTCTGGTGTCATCAGGGCTGTGGTACTCCATATACAGATACTTGCTGCTCTCCTGTGCAAGGGCTCGGCAACAGGCATCGAGGTTGTTGTTGTTCTAGGAGCAAGAACAGTGTTTTCATTAGTGTCATAGAGCACAAGAAAGAGCCAACATTTTGTGTTCAACATTCAGCTGAAGTCACAACTGGGCCTAGCCTGGACACAACTAGGGGTAACGTTTCATACACATACAGGTACTGTGAAATAAAGATGATACTTGCTATATGGTATGCAAGTAATACACAGCTCACATTGCATCTGGCAAAATGCTCTGGTTACACTAGTAACACTATGATATATTAAAAAAAAAAAAGTCCAGTTTTAGGAAAGCAATGGTCACAACTCTGCATGCTCCTCAAGGAACAAGACTGTACAATTAACTACTTCTAGTAACAACATGAATCGAATTAAAATAGATCAAAATTGCAAACTCTGGAAAAGCAAAACAAAAATACAGATAACATTTCAATGTTTATCTGAGTGTTTACTGTTTTCACTTTCAGTTTACTGTTTACCTGACTATTTCTCTTCACCCATAAGGTTAAAACCCCAACATTTTAAACTAGCTTTTATTGGCAGAACAGTATTTAATACCTTAACAATGAAGTCAAAGTATTGCTTGAAGAAGTACTGGGGATTCCAAAAAGAACATTACAATTCCAACCAAATTTAAACTGTCCTTAAGAATTTCAAGCTTAAGGCTAAAAAAGCTTTATTCATACATCAGTGAGAAATCAAGTAACTCTTTTAAATGTTTGATTTGTTCTGTGGTGCTGGCAGTTGAAACTATAAAGAAAATAAATTATGAATCAAATAAATATAATGGGGAATTCCTTTTCCCTTCTTGCCCTCTCCACTCATTTTAGCTTAATGTCGTCTGTTAAAAGAACAACGCAAATGATAGCTTTTCCAAACAAGTAAAATCACTAGAGCGCATTCCAGATGGTAGACTTCTTTTACTCCCCACTTTATCATGTAATAGCCTCCATCAGCTGTGGTTCAGCTTTTAATTTAAATAGTAGCTAAAGAAAACAAATTTTATTTTAAATTCGACTAAATCTGGCCCTTAGCACCCTAACTTTTTTAAACATGACCCAAGACTGTGACAGAGAGCACCTCCTTCCATGCCAAGTGTGTACATATTTATATGTGCACATACACCCCTGCCTTCCTCTGTGTGCTAAAATTACCATTCTAAGGAATATGCATTAATAATGGCTGCACTTCTATTTTTAACACTATCACCATATAAATTTGTATGCATATATTACAGATATACACATGTTGCCTTGCAATACAATTTTCAACAGCCACTGGCTGAAAAGTCATGTTACATTTCTTTTTGGATGGACTGATACCTAGTCAGTCTTAACACCAGAGTGAAGATGATTTTCCCAAAATTTCGTGTGATTTCACTATTAGATGAACTCACATATTCTGTATCTTCTCATAAGAGGAGTTACTACTAAACATGGCAAAAGAGTCCAGCACTTAAATAGGAACAGCTCTCACTCTACAGATACTTCCCCCTGACAACCTCCCTTCATGCTGAGATCTCATTCTAGACATCAGTGGTCACTGGAAATACCCAGACATATCACTTAAAATTTATGACCAGAATATGTGGGAGCCATAATTACTTGTAATATTACATTACTTGTAATAACAAGTAATACCCTTATTCTAATATTACAAGACCTTGTAATATTCTGGTCTGGCTCCCACATATGCTGGTCTGTGTGTGTCAGCACCACAATGCCAAGACAGCAGCCTCGAAAAAGTGAACCACTACCATCAGCCACTTGCCATCTAAACAGAACTTCATGAACAGAGCCTTCAGCTTCCTTAGGTCACTTGATCAGGGTGCAGGTAAACAGAACATACACAGGACAGATACAGATACTGATCTGATTTTATCAGAGTATGGAATATATTTGTCATTTCAAAGGATCTTTAATTTTTGACAGGTGAAAAACTCCAAACTGATTTAAATCTAGAGCATTTATTGCAAATGGTTATTGGAAACCAGTTCACACATCTTTAAATATAAAGTGGGTTTGGAAACAAAATCTATACTTAAAAATATAACAAGTATTTGCTGTGCAAAGTTAACTAACTATCCAGAATGCCACATTATAGTTACAGAACACCATATGCTTCTGCAGCATTAGGGATTCTTTAATTTTATCAGTTTAAAAATGTCTATGACAAACACAGTTCATCAAAAGGATCATGTACTTAACAGTACAAAAGATATGACTGTCAGGATAAGGAAAGCTTTAAATTGAAGGACTTCCCCTGCTTTACATTTGTCTGAAAGCAACTAAATTTTATTTATATGGTTTAAAAGACAAAATGCAAAAATTACAATCCCTATTCTAAGTAAACCTACTCATCTGCCAGGGACAGGCAGGATGCAAGTACAGTTTTCCAACCTCAGCCATGGCTACACAAGGCCAAACCAGATCTTTTATGTCTCTATTCCATTCCTGAATCTTCCCATTAACTGAAGGTATTCCCAGATGATCACTACTTATTACATGTGGTAACTTATTATCATTTCCAGTTTCTGATTTTAGATGAAGGCAGAAGGATGAAATGGAAAGGAAAAGGAGTGCAGGGAGAAGAACCACCACCTGACCTAGAAAGAGAGAAGTATAACTAAACCTCTGGAGAGCCATGGGAAAAAGATACCATGAAGAGGGAAAACCTTCAGATTGCTAGCTAAGTCCAGCTCCTTATCTTGGAAGGATGACTGACTGTTTGCTAAAACCTCCTCCAGCATATGTATGTTATTTATGTAGCCATCATCAATTAACCCCATTAGCCACTTACTTTATTACCCATATGCATACAGTCACAGGTCACAGAGATAACGAAAAAACATCATTGCAAAATAACCTCAACAAACCTAATTGAAGAACGACAAAATTTTTGTACCTAAAAGACAATACAGAAATGCAAGTAGTGGAGTGTTCCAAGCTTTTAAAATAAAACCAGGAGAATAAAAATCTATGTTCCACATGTACTGCTAAAAAGGGTTTTCATACTAAACTCATAGTTCATGCCAAAATAAAGCACACAAACTCCTCACCATACCTGAAGCATGCACTGAGATACCACCCCTTCAGGTATCTCAGGGAAACGCTGCCGGAGGTCATGGAGTACCTGCACGTCAAGCTGTTGGCTGCCCTGCGCCATGCCAGATGGATGATGTTCCAGATTACCAGAAAACGGAAGTCAACAGGCCTTCCAATGATTGTGGTCTTCTGAGGCTTCTGGCATTTTCTGTAAGAAAGAAAACACAATCTTTTAAGCCAGCGTAACTTTCCGTTCTTCCCAAAGTGCTTGTGTAGAAAAACTACTGAAATGCATTTTAACTAGCAAGAGAGACAATAGCTTAAACATAAAAGTGGGAATAACCATGTCTCAAATAGTAATATTAAAACACTTAACATACCACGGGTATGTCTATATGGCCTTGCACTGGAGTGTGCTAGTTCAGGTCTTTACTCAGCCCCACTGTGGCACCATGTGTAACTTTAATTAGTGTGACCTGCATAAAATAGAACTGTTATAATATTTACTCTCACTGAAATTCTGAACAGTCTGCAGAAAAGTCTGAAGTTATGACCAAGTACTGATGTCTTATTTACAACACGCTAGAAATAATAGGCTGGAAAACTAAGTAGTATAATTATTCAAAAAATACTCTTCTATTAATGAGGTTTGAACTCTTTTGTCTTTACATCACTACAAATCCAAGAAGTCAGAAGCAAATTTTGTGAAACTGAACAAGAATTTAACAGAATTTAAAGAGCTCTTTCCAGGATTAGATAAGCATCTAGGTAAGATTTGTAAAGTACCTGTTACATTCATACTAACATGATGAGTGACAAAAACCAAACCAAACAAAACCCTAAACCTCTTTCCGTTTCAAAATTCTTGTATTCAACAACAAAAAGATTCTACCTGAACTTCAATACCCAAGGAGTACTGGAAGGCAAATACATTCTGAGTCAACAAACACTTTTTGCACTTGTGGCTCATGATCACAGCAGTAACCAAAAGGCAGCTGATGTCTAAGTAAAGATTCACAAAAACTTTGCATGAGGTGGTGCATGACACAGCCCCTGTTACACATCTATCACTGCTAAGCTTCAAAAGCCTTTCCAACAATACTGCTCAGTGGAATTCTTAACTGCAGAGAATGCACTGCTGTGTTCAAAAAGGAAATGAAAATCTGATACCAGCAGAGCTGGTGTTTAATAATATATTAGCTACCCAAAGTCCCAAGTTTAAATCAAGCTTATCTCGACCTCAGTGCAACTTGTGGTGGCACATGGCACAGGTATTCCAGTCAGCTTTTCATTTCTTAGTTCCACAGAAAGGGTCCTCTCTGTCCCATCTCATATATTCCAGTACCCAGTGTGACACCTGCCACATGGCATACTTTTTCAAAATAAATGAGACAAGTCTAAAGAATAGTGAGATATGTGAATTAGCTTGCTGTAACTTAAGAAATACCGCAATAAACTTATATTGTATGTCATGATTCATTTCTGTGCACTGCAGTGCTTTTTTAAAAAGGAAATGGAGCTTCCACCAGAAAATTCCTATTCCTACACTCACAACAGGGGATCTTTTATAAACTAATTTTTTAAAAAATGATGAACAAACATCATACTCTAAAAGGCATCACATGAATACTCAAAGAAAACCTGACAGCAATCAAGCTCTATGTGTTTCTAGACAACTCTCCTTATCCCAGGAGGCAAAGGCTGAAATGCAGTAATGAAGGAGTACCCTACCAGAATAAATTGCAATTAAAACCTCTGTGGAATAACAAATGATAGCATCTGAAACAGAAGTTAATAACTGTAAGAATTTGAATTGCACAGGCAAGAGCCTTTGCATCACTTCTCACTTCAAATAAAAGTGTATATGTAAAATGGGTGACTGTGCAAATGTATCACTGGATTGAAGATCCATCATCAATACATTCAATGTTTTTCTACTACAGTTTTAAAATAGTAGAAGTTAATTTCTTGTTTTCTAACATTTCCCAAATATGTGTGGTGAGTAGAAGTATAACAAGGTAACTGGCAGTTACTGGCGAACTATGAATTTTATCAGACTTCTAAACACAACAGGTATAAAGTTCCATTTTTATTTTGAGGAGTTGATACTTCCAGCCTTCACGATTACACAAATAGCCTTAAAAAGTTTGTAAGAAACCCAAAATAACTGTTGGGAAGCATGAACAAACACACAACCATTCTGAAGTCCTTGGATTATATAGCTAAGCTACTGCAGAAATTTGGTTTTTTTTTCCCCCCCAGCCAATACCACAAAATTTACTACTGTCATTATGTACAAGCCCAGCCTTTTGTCCAGCATTTTGTTCAGCTTATTCTACTTGACCTGACTACAACTGACTGCACATTTTCCACTCTAAGCAGGCACAAACTGGCTGGAATACAATACCCGCTTCCCATGTTGCTCCACAGCACACGGCAGGCAGAGAAGCGAGTTATTCAGAGAGCCAAGGGCTTACAGCAAAGGCTACACAGCTGAGATGCTTAGACAAGAACTCCTGCTGAGCCACAACATGCTAGGAAAGCAATCCTTCAAAGACTTTCCTCCAGAGCGTTCACAGGCTAAGGGACACACAGAGGTGCCTTACATGACCAGCCTCCTAATTGCTGAAAGTTCAATGCATCAAACACCAATCCAAAATCAAAATGAAAACAAGATGCTTCATATGTAGCTAGCAGGAAGGAGCTGATGGTACTCAAACTCCATATGAAAAGTATCTCATGAAGATGGAATAAATTAACAGTGCTAAATACATGGCAGCTCTAATGGCAAAACCACAACATATTATCAAAGAATTGGTCCTGCTGTGTCAACACACAGAGCCGACCTCAGAGCCACTCAGTGAACCTCAGGGATTATGCAAACCATGACTCAAGTCCTAAAGAAATACAACAATTTGGTTTCTCACACCTTTTACATGCCCAAATGATATGTACATGAAAACAGTATCTTTACATTTAATCTTTTCCTTAAGCCATTTGTGTATATTACAAGTTAAGAAAACAACCAACAATTCTATCAATCAACTGATGCCTCTTTTCTGAAAGAATAAATAAAAAAGCAGAACTACTACAGTCTTGATCTTCCCCATAGTCTGTTCGAACACATAAAGAAGGAAATCTATTCTGCTACCATCACTTTTGAAGCACTAAACCAATTAAAATGAAGACACCTAAATCACCAGGAATACAATCCAGTTGAAAGTAAATTATGTCAATAAATACTATGTGAAAATGTATAAATTATATATTGATGTGCACTTATACAATTACTATGTATGGAACAATTAAGTAATTCCTGAGTGAATTTCCAGAAAACAAGTTACCTGGAAGACAGCTTCTTAGGCCTTAATAATTTAGATTTCATTGTTAAGAGTTTTACAACAATAGTTGGGCACTGAACTCAAAGAGGAAATAATGAAGAGGCAGAACACAATAATGAAATATCAGCTTACAGAATCATAAATATACTTGAGTCATAAGCCACCCACAAGGAATATCAAAGTCCAGCTCCTTGCCTGCACAGGAAAGCCCCAATAATCATACCATGCCTGAGAGGGCTGTCCAAACACTTTCTGAACTCTATCAGGCTTGGGGCTGAGACCACTTCTCTGGGGACCCTGCTCCAGAGTACCCAGCCACTCTCAGGGTGAAGAATCTTTTCCTGATACCCAACCTAAACCTTCCCTGACTCACTTCAGGCCATTCTCTCTAGTCCTGTCACTGGTCACAGACAGGAGATCAGTATCTGCCCCTCCTCTTCCCCTCATGAGGAAGTTGTAATTGCAGTGCGGTCTCCTTCCCCTCAGTCTCCTCCAGCCCCCTCACCACCGTTGCAGCCTCCTCAGTAGTTACAACTCACATTAAACTGAACAGCTTTCTCCACCTTTCTTCCCACCCTCAGTCAACTCAACTGACCTGTTAAAACAATTTAAAAACCAAACCAAACACTTTTTACAAGCTTTACTTAGTTTAACAAGCTTTCTCTGCACAATGCATACCCACTGAACATCACATCATTGTGTAAAGGAAGGTGAAAAGGTAAAAAGGGGAAAGGGATACAAGGACCACGAACACCAC
This sequence comes from Acrocephalus scirpaceus scirpaceus, assembly GCA_910950805.1. Classification (NCBI taxonomy): domain Eukaryota; kingdom Metazoa; phylum Chordata; class Aves; order Passeriformes; family Sylviidae; genus Acrocephalus; species Acrocephalus scirpaceus. Next base: position 114,513,469 of record OU383774.1, on the reverse strand, counting down.
ACCACCTCCCTCTTTTCAGCACACGTCAGTCATCTGATCTGTTAAAGCCATAACAAAAGACACTTTCACCTGAAGCAGATTTGTAACAAAAGCAAAAGCTGTTCTTGTATAAACAGCTCAAAATCAGGATGGAGATTTCACCAAGTGCAGTCAGTACTGGAGTCAGACAGAGACCATGCTGTGGCACTGCCAGAAAGCTGCCTGTCAGCTGAGCCCCAAAGCTACCACCAGATACCAGGTCAGAACTGAAACCGCACTTCAAACTCCCTATCACTAACTCACTGTCCAAGGAATACCAACACTATCCTCCACAAAAACTCTTTCTGAAAACTATGACAGACCAACTGATTACAGGCAGCAACTCTTTATCACCAGGATGATGACACTCCCTACATCTCTGCTGACGCATTGGTTAAATGTTTCCAAAGGCCAAGATACTGTCCATATACTGCTTGCCAACACATGAGAAGACAAGAGACTAACTAGCTCAGACAACATATTTATAAAGCACTTTATTAGACTGAGTATTAGTATCTTTGGGGTTTTAGCTACTACTGTTGTTTTAACAAATAATATGATTTCAGCCATTACTGCATCATCACATCCCAGTTCCACTTCTGTATTTCAGTACTCAAATAGATGTTAGGGTGTATAATTATTGTGGTACTTCCTACAGTGACTGCAAACACACAGCAGAAAAGGTGTTGAAGAGCAACATTTCTGTTAATCAGTATAGAATCATGACATTTGAAAATAAAAATTCAAACTGACTTGTTTCACACAAAGGATTAACTATGCAAAAATGTGCTTTGTAATATCCCATACCACACATACCTATTATTTAATAGGCATCAATTATAGCCTTGTAAACATGCCCAGCATATGACCTGGCTGCAGATGCAATCATGTAATCCCACCTCTAATCCTTGAGCAGCCTCTAGAACCACTGCTACCTTAAATTCAAAGGTGTCTGCCTGCAGTAGAAAATTACATTGGCTGTAATTAAAAATCATCACAATCTATTAATTTCAATACTGAAAAGAAAGACAACAGATTTGTACACTAAGTTTGCATTTATTTAACCAATAAAATAAGCAAAAACAATTAACTCATCCCTCAAATATCAGCCTGCATCAATCCAGCTGAAATGTTGGATTGCTTTTACAGCAAAGGCAGGCAAATGATTTCACAGTAATGTGACACCTCCACAAAGACTTGCTTAAGAAGACCTTAAAATCTCAGAAATATAAGAAACTAAAGTGTTATAACAGTGCCAAGAGCAATTTTTCCTCACAACTATCTTCAGTCACACACTCACTGTATAAACATGATATATGAGAAAACATAATGATTATTTTTCCTGCAACTGTCCAGCTAAAATAATTTTTAGGATTAATAATCCTATTTTTAAGATTATATATAGGATTATAATATATTCTATTTATAATATTATATATTATAAAGGCACAACTTTCCCAACTCAGAAATCAGAATGCTTATTTGTTAACAGAACTTTTCTTTATTTACAGGGTACATCCCACAGCTCTGGGACTGTATTGCTTCACACAGTAAAGACATAAGAGAACTTAAAGACATTTTGTCAGTTCAGACAGACTTACAAAGTTCAATAAAGCAAAATTAAAGCAATCAACATCTAAAGCTGAGCTCATCAGGCTGCTGCCACTGCTCTGAATGACCGGCTATGTCAATAAAACCACAGCTTCATGGTTTGGCAAACTGTTTTCTGATGAACAGTCATTCACTTGTGTAAAAGATCAACAGATTCATAAACCCCCTGGAAGGCAATGTGAAGCACAAAAAAGAGGTATACAACAGAATGAAACTAAAAATAAAGCTGACAAGCTATCACTGTTGACCAATTGATCTCTTATGGTAAAGTTACACAAGCTCTCCTGACAATTCCATATCCCTGCCCATTTATCCATACAACAGTTACCCAGATGTGTCATGTGATGGCCTAGAACAGCTCAGAGTACTGAAATGGAACGTAAATCATTAAAGTCAGCATGATTAGAATACTATCACCTCAGATGGATAAAAAGGAGTGTTGAACAACAAAAAGATTCATTCACTTGTTTGGGCTTTTTTTTCCCCCAGCAGCTTAAACTTAAGCAGTGATCAGTTTTATCCATGTTTGAAACTCTTTCCACAGACTCTAAATGATTAATACTGCGATACAGTGTGGTGTGTCTTTATCACACAAAAGCAATTTATAACTCTGAGGTAACAGAAACCTGGACAGAGGAAACCCATTTTTGGCAGAAGAGTGACACTGCCTAGAAACATGACTCAAGCATAAAAAGGTTTCATCTGTAACCTGTGTGCAAGCATGTTAATTACACAGGTTGTTACAAAAATTAAAAAATCATTATCAATCACTATGCCCTCTTAGGCATGTGTTTCGTGTTGTTTTGTGTACTTTAGTATTTGCTTTGCTTTCCTCCCTTTAATTACACTCTGCCTCCCTATGGGCCATCAACATCAAAATGAACTAGTGTTTAGTGTTACTCATTCACTGTTTTCTCTCCTCCATCTACATCACAGAATCATCAAGGTTGGAAAAGACTTCCAAGATCATCAAGTGTAACCTCTGACTGAATACCACCATGCTCACGAAACCATATCACCAAGTGCCACATCTACTCATTTTCTGAACACTTCCAGGGATGGTGACTCCACCCTTTCCCTGGGTAGCCTGTTCCCATGTTTAACCACTCTTTCAGCAAAGAAATTTTTCCTAATATCCAACCTGAACCTCTCCTGGCACAACTTGAGGCCAGTTCCCTTTGTTTTACCTCTACTTATCTGGGAGAAGAGACAGACCTCCCCACCTGGCTACAAGCTCCTTACAGGCAGGTGAAGCAGGCAATAAGGTCACCCCTGAGGCCTCTTTCTCTCCAGGCTAAACCTGGCTCCCACAGCTGTTCCTTAGGAGAATTGTGTTCCAGACCCTTCATCATCTCCATTGCTCTTCTCTGGACATGCTCCAGCACCTCAATGCCCTTGCAATGGGCAAGGGATTTAAAACCTGTCTTTTCAAACTAAACATTTATATAGAGACATTATTTATTCCATTGCTTTGGAAGCAAAAGGGGTGAAACTCATCCCTATCCCATATACAAGTCAAATCTCCACAAAATAGAATTTATTTTTAATACCAATATTATACCAGGAAACAGTAAAAACTGGATGATAACGAGAAGACCACTTAACTGGAACAATGATATTCCTTTTAGCAAGTAGCTAAGAGGTTCTTGGCCAGTAACTCCTCTACTAAGTAAGCCACAGCACAGTCTGGTTGGGATGAGACTGACAAAGGTCACCCCAGTTCCAAAGCCCTGCTGAGGAGCACTAGACCAGGCTGCTCAAGGCCCTGTCCAGCATGACCCAGAACACTGCTAATGATGGGGCACCACTTGTCTGAGCAGACTATTCCAGTGTCTCACCACCCTCATCAGAAATTTCCTCCTTATGTCCAATCTAAACCTACTGTCTTTCCATTTAAAATCATTGCCCCTTGTCCTGTTATGACAGACCTTGGTAAGAAGTCTCTCCTAATCTTTCCTCTAAGTCTCTTGTACACTGAGAGGCTGCATCACCTAGCCATAAATAAATATTTTCAAGGAATTGATGGTTCTCTCACTCCAGTGAGCAAGTAGAAGCAGATCCCACTACAGAGCAAAGTTTCCAAGGCACGGGGATAGTTCAGGAATGATGCTACTATGCCACAAATACCAGCTTCCAGCAGGGCTCTGCAGAACATGAGGCACAACTACAAGTTGTAAATGCAAGTGAGTTTGTACAGCTCACAGATAATCCTGAGGTTATCACAAGTATCACGATTGTACCCAAAGCTATGAGAACAATAAACCTCCTTTCTTATGAGGACATATGATCTATGATTTCTGACTGAACATTTGTGAAATTAGGCTGTGGCTGGGAAAATCCTGCAGGGAACAGTACACTGTCAGATTTCCTAATTCATCAACTTCTGTGTTGGCCCTGATAAAAGCAGTTTTATGATGATGCAAGAAGCTTTTGGTAGTGATATCCTATCCTGAGAATCAAAATGAGCCAAAAAGGATACAAGAAAATGTGAAACTGAGTATACACTATAAGGATTGAAGGTCTGCTGTAAATCCACAGATCATAAACTTCAGCTTCTTCTTCATTTTGAAGTACAGTCTGCTATTCATATTTCCAAATTTAACAACTGCTAGAAGCTGAAGTTTATACGAGAGAGAAACTGAGCTAACAAAGTGCCAAAGTACTGGACTATTGTTTCATACACAATCAGTTTGAGAAAGTGAGCTTCCTTCTCAGAAGTTTGAGATTAACACTTCTCAAAGAAGCAATGTCCTCAGATATTGCTATGGACAGTGAGTTATCTGCACAGCACCAGTCTGAATCTTGACCAGCACAACAGGAATTCAATACTGTTCCAGCCTGAGAAGTTTGATAGCTCCTACACAAGGTGATTCTCAGCATTAACTGCTACATTACTGCTACACGACAAATTCATTGCTACACACTGAATTCACCTGTAAAACATTCGGAAGAGGCTTTGTTCCTAAGATATATTTACAACAGTCAAAACATGAGTCTGTCTACGAGACACTTCTACAAAATGAAACACTGCAAGTACTTTTGCAGTAGTTCAGATCAGTAAAAATTCACTAAAGCCAGAAGTTGCAAAAAGTCTCAAGACAGAAGTCATAATTTAAAAAAAACCAAACAACCAACTCACCAAATTCGGATTACTCACACTGAACTTGTAAAATTTCAGTGCTACCTACACTCATAAAGCAGCTGTTACACATTTCAATGGCTAGTCACAAAATTAGCCTATATGTGTTTCTCACTTTTCTTTACCTTTTCACTTTGACTTGAGCTTCACCCTATTAAAAATGACTTCTCTAAACAAACAAATTGCAATCAATAAATCTGAAACAGGCTTCATTTGCAGAGTAAAAGCAACACAATCGTGCTGATTGTCTGAGCCTGCAGATACTTCTATAAAAGGCACACCATGGCACTTCACACACTCAGGGCTACACTATTTGAGTTTTTAACCAGTTTTTTACTTGAGTGGCTCAGAAAACAATTTTACAAAAAAATCCTCTCAGAGCTGAAGCTGTGCAATAACTATGAAATTTAAATTCACTTTGTCAATCATGCTGTGAATCAGCAATAGGATGAGTTATAATAACATAAAATTTGAAAAATAAAATCTAATCGCTTATGCTACCAAAGAAAATTTCATCTATTTGAATTAAAATCTGAAGTATTAGAATTAAGGAATTATCAAGGCAGAAAGAAGAGGACAGAAGTTCTAAATCAACTGTTTAAATATCAGGTTTCCTGCTTCTGAAATACGTGTAGGACTTCTGTGATTGCTTGCTATAGTAGTGTTGCAAGCAACAGTTTAAAATTAACAGACCAGTACAGTTTCTCTACTAAGTCTCTGATGAGTTTTTTAATGACAAACCTTGAAAATACTCCATGTTCAATACACTGAATCAGAGCTTTCTACTTTGTTGATAACTGCATATATGGAAAAGCTCTACAGGATGCAGACAATTTCTGTAACACACCTTGTCTTAAACATTCACATTTTTCTGCATCATTGAGAAAAGGATCACAAAGTATATTTACTCCATAAAGTAGAAGTATTCCTTTTCCTGCAGAGACAGGAGAGACTGTAATTACCACCAGTTTCAAGTTAAGTGACCTGTGTAAGTTTATTAGCAGGCCATATCAGTGACAACTCTGCAAAAAGCAGCATCAATTGCATATGCCTGCACACTTTATTCCCTACATTTCTACACCCAACATGGCAAGATGAGAAAGGGAAAATGATACTGGGTAGTACAACATCCAACACTCCCTGGCATGATGACCACAAGCCTCTCCTCACTTTGGCCATCTGAAACTAGAAGAAAAATCCTAGGTTGGAAAGGAGTGAGGAGATGACAGAACCACCTTTTGGGGATCCCCAACAAACACAAATTGATGGAGGATATGACTTCACACATGAAACTGAGGAGGGAAGCAGACAAGCATATATAAACAGGAACAAAAAGTAAGAAACAAAAAGGGAGAAAGCTGACAGAGAAAAAGGCAAGGAACAGACAGGAGTCAATACAGAACAACAGTACAGAAAAATATGAATCATACTCACTACAGCAGAAAGCATCAACTTCCATTTTTAAAGTTTTGAATTAAACTTTGGTGGTCTGACTGTATAAATTTCTTTGACATGAACAACTGCTATAAAATATGATGAACAAGTTATGCAGTGCGCCTGTCTTTTCTATCATTCCAGAAGCATTTGTTAACAAGGAAATCTAGCATGGACCTTGCTGATTCTGTGGTATCTTCTGACAAGTCTCAGCATGAACACCTGCTAATGAGAGTGTTGCAAGACAGTCACATAAAGAGGTAACACACCACATTATATATGTTTATTGCAATATAACATATTGACACATTGAGATTATCCATGATCACACCTGTACATGTATTGGTGCTTGACCATTTGCCATAGTCAAGGAACTGCTGTGCCCAATATCCTTGGGCAAAGCAGAAGGCATCTTAAAATAAAAAAATTATCTGCCAACAACATAAACACATGTGTATGAACTATATATGTATATATACACAGGTGTCATATACACCCTAGATTATGCTTTTTACATCTTTTTTTTTTTTTTTTTTGCTTTTGGCGGCAGAGAGGGAAGAAAGCCTTAAAATTAGATTGTTGTTTCTGCAACATGAGACCACAATCATCTTCTATTAACATTATTTTTTCTCAGCCCCAGATGGACTTTATGGGGAGATGTGCCTTAGATACTACATAATGCAGACATTTTGAAATGTTTTCTCTCTACACTAGCTTTAGCATCCTCTATTAAAAATACTATTAGGAATAAAAAAAAAAAGTCTGGTGAAAGGGAAGCTGGGAGTTTCTCCTCTTTCCATAACATTTCTGTATGTTACATCTGTTGCAGGAAGAAGCATTGGTATGTAAGGTAATGTTTAAACAATCAATGCTCAGATAAAGCTGTAGCTGTCCTGTCTATGGAACTGCCTGAATAGCAAATCTCTCTATAAGAAGCCAAAAGAGATAACAGAAAGACTAGAATGCGAATACAACTGTTCATCCTAAAATGCACTGATGCATTCCTGCCAAAATTCTTATACAGCTTCAAAGGCCTTGAAGAGTATCTAGTATCTTTACTGGAGTATCCTGGAGCTTTAGAATACCCTCTTCCTACAGAGAGCTCCAAACCAGGTGGCTTTGACACCTGAGAAACTACAGGGAGTTTCTCAGAAAATTGCAGCCACCTACACTAAACCTTTTCATGATCAACATTAATTTCTGCTTAGGGTCACAGAATGAGTTGGAAGGGATTTTAAAGATTATCTAAATCCAAACCCACTGCCATGGGCAGTGACACCTTTTCATTAGATTTATGTGTGTCTGTGTGTGTATGTTTGTTAATATATTTTTATTATTTATATTTCTTGTATTTATTACTTCTCCCAAATTAAAAATCTAATACTACTTGGTAAATTCTTCTGCTCCCAAGTCAATGTAGTATCCAAAGTCTATACATTTGAAAAAAACAATACTTATAGATAGAATATTCTATTCTAATAATGCAGCAGGCTTCATACTCTCAAATAACTTTCATGCTCTTCTGTATACTCTGGGGATAGTTTTAAACTGATTTTTTTCTAACATTTATTCTAATTTTCTTATTTTTCTAAAATTAAATAGGAATATTAATGAATTATAATCACTCGTAGGTCAGCTATAGTTACACAAAAGCACAAACTCCTCCTAAAACATTAACTCTCTCTCCAAGGCTGTAAGTCATGACTTTGGTAGGTTAACTAAATCTGTGTTTGCAGTCTGGACACTTTAGTTACTCAATTCAATGACACTGCCTGCAAAGGCAGGTTGGCACTATTCAGGTCATCAGTCATAACATTTGTTTGTTTTTGTTGGTCTGACACCAGGCCAGACAATTTCAAATCCAAGTGATGAGATTAACGCAATTCCTGGCTGGAGCATGTGTAACTTTTTACATACAGCTGAGCATAAAAAGACCAATTTTGTGATGATGGGGCTGAATGCTCTTTCCCAGAGCCCGTGACAGCAAGTTATAGCAAGAGCATGTTGAACAACCCTGTGGCTTTACAGAATCAGCCTTGTGGTGTACAAAGTAGAGAGAAAAAGGTCCTTGACTACTAGGCAGTCTTTCCACAGCTGACACTGCATGGCTGGCTGATGGTGAAGTTACAAATAAATGTCACTTTCATCAGGTAGATTAACCAAAAAAAATTGGTATAAATTTGAATATGAGACAAAATGAATGAGGCACCCTTTCTGGAACTTTCAGGATTAAGTAGTATTTGACTTTTCAAAGCATTTCACGTAAAAGTTCCTATTCACAATTTCAAAGGTATCATTTCAAGGTATTTTTACAATACCTTATTTTTATTCTACATGACAAATATCCTTCCAAATATAAGTTACATATGCAAGTTAAACACTTTAAGCAATCAGCATCTCTTTAAAGCCAAATCATTTCCACACTGATCTGCCTTACTGTACTCCATTAAGGTTGGTAGGATAAACTGCACTGATTTCATTTCCCTTTTAGGAAGCTATCCTCATAATCCTGCTTTAGAAGAAGAAGAAAAAAACACTAGGGCTCAAAGGCAGCTTCAACCTAAAATAGTTACTCATTCTACTATTAAAGAGGTTTGGATTATTTCACTTCTCAAAAGCAAAAAAAATGCTGGCCAGCAGCTCAAGGTAGGTGCAGCCTCCAAAATCCATGCTCTTCTTCGTTTTAATAGACTTCTCTCTTCTTTTAGGATTTATGGAGTTTTGTTGGTAACTCAGTAAAGCAATAGCTAAAGAACTGTTGAAACATTCTCTACATTACACTGAGTTTGCTCTGGTATTTGTGCTGTGCTCAGGGCTCTTCACCTCCATCAGAACAGAAGATTGGAACTGACACCCACCCTACAACTTGAGTGTCTCAGATGCAATACAAGAACACAAAGGCCTTTCTTTCACCTGATACATCACAGTTGTTTCCTTTGCTTAGATACTGCAGCAAAGGAAGAGATGTGGTATTTAGTTCTTTAATGAATCTCCCAGTTTCTTTACTGTTAAGAACTGGGAGTGTCCATATGGTTTGTAGAAAGCAACAATGTGGAGCATGTCCAGCTCTTTGATTAGTAACTAAGAATTTCAACCTTTTCAAACCAGTCTTCTCGTTTAACTCCCTTGAGTCTTAGAAGGGCATCATGTACAAGAAACAGAGGGAAAAAATAAGAATAGAATTAAGGTCAAATCTTCCCACAAATCCAGTGCAGTCTTATATACAACAGGAGGTTAGACAGCAGAAAAATCCAAAGTTTAAAATAACTTGCTGTCTCCCCCTGGCCAGCCAAGCACAACTGCCACCAGAGTATTTCTCTGAGGCCAGTGACACATAATGCCTGTCCTGGACAAAGGTGCACAAATGGAGAAAATTGTACATTTCTGAGTAAAAAAATACCCTAATCAGGTGAAAGCAAAAATATATTAAAATAACATTGTAATCTGATGCCTTGATTCCAAAATGACAGCACAAGTAGTCACACCCTCTGCTTCACCAAACAGCCCAATGACTCCTTCAGAATTCTCACAACATTACTGCAAACAAACTCGGCTCTAAGCATTTACACAACCCAGACTCAAGTGTAAGCTTTGGCTTCTCTCTACTTTTAAAGGAGAGGGGGGAGAAAGAAGGAGATGAAAACCTTTGACATTTTTAGTGCTGTTTAAGCACAAGCCTTATTCTATTTTGTTCTGTGTCATTCCTCCCCCACAGGATGGAAAGCAATGCTACATGTTCAGTACGTGAATGGCCACATGAGCTGAGCAATACCACAACAAACCTGTTAAGTTTGGTTATAAATCATATGCAGATTCTCTGTTCCTTCCAACTGCTGGAGAAATATGCAAATTAAATAATTAGATACCTCTGAGAAGCCTGTTCTTTGATTCAGCATCAGCTTTAAAAAAACAAAGGTAATTAATGTTTTAAAAAAACCTGACAATATAAAAACAATTGATGCTTATTTTCATGACTATTTCACACCAACAGTTTTCCATTATGGTGAACCAAACTCAGTACTATTTCAAGTTTGGGGGTTTTATTGGCTGAAAAATGATGAAATCTTTTTTTTAAAAACAGTATTTACCTGAGAACCACAACTAGAAGAACCCCCAGTTACCAGATTTACATTGTAATACCATCTCATCCATAGTGACTCTGTTTCAGCCACCTTCTGCCAAGAAGGGTTACTGGGCTCCAGTCAGGGAATACACAAGACTTTGGATGCTCAACACCCACTAATTCTCCATTACTGTCTGCACAGTTTAACCTATGGAGTTACTCTTAATTCAAATATTGTATTACATGTTTTGTCTAATTTTCAAAAGGATTAAAAGTAAATTTCACACAAATTTAAACACTTGCAAAAGACAATGCACGTTCAACTCTGTACATACTTCCTTAAATACACAATCTCTATTACTTTATTTGTCAGATTTCCACACCCAACCATTCACTTTGATGAGAAGTGCAGCTTTCTACGTATTTGAAAAGTTAATGAACTGTGCAGTCCATAGACAAAACAGCCTAATGAGAAACTGCCTTTATAATAAACACATTTCCAAGTATGTGTAAGGGTAAAGACATTCCTGCTGTAGTTACACATGCCCAATTCAGCTGAATCAAGTCCAGAATAAATAGAAACTACACATTAAAAAAACCCAAACAGGTGCACAATTAAGCCACAGGTTCAAACACTGCAGTATTGACTTTCTACTTATTATTCACTATGTAAACTTTCAATGACATCATGAAAGAATCATATAAGATGATAAAATTCTATTAAAAATTCTCAATATGCAAAATTTATTACAAAACTTAACTTTTAAAATTCAAATTATTATTTTCAGTTAAGAAACAAATACTAACAGGAAATCTCATTACTAGAAATCAAAAGTATGTGTTCCTAATTTACAAAATTTTTCATAAAACTGCTTTTACTTAAATAAAATGGAACTACCAAATGTATTTTATATTTTAAAAGCAGTTTTAAAATTAATAGCATAAACCAAACATATCTCTAATGAAGACTATGTAACAAACATATCCTAGACTGGTCTGGGAGTCAGTAGAAAGACAACTTAGCAGTGGATTCTGGAATATTAGAACAGCTGAATAAGATGCTATTGAATGTTACTTCCAGAACAAAAAAGAGGAACAAAAAGAAATGCTAAAACATCAAAAATGCAAATAAATTAACAGAAGGGAAAAAACCACACCAAAAATTACGAACATACTACACTCAAATACCAAGCTTCCTACAAACTTTAACTGGGAACATAGGGCTGCAATCTAATTCCCTTCTATGCAGAGACAGAAAAATACACAGTTACAAGGGAAAAGCAATATTGAACATCCAAATCCATTTTTTTTTTGTCCAGCATACAGTGTAACAACTCAAAACAGCAAACCCAGCAAAAGAGAGGTGGTTTTGACACTGCTATTGAGCCCTGACAAAACATTAAATAATTTAAACAAGTGAGTATTATGCACAAAACACCTTTAACTTCAGGAAATAAGTTGGGGTGGTGATGGGAACCTTTGTCTAGGGAAGTATTTACCATCATAAAATGCTCTCCAATAGCACACACTTTGGGTGCTTCCCTAGATAAATTGTCACAAAGGAAGTATCATCTGACTGTTTCATAATCACATGAAACCAGTAAAAACACAGTAACTCTGAAGAATTTGCTTCTCCTTTCCTTTTAATGCTGGCTCCTCCCAACATACCACCACAAACCTAGAGACCAAATGGCAACATGGACATCACTAAAGCTAAACTCTGATTTAAAACACTAAATACACACCCAAACTGGATCAGTTCCCTGACTCCCCTCAAAACCCCTCAGTATCTTGTGTCACAGACAGACACAAAACTTCAAGACAGAAGTAGGCAGCCAGGGTGAGAGAGAAAGTGTTAGACCAAAGTGTCAGGATGAGATCTGACCACAAAGAGCAGACTCTTCCTTCAGTCAGGCACAAAAACTTACTAGAAATTAAGACTTTCTCCTTAAGAAAGCAGTCCAAGGCACATTCTGAGGCTTAACTCTGATTCCATTTAGCAGTTTTCCTGTTACAGGAACCCCACAGTCACAAGGAACAGTTCTGGTTGCAACCGATGTATCTGGTGGGTCACACTTCACCCAGTGATTTAGACAATGAAGTAAAACATGTAACATTTCTAGAAGTCTTATTTTCCACATTAAATGATAGAAAAATCAGCATCTCCTTGAAATTCAGATGATCTATATTCAAGCAATCCAGAAACCTAAACCTTGGAAAAGTGTTGATTGTTCTCAACTTTGTGAAAACCTGCCTTCCTGAATCTTCATCTTCTTTTTTATTTAGAAGAACTGGGAAAAGTTCTTAGCCTTGACCACAGGAAAAACAAAGCCATCAAACTAGATCAGTTATGAATTTCAGAGATTAGCAAATACGAATCACAGAAAAGAGAAAATAATCCAAAAACCAGGGCAAACTGTACAAAACACTAATATTGTGATTGAAAAATGTTAGTATTTTGAGATACATAGAACTGATATGAGTTTAATCCAGTATCATGTAAGAATTAAAACACCCATCTAAAGAAAGACAAGCTTACAATCCTCACAGATCCCTCCTGAAGTTATTCTGCAGAAAGACTTACAATCTCAGTAATATACTCAGAAGTTACTCATCTTTGAGTATTTAATAAAACTAACAAAAATTTGATGTACTTAAACATACATGTAATAAAAACCTATTGTAATTCAACCTTGAGGTTTGCACCTTAGTAAACTCATTTAATGTTTAAGCAGTCTTTTTTCATAGCTAGTAAAATCATTAACCATTAAAGGAACCCAATTTAAACACTGCTTACTACAAATGCAATACAGCTATTTAACTGCTTTTTAAGAACACATTATTCAAATCATCACCAAAATACTTTCTGAATATTCAAAAAAAATTCCAATTTTTTGGCAGAGTATTTGCCTACTGGATAGCCTTCTAGTGGCATTCTGCCACACTGTACATGCTATGAGGTAACCAAACAACTAAGATGCTCATAGTACAGAATATTGGGATCATTAGTAGCACTGAAGGAATAACCCCATCAAGTTTTTCTCCTTGCATGACTTTTATTATAGTTTAATAAAAATTAAGATTATTTTATGATTATGTAACATGCTTACATAACTCAAAAAATTCTATTATACACAGAAATAACTTGCCCTACAAGTCTAAGTATACCATACACTTGCTGGGAAAAGAAAACAAACCACCTTCATCCCCCATAAAACCAACTATAGTGAAAAATGCAAAACAAAACCAAACTCAGAAAAGCAGACAAAAGAAAGCCCTAAGCAAGTCTAAATGCATTCCCCTTAAGTATGTGGAGTGTTCATTTTCTGAACAGACTAAACAGACTGTGCATAAATAGTTTCACTTAAAAAATGAGTGTAGCTTACATAAGCATGTGGCAGTCAACCATTTTTACTGATGGTACTACAACTAACAGTGGCAAAAAAATTCAGAAAGCAGCACTTTCAATTTTGAACTAGTTCAAAATATCTATTGTTCATACTCCAAGGCTGATTAAGTAAGGCTACTGGCAAAGCTTAAACTCAATATTTCATGAATTGTCAAGTGGACAGAGTAATCCAAGGATTATGCTCAAGAGAAGTTACTCAGAGTAGCCTCAGAGCAGAAATTTGCTACTGTCACGAGGACACAACTTCTCCCATAAGAAACATCTGTTCTTTCTGGAACATAAGAACAAAACATAACAAAATGTCAATGTTGTAACTACTTTGTTCTCACCTGAATCATAGAAATTCTAGCACTTAAACCAGTTTCTTTTTTTTCCTCTTCTTCTAGAGCTCACAAAAGCCTTACCTTCCAAAACTTTCAAAAAACAACAGACATTTAGAGTCTCATTCTTTAACCTTCTTTACAGGAAGCTGGACAAAACAATGGTCTGTGGTATAGATTTTAACAAGATTCAGTGGTGGGGAGAAAGCACATAAGGACTGCTTGGTTTTGTGGGGGTCTTTCTAAAATTCAATTCACAGAAGACAGTCAAATTTCTTTTGATCCTTTCCTGTCAGCTCTCCAACACCAATCCCCCTTCAGATAGTTCTCTGAGCCATCAAGTCCATGAACTGCAACCCCACAGCCACCACAGTTTCACCGAGCCCAGGACTGGCAATAAGAAACTTTCTCCACCTCATCCAAGCACCAGGAGAATGAGCAGAATCTCTCAGAAGATACAGATTTCTTAAGAGGTAAGAGAAGTAGGAGCTCTTCTTCCATCTCCTCTGTGTTTCCAGCACAGGAATCTTCCCTCAGACTGGAGACACCAGTCCACTACCACTGTGTTTCAACCTCTCAGTAACAGATGGACACAAGAACAAACTGCACTGGGATTTCTGAAATCGAAACCCAAGAACTGAAGGGTACAGATAAGAACCAAACAGCACAAGCCTCCATGCCCTGTTCACATCTTGGATAACATATGCTCTTAGGAGAAGTGTCATAATTTTCGCTACAACTTTTACAGAAAATTTCTCAGTTAAGGAAAAGCAGCTTTCAAGTGACTGGGTGTTCCTCCAGAAATAGAAGTACCGTTTATCACAGTACCAGAAATGTCTGTGTTGTTGGTACTAGTGCCTCCATGAGTAACAACTACAGAGATCACTGAAGATGCCTCAGAGCCCACATTACTATGGAAAGATGTCAGTCACCTGATGGAACTAAGACCATCAAGACCTGCTGTACAGAGCTGCTGAGAGGATTCTTTCTTCTCTTTGGAAAACTTCAAGTTGTCCTCTACAGAAGCCATCTCCCTTGTACAGACCCCTTACTTCTAGATGAAGGAAATTTATTTCAACACTTAGGTGATTTTTTTACTCCTTTTCTCTCTCTCTTTTTTTAATACAGTAGATAATTTCCAAAGACAGACCAAAATAGCTGATCTTTCTCAGGTCTCTCGTAGGCCTAAGGCCACCTTCGGCCTCATTTACCTCAACTCCCAAATCTTGAAAAGGATTGGCATGTAGAACATTTACTTGACTTGGAACTTTCTTTAAAGCAAAAGAAGCATTTACAGCATCTAGAGCCTAGGCTTCAAAAACCAAGAGGCAGATTTCATTTAAGAAAACCTACATTCTGCCATTTATGAACTTAATTCAGCTGCAACAGATGTGGTACAAACTCTCTCTACCCTGTCTGACCTCTCTTCCTTTAAGAGATATTCTGGATATTCCAAGAAAACTGTAATTAAAAAATGTTTGTTGCAGAAAGTGCCAATGAACTCAACCAACACAGAAGGAAGCTGGTACACATTGAAAAGTAACAGCTTCAGTGTAAAAGGAGGAGAAAGTACAAACCTGCAAACATATTCCTGAGCAATTATTCAAAAAGTTCTTACTTACAATGCATGAAGCATTCAGTCCAACAATGAGATGCATTGTGAAACACCTGTATAAAACACTGATGCTCATGAAGTTGGGACAGCATGCAAACTTTTATAACCACATTTTCATGATGCTGCCCAAACAGCAGGAAACAAAGCATCGAGAAAAGACTAAAACAGGTGTTCCCCTGTGCTGTCCCTTTGAAATTTACTAATGAGTTGAAAAAAATCCATGCTAATGTACAAAAGCACTGTCAAAAGTTTTAAAATATAATTTCATGTAGGGGTTCCAAATTCAGCTAAAACACTCAGCAATTACTGAAGTCTCATCTGCAAATATCCGATCACCCAGCAGCTAAAACTTGATTTTTACCAGGAAAGAACATGAAGTGACTTTTCAGCAGAATATCCAGAAAATAACTTACGTTTTTAACACATTCAAATCAGAAGTGAGAAGATGATATTCAAAGCAATGCTTGCTAGTAGAAATTTAGCCTATTCCTGTTTTTTTAAGAAAATACGAAGCAACATAGAAATTGTACTGAATTAACACTTTGTCTTATCTAGACACATAATTTCTGATCCAACATTTGCAGGATTACAGCGAGAATTACTATTCCTTCAAGGTAAACATAAGAATTTCAAGAAAAAAATGCAGATACACTAATCAATGCTCTGCCACAGCCTAGTACCTGGCTTACTACTTCTGCAAGCTGATCTTCCACCATGAAAGAACATCCACATGAAAGCCAAGTTCTATATTTCTTTCATAACTTGCACAACATCCAGGTAAAAAAAAAAAGAAAACAAAGACCAACCATCTCCTATTCATAAACTATTATTGATCTTATGCCCAACGTGAAAGAACAAAACAAATCTCTAACTCTTTCAAGTGCTAGGAAAAAATGCCCACATCTTGAGTCAAGCCAAAGTATACAAACTCCCAACTGAAGACAAAGATTTACACTTGAGGATTTATACCAACGTGACAAAAAACATGCATAGAACAAACCAAGCCCTTTTGCCAGCCACTTTCTGATGCAGCTGTGACACTGTTAACCAGGAGGAGTTGTTCAAACAGATGAGACTTGGGGGCAAATCACCTCAGAATATAACCAAGGAATGGAAAAATGCTTAAGACTGAAGCTGTACAAGATTAAAATACCAGCACTGCTGTGCTTCTTTTTACCAAAACTGGTAAGGAACTGTTAATACTGAATGCAGTTTATTAAACAGTACAAGTTTTTTTCCTGCCACAACTACCAAGACAAATACTGATAGTAACAGGGTTTTTTTTTTCCCCCTAAAAACTCTCCATTTGTCCCTAGATCAACCATGATTTCACAGAAATTGAGCCACTTTTCAAATTAATGTACACTTCAGTAGATATGCAATTTCATTTGAAAGAAAGTATTTTATTATGAGTGTGGAACAAGGCTGAACAAAATCTTCTGAAAGGTGTTTTCCAGAAAACACTCTTAATGATCCACCAGGAAGCCCATATTTCCAGCAGGTAGGAAAACATCTGTACTTGAGCTGTGACAGGCAGGCTGCTCAACAGTAGCACAGCAGAATGACCTCTCTCCCTCTCTCTTTGTGACTTTGCTATTTGCTTACAAAGCCCCCTGCTTTAAACAACTCCCTGAAAAGAGCAGTAATTTTCCCTATAATAGAGCCAAATTAGGATAAAACCTGGTAATTCAATGCTTTTAAAATACCACGACTTTGCATTCAGGCCCTTAATAAAACAAAGCCCACCAGGAACTGAAGAACTAATGCTTGTGAAAAACACAAAGCTGTATATAATCTCAACAGAGAAGGCATTTTTCATTTTTACACTGTAGTGCTATGCTGGCTATTTTAAAACAACACTTGAAAATAGAGAAACAGTCAACATAGTAATCAATGGGGTGTAAGAATATTGAAATGTTACTCCCACTCTGACATTAAGCTGAGACAGACATTGTTATCTATCTGGTATAATGATCTTCAAAAAGAAAAGAAGAACAAGAAAAATACCAAACAATAAGAACTCACTGCACAACTTGAACAGTATCAGCAATACTGTGGCATTGTCTCACCTTATTACATACTGAGTTTCGTGACATGTATTTCAGCTTCTCAAGTCAATGAGAACACCTCAGTGATGTTTCTTCTAAAAGTTGTGCATGTGAGTTTCCTGGATACCAATACCCAGTGCCACCTCTTAAACGCTGACACAGCACAGAAGTTGCTGACCAACCACCCTCTGTGCACAGAGCAGGAGATACTCAGCATGGATATTCAGTACCACAGAACCACCCACACCATCACCGTTTGTCTGGAGCTGGAGAGAGCATTTTGCTTAAGTATTACGAGCACATTCACAGTTTGAAAGCCTTTCACAGGAAAACTTTGAGTGACACTTGAAGGTTTGGCAGACTATGAGAACCTATTCTAGCAGTGTTTTCAACCTACACCTTCAACATTTGCACACGCAAGTCTAAACAAGTATTTCAAAACTCATCTTTCCATTTACGGTGAGAGCTTCACAGGTGAGAACTGGCACCATGACATCACCACACATTCAACTTCTGCAAAAGGGTTCTCAATCTCTTACAAAAACAAGACAGTCAATACTGCCCTTTGGACAGTACTTTAGTCTACTATGCCCATACAGAAATAAGCCTAGAAAACCTTGTATTATATAGAAAGCCAAGAGTTCCAACTTGGAAAAAAAACCCCAAACAATAATAGAAAACTTTGCCAGAGGTTTGAAAGTAAATCCCTAATATCAGTTTACTGCACTAGGCAGCCCCAAAATTTTTCAGTTTGGCTTTATTTTTCTGTTTGAGTAAAGACAGTAACAGGGGCAGGAAAAGATATAGCAAAACCACAAGTTACAGATATTTCTACCATGTACCTTGCAGTCAAAAGTAGCCCAAAAGCTTATGATAACGTTTCAGGCTTTGTATGAGCCGTCTCAGTTTCACACTCCATTCATCACCTGCCTTTTAACCATACCGTGTAAGAAAAATAACTTCCACTGCAAACACCTTTAATTACACTTTACTTGCACTTATGTGTGCACACACAGGCACTGCACCTACTTCAGCTCACAGCAGTGGGAACAGCAGCATCACAGATGCTCCCAGAGCACAATATGTCATAGCAGAGTTGAGTTGGATGACTAAGCACACAGGATAAACTTGACGTTACCCAAAATTTACGAGATTTGATCATTTACTCAATGACTCCATCATCACTAAAATACCTTTGGTGTCAAAAAAGTAAATCAAAGGCTTTTGCTTGTGTTGGTGATTTTGCTGAAACACTGAAGCTGTGAAAGTAGGGATTTGAAAATCATCCCAGTTGAAGACAAAACACTTTGAAAAATAATTCAATGAAACATCTTAGGTTT
Organism: Acrocephalus scirpaceus scirpaceus; assembly: GCA_910950805.1. Classification (NCBI taxonomy): domain Eukaryota; kingdom Metazoa; phylum Chordata; class Aves; order Passeriformes; family Sylviidae; genus Acrocephalus; species Acrocephalus scirpaceus. The sequence continues at coordinate 114,494,472 of OU383774.1, read as the reverse complement.
CCTATTTATTATGTACTGCAGTACATAGTCATGTAACTCTTGCCCTAACCAAGAATACTTTTGCAGGTCATACTTTGAGGCTACTTATGCTGTTCACAAATACATACAAAGTGAACCATGACAGGTTTGAAGTCAGGAGAAAGCCTCTACAAATCAGTGCAACCAAAACCTTCATTTAAGCTCTACATAATTCTTGAGAGGGGACAGAGGAGAGTTACTGTTGGATAACCCAAAGAAGGAAATCAATGTATCCTCCTGGATGACTTCAAAGGAGTCTTTTTCCATTAGAATTACCTCTTACTCTGCAACTCAACAGAGACACCAGCACAGACATCACCAAAGCTGGCTGAAAGTCAGATATGTTTTCACAGTACCTATTCGACTTATCTAGTCTTCCTCAAGATGACAAGTCATGGAAAGAAAAAGGAGCCTCAGTAAGATTCAGGAAACAAGAATGGGCACAAATCTCACAACACCCTCATTATATTTACCTGCAATCATTATCTGTAAAGGTTATGACCCAAGATGATAAAAATACACCATAAAAGTATAATTTCACAATAAGAATACAAATACAATTATCCAGCTACCTGTGTTTAAACTAAGATTCAAGATTAAAGGCTTAAGTCCTGATTTTATTACTCTTTACTAGTGCATGCAAAATTTGGTATGTTGGTAATTTTATGGATAGAGAGAGTCTTTACACATTAATTAATACATATACATTAATACAGTTGTTACAGCACTCTTCTGATTGCTGCAGTCAACATTCACAAGGCAGGACAAAGTGCAAGCTTTAACAAATGTTGTGAAATACTTTATTTTTAAGAATGCTGTTCCTCTCTTTCTACAAAGAGGAAATGAATTTAACATTTCTTCTTTTTACATGAAATATGTTAACTGCAAATATACTTAAGGAGGGGCAGAAGAAAGTATTGCTTTTCTTGCAGACCTAGAAAACAAAATCAAAGCTACCAGAACAGTGACTGGCCTTTGACCATGCAAGATTTACCTGTAGTTTTAAGAGTTCTGTTATACTAAGTCCTCTGGAAACATTAGTGATCAGGTGGACCTGCTACAGAATATAAGCCCATAAAGAACTACTCAATTTTGTCACAGTAAACACCAGCACTAAAAATAACAAACACATATTGACACATCAGCTGGACAGGTTGGCCTGACTACTCTCAATATTTATTAGAATCGAAGAAAAGCATCTTCATGTCTATTAGCATTGAGACCTTCCATTACAGTTTTAGGCATGTTTACCTGAACACGGTGTCTTACTTTAAGTGTTTCCATTACTTTCCAAGTGTGGCATGTCCGAGCCATTCCATTTTTTCGGACACAGGGAATCTCCACCAAACCCTGAAGTACAGATACTTCCAAGCTATCTAAGCAATTATCTTTCCTCTCCTTGTTTTCTCCTTGCCAAAGCCAGGAAACAACGGCCAATATCATGTTACAAGTTATGTTTGAACAAGGGGAAAAGCACAGCGACTGCAAAGTCCTACACTAACATTGAACAGTATAAATAAGACCTGCATCCATCCACCATATTCACTTACATTTAAAAAAAAAACAACTAAAATGAAACTCGAGTTAATCTTCCTCAGAGCCAATACATGCAGTCGATAAGATCTCAGACCCGACCTGAAGCCAAGATTCTGGACAGAGCATAGCCAAGGCCTTGCTACCTTTGGGGGCCTTCTATTGCTAGAGCCAAGGCACAGCAGCAGCAGCATCGCGCTGCAGTCACGTCCAAGGGGCAGTGGCAGCCTTTACCTGTGAATCCATTTGCTTTTTATTAATTAATTTATTTTCACGCACCAAGAGCAGCATCAGTGGCCCAGCAGACACCACAGTCTCAGCTGAGGGAACCCCCGCACGGGATCCCCGGGCAGTCCGCCCACCTCACTCCGCAAAGGGCTTCAAAAACAAAGACCAAAGTTTTCCCTGCTCGGTGCGTGGGAGTGCGGCAGCAAAACAGGAGCCAGGATCAACACGAGCCGCCTCCCGTCACCACACCCGGGCCCACGCAGGGCAGGATACCCCCCGCTCCCCGGGGCAGCCCGGCTGTGTCCCCCGGGACGGCTCCAGCCCGCTCCCAGGCAGGGAGGGGGGCACGTCCACAGCCCGGCGGGATGGGGGAGCGGGGAGTGTCAATCGAGCCTCCCTCACTGACCCTCGGCAGGGGGGTGGCCCTGCCCGCCCCCAGATTCGCCCCCCGCACCTCCCCCTGACCACCGCCCCCCCCCTCACCGTGCTGCGCTGGGGACTCGGCTCCGGCTGCGGCTGCGGCTCCGGCGGCTGCATTCCCGCCCCCCGGCTCTGCCCCGGGCCGCGCTACGGGGGCCCCCCCGCTCCTCCTGAGGAAGGGGAGAGAGAGAGACGCGTGCCCCGGCGGGCGCGGGGAGCGGAGGCTGGAGCAGGGACAGGGTCCCGGGGCAGAGCGCGGCCGGGAAGCGCTTCCGGGCTCAGTGCGGGGCGCTGGGGCCGCCGGGCGGGGCGGGGCCCCGGCTGCGCCCAACGGCATCCGACATGGCGCGGCCCGCGCGCGCCGGACCGCACGGCTCTCGCGAGACTTGGGGGAGGCAGCGGCGAAGCGGGGGGGGAGCAGGGTCGCGAAGGCGCGCGGCAACGAGCGAGGGAAGGCGTGACGGGGGCGGGGCCGGGGGCGGGATCAACCCTGATGGGGCGGGGCCAAACCCATGGGGCGGGGCCCGGGCGGTGTGAGGGGGCTCCGGATTGCGGCTGCTCTCCTGTCCTTCCTCCGCGCCGTCACCGCGGGGGATACTGTGCGCCTTTAAACGGAGCTTCCCCGGAACCGGGGCAGGACACAGTGTTGTGTGCTAGAGGTGATTGGGGACCCTTGTCTCCCGAGTTCCCCCCTCTAGCGAAGCCTGAGCGTGGTTGGGCAGTGACTGGAACTAAGGTGCTATTTTCTGAATATTGACAGCTGCGATAAGGTGCGCGGACACAGCGGCTGCGGCGCAGTTCACAGAACCACAGAATGTGTCAGGTTGGACCACACTGGGTCATCTGGCCCAGCCTCTCTGCTCATGCAGGGCCATCCCAGTGCACATGGCGCGGGCCTGCGTCCAGAGGTGCTGGAATGTCTCCGGTTAGGGGACTCCGTGCCCTTTCTGGACGATCTGTTCCACTGCGTGTTCATACATAGCACGGGATAGCTGTGAGCAGAAAAACGCTGGTGTATTGTGCTTCTACCCAAATGTGTCGTCATGTCGTGCCAGTCCCAGTAATATTTTTGTGTCCCTCTGCTTGCAGGACAGGCTTGGGGCTATTATGATTAATATGGATTGATCCAATGTGAACTTTTAATTGACATCTACGGAGGCTGAAATCTTCCTGTTGAGGCAGAGCCTTGCAGATGGTTTAGTGGGTGTACACTGATTTTTCATCCACAGACTGGGCTTTGAGATTACATTCAGTTTGTGTGCCAGAGTAAACTGGTCTAAAGCAGCTTTTCCCAAATCATAAAAGACTTTGTGATTTGTGTTTTTCAGGTAGATTTCTTTTTTACTTATCACAGTTTCAGAGCCATAGAAACAGCATTTCACTGATACCAATGAGAGCAGATGCAGAGCTCTTTAACCACTCTCTGTCTCTCTCTGGTAGAGCATTGGAAGTACAGGGAGGACGTGTGTCTTGTATTGCCATTACTGACTCTCCACGTCATCTTCTGAGTGCAGAGGCCTCAGCTCCTGTGTCAGAGTTTGTGAAATTAATTAAGGAATTCCTGTATTCTAATCCCTGCATCGGAAACACACCAAGCCTGACTAAACTTTTCTGGAGAGGAAAGATGCCAAATGGGAAGTAAACAGGATCTCAGTGCAACAATACTTTCATCTAAAAGGGATTGATTCTTATCCTCTGACTGAAACTATTATCAAGATGCTGAAGTGCATATTCCTCAGCAAAAATCCATACTTTCCAAATATAAGTGTGTGCTGTTAATGCCAATGAACAGCTCCTATAGCTGTATCTAGTCTCATTTAAAAGGTAAGAAACAGCCCTTGGTAAAGCTGTTGATGTTGTGTGCATGACAGTCTCTGTGCCCTGGCTTACACGTGCTGGCCCTGCCTTCTTCAGCATTTTTTGTGTTGTGCAGCTACTGTCTTAGTTCATCCTGTCATCGTTAGTTCCAGATTTTTCAAGTCAACATCTGAGTCACTTTGTCACTGTCTCTCTGTAAACTCCTGGTACTACAGCTCCAGTGCATCCTGTCAAACCACTGTAGCTTCATACAAGTGGGCTCCATGGCTCCATTTCACTTGAGAAGCAACCAGTGCTTTATTTTTGTTTGGAAATGATGCTTTTCTTCTGCAGTTCTTCTGCAGTGGACTAATGGTGGGCTATAATCCAGCAATTGCTTGACTTTTATCCCACTCTCAAAGCAGGAGTGTTCCAACAGAAATTACAGACACTCAGAATTTTTCATCTACCCTTAGCTAGTTGTAGGCTTGAAAGCAGGATTGTGAGTCTGGGAAATTAATCGGTCTTGAAACTTCACAATTAATCATAGCACAGCCAGGGCTGTGCTCAAGAATTTAAGAAAAAAATCCTTATGGGTATTAGGTGCCTGATTACCCCAGAAATCAAAGATTGTGTGTGTTCTAACCTTGCTGAACACATCTCTGAGGGCAGTTAATTTTATTGCTGATCCAGCTTTTCTGTCTCTTAGCCATATGACAACTACAAAAATTGATTATATGGAAAAGTAATGTTAGGAAAGCGCTTAATGCATTTTTAGCTGCTTCAAATGGGATTTAGCAGCTGGAAACAAGGAGAGCTGGCACTGAGTAATCAGGGCTGTTCTTAGACAGCTGTGTGGGAACCAGAGTATCAGGACTCTGAAATAAATTACCATTTTTTTCCTGTATTTTAAAAAATGCAATATATGCAGTGAAGAATTTGAAAGCTAGACCTCAATACTTACAGCTCAGACAGTTAACTCGAAGTCAAATGGAATTCATTGTTAAATCCAGTCCTGTAATAACTTTCGGATGAAAATGCCCCTGGGTTCTGTGTGATTTTTTTTTTTAATATAATGCTTATGGCAGTTACTACTTCCCATCTTTGAAAGGCCTCAGGTTTGGATTTAAATTCCATGCTACATTAATTTTTAAGCAGAACAAAAATGTAGTTATTTCTGCTCCCCTTTTCTCTTTATGAACAACAATCCAAGAGACCCATTTTCCTATTTCGGAAGAAAGCAATTTTATGCATGTTTGTGCCTAGGAATTGGAGTCAGAAAAGCATCTTGGCAAAATGGCCCTTCCATAGGTTTTCTGTCTGAATAGTTTCTATATTCACTTAGCTCCATTTACAAATCAAAAGCATAATTTTCCAATGTAAGCACCATAAACTGAGTCTTGAATCTAAAAAGTCAGACTGCATTCTTTCCTCTTGGTACGCCGTGGTTGGTGTTTTGTCACTGAAATGCACCAAACAAGTTTATTTGGTGATGCCTAAAGGGGAATACACTCCCACTGTGTGGGAATGGAATGCATCCATTGGTCAGAGTTTAGTAAAAAAAAAAAGCTGTATTTTTCGGTCCTGAAGTACTTCAAGTATTTAACACAATCATGAAAAAAACCCAAATGGGAATGTGTGCCTAGAGTGAGAAGGTACCATTTTTTTTTCATATTGTTTTCCTTATGAAAGGAAATTACCTTGGGATAAAATCTGAGCAGTCATCTGTAGGTCTGTGGTTGTACTTTGTTTTAGTGTCAGATCCTGCTGACCCTATGGTAGTTTGTGTTCAAGAAATTGCAAAATTCAGGGTCTAAGCAGGATTATTTAGGTGGAACCCTATAGAACTGGAGCTCACAGTCAAGGACATCCATTCTATGATAATTTTAATTCTGCCTACATATTCTTTAGCAAGTCCTGTGTCATTGGTTTGTAAGTCTGCCTCACTTCTCTGTGTTTCATTACATTTAAGGAATGTATCCTTGGCCTTTCCTCACCTTAAGGTGAATTCTATGCCCTAAAAACAATCTACTTGCAATCTACTAATCATCTACTAGATTGCAAATTTAATCAAAACTTTTTGGAATTATGCATCATCCTTCGTACTTTCCCTTCTGCTAAAGCTGTTTGCAAAGCTGTTGTAAAGCTGTTTTGACTCTGCTAGATATCCTGGTTATTTTTTCATTTCAAATTAGTGTCAGCCACATCACTGAGGTAACAATAGAAAATGTTTGTTTTAACAGGCATATGGATCAAGAAGTTGAGGTCAAAATGAAGGTATCTTGGAACTTACTAGTAAACATAGCAACAGTGAAGCTGAGAAGTCAAAATTAATTTCTGAGAAAATGGAAAATATTCCGAGGAACAGTCAAAAATGTCATTGCTTTATCCTACGGTGGAATCTTTTGCTGCCGTATGAAGTGCAGATCTGAATAGCTGGGTATTGTTAGACCCTCAGAAGGGTCACCTGACACAGTTTGGGTGTGTTTAAGTGTGCATGTGTGTCCAGGAAAGGATAAGGCATTATCCTCCACTATTCCCTTTTCCCCTTATTCTCCACTTCAGACACACAACGCTGTGGTCACATCTCTTTTTGTACCAGAGCATTTTCAAGGTATGCCTTTGTACTGTGAAGTTCTGTGAGTGACTCCAGCAGGCAGGGACAGAACTCTGCTGCTCTTTGGGAATGGTTTTCTGACCTGGAGAACAAGGCAGACACTGGGAAGAGCTGCAGAGCTGCTCCCCCAGGCTGCCACCCCCACCTCTTTGCTGGCTTGCAGTCATCACTTTTATTTTGCAATTTCCGTAATTAGGTTTGCTGCTTTACAGATTAGTCTGTGGTTTGGAAGAACTAGACTTTTTGAAGAACAGATTCTTCAAAAGCATGCTTCAAAACTTACAAAAAATTTCAAGTGTTCCTTTGCAGAAGCTCCTTAACAGCTGCAGTCCTGGCATAGTTGTTGTCACTAGAGCTGTTAAGTTGGTGCTGAGAGACTGATGAATTAAATCAGTCCTAACATGTAAGGGATTGGGGCATAAGTGTTTGAATGGGATCTGTAGTGTGAGGAAAGTGAAAAGACATCCTTGTGTGTATGCCTTTTATGACCACGCATTTTTGTTGTTAGGGTTCAAAGGCTTTAGTAATAACTCAAATAGAATTTAGTAATAACTCAAATAGAATTTGTGATTCTTTTTTTCCTGAAGTGACGTGAAGACTGTGTTTCTCTTTTGGATGATAAATATAATAGATTTCCTTAGGGGTGTTTTTCAGCACTGTTAATTTTGGTGCACTGGTCAGACGTAGTTTCTGAACACCTAGAGTTCCCCTGTGGTAGCAGAAATTTAAATGAATGACATCATTTGCTCCTTCTGTGCCAGTGCTATTGTGTGGGACTACTGTACTCATTTTATAATGAGCTTCCGTTTTTATCTTAGGTGTGGCTGTCCTTCCTGCAGTGTACACAATGCCCCTGGTTTGAGTCCATTGTGCCATTTATGTGTTACACAGATGCACCTAGATTGGGGAGCCTGATTTGTAAAATTGCTTTTAAGGATTTTTAAATTCTTAAGAATAAAAGGAACGCATTTGTAAATTACCATAATAGAAGACTCTGTGTTCGTTCCTTAACTTAGGATGATTTGGTGGTTTGCAGTTCCCTCAGGATGAGAGTAACATTTTTGCCTCAATTCCTGTAATCAGATGTAATAGTATCAGGGTGTTTTTTCCAGTTCCCAGATTTTTCACTGAAGTATGACATTCGAAAAGGAGATAGTGCTTTTGAGTTGTACTGACTGCTTGTCCAAACTCATCAGCACATACAGCCAGTGGCCCAGCCCTTGCTCAGTGCTGGCTGATCCTGTGAACAGGAGCAGGGGCAGATAGCAGATCACTGCATCACATCAGATATGGTTGCTTGTGAAAGCAGTCAGAATGATCAGGGCAGAAAAAACCCAGTCTATAGAAATGAAATGCTCATCCTTATGGAAATGCAAGCAATGTATAGAAAGCATTACTGCCTAAGGATCAAATGTTCTTTACACTCTTTCTTGCTTTCCTATTCATTTGTTGGGCAAGAGAGATACAAGGGGTGTTACAAGCCTGTGAGTTGTTCCAGAGGGAAGGAACAGTGTGTTTTGACTGTGAAGCAAATACTTCCCTTTAGTCTCTGTTGTTATATTCCTGGAAAGATGCACAAGTGTAAAAGAAAATGAGTTTCAAACCACACTCTGTAATACCACACAAAGGTGCAACCCTGCTGTGGGATATGAGTGAAAACCAACTACTTACATGAGGTTTGGGCAAGGTTTCTATTTATTATATAAAATACAACAGATTTTATTCTCTGATTGTTTTGATTGTATTTTATAGCCTGCTGTGGAAAGTTCAGTTTCAGCCATGCTGAAATATTTTGGGCCAGCATTAAGAGTGTAAGTTGTGTGAAAAACACTTTCAGCATCAGTCTATTGAGTCTGCACTTGCAGTATCTTTACTCAGTAAATGATGGGGCATGACCACTCTAAATTTAATCCAACTAGCATGCAGTTTGACAATCATTAATATAGCACTGTAAGTTCTATTGAGGGCTCACAAACTTCATATATATCTATATCTATAGATACATATATCTATATATAATATATAGATATATGTAGGATTTTCTTCAGGTTTGTAGAGTCAGTGATGAGGTGTGTGCTGCTGAGGCTATATTACTCCTGTTTCTAGCTAGATGTAAATTAATATGTGTCCACTACACCAGAACCAGCTTTTGTGGCAGAAGCATCTGCAGAGAGGTTTCAGTGGTGTCATAATACAGACTGAGTTAGTAGCCAGAGATTAATGTAATTTATTACCTACACGTGTTCCTAAATAGTAATGGAGAATTTTGTTTCAAATCACTGGACAAAGCATGTAACTTCTTGGGCTTTGAAAAGGAAGCTTTAGGGTAGAGCCCTATAATTAAATATTTAAAAGTGTCTTGACTGTTGATTTGCAGTTGAGGACATCTTGCAGTACTGAAGAACAGCCTACAGCCAGAGCAGTTCTATAACTCAGCAGTACCACTTCTGGAGGGAGACTGTGGTTGTTGAAGAACACCAGTACTTCAGGGAGAGTTGAGGCCAAGAAGATTTTTAAAACACAGCTTGTGCTGCAACTCTTCCTTTGAAACAGTTCCCCTCAATTCTTGAGAAACTAATGCTTAATTCTGAAGGCATCTGTGACTTCCTGTTCCAAACTCTCTTCCCAGGACAAAAATCAGTAAAGTATTGAGCTCCCAGCAGCCTGGGCCATTTTGTGAGTATTTTTCAGGTGTAATGATAATGTAAGGCCAGGGCAGAGCACAGGACAGTGTTGGTGGTGCACAAGGATTGTGCACAACACGACCTCAGTGATTTTGCAGCCTGAACACCATGGTCTGGTGTGTGCAGCAGGGAGGTTTTGCAGAGTCACTCGCAGATATTTCTTACGGGAGAGCTGGGGACAAACAGGTTCTATTTCCAAAATGACACCAGGTCGTATGTGGGGTTTGAGGTGTTAGTTAGGGTGCTTGCTGAAGGCACTAGTTTATAAGCAAGGGACTTCTCTTGTCTCCAGCCAGCTGAAAAGCACTGGCCCTTCTCTCTGCGTGATGCTGGGGTCAAAAGTAGCAGGTGCTTCCAACACTTTTGGTGTGGTGTACCTTAATTGAACTGGAATGGGAAGACAACTGATGAAAAAAAAAATCTTCTACACCTGTCTTTTTGCTGAGGTCCTTTTGCTAGCTGCCATGGATTCCTTGATAGTAACTTTAAATCCATTAAAATATTAAGCCACACAGTATCAAATACTATGATTCTCTTTTGATCCAAAGACCACTGGCTTTTTCCAGTTACAGGACCTAATATAAAGCATATGAAAACAGAAAACAAATCCTGCTGTCATCAGGTGGAATTAGATTAATGTTTCCTTTTTAGGAAATTCCAGATGGTCTATGGAAAGGTTTTCCCTGAGACACTAATAATAAAGATTCAACACCTTCTGCTCCCTTTGAAAATATAAACTCCTGAAATTCATTCCACCATTTTTCTCCTTAATGAATAGAAGTAAATTTTCTGAAAACAAGGAAGAACTTCCTGCTGCTGTTTTGTATGGAATACTTAAATTTTATAAAATTGGACAACTATTCTAACATGCACAGCTTAAGGTACATTTGTTCTGTACTAATCAAGGCTCTCATAGTCCAGCCTTCTGTATTTTTTTTTACACAGATTATCAGAGCATGAAAACTACTTCTGATTAACCTTCTGTCAGGTACTGCAGGAATAAGAGCAAGCAAAAAAAGGACAGGAAATTCCAGCAATTCTCCTGAGTTATATGACCAGACGAAATCTGGATGGGTGGATTTCTTCAAGCCAGTAGTTTGAAAAGATAGGCAAAGTTCACAGGGGACAGAGGAAAAAAAATCAACCAGAAAAAAAAAAGAAAGAAAACAATATGAATGGTGACTTTCAGCGAGACATACCTCAGGGAACTAACACCTTTTAAATAAACCTTTAATTGGACATGCAGCTTTCCACCACAGAAACTGAACACCTTTTCCAAGCAATGTATTTTCCTTTGTGTCAAATCTGTGCCAACGCAATAGTAAACACTGTGAATGCATAAAAAAGAATGAAAATATTCATTATTACAATGAAATTATGGAGAAGAGAAAGTAAATACTCCATATTTCAGTCAAGTAATATCAGGGAACTAAGTGAAGCAGTAAACAATCAGGGTAAGTATTTCACTTTTCACTAATAATAGTGTGACTTTAAAAAATCACATTTTTCAACATCTGTGTGAATTGTTTTCCTAACAAACACTTCCAATTATTTATGAAACAAGGGAGCTGCTAGTTTCCAAAGACAGATAACTATGTTTTTTTAATTTATGTTGCCACACAATCCTTTATTGCAATAAAACACAAAGCATGTTCCTGCCTTTTTTCACATCAGACAGCAGCTGACAGCAACTTCTGTTGGAGGTTTAAAAACTTACTTTTTGTCTGTCTTGTCCCCAAGGCAATGTTTTGTTTCAAAGTCTGCATATGCCTTTGAAAATGTCCCTTCAGCAATATAATAGCTGGAATGGTGTTACTCATCCTTGGATTCAAGCATTCCACTACAAAACTGTTACCCAAAGTTACGGGGCTGTATTGCATGAGGCTTCAAGTGAAAGTCATTCAGTTTTCCGGTAATTGGAAAGTACATTGAAGTTTAAAGAAACAGCTGCTTTTAAAAATTACCTTTCAAACCTCACTCACACGGGGTCTGCTACTTGTTAACATTCAAGTCAAGGCAAAATTATCTGTGCTTCCTTTGGCACAGAAGCTAATCCTCATGCATCGTTTGCATGGGAAGGCAGCCAGAGCCGAAGCGTAGACAAAACTCCGCGAGTATCCCCGGAGCGAGGCTTTGCAGGACGCCTGGCCCTGCGCCTTTCTTAGCAACGCCATCAATCTTCTGGAAGCCGTCAGCAGAGGGGCGGCTGAGGCTGAGCTTTACCGCTTCTATTTCCTATCCCGCTGCAGTCTTTCCGCCAGAAGATGGGTCTGCCAAGGTGTACATACAGGGAGCTGGTGTGGTTCCAGGAGTGGGTTTGTGCTATTGAATTCTGTCAGCACTGCAGCTTCACTGAGATAAAAATGTTACCCAAGTCAATAAGCTTGCGAGGACTTGCAAAAGCTGTGTGATTCGCTGTTTGGTTTGGTTTTGTGTAAGGATGAGGCAGGTTTTAGAACAGCATTCAAATACGACCAGCATTGATTATTTTTCAAGTAACTATAGAAAAATTACATTGTGTATAGAAATTTAACTTTTAAACCCATCACAGCTGGTTTTATTTTTAGATTTTTAAGGAGCACATTTAAACCTAACACAGCTGGAAGATTTTTCAGTGATTTAATGTGCATAGACTCAGACCCTTTATATCTTAGAAGAGAATCGAGAAACACATATTCAGTTAAAAGAGATTTAAGCATGCAATATCTTTCTTCCTAAAGGTAATTTTTTTCTGGGCTTTTTTTCTCCGTGAGTTATGACCATGTGCAGATTTTCCTTGCTGTGTGAGTTTTGGTTGTTAATTACAGGAGCCACAGACATCAGAGAAATTGTACTGTCAATTTGTATTTCCATTTCAGCCTTCTCAGTTGTCATTGTAAGCTGAGAGTCTTATCTAGATTTTACTATGGCAGGCTAATACTGCTGAAACCAAGTGAAGAGGGAAGAGCAGGATCAAAGTGTCTATGAGCTGGAATAGAAAAATTTCATAGGCATTTAACGCTGGCAAAAAAAATTACACAGGATGTTTTTTTCTTAAATAAGGTGGAAAGTACTTTGTATCAGTTCCACCAGAGCATTTGTAATACATGTCACCAAATCCTGAAATTGGCTTAGAAATAGCAAGGAAGTTTAATTTTTTTTTTTTGCTTGTGATTTTGCCAGTACAGTTAAATAGTTTTATTGAGACATTTGCTTTCCAAAATACAAAACACCTCTTTTTTTGTTGTTGTTCTCCAAGTGTTCATTTAAAGCAGACAGTTTAGCTCATATACAGCAATTGCTTCCTTAACAATAAACAGCAGAAATGTACTTCCCAACAGATCTCCTATTCATCCTTCCCAAAGTACATTAAGTAGATAATTAACCCTGGGTAATTAAAAGTATATTCAGTCACTGTAATTGTACAGCCTATAATTTTTCATAGTAGTGTGATTCATTTTATCTGAAGTTGTTCAACACATATCTTTGTAACAATTTAATTTGCATGCTTGGTTGGTACCGCCTTCCCTCAGTTTCCTTCATTTTGAGAGGTGCTCGATTAGTCACAAGTCTGAACAGACAGATTCAGGCAGACTCACAGCTTGAAGTACCCTTGCTCACTGAAATCCTTTCTAGAACTTAGAAAGCACAGTATCCTTAGGGCTAAACCTCCAGTGCAGCCCTCAATTTATAGATAGCACACCAAAAGGGAGCAATTCCATGGTCATTACTTCTTAGCAAAAGGAGGCAAGCATCCGTGAAGATGGGGGATCTATGTTAGCCACGTGTATCTTTTTCCACAGCTTTACAGAGGGCTCAGGATACTGACATCCCTGTTCTCCCCATCACAGGCTTCTGTGTGTTCTCTGAAAGAGCCCAGCCTCTACTACTGGTGAGCCATGGTAATTTTATGGCCTGGGTGCTGCATGAATCTGAAACTGAGCAAGTTTGGCTCAGCAGAATTGACTTCTAAGTAATGACTGTATTCTAACATGTTACATGAAAAGATGCGGTATGATAATTTTCATTTAATAAAAAGTTTTATGAGTAAGTTGTTTAGAGATTAGCACCCTTTTTCTGATAAAATTGCTAAGTGAATGCAGATGAGAAGTATTTCATATGCTAACCTATCTACATTGTTGCTGTCTAAATGTTTTAACAGAAATAGTCTTTAATAAGAACGTATTCCAGAACTGATTGTCAGTTTGGTAACAATTCTAATTCAAATCATATAGAACAATGGACCATGTTCTGTATGTAGCCTGGCACGAGGCTCCAGCAGAGAATAAAGTGGACAAAAGTATTTTCATGTTGTCGCTGTGCTGTCTGAATTCTGGACTACATTGGGGTCTGCTTGCTCTAGGCCACAAAACTCAAGGGTCATAACTATCAAATTCAGAATCCACGTAAGAAAAATTAAACTTAGCAGAGCTTGGCACTAATGTGTAATGCTTTTGTCATGGGGTCAAAAGTCACTTTTGATTATATTTTTGATAACTCTTTGTCATGAACTGTGTTGCCCAACAAGAAGAAAAGTCTATTTATGCATGGGAAAACAAATTGTTCCAGCCATGACTCTCCAGAAATTTCTTATATTCTGTGCCAGCTCCTGCATTCCCCTGGCCTTTGATACTCATGAATCATTTCAGTAAATCTTATTCCTTCTGGCTTTATTTGATTTTTCTGTATTGGGTTTTATCATAGTGGATAAATGTTGTACCATTTCTTTGTCCAATGGTCATTTTCTCTCTGCTTTAAGAAATCTGTGAATTTAGTTTTCCTCTTCCATTAGAACATATAGTGAAGCATTTGGATCCTTCTTAAGCATCATAATTACATTTTTCAAAGTTCTTTTGTCACATTAGTTGCTATACACACATTTTTCTTGTCACCCTATCAGAATCACCTAAGCTCAAAGAATCAGTGAAGGAGATGCTGAGGAGGATTGAGAGGAGCAGTAGCCAAGAAACTAGCCAGGCTTCCAGTGAAGAGACTGAAATACCAGTCTCCAGTATAGAGAGACACTTCTCTTGGACATTTTTAATGTTTGCAGGGGGCAAAGATTGGGGTGTTTTACTTGTCATCTCCAACAGTCTCTTGGCAACTAGATTCCCTTTTCGTTTATAACAGCTCATAACTATTCTGACAAAGACTGAAGACATAATAAAGAAAAAAACACAAGGTTCTTTTTTACAGTGCATTTTGTTCACAAGAAAGGGTGCCACGGGTTGTACACCCTAGGGCACCCTATAACGAGTTGCATAAGGAGTCTGTGGCATGGACAAAAAGCAGATTGAATACATTGTTTCTGTGGCTTTCTCTTCCTTTTGGCAAGGGATGTGTGAAATTCTCACCTGGTAGAGATCCAAAAGTTGAGCATCATTAGCAAAAAGGTAGATGTAAATAGCTAAAGCCTTCATTTCCTAACCCAGGTTGTGCAACTTTGCTGAATCAGAGGACTGAGTTTGTGTGAAGTCTGTGATGTAGAGAGAGTTACTGGAACTTTTTTACTTTCAAGTGCTGATAATACTTGTGATAGAGTCCAAGACCAAGTTCAGAACATGTTCTGATACAACATCACCATCACCAAAATAACCCAAACTTCCAAGAGAATGCATCTGAGTGGCACTGTGACTTGCACAGGAATGGCTGTCAGCAGATTTGAGTCAAATTTCATTCTCAGTTACCTAACTGAACTTAGAGATCCATCACCACTTTGACACACACACTTCTGGGCTGGTTCCTGCTGGCAGTCCCTCCTGTTCCAGAAGTACACAGCGGGATTGCCTCTTGCCCTAGGGAGACTCACTGTGGATGTGGGGTGGTTTTCAGGGACTGAATCTGTGGTGGTCAGCTGACTCCCTTCTGATCCTTTCATTGATACTGCAGTGCACTGCACATGGCGTCACATCCACATGACAAATCTGGAACAGAGCTGGCTTCCCTGCTATCATTAACTTTGGTTCATCACGATGCTTCAGCGACCTGCCAAGCTCTCCAGTAGTAATGGGATAAATATAACCAGCTGAAGCAACAACACGAGTGTAAGCAGCAACTTTATCTTGCCATTTCAACTTTACACTTTGGAAAAGGAATGGCTGTTCTGAACAACTATCACAGCAGTTGCTGATATTAGCCTGAACTGTTGATAGTGAAAGGGTTTCCAAAGGAGACTTACGGTGTCCCAGTGGATTCACATTTTATATATGTCAGCTTGTAAATGGTTGGAACTTCCTTTTGGCATTACAAGGGATCAGCAGTAAAGAAGCTCCATAAGCCAATTTCTCTCTTGTAGTTGATGCAATTTGACTTTTCAGACTACCAGGCCCAAAGTACACATTTAATACTTTCAGTGCTAGTTTTTTTATTCAAAGTGGAACAGCTTTCTTGGGTTTGCCCAGGATATATATTGATATAAATAAAGGATGCCAAATCAGGTTCCTAAACTTGACCATCAAAGAACTCAGTGCTGCAGAAGAAAGGCTAAATACTTATCCCCACTGCTGTAAACCCAAACTAATACCAACAAATTGAAATAATTTAGTTTGACAGGAAACTATGATACCTAACACAGAATATATACAGCCTTGAGCACCCACTGTGGTAAATCTCTACTGACTTCACTCTGGGACTGAGCAAAATGTGTCCCCTGTATCTTTAAGAGACCAGCAGCCTTAGAACAGCAAATTAGCCTCAGTCTGCAGTCATTATGTTAAATTAATGACATTTTATTATACTTCCTCCAAGAGTGCAGATAGTATGGGTAGATATAGAGTGTACCTGTGCTTCTCGTCAGTCGCTCAAGGATGACACCTTCTATGCTTGCTACCATTGTACATTAATCTACTTTACAGTTTTATGTCAAATACTTTTTTGAAATCCAAGTAGATTATGTCCATTAATCACTTTGCCCAGTCTGTGTTCCTTGTGATCTCATCTCTTATTAATATCTTTAGGATCTTGCCTACCACCAAGGTCAAACTGGTCTATAATTTCCTTGCTCCACCCCAGGCCTTTTTAAAGAGGGTTATGTTTGTGTTTGTGTCTTTCAGTAGGTGCTTCATTTTCAGAAGGCTATTAAGAATCTTTCACCTGGTTTGTATGGTTTTGACTTACAGTTTTCTAGAAGTACTGAAAATGTTGCTTTTAGTTGCTTTAGTTGGCCCTTTTGGTGTTAAACCTGGACTCTTCACTGCTAGAATCTTTCCACATCTGGCATCATCTCATCTCCTTTCTACATAGAAAGTACCTCACTTCAGTTTTCATTTACCTCTTCATAGTGTTAGGTTTCTAACTGCAAATCAAAAAACCTTCTTCCTGGATTTTTTTTCCCCTCTTCTGTGAACATGGTGATTTTTTTTGTGGTCAAAGTGTGGGCAACATACAGAGTAGCTTGGGCTATACAAATATTCTTGATTAGATTCTGTTTTTCAGGGGTAGAAATAAAAAAAATTCAACCCCAACTTTTATTAATAACTGTCTGACTCTCATTGTATCCTTCTCTTTATATATCCATCAAGTTTGGGAGAAGTTCATTAGAGGCCAGACCATTTTACTTTGAAGCCTTCCACACATCCTAAGCATAGCAATGGAATTTAAAAAGCAAAAAGAAAGCAAAATTGCAGCACAGTAAACAACTCTATACACACTACAGACTAAAGCTGATTGAGATGAGGAAAAGTTATCAGACAGAAATAATATTTTAGTGCATTCTGTAGGTAAAGTCTATGTCCAGATTGGAGTAATTGCAGTTGAAAGTGGTGTCCAGAAAGTTAATTAAATAAATAGCGTCCTTGCCAATGGCTTTAACAGAAATCCAAATAGGCTAAAAGAGCTATCAGCAGCAAGTACTGTATCTGTCATAATTAGAACCAAGGCCTGGCTACTGTGATGAGTCACAGAGAGAAGTTTTGACTTCATTC
Source organism: Acrocephalus scirpaceus scirpaceus (assembly GCA_910950805.1). NCBI lineage: Eukaryota > Metazoa > Chordata > Aves > Passeriformes > Sylviidae > Acrocephalus > Acrocephalus scirpaceus. The sequence goes on along the minus strand of OU383774.1, from coordinate 114,477,274 downwards.
TGTCAAGTGTATGTGTGATATGAGAGTAAACAGGAGATTTCACTGGAAATCCTTATTAGAAGTTCTTCCAGAGAACGAAAATATGTTAAAAATAAACCATGGAAATTTGCTTTATTTGTTTCGAAGGAAAACATCTTGCTATTCTAAACTTTCTTACCCTGATAATTCCCATCAGTGACATGAGTAAATATATATATTTGGCATGGTTTTGATTTGGATTCTCTCCAAAGTTCTAGTTCTGAGTGAGACTGCCCGTTCATGTTATATGCAGAGCAGTGCAGATGAGGGCATAGAACATGCCACATATATGGTGTCAGCATTCTCAGCATGCAGCATAGCTTCAAAGGCATGTCACAAATTAAGATCATATTTAACACACTGTTGTCTTTGCTGATGCCTATGAAATTTGCCACTGGTGTTACAGCTTTTTTTTTGTTTTGGCACCCAGTCTCTTCACGACAGAGTTTGCATACGTGACTTGGTCAAGGGTAAAGCATAATGGCTATATCTTTTGAAAAAAAAAAAAGTGGGTTTTTACCAGCAGTAACTAGCAGTATGGTGCAGGACGGGGCATGAGTGGAGTTCTCAGCCCTTTCAGGGAGACGGAAGTGTTTGGGCAGGAGTGGGTGCCTTCAGTGGATCAACACTTGGTGCAAGGCTCGTGTTGCAGACAGGAGTTTGGCTCCTACCACACATGCACTTAGGAGGAGCAAGGACTTAAAAGCAGGAGCAAGATCGATCTGACAAGGTGTGGCAAAAAGGGTGTCTTTGGGAGGCTTCAAACCTCATAAGGACAGCTTGAAACTGGTAAGTTACTCTATGATGGAGAGCAAGCATACAGTGTTTAATCTCATGGTGCACCATGTTTAGGCTGAGGCCACACACTTAAGCTGAAGTATGAGTAAGAACCATACCAAAACTGAAATCTAAAATCCCTTTTTAAAATTTTTTTTCTCTTAAAAACCCAAGTAGCTGTATTTTCTTTTCATTTCCTTCGCATGAATATAAATGACCATCTGAGAAAGAGAGAGTGTAAACAGCAACTCATGTATTTGCTTATATTTGCTTAGTATTCACTTGAGGAATACTAAGAGGGGCTTAAATCCCTCATGTTGAACAAGCTCAACACAGCGAGTTCCCAAAGCTGCTGTATCACTGCACCCACCAGAGGGCAGCAGAAACTGCAGAATGGGCCACAGATGCTGTTTCATTGCTTTTAATTTCACACTCAAAAAGAACCAGAAGAGAAAAGAAACAATTTAGAAAAAGAAAAAGAAAAAGAAACACTTCAGAAGCACTTCTGGTAAAAGCAAGATTGATGTCTCATTTAAATAGCTTTGAAGTGATCTAGTGCAATTCTGAGCACCACAATTTCCAACAAAGCAGTGTAACTACCTGTTGGTGAGAGCAGCTATTCTGCATGTGGTAGTTGGAGCATTAGCAGTGAGGACATGAGGCCATGTTAGTATAGTGGTAATTAGGGCAAGGATATGAATAGTCATTACAATGACTGAACAAAACATTGTGGTAGAAGAAAACCAGACTAGTTTTTTAACAAATTAATGTTTGGTAGCGTGGAATTTTGGATGAATGCCTTCAAATAACAAGGAGAAAAATATACTGCAGTTTGCAACAGGAATATACAGGTTTGTGATGACATTCAAATAACACCTGTTGGAAAAGAAAAAGATTATTCCCTAATTTACAGCAATCTAGGGATTTCCAACACTAACACATTTTCAGAAATTGTATCCACAGTAATAAATGAATGGCATTTGGAAACAATAAAAAGCTAGAATTAACCTGGGATACAGAAACTGTTAGCCTAATGATCTCTCCAAATGTCTACTGTGTCATACAGAAGGTATGAAATTAGTGGCAATAGTTTTTATCTGTAGATGATGCCTTGAATTAAGTTGGGAGTAGCAAGTGAATATAAATAAATGATTTGTAGCATTTGTCTTGCTGCTTATCTGAGTTATTAACAGTATTTTGAAGTAACTGTCAGAAAATAAGTAAATCCAGTAAGGTTACTCTGAAATAAACATTGAAAGTACTTCTGTGAGTAAAATTTTATTACTGTGCCAAAGAAGCACCCATGAGGGGAAGGGTTTTAAAGGGATGGAAACAGGAACAGAGCCCACTGTCTGTAATAATCTCTGGATTCCACAGTAATCTGGACAGCTAGCAGCTAGTTCATCTGCTTAGGAACTTCATGTAAATTCTCACCCAAATCTGATCTGCTTTCCCATCTGAAGAATTTTTGGTGTATAGTATGTACAGGCAGAGTCCTGGAACTGGCACAGAAGCCTGTCCTGGCAGCTCTAAAGGCATGGAAACCAGTTAGTTGGAATTATTCAAGCAGACTTGCTCTTCACTTCTTCCCTCAAGCAAAACCACAAATCAGAGCTCAAGGAGGAAAAAGCAAGAGATCCTTCCTCAGAGACAAGAAAGGTCTGTTTTGCAGAGGATTTCCAATCCCTCCTGCTTCAGGAATGTACCACTCACTCATGGCTTTGCTGACCTTGTTTCTTTTAAAAATCACATCCATCTTCGTAGAGCCTTCATGCTCTTTGTGTTGGATCAGGCAGGTGAATTCACCTCTCCATCCAAGGCAGTACCACAGTGATCTCCCAAACTAAGAAAAATGCAGAATATTGTGACATGGGGCAAGGATTTGGGGGGAAAAAAAACCCCTTTAAGGCATGCCAACTCCAGGGTTTCTGAACTGTGCTCTTTTTTTGAATTTTTAAAAATATATTGAGATGTGTAGTGCTTGGGGTTGAGGCAGAAGTGCATCTAAATTCAATTTAGCTGAAACTGTGTTTCCACAAGAAATGTTCATTCTTACAGAATCTGTCCAGATCCTGTGAGTTTAGGAGGGAGATTGCTCTGTGTGGGATTTTGCATCTGGTGAAAGGCAGGAGCTGGCAGTTATCTCTTCCATCTGACTGATGACATCAGTGAGAACTAGGTGGCAAGTAACATTATTTCTCATAAAAGCCAGATGCAGTTCAAAGATGCTGCCAAGAAACAGTTAATTCAGTTTGCTGATGTGTTTTTAATGTGTTTTTTCCTCATACACTGGTACATCTTACATTGCTTTGAATATTCATTCTCTTCATTTTCAGCCCTGAGTAAATGAATACACCACTTTTCACTGTCTGTAATTTATGTAATTACCTTTGTCATTTGGATAAGATTTAAGCAGATTAAAGGATTGAAGAGAGGATAAGAGCCTTTTTTTCTTTAAGTTTGAACAATAAAAGTAAACGTGTGATTTTAGTAGAAGAAAACAACAAACATTCTGTGTCACACTCGAAGGCAGCCCTTGGAGGCTGCAAGCAGAACTAGCTAGGATGATGTTTTCAGTGCTGTCATGAGTGGCAGAAGGAGAAGCATGCAGAATTATTATTTCCCCTGAAGACTAAGAACACAAAATAGTTTAAAGCTGATTATGCTTTAGTTTTTTCTCAAAAGGGTCTGAAATAATAGAAAGCAGGCCTTGGGCAGCAGCATTTGCTCCATAAATGACACTCATCATAGATGTTGGTAAAGCATCTTACGAATGTCTTATATTGGACTAGCACCTTTTGTATCCAGGGCTGATTTTGCACACTTCTTACTCCATCTAAAATCAGGTTTGTGTCATTTTAGTTATTACTTTTGTAAAAACTGAAATAGCCATGCTACGTAGCCCCCAGTGTAAATACTGCTGTAAATGAATAACCATGATTAGATTAGCATAAACAATTCTCTCATGGAAAGATATTGTTAACTCAGCACAGCTAAACTAATAGGAATTTTCTGTATTGGAAAAACCTTTGAGAAGTGTGAGGAGGTCCTGGAGGCAGATACATCTTTAATCCTTTTACAGTCTCTATCAGGGTCTAGTATTTTACTGCCCATCCTCACTCAGTGTTTTGTCAGCATTTCCTCATTACTGTTAAACCTGTTGACTTCACTGACCAGGGACTCTGGCAAAGAATCCAGCAAGCAATTTGCTTTATCCAGGTCTTAGTCTTAATGAAGCTGTTTGTGAGATGGTCATTATTTGTGCTGCCCTCTCTTAGCATCTTTCATTAGACTCATCTGATCAGTCTGTAACTGGACATATACACAAACCTTAGGTCATTGATGATGCTGACACAGGCAACACAAGGCAAAGAAGAGTGGGGAAAAGGATGAAACTGAGAACTACAGGGAGGAATTGAGAATGAAGAAGAGAAAGAACTGCAATTTGGGAATTTGTACACTTTCCTACCTCAACCTTAAAACTTAAACTTGAATGTATTTTAAATCGAATACATAGCAAATGTATTTCTATCACCGCCTCATCAAGTTTCCTTAATTCCTCCTAGGTCACAAAGTTTTGTTCCTGAAGAAGCTTGACTGTCACTTTCAAATAAATTTGTACATCACTAAGTACTTCATAGATTGGAAGTCAGTAGGGGTTAGGAAAATGTATACCAGGGCCTTTAATTTCTTCCTGGTTAAATGAACAGTAATTCATTCAGAGGCTAAAAATGCAAAATAAAAGGAATTATCACTTGAGGTGGAAGAGTTTTTAGTCATGCAATAGATACACAGGTACAAAGACTATGACAATCTTTTCTCTTAGCCTCTTAAAAAAGCATTTTAAAAGTGAATACTGTTTATGATACAAAAATGGACAGGCTAGTTCTTTTTTTTCCCCATAATATCTATTATCTTCTTCCACATGGGCAAGTATTGCTGTTGATCCTGTAGTTCTGAGTTCACTAGGCAAGGTAATACCAGCGAATTAACCCATGAGACCCACAGGCATGGATTTTCTGGCTTTTTATTAATTTTCCAGCTGAAAAGTTTTCTGGAGTTGTTGTTCTATGAAATTGCACTGTCTCCCTCTAGTGACTGCTTCCGTCTGTTATCTCAGGTTTAACATGGAATTCTCAGAGACAAGGCATTTTTTACAGTTTGTGTTGCAGTCAGGTACCACCCCATCAATGCCCCAGCACTCAGCTGCTTCTATTGTAGCTGTGAGGTTTGCGGTGTTAGTGCTGCTAGTGGGGCCAAATCAGGTTTAGGAATTCTACCTTGCATCACAAAATCCAGCACTATGATACATCAGCAATCCTTGAACCAGGCACCCCATGGAGCAAGTGCACTGCAGCCTCTGGATTTCTTTTAGTGTCAGGGTTAACGTTGAACCGAAGGACCACACGCTGCTGTCCAGCAGACACCAGGTTCCATAGTTCAGAACATTGAAACCAGAGTGTTTTCATTGTCATCTTAAATTGCAAAGTGGGTGACTGACATCTGCTCTCACCCAGGAGCCCTAAGTTTGCAGTTCAGCAGGTAACACTTGCTCCATTTACTCTGGTGATTTTAACTCTTTGCCATCTGGGTCATACATCCAACTTCTCAGCATCCTGCTGCATTAATACTGAGTGCTGTTCTCCTGTATCTGTTGGAAATTTTATTGTTGACAGGTACCAACTGGAATCTGAATGTATGGGCCATTTTGATGTCTGCATTGATAGGATTCCATTTGCTGGATTTCAGTCCTGCCTGACTTAGGGCTCTTGCAAATCAGCCACCTGAATTGGGTCGAATAGGGTAATTTTCTGGGTGTTGTGTCCCCATCCACCCCAAGGTTGTGTAGTGAATCTGGCTTCATATATGTGGCAGGGGAGATCTGAAAGAGATAAAGGATCATTTTCCCCTAGTTCCTTATCAGAGGCATCACTCTCTGTATTTCCATTTCCATTTACTTCAGGAGATGTAATTAGTTTTCTAATCTGGACAGTGCTGGGAGATTAACAGCCTGCTTCAGCATCATCTCTACCTTTTCTTCCAATTTTTGTTTTTTCTCCTTTTCTTCCTGTAACTGTTTCTGCACCTGCCTCAGTAACAGTAATAATTCAGCTGCTTTCCTTCCTTTTGTGGCCTCAGAGAAAAATGCTGCCCTATCTCTGCACGCCTCCCCTCTCCAGCAACATTTTGTTCTAATTTGTCCATTTGTTATTGGTCCTTGAGACTCAGCAGAGAATTAACTCCTTGTTCACAGAGCAGAAGTCAAAGACAAAAATTGTCTAACCTAAAACCATCTTGTCAACTAGACCACGGCACTAAGTGCCAGATCCAGTCTTTTCTTAAACACCTCCAAGGATGGTGACTCCACCACCTCCCTGGGCAGCCCACCTCAATGCCCAATGTCTCTTTCTGCAAAGAACTTTTTCCTAATGTCTAGCCTAAACCTCCCCTGGTGCACCTTAGGAATATGTCCTCTTGTCCTGTTGCTGGTTGCCTGGGAGAGGAGACCGATCCCCACCTGTCTACACCGTCCTTTCAGGGAGTTGAAGAGAGTGATAAGGTCTCCCCTGAGCCTCCTTTTCTCCAGGCTGAACACCACCAGCTCCCTCAGCCACTCCTCACAGGACTTGTGGTCTTGACCCTTCACCAGCCTTGTTGCCCTTATCTGGATATGCTCCAGCAGGTGCTGCTGGGATCAGCAGTTCCATCAAGGGGATCTCCTGTTACCCTTCAGGCTGTTCCTTTTAGGAAGGTGGTCCCATAAACTGGAACACCCAAAGGCCTGCAGAAGCCATTGCGTCACCTATTTTTGACCATCAGATCTTGACCCACAGCTGGAGGCTCAGACACCTCTGGACACAGTTTGGTGGGTGCTGGGAGGCAGCCTTGTGCACACAGACCTCCTGCTCTTCTCCCTGCACTCCTCTCCCAAAGTGGGAGCATTGCCTGTGTCTCCCAGGCCATTGAGAAGTCACTCTTGGCACAGACAGAGCTGTATCTTTGGCCCAGGCAGAGCTGTGCCTTTAGCCCAGGCAGAGCTGTGCCTTTGGCCCGGGCAGAGCTGTGCCTTTGGCCCAGGCAGAGCTGTGTCTTTGGCCCAGGCAGAGCTGTGCCTTTGGCCCAGGTGTTCAGGCCTGGCAGTGGTGGGGCTGCAGGGGAGGCCTGTGAGACAAGAAGGAAGATGGATGCAGCACAGGGGAGGGAGGAGGGAGGAGAGAAGTGTGAGTGAGCTGGCTTGAAAGCAAAACCAGTGAAAGACTCCAAGTCAGAAACACAATTTAATAAGAGGAAAAAAAAGAGAGAAGAAATAAAAGAAAGTAAAATAAAATAAAAGCAGTAGTACAAGAAAAAAAAAACAAAAAACCACTGACAGAGTCAGAATACAACCTGACACCCTGTTAGGGTGGTAGTAGCAGTCCAGATGAAATGGTCTTGTCAAAGCAGTGATTACTGTAGAAAGGTCTGGTAGCTCTTGTCTCCTCTGGGAGTCCAGTGGGTAAAAGCTCCCTGTGCTGTCCCAAACCCTGGATTATATCCAGGTGGGAATGCTTGGCTCCTCCCCCTGGGCAGAGCATCTCCCAATGGGCTGATCTCATTCTCTGAGTCCTGCAGTGGCTCCTTGCTGGCCCATTAACCAGAGATAGCTCCCGCAGGGAGTTATCTATGAGTCATGTGGCAAGGCATTGTTGGGCTCATTAACAGAAGATAAGGAAAACACTGCCCCACCTGGCTTCAACAGCTCATGAAGATGGGGATAGAATACAGACTTTGGGCACAATTTACATTGTAACCTAGGACAGTGAGGAACAGCCCTGCCAACAGCAACCTGAGAGCAGGAGGAGGAGGAGGAGGAGCAGGAGGAAGATGAGGTGCTCCTGGCATCAGAGTAGGGATCTGAGAATCTGTCACAGAGCATGCTGGAGCACACGGACATTCCCTGGAGAATGTGTAGCCTGTGCAGTGCACCTGTGTTGTCGTAGGACACAAAATAAATTGACTCCAGTAATTCTCAGAAGATAGAAGAGAAAAGTGAAGGTTTGATTTACAATTCATTCTGCTTTTTTGGTAGCATGCTGCACTAAAAAACACATTATTGGTTCATAGCGTTTGACACCTCTCAAATTCATTGGTTAAACTACAGAAATAGTACACAACACCTGAAGAGAGGTTTGTTATGGGAAAGAATATTATTTACTTAAAAATGTTTTGAGAAAGTAGTTATTTACAGAAAGATGTTTTGGGAAGAGAAACTGTTGGAAGGTTTCCCTTGGGAAAGCTAGCACAGGCTGAAAATTCTCTCAGGCTCAGAAAATCGTGTCCACACACCTGTGGCAGCAGGTTTATGCTGAAGCCCTACAGCCCTTGGAAGGGACCCCATGTCAGAGCAGAGGACAAGTATGATGAGGATGGAGCAGCAGAGAGGAGCAGATGGAGTGTTCCCATGCATCCTGTCACTGGGTCCCAGGGAAAAGAGATCAGCTTCCTCCTCTCCACCTCCCCTCCTAAGCAAGATGTAAAGAGCAGTGAGATCACCCCTGAGCTTCAGATTAAACCCCTCACACTCCCTCAGTCACTCCTCATAAAACAGCTGCAATGCTGAGCCCTGGGGAACACTGCTGTCTGTCTGGCAGCTGGATGTGACTCTGTGCCCCAGCACACTCTGGGCCCAGCCCCACAGCCAGTTTTTTAGCCAGCAAAGAGCACACCATGAGCAGTCAGTTTCTCCAGGAGGTTGGTGTTAGAAATGGTGTTAAAGACTTGACTAAACTCCAGGGAATTGAATCTCTCAGCCTTTCTCTCCTCTGCTGAATGAGTTGTCTTGTCCTCCAGGATAAGGGCATTGTAGAAGGCCTTACATTAAGTACCTCACTGCCTTCCTCCTCCTCCTTTGTCACTGTCACTTTCCCCCTCATCCAGTAAAGGCTGAAGGTTTTCCTGAGCCCTCCTTTTGTTGCTAATGTAGTTATGGAAATGGTTTTTATTGTCTTTTTAGGGCACTGGCCAAATTAACTTCCAACACTGGCCCTTGATATTTCCTCAGTGCCCAACACCACAAAGGCTGTGTAGTTTTTCCAAGTGGCTGTCCCTTCTTCCAAAGGTTATAAACTCTGGTTCTGTGTCAGTTCCACCTGAGTTCCACCCAGAGCCCCAGCAGACTGTGTGAGACATCAGAGGGGACAAGTGCCCAGATGCCCCATGCAGCAGCACTGTCACAGCTGCAATGCAGCTCTCATTTGCCCATTTTCAGCCTGTGCTCAGTGCTCTAAACCTGCCTAGCTCTGAAGAGCAAAAGGAGTGTGCAGTGTTCATGAGCTGACCTTTTTGAGTTCGGGTGTGTGCAAAAACAAATTAGAAAATGAAGAAGGCGGCAGGAAGTGCTGGGTTATCCAGTCGTGTGTTGTTGTGATCTCCACTGAGAGATTACTTCAGTGTATTGGAAGAGGAGAAAAGTAAATGTCAGATCTTGAAAAAGATTATCCTCACCCTATCTTCAGAAAGTTCATTTTAGTGAAAGGAGTCATGAACTGAAAAGCATTAGAATCAGTGGATAGTCCAGTGGTTTGAGGTCTCATTAACCAAATCTCCCTCTCGGTGGGAGTGGCTGTAAGCCTGCAGTGACCCTCAGCACTAGCTGTGTGCTGCAGACATGAAAACATTTTGGATAACTGCTTTAGCTGCTTTTATAGATTTTATACTGTATTTTAAGAAGCACATGGGTCTTGAATTACTAAATGAAAAGACATTAAGTAAAAGAAGGATTTTTCCTGTTACCTGTCTTCGCTTTACCTTTTTTTGATTCTTTTTTTTTCTGTTTAGCTGTCTTATGCATGGTTTCACCTGAAAACTGTATTAGAAGATTGCTTTAATGTCCTTTGTTAAACTGATGTTTGTGCTACATACTTTGCAATCTGTGTCAGTACAGTGCAGCATCACATAAATCATCCATCCTCTGCTACCTGGGTGCTTCTGACAGGAATGGTGGCATGCAGTGACATTTTTCAGACACTTTCAATAGAAGTGTATAAAATCATTCATATATCTGTTCTTTCAGAACAAGATTAAGGAAAAAGCTTAACATGGGAAAGCATTTTTGCTTTGAGCTTCTGATTTGTGTACGTTAGCAGCGGAAAGTAAACACAACTTGCATTTCTACCACGTATCCAATTCTGAGGATTTGGAGACAGACTGGTACTCTTGGAGAAGTTCCACTCATTTATAGAAATTCAGTTCTGAAAAATGTCTCACTTAATTATGAGGGATTAAGGCTGGGGCCAGCTGCTTCACAAACTCTCCCAAAACTGTAGGATGAGTTTGTTTGGCCACATCTCCCAAGCCCCATATGATGAGTGGAGGTCCAGACAGGGTGCAGTTTCGATTTCTCCTTGGCTAACATCCATATGTTCATTTCTCAGGTTCCCCAATTTAGGCATATTAACTGTGAGTAGCAATAAATAATCATCACCTGCTCTTTCAAAGCAGTTTCATGTGGAAAGCACATTGCCAAAAGGTAGTATTGCCTTAGTTTCACAGGTGAGAAACCACTGAGGACGGAGAGCAGTCAGTGAGAGTACAGTCTGGATTTCCTGATCCATACAAGAGGATTATTCCCCAGTCCTGAGGTGCCGTCTGTGTTTTTCTGTGAAAAGGTGCTGCCAATGATTTTTGTGCTGTGGACCTCTGAAGAGCTTCATGTGTACTCACCCCTAATTTAAGCAATCTCTTGACAGAAACCAGAGTGCCAAACTCTGAAAAGCTTTGTAAGCTGCCAGTGCTGTCTGGCTGCCTTATCCTGCTGGACCACATTAGTATGCTGGATCAGCTTCTGGAGCAAGAATTCTTCTTTTTATGAGGAAGAACACATGGTTGCAGAGTTTGTTTCCTTTTCCCTGATACCTTGAGGCTGTAGCATGGTTTCCAGTGAATTAAAGTGGAATTCAAAGCAAGATGTAAAGCATTTATGCAGTCTGTATGTTCCCCAACTCTCTTCTGTGTTTTATTTTCCTTTCAGGTTTATTTGATGTTTCTGACTCCTTGTGAAAAATAGTTTCTCTGCAATAAAAGAAAATCTGATAGTAGACTGAGACTCAGGATTTCTCAGCTGTGTGGTGGCAAGTGAAATTGGGCATACTGGGTCATCATGGATGTGCTATTTGTGAGAGACTGAAAACATGAAAGAGTTAATGTAAAATTGAAGGAAATAATGTCTCAAACACTTCATAGAATAGAAAGAGAATGTTACCATACCAATGAGACAAAGTGGGGTTAGAAAAGAGGGCCTTGTGGAGGCAGAATAGCATTTTTGGAGACCAACTTCCTTATCTTGGTAACTATCACTAAAAACAAGTTCGAGACAGCATTGCATTTGCATCTCCTACAGGGAGGAGGGGAATTTAAACCACAACAGCTCCCAACCCTCTTCCAGGTTGGAGAATAACAGAATGTGCATATGCTACAAATAGCACAGCTGAGGGGGCTGTGTGTGTACCCACCATCCAGAGGAACTGGACCAGACACAGCACTGGAACCCTGCTGGTAACCCAAATCTTTCTTCTCTACTCTGTTTTCCTATCTTTCCTTCTTCCCTTCTTCCACTTCTTAAAAGTTTAATTAGTTGTTGCCATGGACTGTTCAGAAAAGTTTAAATCATGTTTGGAAAATTCACTGTTAACACCCTAATGAGTCTTTATCAACTATAAACCAACTATAAACAAGCAGTGCTTTTTTAATGCTCACTGCTTACAACACTTGAGTGCGTAGATTTTCCTGACAGTGATCAGGACACGCTGCTGACACCAGCATGACCCTCTGTCATACCTCATTTTTTTTTACAACCAACACTTTCCCTTAATTCTCTGAAACAGCTGGATCAAAGTGACTAAATCTTAAAATCAACAATAAGGACAACTCAAAGCAAGCCTCGAGTCTTGAAATTTTTGGTGCAAATGCTAAAGCTTACTAAATGCATCTGAAAAAGGCATTTAAGTCTGGCAACATTAGCTAGAGGAAGAGCTGCTAGGCACAATGGTGGCCTTGGGTTGACCAATTCATACCTAAAAACAGCAGTTGCAAGGAACTTGTACTAAAACCAAAATCAACTGGCATATTCATTACACCACAAGGGAAAACAGCTGGGGGAGAATGAAATGGAAAAGACCAAAGGAGGGTGATAAGCCTGACAACTCCATAGTATTTATCTTTTGGGATCCCTGCTGGGTGATCTTTTCACAGAGACAAGTTTCCTTTAAAAAAATGTATTAAAAATGGAGGAGAAATGGGGCTGGCCATTTTGTATCAGAGAGTGTATTTCTGGATAAATAAGTTAAACCAAGTGCAGATAACTGATTAGAAAGACCTCTGGCCAAAACTTGTTATTCTGTGAGCAGAATGAGAATAAATTAGGCTTCCTCAGACAGCTACAGTAAATATGAAGTTATTGCATAGATTAATGTGCTAATGATTTATGCACCTGCCCTTTACCTGTGACTCCTTTTCTCTGGGATTAACTCTAATTTTCAAGGACTCAGCACATTGAAACAGCCTCTTTTCATTACTGATTTTACATTTTTTTCTCTTTCTCTCATATCACTTTCTTTCCCCACATTAAAAAAAAAAATCAATATTTAGTCTGTTGCTATTAAAAATCTTTTAAAATGCACAAAGTTTCAAGTATAACTACTGGAGATATTTTCAGTTTCTATATGAAATATATAACTTTTATTTCTAATTCTAAAAATGTCTGTGTAGCTGTTAAAGTCAGTATGTTCTCATGCTTAAAAATGCCTGTTCCCATCTCTTTAAGGCTAGTAAAGGGTTGTTAGGATTATGCCCTGAGTATCCAGTGTCAGAGGGATGCTGCTGCCTGTGGCTTCCCCAGACTCCTTGCTCCTGGTCAGGCATCTCTGAACAGCAGCAGGGCAGAGTTGGTGCCATGGGTTTGCAGGTGGGCTGAGGTAAGGTTGCACCTCAATGTGTCTGTCCCAGTGCAACTCACAATGATGTAGTAAAGCACCTCTGCATATTTTCCTTTTCACCACTGAGATTTCCTTTATTGGAGACCCTCTTCGGTTTTTTTGCATGATTGGGACAACATGGCCTGGGATAAATAAAAATAATTGATTTTTAAGCAGAGAGATAAAAAATTTACTTCAGTAGTAACTCAAAAACACTCATAGCTCCACGCATTTTGATTTGGTGCATCCTTTTTGTGGCTTCCAGGGCAGTAGTGCCCAAAACATCTGAAACAGAGACAGAATCATGGCAGTGTGATGTAGGCAATTGATGCTACATGGTTCTCCACTAACACTGACATGAGAGCACCTTATCAGCCTCAGAGAAAGTACATAAAAGTTTTATTGGCACTAATTTGGGATGGATGACCTGAGTGCTGTATTTCCCTTGGCATGCCATACCATGTGAGCTCAAATCAAAACTTTGTACCCTACTATCTCCTCAAGCCTCAGACACCTATTTGCAGTTAAAGGTGAGGAACCAAGTCTCAACACAATAAACAGAACAAGGGTCACATTGCCAAGTATTCCTAAGATGCTGATTTATTCTGTCTTTCTGTTCATATTCCATCTCTGCTTTTAACCCAGAAAATGTTTACCCTACAGAGATTTTCTCTGTAATAAGTATCAGTGAGACTGGGCTTCACATCTCTGACCTGCAATTCCTCTGCTGTACTACAGGTTATATTATGTTTGTTCTTGCTGTTTTGAGCATCAATAGTGCTATAAAAAAGTGTATGTTTGAATAAGCATAGCTTTGCACAGGATGTGCCAAAAGGCAAGATCATAAAGTTTAGCTTCTGCAAGAAAATGTTTTGAGGAATTCAGATTCAGAAGGGAGCACCATGACCCTTGCAAACTATTCCAGGGGCTGCTCATTGTGTAATGTGAATGGGGTTTGCATTATACTGCAAACACCTAAACATTGCAGGGCATAGAGTATTTGCCAGTACTTCCTATACTGAAGCAAAATATAACCAGAGCAGGTGTAATGTGGCTGAGAAAAAGAGGAGGTTATCACACTAGGTCCCTGACATAGCAAGGGATGTGTTAGATGACACAGAAAAGCCAGAGGGGTGTGCAACTCCCCATGCAATAAAGAAAAAAACCTTCATCATATAAAAGCTTCTTCAGTTTTGTTGTTGTTGTTCTTTAATTAAAATCTCTTATGTTTTATCTACATCTAAAATGATCAATTTTCTGCATTTTGGGACATTTGATCTGATCTCTCAGGAAAGATTTGGCCAGTTAGTGGCTGGTCTTGGTACTGTTATAACCACCAGGGGACACCTCAGAGCTGGCATAAAGCAGCAGGGCTGCATGGACAGCTGCAGAGCAGCACTGCCTCCAGGCTTCCCTAATTTCTGCCAGTGTTTAAAGTGTCCTGCTTTTTATTTATGATAAATGGGGATTCAACAGGAATTGCTTCTAATGCCCTAAATTGATTAATAAGAAGTTTTTGCAATGCTTAGTGCGAAGTAATTATTTGGCTCATTATTAAATATGAGGTTATAACAAGGAGTGATCAGGTCAGTCAGGAGGGGTTATAACACAGCAACTGTAAGGGAGTCAAGATTTCCCCTATGCTTTGTTTACTTAGTCTGTGAGTCCAGTGTTCAAAGTTTTATATTCATGCCTTCAGAATTGTCAAATATTGGGAAACAAAGTAGGAAAATGTTCATCTTTTCACTGTGTATACATGTGTAAAGAGTTTGTGTTCTGTCCTGAGCCAAGAATACAGTTCTTGGGACTCATTTATCTGCAGAGAAAGCAATTTCAACAAATATTAATATATTTATATAGTATAAATAACAAATTATCTCAAGTTTTATTAAAGACTGGTCTTTTGATTTTCTACAGCTTTTCAGTGAAAGCAAAAAAAAAAAAGACAAACTAAAAAAATAAAAGAACATAGGTTGATTCAAATTAGAAAGACGACATGTTATAATTCACAATATGTCTGTCTTTTCTACCTTAGAGTTTTGAACAAGAGTTTATCACAAACCAGTTAATCTCTCTAAGAGATTTTCAGTTCCTTCAAGCGTGTGCAAGAAATGGGTATGGCTGGACTTTGCTGTGGGAAAAGGGGTTTTTTTCTCACATTAAGTGTATATCCTCAGATAAAATAAACATCAGTATGGCCTCAGGTCATCCTATTTCCAAAACACACACAGAGGTTGTAACTGACTTTATTATTCAGATTTATTCAACTACTGAATGCATCTAATTGGCATGACATGTGCCTTGGGGATTTTTCAGTGCTCTTAAGTCACAATGTGTTAAATGACAAAAGTAATTGTATTTGGCACGTTTTTCCCGTCTGAAAACTTTGATTTAAGGACCAGTTGAGTAAACAGGGCCTAAATTCACAAAATTCATAATTGCCAAGTGTTTTTATTCACAGGTTCCCCCATCAATGTCAATGGTGCTTGGACAGCTGTGTGTGTCACAGTGGAGTCACCTGTGAGTTCAGTGCTGCACTGCTGGGAGGGCTCTGTCTCTCTACCATGCCCTCAGGGGCTGCCATGGGCTTCACGTGGTTTTGCAGCTGGTGAGACAAGCACTTACTCAGAGAAAGAAATTCCAGCCTTTCAATTCACAGTCAGCTTACCTCACAGTGACCAGCCTGGCTGAAGAAGGAAAAATATGAAACCAAGGCAACTTCCCTGAATTTTAGAAAAAAAAAATAATGCAAAGTCTATTATCTTAACATTCTAGTGTTGCACACCAAAAGTCAGATTAAATCTAAGTGACTGCAGCTCCCCCTCATTCTCCTTCCACAATTTCCTTCTTAATCTCAAAGCATCTGAGTAGACCAGCTGCAGAGCTGCTGTGTGGAGAAGGATGGAAGCTCTGCCATGCTTTTATCTCCTCCAATACTGCAGGGGTTCAGCAGGACTTTGGTGTTTCTGCTTGAAAAGGAGACCATCATTTTGGTGCTTTAAGCATCAAGATTTGATGTGCAGCTCACATATTTTGATGTTATACCTCCCCCAGTTAGTGTGTCAGCACAGAGCTGCAGAAGGGGAGCCAGCACAGTAATGCTCAGATTGGTGGGTGTGAGTCAGGTGGATGGCGACATTTAAATGCCTGGTGCTGAGCTACTCCTGCTCACAGTGCTCACATCCAGGACCCTTTTCAGAAAACCAGTGTCAATTGAAGTTGTGCTGAACCTTATCAAAACTGCTGTCCTTTTTAATCAGCAAGATCTTCGGCTGATTTCTGCTTGTACACTCTTATGAAGGGGATCACTTGTCTAGATGAAGAACAAATCTAATAGTACTAAAAATCCTTGAAAATTATACATCTTGGCAGAAGGGTGCTTACAGTCATTTGGAAGTGGGACTTATGTGACACAGTTGCTTTTCAGATTAAAATGGTTTCTTTCTAAAGGTTTTCTCTCTGTATTAAGTTCATATAACTGGATTGTGTTTGTAGAAAGACCTATAATGAGTGAGTTTTTTCTTAGCAAACTGCTGCTATAGCTCCTGTTGTCAGTTTGATTAGCCTGCCTGCTTGTTTGAAGTAATGTCAAGGAGCTTTAGTCTTAAACATCAGTATAAATAGCTTAAGAAATGTTACCATTTATGTGGATATAAAAATGTGGACTCATATTTTCTCTATATCTTTTCCATATTCTTTGCCTGCTTTTTAATAAGATTTTTTAAATTTAAATAAGTGCTGAGCATTCAATATTTCACTTCCATTCTTCTTTCAGCATACATTATTCAGCACCCCATCATCTATCCCTGTGTTGTTCAGCTGCTGGCTCCAGCTGAAAATGCTCTGTGCTTTCCTTGTGTTCAGACTCTGGCCAATCAAACTGCCCACAAACACAGTCATCTGCAGAGCAAGGTTAGGAAAGGTTTGATTTCTATGGGGCAGAAATATTCTCTCCCCATTTGTTTTACCAGGGTACAGAATAGGCCAAAATTGAGGGCATATGTAGGCACTTTGTTGAATCTGGGCCATTGAAATCAGTGGAGGTTTTGTGGAAAACTGAGTATCATACACAGGTTTTTTTCAGTGCTGGCTCTGTGGAAAAACATTTCTGAAAAAAACACTGTCACAGTTCCCACAATTTCTATGGCCACAGGCTGGTGAGGGAGGATGCAAACCTATTGCTTTGGGAAAGATTCTGTTTTCTCTGTGCTTTCTGTTTCAGCTGGTTGGTGCCATAAGTGTTCCTGCTGCAGCGAGAGGCATAGATAAGGATGAAATTTAGGAAGCATATTCCAGACTAGCCCTGCTCTGAACCCTCCTCCTGCCCCCTCCTGTGCTGCAGCCACTGGGGGAAGGAGATTGTTGATGCTCACAAGCCTCATCCTTGACTTATTGATTTGGACTCATCTGGGAATTAACTACCTCTATCAGGTATTTGTTGTTAGCATGAGGGTTACTGTGATGCTTTAGACAAAGCCCTTTTTTGAGATTTACTGCTTGGCTTCTGCTCATCTGAGTTCTCTTTGAAGCAGAGAGAAAAAACAGCAGCTTTTCAAACTTCTTAATGAAAGCAGTGTCAGCTGATGGCTGGGTGTTCTTGTGCCAGTGTATGCACAGATAGGTGATGTCTGCAGAGCTGGTTCAGCAGCAGGCCAGTTTAGAAGGACTGAAGCATGTCTCAATGCTTTTCAGTAAAACACAACACAATCATTTGAAAGTGTTGTGGGTTTTTTTCTAAATGCTGGTTTTGAAGGTATGCACCACCTCAGAAAGTAGAAAAGCTGTCTTTTGATTGAAGAATCACAGGAGGCAGTAAAATAAAATAAAATGTATTCAATTAAATTAATTAAAGGCTGAGACAACTTGTGTTGAATGAGCTAGTGATGGGCCCTCTATGGAGAGAGCAAACACTTAATCAAGATGAGTGCAAGGTGGTGCAGAGCACCTGAAGGCTTCCATTGCTGCAAATAGCAACAGAGGAGAAAAGGGTGAATGTGATGTTGTGTTTGCTGTAAGCAACTAGAAAGTGAACTGAAAAATAAGTGGCTTCTTGCTACTAGAAACTGTGATGGTGCATGTACCCATTGTTATTCCTTCAGTGTATTACAATTTTTTCTGCCTGTTGCCCACCAGCAGCAGAGAAATGGCTGGCACACGCTCTGGACCTGCCTCTTGCCAGCTCTGTGGTGATGCCTCCGTGCACACAAGAGTACAAGGGAACAGAAGGACAATTTGTACTAAATAGGACAAAATTTTATGAGACATGTGAATGTGCATGTGCTAATGAACGTGCTGGAGGTGGGGCAGCCACATGTCCATGGGCATTACCAGTCACAAGCACAGACATGCATGTGGACAGAGCTATGTGCTCTTGCTGATTGTATTTTAATCATATTGCCATGGTTTTGGTGCCCTCCTGTTATGTCCTGGTTTGGTTTTAGATCTTTGGAAGAGTATCAGTACCCTTGTGTATGTAGGTGCTTAAGGAATGTTCTATTCCTTACCTGGGAATTTGTTCACCTCAGGATTTAGTGAATATTACATCCAAACGTGGTGCATGGTGAGTTACTTCAACTGTTAAACGTTGTCTTCATTATGTGTGAAACAAAAGAACCCATTCAGCAAACAGCCAAGGCAGAGAGAATAGTTATAGAGCCCCTTTTTAAAGTCAGAAGTGCTCTCTTTTGGGCAATTCCAAGTGTGATACTTTAGAGTAGTAAAATGCCACGAGTAGTGTGTGCTTCAGGGTGAATACTGTAAAACCTGCTACAACTGAATGGCATTACAGACCTGTGCACTGCCTCAACCAGCCTTGGCAATTCCTGCAAACTGGGATAGCAAAATAATGTAAGCTTGGCTTTCCTAGATAAAAGAATCTCATTTGTAAAATACACTAAAAATAAAGTCAAATTAAGGAAACATAAAACCTAAGAGATTAATTAGGTTTAGGTTTTTATCCAAATCCTCTTACTCTTTCCCAGGATGACGATTAAACAAAGCAAAAGCTGAATGTAATAATTGCTATCACCAGTTGATTTTGAGAAGTGATTACTCTGAGGCAGGCTGCATATCTGCAGGAAAAGAGGCTCTTAAACATCTTGTTATATTTTCCTGCTTAACCACAAGATGCACTCATGCTGATGTCCCAAAGCAATGCCTTCAGAGCCTGTATTGTCAGAAATCGCAGGCATCTGTGCAGATATTGGTGATGTCTGATCTCACCATCAGCCTCTGGCATCCCTCAAAAACTGCCTGGACATACCAATCCAGCTGATTAAAGCTTCTGTCTTTTACTGCTCTGTTAGGGTGGCATGTGATCAGGAACTGAGTCTGTCCTGGTGCATGTGCTCGGGTGCTGATTCTTATTGGTGCTTCCCACCCCCAGCTACCA
Organism: Acrocephalus scirpaceus scirpaceus; assembly: GCA_910950805.1. Taxonomy (NCBI): domain Eukaryota; kingdom Metazoa; phylum Chordata; class Aves; order Passeriformes; family Sylviidae; genus Acrocephalus; species Acrocephalus scirpaceus. The sequence goes on along the minus strand of OU383774.1, from coordinate 114,458,137 downwards.
AGAGGCTCAGTAGAGTTGCAGTCAGAGAATATCTCTCAGCTGTCATTACATATTTGAATGTAGCAAGAAGCTAGAATGTCATGCATATTTATCAGAATTTTTTGTTGTTGTTGTTGTTCTGCGGGATTTGGTACAGGTGCCATAAATATACTGGAATTCATTTTGTCCTCCCTTTAGCTGGGTCAGGACAGCAAAACAAGTCAGGGCAGCATGACCTCAGAAATTGGTTCCTCTGAGTGAGAGGATTTTTAGGAAGTTTTGAAGGAAGTGGCCTGGAGAAAGTCCATATTCAGTTACAGTAAAAGGATATTCTGGCCATTTTGCCTTCTAAATGAATTTTTGCATGGGAAGAGAGCAGAAAGTCAAGAAAGGATCCCTTTATAAACAGGAGGGTTAGTAAAGACCCATCCTGATCAGATGATCAGCTGCCTGGGAAGCTTGTCTGCTGATGCACACAAAAACTGCCCAGCGCAGAAATCAGAAATGTTTGAGTTTATTCCTGCTGCTTCTGTGTACACTGTCAGGTTAAGACTACTTTTAAACACATTAAAATATAATATATAAGGCACTTCCTTTTTTTTTGTATTCATCAAATTCTACCACCTCACAGTCCAATATATTCTCCTGCTGTGCAGAAAAAGCAGAGGTTTTCTCTAGATGCCCCAGTGCATGTCCAGTGCTGAAGAGGAAGGAGCTGCTCAGCAAAGGGTATGGTTGGCGCTTTAAAATGCTCAAAACAATATCCCTGTTGACTGGCTGTCAGAAGCAAAATCTAGTAACTGATTGCCATCCCTGAAAATAATATTTGTGCCTCTTGTTATTTGGCTGCTACACTGACTTCTGTCAGGGCATTTTACCTGAAGGTCTGAGGTGGTAAAACCCAAGCAGCTCCTGAGGAGCGCAGAGCTGCCACGGTCAAAACCCAGGGAATGAGAAAATATCTGGGGGTCTTGACTCAGCACTCACTAACTTTTAGAAGCAGGTTCTGAGCAGGTTGCCAGACCCATTCAGGTCCCCTTTTTAAAACAGTGAATGTGAAAAGGGGGCAATTGTGAGGCTGCTGTTGGTGCAACTGCAGCTCCTTGTTCTCCTTTAGTGTCACACGTGTGGGCCAGCTTGGCACTGCTGGAAGGGCTGTCTGACCCATTAACACAGAAAAAAGGACAATAATAAATAAGTGAGTGGCAGAGATAAAAGAAAATCAGAGAATTACAGAATCATCAGATGGTTTGAGTTGGAAGGAACCTGAAAGATCATCCAGTTCCAAACTGCCTGCCATGGTTAGGGGCACCTTCCACTCACCAGGTTGCTCAGAGCCCCATCCAGCCTGGGCTTATGCACTTCCAGGGATAGGGCATCCGTGGCTTTTCTGGGCAACATTAAAAGTTCCAGTCTTTCACTACCTTATGAGTAAAGAATTTCTTCCTAACATCTAATCTAAATCTCTCCTCCTTTAGTATAAAACCATTCCCCCTTGTCTTATCACTATCTACCCATATAAAAAGTCACTCTCCATCTTTTTTATAAACCCTTTCAAGTACTGGAAGGCTGCTGTGAGGTCTCTCTGGAGCCTTCTCTTGTCCATCTCCCAGCCATCTCCTAAAGCTTTCACTGTACTGCTCAGGGTGCACTCAGCCCCACGCTGCTCCACACAGTGACCCTCTTGTTTCTTGATAGAATTGCCCTTTGCTTTTCTCAAGAGGATGATGAACCTGAAGCTGATGAGGTCATACACCAATATTGCAGTCCTTAAATGGTGAAAGTGAGAGGATCTTGCATTGCATCTTCAGGCATACTGGAATGGAAACCCCCAAATCACATTAGATGTATAAATGCACCAGAGTTGCACAATCAGGAGCATTATTAACAAATTAAAAAAGGTCATCTGTGACCCTTAGGAAACACACAAACAAAAGCAACACAAGCAGCAGTTTGTTTTTAACATTTTTCTTGGCTCATGTTGCCTTAAGCCAATTTCTTTTCACAGTATGTGTCTGATGTGGGCATCTTAGTCCCAAAAACTTGGAATGCAAGTGAGTATGTGCAAGCTGCACCAAGTTTCAGGGTCTTTAGAAGGACCATGAAAGTGCCCTTTTGGGGTGCAAACAAAGGCTCATTTGCCAAATCCATTAGCAGGAATGGATTAGCTCATAGAGGAGGCAGGATGCCTCTTTGGGGAGAGACAGCTTTTAAATATCTGTCTACCAAGATATGCTTCCCAGCTATTAATTTGGGTATTAAAGATCATCATAGACGTGACAAGGATTCCATCAGCCATTTTAATTTCTGCTCAGGGACTTGCTATGTACTATTGTTATACACAGCACTACTCAAGTAGATAGAAAAGACTAGAAAAAGCACAATTCTTCTGATTTCAGTTCCTTCCTTCCTCAGTTCCTTTCAGCTTTCTGCAACTGCTGGATCTGTTTTGCAGTCAGTGCATGTTGTTGGGGACATTGGCAATCTGTCCCTCTAGCTCCTGTGTCCTGTGTTAGTTCCATTGAGAGTTTGATGTTGGGCTGCTGCTCAAGAAGCAGAGATCCCTGTGTTTCACACACTTCCCTCCCAGCACAGCAGCTGTCCCATAGGTCCTGGACAGGGTGTGTAATATTTTCTCACCCTTTGTGGATAAAGGAAGGGAGCAGAGGAGGGATGCATATTGCAACAGGGACTGGGGATTTTATTTATGTAAATATCTTTCACCAAAAAAGAGAGGACCCAATGACTTTGTTACCCCAATGTAGTGGGTACTTCCTGGGTTTGCACAAAAAATTTTTGGAAGTCAGCAGAGCACTGAAACAGAGAGAACGGCCTTTTATGTCTAGAGGAGAGGGGAAATTGCACCTAGCATGTCTGGGCTTTTTTCTTTCAGAATTGTTGTCTCCTCTGCATAAAATACTTTTTGCTAATATCAGCTGCAGAGTCTTTTTTTTTTTTTTTTAAATAACATTTTAATGAAGCTGCTGCTAATGAGAGCTCTGTCAAAAACTTCCAATTACTACCACAATATCCCTTGATGTTTGTGAGGAAATGGAGCATTGGAGTATTAATTGACCTCCTGATAGTAAAGAAGACCCCTCTAGCAGAACAAGAATTAAAACTGAGGAGCTTTTGGAGTCCAGTGCTGCAACACAGGAAAAAAGAGCTCTGAAGGTGTTGGGAAGGTCATAATGATGATCCAAAAAAAAAAAAAAAATTCTCTGCAGGGAAGTGAAAACAGCTGGATTAGCAAAATACCTGCATACAAAATGCAGAGTTTATCCAGAAGTCAAAAGGAATTGTCCTCCACACGTAAAAATATGAAACCTGGGTAAAGAAGAAAAAACTGCTTCTTGCTTCCCACAAATGCCTGTGGGTCACATCAATGCAGTTGTAGGCTATAGACTACTGTACACTATATTGCCAAGAAAAAATTTTTGAGAATTGTTTTCAGTCAGTTTTATTTTTGTTAAAAAAACAACCAAGCAGTCAGACCAACCCAGACAGGACTGGCATCAGTAGTCACAGTGGCTTCTGCCCTCATACCTTCAGGCTTCCCTGGTAAATCATCTGAGAAAAAGGAAAAAAAAATCACATAGGAAAACAGGAGAAACACTCATCTGAAAAAGATAGAATCCTGAGAGAGTAATGTTTCCCTTACAGATTTAATTAAATACCTATGCCTAGAAAAAGTGTGTGACAGAGAGTTCATAAAACCGTACAACCCAGAAGCTGTTGATGTGCTTTATCTACAAATGCCAAGTTTAATTAATCTATTTCACATAGTTAAGGGCTTACATACACTGTGGTCATTGCATATCAAGCTTGCCATGTGGCAAAGAGCTGCAAAAATGCACTATGTGCCTTAAGAAGTGAAGAAAAGCTCCCAGCACAGTGTGAATTAGACTTCCCTCTTGTCAGGGAAAGGGTTAAGTTTTTAGCAGAATCCCAGGAAAACATGATGAAATGAACCTTCACCACTGCTTTTTCCCAAGACAAGGGCAGTTCCAGTGTCCACCCTACCCCACCAGTGGTCACAAAACTGTCCCTGGGTCTAGGGGCTGCATTTGGCTTGACTGTGACTCCAGAGGTGGAAATGAGCTGGATCACTGTGGTTTGCAGCATTTTGGGTGACAATTATCCAATTCAAATAGCCACCTCCAAACTTTTGGAAGCTTATGTGATCTGTGTGAGTTTCATGAATAGAACTCTTGGATTGGTAGTCTCAATGAGAAAAAAAATTTGTTTTCCTCATTGCTTTACTTGTCCATAGCTTTCTGCCTCTGAGACCTGATTCATCTCTCACTGAGGCTGATGGGAATGGTTTTTCCTCATTCTGGCTGGGAAATAGGCTGTCTCTGAGCTTCTGCAGAAAACATTAAAAGAGTGATGGGCAAAAACGGCCATCATTTCAATGGGACTAGCTGGCTACCTCTCTGTGAGTAAATTTAGTGTGTTGAGAACCAAAGTTCTTTGGCAGAAGAGTCTTCATCCACACTGTTGGACTTTCTTGGCCTCCTGAACAGGGTAGTCACATGCAAGATGTGTCATGAGGATATGGAGTATGGAGAGTATGAGTTACACAGGACCAAAATTGTCCCAGAGGCCATTGTCATGTTTTTGTATTAAAAGCCCACCTGCTCAAGTGCAATGCCCAGGAATGTCTTATGGTGGCAAATAGTAAAGACATAATCTCTGTTTGAGACCAAAGCATAGCTATTGAATACAAGCTTAATTGGTTATGTTTTTTTGGTTTATACCAGTAAAAATTCTTACTAGATGTTTCTTCATAGTCTTTTGAAGTAAGGTCTTATCCTGAAAGGAACCTCAGCCCACGTGGTAATCAGAAGCTCCTCATTTACTGTGTTTCACTGTAAACCAGCTTCCTTAGCTCTTTTTTTTGTGTGGTTTTTTTTTGGGGGTGGGTTTTCTGTTGTGTTTGTTTTTGTTTTGTTTTGTTTTGTTTTTTATTAAGGAAGGTGACTGTGCTTTTGCTATTTAATTCTGTTTAACCTGGAACACGGCACAGAAAGCTGCAAATTTGTCCATGATGAATAGAAACAGCGATAGTGTAGCTGACAGATTCAGTCTGTTAAATCATGCAGGGTGTTGCTGGAAAGGATTTGGTGATGATAAAAGTGTTTGCAGTTCTGCTGAGGATGTAGGAGACACAAAGGCTTCTGAAGCAAATACTGGAAAAAACACAACAGACTGTAAGTAAGCCCCAAAATTTGCCAAGAGTAAATTCTAAAAACATCCCAACAGTTATTCTATCATTATTCATGCAAATAGCAAAGCTGAAGTCATTCAGGCTTTTTAGACAGGGTAAAACTTTGTTTGACACAGCCAATGACTGTAACCAGGCGTGATATATTGCTCTGTGTCACCTCTGGTTCAGTGATATATAGGGGCAGTGTTGAAACAGCAGATTATTAGGGAAGTTAGAAGCACTATGAAAGACAGTAGGATAATGCCAGATTTGTGTTCCCAAGTTACATGACAGAATGAGTACAATTTTGAAAGCTTCGACATCAACCAGAATAGAAACACAGCTTTTAGTATTTTAGTAATAGTGCTATTAACAAACTATCTCTAACCCATGTCAAAGTACTTAATGTGCTATAATAACATCAATTAAAATACAATAATGGACTTAATAATGTGGCCCATAATGGGAAAAAAATATTCATGTGGATTATCTCTTCATACCCAAGAGAGAAATTCTAATGAAAGATGCTATAATGAATGTAACACTAAACAGCTTTAATATAATATGAGCTAGAAATATGCTGGGATAGAAAATAGTGTGGGTAAAGTCAAAATCATGTCCAGAATGTTCATTGGCTGCTTTCCCTGTTGTTTTGAATTCATAAATCTTCAAAGGATCACTAGAAAAAGCTGGTCATTGGCTCAGGTAAGTTTGATCTGCACTTTTGAGCCAAAATTCCATTAAATTCCATTTTTCCAAGGGTAGGTCATCTTGATGTCCTCTTCCAGGACTTGCCTCTCCCAGTGGCTGGACTCACATCAGTGGGTGCTGGCTTTGCAGTGACAGCAGTAACCATGCTGGGGTAGTCAAGGGACCCTGACCCAGTACTGGCACTGCAGGATGAGGTTGCTCACTGCTGGCTTCACCCAACAGCTCTGGTTTGTCTCATCCCAGCACTTTACAGCCCAAGCCCATTTTGTTTAGCCTTGGGCACAGAGCTTGGCTTTCTGCTGGAGAAACCTCTTCATAAGCAGGTGTGCTGGTTTGAAAGCAAAACCAGTGAAAGACTCCAAGTCAGAAACACAATTTAATAAGAGGAAAAGAAAAGAAATAAGAGAAAGTAAAATAAAAGTAATAGTACAAAAAACCGCTGACAGAGTCAGAATACCTGACACCCTGTTAGGGTGATAGTGGCAGTCTAGATGAGATGGTCTTGTTGAAGCAGTGATCCTGTAGAAAGGTCTGGTAGCTCTTGTCTCCTCTGGGAGTCCAGTGGATAAAAAGCTGCCTGTGCTGTCCTAAACCCTGGATTTATCCAGGTGGGAATGCTTGGCTCCTCCCCCTGGGCGGAGCATCTCCCAATGGGCTGATCTCATTCTATGAGTCATGCAGTGGGTCCTTGATGGCCCATTAAACAGAGATAACTCCCGGAGGACGTTATCTATGAGTCATGGGCAAGGCATCATTAGGCTCATTAACAGAAGATAAGGAAAAACACTGCCTCACCCTGGCTCTAACAGCTCATGGGGATAGAATACAAACCTTGGGCACAATTTTACATTGTAACCTAGGACAGCAGGATAGAGGAGGTGGTGCTCAGACAGCACATTTGGGATCCAGCAGCCTGGTGTCCTGTTGGACAGGCTGAGGCTTTCTGTGTCTGGCAGCCCTGTGCAGGGTGTGCTGCTGGCTGGGACAGCTGCTCTGCCTGGAGTTCCCCATTTGCCAAGTCCCAGGCTGTGCCTGCACCACACAACACCAGAGTGCTCCTGTTTGTCAGCCCTCTCATGGACTTCAGATACCTGATTCATTAGTCACAATAAAATATGTGCAAGCAGCTCATTTATTTGTTAGGCATCATTCACTTAGGCATTTACTTTTGCTTCCTGACCTTCCCTGGGCATTTGAAAATCCAGCTGCAAGCAAATGCAGAGGATGTAGGAACACTAACAGATAGCTAAGTAATTATTCCAGAAAGCAAATCTACTGCAAAAGTGTTTTGAAGAGGCACTCAAATAATTAAAAATGTTGCAGAGGATGGCTCAATTCACTTCTACCAGGGTCCATTTCACCCAGCAGGACCATGCTGCTGGCATGGGAAGAGGTGACAGTGCCTGTCACCTGCCACCTGTGGCCAGGCACCTGAGTGGGGATGGGCCAGAGACAGCAAAAGGAGATTCAGGCTTTCCTTTGGGAAGGCAGGAGAGGCCACTGCATGTTTGAGACCTGGTCCATCCTTCACTGTCTGCCTCCAAGGCACTTAAATTAGGTCCCATGCAACATTTTAAGGCTTTCACCTGCAGTTCCTGGTTCCTACTGAGGGATTGATTGCAGGGTGAGCTGTATAAATTGCATCCAGACACTTCTTGAAATTGAGTCTGGAAAAGGAGAATGCTCTGAAAACTATGCTTACAATGAACTCAGTTCTAATGAGACTTCATTCTGCAGTTTTTATGAGTTAAATTTAGTTTTAGATTCAAGAACTCATTTCTACATTGAAGTAAAATACATCAAAAGGTTACTTTTTTTTTACCCCTTAGCCTGCTTATTCCAGCAGTGTAAATTCTTTTTGTATTTTACTGGTTCCAAGACAAAGTAACATCAGAATTCATGAGCACTAACAGATAGCTAAGTAATTATTCCAGAAAGCAAATCTACTGCAAAAGTGTTTTGAAGAGGCACTCAAATAATTAAAAAACAGTGGTGCAGAATGAACCATGCAATGACCTAAACAAGAAAATACATAGCACAGAAAGTAAAGAAAATGGAATATAATTGGAGTTCATTAATTTCCTAGCTACATGCTACTTCTCTTAAAATATACTGCTACACTCTTCTCACTCCTCTCTTTTCTGTATCTGTCTCAGTGTCTTTTCAGCAATGTTATTTAACTGTTTATACCCACTGTACAACCTTGTTATGTTTATTATCCATAATATGGTTTGTATAAACAAATAAGCAGGTAGGCTTTGTTGGGATTGCAATCAAAAAGCTCTAGTGAGAAATGCATTTAACTAATTCTCCAGTACAAAGGCACAGAATAATACAATAAAAATTGAAAAAAAAAAAAAAAAAAAAAAACCAAAACCCAAAAAAACCCTCACTGAACAGGACATTCCAGATGTGGTTTTGTGACATTCCAGATGTGGTTTTGTTTTGTGCCATTCCAGGAGCACCACACTGATCACTCTGGTTCAGCCTAGAACCTTCTATATTTGTCTCACATCAGGATCTGCTTGATTTAAACAGTCTTAGCATAAGCATTTTTTCTAAATGTACAATAAAAACATCCCCAACTCCCAGTCAAGCAGCTGAGGACATTGTAGGTTAATATGAACAACTGCCTTTGGTATAATTAACATTCATTGCCAGGACCCCCAGCTTTGGTGAAATAACGAAGGAGACAAGATCTCAGTCTTACTGAGGAGACAATGTAACTGGTGAATTACTGACTTTAAAAATCAAATGGCTAGACATAAAACATGCTGGGAAAATGACAGAAGGGAAAGTGATGGAAAGAGGAACATAGGACTGTTTACTGGGTGAAGGCACAAAAAAAACAGATTGGAGAGGAACAGTTTGAAAGTGTCACCCTTTGGGTCATACCTCTGAGAGGTTTGGAGTACCCTCTACGTGGGGAACCTTGTTTCTCCATTTGCTGAGCATTGTGCCAGAGTCACTCAGCACCTTGCCAGGTACAAACCCCATCCAGAGGACTTTCTGGTGCCAAAGAGGCATCAGGATTTAAGGTTTAAGTGAAGTAATGAATGATCCAAGGAGATGAGACAGAGAAGCTTGTCTGATCAGGTCGTGATCTCAAAGACAAGGTGCTGGGGAGGAGGGAATAGATCAAATGAGAGCTAACTGGTTATTGAAGTACCCATGGCCACATGTGTACTGCAAGCTGAGGCATAACTAACTCAGACAAGATAATTGCCAAACCTCTCTGCTCCCTCCTCTCCTCTCCCCTGGCTGCTTTCCTGTTAGATGATTTGGGAAATCAAAAATCTCAGCAGCTAATCTATACCACCAGATTTCTGTCACCCCAGCAGTTTCTTTTTCTAATGAATAATGAATGTGTGCTGACCCTGAGATGATAATGGTGCAGAATATTTTGAGGTTCTTGAAGGTCACAATAAATTCTGGGAAGCATTGTCAGCATTAAAAGGCTTTGGTGTTCTTTCACCTAAAGCTAGATATAGATGTGCTATGACCTTTATTTGACTCATATCAATGTTTGTGAGCAATGTGCAGCTCAAATGATGAAGAGACCAGCACCAGCATCTTTTTGCTCAGTTTGCTGCTGTGTTACAGTTGGTTGGCTGATACCTGTACAGCTGCTACTGGGCAGAAAGCCTCTATAAACAGGCTGTCAAGTTTAATTGGACTACCTGGTAAATATATTGATAATAAATAAGATGTGCTTTTGCTGTACTATTCTCCTTGGATTTACTGAGGGCTGCAGCAGCTCAGTACTTCCCAGGATGAGACGCAAGGTGCCTGCTGTTGCTCGCGTCTATAATAGAATTGCAATTTCATCATTGATGTTATTACCAGCAGGACTAAGCCTCGAAACTTGCGGAAGGCTTTTGAACTTCTTTTGATCTGTGCACGACGTAGCGGCGAGGCTCTCCAACGCTATTAAGCGCGTATTGTAGGAGACTGCAATAGCCGACACAAGTTGTGACAATGCAGCCAAATGAGCCGCGTTCCTGAGTGTTTGTTTTCTCAGAGCCCTGGAGACGCGTAGTTACGGGGAAATCTTGAGTTCATTAAAATCAAAGGAGCTCCTGCTGTGCGTGACTGCTGAGAAAGGTGACAGGGAGTGTTCCCTGGACAGAGAACAATGTACGTGTGTAAGTGCGTGTGCCTGTGTGATAATATGCCCATTGTGCTTTTTGAGTCAATTTAATGAATTCTAATAGCCCGACTTAATGCTTTCTGAATGCTGCACAGCAGTGGGATGTGGTTGTTCGTTAGCAGGTAAAATATTTTGCTGATGGCTGAAGTGGGAATTTTTAGCAGACTTATTTATTTAATGATAAAAAATGTTATTGAGTCAAATGTGCTGATTCTACTTCTGTAAGCTAGCCTTGCCTGCTCGGTCTGATAGCCCGATTGCACACACATGAATGATGCCGGCCTTAAGAAAAGGGAGTGTCAGCATCCCTTCCTTGGTAATGACAAATGGTATTTGCTCCAGAAAGGCAGCTCTTCAGCGAGCAGAAGGAGTAATTCCAGATTTACACAAGGCAGCAGGGGAGAGGGAGTCCCCCTCTCCTGGAATCAGTCACACTGTCCCATTCCTGCTCCTCTTGGTCAAACGTGCCCGAGGCTGTTCATGTCACAGTCCTCTGGTTCAGATAAGCAATCAGAAAAGCATCTGATAACTACCCTTAAAATTGCATTTCGTGTTGCTTTTCCTTCAAATGTTAGTTTGAAATGCTGCCTAAAAAAATTGGCTGACTTTGTGGTCTGCTTATCATTACACCTCTTTGGGACCAAAGACGGCCTGAAACAAGTCGAAATAAGCAAAGCCAGTGGAGTTTGTCTCTTTCTGGGCCCGAGTACCCAGGGCTTGTAGATGCCCCTGGGGCGTTTAGGGCAAGTGTTCACAGGAGCCAGGACGGGAAAAAGTACAAAATACAGATTTACTGCAAAAGGCCAGAGGAGGAGAGGCATGGAAAATGTTCCCTGTAGCAGACAAGCAGCCGGTTATCACCCTGGTCCCGAGTGCAGGGCGAGCAAGAGACGCGCCGCTGCTTCAGGCAAAGCCCGTCTCACACCGGGGTTGTGGCTTCAGTGCTGCTCTTGTACCGCGGTTTGGGTTGGGGGTGCTGTCCTTACTTTCAGCATCTGGCCTGAAGGGAAACACATATCCCTAGTACTAACACGAACAAACCCAACCTGGTTTTACCTTTCAAACATAGCTAGAAATCACGACTTTATTCAACATAATGTGGGTGACCCATCCTTGGGAGTGTTCAGGGCCAGGTTGGATGGGGCTTTGAGCAACCAGTTTGGAATTAGATGATCTTTAAGGTCCCTTCCAACCCAAGCCATTCTATGATTCTATGATAATACTTGAGGATGTGAAAAACAAGGTTCACCTTTTTGGAAAAATTTAGAAGTTTAATAAAAAATTAAGAAAATAGACAATTAGGAGAGATAAAAGCAAAATACATTTTCTCAGCCAAGGGTGCCTGGCACAGAACCAGCCAGCACGCCCTTAACAAAAGTTTTCCCTTTAAAAACATCAGCTTGATGCATATTTAAAAATTCACATGCATGATTCAAACATTCCTTTTGAGTGTTAATTCTTTTGTTTAGTCCTAACTCCCCCCCCAGCCATTCCATCTGGCAGACCCGTCCTCGGGTGGCTCCACTCCATCTGATAAGAGAGGTCCATAAATTCTTCTCTTGGGGCTCTGGTCATTTTTATTTGGACAAGATACTTGACAACAGAAGTTTAATCGCTTCCTTGATCAGCAATCTTCATGCAGGAAAAAGACCCCAGTGTTCTCACACTAGGATGCAATCATAAGGAGTATACATTCATCACATTTCTAAATTCTATTAATAAAGAAAATACAGTACAATCTTCCCACATTCTACATACAGTATTCATTGTAATATTTGCTAAAATCCGGCTATATACTATGCATTTATAACTACTTTATTCAACATAATGTGGCTGACCCATCCCTGGGAGTGTTCAGGACCAGGTTGGATGGGGCTTTGAGCAACCAGTTTGGAATTAGATGATCTTTAAGGTCCCTTCCAACCCAAGCCATTCTATGATTCTATGATAATACTTGAGGAGAAAAATGTTTTACTGCTTAACCTAATGCAAGACACACCACGGCTCATTTGACACGGTCTCCCAGCTAAGGAAAGCAAATACAGCAGTGTCTTTTCAAGAAATGTATCTTTGCTAGTACAAAGTAGCTACTTCAGCTAGAAGAGCTCAGATTCAGGCATCATCAGTTTGCAGTGCTGCATGTAATCTTTCAAACCCTCGCTTCTGGAGAGGCGGCTTCTTGCTGACCGCAGCCAGAGCAGTAAGGAAGATAACTTGACAACTTTATGTCTTCTTCTGTCACTCTGAATGCTGGAGCCACTTGTCCCTGCGTTGCAAAACATCAAACATCTTCTCTCCATCATCTGACAGTGAGATGAATCTTACCTACTGACATGATTGCTGCTCTCTGGCCAAGAATATACTCATTTGCCAAACTACATCATGTGTGGGGGACACTGGCTGGACAGGGAAAGGCGCTCGGAAGATATCGGGTTGTTACGAGAGGGCCTCAGAAACATTCCAGCCATCAGATAAGATCTACCTCAAGGACACAAGCCCCCTTCAAGGACATACCAGTACCTTTCCGTTCCCCCCAGGAAGTGTAGCAAGACCCTCTGACGTAGGAAAGACCCAGAAAGTATTTAAGCTCCCTGTTCCAGAAAATAAATGCTTTTTTAACCATCCATCAAATTGGTGTCTGTGTGTTAAAAGCCCGGCGCTACAAGGAACACGTGGTAGCCGTGCTGTCTCCTCTGGAAACCAGGCCACTAGAGTTTGTGGACGAAAAATACAACATCTGGTGCCGATAACCCGGGAAAAGGACCTAGGAAATCGGGATTTCGCCTGGAAAGGAGACGGCGGTGGGGAACGGCGGGCCCGATCCACCACGAGAGAAGGAGGGACGCCTCCGGGACCAGCGAGAAGATGGAGGTTCTCGCGCAGGTTGTTAAGATTTTAAAAAAGCAATGGGGTATTCGGTGTGAGGAAAAGAATTTATATCTTGCTATAGCAAGGCTTATAAATTTGGGCACGATTGAGAGGCCAATAGATATTTTAAATGTAGAAAGGTGGGGGAGTTATACTGCCGCTTTGGCAGAGGATGCAAAAGTTACCGGCAGTGGAAAAAACCTGAAAGCGTGGGGCAATGTAGAGGCTGCCTTGAAAAAAGCAAGAGAACAGCAGGAAACTTGGGTAGCAATTAAAACCTGTTTATTTGCCGTCACGCAGCCGGGGGAGAGGGATCGGGGAACCGCGGGATCCTCCGGGAGCGGCTTGTCTGGTGGCGGGAGCACGGGGGGAAAGGACGGGTGGACCCCCCGCCGGAGCCCATCCCCGGACCTCCCGGACCGTGGGGGGGAGCCTCGGACCCTGCTGCGGGAACCCCCGGGCCCAGGGAACCCCCCGGAACCCCCCGAAAGAGGCGCGGGTCCCCCTTCACCCCCCCGCCGCTTTTCACCGCGGGACCCGCCCGAGCCCGGCGACGCCGGGCTGCCGCCGCGAGCCAGCGGCGGCGGGGAGAAGGGAGGCTGGGAATTGCCGCCGCGGAGCAAACGGGGCGGCGCCAGCCCGCCGAGCCCGGAGCTGCCGCCGCCGCGGGGCACCTGCCGCTCTCCGGAGCCGGGAGATCGGGGTCCGCCGCCGCTGTGGACCGGGCGCAGCAACGGCGGAATGCCGGGATCAGGGGCGCAGCCGCGGCGCGCACGAAGCGCTGACTCGCCGATTCCGGGAGAGCGGCCGCGCGGGGGAGGCTCCGCCCGCTTTTCCGAGCCGGCGGAGGCAGCCGCGGGTCGCCCAGTCGCCGAGGCAGCGCGGGGGGACGGAGAGCGCGCGAAATCTGTTTGGGAAAGGCTAGCACAGCAGGCAAGGGAGGCAGAGAGAGACGCGGCGCGGGCCCCCCCCCCCCCATACCTCCAAGATGGCGATCGTGAATGTGAACGGGGGTGGGGCGAAAAGCCGCGTGGAGAGCCGGAAATGCGAGTCCCTGCCAGCGCGCATGCGTGGCGAGAGGGCTCGGCAGAGCCGATCTGCACTGCGCATGCGGGGGAGAGCGAGTGGGGGGGCGACCGCGGCAGGAAACCCCCCCCAATGGCGTTTTTCGGAGGAGACACCCCCCCGTGGGGGGGGCGCGGAGAGCCCAGGGGGTGGGAACGGGACTGCCCACAGGAGGCGTGGCGACGCCACCCCCGGGAAGGGGGGAGGGGCCGGACTCGGGAGGCGGAACGGGGACGGACCCGAGGGTCCGCCCAAAGCCACTCCCGGAAGGCGGAGCGAGGGCGGAGCCGAACAAAAAGGCACAGCCAGCCGGAAGTGTACCAGCAGTCTGCTTCCGACACTGAGTGGGACCACAGCTCCACAGAAAGTCCCACTGAGAGCTCCGAGTCCGCAGAATCGGAAACAGAGACAACAGAGTTCATGGGTTTTTTACCCAAATCAAACAAAGCTTTTTATAATACAGGGGAACAAACACAACATAAACTCACAGATTGGGGCAAAATAAAGATAGCTTGTGCTGAATGGAAACCAGCGGCAGCCATTCATGCATTTCCAGTTAGGGTGTCAGGGGTGAGACAAAATCAGAGAAGGACTTACACACCTTTAAATACAAAAGAAATACAAGCAGTGGTGAAAGCAATTCAAGAAAAGGGAATGGGGTCAGCTGTAGTATCTACGTTAATTGATGGGCTTTTCAGCAATGACGATTTGTTGCCTTTTGATATTTCACAGATAACTCGCATGTTTTTTGATGGGGCAGGGTTGATTCTATTTCAGCAGGAATGGTCTGATCAGTGCACAGCTGCTCTAGCCCAAGCCTCAGGGCAGGGACAGTCCCTACATGGCTCTACCCTCTCCAGGCTTCTGGGCAAACACGATGATGTGGCAACACCACAGGACCAGGCAACACGCCTCACAGCAGAGGAGGTCAGAGCCACGACTAGGGCGGCTCGAGAAGCTATTAAATTAGCTTCAAGGGTGGTAGATCATGCCACGCCTTGGTCCACCATCAAGCAGGGGGAGAGTGAGAAGTTCACGACTTTTGTAGATCGTTTGCAAGCTGCAATCGATTCATCTACCCTGCCTGAGGCGGCAAAGGGACCTGTGGTGACAGACTGTTTAAAACAACAATGCAATACTATCACCAAAGACATCCTGCGTTCTCTGCCAGTGGGAGCCAGTCTGGCTGACATGATCAAGCATGTAGCCAAAGAAGAACAACTGATCCCAATGCAGGCAACCATCCATACCATAACCAATGCAATAGCATGCCTGAAGTGTGGCCAAACAGGTCATCTGGCAGAAAGCTGTCCTCAGCCAGCACAGCAGCCTGTGGCAGCACCCCCGACCCAACAGCGCCAGAGGCCAACCTGCTGGAGCTGTGGGAAAAAGGGTCACTTTGCCAGGGAATGCCGATCCAAACCCCGGGGAAACGGGAAGGGGAGGGGGCGTGCGGGCCAAATTCAGCTTCCTCCCACTGTGAGATGGCCCATTTTTCCCAACACCCAGTGGGGTGGGGGGCCTTCATACCCCATATATATACAGGACCCAGTCAGCATTACATCCCCACCAACCATTCAGTGGCAGAATGGTGCAGCAACAATTTCACAACCCCCACCACCACAAACTGTGCAAGTGTCACAGGGTCAGCAGGGGGCGCCCCAGAGCGGAACCCCTGGGTGGCCTTGGTCATGAAAGTAGGGAAAGAGCCCATGAGGGTTTGGGGAAAATGTCAGCTCTATGGCAGTCGGGACCCTCTCATTTTAGGGCTTCAGTTTTTGGCAGACACAGGATCAGACTGCACGATCATCCCTCAATCAAATTGGCCCAGACATTGGCAAGCCAGGGAAGTCCCTCCTGTGAACGGGGTGGGGGGACAATCCAGAGCTTGGAAAAGCACCCAACTAGTAGCCATAACACTTCACACAAAACAGGGACCAGAACAAACAGTCGCAATTTATCCCTACATTTTGCAAAACTCTCCACCCTTGATAGGAAGGGATGTTCTAGCTCTGCTTGGAGTCAGAATCACAAATTTATGATAAGGGCCACTGCTGTACACCCGCTGCTCCCGATCAAATTGACTTGGAAATCCTCAGATCCAATCTGGGTTGAGCAGTGGCCCCTCTCAGAGCCTCGAGTAGCAGCATTGCTGGAACTGGTTGAACGGGAACTGCAAAAGGGTCACATAGAACCCTCCACAAGCCCATGGAACACTCCTGTGTTTGTAATTCCCAAAAGGTCTGGAGAGGCATATCGCTTAGTCCACGACCTGAGGGAAGTGAACAAAACAATCAGACCCATAGGTCCAGTTCAGACACTGTTACCTATGAACTCAGCCATCCCTGAAGGACAGCCATGTGCAGTTTTGGACATTAAAGACTGTTTCTTTTCAATACCTTTGCATCCTGAGGACAGGGAACGCTTTGCTTTCTCCGTGGTTTTTCCAAATGGCAAACGGCCCAGCCTGCGTTTCCAGTGGAAGGTTTTACCGCAAGGCATGGTCGACAGCCCAACTATTTGCCAGATCACCGTGGACAAAGCGCTGATGCCAGTCCGACACTCTCATCCCACTGCAACCATCATACAGTACATGGATGACGTCTTGGTCTCAGCACAGTCAGCGAGTCAAGTGGATCACCTGATATCCGTGATCACAGAGATTCTCCAGGCCAACGGCTTCGAAATTGCAAGCGCGAAGATCAAGAAAGGACCCTGCGTCACCTTCCTGGGAGTGGGGATCACAAACTCCTACGTGACACCTCCCAAGGTGAAAATTCACCGAGACATCAAGACGCTTCATGACATGCAACGCCTGGTAGGATCACTGCAGTGGCTTCGCAACATCATCCTGATTCCTTCTGAGATCATGGACCCTTTGCATGACCTCCTGAAAGGAAAGCATCCCTGGGAACCCAAGGAGCTGACACCGCAAGCAGCAAGCTCCCTCGACTTCATCGAAGGACAGATGTCCACTGGTACACTTGCCAGATGGAATCCAGTGATGCCCTTGGACTTGTATGTACATTTCACACCAAAAGGGGGGGTGGGAGCGCTGGCCCAAGGACCTTCTGAAAAAGCCCGACCAATCCAATGGGTGGTCCTTGGAAGACCAGCTCGTGCATTCTCCCCAGCAATAGAATGCATCTCTAACCTCATCATGAAAGGCAGAAAGCTTGCCTTGAAACACCTAGGGACTGAGCCAATGAGAATCCACCTTCCTTTCCGCAAGCAATCAACCACAGAATCAACCACGATCTCAGAACACCTAGCCCTTGCTCTCATCGGATTCGGAGGAGAAATCTGCTACTCCACCAGACCACCTTGGACTCAGCTGCTGACCATAGTCGACATAGACATGCCACCGAAGGTCATGGACAGGCCACAACCAGGGCCAACAGTTTTCACAGACGCTTCCTCCACGACTTCCACCGCGACAGCAGTGTGGCAGGCAGAAGAGAAATGGCATTGCGTCAAAGCATGCGACCCCACACTGTCGGTGCAGCAATTGGAAGCGACAGCAGTAGTCCTGGCGTGTGGACTCTTCCAAGACGAACACCTGAACATCGTAACAGACTCTATATTCGTGGCAAAGCTCTGTCTGGCTATGGCAGGACCAGGTGTGTCAACATCAACAGCAGCCCTGATGCTTGAAGAAGCACTTTCTTCACGAAAGGGCACAGTATCTGTCATTCACATCAACAGTCACAACCCAGTCAAAGGTTACTTCCAGATCGGCAATGACAAGGCGGACGCAGCAGCGAAAGGCGTCTGGACGCTGCAAGAAGCCCGTCAGCTGCACGAATCTCTCCACATTGGACCCAAAGCACTGGCAAAGAAATGCGGAATCACCACAGCAGATGCCAAACATGTAGTGGCCACATGCCCTCACTGCCAGAAGTCACCCCTGTGGACCAGTGGGGTCAACCCCAGAGGTCTCAAGCCCTCAGAAGTCTGGCAGTCAGATTTCACCTTGTGTCAACTGCTGAAGCCCCGAGCATGGCTTGCAGTGACTGTGGACACATTCAGTGGAATGATCATAGCCACACAGCATCACAAAGCTAACTCCAAAGCCACAATTCAGCACTGGCTGACAGCTATGGCGTGGCTTGGCATTCCCAAACAGATCAAAACTGACAATGGTTCCAATTTCATTTCTAAACCAGTGCAGGAATTTACCTCCAAATGGGGGATCACACTAGTACAAGGCATTCCATACAATAGCACCGGACAAGCTATAGTTGAGCGGGCAAATCAGACCCTGAAAAACAAAATAGAGGTGTTGGCAAAAGCAGAAGGCTTCACCAATTCTATCCCCTCAGGAGAGCAGACACGTATACTGGCAACAGCTTTGATAGCATTGAATCAGTTCCCTAGAGGAAATGAAACAAACAGTCCTGTTCAAAAACACTGGGCCTCCAAAATGATAGAGGAAGGCCCACAGGTTGCAATTAGGAATGAGCTGGGTGAGTGGGAACGGGGCTGGAAACTGATGCTTGCAGGGCGAGGGTATGCAGCTGTCAGAAAGGACGGGAAAACCAGGTGGTGTCCTCTCAAATCAATTAAACCTGATCTTCACAGTGAGCAGGATGAGACTAATGAAAACTGTGAGTTTCTGTTTACAGGACATGCTGGTGGGGCGGCCACATAATGCATACATGCCCCTTCCAGAGGAACGAGACACGCCACCAAAACGCCAGACAGCAGCAGAGAAACCCACGCGAGTGAGATCTAAGCATCAACGACACATCTGTGTGATTTTGTTGTTGGGGCTTGTCGCCAGAGGACAAGCCAGCCCGAACTACTACCCACATCAGCCATTCAGGTGGGTCTTGAGACACCTTACAAATGATAAGGTGCTCAGAGCCATCACCACACCAAACACTCCATCCTTCGTGCTTCGCACCAACGATCTGTTTCCAGGACGACCAACGATAAATTCCTTCTCAACACCCGTGTACATATCCTACTGGTGCCCAGCTTCAAACCCAGGGAAAAGTTATTGTAATTACCCTGGGTGGGGATACTGTGGGTACTGGGGCTGTGAAACTATAGTCACAGATGCCAGGCCATCAGGGCCTGGGTGGGACCCACCACAGCCCGACCAGTTCCTGCAGTTCACCTGGGCACCCACAGGTTGCAAATCACCTCCTTCTGTACAGGAAAACCCCCATCGAAACAGTTATAAAATCCCCAAATTTAAAAAATGTTTGTACTATAAAATGACAGTCTTGCAGCCAAATCATCCTGGTTGGACAGTGGGTAAGACATGGACAGTGGTCCTCTACGGGACAAAAGAGTGGGTGAATGTGCGAATTACCAGGCTCCAGCCATCAGCACCCCGAGCGGTTGGACCCAACAAGGTGATTAAAAGCACACAGACAGAGAAAAACATAACTTACCCCAAAATCTTACCCACGAGTGTCACAAAAGACCCAGCCAGTGATGAGAAAGCTCTCCAGGTAGGCCGATTTGTCAAGTCAGACCCTGACCCAATTCTTCGTATGTTAGATGCCACTTATCTATCCCTGAATGAATCTAACCCTAACCTAACTAATTCTTGTTGGCTTTGTTATGATGTCCAACCCCCTTTTTATGAAGGAGTTGCTGTAAACACCTCATTCACTTACTCCACAGCCAATGCACCTCATCAGTGCAGATGGGACACACCCCGCAGAGGTATCACCCTGAGCCAAGTCTCAGGTCGGGGCAGATGTTTTGGAAATGCAGCCCTAGCTAAGCGAAAAGGGAATGTTTGCTCCAAAATTGTAAAGCCCAACAGAAAAAATAATAAGTGGGTTGTCCCAGCTGCATCAGCAATGTGGGTTTGTCAGAGATCCGGAGTAAGTCCTTGTGTGTTTCTTCCTAAGTTCAAGATGACCATTGATGAGGACTTGCAGAGGATCGAGAAATCCATTTCCTACCTAGAGAAGTCAGTCTCTTCGCTCTCGGAAGTGGTTCTGCAGAACAGGCGAGGCTTGGACCTCCTGTTCATGCAGCAAGGAGGCCTGTGTGCAGCCCTGAAAGAAGAATGCTGTTTTTATGCAGATCATACGGGAGTAGTTAGAGACTCGATGGCAGAACTTCGAAACAGACTGGCTCAGAGACAAAAAGATAGAGAGGCTCAGCAAGGCTGGTTCGAGTCCTGGTTTAACCAATCTCCGTGGTTAACCACTTTGATTTCCACTTTAGTAGGCCCATTAGCAATGCTACTTTTAACAGCTATCTTCGGACCATGCCTGCTGAACAAAATAGTTTCATTTGTTAAAACTCGCCTAGAACGGACTAACATTCTGTTCCTAGGCCTGCATGAAATGCCGTGAATTAATCAGGGAACATTGCCCATCACAAGCTTTTTCAAACTTGCCTGGCAAAAATTTACTCAGGTTTCCAAACTCCTTCTCCCTTTAGTTAGATACTAACCTTCTACCTCATTTAGTGCCTATATATATATACATATATCTACCTCATTTCTTTAGTGATAGAGGGGGGGGAGATGTGGGGGACACTGGCTGGACAGGGAAAGGCGCTCGGAAGATATCGGGTTGTTACGAGAGGGCCTCAGAAACATTCCAGCCATCAGATAAGATCTACCTCAAGGACACAAGCCCCCTTCAAGGACATACCAGTACCTTTCCGTTCCCCCCAGGAAGTGTAGCAAGACCCTCTGACGTAGGAAAGACCCAGAAAGTATTTAAGCTCCCTGTTCCAGAAAATAAATGCTTTTTTAACCATCCATCAAATTGGTGTCTGTGTGTTAAAAGCCCGGCGCTACAAGGAACACGTGGTAGCCGTGCTGTCTCCTCTGGAAACCAGGCCACTAGAGTTTGTGGACGAAAAATACAACAATCATGTTCAAAACTGAGTCCTAAAATAAATCTCTCACCTCTTTATGTCTCCCATGTTGGAGTTTGGGAAGAATAGACAGAATCGCATGCTGGAGTAAAATAACATAATCAAATTACCATATAGCAACCAAGAAATAGCTAAAATAGCAACATGGTGCTGTTTCATTCTGGTGCTGGAGCACAGCCAGTTTGCAGTTTCCTTTTCTCTGCTGCACCCTTTCTGTGATAAAAAATCCATTATCCAAGGGTACCTTGGAAAACCACCTGTAACAGACTCCCAAGTTCTAGAAAAGAGGAATTAGTTATGTGGAAAGGCTGATTTTACATACATGCTACAGCCCAAATGTTTTAAAGACAGCTTTGCCACCAGCAAAAATGTATTTAACTAATCATGCTTAAAAGCCAGCCATATTTTCAATCTGAGCTTATTTTATGATTCTTCTAAATACAAGTAATAAAAATTGCTACTTGTGGAAAAACAAAAGTATTTTCTTCATTGTACAAAACATAAAAGGAGATACCCTCTCCTCCAGTTCAAGAGCACTCAAATCTGCTGAAATCCTGAACATTTTGGACACAGAGATAGTGCATAAAGTAGCTGCCAAGATATCTCAGTGGGATCACTTTTCATAGAAATCCCCTTTTCCTGGAGTGCAGAGTTGATTCCCCTCTCTCTCCTTGAGGCTCTGCTTTGCTCAGGCACTGGTTAACAAAAGCTGGACCAGAATTCATGCACTCCTCAACCCTAATGAACTTTACGACCTGCACTGCCAGAATGAAAAAATAGAAAAGCAAGTGAAAAGCAATCCTGCCCAAACCTCTAAATCTAGTTCAAATAAGTATTAATAGAACTAATTAGTTGGTTTTGATTTGCTGAATCCAATCCAGTAAACATGTTTCAGGATCAGACAAGCATCCATCATCCAGACCAGCTGCTCTTAGACAGATCATTATATGTGAACAATGACTATTGATTAACAAAACCCTTGGCCCGGAGTTTGCAAAACTCTGAAATTTATCACCTGGCTTTCAGAGGCACCAGATATTCAGTGCTGTTCACCTCAGTGGAATCTGGCAGCAACTTGGCACTTCTGAGATTAGGGGCGTTTACTTGGCTGGATCAGTGTGGATTTATAAACCTAGACTTCCTTTTCAAATTTTCAGGCATTTATATGCTTGCTAAATCAATGCCATTTCATGAAAAGAAGAGAATGAAATCATAAGATAGGCTAATGAACTTTAGACAGCTGTGCTCAACACTTTTTCTCCTGGCTCCTGGTATCCCTTTACCTGGCCTGTCGCTCTCATTGAGGCAGAAGACATCACTGACAGAGGTGTATGGACCTGCTGGTGATGGCTTCACTCCTTTGTGAATTAATTTTAGGAAGGGTTGTGGGTCTTGCTGAGGCCCTCCCACACCTCCCTCCCTCCCTCCCTCCCTCCCTCCCTCCCTCCCTCCCTCCTTCCCTCCCTCCCTCCTTCCCTCCTCAGCAGCAGTGCTGGCTGGGTGCAGCATGTCCCTCCCACCCAGCCCCAGGGCACTGCACCACAGCTGGGTGCCATGGTCAAGCCATGACCTGATCCCTCCCATAAATTGCATAAACACTTTCTCTCCCACAAAAGGAAGAATGCAAACCATGTCCTTTCTTCACTGAAGAACAGAAAAGGAGGCTGTATCAGAATCACTAATTATTTTTGCTAATAAAATCGGACCAAGAGTGTGACTGTCTCTCTTGAGCAAATGTTATCTCCCACTGAGAGAGGAGGATGAATTGTGCTAACTGATGGCACCAGCACTCGTCTGGAGCACCCTGTCAGCACGGCAGGACTGCAGCAGCGTTGCTGGCCATGCTTTCTTCTGCTTGCAAATCACTCTGCGTTCAGAAAATGCTGCCAGCACTGGAGCTGTCAAAACCAACTCAGTGTTACAGGGTTTTTCCCCTTTTCTGTGACCTTGGTGGTAATTAAGTGTCTCTTTCTCACAGGGAAAAATATGTGAAGCATGAATTGGACCTGTTGGCCTGGCTGCTGATTTATGGGTCAAGTCTCTAGCTGTTACAGACAAAATTTTAAAGTCTCTGATTAAGAAACCCTGCTGATTTAAGGATCTCACAAGAAATGTGTGCATAATGAATTATCTACAGATGATAACTCAAATTATTCCTTCATGATTCATATCACCTTCTTCTATTAAATTACCATTTTAGAAGTTTAACAAGGGCAATGCAAATGGACAGGTGGTGGCATTACAACATACATAACAGGTCAGCAGAGCAGCATTCTGCAAATTTGGGTAAGTGGCATTTGGTCCCAATCAGAGATGCCAACAGAAAGCAAAGGCTGCAGGAGATACAAAAGCCAAACTGGTATCATTATGGGGTAAATGTTTGCCTCTTGTGTGTCTGAACCTGTGATCATTTTTTTCCTCTCTTGATCAAAAGTTTCCAGGGAGCAGTCTGCAGTAAACCCCTGCTTCAGTATTACTTACCACATTAGCATTAGGTCTTAATTGCAGTATTATCTGCCAGTGGAAAAATGGCACTGTCTGTTATTGCTTAGGAAACACTGAGAGCTACCAGGCATCATCAAAATATGTAAGTACATGGGTAACAGGTTACAAAGACATGTAGAAATGTGTGGCAGAATGAACATTATTTTTCCTTTTTGGGTTCAGCTTGTTGGTCCTTAAACCTACATACCTGGGAACCTGGAAACACCTGCTGTGCCCCATGTCCTCTGGAAGGGGTTTGAGCAAATCAGTGCTGCAGACACCACGTGTCTCTTATATTCTGATGATGGAAGGAAACAGTGAGCTTGAGTAGTGGCAACTGGGAAATGCAAATGCACGGATTCTGATGTTGCTTTAGTGCCATGTATTATTTTTCTCCAAGCAAATGCATGATACCAATCTCTGTCTCTACATCTGACATACATCAGGAAAGTACTAGAAAATGCCATTAGCCACTGTTAGCCTTTACCATGACATGTCTCAGTAAGAAGGCTCCACTTATTTCTGTCTGTGTTTCATAAGCTGACGTGGACAAGGTCTGAAAAGGAGCTCTGTACCTCCAACCTTCTCCATTTTCTCATGGCTGGGTGTTAATCAGAGAATGCAGAGCAGATGGCAGGGGGTGGCCTGGACCACAGCTCTTGTGTCATTGCAGCTCTGGCAGGGGCTAAGGATCTGCTCCCAGTCACCATGTGAGCACCATCCCAGGTGGGGATCAGCCAAGCACATAAGGGAAATCAGAAAATTGTGTCTGTGTTCTGAAGGTACTAAATAAGTGGCAAAGGCAAACAGCACAGTTTCATATCTGCAGCAGTTTCACAAAGAGATTGTGCTATTCCTGAGAAACATTAGCTCTGCAATTGCTTAAACCCTGGAGTTTTGTATTATCTAGCCAATACATACACTAAAAATGAACAAAACCATATTCTGGACTCCAATAATTTTTACATTCCATTGCCTGTAACAAGCATCTTCCTGGCAATAACTTAGTAAGCCCAGCAAAACAAGGCTTCAGAAAATGCACTTAAAATGTAATTAATATACAGAAAACCTAACCTGAACGGCTTGTGCAAGAAAAATTACTTTCAGCAG
Organism: Acrocephalus scirpaceus scirpaceus; assembly: GCA_910950805.1. NCBI lineage: Eukaryota > Metazoa > Chordata > Aves > Passeriformes > Sylviidae > Acrocephalus > Acrocephalus scirpaceus. Next base: position 114,433,706 of record OU383774.1, on the reverse strand, counting down.
GAGGATTTCCATATTTTCCACAGGGAAATCCTGGAAAACTTCTGTGTATATACTTACACAGTGCATGCACAGTAAAATCCAGTGTGTTCTGCACACCCAGGGCTTTGGTGAGCTTCCTGAAATGCTGCTCAGCACACAGAGCCCAGCCTGATGCTTGGCACACAGGAGTCAGTGCACCTTCAGTGCACAACATGCAAACTCTGTGGGGTCTGTGGGGTCTCAGGGCAGAGCCACTGCCCCAGGTGAGTCCTCAGATGCCCTGAAATCTTCAATGACTGTCCCAAGAAGCCTCTTCAACATTTTTGGATGGAAAAAAAAAGGAGGTGGGGTGGGGCAGTGGAGGTGGTGGCTGCTGGGGATGCTCGAGGACGTATTCCTAAGGTGCACCAGGAGAGGTTTGGAAAAAGTTCTTCACAGAAAGAGTCATTGGGCATTGGGGTAGGCTGCCCAGGAGATGGTGGAGTCACCATCCTTGGAGGTGTTTAAGAAAAGACTGGATGTGGCACTTAGTCCCAAACAGCCAAATCAAGCCCCAGTGACACCTGTCTTCAGAGGATGCTGGAAAGCATTTGTGAATTACATTTTCTTAATTTGTGATTTTCTGTAATTTATGTAATTTATGTAATTGCTTTACAGCCTGTACAAGAACACTATTGAACCACAAAATCACATTAGCACATCTCTGTGCTGGGGAGGAGGGCATGATTTATCTATGAGACTGGTTTTTCCATAGCCAAAAGCCTCCTGTAACACTAACTCCTTCAGTCACAGCAAGGAAATGGCACTTCTCACCATCCAATCTCATTATGTTCCCCTTCACTTGATCCTAATTATTCTGCTATATGCTCACCTCAGAAAGCTTCTCCAGTAAGGCCTAACCTCTCCTCAAGCACCATTTTTATTTCAAAAGCCTCTCCAATTTAGTTCTAAACCTCACTTCTTCCAAAAGCTGCTTTATCCCTCCGGACCTCTTAACACCCTTCCAGTGTCACCCCATCTGCCTCTGTTATTTTTACTCTATTACCAGGGGCATTTCTGTGTCTGCATGTGTGGAACCATGAAGGTAGTGACCATGATCCTTCTCAAAATCTTTCATTCATTTTCAAGAGCTCTGGACTTACTTCAGGGATGGTAGTGAGGCAAAATACATAAGTGATTTCTAGAGCTCCCAGAAGCACCCAAAGGAGCCAGTTGTGTCAGGCCATTGAGGTGGCAATTGCCAAAGACAAAAAGACAATGCTTGTTTCAGACTGCAGATAAACTGATGGGCTGATGCCAGGGCAAGCCCAAACAACAGGTTTTATGACAAAGCCAGCCAAAGAAAAAGACCTAAAGCCACTGGAAAATCTCCAAAAGTGCCAGAAAAAGCAGGTAAATGTCTGGTTTAGAGAAACAGCGAGTGCAGCTCCAGCTGGGGACAGGCTCGTGGAGGAGTCATGGTGCCAAACACAGGCACAGGCAGAGCTGTGTACATACAGTGCAGAGAGGCTTTAAATCATGCTGAGTGGGGCTGTGGCTCCAAACAGCTCACCAGGAGAAATGAAGTGAGTGGGAATTGAAACCATTACAATAGCATTTCCTAAAGCATTTTTAAGGATGAATTGCAATGCAGTTCTTTGCTTGCTTTTAAAAAAATTTTATCCTTCCATTAGCCTTCAGTGTAATCTTAGTGGCTTCAGACAGTTTTACCTAGTCACAGACACTTTTTGCAGCCTATAAGCACTAGCATCTAATTTTTATTTTTTTTCTGTACTTCCAGGGGTGAAATTAACACAAATCAGTCTCGTAATTAATGATATCTCTCTCTATGAATGTAAGCTCTTTTGCACTCTCTTCCCTAAATTTCTAACGCAGATCCTTCAGCATCTACTTCTCTTCTTAATGTCTATCCTAAAAATGTAGTATTCTTGTAACAAAACTGTTAGCATTTCTTTAATAGGTCTCTTAAATTCTCTCTCAGCAGGAGTATCATCTCCTAGTCTATCATGCTTTTATTTTTACCTCTCAAAGTCTGTTTGTTATGAAAATTACTCAGCCATAAGTTGAGCTTCTCTCTTTTTTAGTGAGATCTGAAGGATAAGATGAGAGAGAATTATTTTCAAGAGTGCAGCTGGAAGAATGAAAATAAAAGCAAAGAGCTAAAAAATTTGTGTTACTGATTGAAAAGCCTAAATGCTGGAACCCAGACTATGAAGTGCAGAGAACGATTATTTACCAGCTCTTCATTTTAATAGCTGCCAAAGATTAAAGTGGGCAACCAAGTGAAGTTTCAGAGCACAAAGAGCAATGCTTCATCCCCAGAAGTGTTTGAGGCCAGATTGGATGGGGCTTTGAGCAACCTCATGTGATTGAAGATACCCCTGCCCATGGCAGAGGGGTTGGAACCAGCTGATATTTTATTTTATTTGATTTATTTGTTTCTGACCCAAACACCCTGTGACTCCACAATTACAGGATTCTCGTGCAAGTGTTTCATGCTGGTAATTAAAATGATCTCAGTGCCTCAATGATGGTGCTGTGGCAGAGAGGTAGGCAGGGCACAGGCTAGCCCACAGGGCCTCCCAGCCACCTGCCTCCCTTCCTGTACCAGTCACTGCTTTGAAAGAGGAGCAGAGCCAGGGCAGGGGAAGTGGCCCTGCTCATCAGTGGCAGAGCTCCTGGCTGCACGGCCTTGAGCGTTTCTACAGCTATTTCTAGCAAACCCTGCAGTGTGGGTATAATATTGTACCTCTTGCAGAAAATGTTCCACCCACACAACCGTTGTGGTTTAGGAGTAGTACTCCCCAATTTAGTGTTTTCACTGAGAGTCTCCAAGCTGTGTGCTGCTCCCTCAGTTCCCCTCCTCCTTTTATGGCTGGCTGGAGAGAGAATTGGAGGCACAAATGGTGAAAATCACAGGTTGAGGTAAGAACAATTTAATGAAAACAGCAATGGGTTAAGCAAGAGAACAGTAACAAGGGCGATATTAATAACAAAGTGCACGAGATAGAGAAATGATTCACATGTGATTGCTTAGAACTGACATTACCCAACAGCTGCCTCCATCACAATTACTCTACCAGAAGGAACCCCTTCTTCCCAGAAGAGATTCCCTTCCCTGCTCCCTACAATAACATGAAGTGGTATAGAATTACCTCCAGGTCCCAGCCACGTCCCTCCTGTGTACTACAAATATTACCCTGTCCTGGCTGGAACCAAGACAATGACTTACAAGAAAAAGGTTACTTTTCACTTCACACTACACAAAGCAGAGTCACACTGAGGTTTTTCATAAGTTATGCCTCTTAAAGTACATTTCAGGCGTCTCTGAAATCCTGGAAAATTTACTTTGGTGTAATCAGATTATTTGACACGGGTCCTCTCAGTTCTGCACCGGCTCATTTTCACATTTGAATGCACCGGCTCATTTAAAATGTATTTCTATTTCCATTTTCTTATTTTCCACATTCTCCTTCACTGCGTGTATCCATGTATTTGCAGATGAAAGATTAGCCTTGCAGACCATGCTGTTCTCCTTGTCAGAAGATTTGTTCTGCTCCTGTAGTGTTTCACCATCCTTTCTCTGCCCTGTCCTCATCCTCTGCCTCCTTTCTGCAAGCAGCAGATCGAGGCCAGCCTACCTCCCAGCTTGTCTCTGCCTTATATTCTTTCTCCACACCCCTTTCATCCTTTCTCTTTTGCTTTAGAAATCTGTTCTTGCCCTCATCCAGGAATGTGTGTGTGCCTGCCTGCAGGACATGCTGGGGGCAGGTGATGGCAGCTGCTGAAGGTGATGGCACTTCACCTCAACATATCACCCCCTGTTCCATTAGAGCACCATTATGTTTATTGCTTATTGCATTTCCAAAACCCCGTATGAACTTCAGAACAACTGGGCAGTGTTATGTAGAATGAAGGACAGCAGTGGGGTAGTGCTGGGAGGACTGACTGGTGTTGTCGTGCATGGAAGGGGAACAGGGGCACAAGGCTGGGGGGAGGGGGACATGACCCTGCCCCTCCCAGGACTGACACTGGGGTGATCAGCCCCATGGCCATGGGGGACTTTATTTGTAATGGGGTCAGCAAAAGGCATTCAGATGCCTTTGACTTGGCCCCCATCAGGACCTGCATGGGGATGGGACTTTATGGGGTGCAGGGAAGAGCATCTTGGGACTGTGTGTGTGACTTACAGGATGTTTCAGGGTGGGGAAGAAACCCAAAATGGGAAAGGGGAAGGATCAAGACATTTTTGGGAGGAACAAGCATGGAAAACATAAAGAATAAAGGTTAAAAGAGTGTGGTTGAGTACATAAGTTACTGGTCACTGCACTTATCTGGCCCTGCTCTGCACCTCCCCAGTGCTGTCTGTCGTTTTCTCATGAAAAACCATTTCTGCCTATTTGTTTGTGTGTGTCTCAGTGGCAGTAGGTGGAGTGGGACTCAGAGGGGCGTGTGTAAGTGTGTGTATGTGAGCCTGTGCCACCAGTGAGCATCAGGCTGGGCTGCCCAGAGAGTAAATGGAGTGGTCTGGGAGCCAGGGAGAGACCAGGGGCTCTGCCTCATGGAGGGACCGTGAGGCTGGAAACAGGGACTAGGCAGAGTGTGGGGCCTGGAGCTGCCCTGAGGTCTCGTGTCTGTGTCTGTGTGTGCATGCCCACGTGTGCCTGCTGGCAGCACTCAGCTGGATCCAGGGCACTCAGCAGCCCCTCGTGGCTCTGGGCTGCACAGACCCTGAGCAGTGCTGTGACTCTGTCCCCTCTGAACATCTGCTGGTGGGATGGGAGCAGAGCTGGGCTGATGCTGACAGCCTTCAAAGCTCTGCTCATACTGTCTAACGTGGAGGAAGACTTTGATACAGACTGTCAAACCTCAAATCCCTCCTGCTTCAGCTCACCTGGAAAACATAGTTGTGCACCATAAAGGTGTAATCCCTAGGGAAACCTCTTCACGAAGGAATAAAAAGAGAAGAAGCTGTAACACAAGTCAGGCTGCTGTTTCTCAGTGTTTTGTATTGGCTTTGTAGATAAAAGTGTTTGCAATCAATAGCTTTGACTTCTATTTCTGCCTAGGTCCTTTTAAGTGACAAATAACTAAGATCACAATTTTGGACCAAAACCTTGATAAAGAGTTGTGAACAGTCCATAATACTCAATGTCTGTGCCCTTGGATTACAATTTTAATACAGCATGTGTGGTGCTGGGTGTAGCAACTCACAGGTAATCAGCCATTCCACTTGTGTGGCAGAACAGGGAGGTATTTCCTCTCAAAGGAGTTGAAAGAAAATAGATATACTGCAGCCCTGGAGATTGGTCACGCAGAAAGGCCACCAGAGTGTGTACCTTCAATAAAGTGAGGAGAAAATAAAGCTGAATGCACTTGGAATAAGCCCTCTGAAGTAAAAGGCATGGTGGAAGTGGTGGGGATAGCCACCTATTACTCTTCCTACCTGCCTGACTCCTAGGGGAGGGCAGGGAATGGGGTTATCCCTGGTCTCCATAAAGAAGGATAGGAAGGCTATAACTGAACAGGGTACCGGAGGAAAACCAGAAACTGTATCTAATTTTATTTGTGCCCTTACAGATTACAGGGGAAAAGATTAATTTGGACTATGGCAGCTTCATTTTCAGTATCTCCTGGCCCCCCACGCTCTCGGTCAGGCACAGTGAGTGACTCCAGCCACTTGCTCCTGCCTTCCTGCTTGTCACAGGTGTGCCACAAGGTGTCAGGACACCTTCTCATCATCTCCCCATGCTATCCTTGCGCTTTGCTTCCCGTATCTTTTCTTTGCCTTGAAGTTTTCGTTCTTTCCCCCACCTTATTGTTTTACATCCCTCCCTTGCTTTGTCACTTGCCTCTCCATTATCTCTCTGCCTTCGGCTGTGCTCTTGGTCCGGTACCTCCCCTGCACTCCCTGGCTGCCCTTGTCATCTCTTTCTCCTCCCTGCCTCCTTTTTTTGGTAATAGGCTGAAGTATAGCAGAGCAGTTTTATGGCTGGAAGCAGTGTCTTCCCAAGCCAGCCTCCTTCCCTGGCCCCTCTGTGTTCCTTTGTGCATGGAGCTGAATGCCACATCAGAAACAGTGACTTTGCACATAGTCTTTTCCTTTCTCTCTCTCTTCCCCTCTTCCCTTCTTCTTCTTTCTCTTGTATCCTTCATATTTTGTGTGCACTTGAACAGTGTCGTAGCCTCAATCTGATTACAAATTAGTTCATGTCTGTCAAAGCCAGCAGACAGGGTTGAATTAAAGGCTCATATCACTGCAAAGTGAAAAAGGAAGCATCTTCTTTTCAGTAGGAGACAGACCTTGTACAGAATGATGAAAAAGTAGAGTGGATTAATAATGAGGACAAGGAAATGGTAACAGGAGCGCACTTCATAAGCCTACCACTCTTCCTTGGCTTTTATGAATTTCTGCAATATTTTCCAGAATAATAGAGAGAAGCAGCTGCAGACAAAGACACAGACAAATTACAACCCACTGGTGATATCTGTATGCAGGACAGGTCTGAAATATGCTCAGATGATGTCCTGTGAGATATTAAATGATAGTGTTATTGCATTAACCTATGGTTAGTTACTACTCTGTCACAAACACACTGCACTGTCTTGGGCAATTGCTTTGCACAAGGCTTTCAAGGACAGCAGGGATCTGCACAGCTTCAAGCAGGTCTGTATGGCTGGATATAGACAGACCTGTGCCTACTCCAGCCACACTCAAAGTTGTTTGGGCAGAGAAAGAGAAAGCCCAGGGCCATATATTCTCATTAGTATGACACTATAGCAGAGGGAATGTGCAACTGGACAGTGTAAGGGCAGGGATACCTGACTATGTGCATCACAGCCATGTGCTTAAACACTTTAAAAAGTAGATCTTGGCAGAAGTGATCTCCCTGACCCCTGTGTGAGGGCATCAGTATATTTATGTGTGTACATATGTATAAGTGTATGCATGTATATACGTACTATATATATGTAAAGGTATATAAATTTTGACACACACGAAGTATTCTTCTCCAGGACAGACCTTCTAAAGATTCAGTGTGTTTTGTTTTTTTCTTATGAGAAAGCAAGCACTGAGTAAATTATCCCTTCTACACCTTAGACCATTGCATAAGTCCTGTTTTGCAAATGCTTTTTTCCTTTTGGATTTTGAGTGATGTTTATAGTTTACTTTTTCTCTCCTCCTCTGACTGTGTCATGTGCACAGACCCTTTGGCTGATGGAGGCACAAGCAGAGTCTTGCCTCTGTGTCCCTGTCTGAGCAGCAGTTCCTCTCTGGATGTGAGCAAACACCAGACCCAGCTCTCACACTGAAAAAATCCCCAGATCATACTGAGAATTGGATTTTCAATCAGCTTAATGACACTTAAATGTCTACATACCTACTTTTAAGCCATCGTGGTGACTCTGACACTGAGTGCTCTTGAACATGTAACCTTCAGTTTGCTTTGAGTCCCTGCCTCCTCTCTTTCACAGGAGACATTGTCAGACATCCCGTGAGGTGAGATACATCCTGTGTAGACAACAGCTGCTCACAGGCTTCACTGATCTGAATGGAAAAAGAGTCCTGGACTGGGGAAGGAGAATAATGGAAGCAAGGTTTAGTTGTCTATAAAAGCCCAGGAGCAAGAGGCTCATGTCTGTCCATTCCATGTTGTAGTGGCAGTAGGAACAACTCTGGTTATTGGGAGAGGGGGTGCAGAGGACACAGGGGGAGGCAGGAGCCCTGGAAAGTTTTTCCCTTTGCCTTGCCCAGCCCCAAAACCTTAGAGATGAAGGTGGCAGCAGCCAAAGGGAATCTGACCTTGGTTGTCTTAGGTATAAACTCCATTGTCATCAATCAGAAATAGGATGTAGCATTCACAGAACTGTCCTCCTTTGGGAGCTTTGAAATGAACCAAAATGACTTTACACGGCCAAGCTTGCTGCAAGCTCACATATGCTTGAAGCATCCCTTTTATAAATCGAAAGAGCTGTCTCCTTCTACTTATTTTTCTCCTGCCATGCAGCCCTCATCTTCTCTCACTCTCCTTTCTTCTTCACATCCATTTTTCCTTTCTTCTTTCCCCTGGATCCCCTCCAAATGTAAAAATCGAGAGGACGGCAGCATGAAGCTCTCAGCGAGGAAGCCGCCTTTTATCCCGGCTCACTCTCTTGTCAATGGACAGTAGGTGGAGCACATCCACTGTTTTAAGTACCGGTGGGTTTCATAATTTTTTTTTCTCCTTTCTCTTCCTCCCGTAAAACAATCTATCATTTCTACTGCAGTGAATCAGTAGCTGCAAGGTAGTGCAGCACTGTCCAAAGCAGCCAGTCTTGGCTGGCCCTCAGCAAAGAGCACCGTGACTCACACCGAGCCGCACGGGGCCAAACGCCGGCTGATCTAGACAGGAGATTAAAATCTGGGGAAAAAACAGTGTCTTTACCGTTTCCAGTTCTGAGCAGACCTTTTTTTTTTTTTGTGTGTGTGTGTTTTTTAATTATTTTTTGTTTGTTTTTGTTTTGTGTCATTTTGTGTCATTTTGTGTAGTTTTGTATCTTTTAGTGTTGTTTTGTGTCGGGTTTTTTTTGTTGTTTTTTTTTTTTTTGTCTTAAGAAAGATCTGTTCTGTGAGTGAGCACAGGCTGGAGTCCACCCCTCTCCCCAGCTTTCCTGCCATTCTGTGCCAGGTCTGCATCTTCATGATGGTTTTGCACCAGTGCAGCAGCTGAGGCTGCTGAAGGGCCCTGGAGTGGCTGAAGGAGGGCTCAGCATCAAACTCCCCATAAGCACATGAGCTGTCCTTTCTACATGAGCACTGGGCTAATGGGAAACCTCTGGACAGCCATTATTTCTGTCTGATGTTTCACTTTTTGTCTTCTGTGTATTTTTCATACGTCTGGGGTAAAAATGAACAGGCATAGACTAACTTCTAGGCAAGCAAGTCTAAAAGTCCAGTGTGCCTGAATTCTCCTCTCTTTTTTCCAACTAGATCAGCTGCTGTAATGAGAGAGATTGCAAATCTTGATCCACTCACATGCTCGAATCACCTTGGTTACATCACTCCTGTCACACCACAAGTTGTCTCACCACTGCAGGCTTCTGCATTTCCCTGTGAGCCCTGGGCCCTCCCTTGCTCTGTGCAACCTGCTGTGACACAGCTCTTGCAGAAAAGCAAACCCAGCCTTTCCAACAGCCCAGCTGCAGAGGTTCATGTTGGGAGGGTCTCAGCCATCCTTCCTGGCATTGTCACTTGCCTGCCAAACCAGCACCTCCTCCCCAGCAATATCCCACCTCCTCTGCTCTCCACTGAGCCTTGGGGAGTGTTGGGGTTTGAGGTAGATGTTCATCTTTAATTTTTGGAGTATTTTCCTCTTAATGGTGAGAGGTGAGATGGTGACCTTTCCAGTCTAGCTACCCTAAGTTTAGCACCTCCAGTGCACCCCCTGTTGTGGGCACCATACAATTGTCCACTGGTGGTTCAGAAAAGGAGTGAGGAAAGCACAAAGTAGGACAGGGAGCCCTGGGTTGAACTCGCTGGACTGAGCTAAACCTGCCCATTCCTGCTGTGTTCAATGAAGACCAGCAGATTCACACAAGACACCATCTGCCTGATTGGTCTCCTCCTTTGAACAGACCGATTTTGTCTCTGCCTCTCTTTGTGTCAGAGCCATTTTCTTGGCCCCCAGCATTCCAGCAAGGGCAAGGACAGCTCCACCAGCTGCCTCTCCACTGCATCTTGGCGGCACTTGCAGCACATTCTCTCCTCTGGGGGCTCTCTGTAAGCCGGCATGTGCCCCCAGAGATGGGATTTAAGGGGCTTCCTTTCAGCAGTCATATAGTAGTGGCGTAGACAAGGGGACAATTTTACTCTCACTTACACTGGCAAATCCCCAGAGGTTTTTTGCTAAAAGCATCTTTCTTCCTCCTCTGCCTCCTTCCCAAGATCCCCTCAAGGTTTCTCGCTCTTTCCCTTCTCCTCACAGTCGCTGTGGGGGGAGGCAGATGCTTCATCTCATGCCTTACTCTGCCAGAGAATGCCTTGTCAGTGCTGGTTTTGACCTGGGACACTGAGGTACTGCTGCTGCTGCTCTTGATGCCAGAGGAGGGGAGGAACAGGGTCCCCAGAGAGCGGCCAGGTCTTGCTGCTGGTGACTCACTGCCCCTCCTCAGTGTCCTGTCCCGGCCAGCTGTGCCAGAGGGGGACAGGGGAGGCAGGGCTGCATCCTGTGCAGGGTGCTCCATGCCTGGCTGGCAGCAGCCTGCCCTCCCTGTCTCCTGCTGGGGCTGTTGGGGCTCATCCCACTCTTCACATGTGGGACCACTGGTTTTCCTCTGCCCTGCAGCACAGCAGCCAGCAGGGAAAAACAACAGGCACGCCTGAAGGTAATGGATTATGACCAGCGGTCTTTGCTGTGTGTGTTTTCCAGGGCTCGTTTTATTCCCTGCTGTAGTCCTTCAAATTAACAGTGGTCTAGTTATTTACATTTGAAAATTGGATGATATGCTGGACTGCTATTTCTCTATTGACTCTGTGCCTCTAATACATTTAGAAATTGTCTGCCTGCTGCAGATAGGCACTGCCTGCTTGGAAACATTTGGAGTCCCTCTATCAGCGTCGCAGAGGGAGACACAGAAAATAGGAAAGGACATCTGATTGTTTGCGCTTACCTTCCCCCAGCGGTAATAGAACAACGTTTGTGTTTGATACATCCCCCTGCTGAGCACCAGCAACCTGTGCTATGCCTGCCTGAAGAAGGCAAATGCTGGCTGGCGTTTCTGCCCCTTCCTTTTTGGAGCTGCAAAGGCTATAACCAGCTCATCCAACCTTGTGTGCGTCCAGAGGGACCACTGGCTGGAAATTTGGGTGGTGCAGGAGCTGCACCAGGGTGCACCTGTGAGCCAGCGGGAGCTTCTGCTGCCCTCAAGGCCCAATGCCAGCCAGCAGCTGAGAGAGTCCTGCTCCCCACCATCCCTTACTGCTGTGCCAGGGCTGCCTCATCACCCACACTGGGCCATCAGGACAGGTCCCATTGAAATAAACAGGGCAGGAGATCTTTCTCCTTTAAAAAGCCTTTATTAGGATCAGCTCAGGGTGGGGGCCCGATGGGTCGAGTGCACGCTGATGCTGTGTCCAGAAGTGATTCAGAGGAGCAGGTGTGCAGCAGCTTTGTCTACTGGAGTGCAGGCAGAGCTGGGTCTTCTGTTCTCACAGGAGCTCCAGAAGGCCCATTGGCTCTGAAAGTCTGGGGGTCCCTCTCTGGGTAATGTTTTTGTGATTTAAGGTTAGGGGGTGAAAACCGCTCAGCCTTGGGAGGAGATAGTCTTACTTTTTGCATGGTCTATCCATGTGTTTTGGTGATTCGGTCTAGTAAAGTCTTTCTGCTTTTGGAGCAGTCGTTTCTTGATTTTTCTCCCAGCTGGCACTGCATCACCTCTATTTGCGTGTTTGCTGTTTTCTCCTCCTCTATTCTTTGGTCGCCATGTTGGGGCAGCGATGGGGCTCGACAACTCGAACAGAACAAGGGGGTGAATAGCATGGTGATTAACAGAGGGGGTGAACATTTAACAAGGAACGTTTAACTAACCAAAGGCTTCATTTGCAACAAAATTGCCTTGTTTTAGGCTCATCTATCTCACCATCGTGCTGAGTTTCTCGGGTGGAAAGCAGAACGGGAGCTGTTTTCCCGTGGGCTTGGCAGCTGTAGGTGTTGGGGACGGGGCGGCTGAGGGCCGGCAGGGCCGGGGGTGGATCCCTGTTCTCCAGCCACGGTGTGTGCCAGCCTGAGGCCTGTGGGGACAGCAGGAGGCGGCATGGGAGGGGGCAGAGCCCCCAGAAGCTTTATGAAGACAAAGAAACAGAAAACTTGCTGGCAAAATGTAGAGGGGACAAGGCACCCAGAGAGGGAGAGGCAGGGTAAAAGCCTTGTGGAAAAGGCAGGCAGCCAGGAGGAGCATGGCACAAAGAGCAGCAGAAACTGTGGCTGGGAGTGCCAGGCTGTAGCTGAAGGGAAAACTGTAGCAGACAGGTTTCTGCTCCTCTGTGAGCCACCACTTGTGAGGGAATAGTGTGCCACAAGCTCACCTCTGTGCAGGGCTGAAATTGAATTAAGCTTTCATTTTGTCTCTCACCCCTTCATCCCGGTTTTGCTGCCTCACAGATGAGACTCTTGCTGCTGTTTGAGCAGGATGGCTGAGAATGTCTTCCTGCCTCCAGGTGCTTGGCCCTTCCCTCCACCTCTGCCCCACTGGAATAAATCTTCCTGTGGTCCTTTTGGTCCTCAGCTCCATCATCCCCTACATCATCCCCATCCTTGAGCCATGGTGGCTCAATGTCTGCCCCTGTCCCTGCTGTCTCCACTGTTCCTTTGGCAGCAGAGCTGCTGTGCCATGCCCCCCTCAGGAGAGGCTGAGGAGGCTCCTGCCCTCTCAGTGGCACCCTGGTGGCACCTTGTGGTGCTGGCAGAGGGGAAAGAAAGTCTGGAGTGAGGACACCCCCAAAGCTCCCAGGACACAGAGGGGGAGCTGGGGGACTGAATGAGTAGCAGTCCCTGAAGCAGGTGGGAATGGGCTGGGATGGGGTGAGTGAGAGATGGTCTTCAAACAAGTTGGAGAAGTTGGGGCAGCTTTAGGGGATTGACATTTCTCCTGTCAACTAGCTCTATGGGAACTACTAGCTCTATGGGAGCTACTAAAGAATAAAGAACAGAAACTTTTTGGAAATCTGAGAGTCTCCGGATTTTTGCATAGCTGGCTAATATTTGGGGCAAAAAGTTCCTTGTTACTTGCTTGTTTAGGGGAAAAAAAGGCTTCTCTGTATCTGTTCTCCCTCCCCACTGGGATGTTGGATCCAGCACTCCAGCCTGGCAGCAGGAGCAATAAGCTCTGAGGACACTCCCATTACAAGCTGGTGTGAAGGTGCCACAGGCTACCAGGTGTCAGGGGCTGCCCTTCCCATGGCTGGGCACCTCACTGAGTTGAAATGGAACAAAAAGCCACACAAGGAACCCAAATTGAGGACTTCCCAGCTGAAGCCTCCTCGTGTCACCTCTCTGTAAGAGACACTCTCCTCCTCTGCTGGAGGGGTCCATGTATGGGTAGGGAAGGGGCTGCACAGCCCTGAACACCCAGTGCCACCTCTGGGCATCCCCTCAGGTCAGCAAACCAGCTCTCAGAGCTGCCCAAGCACCCCTTGCAAATGCTGTCACATAATGAACCCTTCACAGAAATTCAGAAGTAGTTTGCAAATGATTTTCCACTCAGTCAGGAGGCTGAGCTGTCACAAATCGTGGCTGCTTCGACCGTGCCTTTTTTGAGCTGGAAGGCCAGGGGTTAATAAAAGTTTGATTAGATATAGATATTTCTATATAACCCCTGCTGCTTGCAGGCGCATCTGTGCCCCCAGCTGCTTTGCAGACTGCAGTGCAATCACCAAAGGGTAGCAAAGGCACCGGGGCTGGCTGCAGAAGAGAGAAAGATTTGTTGTTTGCTTAGCTGTGACTGAAGAGAATATTCCCTGTGTGCAGGCAGGTTTGATTGTCATGTATGGCTGCAGTTAGTCATGTACAGTTGCATTTAGTGTGCTCAGTCAGAGACTCACACTTCAGACTGGTACAGCATCCTACCTACACATCATATTAAATATTAACTGGGGGGAGCAGAAATACTTTATGGCTATTTGGTTAGCTCCTACAGTTTTAGAGCTTCTCTCCTTCCCTCTCTCTCTTCCTCCCCCATCCTCCCCCCTTCTCTTTTTCTTTTTTTCTTTCTTTTAGATTACAGGAGAAATGTCAAGCTCCAAGTAATTTGCTCCTTGTGTTGCTATTTGCTGCCTTTACTGGAATGCAGCGTAAAACCTGGGGTCTTGCCGCATGTAAGAACAACTGAAGTGAAACCCATGACACTGTCAAGTGCTTAAAATTAAAATGCTGGTTTGTGCTTACAGAAATGATGTGCACCAGAGCTTAGCAGAGGGCTGTAGAGTTCAGGGAAGGATGGGGAAATCGCCTGTTAATGGATGACTGCCTTGGAAAACATCAGTTGCCTTGTGCTCCTGCCTCAGCCAGGAAAGCTCCATGTGAGCCTTTCATAAATGAAATGATTTCTCCCTTAAAGAGGCCTCTGCTGCAAGTACACTGCTAAAGAAAGTGCCCCACAGCCTGTGCCACTTCGAAATTATCTGCTGAAACACCTGGAGCCATGTGTAAACCAAAACACCTCAACCAATGAGTTGCCCTCTTGCCACTTTCCTTCCCCTGTGCGTCCTCCTTATTCCTCACTTCCACCATCAGGAAGACTGGATTTAGATTCCTCTCTGCAAATGCCTGATCTGGCTTCAGGGATTCCCAAATTCTCATCCCTCTCAAGAAGTAGCCCCAGCCCTTCTGTGCTATCTCCCTGAGGTGTGTCTGATAATTTGGAGGCACCTCTGCAGGGGGTTTCCTGAAGTTAAATATGTGCTGGCACACGGGCACACCCCTCTAGCACCCACTAGAAAACAATGGTATTCACCTATTTTATCTTCCCTATATTTATATTCACACTTTGTGGGAGGATGGAGACTGCAGTGAGCAAATATCCTGGTGCTGAGGGAAAAGCCCAGCCTGGGGGAAAGGTGAGGTGGCTTTGCTTCGAGGCTGCTGTCTCCCTTGCACTTCTGCAAACTGTGATTTGATATAACCCCTTCTCAAAGCCGTGATGAGGGCTGTAACTGCATCAATATTTCCGATAGCATCTTGCACGTGCTCATCCTAAGTAGGTTATCCTTCACGCTGCGCAGCTCCCAACCTGCTTGCTGCAATTTATCAGTGGGGAGGGATATTTTGGGAATGATCCCGTGTCTCTTCTCCATGTCACAGGATAACGTGCTGCACATAATGGATCCAACCCGCAGGATTTCTCAGTTTCTTATGCAGTGATGACACCAAAAAGTGCATGCAGCTCTCTGTCTCTCTAGATCTTACAGCTTTTTAAGTGACCACTGAGCTCACAGCACTGGGCACTGTCCTTGGTGTTGGTTATACCCCTTAAAGTGCCCAGCAGAGCCACACGGAATCGGAAATGGGAGCTGCAGGACACCAGGACAGATGTACAGACAGCACTGCTGTGCTCTGCACTGCAGCCTGTGTCTGCCTGTGTGCTCTGGGGCCACTGTTTGTGACCTGGCAGAGGCACAGCTTGGTCACGGTGGCACTTCGTGCCTCACAGAAGATATTTTATGGAGCTGATTCACACAACATTTGTTGTGACAGCAGCAAGAAAGCCAGTGTGGGGTCAGGGGTGTGGGTGGTGCTGCTGCCAGCTCAGGGCCACTGTTCCCACAGCTCCAGAGTGAAGGCAGAGGGGGCAACAGGGAGGGGGAAGGAAAAAGGGAAAGGAGTAAGACCAGGAGCACTAACTTCAATAGCTTTCCTTTTATAGGTGAAACTATGAGGTGCCCAGACTTTGGAAACCCCAAATTTAGGTGGCATCATTAACTTAGGTTAAAACTACTGTCCCAGAAGGAAGGGGCAAGGTTTCTCAATGCCAGAAGCCTCACAATGCATAGAAGCTAAAGGTCTCCCCATCATTCCACACAGACTATCCTTTGAAATGTTAAAGGGAAGGGCAGAAGTCCATGGCACATGGAAAGTCTTGGCTCTGGAATGTGGCATGGGAAAGTAGAGGGAAGTAAGGGCCTTTCCACTGAGCCTCCCCTGGCCACATGGTCTTTTGGGATGATTCACTTCTGTGCTGTTCTTTTCTTAAGTAACTCAAATCATTGTGAAGAGGGTGAGGAAGAAGAAGGTGGCTCTTGACCAGCCCTGACTTCACCAAAAGGCTGTTCTGGTGCATACATTCCCAAGGTGTGAAACGGGTATGGCCCTCACTGGGGCCTGCAGCTGCAGCCAGGTCACAGTGGTGACTCCCAGGCAGAAAAGAAGCCGTAGGAAGGGGAATTAAAGGCAAGAGATCCCAACCAGCAGAGCTGTCACCTGCCTGGACAGCCACGAAGCTGTGGGGCAATGAGTGTCTTTATTAATGAAAACCTTGCCTCAACAGGCATCTCAATGCTCTGCTCCTTCTGTGGGATGCTGGAAGGCTGTGCCACACTCAGCAGGCTCTCCTTGGCAGTTTAGTGCTTTGTGGCTAAAGGCAAAAGGAAAAAGGTCAAATGATTTGTATAAATTGGATGGAAGTCAGGGAAAGTTATTCTGCAGGTGCTAGGCAAGGATCAAAGTTCTGGGATCATGCACAGAGCCTAGCTGGAGAAAAGCTCTGTGCATGGGAGCTGGGAAAATGTCGCTTTTTCCTTGGAAATGGAATTCTTCCATTGGGGTTGGGGGGAATGGGTGGGAAGGCCACCCGAGCACAACAGTCAACAGTCTGGAAAATACAATACCCAGTAGTGCATGCAATAATGAAACAGCTGCCTTAGCAATAACTGTTGTGAGCTACTTCATGGCTGTGATTTCTTTTCTCATACAAAAGCAAAAAAAATGCCCTTTGATGGCAGGAGAAGTCAGACGTGTCTCTTGCAGCCCACTGCTAAGGGAGTTTTCCTCTAAACTATGAAACCATCACGATTACTTTTTCACAGGTAATTACTCACTGCAGTTAATTTGGAGCCATATTCAAAGTGAAATGGAGATATCCTGTGTTGCCCTTTCCCCCTCAGTCTTCCTTGGCATTATTATCATTCCCTGCTCTGGTGCCCGTAGCCATCCCCAGTACCCTGAGTGCGTGAGAGCTGCTGATGCCTGACATTTATCCAGCTGGGCTTGTCACCACGGGCTTTGCCTGCTGGGGGGGTCACACCTCCCTAAGCCCCTCAGAGCTGAGGGCTGGGTGTAGGTAAGCAGCAAAATGCATTTAGTGCCCGATTTCCTCAGTAACATACTTCAGGTTTGGCTGCTAGATCTGCAGTAAGCTGTTCTGCCAGGTGCAGGTATCCACAAGCACTGTGGATAATGACTTTGTGGGTTTATCTCTTTAAAAATAAAAATAAAATAGGCCACTTGAGCGAATTGCCTTTACAGGACATGAGCCATGCAGTTTGCAGCCCTCTTTGGAGGCAGAGTCCTTTGGGCTGCCTTTGGCAGTCACGGTTCACAGAGGGGTTATGCAGCCTCATTGGTCATGTGGGCCAACACAAATTCCAGAAGCAAGCAAGGTGACAACCCTGTCCTTAAAACAAAACCAAAAACAGACCCAAGCTCCTCAAAGACACAAAACAAGGAAAAAAACCCCACCTGTACAATCAAAGGAGAGCCAGCATACCTTCCTACAGAGACTGTCATCAACTGCATCAGTACATTAAAGAAAGAAGGAATCTCTCACTAAAAATCTTCAGTGTTAGAGACACTGAGAGTAAGGTAAGACACAAAATCAAGCCCAAGGTTATGAGGGAGGAATGGGACCCCAGGCCTACATGTTCCTAAGTGTCTGCAGAGCCCAGCAGGAATGGGAGATGGGGGCCGGAGGGGCAGAGCCTGCTCTGTAAGTAAAGCTATGTATTAGAAGTGGCACAAAGGAAAATGTTAATGAAGCACGAAAAAATGAGACTCAGTAGGGAAATTAGTGGAGGGGAATAAAAACCTCAGCAGGAGGAAAGGCAACACGGAGAGTTAAGCAAATGAATTGCACTGGAAGGGATCCCTGGATCAGGTTTGTGGTGAGATGTTGTTCATGGGTTTGTTAAAAACACGAGGGGAGAGTGGGTAATGAGGCTGTGGTGAGCACAGCCCTGCAGTGTTGGCCACCTGATGGGGAGCTCTGGGTGGCTTCAGTCACGGGGAATTTTGGCACAAGCCTGTGCCAGAGTGGGGTGGGAACGGGACATCCTTGTCACTGAGGGGTGGAGGCTGGTGGGAGGTGGGGTTGGTGCTCCGGGCTAAGGGGAGGCCTGGGACACCATTCCATTCTGCTGCCCATGAGGACAGTGTGGGATGGGGATGCAAGTGAGGCACAGGGACAGGCAGCCTGGGTGAGAGTGGGAAATGCTTGATGGTGATGGTACAGCCAAGGCTGCCTTCAGTTGTCCAGCACTGCAGGGGACTGTGAGCAGCCAGGCAAAAAATGGGTGACTGCAAAGTAAAAGTCAACATCTATTTTTTTGGAGACATTGAGTATCCTAAGGATTAAAGAACTTTTTAAGGAATCTTTATATACTGAAAAAAGTGTGGGGGGAGTAGAGACTCTCACGTTCACAGCAACTGATAAAAGTCTACAGTACTGCAGCTTTGCAGTATGAAAATAGGAAACTCTGAGGCATCATGTGAGTACCTGCAGCTAAAAGACCTAGAGAATGCAAATGGTCTTTTCCCTTCAGGTACTGTTTTGACTTATACTTTTTCTTAATGTAGAAGAGGAAGCTGACAAAAAGAGGTAGAAAAAACCACATGCATGGTAAGTCACTGAAAGGTGTTTGTCTGCCTGCAAGGTCTTGCTGA
Source organism: Acrocephalus scirpaceus scirpaceus (assembly GCA_910950805.1). Taxonomy (NCBI): domain Eukaryota; kingdom Metazoa; phylum Chordata; class Aves; order Passeriformes; family Sylviidae; genus Acrocephalus; species Acrocephalus scirpaceus. The sequence continues at coordinate 114,415,317 of OU383774.1, read as the reverse complement.
AGAAAGGCTTTGAGCTTATCAGTGAGGTTAAAAAAAAGGGGTAGGGTGGAGGAAGAAAAGATGAAAGAAGCTAAGTTATAGGCTTGATGCCTTTTATTATCTTCTGCCAATGCTGGAAGGCCATGCCAGCTCTGCCAGGTGTTTCAGAAGAATAACAAAAGCAGACGTTAAATTGAGCCAATGTGCTTACAGCCACTTCCTTAGGAATCAAAATTCCTGAAGGAACTTCTGCAACTGCTTCTTAAAATACTGCTCTGCTGCTGCAAAACACAGGCTGTTATAATTTAACATAAAGCTGAATTAATGCACATTGTCAAGCTCTATCTATTTTGACACAACTGATTCTGGTTCATTCTTTTTTAATTGAATGGTTCACAGGCTCAGCAGAGCAAAGGGCTTGTGTGAGCACGTCTGGGGATGTGTGTGTGTTCATAAATGTACACACACACACACACACACACACACACACACACAGGGAAGTCTTGTGTTTCATGCCTCTCTGTCCATGTGCATACTGCTATGTATTCATGTATCTAGCATTTATTCTAGCATACCTAATATTTTGTAATTTCTAATCACATATTTGTGGTTGGTAGGAAAAACCCCAGTAGTTTCATGTCTTATCATCTGCAGCTGGTTGCAGCCTTTATCTAAACATTCACTGTGGGATGCAGCAGGGAATTATATTGGCAACTGCCATTAATCTTCTGTGCAAAAAGAAGCATCTCCTACATCAGTGTTAGAATAAACCCATTTGTCTGGTGAATGAGGCACAACTAAAAATTACCCTGATGCAGAAGCAAAAATCCTCTCATGATGATACTTCTGATGATGTACTAGCCCACCCGAGGCCATCAGGAAGGGCATCATTAGTGCAAACTAAACAGCAAGGAGTTTGAACAGTTTTAATTGAACAGTTTTAGTCTCATTTTGGGACATGGTACCTGCTCTGAAATAGTTCTAACCTCACACTGTGTTGCAACACCACCAGTGTATAAAAACACCCTTGTGCAAATCTCCCTGTGTACACAACACCTGACTTCTGTTCTTCCAAACACTTTGGGGTTCCACCCTGCCTCTCTTGTCCCCTGGATGTCCCCCAAGGCCTGACCTGGTGTGGTCCAGGTGTGGCCCTTGACTGCTCTGGTCCCCAGCTGGACCACGCTGCCTCACAGGTCGGCTGCTCAGCTGTTTGCTGGCTGCCTCCAGCTCTGAAGAGAAGGAGCTTTTGCCTTGCTGAGGTGAGAGCAGGGCTCTGGGGGTGAGCAGGGACGTGGCTCTCTCCCTTACACACAGCAGAGTGGTTGCAGTGGCTGCAGGAGATGTGGATATGCTGGTGGCAGCTTCACGGCACACAGGGGTGAAGAAGTGAGAAGATCACGTGTGCCAGGGACCAAGCCATCTTCTACAGCCTCATGGAGGTCTAACTGATGGATTTACTAAACTTCTCCTTGACTTTATATAACAATGTGTTCTTAAAGATTCTCATCTTATTTAGTATTGTTGTTAATAGTCTGAAAAAGATTATAGCTCCAAGATGGCACTGCGTGTTGTTGGTTTGGGTCATCAAGCAGAGCGTGTGTTAAGGAAACAAATAAAGGAATGCTGAGTGAATTAACAAAATTTCTTGGTTTCCTGTTGTAGAAATATATGTATATAATTATCTCTTTTTTTCTAATACTTGCTGCAAATTTAGACATACCAATAGGTTGGTGTGAGGATGCTGTTATTCCTGGAGATGATTTTTTTGAGAAAAAAACCTCTTCCATTCAGCAACAAAGACAATAAAACACTGTAGTGTTGTTTTTTCTTTCCCTGTATCTGTGTATGTGTGCATAGAGCAGCATGAGAGTGAGTGAAAGAGAAAAGCCTTACAAGCAGTGGGTTGCTTTTGTCAGCAAATAGGGACAACTCGCTTGGACTCAGCTTTTTACAAGCATGTGCCAGCTATTTAATAAGTGGCATATCCATTGTAATGCTCAGATAATAACAACAAAATGAAGCTTTTACATCTGGTAAACAATTGCCAAGCTGACTAATACAAGCCTTGGGTTGGCAAGCAGTAGGGGTTTAGGCAACAGGCTGAAAGAGCACCTTGTATTTGTGAAGTCCCACAGTTCACTTCTATAGCTCCAAGATTTCCTGAACTCTCATCCCTCCCTTAACCACAGGCGATTTCATACCAAGTTTTTGGCACATGAGCTACCACTTATTTGCTGCAGTCATATTCCTCAGCTGGTGAGCAGCATTATCAGCTTATGGGGTTCATGTATGGAAATGTTACACCTTGGTTGGTCTCAGCAGGCCCATTTTTCTTGCACAGATTTATGGCACTTTCTAGCAAGTTGATATGCTTGCTCAGAGCCGAAACAAATTCCCGGTGAGCCTGAGTCAAGAAGAGAAAGATTTATTGGTTTTCAGGCTGACTGCACACGTGTGCCCAGAGGCAGCCAAAATGGGTCACAGCCAGTGAAGTGCCCGTGCTGCCTGGGCTGGGGCTGGGGCTGGGGCTGGGCTGGGCCCAGGTGGGTCCTGCTGCTCCTGCACAGGGGGATCCCATCCATGCAGGGTGTCAGAACTTCAGCCTCACCCTGCACAAAGCTGGCAGCTGTCTTTCATGCAGGGCACCCAGGTGCAAAAGTGACTGTATGGAGCATCACAGGAGCTCAGAAGCTGCCATTGGGCAGGCAGCTATTGCTGGTTGCCTGTGGGTGGGTTTGGAAGCATTTGTGCTTCATGCAGCACTCCAGGCACTGCTCCTGCTATCCAGCCCAGCAAGGCCGGGGATGCTCTGCTGCAGGCACCACCATGGAGTTGAACCACACACAGAGGCAGCTGCAGACCTTTTATGCATCCTGCACACCGTTGCTTTCCCTCTTTTTCCCCATCCTATCTGAAAAGACATGGGTGTTTTTTTCACTCAGCTTAGCTGTTCCCCTCCCTGGTTTCTCCTGCCCCATCACTGCAGCAGAGCAGAGCTGCTCACACAGCCCCAGGGGCTGGTAGGGCGTGCTGGGCTCCCAAAGGGCAGCAGCAAACCCAGGGCAGGGCTGGGCAGGGCAGGGCAGCACCCCCTGGCTGAACAGCAGCAATCAGGGGCTGTGCAGCAGGTGACCAGCATGTACTGCCCTGAGCAGTGTCTGATACCCTGCTGGGCTGTGGGGAGCAGAGATGTGTTACTTCATTGAGAAGGGAACCTCCAACCCCCCAGTGTTGCTGACCTGGCCAGCAGGGCCTCAGGATATCTATCTATCTGTCTATCTATCTATCTATCTATCTATCTATTGAAAAGGTAGAGCAAAGACTGTGAAGTCGAGGAGTAAATGGCAGCACATTAACAAGGCAGACAAAATCAAAGAGAATGAATTTTCCCCTCTGCCCAGAGAGCAAAGGAAACACACCAACCAGTCATTAAAATAAGGAGGATACTGTGCTGAACATACAAAAGGAAAGCATTCCTAAGAGCCACTCAGGTACACCAGGTTTTATTGATGGGATGTTCGGAGTCATAAATCATGGGGCCACAGGTGTGGGGGAAACAAGTGGAGCTATCCTCCCTCTTGCTTAATTGAATTCAACAGAGTCATCATGGGGGGCTGCTGTGCTTTGTGGATTGTACAATTTCCAGGGAAGAGTGCAGTACAGCAAAGCACACACTGATTGACTTATGTAGGAGTGAATCCAAAGGAACTCAAGTCTGGGAGAGTAGATGTGGGATGTGTATTTATTTCCACAAATGAATGAAATGAGGAAATTCCCACCTTCTCCATCACTGTATTACTGAAATCACGGCAAACATATGATGTTTTTGCCTTTGTATTTTATTATTTTTCACCACATTATTTCTACCACCAAAAGGTAGCTCAAAGGCAGCATTGTGACGCAGCTGAGTGGAGTCTGGGTATCAAAGCCTACACACTTCCTATATAAGGGAGATGTGTGATCAGGTTCTCTGATGGGAACACACACTTCCCAAAGCCCCAGAGAGGCTTTTCCTCACATTATGCCTGGTGGCAAGGAGACTGTCAAGTGTTGGACTGAATCAATCTGGTCTGAAGGTCCTGTGAGTGATGAGGCAGAAAATGGGGGGCTGGCAAACCCCCAAAAGCTTGGGGAGCACAGGAGGTTCACAACCTCAGCAGGGGAGAAAACCCCAAAAAAAGCCCAAAACCCAGGGAGAGCTGAACACTGATGCCAGCAGGGGGGTTTGGCCAGTGCAGTATGGCAAGGACTGCTGGGTGAGTGCTGGACCTCCACAAAAACTCCTGCACCTTTTATATAACATAATTGCGTGCTTTATTGATATACACAGTAAAGCAGTATATAATACAATAGTAAGGCATATATTTGGTGAAATTTGGTATGTTGTGAAAAAATGCAGTAAAACAGAAGTTTATAAAAATAATTAGTAAATGTTACAGTGTTGGTGTTAAAACACAATATATTATGATATCCAAGTAATAAACCAGTACTGAGTAACGATGAAATAACATGCCATATGGTATTTATGTATTCAACTACACTGATTATGTTTTACAGTTTAATACTTCGTCATTATAAGGAATATGAAATAATTCCCAAATTATGCTTAAAAAAGCAGCAATAAAGCTTTCAACTTTTTAAATACTTTTTGACAGACTCACTCCAAAACTAAGATCTAGAAAGTAAAACAAACAAAACAAAACCCTGATGAAAACAATCGTGCAATCTGTTTTTCCTCCATAATTTTTCTGAAGATAAGGTTTAATGTATAACGGGGGGAAAAAGAAGAAACCCATCTCTTTCTCAAATCACAATTTAAACCTTCTGATAAAAAGGCCATGAGAAACAGTGAGGGTTCCTATTGTACTCAAGTGTTAAAAAGCTCTTTATTAGGAAAGCAGAGGTTTGGGGGGGATTGTACTTTTTTTTGTAAATGATTAACATTGTTGTTATTACTTAAACAATGAGACCTGGTCACACAATGGACACGTGGTGATGATGTAACATTGTCATACGTTATTGTCAGGAACACCACAAAACCAAAGTGAGGTAGAAATAGCATGACTAGCCATGTTCAATGTTAACTAGCATTCAAAATAAAATCTTTCCCAAGTTTAATTACACTTCATACAAGAAGAGGTAACAGATTTTTTTACTCTTGCAATATAAAGTCAGATGGTTGTGTTTCTATGTATTTTATGGTAAAATTAAAAGCTGGTTAAGAAAACAAAGTGGTAAAGCTTTTGCTGACAGCACCTCATACCCAAACCTCTCTCTCACAGAGCTGCAGTCAAGCTGGCTAATCTGTTTCTGTATCAGCTCCTTTCTCAGTGACTGTTAATTGTGCAGGGGTTACTTGTACAGAGAAAAGGGGAAGGAGAAAGGACCAAGGCCTTTGTTTTGGTGATAAATATTCATGGAGCAGTGTGACTACCTTCACCTGATCACCATTCCAGGCAAGAACAGCAGTAACTCTTCCACAGCCTTTCCCAAAGGTGGCTTGCAGCACCTCAGCTCCTTGGGACCGGCTGCTGCAGCAGGATCAGACACCGACAGTGGAAAGCTCTGGGTTCCTCTTCCAGAGGCTCGAGGAGCTCCGTGCTCATTCCCAGCCCTGGGAGCTGCACAGAGCTCTGTGGGCACCCTACTTGTGCTTTGGGCCAGGAGCCCACCCCAAGGGGGCTGGGGGGGAGCATCTCCCTCTTCTCTCCTCTGCAGCAAAGGTGACAATGGGGAGAGCTGTCCCCAGCCCTGCTGAGCCATTGAGCCCCAGGGCTCAAACCAGTAAGGCAATGTCTACATTCCTTTACTAAAAGTATCCAGGAATTTAGTCAGCAGAGGAAATGCTGGCACGAAGGATGGTCGTTAACTTCTTTCCTTTCCTTCTGAGTTTTTTCTTTTTTAATTGATTTTTTTTTGCAGGCTCTGTCATGTAATGTGCTCTTTCATTTAATTATTGCAAACTAGCTGTGTAATTGCTAGTTGCTGTCCAAAACCAGGACAGTAAGTCATGTAATTCTGAATTTTATTGGAAAGATAAAATGTAACTACCTTTGTTGGAAGTTCAGGTTTTTTTGGTTATTTTTTCTAAGCCAGCCCTAGTCAGACAAAACCAATGAAAAATGTAAGGTGGCCATTCTGGTGTCACTGCAGGAAATACTTTTTTTTTTTTTTTCTTTTTGATAGGCAAGGAAAGGAACACAGGACATGAATCTCTCTGATGCTGTTACAGAGCTGAAATGAAACTAAACAAATGCACTGCCTCAGTATATTTTTTTGTGGTTTTTTTTAAGGGGGTTTCTATAAACAATTATTTTTATAAAGCACACTTTAGTTTACAATCTTTCATTATAACTGTTATAAATTTTTTTTAAACAACCCGAAATGCGTTCCATATAAAGAAATGGCAAGTTATTTAGCTATCAAGATTTTACATGTAGTTCTCTTATAATTTTTGTACAATTGCATAGACGTGTAAAACCTGCCATTGTTAACAAAACAGTAACAGACTTAGGAAACTACTGAAATCTACAGTATAGTACCACTACCCTTCACAAAAATATAGATTTTTTTTCTTGTAAACTCTTACAGTCTAATCCTCTTTGTAGTATGAATATTATAAAAACCATGCGGAACGCCTGAAGTTGTAAAACACATCTTGCTATTCTAACACCTTGTCGTCGGTCATCACGGTCACTAAGGTTTCCATCGCTCTTCCCAAGTCGTCTGCCATGTGGAAAAGGCTCCCTACATTGTGGCCTGAAAAAGAAAGTCAGAGAGGAGATTAAATGGAGAGGATGTGGCAGCCTGTGGATAGGAAAACTTCACAGATCCGACGTTCTCCATGCGCCGCTCGCCGCCGTCCCCGGAGGGGACTTCCAAAGGTCTCCTGGATGAGTCCAACAGGTTTGGTCATTAGCCAAAACTTCCAGGTTTGTACAACACTTTAACAGCAATACTGGCTTGAATGGCTGTGGCAAACCACCCTGCAAATAAGCCATCAGCCCTCATGGTGATGGAACTCCACCATTATCAATGTTCACCAAACATCACAGAAGAATTTCTGACTGATGCTACAAGTGTTTGAGCACCCAATGTTTTATCAAGGAGAAGAAGATAAATAAACAGATCAGCAGTAATTAACTAAATCATCAAAGCCAAGAGGTCTCAGCAGGATACCTGCAAAAATAGATATAATGATGACCAAACGAAACAGCTCAGTTCATTCAATAATTTTTTAAAATATTCTTTCCTTTTTGGACAGCAGCAAAAACAAAGATGCCACAATTATCACCTAACTACTATGCAGGGGTTCACTTCTGCATTTCCTCTCATCCATAACCACCCTGAAGTCCTCAGATGGTATAACCACAACCTCCTACACAGAAGTGATAAATAAACACACAGTACAATTCTGGAGATGAAACCTGAAACTTCCCACACTCACATCACCAGTGCAACAAATGGTGATGGGTGGTAAGAAATGGTTTCATCACAATTAGAGACCAAATAAGCTCAAGAATGGGGAGACTGAATTGCCAAAAAATTGCCATTTTTGCTCCTAGCATGCCTTGTCTGGTCTCCCACTGCTGTTTAGGAAAGTGTCTCTTCTCTTGCAAGTCCTGTGTGAGATTTTCAGACCTCTGTGACTGTCTCAGATACCCTCTGGCACCTCAAATGACAGAGATATCATGGTTCAAACAGCTGAACCTTATCTGGAATCTCCCTTCTGAAAAAATATGACTGAAGAGGGAACACAACCAAGATCTAGGCACCCTACAAGATGAGCATCCAAACCAAGGGCTGAGGTTCAAGATTTCTTGCAAGGACAAGGAGGAACGAGCAGACAGAAGGTCTTAAAGCAAGCAGAAGGAAATTATACTCCACACAGCACATAATTGTATTACTGAACTCATCGCCACAGGCTGATGTGAGGCCAAACACATAAATGAGTTAAAAGAGGAGTTAGAAAATAATCACTGAAGAAAGATTTATTTAGATGCAAAGAAGTGTGCACGACCTCCAACTCAAGAAGTCTCCATGGTGCAGAGTGCCAGCTGAACATTTATAAGAAGTGAAGTATTACTCAATAAAATTGTATGTCACCCTGGCCTGAGGGGGTTTGATTTACTCTCTGGGAGCACTTGTGCTAGAATATTTGTCTGGAAAAACACAGGAAGTACAATGCCATCTGCCCACAACTCTGGCTCTCAGAAATGCTTTGCATTAGTCTGGATGCTGAGCCCTCAGCATGGTCCTTGGGGAAGGAGCACCCAAAAGAGGGAAGGACATGACCAGGGCATCCAGGATGCACCTTTCACACAGTCCCTACCTGGAATGTGCTGGAGCCTGACTGAGCATTGCACACCTACATGGTGCCTTCCCTCCTGACACAACTGCAACAGGAATGAACCTTCCCAGTGGGGAAAATCAGACTCATCATCCTCTTCCCAATGCTTGTATATTGTGGCAGTCACGCACTGCTGACATTTCTACAGCAAATAATAACCCAGGGTGATTTTAGTTCAGCAGCTTTTATGGAATAGAAAAAAAAAAATACCTTAGAACTATTCAGAGAACCATAGAATGGTTTGGGTTGGAAGGGGTCTTAGGAACCATCCAGATCTAACCTCCCTGCCATGGGCAGGGATGTCACTCACTTGGCCTGACTGCTCAGGACCCCATCCAACCTGGCCTCGAGCACTTCCAGGGGTGAGGCATCCTCAACTCTGGGCAACCTGTGCCAGTGTCTCACCACCCTCAGTTAAGAATTGCTTTCAAGCATCTGGTCTGAACCTACTCTTTTTCAGTTTAAATCCACTGCCCCTTGTCCTCTCACTATCTGCCCACATAAAAGTCTCTCCCTATTATAAGCTCCCTTAAGGTACTGGAAGGCCTCCCCAAAGTCTCCTCCAGGCTAAACAACCTCAAGAGCTTTTTTCTTCTGGGGAACTACTACCACCCTCTGCATTCAAATACTAGTTTTTTTAAAGTTGCTGGAGTTTGGTTTTTTTAATATATATATATTTAGCACTGATGATACAAAACTAGGCTGGATCAAAACAAGAACTATTGAAGAAGCTTCACACTGGACAGTGAGCTGTGCTTTGACACATCTTGCCAGTTAGCAATACAAAAAATACTTGGTTCTGGTATCTGGTGACAGTTTGCTAACTGCACTAATGTGCAAAGAAACAGATGCATCAATCAGCAATTTCATCCTCACATCATAAATGTATAGCCTTCCTATTCATCTGAAGTAAAACCTTGTAATTTCCTCATCAGCGTGACAAGTAACTGCGTATGAAAGATTCCTGCCAAGTTTTGGTCAAAACATAGTTTATTTTAAAGTAAATGTATCCTACCACATTTATTTTAGCTGTAAGGGATAATCTCTGTCACTGGCATCATGCAGACTGAGATCAATCCAGCAACTTACACCATTACAACTGAATCTGATGATGCCATATGAAATCAAGAACAGATGAGAGATGCTTGTGCAAATGGAAGGACTGAGCTGTTCTACTCACTGGAAACTGACTGAAACTCCGTGACTTCATGGGAATAAATCCCTCTGGTATAACCAGAGCAATGCTGTGACTGGGTAGCCAGCTGGGAGAGGCTGCCTGCGGGCTCATGGGCTCGCATTCAGATTTGTTGTGATCTGTTGTTTCTAGAAAACTCCAGGGCTCTTCAGGATTTCAATGCTGCTCATTCCCAGGAAGACTGATCACCCCTTTTGTAGGCTTAGAAAAACCCAGACTGCTAAACTGTATCCTCAGAAATTAATACTATTTGTTCTGTAAAAAAAGGGCTAGGTCCAGAAAGAAGAACTTCAACCAAAACCACACAAAAAACCTTTCAGACATATGCCACAGCAGGTATAAACTGTTACACTGTTCAGGCAATTAGAAGTCCTTAAGGACCCACAAACCCCTAAGCACTTTCTAATACCTGAAAATTACAGAAATGTCTGATAGAACTTTTTTTCTTTCTCTGTTAATTGATATAATATTTTTGAAATAACCACACTTCAAATCAGATCCCCCTCCTCAAGAGCTGCACAAATGCTTGCTGCAGTGATTCAAGAGATACAGCTCCCTCTCCCCCACAACATCCACACTCCCTCTCCAGCACAGGTCTTAAATTTCCTCTGCATAAAACCTGAACACTCGTGTTTTCTCTGGAGCTGTCTGAGGTTAGAGCTCAGAGCATGACCACACAGCCCTGCTGATTGCAGGTTGTGCTGACTGCAGGACTGTAAATGCAGCAGCAGGGGACCACAGTCTCTGGGACAGCCCTGGGATGGCAGGACGGGCCAGAGGAGCAGGTGGTGGCTGTGCTCCAGCCACACAGCTGTCACACCCTCAGCTGGGTGTTACTGCAGGATTTTTGCCTCTCTTGGACATGGGAGTAACAGCCAGGTCAACTGAGACTGCAAAGAGCTGAGCACAAAAGACCTGATGATTTCCTGGTACTGTATGTGCAATGAGTGCACCCCCTTCAGTCGTGTCTGAAGCTAAATTAGTGCTCAAGTTCACTGCTTCCATAAGGCTCTGCTGCTGCCACTGAATGCTGCTCACTTGCCCTCTCTAGTACTGCAATGTAGGACATTGACATTTTTAATTAAGAAGCAAGTGAGAGAAATACTGTCCTGAAAGCACTAAGAAAAATCAGAACTTCCCCTTATTATTCATATGTCTAAAGTAATGCTATCAAAGAAGGCATTAATTCCATTCTTCTTTTTTTTAACATTAAAGCTGAGAAAGTCTTATCCATGCTTGAGGCTTTGAAAGGTTGAAAAATGCTTCTGTGTAAGAAAAAAAACTAGCAGCCACTTTGAAATGCAGCAATAAAGCTCAAAATGGACACGGACAGTATTAACTTCAACTTATAAAATCCACAGCTGCCATTTGCTTGGAAAGCAGAAGACACCTATTTCTGCAGACACTGACAGGTTACCTCACTTCTGGTCACACAGAGAACGATGTGTTTCACATCTGCTGAATTTGTTTTAGAGACTCTAATGGAATCAAGGCCCATGGGTGTGGGCACAGTAACAGAATACCAATCTTATACTACAGCTTGTCAGAGAAATAAATGCGGAACGTTCAGAATTGAAAGAGTGGATGGGAAGTAAATTGAGAAATCCCAACACAATGCAGGGCCTTTTCTAGCAGAAGAGATTTCTAACTCTCTCCTGACAAAAGAAAAATCCTTCCTGTTGGTGACTTGGGTTTTGATACCCTTATTCATATTGAGTAATGCCACACAATCCATGGGATTACACACAAAGACAATACCAAATATGAGTAATGGAATCAAAACCTGGCCAGGTGGGTTTTAAACCACAGGATCTGCCTTTGCACATACAGACTCACACCTAAAGAAGAAACTGTTCTATACCTTAGCTCATATCCTTCATAAGCAGGTAGACAATTGCATTTTATATTCAGCTCTCCAAGTTACCAAGGTCCCTCTGGAACCACTACAGAGCACAAACTCAGCCACAAAGAGGAGAGTAGTTCACTGAAGTCAATTTTTTAGGGTTAAACTGCTGAAATCAGATCAGGTAGAACATGCTAATTTTTTTTTTTTGTTAATTACTTGTATTGAGTATGCCCTCTGCAGAAGCTTTTTTTGACTAATATGCATAAATTTGAATGAGGACAGTGGAAATCAATGACCTGTTCTGCTAAATGGGAGAACAGTTCTCAGAGTATATGAGGCGAGAACAAACAGGGCTGAATGTGAAGTGTTTTCCATAAAATTTCTGGATTGGTACACTCTGCTGATGCCATCCCAAGCACCTTTTATTGATCCCTGTGAGAGGACCTGTCATTCAAGGACAGACTTTATCTGCATCAAAGATCTTGTACCTTGAAGCAGCTGAACCTGCCCCAGCACCTATAGGCAAAGCAGAGAACAACCTTTGTGTTTCAAGGCATCAGGACAAATCCTGGCTTTCCCAGGGCACCCTGTAAGTGCCTGGGGGCTCACAGCAGCTCTGCTAAGAACCCCAGTGCCCTGTGTTTCCACCAGCCCCTCCCTCTGTACCAGCAGAAGTTTGCAAACCAGGTTACCCTTTAATTCCTGCCTCATCCACACTGAACGTCTTCTGAGCAGAAAAGGTCATTTCACAGCTACTGCAACTGCACTCAGGCAATCTCTGAATATTTTATCTTTAATAATAATTTTCACTAGAAATTCATCTTTCAAACGCTGTATCTGGTTGGCGAGTGAAGAGCAGCTTCACAGAGGAAAAATCAAGGCTCTCTGGAAATGCTTTCAAAGGAGCTGTGACAACACAGAGCAAAACGCTTTTCCCTCCATTAATGAACAGCGACACACAAATTCCAAAACCTATTTTGCATCAAACCAACCATGTCCGAGGTGCACAGTGAAAACCATGGCCCATTTGCATTGCTGAATACAACGCTGTGGAGCTGGTGAATGTTAGTAGCATTCTTCATTCTGCAATAGTACGTCAGGAAATTAAAACACCTGAATCTCTCATACCTCTCAACTCTCATATTTCTGAAGAAATATTAAAAAAAACTATTTAATCACTGGAGATGATGGCTGCTATACTGGTACATATATGTAAATATAACTGTGAGTTTGCAAGCAGAACAGCAAGAGACCCCAGTCTCCCTGTTGTGCTTACACACAAGAGCAACAGAACAAAAGTCAATGACTGCAGCATATTTACTGACAACATTTATCATTCAGAGGCTTAATTTTAATGTATTATTTTCCCCTCCCCATTCCTGATTTTCCACCTGTGGGAGTGTGTAAGACAATGCAGATCCCTGAGCTGGCATTGTCTCCACTGAAAGTTGAGAGGTACACCACTGTTACAGCACACACGGGGAATGCACGCAGCAAAACCAAACGAAACCCAAAGCAAAATAAAACCACCCCCACCCTTCACCAAACCCAAGCAGCCTCGTGCTGTGTCACACACATGCTGGGCACAGAAAGCAAGCTGTGACAAACAGAAGCCATGGCAGTGAGCCTGCGTCTCACTAACCTCTTTCACTGGCTTTCCAGGGGCATTTCTTCCTTTAGGAACAGAGGGAGGAAGTGGAATAAATATCAGAAAGCAAGGAAAACAAAACCACACATGAATATATATTTTATACTGTAAAAGACACTTCAATTTCCATGTAGAAATTTAACATTAAAAAAATGCATTTCTGCTTAAACAGAGACCCAAAGTGCACTGAAATCCACTGATGATTCTGAGCTGATTTATTCAACAACATTTCTGTAACCTGTGGCTTGGTTTAACCTCTCAAAAACAGTTGAGAAAACTACTAACACCAATTTACACACCTGTCAGTTGAGAATAAGGACTGCAGTCAAGATCTGAACTCACTTTCTGAGCATCCTAACTAGTGAAATTGAGTACTTCCACCAGTGTTAAGTGGTAAAAACATTTTCCCCCAACACCAAATGAATTTACCCAGACACTTTACGTTGTATTGTGGCCTACATACACTGAGGTATGCATTGATACACATGCCTGTGTGTACACACAGATTTCACACCTACAGAAGTACACTGGAATGCAACATGCTCACACTCAGGATAAATATATTGCAGAATACTTCTGCAACATGCTGACCTGCAAGCATGGTAAAACTGAGGGGGAGGAGGAAAAACAGACAAAAAAGAATTCAAGTAAAAAAGGGAAAAAAGAGAAAGGATCTCATAATGTTCAAGTACTGCCAAAATGGAGTCAATAATGGGTTTGGCTGCAAAGATGTTCTTAACAAGCCTTCACAGGAGCCATACTTTGATCATGCTGATTCTTCTCAAACACTTCTCATAGCCTATTTGTTTTTAGAAAAGGCAAGCCAGGTGTTAATCAACAGCAGAAACACCCCTTTGTCCACCTTTCCACCACACAGCCAGCAGCAGTCTGTCTCCAGCAGCAGTGCCCCACTGTCACTGCCACAACTACTGGCAGCTCTGCCATGGCCAGACTTGCAGTCCTAGTGAGAAAGTCACTGCAGCAGATGCTGGAGGATGATCTTTGCCCCAGAGCTGCTGTAAATGATGCAATTTTAAATTATATGTGGGACACTGGGGAGAGAGGCAGACACATATAGGAGAACACACCAGTCAGCATAACAGTAACCTAATTGCTGTCGAGTTTTGCTCTACAGCAGCCTGCAGGACAAGGGAAGAGAGGCAATAAACAGTTTTATGGGTTTTTTACAAGTTGCAGAACAAGGGCCAGCAGCAGAGCAAGGCTGAGAAGAGGCAGTACAGGAGAGGAGGAGAGGGCAGAGGAAGGAATGGCATCACTGCCCAGCACGGGTCTGAGCCACAGCTCCCACAGACTCCAGGCAATGGAAAGGGCTGGGACAGCCTCTGAAGGTCTGCACAGCAGAGTAAGTTACCATTCACTGAACAGAGGAAGTTTTAGTCCCCTCCTGCCCCTCTCCCCAGCAGCACACATCCTATTAAAAATGATAGCAATAGGTTCAATAACAACATGCTTTGCACATGGGTTTTTATTCTGCTCCTGAGTGAAATTTTGACTGCAGTGATGTTTGTACTGCACGTGCTGGTGCAGCACAGAGGTACCAGGGCCTGATGGCCAGGAGTGGTGTCACTTCAGTTCTAAGGACTCCAACTCACAGGTCTGCCTAACCTTCTAGCTCTTACATGTGTGTCTACACAGCCTGAGACCTCCTCTGGCACTTTCATCAGGAGTCACAAATTCCCTAAAAAATGCTTTCCAAAAGGGGAGATGAGAATATCTATCATGTAACAGAAAATCCTTGGAAAGGAAGATACAAAATCTATTGCATACTTTGGTCATTTTCTGAGGAAGAGCCCCAGGGTTTAGGTCAGCTTAAGGACTCCAGAAACTGCAGCTTAGTACAGCTTGGTTTGAAAGAGTCCTGGGGGAGGAATGGGACCCAGCTGGAGATTGGCTTGGGTTCACAGTTTAGCTTGGGTAAAGAAGAGACAAGGAACTTCCTACAAGCAAAATACTGGAGGTCTTCAGAAACACTTTCCTGTCTGCACCAACACCTACAACTGCAGCTACAAAGTGTTTAATTTAAATCTGCATGAGACAGACTGGATTCTGCTTGAAAATGAATGCATTTAAAGGTAACTCAGCACCACACAAAACAGCTGCTGAGGACAGTCTGTGGTGAGTAATCAGCCCTAGAATTTGTTAAATGCAGCAAAGATCCACGCTACTACAGCAACAGCTAATTTCTTCTGGAAGAAGATTAAAAAGGGTTTAATGGATTTTACGTTATTTTCTTCTTTGCATATGAATGAATGCCTGTTTCTAAGTTTTAAGGCAAGGAGTATGGTTTGGCATAAATTGCAGAGGAAGGAGATTGTCTCTATTGCCGCAGTTCTGAAAATTTGTGTTCTGTAAGGCATCAAAATACTGATACGCAATCCGTGGGTGCCTAATTATCTATTATTTCTGCTCAAATCAACATTTCCTGCCCTTACAAGACAGAAGAGTTTTTCTTTTTTTTTTTTTTTTTGGAAAGCTTCATGGCATTGCATCACAGGAAAAGGTACACAGCAAGTGACCACATCAAACCTGAAAGCAGAGGCACCACCAAAAACTTCATGCAGGAGTCTCTGCAGATCCAGGTCAAAACAGAGAGCACAAAGCAACTACTGCACTGCTCCTCTCACTCAGCTGAGGAAAGGGACAGGCTGCACAAAAAAGACATCTGGGTCTGCAAAGAGCCTTTTTTCTCAAAACAAACAAACAAAAAATCTGTTGAAGTTTTATTAAATTCATTACCATACTCTCAGTTTACACCAGAACTGGGCATTATAAGCCAGGGAAGACCTAGTCCATCTCACCACTGTTCCATTTGCAGAGAAGCTCAGCCAGATCAATTCTCTTGTGCAAAAGGGGAGCAATAAGGACCTCAGACACCTGGGCTCACTGTGGTGGGATGCAGGACCACAGCACAGAAGTGGTGACACAATCCAGGAGAGGCCAGGGTATCTCAAAGGGAAGAGTATTTCCAGAATACTCCACAGTACAGTAACTCCAGGGTACTCTTTCACTGACTCAGTAAAGTGTGAAAAGAAAAAAGTCTGCATCATGAGACATTCTGCTGTCACAATAAGAGAAACTCCATTATTTGCAGTGCTGAAAGTTGCTAGTTTCACTCAGGATGTTAGTCCCATTCATGACAGAGCCTGGCTGATGCACAAGTGAGAGGAGAAAATGTGACTGGTGTGTTTTAATGTGACTGAGATAAAAATAAAACTCCTAAAATAGTGTGCTATTCTCATTGCCATTCATTTGTTGCTGTGGGGTCTTGTAATTTCACTGCACCACACCACAACTGTGTTACTGTGAAATTGTGAGGATCAGTCTCATTATGTCATGGCTTCTTAGCTCTTTTAAGCCATCATGGTCTCATTTCTAACCAGTTTTGGCTCTCACTTCTTCATTATCCCCCAGCAGGGGCCCAGCATTTCAAATCTGTGAAGTTCTCACCAGCTCCAGTTAGTTCAAGAACTTCTGCCCCTAAATACCTCTCTGAGCTTCATTCACAGAAAGCATTTGCCAAGAAACCAGAAGTGCAAAATTCAGCCTGGTCCACCATGAGAGGCACCTGAAGTGGTACAACTTGTTCATCCTCAGTGCTGCAGGAGAGATGAATTTGGCTTTGAAAATACTGGCCTGCCAATCTTACTTTCTAACTATGAACCAATTCCCTTGAGATTTAGTAGTTTGGGCACAAATACGGCGTGAAAATGTTTTCCTCTGTGGCCCATTATTGAGCAGGGTCAAATAAACCACTGAGGTGGCATTTAATGGTAGATTTCCACTAAATGTCAGACCTCTGGCTTTGACATCTGTTTTGAGTTAGCACAGCAGCTGTTTGAAGCAGCTGCAGCAGTTGTGAATTTGCTGGGAGCAGCAAAGTTAAAGAGGAGTGGATGGGAAACCTTTTAGATTAAAAGGGAAGAAAAATTCCTTAAGGAAAGCAATCATCAGGTATTCAGCAGAATTTCTCTCTCCAGAAATGAAACAGCTTTTGGCACCAACAGACAGCTGTGCAAAGAACAGGAAAGTCCTGTTCTCCTTAGGAAGTGCCAAGAACTGCCAAAAGGTTAAACTGAAGAAACAAACAAATGAAAAACCCTATAAAAGGTATAAGGTACATAAGTTGTTGCATCTGATGTCTGCTTGTACAGGTCTATGACACAATCTGTTTTGCACTTGCTTCTCTAAAATACATTCAAAATGATGCTATGAAGTCTTGATGCCCTTTTAAAAACAATTTTCTGCAGCAAAAGCTTGGAAAATATAATCTTAAGGAATCTATCTCCATGTGAGCGACAATGACTATTGCTTTTTATTGCTTTGTTTCAGGACTCCAAAATAAGAGCCACTGCTGGCTTTAGTAAACTATTTCCCAGTCTGAGCAAGTCTTACTCTGCAAGTGCTTTTGACAATATTTAGGCTAAATAGATCTGTGATGCTCAGCTACACATCTGTGCACCCAAGCACAGAAATTCAGTCCTCTCACTTCACTGCTTGCTCAGCTCTGAACTTTTCTCACAACCAAAGCCTTCAAAATCCACTTTGCTTTTGCCATATTGTTCTGAACTCCTCCAAGTTGTTCTAATGGCAACAGGACACCCAGAATTATGTCCCTGATTCAAAAGGCCTGCCACTCCCTGTGCTGTGACATTCTGATATTTTAGCTTGAAATTTAACATGCTTGTTTTTACAGGCCACAAAGAAAACCTTATTTCATAAAATCATTAAGGTTGGAAAGGACTTTAAGACCATTGAGTCAAACTGTTAACCCAGCACTGCCACACCCCCCAACCAAACCAAGGCCCCAGGTACTCTATCTACATGTCTTTTAAATATGTCTGTGGTTGTTGATTCAACACTTCCCTGGGCAGCCTGTTCCAATGCTTGACAACCCTTTTCCTGAAGAAATTTTCCTTAATATCCAATTTAAATCTTCCTTGGCATAATTAAGGTCATTTCACCTTGTCCTACTGCTTGACACTTGGGAGAACAGAGCAATCCTCACCTTGCTTCAACCTCCTTTCAGGTACTTGTAGAGTGATAACATCTCCTCTGAGCCTCCTTTTCTCCAGGGTAAACAACCCCAGCTCCCGCAGCTCCTGTATCACAACCAATTTCTGGATGGCAGACTGGGATGACTGCATTTCTGGTATCTGACAATTTTTAAATTCTACTCAATAAGAATCAATATAACAAAAAGTATTGTTTATAGATATGTGCTAGGGCTTGTTTGGGTTTATTCTTCTGTTTCCTGAACACCTGCTTGAGGTAGGTGTTCACACCTATAACCTGAGATTCAATCCAGCTTGTACTGGAAAGAAACAAAATTTCACTTGCACCATGCCTGAGTCCTGAACATTATGCCCTCTTCTCAGGCTGCTTTGCCAAACTGCTTTCACTCTTCTGCAACTGCACTTTGATCTTCTGTTAAAGATTAGAAATCTGAGATACAGATTACATCTCTCCACAGCAAAAAGGTTTCTGATTCAGTAGTTTGTTGAGACCAATCAGCTCTGCTTCCTTTTCTTCTTCCTGCAGTGTTGAAAATTTGAAATGAGAAGTCCCTGATGCCTGTGGAATCTGACTGACCACAGCATCTTTCATGTCACACTGAAAGTCTACATGAGGCTGCAGCACGTCAGATGTTGGATATAAACTTTGTGTACGCAGGCATCAGTTGAATATAACTGAATTAAACTGGGAGTAGAAGAAAACTTCAGTAACAGAAGTTTACATGAACTCTCAGCAGCCTCTATCAAGCAATGAATGGAAATCCATTTGCCCTGGCTGTAGGACAAACTATTTCTTACAGGGAGCCTGACTATTCCTATACCTCAGCCAAAAGGAATTACACTAACCTGGCATTCATGCAAATACATCAAAAGATATATGCAGAACAGAGAAACATAATTGAAGTCCTAATCTCTTCAGCCAAAACCTGGCACAATTCCCAAAAAACTGAACAAGTTTCTCTCCCAGCTGGACTAATCTTTTTGTGCAGCCCAAGGGAGTGAAGAGGCAGATTCTGGCTCAGCCTGGCAGTGCCTTGGCCAAGACCTAAAAGCAAAGTCCTGTGGGGAGTTTGGCTCTGTTGGGCTGTGCCTGCCCCTGGCTGCTGCACCAGGAGCTCCTCTCGTGGTGGCTGAGGGGGACTCACATCTGAGGCTGTGCCCCCTCCTCACTCACAGCCCTCCATCCAGCTAGAGAGTATTTTTGTCCTCCATGGCTGCTAGTCAGACAGGGAACTACATGAGCTGAAATACCTTTTGTGGATGCTTGTGCTCATCTGCTACAAGCATTGGCCCAGGTATGCCACACGTCACAAGTAACAGATAGAAACCTCTAAAAATTCTTACATCTAATTTTTAAAACTATTCTACACCTTTATCACTTGGGAAAGACCTTCCCCTATGGGATTAGGGAAAAATCTAAACTGAGTGAGTTTCTTGCTCTTTACACTCTTCTCCTATTCTGTCTTTTTTGGTTCTCCTCTTCCCACTTCTGCTTTGTTTGTTCCCATTGATCAGGTCTAACACCCCAAGTCCCAGGGATAAATATTCCCTTCCCACATTCAACAGCTTTGACCCTCTTCTCCTTTTGTTTTCAACACAGTTACTGAATGAAGAAACAAAGTAAGGGACTACATTCTTTCTCTCTAGCTAAATGACCACACTTTGCATCGTGAGAATGAAAATCTGAAGCTACAACTTGATTTGCAAAATTAAAATATTATCTGATCTCATCCAATTCACTTCTTTTTCCTACTAAATTTTATGTTCTCTGAGTTTGTTTCATGAAGCTTTGTGTTTTTCACTAATAAGACAAAAAACTATTTTTTATTCTCAGTGAGCAGAAGGTAATGTCTAACAGGCTGACCTCTACCAATTTATTCCACACAGGAAATGAACCACTCTATTTCAAATATCTCATTAAATTTTGTTTCATAAATTACTCCTATTTCACAGAAAACTAAGCTTGTTTTTAAAAAGAAACACTGCCAGTGTCATCACCTATGAATACAAATTATATACCCCATTTGCTGAATATTCTTACACATGGAACACCTACATCTAGACACATGTGACTATGCAAGGTCTAGGTACAACATATTTACACTAATGATGGTCACTAATAAGAAAACACTGTCTGTTGGAACCTTGTGTACACAGCAACTTTAAAAATAAATACATTTTGATCTACATAGCAATATTAGACTTTTCATCTGTTGTCTCTCATAGCAATTATCTAGGAAAAAAGAGGGCTGGACATACAATTTCTTTACATAACACTGAGGTGGAGCTGAGTGCAGCTGACAATTTATTGAATTAGACTTTATTCAATGATATCTAAATTATTCCATCTTTTGATCTATAGCATGAGATCTTATAGAGTTTATATTGACTTTTATCCCACTGCTCACAGATGGTTTCTGGTGAGAGCTGAACTAGCTTTGAAAGCAAAGGATGGGGAAAACCTGACTCCACTGGAAGTTTAATACAATGGTTAAAGCATTTATTTCCTAAAGAAGAACCCTTGGGTGATGTGTGAAACTTGTGCAAGGGCTCTGCAGGAAGTCTATGCCCCCTGAAATCCACTTATCAGGCTGGCAATACCGAGGCTTTATCTTGCCAAGAGGTTCATGGCTGAGCCTCTTTTCACAGCAACAGCCAATATCCCAAACTTC
The DNA here is from genome assembly GCA_910950805.1 of Acrocephalus scirpaceus scirpaceus. Classification (NCBI taxonomy): domain Eukaryota; kingdom Metazoa; phylum Chordata; class Aves; order Passeriformes; family Sylviidae; genus Acrocephalus; species Acrocephalus scirpaceus. Next base: position 114,394,591 of record OU383774.1, on the reverse strand, counting down.
CCAGCTCCTGCTAGGAATCTCAGCCATTTTTCTTGGCAGCAGAGTATTTTCTTCTGGGCTCGGAAAAGAACTTAAATGAAAAAAAGGTTGGACAAATAAATCCTGGCAATCCAAATGCCTATTTTTAGCAAACAGCAGGACTGAGAGAAATGGAAACACTGAAAGAAAGGCTGTGGCTGTATGAACAAGTGCAGCCTACACTGCACAAACAAGCACCCCACTCGTTTTTCCTCCACGCCTCTGAACCTGAGGGCTACATGGTTGAGAACTTTGACTTAGAACTCTCATAGTATTTCAAACCACAGTCTTGGAGAAGGATAAAGACAGAAGGAAATGTGCTAAGACATGTATTAAAAAATAAATCATCAAGGGGATCAACCAAAAAGAAGGAAAGCTGTGAAAAAAGGAACATGGCAAAAGGGAAGCAAAGAAAATGCTTGGGGAAGAAAGAGTTTCACAAAGACATTGTTTCATCCACATACCTAGCAAGGGCTACCTGTGGAGGTAGCTTAAGGGAAGAAGGAACAGGCTGCTCCTCCACTCTAAACAAGACAGGTTTCTCTACAGCTATTGTTAAAATGAAAATAAAGAGCAGCAAAAATGCCTGATGCCAAAACACAACCCCCTGAAAATATCAAGGAACAGAAAACACTTTCTCATCTTCTTCCCTCTCATCTGCCACAGGCAGCAGTGCTCACCTCTGGAGCTGGGGAAGGAGTTGTTGAGCTGCTCCATCACTTCCTCCAAACCTGTGCTTGTGTCCTGGGGAGGGCTGAGCAGCTCATCCTCACCTGCAAAGCAAATCCACAGCACTGCATGAGAGCCTGTGCTAACAGTTTGTATTGCCCAAATCCTCCTCAAAGCTGAGGCTGTTCACTCAGACACATTTTCTGCTTAGTGTACAATAAAAATTTCAAAGGTGGATTTTGTTGACTGTTACTGTTCTCTTTCTTTATAAGGATCTAAGGGAAATTAAATGAGGAATTTGAGACAATTAACACTATTTTGATTTGTAGAAAGGGATTTAAGAAATAATCAACTCTGGTAAAAGTAGGGTAAAATGTCTGCTAGGAACATCTAGTTCCATAAATGACACTCGTCATTTCAGCTTCTCTTGTTCTATTAATGGAAAAAGAAATTGCTGTTGTGAGTGCTGCTGTTGAGCAGCTTTCTAATAGTGCTGGGTTCATGTTGGCACTGCTTTGCCTAGCTGTGCAAATCAGTAGAAACCCAGATTCTCATCTGCATCAGTATTAATATTTCTGACAGTTTAATTGCATCAGATTGGCGCTCCAAGAACACTCAATTGTACTGTAAAAAGGCTTAGCAGCAGTTTAATAAAGCGAAATACATTTCTCCCACTGAATAATTTCTATAACCTGATTATAGGGCAGCAGCTTAATGGGAAATTCAATATATTTTATTTTTACTGGATTTTTTTTTTTTGCTCATGGTTTCATGTAACTAAAATCCATATGTTGTTTTTAATGCAGATCCTAGCCTCCAATATAAATAAAGCACCTGGAAAACAACACATCTAAAGGATATACTTTGAGTGAGATTCTCCTTTTTTACTAGATGTCTTTTATCTCTATTAAAACAGAAAAGCAATTTTGCCTGCTGTAATAACTGAGTTACATACTTCTTTTGAAAATGACTTAATGACCCTTTATTCTAATGTCTTGCCCTATTTGAGTAGGAAACTGTCTGATTTTCTGTTAACATTTACATTCTTTAAACATTGAGGTGCTCCATGCTAGTGAAAAACCTAGAGAAAGGGATATGAAAGGAGCATTTCAAGGCTGCTTATATTTAAGCCAGGAGTTTAACAAGAGTTATTTCCGACCAAGAGTGATTTCTCCCACTCCAGCACAAGAAGTGGGATAGAGTGTCTGCAAGAAGCACTTAATTCATATAAATGATGGTCTTTGTATCAGCTTCTTTTATTCCATTAATGGTCTAAAAATAGTTGCTGAGGCTGCTTGCAGTTTGTTCGGCTTTTGAGTGGTGCTGGGCTCACACAAATCAACTCACACCATGAGCTACTTTCGCATCAGGCACTGCACTGACAGAGGTGTCTTAGCAAAAGCTATGTCCTTGCAGCCTTTGCTGAATGTCAAGGTGAAAACTCACAAAGAGATCTCACTGCTTCTACCCAGGCTGAAGATTTTATCAGCCTGAAGAAAGCCTCCCAGCCCTAAAGATCACAATAAAAGGGCGGTGGTTCTGCTGTCCTGGTCAAGAACTGAAGACAGGTACCAATTTCCAAATGTCTTCATAAGTGCTGATACAAGCTGAACTGCTGACTCTCAAAAATGTTATATTTTTTTACTTAAAATGCATTATTTTAATTTTTTTCCTCATTTGGATGATTCTTTTTCTGAGCATTTTCTTGTAAAGGACAAAATAATTCATCAGCCAAGCAACTTGACAGAAGTAAAGATAGCTTCAGAGCTCAGTCTGCTCTCTTTACCCAAAAGAGCCTTCCCCATTTGTGTTCCTACAAAAGGTTTAGAGAGCTAAGTGAGTCTCAAATATTCTGGTGGTACCTGAACAAATTCAAGTTCAGAACAGCCTCTTGCCTCACACACCTCAGAGAACTTCTGCTGCTACCCTGCTGTGGGAGAAAGGCCAAGAATAAGGACCTTCCCACTGGGACTCCATGAGGAGAAAAGCAGAACATTTCCACTTGCCCAGGTGTGCTTCATGTTAACAAGGAGTAAGTTCTACTTGGAAATGAGGGGTTGAGCAGGTCACTGCTTTTACCAAAACACTGCTGGTGGAACACCTTTCACAGCAATCTCTCCTCAGGAAAGCAGAAAGATATCAGTGCAGTGAGTCTTCAAGTGAAAAAAACAACCAAGATCTAATTTTAAAGAGAAAAACATATAAAAGCTATCACTACCTTGCCTCATGGCCTGAGACACCAAGAGATCCTCAGTATTTTCTCAAAAATTATGGCTCCCTCATTCCTGGGCACATGGTTGCTGCATGGGATTGTTATTTACACCACCAGTCTGGTTCCCTCCACAATTCAAGACTATTTTAAGCTGTGCTTCAGAAAACTCTGAGCCTAGCAAGCAAAGCTTTCTGGTGTGAAAGGACACTTGACAAACTGAATTAGTCGTGGTTTGTTAGCCTGGTTAGTAATTCTTTTTATAAGCTCCACTCCCTGCTGCCAACAGTGTGGCTCTGCTGAGTCTCAGTACGATCCTACTGATAACATCTCACTGTCCTCCCACATATTGGCTCAACTGAACCAATCAAACAAAATCAAGTTATGTCTAAATATTTGCTCTAAAACGTTTTAGCAGCTTATATGACTCTATCGTGTTAATCAATTAATTCCAGTCTCGCAAGGGGTAAATGGGAGTAATTTTATATTGAGTCGAATGAAAAGAAATATATTTTTGTATTTTGACCCTCTAAAGGATGAAATACAAAACTACAAGACTTCTAATAAGATGGCTGGGAAATATTGTCTTCCTATCTCTTCATTCAATTGTATTTTAATTCATGTATTTTATGTGATAAAATTCATGAAATTTCTCCAGAAAGCTGATGCAAATTACACCACTACTAATACATTTTATCTACTCTGTGTATGGCATACATAAAAAAATATTTCCCCACGGGGTAATTAATGAAAGGTCCATTTTTACTTTTTTCCATAAATTCCTGTTGCCTGTGATTGCACTCTCCCTCCCAGGATTTCAACTTCAGCATTTCTAAAGGTACTACTTATTTCATTTTTTTTATTGCAGATTGGTCAGAATCCTCTTGTTTGATACTGTCATAGACTGAAATTATTGCTCACACTTGGAAAGAAAGAAAAAGCCCCCCCAAAATCTGCATTTCCCACCACAATGGCATGTTAGACATTGTTAGAGAATGTTAGAGTTAGACATGTTAGACTGTTAGAGAATGTTAGACATGTTAGAGAATGTGCTCTCCCATTAAATTTCTCACTGCCATTGACACTTTCACTAATAGCAGTGAAAAGCTCTCACTTAAGCCTCTTACTAATATACATAAAATAAATTTCTCTGTATGAAGCTGAATATTATCATCAGACTTGAAACATCATCTTGTTGAAGTAATATAAGTGCATTTGCTTAAAGATGCTGAAAAGATTGATTGCTTTTTTACTAGCAGAAAATCTTTGCCACTTGGTAATAAATACTTACTAATTATGTAACAGACAGGAAATTAGGAAAGTGCCACATGGCAGTTACTAAAAGCACCAAAATAATAATTCCAACCTCCAGCTACAGAATGTTATTATTATTTAACCTTACTCCACAACTCTTATGATCATTATCACATCCGATGTGATATTTAGAAAAGCCACTAGATGAGCACTGCCTGTGAGTGACAGCTCCATCCTACTGATTGAGCCACAACATATTAAAAATAAGATCACATCATTTAACATGGGGATGACTAATCATACATTTAGTCTCTTAGCCATAATTAATATTATGTACATTTAAATCAGTCATGTCATGCTTAATAACTGAAAGTCAGTTTGAATAGAATAGTCAGCTTTTCAGCGACGTTTGTTTTCAGAAGTCAAGCCCTGGCTGAGCTTTGTGTTTAATATCAAAATATCCAAGCTACTGGGTGCATCACGATCAAAAGCAAAGCCTAAATCATAACGAAGATGCAAAGTGTAAACAGACAGATGGCACTGAAGATCACTGCAAATGTCTACTTCATTTCATTTGAATGAAACAGAAAAGTGTTTTCTGTCTTTAAGGACTTTTTTCCTGGAAAATGGGACAACTATTTTTTGTGACAATGTGAGCTTCATTATCTTACCCATGGTTTCTGAAGTCTGGCTGCCAACTACACGAAGAAGCATTGGCTGACTGCTGCCTGACCTCTGCAAAGAGGTAGAAGGAGATGACAGTGTTGTACCATTCACCTTGGCATCTGCCTGTGGCTGAAATGGAAGAAAAAAGTAAGGCATTGCTATTAACAGCTCACTACTTTATGTATCTGTAATTTTTATTTCTTTCGTGAATACATACGATTTTCAGTCTGTTTTCAAATAAATTCATCCATGCAACCAATACATTTTAATACTGAATAAAAAAAGGAAGAAGACTAAATAAGAACACTGAAACCTGATTCCACATTCTCACTCGCAGCCTGTAAAACGATTTTGTACTTTTCTCTGACTCGCCTCCACAGATAATGATTTCTTGGTATGCTCTTGTTATTGATAACGCTTCACACCCTGTTTGGAAAATTACTCTTCAGAGACCTGGAAGAAATGCCTGAGGACTCACCTGCTCCAGCAGCTGCCTCAGCCTGTGCAGCTGCGATTCCAGCTGTTTGTTGTGATCCTCCAGGATTTGCATCCTGGCCTCCAGGCGGCCCTTGTGCTGGCGGAGCAGCTTGGCTTCTGCGATGAGCTCAGCATCCCGGGGGCTCTGCGGAGAGACCGGCATCATCTCCGGGGGGGACGGCAGTGGGGACAGACCCTTGTGGTCGTGCTGCTGCTTCAGGCGGTCGTACTCCGCCTGCAGGTTCCTGTTGGGAAGTGACAAAGGGGAAAAAGCTTTATGGCCCCTGCACGGGGCAGTGAGCAGACACCTCCCCTCGTGTGGTGTGACCTGTCTCACTTTTCAGGGCTCACCTGCACCAAATCACAGAATCACAGAATTTCCACGTTGGAAGAGACCTTCAAGATCAGAGTCCAACCCATGTTCCAGCACCCCAACTAGACCATGGCACCCAGTGCCACATCCAGTCTTTTTAAACACATCCAGGGATGGTGACTTGTATTCAGTGACTCCACCACATCCCTGGGCAGGCCATTCCAGTACTTTATCACTCTTTCTGTGAAAAACTTTTTCATAAGATCTAACCTATACTTCCCTTGACGCAGCTTGAGACTGTGTCCTCTTGTTCTGTCAGTGCTGCCTGGAGAAAGAGACCAACCCCCAGCTGACTACAACCACCCTTCAGGAAGTTGTAGAGAGTGATGAGGTCTCCCCTGAGTCTCCTTTTCTCCAGGCTAAACAACCCCAGCTCACTTTCCCTCTCCTGAATCCACACATCTGTGGGCTTATCCCCTGCAGATCTCTGATTAGATGGATCTGTGACTCAAGTTGCCTAAAGGCTCTTGGCATCACCAGAACTCACAGCTGATTCCCTTCCAGGGGACCTCATTCAGGAGGCTCCAGATATCCTCAAAGCCAGGAATGGGCTGTCCTGGGCTCAGCCCTCCCTCAGCTTCCTGCCCTTTACCCTTCCCAGCAGAAGTGGGACTGCCAGTTCCCTTCCACACATGGCTACACCTGAGGAGTCATTAGTGTTAAAGGAGGACTCAGAGTTATCACAGCACCTCACAAACACTAAACCAAAACAGGTGCCACCTGGCTGGCCAATCTATTTAACAGATGAGAAACATCAGAGAGGCAGCCACACAAAAAGTCAGAGCAAAACACAGAACTTGGCTATCAGTCAGGTCATATCACTCTCCTCTTTTTGGATCTGCAAATGCATTTCCAGCCTAGGGCTAAAATTATCAACTGAAGATGAGAATTAGTGACCTAGTCTGCTAAACTGAACTGCACTGATTTTTGGGGCTATAATTTCCATCTTCTTTGTCTTGCTTAGAGTGCTACTGCCTACTGTAACTTTATGGCACTGCTAAGCTTGATCTTTTATTCCATAAAACTCCAATTTTACTTCAGTAAAACATTCCACAGATTAATATGATCTACAGTGCTCCACATGAAAAAAAAAAAAAAATCTACCAAGCAGGGAAAGCACAGAAGGTAAGAAACTGAAACCTTGTTAAAGATAACAGTCCAAAACCACAAAAATAGTAACTTCATAGGCAAGGGAGGCCTAACAAACTGCACTGGGATTTTCTTGCTATGATGTTCTTTTACTGCTTCCCAGAGGGGGAAAGACGGCTCGACACTCTGGTAACTGCTTACTCATCACAAGCACTGACCCAGATTTTACTTTTCCCAACTCGCTCTTCTTTGAGGTTGTGAGAACAGACACCTTTTGCCAGTTCTGCCTGCAAACCACAACACACTCTGACAGTTTGGTCTGGAAGCTTAACAGCAGTTCAGAAATCTCCCAAAAAACTCACTTCTAAAAGAACATTATTGTGACCAGAACAAGAACTAAAGCAGGTTGGATCATTTCACACGGCTGAGAAAGCAATGCCAAGGACAAAGACAAGCCACTGACTGTTCCTGAAAGGTCCCTGTGCTCCTTGGCAGCTGCATGATGGACATGTCCTAACCTGGGACCCTGGCACCCCCAACAACACAGTCCCTAAGGAATGTCTGACATACATGACCCCTCCTCTGCAGAAATTTTAAATTATTAAAAAAACCAAGGGCTAATAATTTTTAACTTCAGGCTGTTTCAAAATTCAAGATTTCTTTCCTTAAAATCCACACAAAGAGGGACAACTATAGAGAGGCTGGTTTTTTTTTTTTTCCGATGAAGTTTTTTATTTTAATAAAATACAGATTTTCAAGTTCATTAAAATTACCTAGGAAAAAAGGGCTATCTATACTGGGAATAGATACTGTCATGTAAGTTATGCCTTCTGCCTCACTTATTGTCTTCTGATACTTCTAGCTGAACAAACTGGTGAATAATTAATAAAAATACCAAAGGGAATAGGAATGAACATGACAACATGTTCATTACACATGGTGTTATTGCTGACTAAAGATCATACAGGAATGATCATTAAGCCTGCTTTTCCCAAAGTCTGTAGATAGTGGCTATCACTACCCCATGAGGAATTTCCCAGATGCACAATACAGGCAACACTCTAGGAACAGCAGACTCTAAAGTTTCAAGTGCTGTAAAGCAAATGATAAAACATCACCTTAAGGGAAACTAAATAAATGCACTTGGTCACACACAACATAATCAGATACCTTGCTACAAAGAAATTTGTAATTATCACCTGTATCAATATAGAGAAGTCCTTCCAGTAATGGTGGTATTGAAATACAAGGACCAGGGAGTAAGTAATTCAGATAAAAATCCTTTCATGTATGATAAAAAATAATTAAAAAATCTTTCTGAAAGCCTACAGAAAAAAAAAAAAATGTAAAAGATATTGCATATTTTCCAACCAGAGGTATGCCTGGATTTCAGAGTTCTGTAATTAAATATTATGATACTGTTGGAACAAAGGAATGTAATTTTGAAGGATGCATGTGGGTTTTCCCAGTGCACCTGTATTACTGAGTTTTCCAGCTGCACCTTTTCAGTCCAGCTACACAGTCCTCCATCCAGAGAACTGAGATTCATTGTAGCTTCATAGGCATAAGAGTGATGTGCAGTGCACACAATCAAAAATATCATCACTGGGATCTAAACATACAGCAATGAAGAGGTGCATTAACATAATGGAAAAAAGCTGAAAATTAAAAAAGAAGGAAAGAATTTGAAAACTGCTGTAAGAATCTCCTAAGACAGAACAAATGGCTCTTACTCCTCCCTCTGGAACAGTGTTAAGCTGTGTGGTGGAAAGGACTGCTGCTGTGAGCCAGGCACCCAAGGCTCTGCCCACAGCCCTCAGGGTTCTGAGGACAGGCACTCTCTGACACTTTCACCATAAAATGGGACACAAAAGAAAGGGGAGATACAAACATGCTCCTCTCTAAATGAATGCAACTGAGCAAGCATGGGCAGAACATGGAAACCTCACCTCCCTCCACCACAGCTCAGGTGTGGTGTGGCTGTCACAAACAAACAACAATGCTGCTGCAGGTACTCATCACTGGGAAAATGAACCCTTTCTTCAGTAAGAGAATATTCAAAAACCCCCATATATTCCATTTACAATGCTAGCAACTCTTTGAGGCATTTGTGAAGAAAAGTAACAAGGAAGCATGTGGTGTAACCTTGATTTATGCAACTGTACAGGGCTGAGTAGTAAAGAGTGCATGAATTATTAATCATGTCTATCACTGGCAGCATTAATTGCCTGGTGACAGAAATCCTGGTGGACTCTGTTTGCTGAGTAGTCCTCTCAAAGGCAATTGAGAATTTGTGAATACATGTTATTTCTCATCTCCCTACAGAAAATCAGTGGTCTGAAGAAACAGACAAAGATGGTAACTGAACCACCTACCCCTGTCCCTCACTAGAGTGACAGTGTTTACTCAGGATGCTTCACACTCTGAAGATCTAGTTCCTCTTCTTCAATGCCAAAACAAATACCAAAAGGAGCCACAGCATGTTTAGAAATGCATCACTTTCTTGCTGTTGGCAACTGTACAGAAAGAACTTATGTGAGCAGGCCATTCATCATTCTTCAGATTTGAAGGAACACCAAAACAGGGCAGCTTTGAGATTCAGGGTGTCAGTGCTTTCCCTGGTGGCACACAGCCCACTGCACTCCCACTGCAAGTCAGGAAAAGCAAAGGAATGGCAAATAGCTCTGGCTGGAGATCTCATTTACTTAGTTCTTGTTACAGGACAGCTCAGAGCTGGGAGGAAGATGAGAGAACATGAAGAAGTCTTCCTCTTACATTCAAGACCTCAGTTCAACTAAAACATTAGGAAACATCCACTTTCCTGACTCATTAAAATAGCAGGAAGGTATTTTAATTCTTTGCAAAAAGTTTTGACTCTGTCACTGCAGAACCACACGCTTTCTATTTAATGCCACTACAGTACATCCTAGTCAGTATTACCTATCCTACTGTATAACCTATGTAATGTATTGCTTTAGATGGACAACAAAAACTTGTCTTCTCTCTCTCTGAAATACATTCACTCTTGAGGAAATAGTTTTTGAGAGGGTTTTATAATTGGATTTTTCTTTCATATTGCAATACAGTAATAATACCTTCAATAGCAAGATTGCTTTTTGTCTACTGAATACAGAAATGGTCTTATCACAATATTCCATGTGATGCAAAACTCAGCATAAGCCTGAAGACGTAAAACTCAAATAAAACATTTTCAGCCATTGAAAGTATTCTCTAAAATGCTCACATTTTAACAAATATAAATTATTTAGCAGTCAAATCTTAGCCATACATTATTTAAGGAAGTCATACATACAAGCTACAGAAGCTCCAAGGTCTTAAAACGCCAGCAGATAAATAATGAATAACTAACAAGAGGTCCTTGGAACTGACAAAACCCCAGTCAGAACCACGTCACAGCTAGGTTAGTTTGTAAGTTAGAGAATGCATTTCAGAAGAATTCAAAATAGGCAACAGAGCTTTTAAACTGTCCAAAAGCAAAATCTCAGAATTACAATTTCAAAGTGTCTTTTTCATTTAAGTAACAAGTCAAGATGGAAATACTGGAAGGCCAGGAACTGCAGCTAAAACCCAAATGAAGGTCAGAATCCAATCAACAGCTCAAAAGAGACAAAGCAAAAGAGAAAAGGGCTTTTTTGAAAAGCAGGAAACTGTGGAGAGCAGAAGAAAAAGAGAAGTGACAAGGAGGTGCTCCTTGTATCACAGCACTGCTTCTTCTTGGTACTTGATAATTGAGGCATCACTTGTGGCTGCATTCCTGGGAGCTGCTGAGAAGTGACTGCATGCCTTGACTCTTACTGTAGAAGTGTACAAGACACAGCAGAGAGCTGAATCTGAGCTGTCAGAAGTTATCACAAGTGTGTGCAACAGGAGTTATGTCAACACCACAGGAAAGGGAGACCTGTGCACCATATCCAGCTCAGCAGCGGCAGTGAGATGCACCCCAGTGTGCTGGCTTGAAAGTAAGACCAGTGAAAGACTCCAAGTCAGAAACACAATTTAATAAGAGGAAAAGAAAAGAAATAAAAGAAAGTAAAATAAAATAAAAGCAATAGTACAAAAAAACTCCCACCGACAGAGTCAGAATACAACCTGACCCCCTGTTAGGATGGTGGTAGCAGTCCAGATGAGATGGTCTTGTTGAAGCAGTGATCCTGTAGAAAGGTCTGGGAGCTCTTGTTTCCTCTGGGAGTCCAGTGAGTAAAAGCTGCCTGTGCTGTCCCAAATCCTGGATTCTATCCAGGTGGGAATGCTTGGCTCCTCCCCCTGGGTGGATCATCTCCCCATGGGCTGATCTCATTCTCTGAGCCCTGCAGTGGCTCCTTGCTGGCCCATTAACCAGAGATAGCTCCCAGAGGGAGTTACCCATGAGCCATGGGCAAGGCATTGCTGGGCCATGAACAGGAGAGAAGGGAAACACTGCCCCACCTTGGCTCCAACGGCTCATGAAAATGGGGACAGAATACATACTTTGGGCACAGCTTACATTGTAACCTAGGACACCCGGGAACAAAGGAATGCCTTCATCCTGAGGCAGTGACTGAATTTACAAGGAGGGTGCTTCAGGATATGCATGGGAAGGAAAATGTGTTCACCCACAGGCTCACACAAGGAATTAGGTGTCAGGCTGCTGATTACCTTTGGCAAAAGCCAAGAAAGGTTTGCGCAGACTCAGTGGAGGAGAACGACCAGGAAATAGAAATATAAAGGGACAAAAGTGTTTTTAAAATTAGGTAAATTACATGAATGTTTCCTGACTGATCCTGTCTGAAGAACTTGCTTTTCTAAACAGGAATCAGTGTTTCATCCATAAAATCACACTTATCTGGCTGTGACAAGCAACCAGGACAAGAATAACTTTTCAGCAGCGACCTTACATTTTACATACAAGTTATTTATAGCAGTTTTCAAAGACAAAAGTCAAGATTTTGTCATAATCAGAGAAAATCAGAGCAGTGTGACCTCCATGCTGTGAGACAGAGCCAGAGCTCTCTGGGCCTGCTGTGCTGAGCACCCACAAAAGGCAAGGCTGCCTGTGGTGGCATCCCATCATCCATAACTGAGCCTCCAGTAGTACAAATGAAAAAAACAACCTTACAGACTACAGCTCTGGTTTAATCCAGGACTGGCAAACTTCAAACCAGGTATTTTTAAGGTGTAATTCCTGCCAGAGATTTTTTGCCATCCCTCACCAGCAATTGCTAAATTAAACAAAGCCCATGCTGAAATTTAAGGCATAAAATCTCAAAGGACTTTTTGGCTTAGTTAGCCATCTAGATCCATGTTATACTAGTTTTCATTTACTAACTTTCTAATCTAAAACTAGTCTGCTTTAAAAGTCACCCTGCTTTCTGCCAGGCAGCTTATTTTGTATACAGAGAGAAAAGCATTACCACTGTTTTCCTTCTTCCATGATACACTACATAATGCTGTTTAAAAAAACCTACCCATCTCCTGAAAACAAAGCTATCTTATCACATGTATTGTACTAGCTACTAGATATTTCTTAGCTACAGCCCTGAACGTGCAAAGTGTGATGTCTTATTTCAAAATACTGATTTTTCTCCACTATAGAAAGTACTTGGGCTTTATGTGCTATGTAGTAGGAAGTTTGTGGTTTGTTTCAAACAAAATCTCCCTGCTGTTCACTGAGCAAGAGCTTTGTTTACTACAGTTTTCTGTGTGAAATATCTTCCTCATTCTTGATGCCTACAATCTTCTCCATTCTCTCAAGCCCTCCTGATAAAAAGTCTCTGATGGAGCCACTGTAATTGATTAGCACCATCCAGAGAAGATATACATGGAGAGAAGATCTATGACACTGCCAACTCTTGCATTATTTCCTTGACAAGCCTAAGGTAAATGATTAGTGCATTAAACCCTCAATGTAAGCAGAAGTACCTAACTCTTAGAGAAGCAAGAAAAAAAGAGCATGAAAATGCCAATAGACTGTACTATAAAAGCTGGATAGTAGAAGACAAACCCATGTTTTTTTGGTAGAACTAAATGATTTTTATCTTACAGTCTGGTTTTGGTAATTCACAGTTGTAATTACCAATATTCCAGGGCCAAGATCTCCTGGCTTTTGTGCTAAAGTCCTGTATAAGGAGGACTGCAGTGTTGTGATGCTTCAAGTATCCAGCTGGATTTTTAATGGTGATTAATGAAGATAACTTCAATTAAATTTGAAGTTAGAAGTGGTGACACTTTGTACTGAAAGACTAAAGAAATGGCAACAAGCAACACCAAACAAAGAGAACAGAAAGAGGACCCAACTTTTACCCACTATGAAATTACTTACCTGTCAGAAGAAAATGCAGTTTTATAACTCATTTTATCCCTAAAAATTTTACCAAACTGAATTCCACCTAACTGTACGGTATAATTATTTTGCAGACTTTTTACTTCAAATTCAGCAGCCGGTGGTATAACCCACCTGTTTTCCTCCTCCAGGTCTGCGAGGATTCTCTCCAGTTCCCCTCTCTCCTCACTCTCCAGAGAAATCAGGATCTGGGCAGGGCTTCGGGGCTGGCTCAGGGGGGACTCCTGGTTCAGACTTTGGCAGTAGTGCTGGATTAACAAGTGTTCATCATCACTGGAAAACAGAGGAGGATGAAACAGGCTGTTCCCTTCCTTCTTTTCAACTTCGCAGTGAATACGAGGAGATGATTCACTCGCAGTCTCTCATTTCTTACAAAGAGATTTGCTGAACTCTTTGCAACCAACAGCAGAGCAATGCACCTTAAAGCAAAATCTGCTGACCTGTTTCACTGAGTCCCTGGTAATTTTCCTTCTCTGCAGAGACCACCTCCCTCCTTCTCAGCTTCTCAGATACTTAAAGCCAAGTTTTGTTGCAACAGCTGACAACCTCAGCTCTCCTCTTTTGACAAACTTCAAATAGGAATTTGCTTGCAAAAAAAAAAGAGCAATCTTCTACTGCCTGATCTGCATTGTGGAAGGGTCATTCAAGCTTGGGCAACGCATTTATTTTTGTACCTACAAACTCCTCTTATATAATAAGTGTGTGCTTTATTTATTTATTTTTTCTCTATAATATTCTAAATTAGGTAAACAAAGAAAAACCCCTGAACTAATATAATGAAAGGATGTTATTTCCCACTCAGAGGCTTTTTTTAAATTTAAAAGTCATGTACACTGTCAGATTACAAATATATTCTGTTTAATACATATGGTCTCTTTCTCCGTTTCTATTGCCCCTGAAGCTGTCTGGCATCTGAAACAGAAATATCTCTAGAATAGAAAAGGAAATACAATTCTGAAGACCTCAATCACCTCCCAGAACTACTTGAGTTATTTTAGGTGTAGTTTACATGCTAAGGAGATGCATCCAAGCCCTAAGCAATGCAACTTACACCAGCAGTCACTGAGAAACCATGAAAGGTTTCCCTTGACATCATAAGACAGGGTCAATAAAAATGCCACTGCTGCTGGAGATCTCACACAAAAAAGCAATTTAGTCTAGTCAGTCTAGGGTTTTTTCCTGTTATGTTTCTAAACCAGAACTTAACAGGCATTTTGAACAGCTGCTATTGTTCAAAAATTGTAATTTTCCTTGTTTTCATTTTGTTCTGAAAATGTTAATGATGCAATTTTATGACTGCAGGAGTGCCAAAGCAATGTAGAGCCCATTAACATTAGTTCATAAAAGAGAAGTATTCATTTTTCACAAAAGGAGAGGCTTGCCAGTTCCTAAATTTATACTTTTCATGAAGCATTTCAACTATGATTTCCTTCAAACCACTGCTTTGCATTTATAAATATTCTTATGGATCATAAGTGAATTAAGAGTGAACAAGTGACATAACTATTGCAGTATAATGTCACTTTACAAGCATACTCTTTTTGTGTGATTTTCAGCCTGCACAGATATTTTATACATCATTGCAGTGACACTACATAATGAAATGTTTTGTGACATATAAATGTATATGTTGTGTTTTTATTGCCTGCCTTCCTTCTTTCCATCTATCCCTCTACCTGTACTGATTAGCCAAATAATCCAAATGCTGCAGGAGTAACAAATAATACTTCAGCATAATTTGACAAGCAAAATCAAAGTAATTACAGTTGTGAATTCATGTTAAGCTTTGATTTTGCTGCAGTTTGTGTCTATCTGGGTAACATTTCTTCCAGAATTCAAAATGCACAGTTCTATTCTCATTTTAATAGTACAAACTGAGGAATAAACTGCATAGTTAACTTACTAATTGAATCATGCCAATACAACTTTCAGTTGATAAAAAAAAATAAACTGAACAGTAAGACCAAAGTGTAAAACAGGAGATACAGTGTATGCATGATTTCTGTGACAAGGGCATTGAAATATTTCAGTGGACAACACAAAATTCTATCTGTTAGAACATTACTACTATCCACAGTAATACAAAATTAACATACGACTTGGAAACAAAGTTTTCATTAACTGCACAAAATGATACTGACATTGCATCTATATTAAGTTTTGAGTCATTTCAATTTCTCCCTTTTACCAATATATTAAAACAATGAACTTGGCTCTACAGGGTATTTTCTTTCAAAACTGGTAGGCAACAATCCTATCAAGTCAAAAGAGAAACTATTTTGAAACAAAGAAACAGCTTTATCACTACCCAAGAACATTATGAGCTCATAGGCTCGGAATCAACCTCATAAAATGCTACTCATTTGGAATCTCAATTTAAGTGAATGAAAATTGGCTGGAATTCTGTGTTGTAAAGGACTGCTACAAATTTAATTGTCTGAATTTTCAAAAAAAATCCATCCCCTAAACTGTGATGAGATCATGTAGAATAGATAAAAATGTTTTTAAAGAAGTTGGGATTTTCGTATCTGATTGATTCAGAATCCATGCAATGGCTTCTCCTAATGAACCAAGGGCAAATTTTCAAACACACCCATGACGTAGCTGCTTCTGCACTGTCTTCAGAAATATTACTGACAGTTAGTTCTATGTCATTTTATTCAGACAATAAACAGGACCAAGAATATTATCAGAGGAGAAGCACAAAGAGCCTCAGTGAGATATCAGATTTAACTAATTCTTAAAAATCCAAACTTTTATTTATAACTCTACATTTAAAGTAATACAATGAATGCTTGTCAGTGATCTGTCCAACTTACAGTTTACTACTGCAAACTGTACTAGTACTACTAGTATTTCATGGTGCTGATCAGACCCTCCTGGCTTACACTTGCAATGTATTTCAGGTATTTGTAAAGCAAAGATTTCTGTTTTCTCACTTATGTTTTGTATGACACTTTTCCCACACCATTTTCTAGCTTACAGTAATTGAACCATAATTAAGCTTGAACTAAGATAGAAGGGGGCTTTTTGTATCTTTGTCCTTAGACCTCATCAGATGATGACTGTATTTTGAATATGGAAATTATTTGCTGAATATATCAGTAATTTTTAGAAAGAAATTAGTAGCTTTGATTTTGAAAGTATCCATCATTTGTTGTATAATTTGGTATTAAGCTATAAGCCATTAATCCAGACACTATGATACAAATGGAAAGGACATGAGCACATCATTAAATTGAACCAGATGTGATCCATGGCCATGCAAATTCAGCACTACAAAATTTCATTACAAGTTATTAACCTTCCCAAGAAAATACATGTCAAACCCATGAAAACAGCCTACTTACATGCTCTCATTAGGTGAAATACTGTCATTTAGGTAAGAACCATTGGTGTTCTCCATTTCTGCTAGCCTGTGGAAAAATAAAACAAGACTCATTAAAACCAATTATGTTTTTCAAAAACTGTGTTCTAACATTCTGGAAAGAATTAAAGAGCGTGATGTTTTTGATGAATTTGAAACTCAAATTAATTTACACTTGCTGTTGATTACCAAAAGGTTTTGCAATAAGCTATCACAAAAGATTGTTACAATGGCCTGGCTAAACTCACTTCTAAGTTTTCAGCCCTTTCTCTGAGATTATATTCCAATTTCTCTTGATTAATTAATTCCAAAATCAAAGAAAAGCCTTAAGATGCCAGGAGATTACACAAAGTGTTTTGTACCTGGCAATGTCATTGTCAAAACTGTAACAATCAGTCATTTCTCATTAGATTTCACACTCAGCCTCTCCTAAACATTCTGCATAGTTCAGAAACACCTCTTCTGATCAAGTGATACTGGAGAAGAGAAAGAGGCCAGAATAACTATCTTTCATTACCTCAACCCTTGAAAATTTACTTGCCTGATGGAAAAACATTTTCATATTTGCACAATTAGCCCACTTGTTGATTCTTAGGAGCAGTATGAAAGCAGAGAATTGAACTAAAGCAGTGATATATCACTATTTTAATCCTCCAAATCAAGAAAAAATCCTGTTTGTGGTATTTCATGAGGTGAATTACATTGTAATGACACCTGAGAGAGTTTGGAGGTTTCTGCTCTTTCCATTTTTACTTTTATATCAGGGTCCATATTAAGAACCAAACCCTATGTGGAATCATAGAAGGGTTTGGGTTGGAAGGGGCTTTTTAAAGGTCTCCAGTCCAACCCCCTTCACCGAGCAGGGACATGTTCCACTCAAACAGGAGGCTCACAGCCCCATCCAGTCTGACCTCAAATGTTTTCAGGGATGGGCATCTACCACCTCTCTGGGCAACCTGCTCCCACTGCTTCATCATCCTCATTGCAAAAATTCCTTCCTTACATCTAGGGTGAATCTGTCCTCTTTTAGTTTAAAACACTACCTCTTGTCCTATCATCACAGGTCCTATTAAAATATCAGCAGCTGAGCACACAGCTTAATGAGGAACCCCAAGGGACCTAAAGATCAATTGTGACCACACAGGTGCTCTGGCATGCAAGTTAGGATGGGCTGGTAACAGCAACCACAGATGATGCTCTTGCATCCAGAGCCTGGAAAGCACAACCCCAAATTTTATGTTTCCTTAGGAACTGCTCAGGTAGCTTCTAGCTCTTCTTTTTTTCTTTTAAAAAGTAATTTCAGAGAAAGATCTGCCTAATGTCCAGCTGGTCTCATACCTGCTAGCATAATGTTCAATGCGTGAATGAGTATCATCGTGTGAGAGCTGAGGGGACGAGGCAGGCCTATAAGGCAGAAAACACTGATTAATCACAAACAATACCCCTTTAAAAGTAAAAAGACACTTAGCTATGCCTATACCCTCACATCTCTATGCCTTATGCCATGTTTGATAAAAAGCAAGTTAGAACTCCAGGTGCTGTGTGTGCCTCCTCAGGCCATCGGTGCAATGTTTTGTGGTGCCACACTGGGGATTTTGACCATTTGCAATCCATCTGTTGGAACAACTCTTCTTCACACCAACTCCTAAAGAAGCCTTTTCCAAAGGATTTATTCAACCATTTATTCAACCAGAGCTTTCACCCTGGTTTTTCCCTTCACACCTGACTCTTTCATTGGCAGTTCTGCTTCACATGCAGCCCTGCACAGGCTGCCAAAGTCCTGCTGGGAACCTCTCCTCTGCCTCCCACCCTGCTCCAGTGCCTGCTTCCAGCACATCCCACTTAAAAGAGCCTTTAAGAATTATTCCACGAGCAGCTGGAAATAAATACAAGAAGCATAAAATGTCTGAAATGAGCCTTTAATAACACACTGCAGACACTGATGATTTTGCCTAACATCTTTCAAGAGTTGCAACCTCAATGGTAGCTCAGTGTGTTGTACAGGGGGACGCTAAATTATATTGGGTTTTCTGCCTGATAGATGGCATGAGGTCCTCTTCAGTTTTCTGTTGATGAAACCAATTCATAGGACTTTTCTCATCAATTAGAGTATTGTTCCTTAGAGCCTCTGCTCTGGAAAACATCAGCATTACACTGAGTTGCCTATGCAGTTCAGACATCACCCTCTGCTGCCACATGGGATTTAGCCAATCTATCTGTATTGAGAGGTGCCAGACTAACAAAAAGTGGTGCAGCTTCCCAAACTGTATGGCAATTTTATACTTTTGCTAAATTTCAACTGCCCTTTATTCCATCTCTGCTGATTCTCCTTCTGGAACTCCTGACTGAGGAAGGAGTTTCTCCTCATTTTGAATTGTTGGATACTGTGGTTCAGCCTGGACTGCCCAAAGGTGATTGTATTGCATTGTACAAGCTGACAGGTTTTGTATTTACTTGTTATAAACCAAACTATAATTATCTTCTGGTTTGTAATTATTCCCGTGTTAGGAGTTTGACAATCCTGCTGTAAATCTACTGGACTTCTCAGGTTTCTAATCAGCCTCCAAAAGGCTCTAGATTAGGATCCTTCTGAATTCATAGAGCTGGATACACAAAATCTGTCACCATTAATATTGCTTCTCACAGAACAGCAAAGTTTTTCCTCTTGAAGACATTACAGGCCAAGTATAACAAATCTCATTTTGTCTTTGAAATGAGCTTTGGCCTCTACTTTTACTCATCACATATTCAAGCACTACTAGAGCACACCAGAGGACAAATACTCAGTTCACAGAGTTCCTCAGTGCAGCAGAGGTTCAGTGGATGAGCAATTGCTTCTCTGACTCAATATCCCATTCTGTGTAAAAATGTGCAGGGAAGGAGGGGAAAAGGATGCAATTTCTTTAGAGCAGTGGATCACGGAGCAAGATAACGACGGTTTTCTGATAAACTGAAGTTACCCTAATTTTTTCTATTTTTTTGTCATACAGCAGATGTTAAGCTGGTCCTAACTGGTACCATCAATGCAAGAAGAGGTCTTGTTTTCAACACACACACAAATGTTGATGCTAATACTGTGCACAGATTAGGAAATATGCATTAAAAGTAGTTCCAATTTTGAGTTGGATCATTCTCTTAGTGCCTCTCAGCCTGGCATTGCACATGTATTTGTACCAGTACAAAAGAAGGGACAGCACATGGTTGGGACCTACTGGGCAATGAGATGTCTCTTTTTGCAGTACCTCATGGTAAAAAGTCAGGCCTGACTGCATGAATATATCCTTGCTGCCTTGAAATTATGCTGCAACTTCAAAAATGACCAAGTTGTGTAAAATATATAAAAATATGTATTTTTTAAAAGACAACACTATGTTGTGTAATTTGTTGGAGCTGATTCTGCCAGCTGTAAACAGGGAATGAGGCTAAAATTCCAGGTTTGTCTCTGCTTCAGAACATACTGCAATGGAGATATACCTCAAACAGCTTTTTAGAAGTTTGCTTAAGAAAGCACACCTGCTTGATAAGCATTGCTTTGTGTTGAATTCCACTGCTCAGAGGTACTTTTGCCAGTCTCTGAGCAAACTTGAGAACGACTGTGCTGTATTTTACATACTCCTAGTGACCACCTGTGCTAGAGCTCACAGTCCTTCCTTTCTGAGCACACATACTCAGCACACCTACTCAGCTCAAACAGCCAGCAGGAAGGCTGAGTGACACAGCCAATATTTAGCCAAGATAACCATCCCTTTTACAAGGGCTCCACAGCTGCCTTGCTCATTCTGGGGTCTGCAGGAGCAGCCTGGGAATTCTAGGCAAGTCAAGTGGTGACCAAATGTAAAACACCACCTTCCTGCAATTCCCTGCACCCCCAGAGACCTGGCTGGCAGGATGAGGGTACCTTTCTTTGTTCAGCATTTTAGTTGATGCTTCCTGAAAGTGTAGAAACAAGTAAATTGTATTTGTATCATTGTGTCATTACAGTTCAAGTAAAAAGATACAAATTCTCACAACTTGTGAACTGTCCCTTTAATGCTTGGCAAGCATCATATCTGGGAAAATATTGGATAATAAGCAGTAAGAGCCATTAACTTCCAACAAAAAAAATATTATCTATTTATAAACAGTTCCATGTATACCACATGTTGGTGTCAGAACAGCACTAACACTGCTGAGTGCTGCCAGGTGATGCTTTTCTGAGGCACTTCAAGCATAACCAGAGAACTGGCATGAGAGCACCAGAAAAAGGAGTAAGTTGGAAAACATGGGAAAGTTTTATGATAACTGGTTTGTCTGCTGAAGCTCGAATCACCCTGTAACCAAGAAGCAGCTTTAAACCTGGGAAGCTCAGTAACTTGAATTGCAGGTCAAGTGCTACAGCATGAAGGAAAGAAATAAAGTTAGCAGAATAAAATTAAAGGCAATTCTTTCCAGCCACTATTAATTTCTTATTTTTCTGCTTCCTTGCCAGACCAGAGGGAAGGATTACGCTCCAGAAGAGTTAATCTGGGTTAATCTGGTAAAAAAGTGTAACCTCTCTGCACAAATCCTGCTCCTCAGTATTTCTCAAATTTCCTCAAGTATTATATGTGAGTTAAACTCCCTGTAGTATATAACAGCAAACCTTTGGTGTGAAGCTCTCAGTGTAGGCACACCACAATGTTATTACTATAAGTAACTAGAAATAACCATGGTATGACAGCTTAATTTCATATTATGTCAGACACAGCAATGGCATTCCACGTGATCCAAGCTTTCTTCCAATGTTACTTTTAACTTTGCAATTGTTCTGAAATATAAGGAATCTAGATCCATAGTTGCATCTATAAAAGTGCATCCTCAAGCTCAAAGCTGCTCTATTTCAGTCTGGCTCCAGACTTTTGGATGTGATGAACTCTCTCTGTGGATGAACTCTCAGCCATATGAGGTTTCCAGTATTAGATGTGCTTCTTGATTGCTTGAATTTCCTAGAGGTAGAGCACTTCTCTTAGCTTCCCAGGAGTTTGTGCTCCCAATGAAAACTATAAATCAATATTCCACTGTATACATTTCACTCTTGTTTATTCTACAAAAAGTTCAATGGAGGTGCAAGCCATATACATTTCACCATATAGAAATATAAAAAATCTATTTTAGTTTCTCAGTACTTATCAATATGTGAATTAAAATTAATCCTTATTTAACATTATTCTAGAAGCATCTGTGTAACACTAGAAGTAGCAAATGCCACAATGGTAAATATATATCTATCTTTAGTATATGCTGAGGCTATTACTATAACAGTAAGACAATGCATGTTCTGGAGTGGTGCAAGAATGAAAAATCTATTCCACAGCTGAAAACCCCTGCTTCTTTAACCTCTGAAAAAATACAGTGAACATTTCTCCATTTCAACCTGCCTTCACAAATCTGAATGTATCTAAAAGACTGGAATAAAATACCCAGTGAGCTCTGGATTAACTGGGGCACTCGAGTGTGCACGGTTGCACATAAAACCAAATCATAGCTTTGTCTGCAAACCT
The DNA here is from genome assembly GCA_910950805.1 of Acrocephalus scirpaceus scirpaceus. Classification (NCBI taxonomy): domain Eukaryota; kingdom Metazoa; phylum Chordata; class Aves; order Passeriformes; family Sylviidae; genus Acrocephalus; species Acrocephalus scirpaceus. The sequence continues at coordinate 114,372,610 of OU383774.1, read as the reverse complement.
GTCATTCCTGAAACTGAATTAAATCCATATCAAGTTCGTCTCTGTCTTTCAAAAAGCATTTAGTACACATTCAGAGGGATTGACACTTAGTCAGAAACACAGGATTTTAAATGACAAACTTTGATAAGCATTAGTAGGTCTGCACGAAACCCCTGTTAATTCAATGAAAAACACATACTCCAGGAAGAGTACACAGTACAAAATCCATGGCTGCTGGAAATTCCAGGATTTATCTCATTCTACTCATTTGGGATCAAAACATTCCTTCAGAGAGTGCATCAAAGGAAATAATCGTAAAGAAAGAAGGAAATGATCTCATGTAAAACTAAACAAAGAAATAAACAAAAAGAAAAAGTGAGGGAGCGCAGCAGCAGTAGCAGCAGCAGCACACTTCAGCAAAAGTACTCACGCAGAATCTACTGGCCAGAAGTTGATCAGAGTAACAGGACTGCAAGACAAAAAATGAGGAGGTGAAGAGAAAGGCAGAAGAAACTCAGCAGCAAAATAATTACAGAAAGTTAAAAAAAAAAAAAAAAAAGTCACAATAACTAAAAAGCAGAAATCCAACAGACCAACATGAATGGCTGTGAAAAGCAACCAACCAAGAAGTGAGAAAAAAACCTTGAAATCTAAAATTTAAAAAGAGGAAGAGAAAGAGCGAGAACAAGCTGCATGCAATTGCCATTAAACAACTGATTAAATGTGTAAAAAACCAAAGGGAACTGGGTTAAGTAATTGATTTCTCCATGTGCATCATTACTGTTTTTTTTTTCCATGAAGACATCAAAGTCATTTAGTAAGATTAAATTTATAGGCTGAGAAAAGAAGAAATCATCTAGGAAGGTCACAAACACTGTAGCCTAATTAAAAAAAAAAAACCAAGGAAAGATATCCGTTTGGAAGAAAATGAAAATTTAATTAATGTATCATTAGCCTCCAAATTGCACATCAAACTTAGAAGTTTGTAAGACTGCCAGTAAGACTGTGAGTATTTTTTTTCTAACTGAAGCTGAAGTTCCTGTGTAAGGACAGGTGAAAGCAGATAAAGGCAATGGCAACTGGAAGCCCAGCTTGTGTTTTCCTGCCAGGCGAGGTAAACAGAAATGAAAGACATAAAGAGGCTTTATGCATTTAGGAAGTGAAAGGAGTTGGCACCAGCTGGGGAGCTCAAGTAGTGTACCAAATGAATTGCTACTTAGATACTTCAGAGCTACTCACGTTTCCATGTTGTCTCCCTCCAAGACAGTCTGCACAGGCAGGTAGCCCATTCGTGGGTGCTTTGCAAAATATCTTTTTGTTCGAAATTTGTTTTTTAGTACCTTGGCAAAGTCACGGACGTCTTCTCCTGAAGTTGTCTGAAAGCCACAAATCACAATGAAATCACCTTTCATGATGTTGTCACTGATTTTCTGTTGCCTCTTCCTTTGCTAGGTCACTTGGAAGAGCTGTGATCACACCAAGCAGAGCTGCCAACAGCTTGAGCCCAGAACTGCAAATTTTATTTGTCCATCACTGTTACCTTACAATGCACTCACTACACAGACACTGCTGGTGGGGAGGAAGAAGGGAAAGAAAAGAAGTTTCAAAACCCCCTGACAGGCTCATGCCTCACCTCAGGTGATCCCAAGAAGATAAGTAATAATTAGACAGTAATTGGTCATTTCCTCACCTGGCTCTGGGGGGACTCTGCCTACTTTTGGTTCAGCACTAAAATGGCTGTAGTGGAGGACACACAGCCAGTCCGTGTGTCCAGCTGGGTGCTTCACTGACTGGATCCCAACTCTTACCACATCCTTGGCATCTCCACCTCACAGACTTGTCAATCTCTGAAAGTCTCTGGGTACCTTTTCTTTCCAATTTCCCTCCTCAGCCTTCTGTGCCATTAATATTTTGATCAAAGGGAAACAAAATTCAAGTGAGAGCTGCTGAAAGCTCTCAGATCAGTTATTTCTTCCTGCACCTATTCAGTGTGAAGCTAGCAGGCATTTAAGATCAATAAATACTCTGAGGAGAGAACAATTTGCATGAAGTTTTCTACTCCCTTGCCTGCAGCAGGCTTCCCTTACTGCTGTAGAGACCAGCAGAGGAGCACAACGTAGATTTAGAAAGACCAGAAAGAGTCAGGAAGAGTTTCAAGGATGTCTGCTGTGAAGATGCAAGACTTATTGAGAGCCTGATGAAGAATCAGGCAATTTTCTCATGAATTTTAATGTAAGACTTCAATTACTTCAGTCAGGCTGCACTCCCTTCTCTGAACCTTGCAGAAACACTAGACCCTGAAGTACTGATCTTTTACAGTAAATTAAGTTCCTCCTGACCCATATAACAATATTGCTTCTCCAATCTATCTAATTTAAAGGAAAGAAATTAGGGAAAAGTTAATCTTTCTGACATCTTTACTGAGTTCTATGCCTTCTGCACAGAGGGGAAGGATGTGCTGGAACCTATCAGTTAAGCCAACCTTCACAGAGCTGCTCAAACATAGATATGTAGATTTTTAAAAGGTAGAAAAATTAAGGATGGCCTGAAAAAAAATCTGCAGAAAGACTGAAAAGCCTTAACAGAAAAAGGCAAATATTATCCCTGTACTTACGACACCTATGAGCTTCATGTAAAGCTGGAAAGAATTTGGCTCCCTTTCTGGTCAGTCTGTCTGGCAGGAAAAATCAGTGTAAGCAATACTGGCAGGGAAGTGACACAGCAGAACCTACGAGCCAGTATAGCAGCATCTGTATTTTCAAGGAACTGAGATAATGTTTGGTAATATTGAGTATCCCTTCCATAATTAATCAGAAGTAAAGACACTTGGGGAAGGGAGGGATGAAGCCTGCCCAGGCCACCCAGGGGACTCCCAGAAAGGAGATTTATTGAGGTGGCTCCCTGCCCATGCCCCTGGAGGAGGGAATTCCCTCTGCTGAATTCCATCTGCAATGCCTGCCAGGAGAGCTCTTAACCAGCTTGTAATCAAGAGGGCACACAGAGCACATCAGCTGGAGACACAGAAAAATTTTAATATTTAATATTGGTATAAATAGACTGAAGACAGCTTTCTGTCCAGTTGTTCACCTGTGCTATTTATAACCATTTATTAATGCCCTGTCTATTATTGATGTTGAGAACACTTTCTATTGCATTTGACTGTAATTTGGATTAAGTGTTTTCAGGTAGTAGCAATAAAACATTCTTTGCTTCAGCCTTTCCGGGACTCTTTTCCCCCTCTCTCCCCTGAACCTTTTCCATGACAACCAAACAGTAAAATGCTGTGTTTGCACAGAAACATCCCAATCTAGCTGGTACCATGAGAATCCCAAGAAGAAAATATATCTTCCAGTGACAACCAAAAGCATCAGGCACCTCTCATACAATCCAACTGCCACTTAAAAAATGTTCAAGTAGCACAAGAAAGGCAAAAGAAAATGTGATTATTACTTGGACAAGATGACAAACTGAGGCTATTTTCAGCCAAACCTTCTGATTTACTCCGAAGATGTTTTATTACATATGATTTTTAGAGTAAAATCATCCAGACCAAAATTCCCAGCAGAACTAGTTTATGAGGAAGAAACAGTGGAGTTTCAGCATCCCAGCTCTCTTAAATCAAAGCAACATATAGGCACATGGGCTGAGCGTGCTCCAAAACTATTCTGAAACCAAACTATTTCATAAGAAATAGTTCTTTTTATTCACACAGAAATAGCAATAGCTTTACCACCAGCTGACTTTTCCCAGTCTGGTTTAAGAAAGTGCCTTGACAACCCCCCCTCCCCAGACCTCAGCCCTGACTGGAAACCCTAGATGTAGACAGGTCTATTAGGTCGACACACTTCCTTCCAACAAGGTGATTTTTTTATATTTGTGTGTCCCTGTTCATTAAACCCTAACAGAAAAAACATCCTGCATTTATATCTCAGTCTGTAAGTTGTCTTCTATGCTTTGTGTGAAACCTCTTTAAGTCCTATCTCTTTGAACAATAAATTGAGCTGTGTTGCTTTCAGGAATAATTGTTACAATTTTTCTGTCTAAATGAAAACAAGGCAACTGTCTTGCCCTTATTCTGACTCAACCTTTTGCAAGAGAGGGAAAATTATCACATCCCTCAGGTATTTAGCATGAGTTCTCAAAACTCCCCTAAGCAGAATTAAAGACTGCAGCGTTCAAAAATTTCTTGATACTAAGAGGGAGGGAGAATAAAAATATCAGTGTGCACATTGAATTACTGCAAAGATATTATCAAAGAAGGCATCACATGTCTTGTGTCTGCCAAAATGCATTTCAAGGTGAGAGATTAGTGTGGAGGAAGACTGATAAATGCTCTGCCACCTGCATACTCTTTTTCATTCATTTAGAAAACAACTACAAACCAGACACAGCTTCAGTGGATGTTCAGTCCCCCTGTACTTGGGTAAATTTTTTGTAATAGCAGCAACACAAAAAGGAGTGGGGCTTTGCTGTGTGTCACATTCACTTTCCCCTCCACCCCAGCTAATCCTCCTCTAATTCAGCTGGCTGCTTGTGCAGCCAGGCACGGCACATTAGCACGGGTTGCTGGAGTTCAGGGAAAAATCCACTGGCTGTGAATAGTTCTTTATTCTGTCCCAGCAAGCTGGACGTGGTGGCAGGTTCCCTGTTCACCACCACGTTCACCTCTTAGTAATCCACATTTTCAGGGATAACACAAACCTGCTGGATGCAGCACTGCAATGAGTCGCTGCAGGCTGGGAGCGAGCCTCGTAATCCTTTTTTATTTCTCTTCCCTCAAAGCACACTAAAAGTGTAAGAAAATAGTTGGAAGATACTGGTTTGTGCACTCTGGACCACTCGCAATGTTGTTTCTTAGCAAGAATAAGAGTGGAAAAGTGCAAAGTCAATCCAGGAAGGAGGGGTTCAGCTGCAGGTGGAGAGAAGGCTCCCAGGGAGTCGGTCACTCACTCACCCTGCCTACGAGTCAGATCACGAGATTCTGCTCTAGGAATGCCTGCAATGAAGAATTCTGTTCAGACCTGCCCAGGCAGCACCAGCAATTCCCTCTGACTTGTGCAGCAGTTCAGGCAAATCGCCCTTCCAGCAACCTCAGTCCCTGGGGGAGGGCGCTGAAAACCACAGCCAGTGAATACCAACAATGAGCCTGTGAATGTGCCTTGGTTGCCCTAGCAGAGACTCCCAGGAAATACTGCCACTGAAAGGTTAAAGTTGATAGATAATGCAAGTAGCTATCTGTAAGTTAAAACTAACAAAAATTCTGGGCTTGCTTTACTATCATATTTTAGAGGCATAATCTTTTTTCTCTCTTTTTTAGGTCTCTGATAAAAGCTGACAGTCTTTACTTCGTTTTGGCCATGCCTTTTTGCCTGGATGAAGATTTAAAGACTGTTCATATAATTTTATGAGGCTAGCCCAAGTATCATTTTGATGCTTTATTTTTACCATTTATGACTACCAGCAGATGAAACACTAGGAATAATCCTATGTCACCAAGAAATGCTGACCAGAGTGCCCTGCTTCAAGACCAACACAAGCAACAGCAAAGGCAGCTGAAAGCTCAATTTTGCTACGTGGTGGAAGTTTCACTTGGGAGCACCTCTAATTTATGCCCCTTTGCACTGGTCCTGAGAGGCCAAAATGAAAAAGGAGCACGCTGAGAGAGAAATGCAGAATTTCCTTTGCCAGCTGTCAGGTGTGAAAAACACATTTATGCAAAACCAATCCTTTTGGGAGCTGTGAAAGAAGGGTGAAGACCCTCACCACACCATCACTGCAGCACCCTGTACTGAACACCCCTCTTCAGAAATGAAATCCACCTTGCAACCATGAGAACTTCCCTGGCATTTTATTCAAGTGATCAGACAATACAAAGGTACCACGGAATAGTGAAGGACTTAGAAATGCAACCATAGGGGAAACAAATCACACACTGATATGGAGAAAACCTTGGGACCTGAGATATGAATGAGTATTTGCACAAATCACGTGCCTCCAGCAGGATCCATAAAGTGAGCTATGGCACTGAACATGGAACAAGTCATTAGCACACAACAATACATTACAACACAGAATTGTGCAAACAATGAAACTTCAGTTTGCTTCAAACCATTGGAGTATCCTTGACTAAGCACTAAAAATTGCTGGCATGTACAGTATATAAAATGAGATTTAGTTATGGGGGAAGGAAGAAAAGCAGTCCTGACGCTTCATTACCTTGCACACAGGAAAAGAAGTTTTTTCTTTCTACACAAGGAGGGACAGTAAAGGTCAGTAAAACAGCTACTTACTGGTGTGCAGTATTCCACCATGGGATAGTGCATTTTGTGACCTTTTGCAACACGGCCAGAGAAGAAGCAACTTTGGCAGATGTCATAGTTAAAGTGCTTTAAACTTCTGTACCTAAAAGAGGATTGAAAAAAAAAAATCACGGCTTCAGAGCTTTGTATGTGACTGCTTTGTATCAGCCCATCAAGTTTGCTGTGTTAGTAAATTCTCTTCTGTGAGATGTCACACGGTGTGGAATGCCCAGCAATGCTCCTCTGCCCTGAGGGACAGGTACTGTTGCCTCAGATGTTTGTCAAAGATCTCAATCTTCAAAAAAAATTCTTATATTGGGCAACAGTGAAGATTTCTACACATTCACTCACCTTTAACATATGAAAGACATTACCACACTTTTTATTTCTATAACACTGACTTCAGATCTTTTGTTCTTCATCATGACTCCTAAAACAGAATGTCCTCCAGGAGGAAAATTCAAGAAAGTAAAGCCCTCTCAGTAAGTCACTCTGGCAATCCCCTCGTGTCCTTCCCAGCTCCTCTATAAAAACAATTTTCCTGTAGAGCATTCCATCCATGCAAAACTCCAAATGCACTTTTGGGCCATTATTTCATCTCATCAGCTCTATGAGGCAGCTAACTGTTGTATCTGCTGTGCTGAAGTGGTTGAAAGAGCCGGAGGCATAAGGGTTGTCTTGTTCCAAATACACGAAGCAGCTCAGCCACAACGACCTCAAAAGAACATTGTTTTACATGAACTGGGTGCACAGTATTAGCTTTCTAAAAGCCTTCCAATACAGTGTCTTTTTGTCAAGTGTGTACACAGGGTGTCAATGACTTGCAAAGACGGAGAAAAAAAATCTGTGACAGGCAGATTCTACTACCATGATAATAGATTTGTTATATAAATTTAAGAGACAGATGAGATCAGTCAAGTAAAATTAGACACAAACACAGAGCTCCAGTGTCTGCTTTCTGAGTTCTCAGTGCTTACAACAGACTATCCATTCACTTGCCATCCTTTGATATTTCCAAGGACTGAACTTTTCAATTCCACCTACTTGTCTTCGGCTGGTTTATACACAACTGTGTAAGTAATACAGTAGTTCATAAACTGTATCTGGGAATGGGAAAATTAGACTTTGTGGATGTGTTGAATTACTCACATCCAATCCATAGCTCCTCCTCAGCAGTATTTATCCCTTCCCAGTTAAGATATTCATGGGGAATAAAAAGCAAAAGGAAAAGAACTTAGACTATTAGAGAAACAGCCTCAGATTCAAAACAAAGCAATAAATACCTTCATGATTTCCCCCATTTCCCACTGCCTGTGAAATTGTAGCAGAAGGCACTGCCCCACTAAATGCATAAAAGCAACATTCATCTGCTCCCAGGTTAGAGCAAAATGATGGCTTTTTTGTGTAGCATTGCTTGCTGCTGTTATCTATCTGGGTTTTAGAAACAAAATTACAGAAAGCTCTTTGTAAACAACACGGTAACATAGAAGGAGAAATGCCAATGGTAAAAGAAGACTGTGTGTAGAAGGGGCAGAAACCATACAAAGCAGCTATTGCGAGGCAAAGTGATAAAACAAGTCTAGGCATAATTGAAAGTGAATATTTACTTAGTGCTTAAGTGGCTTCTCAACAGGCACACCAACACACAGCCATTTTACAACACAGTGACTTATTCATTGCCATAGTAACCACGGTGTCAATCCAGATGTTTAAATAGACCAGCAACATTTCCCCCACTCCAGGTTAATGTTCCACCAACATTCTTTCGCTGAGAAATGTAGCTTTTACATGCCTGAGAATTTTCAAGGCACTTCCTTGGTTTATGCTATGACAGAAAGCAATTCATTAGGATCCAATTCAGAAAATGCAACTGCATAGGACCCACTGCATGTAAGGTAAATTGTGTTAGCTGGGAAATCCAACAATGCTCTTGCTGAGGCATGGAAAGACTGGGACACAGAGGAAGGGTCCTATCTTAACTGAGAGATGACCATTGTCCTCTTCAACTCTCACAGCACTGTACCAGTCTAGGTGCCACTCTCTCTCGTGCCCCCATCACAATTGTTTATTCCAAGAATGAAAGGCCTATAAAATGAAGCTCCTGATTCACCTGGAATCAGGCAGAGCTCTTGGTCCACTAAGCTAGAGCACACACGGCTGAAAGGGAGAGAGTCTGTACCTGAATCCAATAATGGGGCACTCCTTACAGATGTTACACTTGGCTTGGTGCTTGGCGGTCTCAGCAGCAGCCACCCTGTGCAGGACAGGCAGCCACACCATGGACTGTGGTTCCAGCCTCATCCAGTCCAGGAAAAGAGCTGCTTCGATCTCTGGTTTGTTGTTGGCCTGCAACACAAGGGAAAAATGACAGGGGCTGAGCACAACTGATCTGTCTACTCACCAGCTAATTAACAGTTCAAGCTGCTCGCTTCCTGTCAACTCCATATCACTTCCATGAATATGCTCCAGCTTTCCCCCCAGTCCAGCTATTCACTAAAACAAAATTAAATAAAAATAAAAAATCCCCAGGATCCTAGCTTTAAGCCAGGAGCCGAAAACTATTATTAATATTTCAAACCTCTCTTTCTCTTATTCTTTCTATTACAATAGACAGCACTACCATGTACTTTGTCACAGAGAAAATCATCCACTTACAGGATCACCTTTGATGCCTGATCTCACATTCCGTGTCTCTCTTATCTGAGCCTGCATAGCACTGCTTCTCACCTATTTTAAAAACTGTTATCCAAGCCCTAAAAATTGCACGTCTTTTGATCAAAATTCCTTTCTCCTTAACATCTTTCATTATCACACTGACCTTCCTTCATAATGCACACATAAGGAAATCATTCAAATCTCTCTCAAGCCTGTTGTTGAACATGTAAATCCTCTTTCTCCTTAAATGCCTCAAACCCCTATTTTCACCAGATCTTCCTTAAATTTCCCATCACTGACTGCAAACACAATACAGTTCTGTCCTGCAATATACAGTTCTCATATTCCATTACATCTCACACTCATCTCTTTGCCAACAGCAGAAGAGCCTGTGCTTCCCAGCAAACCCATTCCTCTGCTGCCTTCCCATTCCATCCCAACCAGTGTGACATTTCAGGTATCTCTTCCATGGTAACTTCAAGGCAGCTCAGTCACAGAGCCAAATCCTGTTGTGCCAGGCACCATGGCCCCCTGAAAAAATGATACATCATTCCTACCCGAAGCTCCCACAGTATGGAAAAGGAAAGCAAAGAGACAAAACCCACAAGGAAATGGGACAGTAGTGATCTCTGTGCATAGGTAGAGGCCACACTGCAACAGCAGGCTGGACACTGCAAAGAACAGCGTAGAACAAAGGCAAGGAGCATCAAAAGGGATTGAAAGGAAAACAGTGGAATGACGGAGTCAGTGTTTACAGGAAACAGCCCTCTGTTGCACAGGGTGTCACGGAGCCTGCACAAAACTGGTTATCTGAGAACCTGGGAGATGGTTTCATTGCTGAAAGTGAGGTGATGGATCAGGTGGAAACCTCAAGGGGCTCAGGTGGGGAAGGTGGGAGAAGGCAGGATGTGTCTGCACAGGGAACAGCCCAAGTGATCAAGAGGGATAACATCGTGCTCTGCTTCTCTAAACCATCACTACATGCTAATTCCAATTCCTCGAGACATTTCCTTCCATGCTACCCACAGCAACAGCGTATTTATGGTCTGAATATATCTAAATCCTCTGTTTTCCCTGTTCTCTAGGCTTTCAAATACAGCTCTCAGTGGGCTAGTCTTTTATATTTTAAACTTCACAAGGCTGACTGTCTTCCTTTGTGGTTCCAAACCTATTTGAAGCATTTAAATAAATAATAAGCATTAATGTATCATGTACATGGACCAAGATGAATAGGGGATTGAGTGCTGAGGATTTTTATGCTTGCTCTCAGTTACTTCTGCAGTTTCTCATGAAATTTGAGTTTAGTACAACCTAGCTAAAACCTTACTCCACTAAAAATGCTAGCAACGAATTTTGAGAATAAAATATCCCAACTGATCTGCAGAAGAGAGAGCTATAGGAAAAGCCAATTTGCTGTAGTTTTGTTTCTTGTTTTCTTTTAAATCTAACACTGTTTATAATCTTGACAAACAGATTAACTGATCAATATTTGAAGGCTAAGAAAAATGCAGTCTCCCAGACAGAAACCCACAAAAAAGATGTGAAATACAAACCCTGTAATATGCCCTGAATAATGCACTATATTAAAATTGACTTAAAATGCAGTTGCAATACTTCAATTCATTAGATACAAAGATTCTTGGTCAGAGCTTCCTTCTTGAGATGCTCGTTTGTGAAACCACCCAACGACTCCTTTGACTACACTTGGGATCCAAATACATGGACTTCTGGTACAGTCAAAAATATCCTTTTTTGGACGTTTGGGCTAAAATCATCAAATCACAACATATCTACAATTATTCAGATAAAGTCCTTCACAATTTGATATTCACGAAAGGATTATATTAAATGGAATACACACTGAGACACTTCTGAAATCTTGTGCATTAAACTCTAGTTCTCTGTTTTTTAACGTAGCTGCAGAATTTACGAAGGCCCCCCAAAATAAAAAGAGAAAATCAAAAGCACAATAAAGTCCAGTCAACACTGGCAAGGGGATTTGTTCAGAACAGTGAATACTGCCTTCTGCCACAGTACATCAGTGAATTCAGTCGAATTAAATTAATTCTGGAACTCCCAAGTGAAAGGCATGTTTATAAAATATGACCATCTATATTTTCAGCTGGAAGGCAGGGCAATAAAGGGGCAGGGGAGAGGTTTTCCGTGACTCACTCAGGGATGCAGCTTCAGCCTGCAACTACACTAGCAAACCATTACCCTGCCCAGCAGACTAAACTTTCTATACAGAGGTTCTCTTAGCCTGAAAAAAATAATAATAAAAAAAATTAAGAGGACCTCTTTAATAACCATTCCTAATAGAAAAACATGAGGTGTACAGAAATGCTGCAGTGCAAGCTGCAGTCAGAATAAGAATGAGCTGCTCAAAGCGCTGCTCTCCACTTGTAGCTGCTTTAAATTTGCAGGGAAAATGCTGCAGCAATGAAAGACTTTCTGTAACACCCTAGATCTATTTTAATTTTGCAGTCACTGTCAATTGCCAGCAGTCCCAATAGCTGCCTACCCAGAGCTCCATATGGCGGCTGTACAAAACCTGTGCTCAGAGAGATTAGGTGCATTAAAATGTATCAGAACTGGTTCTGAATTATATTACATGAAGATTTAAAGCCACGTGGAGAAAAGCTGGTCAGGGTCAGACAGTATAGGACAGACAGTTCTCAACTGTCTCCCGAGCTGCTATTACGATTTTTTTAATAATCTCTAAATCCAGTAAGGCAGCAGCTGAAGATTTTACATACGGGAAAAAGGCTGAATTCATACAGTTCATATCTGAAGCAACAAGATCAAGCTGTAAAGAATATTAACGGTTCTTCTCTTGAACACATTTCTGTGCAACTCCCAATTTTTATGGTAATAACAGAGTGAATCATAAAGTAAAATTCATTAAGGCCTTTCCAGCTTACAAGTAACAATTTGTTATGGAGGACGTTCAAATTCATTATGTTCCAGACATCTGTTTTTCAGTATTTATTTTGCAGAAACAATGGGGAAATAGGAAGTTGGGTGGTGCTAGCATCTTTATGCAATACTTGGGAGATGAGTTTTTTGTTCTTCCCTCCCTCTTCCTCCAGCTTGTAGTTGAAAAAATATCCTGTGCTGTATTAACTTTGTCTGTCCATAATAGGAAATACGCTACAAAATACAGTTGGGATTTTACATGAACAATGAGGTATGCTTTTGGACTGAGTCAGATAATAGAGCAGAAATTTCTGATAACATTTCTGATTAGCTATATTCTGTTTATGTGCAGCGTAGGAAATTAACCAGAAATAAATTAACATTCTTAATTTAATTTAATGTTTTTCAGCCTGGGTGGAAGGCTTTACATTAGCAAATACTGTTTTGGACAAACCAAACTGAGGGATGGGATTCTTATGACAATGTCTTCCACCACTGCATTACACTTGATTGCACTGACTGCACCAGTTTTTAGTGTTGTGGCAAAGAATAATAAAATAACATGAAGCCAGAAGAGAATTAGTGTAGTTTTATATGACCTGCACTTGAATACCATCTTCTGATCCCCATCCCCTAAACTATTTTAAAATAGCTTTAGAAAGCAGTTCACTTGTAGGACTCTTCAAGACTGCCTCCAAAGTCAGGCACAGGTTCACAAAATCCTGCTGAAATAAAACCAGGATTGCTGTTTTATGACATTTACAGCACAGCAGCTTGAGGAAGGATTTGCTAGTTCCCTTTGGCCAGCTCTCTCTTGTCAGAGCCAGGAGCAGAAGAAATATCCTATGAATAGAAACAAGGGCTGCCTGAATCTCTTAAAAGAGATCAAGTCCCCCAACAGTAACATTGCACTTGTAAGTTATTTTCATAGAGACTTGTATATATAACTATATATAGTTATTTGTACACAGTAATGGTATTTCCTAACTGCTCAAAAATAAAAGCAATAAACAATGCCTCAAGAAAACAACTGTCCAACCAATTCAAATCACAGCATTTATGGCCAAAGTCACTTTCAGGGTCCTGGCCCAGGATTTCTAACACTCAACCACCACCTAAAAGGACTAACAGCTCTATTTTGGATTTTTTTTGCCTGAGTAAATACACCAGATTTGGACACACTTCCAAAGAGTGGTTTTAGAAAGCAGGCTGATCTTACCTTACCATTCATCAAGTACAAATCCAGTAATGAAGACTATACAATACAGAATATTAAAATACTTTGTTTCATCAAAGTGAAGCAAAACAAGGTTTAAAATACACGTATGAGTTAACTGCACATATTTTACTACCCATTAGCTTCATCTGTTCTAGTTTTTAACACCAAGTACTCTAATTAAAGTATATCCTTGAAAGAAAGCATACTTAAAAAGTATATTATAACCAAGAATCAACTATCCAACATTTGACTGAGAAATGGCAAGGGACATTTTCATCTGAGCTGCACTCTGCTCTCTCATCACATTTCTTCAAAGTCCCAATGTCACAGTAACTCATCCAAGGCAGTGATGTGAATTCCTAGGTCCTGTTTACACTATATGAGGAAAGCATATTAATAATTTTCCACTGTGATTAAAACCCTGTGTCCTTCACTCCATATCATTTCCCTATCCTGTTTACTTAAAAAACGTACTCATCCCAGAACTAAAAGGAAAGTCCTTTCACACTGCAGCAACACTGGATTCACTCAATTTTTCATGGATCTATAGATTGCTTTGATGCATTCTGAGCTTAAGCAGAACTATAAAGTCTTCAAGTGGTCATTGGATTAAGCTCTTTGCTCTCTAAACTTGAAAGTATTTTTTCCTTAAAATCTCAGAGAAGAAATTACACACCCCTGCCCCAAATAGGAAAGATGAGTCCCATGATACCCTTCTCCTCCCAGCAACTTCTCCCAGCACCTTCCTGCAAATAAAGAAAGCTACAGAAAGCACAAGTCAGTGCTGAGGGAGTGAGAAGTAGCAGGAGGACTGGAGCAGCAGCCTCGGGAGAAGGACCCAATTCTCAGGAGCAGAAGTGTGCAGCAGGCAAGGCTGCTGCCAACAGCAGGGCTGGGCTCCTCCCTGCCCAAACCTCATTCCCAAGGACTCACTCTTCAAAAAGGAGGAGAGATTTCCTCTGTTATCACTGGCAACAGTAAACATCCCCTTTTTTCTGCTGCTGTGCAGACAGACAAGGCCGTTGCCAGGGCACCTAACCTAAGGGAGCTGGGAGAACCATTTCTGAAGCACACAATTGCTGCAATTCTGACATGACTGCAATTATATTGCTGGCTTTTCATCACCAGAAAGAGGGAAGAAAAAACCCAAAACTAAAGAAAAAGCATTCCTCAATGTGGGCGTACAAAGAAAGACTTAAATTAGTTTCCACGCAGTAATGTAAACTATGAACCCCCACAATATTCTTCAAAAATGAATTATCTCACTCCAGTAAAAGGAGGCTGCTGGGAGCAGCAGTACTGCCTGACTGTCCAGCTTTTACAACCTCTCTGTTTCCTGGGCTGCTCTGTGTTGTCCCCCACCAGCACTTCTGTGCTTGTCCCCCAGGCTGTGGATCCTGGTGCCCACCATCCTACACGGAAAGGTTGTCTCAGTGTTCCCCTTTTCCCTTTCTCATGGAAAGTTTTATCTCTTTCTCTATCTACATTCCTGGCTGCTCCCTTCTTTCATGCCTCATTCTACCCACACTGTTTCCTTCATCACTATTACTCTTACTGCTGTTCTTACTGTCATTCCTTAGGAGTCATCCTTATTTTCCACTCCTTAATTCCTTCTCCCTTGTCTCGTCTGGATTTCTGCTCCTCTCCCTAGGACTCCATCCCACCTATTCCTCTATCTCCTCTCCTCGTCTCAGCTTCCCCCTTTCTGTCCCTCCTATATTGTCTGTTCTGCTGCAGCCCAGGTTGGAAACCAACTCTGGGTTTGAACTCCAAGAGTTAAAATGAAGCTTCATCCAGAGGAAAAAAGAGAGGATGGCATTCCTCCTATTGCTGGTAAGAAGAAAATCTATATTTCAGTGCAGGTAAGAAAAGGAAACCTCAGGTTTTCTGATGTTCTTATTTCTGAGCATGCCACAGGCTGTGTCCAAGCTGTTCTTGAGCTGTTCCTAGAAATGCCAGCAGCTGGATGTGGTACAATGTTCAGCCTGCTGGCATGTCTTCATTTCTAATGACAACATTGCTAACTCATTTTGTTCAAATAAACAGTTATCACAAAATCACAGAATCACAGAATAAGGTGAGTTGGAAGGAACCCACAGGAATCACGGAGTCCAACTCCCAGACCTGCACAGGACCATCTCCAAGAGCCTTCTTCCTACTTTAAAAAAATGGGTTTGATATCTTTCATCACTGTGATTTTATACTGTTTTATTCCAAGTGTAAACACACAGGATGGCAGCCCTCTTTAAAAAACCCTATGGTTTTGCCTGCTTCTGAGGTCACTTTCCTTATCAGTTCTCCAAGGGTGTTCTAAAGTGCTGTTGACATTCACTTGGGAAAACGACAGAATCCCGCGAGTCCTAATTTCTGAGCAAGGTCATTTGTAGAAAATTTTTACCATGTATTTGCTGCATAATCATTTTGTGTTGGTGTCACTTGAAGGCCCAACACAGCAGTCAAGGCTTGAAAGCACCAGCAGGGTCTAACACAGCTATCAACATTGCTGTGCACAGTTTATGACCATGGGTTATCCACCCAGGACACAGTCCTGTAAAACACTCATTCTGAAATGGCACCAAATACAGATTAGAATTATAAAAGGTCAAGGCATGAATGACAGAAACAGTAAAATGTAAATCCTGTAGAATTAATGTGTTAAAAGAAATGTCAAAAATACAGAAAGCAAATGTCCAATCACAACTGAAGTTTGTGGTGATTTTAGAATTAGATTCTTTTCATAGTCATTGTGTGTAAGCAGTCTACTTCTAAGCATTAATATTCATTGAAAACACTTGCTGTGTTTTGCTTACTACAGAACTGAAACTACTACATAATGAAACTTGAGCAGCAGGCAAAAAAGCAAACAACTCCCCCCTTCCCCAAGCAAACAAAAAAATCCCTCAGGGACAGTGAGGAGATGGGGAAAGAGCTTTCTTCCATTGTAATGTAGAAGATGCATTTAGAGTTAATCACAGACCATACATTACCTCCCCTCCTCTACCTTTTCATTAAGCAGCTGTCCTCATCTTGCGCATTCTGCTGCTAGTTATGATGAGGATGAATAATTCCCTTAACTCTCTTCTTCCCCAGATAAAATAATGTACAAGTTTGAAAAAGAGACTCCGGTTTGCTGTGTATCCTTCAACAGACAGGACAGGAATTCTTCCAGTACTCTTTAAAAGAAAACTGGTATTACGCATTCAAGGAGTGCAAGGAGCTCAGTGAGCACTCCTTGCCCCGAGACAGCACTGCAGGCAGTTGCCTATCGCTCCCCTGGGCACCTGGCTGTCACTGGTATGTACATGCCCAAAATTGAGATAAACCACTGCTGTTCACCTACATGGCAGCAATAAACAGTTATCTATTTCTGGGCAACAGAAAACTGTAAAGCCAGGAGCTGCCACAACACAGACACTGTTTGCAGGGTTCAGTTCCAACAGAAGGCTCAATGACAATTATCTGCTCTCTGAGCTAATTCAAATACACCTCGTCAAAGGAATTGTTTAATACACCAATGGCCACTACCATCACAGGACCCACAGCACCCTAATCCTCATCCCAGGTCTTCAACCCTCCTTGGAAGTACAGGTGAGCTCAACACAAAATACCAACTGGAAAATGCAGAGCTGGCAAAACATGAACTCACAAACTGAAAGCAGCTCCTGACGCTCGGCTCGATGTTGCTGCCCCCGAAGGAGGCCACCTCCCCCAGCTGCCGGGGGATCTGGATGGAGTCGTGCAGCAGCAGCCCCAGCCGGCGCTGGTCACAGAAGCCAGTGGAACTTGCCACTTGTTTGAACAGGTCTGGAGGAAGGAGAAGGACAACCAGAGGTCAAGCATTGCTACCAGGATGTGGCAAGTCGCCCAGATCTGCGCCGTTTCCAAGGCTCGCAGGTGCGGTCAACAGCCTTGCAGGACATGAACACAAATACGACTATCTGGCTGCTTCTTCTCCCATAAACACTGGGGGTTTTCTGTCAAATGTGAGTCTAGTGGTAATTTTTAATAGTGTTATGGCCAGGATGTTCAAGCCACAACACAGAAGTCTTAAAAATAATGTTTAATGGTAAAATAATTTCATACAACATAGAGCACCTTTTCAAGCCTTAGCAATCATCATACAACTCAGGGAATCAATTTCTCTTCCAGATGAGTTAAAATGAGAAACAAGAGCTCCCTATCTTTGATACATGATGATCTTTTAATTCAAGAGAATTTATAAAATAAAAGAAAAAATTACAGTATGGCAGAACCTGCCATCCATCAGAAGTTTTAATAACATTAATTTTTCGCTTCTGAAGTGAAACGTCACTTTGAAGCCATGTTCTGTTATTGTATCATTCTAGAAAAGAAATCCTTACAGGACAGAATTATTATCCCTTCATAAGCTCAATTTAATTTGGTGGGAATTAATCATACTACCCATATATTGAGGAGGTTATAGAATTCATAAGAAAAACCAGGTTATCATGAAATGAAACCTATTATCATGAAATGAATGCCTATTTATTTGGCAACATCTCTGTTGATAATACACTACCTGAATAAATTCTTACTTTTCAACAGTTAAAATAAAAAGAGAGAGCAAAATAAGACTAGAATAAAATAATGCTCTTTTTTTGGAGTCACTTTAATATTTCACCCAACACCAGGGATACAATTATAAAAGTGCTTCAGCACTGCTCGAGATAACTTTCCTAGCACTGCTTTCACACCTGTTTTCTTCCAAAGGAATAAAAGAACAGATAGAGAAAGGATTATTTTTTAATTACATGAATTTCACTCTCACAAAGTCTAGTTTTATAATGAATAATTCTGGGATGAATGCTTCCATCAGCTCTGCAAGCCTTCCTTAAGACTTGTGCTCCAGCACAACCAACTCTGCTCTGCTGCACAAATGAGACAAGTAATTGTAAGGGGTGCAAGTCATTGCACACTTGCAGCAATACTAATGGAACTGCACTATGACCTCAGCATGGATGGCAAAGCCAGACCACAGCATGACAGACACAATTCTTTCCTCTCCCACAGCTATTCAGCCTTCAATTTCCCTGTCATTAAAACATTAAGTGTCCTCAGCAAGGTTATAGGACACTTAATAGGTTATGCATTACTGTGCACACACACTGCAGGAGAATCTAAAATATGAATAAATGTTCTCCTTTATAACTTTGATAATCTTCGATGGAGTATCATTTTGAAAAATATCTGTACTGAGTAATTTTCTTAAAAGATTTTCTGAATACTTTTTCTTCACACCCACATGAAACATCTAGAAATCTAAACTGTGACATTCGTTGTGATTGCCCTAAAATCTGATCCAATTACACATTGTCATGCATAGACCTCGCTGTTGGTACTGTCTGTTTTCTCCTTAGAGCTCTTCAGCTTGCAATAGTAGAGAATAAAATGATAACAACTGATGAAGAACTGCTATGGTATTGGGTCTAAAGGCTGGATTTTCAGTGGTATTTTTAAGTGCATGACAGTGACACCAGTTAATTCAACAAGAAAGTTACTCTTGAGAACTACATATATCAGTAGCTCTTTTCTGGATCCTAGTCTCATTAGTGAACTGACTCATTAGCCAGGTAAAACTAAGACTGCAAGTGGAATTTTTTCAAGTATTTCCTCTCTTAAAATATGCAAAATTTGCACACTTTTAATATTTATTAATTAAAATTTATTTTTTAAAGGCAGCAACTATATTTAAACACAATGTACATAATAAGGCTGACTAAAATGTGGGAATCATTTAAAAAAGTTAATATATTTGAAAATAGTGTAATGCAAGTGTCCTGTAAACATGCATTTCTGTGTATAAAGGTGTGCTGAACCAGTGCTCTCCAAAGGGGTTCTTGTGCCTCAGGGAAGGTTCAAGACAATCCATTAAGGTGCAGTAAAGAAATACTTTTTGTACAGATAATAGATTCAATTGAAAATCTCAAAGTAGTGTTTATTTAATCTTTATCACATCCTTCCTAACTTTCTACTTTTTGGTATGCTTTATAATGTAGGCAATATATTAGTACAGTGGTACATGTACATGATTTATAAATAGATCTACATCTACTGGAAGTGCACAGTCAAAAATTTTTATGCTGGAAGGGATGTGATCAAAAATGTTTGGCAACCACAGTGCTAAATTACCTAAAACTAGAGAACAAATAACTTAAAAGTATCAGGTAAAACAAATTAACACACTTTTCATCTGCAATATCTAAAATAATGTCTCTGTATGCAATTCAAATGTTTATTCAATAAACAAACAGGAGGAATAAAACAGGAACACAAACATAAGGTAAACCCAAAATAATTACATTGACTTACATCTATATTTATCTTCCAGGTGTGCTTTACAAAGGGACACGACACCAGTTTTGAAAGACAAGACACGGATCCTTCCTGTTCGACCCCTAATGGAAAAGAAACATAGGCTGATAATGAAATCTATTCATGTCATAATTTGCTTACTATAACCAAGTTCACTGCAGTACTTGTAATCTTCATAAATTAAATCTCACAGAGAACACTCAAGCTGGCTGGTTATTAGTTAAGCTAGAAATGAAAAATAAAATATTGCTGTGGCTTCACAGGCATAGCTGAACTGCTTTGTGTTGTTGTATCAATTCCACCTGAAATGGTCTCAATTGGAAATAACTACTCACCTCCTTTTTTATGAAAAAAGTGAGTAAAGGGTCTTTACCCTATGCTTCCTTGAACAGGCTTCTCTATGAACTGCTGCTGAGTGACTCTCAGAGGAGATGAGGTCCCTGAGAGAGCAGCAAACCAGTCCTTTTGCCAAAGACAATACAGCTTTACTTCCACCAGAAATCCCACGTAGCAGTCATCTTTAGAAAGCCTTTGCTTACTGTCTGTCAGCCATGCCCTGACTTGCCTGAAAAGGCAACAGGAAGCTAAGCATGAAAAAGCAGCCCCTGCCAGCAGTGTGCAGTGACAGAGACACTTGTAATATGTTCAAGTGAATGATAAAGCCTGCCTAGAAATCATGGCAAGGCAGGCAAGCTGCACAGTTATGCCATTAACACCCTGGTGTGGTTTCTGAGCTCCTCCTCGCAGTGCTCCAACCTCTCCTGTGCAGTGCCAAGGGGCTGGAACACTCCAACCAGCCCCTGCTGCCTGTCAGCCTCCTCCTCATGCTCCCTCCTGCCTTGTAACATGCCCACATTACTACTTTTGCTTTCTAATGTGACAGCAAGAACAACATCCTCCTCTGAGCTGCAGGCGATGCAGTGACAAACCTTCACATCTTCTCTCAGTCATCTGCTTTAACTCAATTTACTTCCAGTTGCTGGCTTCGCCCCCAGACTTTTGTTTCTGATAGCATTTCAAATATGTAACATCTATTGCAAACAAAGACATACACAGAACAGGACCCTAATGCCTAAACCCAACATTTTTGAAGCAGAGCTTTATCAACAGCTTTGAAGTGTCACCAGTAAGGCCCCCACTGGGAATCAGATAAATCATGTAGAGGCAGGCCACAGTCATGCATCAGGCTGCACCAGAGGTAAAGATGCATGTGGTCTTTTTAATCCTATGAAAGAGCTGAGGAGTCAGTGGTGCTCATTCACCTACACATCTCCCCTGCAAACCCTATAAAAGGTACAGACAGAAACCTGTGGACAAAGCCAAATTTAGCATTTGCAACTTTTTGTTAAAGAATCTTGTGGTTTTCATCATGAATAAGCATTTGTAGTTTACCTATGCTTTCCACACTCTGGTCCTCTTACTCCTCTCCATCAAATCTTTTCCAAATTAATTATCATCTATGCCCTGAGAAACTCCTCCCGATGAATACCAGAGTCATGCAAATTATACAAGAGAAGAATATAGAATAATGATTGCTCTGGAAGGCAATTAAATTGAAACTTGTACGAATCATGAGTTGTTCAGTTCACTCTCCTCTCCTCCCAAGTCAAACCAATAATTTAGCATGCTACTGCAAATGAGCATGAGTGACTGATCAATTAAAACAAATCCGAAATGTGCTGGATTTGCAGAGCTGTACCCATAATTAGATCAGTCATTGACTGTGAATTTGATTAATATCTTTACAAATGACAGTTTTCAATTATAAGAAAAGTAAAGATGCAGTACATTTAATTAAATGTCTCCGGTAGCACCGTGCACTTTGGTTGATCTCTGCCTATTAAGCTTACAATGAAAACTAAACACACGTAACCCCAAGGTCACCTCTCTTAACAGTGTAATTCAAACTCAAATTTTGGTAAAATAGCTACAAGCTTTCCTCACACATAAAACACCTCAGTGTTCCATTGTGCCCTGCAATATGCAACTCCCCAGCATACCTTGGGAATTGCCTGGAGGCAGATAATTATAATTTCTAATGTCATACTTGCAGCACCATGCAATATAAAGAAAACTAGACTGGACATGGCTAGTGCACATATCACATCTAAACTGGACAGTTGAGCTTAGGAGCAGCCTTTGAAATGACCTTTAGTTCCCTCTCTGCCTCTTATGTGACTGATAAAGATTAATATCCCTAGCACATGTTTTGTTTTCACTAACTGGGAGCCTTTGTCTAGATGTTATTTATGGTTCATGGTAAAGAAGAAGTGGATCACTGTTCTGTGAAAGCCAAAGCAGATTAAACAAATAAAACCTGGCTCTTGAATGAATATAGCCCGATTCCCTAGTAGTGGTAAACTAAAAGAAATATAATGTAATCTGGGTAATCCACTTCATAAGATACTGTAGCTGCTGCAGGGGATGCCAAAAAAACCTGACTTATTGGAGGTGATCCTTCAGGAAGACATGATCTGTACAAATCTGTACTTTTTTTGCAGGTGACCACTGAAGCTTCACTGTTGTGACAAATGGTGGATGGAAGAACAAGGTTATGGCCCTATAACAATAGTTTGAACAATGGTTCAAAATGTCAATGGAAACACAGTAATTTTCCCATGACCTTCCAATTCTATAAGTAAATGTTTATTCTGCCACAGTAATGACCATGTCTGCCTGAAAGGGGCTGATAAAAACCTTAAAAACACAAGGCTTTCCACCGACTTTCTAAAAATTAAATTCACAAATACAAATATAATGACTTATTCTAAAATGAGTTTACAAACATATGGTGGAGTTTGCCTATGCAATATGAGCAGCATCATTAACCCACTTGAAAGGAATATCCATAAATTTTCTCCAGGTATATTTAGTCTGTTGTGTTTATACTGATGGGTACATCTTTTAAAATGAAGTTTTGAATTAAATATTTCCCAAATCTTCCTACAGCTAAGGGTTGTAAGCACATTAGACAAGAGATGATTCTCTTCCATCTTTGAAAAAGAATGACAGATTGAAAGCTATAGAAAATTGACATATTTGAAAAGGTTTAACATTCAGAGGCAGGCAAGAGTTTATATGGTGGCCATTCTGTTGCTTCTTGATAATTGTCTTGAACTTCTTTATCAAAATAAATTAAAAAGCCATGTAAAGTCATGACCTACTGTGGACAGGCAAGCAGGCACAGAATCGGTCTAAACACAAAAAAAATCTGCTTAAAATGTTGTTTTCCAGCTCTTTCATTACATAGCTTAATAAATCCAGGATTTTAAGCCTAACCAAGGGCTGCATTGATTCAGCTAAATGCAGCCATTAAACCATTAGGTTTATTAAACTTTCACTTCAAGTACCCTTTTTTTTCAGCTCCAAGCCACCCACGCTGTAATGAGGCAAACAGCTCAATACACCTTCCCCCTCCCCTTCTGCCACTGGGAGAGCTCCTGGAGCTCTCCCATGTCCTGAGCCCCCCATACATACGTGTCGTAGACATTCAGAAGCCAGTTGAGGCACATGTCCACGCAAAGGGGAACGTTGACCAGGTTATTGTGCTCTTGCTCCAGTCGATCGTAAATGGTGGTCAGGCAGTTGATGATCTGCAGAATATCCATTGGCTGGTCGTTCTGTTTGAGGTTGTGCTGGTCCAAGGCATCACATGCAGCAGACAGACTCAGGAGATCCACTGTTGGAATAAAAAAAATATACAACCATAAAGATGGAAGAGAAACAGTGTTTGTATTACCCACATCCAAAAAGTAAATAGAGCACTGTACTTGGCTTATGCACCTGGCCAGAGGATGTAAAATGTCCTCTGAAAGTCACATGCAAGACTGGTTTCAGGGCTCCTACAGATGCACTGTTATTTAGATGTCTGGCCTTAGAGACCAGTGTGTATCTGTTTCATTTTTAGCTGTAAAGTACTTATTATGCTCTTGGGTCCTATGGAAATATTACACACAAATTACTGTGCAAGTAAAAATTATGTATTTCATACTTTATGTTCCTACAGATAGGCTAATACTTGATTACTGCATTCACCAAATGTGCTCTCACCATAGCACAGGTCATCAGCTCTCCTGAGATGCGTTGCCCATTTCTTAGAGGAGTTGAGCAATCTGAACGGAACCAAACTCCACAAGGAAAATGCAAACAAATCAAAGTTGAACTGTGATTAACCTCTCTGTTACTTTTCATCTAGTGAGGACAGTGAGAAGAAGGTTCTGGAAACACTGAATGCCCTGTTTCAATATTTACTAATTAAATGTATCCATTTTTAATTCTGAAGAGCATTTATATTTATAAATACCTCCATGGCATTACAGAGTAAGACACATTTAAACTTAGCAGTCAATGTGCAACAGAGTTTTTTGTCACAGACACTTAAAAACTTGATTTTTGGTCCAATTTCAGTCAGTTGCATCTTGAAATGTGGATGTCCAGGGCAAAACTGAATTTCCCTTTCTCAGCTCTTAACCTCTGCAAACTAACATCACCAAGCAGAATCACACTTAGGGCACACAAAATTATGGGACGTTGGTTTACAAAGTAAGGCAGGAAAATGGAAATCAGAAAGATGACATGCTTGATGATGATCTTCCAGCTGCCACAGGAAAACACTGTAACTCCTTGCAGTGAATTTCCAGTGTGTGAGCAATGGGGATGTTAAAGCCCAGATGCTGTTAATCCTGCTCATACCATGAGCAGTCACAAAATGCAGCACGATGCAATATGACCCAAGGGAGTAGCACCTGGTCCAAAATTAACTGCCCAAAATCATCCAGGAAATTCTTCACAAAACTGGAAAATGAACTGACTCAACTGCAAGACCATTTTTTCTCTTATTGGAATAGAAAACATGCTTTCTTGAGTTCTGGTAAGCAGCATCCCTTCATAACATCAAAAAAAAAAACAACCCTAATGAGCAGAGGTTAAATGCAGAACACCATACAGGAATTTTTTAGAACTTGATCCTGTTTAAGGGCCCATTTGGCAAATTCACACTTGAGTATCCTATTTTACCCAGGATGAAACTGCCCCTTTGATGTCCTAGTGGGAGATGAGAAATACTTTAGCTGCCCACAGGGCTGGTTCGCAATGCTGCTTGGACAGTACGCTGGGATTTTGTAATTGCCAGAAGAATTTTAAGAGTATACATTTCATTGGAAATCAATAGGGACTTGCTTCTGCTACTAAATCCCTTAAGCATTTCTGAAAATTTTGTTCTCTGGGCCTAACATACCTAATTCTAGAGTGAATAAGGAAACCTTGGAATGCTATCCCTATTATTACACCAAGAAATTTAACTTTTGACTCCACGATTTTGTGCAGCGTTTTATTGGAGTTTTAGTTTTTCTCACATTAGCATACAGACATTTATTAAAATAAAGTATTTTGGAATATTATGTTTAATAATAGCATAAAAAAGAGAGCTATGCTAACATCAGTGTTATACCTTATAAAAGCATCAGACCTGTTCCTGAGTGTCTCAGAAAGATGTTTTTCTTCTAAGAATTTATTAGTCATACTGGAAATAGAGCACAGCCCTCACAACACCTCTAACTCTGAGCTTCAGGCTGAACTCTCAGTTCCTTTGAGACTACGAATCAACGGTAATTAAATGAACCCCTCAGGCATCTGAGTGGCAGCATAATTATATATGCAGCTACTGCTAAACATGGGTCACTCCACTTTGTGAAAGCTCTTCCCATTAATAAGCAGCATATTCTGAAAAGCCTTTCAGCCCACTCTTCATCAGCCTCATGTCCTATCCCAGAGTTTGTAACACACAATCATCTCCTAACAAGCAAAAAGTGCTTGCCAACACGTTCTGCTTTCAGGAACCTCTTTCTGTGGGGAATAGGAAGGCTCTGGCCTTCATCACATTAAGATCCTCCTTCATCTTTCCCACCAAGACTTAAGAAATGTGTGTGAGGTCCTCTCCCAGAACACAGAACTGTGTATTTCTCTCCTAAAAGCAGATACAGAGGTCCCATGAACGAGCAACTTGCACAAGACAAGTTCCACAGTCAGATACGTATTGAAGAGCTGAGTATTTGGCACCATGCAGTGATTTGAAAAGCTTTACTTGAAATAAACCACACCACTTTATGCTTTGCACTTCTTGTGTGTTCTCTGTCACTCTTTTATACTTTTCTATTTAAAATTCCAAAATTGACTCCAAAATCTGTGTGAGCAGTGGCTTCTAGCTTACTTTGAAGTCTAAGTCATTTATATAAATATTTCTTTGGCCTCTAAGGCAATAGAGAAAAGGTTAGGATGTTTTTAACTAGATGCTGCCAGATTGCAGGAAAAGTATAAAAGACAGCATGGAGTAAGTAACCAGCTGAAGGACAGAAGTGGCAATTAACAGGCAGGAGAAAGTACACTCTAGAGGTCACAAACTGAACTTAGGGAAAACTCAGCATATGGCTGGTAATAAAAAGTATAAACGGTCCTCCCAGAATGCAAGATCATCTCCTCTGTAACCTGCTGCTGTTGGCTGACACATTAAAAAAGTATATTTAATCTAGCCTGCATACAATTAAAGGAAAAAAGACCCCTAGCAGAAGTTCTTGAATATTTTCTTTTGCTGCATTTCCAAGAAAAGTTTGTGAATACATCTCATTTTATTGACATCAAAATGTCCTGATGTGGTTTGCACTTGAAAGATCAGATCTTTAAAAAGTAGCAAAACAAGAAAGTCATCATGCTTTGATGTGACTATCAAAGGAATCCGTATATTTTAAAAAAACCTGGTGTAATAGTTACACCTGGCACACTTACAACAATTTTGAAGGCTGAAATGATAAAGCCACACACTAGATAACACAACACATAAGCATTTATTTGTTAAGGACTGCTATTTTCCACATTCTTCTTTAGATTTAATATCCTAGTGTCTTAATGTTCATTGGGCTGATTTATGAACTGAAAGAACCACGGTTTAAGTACAGCTCCCTTTTAAAAATGTTTCTATTCTTTCACTGAGAAGTAGGCTGTACCTTTACTTCTTCAGGCCTTCTATCAAACACATTTTTTTGGAGTACTCCTCAGCAGACAAAATTGCTGTTTTCTACGAAGTTTGCAGAAAAGGAGATATATAGATATATATAGATATATATGGATATATATATATATGTATCTCTAAAAACTCCTGCAATTTTAAAACAGAAATGAGAAGTAAGAGCTGAAAGCAGCACCTACTGGAAGTGGGATTTTGGCTTTGCGTAGGAGCCCTGAAACCCAGCACTGTGCTCTAATTCTAGTATTGCCAAAATGCAGAAAAATAATTTTGTAATGAGTTGAGGTTTTAAAAAAAAAATAATTGAACCAAGTTCACAAGCGACACTGAAATGATAGAATACACAAATACAATGATGGTGTCTCCAGGCAGAAATATTTGTGAGAACAAAGCCTGCTAACGAAATTCCTTAAATACTTCTCCTTAGATACAAGTATGAAGAATGTGCTAGAGTAATCAGTGTAAGCACCACTGCATGTCTCTGAGAGCATCAATTCTCTGAAAATTTACCTAAATGTAACCTCAAGAGATGAACTGACTTCAGCTTGCTCAGCTGGACAGGGGAGGGAAAATACACTGAAAGGCTCACAGGTTGAAATAGAGACAGGGAGAGATCACTCCTGAGTTACTGTCACAGGCAAAACAGACCTGACTTGGGAGAATCAACTGAATTAATTACCAATCAAATCAGAGGAGGATAATGAGTAATAAATCTTAAACCTTAAAACACATCCCTCAACTCCTCCCTTCTTTCCCGGGTCAACTTCACTCCTATATTCTCTACCTCCTCCCCTGCAGCAGCAGCAGGGGAATGGAGGCTGCAGTCAAACTCATCACATGTTGTTTCTGCTGCTGCTTTCTCCTCAGTGGGAGGATTCCTCACACTCTTCCCCTGCTCCGTGTGCAGTCTCCCACGGGAGACAGTCCTCTACAAACTGCTCCAACGCAAGTTCTTCCCACTGGCTGCAGTTCTTCACAAACTGCTCCAGAGTGGATCCCTCCCACAGGATGCAGTCCTTTGGGAACAGACAGTGCTGCCAGCAAACCTGCTCCAGCGTGGGCTCCTCTCCAAGAGTTCACAATTCCTGCCCTGAGCCTGCTCAACCGTGGGTTCCACATGGGTCACAGCCTCCTCCAGGCACCCACCTGCTCTGGCATGGGGTACCCCACAGGCTGCAGGTGGATATTTGCTCCACTGTGGAGCTCTATGGGCAGCAGGGGCACAGTTCCCTCACCATGGTCTTCTCCATATGCTGCAGAGGAATGTCAGCTCTGGCGCCTGGAGCATCTCCTCCCCCTCCTCCTGCACTGACCTTGGTGTCTGCAGCCTTGTTTCTCTCACTTATTTCCTCTCCTCTTTCCCAGCTGCTCTTGTGCAACAGCTTTTCTTCTGCACCCTCCTCAACTACATTATCCCACAGGCATTACCACTGTCACTGATGGGCTTGGCCTTTGTCAGCAGCGGGTTTGTCTTGGAGCTGGCTGGCATTCGTTCTGTCAGACATGAGCTAAATTTCTAGCAGCTTCTTAGAGAAACCACCCCTGGAGACATCTGCTACCAAAATCTGGCCACACAAACCCATTGCAAAAGTCCAAGATGAGTCCAGAATTATTTAATGGTAGGAATCAGTTATTAAAAAACATCTGAAGGACCACAGAGTCACAACCACCACAGGTTTGTGAGGTTAAAGTCCTGCTTAACAAATTTAATTTCCTTTTCACAGAATCACACAGAATCACTAGGCTGGAGGAGACCTTCAAGATCATCAAGCCCAACACCTCAACTAAACCATGCACCGAGTGCCATATCCAGTCTTTTTTAACAAATCCAGGGATGGTGACTGCAGCACCTCCCTGGGCAAACTATTCCAGTACTTTATGACATAGTAACCCAGCTAGTTGACCAAAGGAAGCCAGCTCATGTTATCTTTTCGGATTTCAGTAAAACTTTCAATACTGTCTCTCATGGGATTCTTCTGGACAAAATGTCCAGCCCCCAGCTGGATAAACACACCATGTGTGAGCAGCTGACTCACAGATGGGGCACAAAGGGTTACAGTGAATGGGGTGACAGAGAGCCGAGTGTCACTAGAGGGGCACCACAGGGCTCCATCCTTGGCCCTGTGCTCTTCAACATCTTCCTAAAGGACTTGAACACAGGATTGGAAGGGATACTGAACAAATCTGCAGGTGATACAAAACAGGGAGGAGCTGTCGACTCCTTGAAGGCAGGGAGGCCCTGCAGAGAAACCTCGACATGTGAGAGGCCAGGGCAGTCACCAACCATGTGAAATTCAACAAGGGAAAGTGCTGGATTCTGCCCCTGGGATGGGGCAAGCCTGGATGTACACACAGACTGGGGAATGAGAGGCTGGAAAGCAGCACCAGGGAAAGGGCCCTGGGGGTCCTGGTGGATGGAAAGCTGAATCTGAGCCAGCAGTGCCCTGGCAGCCAGGAGGGCCGAGCGTGTCCTGGGGACATCAGGCCCAGCCGGACAAGGGAGGGGATTGTCCCCTCTGCTCTGCTCTGGGGCAGCCTCACCTCCAGTGCTGCTGCAGTTTTGGGTGCCACAATGCAAAAAAGACATTAAGCTGTTAAAGGACATCCAAAGGAGCACAACGAGGATGGTGAAGAGTCTGGAGAGCAAAGAGATGGTGAAGCTGTGTGAGGAGCGGCTGAGGTCACTGGGTTCAGCCTGGAGGGAACTGAGGGGAGACCTCACTGCAGTTACAATTTCCTTGTCAGAGGAAGACAAGGGGCAGGCACTGATGTTTTCTTTCTGTGACCAGTGACGGGACCCAAGGGAATGGGCTGAAGTTGTGCCAGGGCAGGTTTAGTTTGGATATTGGAAAAGGGGTGGTTGAGCACTGGAACAGGCTCTCCAGGGAAGTGGTCACAGCACCGAGCCTGGCAGAGTTCAAGTGTCAGGACAATGCTCTAAGGCACATGGTGTGACTCTTGGGGTCTCTTGCCCAGGGCAAGGAGCTGGACTTGGATGATATTTGTGAGTCCTCTACAACTCAGAATACTCTATGATTCTAGTGGGATGCGAAGTTTTGCACTTTCAGTCATAACAACCTGTTGCAAGTTACACTCATGCGCTGCCAGCTAGTTAATTCCAAAAATTCTGCTTCCTCCAGAGCTGCACTGATTATGAATACTTTTCACTGCATTATCACTCCACTTCCTTTATACCACATGTTTATATTTCTAATCATCGTAATTCCTTCTTTGTCACTGCATTCATGTTGAAATCTTTCATGTTACAAGATTTTTCACTTATTGTTTATTTTTTCCCTACTTTTTATACATTCAGAAATTAAGTCTGCTCACTTTAGCAAAATTCACCCATGCTTATAAGCCTAAAAGTAAACACGCTCAAAAATACTGAGGTTTGACACAGTTCCAGAAAGCATGTGAGCACAAATCCAACTTGAGATAAATCAACAGTTGAGACATTTGCAACTGTGTCAGAAATTTAACCCTGTAATTAAATGCCGAGTTGTGGATGTTCAAATATTTTATTAATCCTCCCAATATGACTGCCTCATAAACTGCTTGCTTTGGCAACTATCAAGAAAACTGTGAGCGAATTATTTAGCTGTCAGGTTACAATAAGCTGAAAAGGAAATGTAATTCCAGTGAAAAGTAGAATAACATATAGCATTTGGGAGAATTAAAATGTTCGAACATGCACATCACTAATGTACAGCTGATGAGAGACTTCTCAACACAATTGAAAGCTGGGGAAAAAATGAAGCTAAATGTTTATTGCAATGATCTCATTTAAAGGCAATAACCCCTCAGGGCTCAAGATTCAACTTAACAAACCATTAGCAACTCCAGCTCTGAAGTGATTATTTCACCCAAGCTCTCACTGTTCCCAACACACCACAACTGTGTTCCTTTAGGCTGTAAAGCTGAGGCTGACACAGGACATGGCACAGTGACATGGCACAGTGAAAATACCTGGCTAAAGAGTGTAAAGATGAGAAACATGTATAGTATGTTCAGTCCTATTTCTGAACTGCTGCTCTGGTTTTGTAATGATCATGCAAACCGGTGGCAGCAGAAGACCCTTCAGGTGAGAGGTCTCCATGTGCCAGGCAGAGCTGGGGATATGTGTGGGAGTGTTTTGCTGCTTCTGAAATGTGTGAATAAACTTGTGTGTTGGTGATGGAGCCTTCCTGGCAGCAGGTGAGGCACAGGCAGGTACTTACAGCAGAGGGCTTTCTGCAGCCTGCGGAGTTTCATGGCAGTCCTGTACGCCGAGAACCTGACGTTGTTCAGGTCAGCTGTAGGGAGGCAACATCAGAACAAAAGATCAGCTTTACAAACTAGAAATAACCAGACTCACAAAGACATTGTTATGTTGAACTACAAGACTATACCTGTTGGTTAAAAGAGCAGAGGGGGAAAATAAATTTTGTTAGAAATTTCACTGAGCTAAAGCCCTCAAATCTTGACAATCAACCATCCAAGAAAACCTCAGTAAGTCCTAAAGTGTTACTTCCCTTTGTTCAAAGGCACTGAACTAAAAAGAGCACTTGAAAGGACAACATCAGTGACTGCAGCAGTGTGTCTGAAAATACTGCAGAGCTTTTCACACCGAAGGCATTGTGAGGGAGGTAAGACCCTGAAACTCTTCCTCACTCACCTTATGCACCAGCCAGGCTGTGTGCAGGCAGCCCCAACAGAAAATCTCTGCCCAAGAAAAAACAGGTGACTCTCAGCTACTGCTAAAAAAAAAGCTTATTAAAAATATCCAATTAAACTTCTGTGCTTTCCATCTCAGCAGGCCCCAGCCATGCCCAGAGATGTAGAGCCTTTCTTGAGAGAAGCCAGCTCACCCAGCGAGGTGAGTTTCCAGGTCCCCACCTGCAAAATGGAATGGAGCCAGTGGCTCTGGCAGTGTGACAGGGAATGGCACCCACTTGGGAAGACGTTGTCTGGCTCAACTTTTGCTAGAGCTGTCTTAATTCATTTAACAAAACAAGGACATCAGCACAAGTCCCCACTGAATAGTTTAACCATGGCTTGAAGAACCTCCTGGACACTGTAGGGACAAAGATGCAAAGACCAGAGCACAGAAGCTGGTTCCCAAGGGGCACTGCCAGCAGCTGCACTGGGAACTGAGGAGTGGCAGGGGACACACTTGTACGCTACAGGGCAGCCACCCATCACTGAAAAAACAGATGCATGCTCTTTGCCCTGTCACCCACCCAAATAATTCCTGGGCACAGACACTCCTGTGCAGCCTAAGGATCATTCCCAAGAGATTGCTTGGCATATTGCAACTTAAGGATTTTCCAGAACAGAAATACATTGCTTGTGCCAGCCAGTTTCAGCACCTGACAACACTGCTGAATGCATTTAATTTACTGATGAAAACCGTGGAGCCTGTGGAATTACAGATGGGAAAGTGTTTAGAAAATGTAAACTACAATGTAAATATAAAAAGAACATTAGGGGAAAAAATGTAGTGGCTCAAAATAAGGGTCCCTTTAGGTCAGTAAGCTTCCTCTAAGCCTGACAGACTCTTAGAGAAAGAATATGATGAGGAACAGGGAAAGACAAAACAATTCCTTGCTGGCATATGAGCTAAGGTGCTGTAAAACTGTTTGAAATGTGGTAGCTTGGGTGTAACTATCCCAACATCATTTATAATGCTGTACAGGTATAGGTAGCAGAGGGAATATAGTCTCAATTACATTAATTTTAATTAAGCTGTTCTGAATGAATAATACGAGGTATGATAATTCAGTCGTTTTTGTATACCTTAATAAAAGCTTTGGAATGTTTCTGAAACATGTCTTAGAGCAGAAAGGGAAGTTTCAGCTTTGTATATAATTTCTTTTTCTTTGCACAGTTGCATACACCTTTTTAATGGGCACTTCTTTGTATTACTCCTGCCAGCTCTGTCTCTCACTATCATCCTGACAAGGCCTTTATGTGGTGCAGAATACAGTGAGAAGTTTAAATAAAGTGACTTAATTTGTCTTAAATGGAAATTAATAAAGTAGTCTCTCAAAAACACACCATGAATTCAATTACATTTTGTACCCTTGCTGCAAATCTGTATTTGTATTCTGTAAAAGAGTATTATGGCTAGCATTTGACAAAATGAAGAAGCCTTTCTTAAATTCTCCCTGAGTGTTCTGAAAAAAGCTTATGTATTTATTATTTACATTTTGAGAAATGTGAGTAAATATATATGCATATTTCAGGCCTTGATCAAGGCAGAAAGTACAATCCGTGAAGACATTTAATCCTGAAAGTGCTACAGTTTACATCTATTTTCCTGTATATGAAATACACACTGAATTTATCATCAACCTTAACGACACTGCTGCCAAGAAGCATCTGCTCTAAATGATGAAGCAGCAATGCCAGGTGCTCATTTTGGAGCTCTCATCTCAGGTCTTGGAAAAGCAGCAGCACCACTGCTCATCTGGCTCTGCAAGCCAAGGCTGAGCTGTCACACAGCTCCACTGCCACCCTCGCTGCTGTCACCAGAATTAGCCTGCACCCAGCTACTGTCCCTGTGCCAACTGCTCACCTCTGTCCTCCTTATGCCACCACCTCCATGCTCCTGATGGACAGCTGTCTTACCAGATGGTGACAGTCACTTAAGGTCACTGGATCTGAATGATTTTGCTTTTCCCCTCCCTATGCCTTATGAAACTGTCCATGGTGTCTTTCCTCCCCCAGGGCTACTGCTGGAACAAATGTGTTGCTCAATGAAAGGAGCCCAGGCCCCTCCTAACTGGGTTCAAAACATTTTGCTTGCTGGATGAGACCCCACTTAAATGAACCACAGAACTCCAGACTGCCAGGGAATGAGTCTTGGCCCTGGGCTGGGGAGCACTGGTCATAAAGCCACCCAGCAACTGGGGGTACCTTGAGTGAGGAGCACAGATGCACTGCCTGGTCACACCCCAGCTGCTCCTGTTGGGAAGAGGCAGAGGAGGGAGGAAGGGAGTTCATACAGCAGCAACCTTCCAAAAGCCTATGGAAACACCAGGAGTTCCTACCTCTCTGTGTTGTGAAATTGTTTTTATTTTTTTCGTTCCTGGATCCTAACAGAAAAAAAAAAAAAAGTTGCTTTCTCCACCCCCACACAGCCCACCAAAAGTTTCCAAAGCTTTTATCATTTTGGAGCAGGTTGAGGAGCTCAGTGCACCACACAAGTTTTCCTCCTCCCACTCCTAGTATGTACCACCTCATCTTCTGAATGGGGTGGTCAGACGGCTGAAAAGTCCTTGGTGTATTGTGAAACTTTTCCAAGTTGTTAACAATACTCCCTCTTCTTACTCAGAAGGCAACTTTCAAGCTCTGAACAAAAAAAATGTAAATGCCCAAGAGCATAATCTGTTTATGGTCTGAAACAACGATGCAGTGGAAGAGGTCACCTGGCCTCTGGAAAGAAGAGACAGAAGAAAGGATCACGAGGGAGTATTTCGTGACATATTTACATCCCAGAGCAAACAGAAATCATGACTTTCCCATCACTTAGCCATGAATGACCTCTCTGTTCAAGTGAATATATATATATCTTACTCTATCTAATAACATGGTAACAGTGAACAAGAACTAGTGCTTTTATTACAAATGCAGCTTTAATGAAGGGTACTTCAGACTGCTGATAGGAATAACTCAAATCAGAAATACTGTGGAAGGATGATAATTAAATTTTAACATTTTCTGCATAATTCTGCATATTGAGAGAAATCTCAAAACATAAGGGCTATGTTCTATTTCTAAAGTATTCTAGAAACACCTGTAATTACACACAGTAGATCTTTTTGCTAGTGGATAATCAAGCAAAAAACCCACTCATTTGAGAAGTGGTCAGTGATTCAAACCACCTGCTGGAATGTCTCACTGACTACTGACACACAATCAAATAAAATCTTGTAGTTTTTTTTTAAATCCTCCCTAAATTCTGGATTTTGTATGGGGATATGGGCAGCAAATTAGGGGAAAACATATTCTCCTATTTTTGAGCTTTTACTGCATAAAATGGCTTGTAAAATAAGTAAAAGCAATAAAAAAAATTAAAACAACCAATTTAAGAAGAGGTTTAGCATCTAGCATGAGGGGATATTTGTTTTTATTCTTAAGGAGTCACATCTATAACCCAGACAACAGGTTTTAACTAAGGTGTCAAGTCTGAACTGCTTTTCACAGTGGTTCTTAAATAGTCTGACCCCCCCCTATAGCTGCTGCATCTGCTGAAAGTGCTGAGTGACTGGAAGGTTCCATTTGATATCATCCTATCCTGTATGACAGAATCATCTCACCGTTTTTAAAAGCACTGGGATGGGGCCAGGCCACTTCCCACCAAAGGTTCTTCATACCATTTATCTCTCTCCCAATGTAATCTGAAGGCATCTCATAAAGTCCTTTCCACCTGGAAACTACCTTTCCTCCTGACTTTAAAAAGGGGTTTTTCTTGTTTATATTATTGTGAATATTATTATAATTGCTTTTTTAGTTAATGAGGGCAAAACACACACCCTTCACTTGGTCCTGTGGACAGCAATTATCTCACTGTCTGGTCACCACCTAAATGAAATGAGCAGCTTACATGCTCCAGGTGGTATAAGTAAAATTTAGCAAATAAACAACTTAATTCTTTTAAAGAAAAGAGATGTCATCAGGTTAAATCCTCGTCTTCATTTGATAAGATTTACAGTGTTTTACTCTCAGGGGCAAGGACAGAAAATGTGAACCTAGAGTAATATACCTCAAAACCTGAAAGCCTTACCCAGCCACAGCTTGTGACACACTCACAGGCTGCTCATAAATGCACTGCCTGGGGATAACCTGGTTTGGGAAATACAATGCCTTCCTAACAGATGTTAGCAACTCTTTACAGGACAGACCTGAATAGACAGTAATTCCTCTACAGCCTCTAAGCTTTCCATGTTTCACCAGACACTGGCAGCACTCTTGCCTTTTCAAGAAGCTTCAGCTCACATTGTTTCAATACAGCTGAGATTCCCTGTCTGGCTAGTAAGAATGCTGGGTTTCCTCCTGCTGCCCAAAACCTGTAAATTAATCTTTTACTGGTGCCCTACAGTGACATATATTGCCTCTTCTGGAATTGTAATTTTAAAATGCAAATGACACAAATGCACAAAGGAAAGAAATTAATCAAGTAACACTGCTTAATATCAGCTGAGTCTCAGCCATTGACTTTTATTATAACAATAATTAATGCTATCATCTACATTGCTTTGGTAATAAATAACAGTAAACTGTTATTCTATGTACAGCTTAACCACTCTCCATGAAATGACCCAGCACATTGTACTAGGCCTGTCCAACTGAGTGAAAAAGCCAACAGTGTCTCTACAAATTAATAAGTGGGAGGTACCCAGGGCACAATACTTCTGATTGCATCTACATCCAGTGGCTGAACACCACAGAACGTGCCAGCATCCCTGTAATCAGACCAATTGACATGACCTTTGGGAGTTTTAGAATGGAGTGTCTTTTCTTCAGCCTGCAAATACAAAAATGTAAGAAAGGATTTGATGTACACCTGGTACATCCCATTATGGGATTGGGATATGAGTGGAGTTTGCAGACAGTTCAGAAACCTTTTATGTACTCTGGTGAGAAGCAGTCATACTGGAAAATCTTAAAATAAATAAATTACAAACAACTTCAGAAAATAATCATAAAAGGTGTCCATTTGCAAACCAAGAGTGCAATTACCTGAGGCAAAATGTTCCATACTGGTAATATTCTGCAACAGAACAGCCCTTCATTCTCTTTAGAAGAGCCTCCTTCATGCTAATACACCTGTGCTTCATTTTCAAGAGATGCCAGGTTAACTGCACCCCCTAAGTGCCACCTCTCTGCCACAATTATGTCTACTGTCTGTTAGGTGTTTGCTGCACAGGACTCAATCACACAGAAAGATGACCTCCTCTAGACTGACTACTGGCCAAGGCTGACTGAACCCAAGCAATCCTATTTTCTGAAATGGGCTTGAAAAGGACGTGAGTGAATAAGTAACCTTTAAAGAGAGGCCATATGGATAATCTCACTGGATTGCAGTAGACATCAAATGGCTGATGTGTGCACTAGGCATGGGTCTTACTGGTGCAAACATGGAAAACAGCTGAATATGAATAAAACTTCATAATAAATACATGGTTTAGTAGTTGCTAATACAAACTGGAATGGCAGCCAGGGCAGTTCAGCCTCTCCAGGCAGCACTTCAGAAGCACAAATCAAAATACACAAACCAAAGAGGACAAAGCTGGTCAGCCTTGGTCACTGGGAGTTAGAAGCTCACATTGCTGCACAAGAGAAGTCAGCCACAAGACCAACACAGCAGCTGCTGCTGAAAGCTCAGAGGTGCCTTCCAGCATTCTCCCACCTTGTGTTAAGCAACTCTGACATTTCTTTCATGTAATCCATAGAGAACTGCCCCCCATCCTCTAAGTTAAATGGAGAGCTGTCACCAGTGCACTGCAGCCTGCAAGGATGAGAGTGCTCTTCACCCTCTTGTCTTGCCTTGGTGAATTAGGATTGATAATCAACATTTCTGACTGCATCCTGCTACTGCAATTACTGTCCATGGTGACACTAATGCACCTTGAGGACACTTGTTCTGACATGACATGACATAGGAAGGCTGCAGGAGGGGGACACTAACAGTATGGCATGACAAGCCAAGTCCTCCTGGGCCATCACAGCAAAGGTTGGAGTCATTCTCAGCTTAAAGGCAAAATACTGCTATTCAGAGCTAAGCTGTCTGACATTAAATGTTCACTCTTAGAAGATAACTGGAAAAAATTGAGCCAACTCAGACCACTTTATGATTCCTGTTCCTCCTGTCTCTCCCCTCATGCAAAGGTCCTTGGTCTCCAAGACAGTGAAACAACACAAATTCCTTTTTCAGTGATGCCCTGGAGTCATCATGAAGGATGAAAAAATTTGTAAGGGGCATGTAAAAGAACAGTGTAAAAACAGCAAATCTGCTGCAGAGGAACTAATTTTGGAAAGAAAAGCAGCCAGAGCAGTTCTTGGTTCTTTGAAGACTTTTCAGAAGGAAGTTAGAAGAAAACAGGAGTGGTTTATAATGGTGCAAGTACAAACCAGGGAATGTCTGTCAGCTTCTGATCCTTTGAAGCTCACATGTCACAATTTTTACTACCTCTACTATTTCAGCATTTATGTCTTCTCTATGTTCTTAACTTACACGATTCTTTTTTAGTTTTATCTATACCAACATTTACTTCTTGCTGCCACTTCAACGGAACATTAAACAATTAAGTCCCTCATTATAGACAGCTTATTATGTAACTTTAGGTAGCCATAACTTAAAGAAGAGTAAAAATTGCTCACCTTGAGTAAATATTTCATTAACACTGACAAAATGCTACATTATTTAGATAATAAAGAGCAGTCAGGAGCAAGTATCTCAGTGTCTTAAAAGGAAAATCTCTGTTAGAAAGAAGCTGGAAATTTTTTAATACACATATATAATTTCAATCAAGTATTTAACAAGTACCTTTATTACCAGCTATGTTTTAGCAAATGAGCTCCAAGAGAATTTGAGAACATTTCCTTCATAGGCAGATTATTGTGTAATTTCTTTCTGTAGATTCTTCGTGCTGTCTGTGATGCAGTCCCAATTGAAGAGACTGAAGGACTGTGCATGGCACATTGCTACCTTCTTTTATCAGTACCAAATAATGTTCCAAAGTAATTTAGCTTCATTTTTATTAATACCCAGACTTCTAAAGATAGAAAAATGAACCAGTAAGTCTCACTTGAAATTCACCTATTTTAGCAAAATGTAATGCAACAATTTTTAGGTGTGTGAATTGGATATGTGAAGATTAATATTACTCTTCTGTCTTGGAGAAATGTCTCTTGCATCTCAGAGGCAGGTAAGAAATGTTACCTTGTCCCAGGATGCACCTTCCTCAGTCACTTAAAAAAATTAAGCCTTCAGTAATTTGTTAGAATTTAAATTAGACATAAGCATCCTGTAGCAAATTATGATATACTGGCACGTATAGAGAGCTACATCACATAGCAGAATTATTCCATACTGGCTAAGTGTAGGAGTTGGAAATGGAAATGAAAACTCTTGACAGCATTGATGTACTTGGTCTCACGTTTTTGCATTTAACTGCTTGCCAAATCCATGCTATCTACCCGAGTTTAAAAAGGCATACATACTAAGCTCTTTACTAGCTTCTTTATATGAATTAGAAACAAAATTTGGATCCTAATGGGGGGTAGAATAATAGGATCTAATGAGTATGCAATACAAAATCGACTTTAATAACATCTTCTCAGATAATATATTACTGAACAGTCTGAAAAGACTTCAAACATCCCATTATTACTATTTTGACCTGAGGCAAAGCAAAGCACTGAAAATACATCAAGGGTTCTGTTCAAGACTAAACGGGTTATACTTGTATTATGCAGTTTGTGTGAGAGTTAGGCAATGGTGATTACACCCAGTTCAAAAATAAAATAAAAAATAAAATAAAATAAAATAGGCTATTCAGTAGCACATTCATCAAAGCTTCACCCATGTTGCAGTTCACAGAGAGTCACCTTGTCTCGTCTCTTTTGTACAAATATATGAACACCTCAGTTTACTCATAAAAATACATGCTATGCATACTTTGCTAAAATCAGTGCTGCTTTCACATTAATGACTGTTTGGTCTCAAGTCTAAAAGAAATAGAACCATCCAGATAGAGGACTGCTTTTGTGGACATTTCATGCTCCTGAAAAGGAAACGAGCAAGAGAAAAAGAAAGTTCACAAGTAAATAAGGAACAAAATCTGCCTGAACATGTTCCTTCTTTATGCAGTAAAAAATAAGGCTATCTTAAACTCCTGACATTTGGGTGATACTCACAGTGATAAAACTCAGTTAAACTAAATGCAAACTGACTTCAGCAGTCACACATCTTCTGAACTGCTGACCTGAATCTATCAAGACACTTTTCTCCCTTGTTACCTTTTCACTTCTTGGTATTTAAGAGTACTCTGGCTGAAACAGGGCACTAGCAGAAGAAAAGCAATTGCAAAAGGACTTTAGGGCTGACCAACAACAGTATCAGCAATTCCAGCAATCTGTGGATCAAAGGCAGCTGCGGAGTCAGAGTGCAGTTCAATTAACAGGCAACTGTTTGAAGACCTACCTGTATTAAAGAGATGTCTGCATGTGCAATTACCATTTGTCCTGAAACTTCTAAACCACTCACTTTAAGAGCAGAAATATGAAGGAGACACACAGGGCAATATGTTATAATTAAATGTCAAGTCACTGCTTGTCTGCTTTTGCATTTGTTTAGCCTGAACTTACACATTTTATATCCCTTTTTGGCATACAAAGCTGCATTCTGGTTAATTTTTAAACCAACTGCTGCCACACTGCTAATACTATAAGGAAAAAATCTTCATACTGTGTTGCTTCATTTTATATCACTTTTCTGAAATATTTTTAGCATGCTTTGAACTGCAGAGCACCATAGAGATACCTGAGTTCTCTTGAAATAGATTACACTGGCATAATTAGACTGTTTTCAGCAGCTAAACTGGAGTTTAGCAGGTGATAATTTAAGCTATTTTTCACCATGGCAAATAAGCCTGCACAGAATGCTAGATCTGACAGTCCTAGTGCTCAAGCTGGTTTATGTACATGTGCTGTACAGACATAACCTCCTTTATAAATGCAGCATATTTACTGATACTTCTTTCAGCAAAATAGCTTAATTTTTATTATACCCTCTATTATTTATTAACACAACCATTAAAATCAAAGAGTTAGCTATTAAATGGCCTGCCAAGCAGCCTACACTAGAGCATAGATTAACCTATTTTATCTTGTAGATGTGCTTCTGTTAATAAATTCCAAAGCTGCTAAAAAATGAAAAAAACCAACCCTCCACCAGAGAGGCACATCTGAAGTCATAATAAGCATGCAATTTGGGTATTCAAAATGACATCATGACAGCTGCTATGCCTTCTAAGTATTGAAAGTGCTTTAAAAATAAAGCAGTGGTAACACAGTTTGGCAAATTGCTTCAATTGGCTTCCCACCATCCAAAAGTCAACATTAACAGCAGCTTGGCTTGATTTTTTCATGTGCCTTTTGTAAAGTAGATTAGACAGTGAAAAGATTCAGGATTATTTTTTTCTAACTTCTGTTCCAGTCTTTCACTAAAGAGATTGTAACAATACACCCAAATTACTTTATAAACCCAGCGTACATTCCAAACGTGCTAAATGAAATATATTTTTTTTCTACTGCATGTTTGAAATGTGTGCCTTATGTATTTCCCTTGCAGAAAATTTTAACCTTGGTAAAAGCTCTGCCTCTCTCTTTCACTTTATTTTGCTTTGCTTCCTCTGGAAGTCTTTGCCTTAACAAATCATTCAATTGAAAGAAAAAAAAAAAGCACCAAACATCTGGAAGAGATGTCTTACCTAATGACTGGTAAAGCTCAGTCATCTTGGGATGATCCCAGCAGGTTGTTTGCGTCTCATGGCTGCAACACAAAACATGAAAGTTAGTAAAGTAGAATTTCTCTCTCCATCTCACAGCAGTGATGCAGGCTGCACATCAGAGCACGGTGCCAGATCTGTGCCTGCAGCCTGGGCTGCTCCGGTGGGGGGCTCAGCAGTGCCAGCCGTGTCTTCTTTCAACAAGAGGCGTTAACCTGGAGCACTTTATTCAGGCAAATGCTCATGAAATAAATTAAAAGGAGTGCTAATATTAATAAGACAGCAAGAATGTCAGTGTTTTGAGGAATTTGCAAGCAATTCTTAAGAACTCATTGCTTTCTACAGGTCATTCTCCAGTTCCTCCAAACTAGAGGACAGACATTTGAAAGGGTTTAGTTCTTAAAGAGTTTCTGGAAATTCTGACCAGACACTGAGACCCATATTTGACTTCCTTTCCCCTACATGCTCTCTCAACCCATTCCCATGTGGTAGGTAAGAACTACCCAACACAGCCAGTCCAATCCTTCCTTTCAGTCCAGACACCTGTGCTAAAATCCCTGAGCCTTCTGATCCACCATCAGCTCCTGCCATTTCTCAGGCCAGTGTTGCACCCTGTAGCGACAGTCTCTTCTAGCAAAGACTCTTGGCTGCTCTGCTTGTTCCCTGGGACTTCCAGGCCCTTTCCCTTGCCCTGGAGGTCCCTGTGCAGTGTCAGGCAGCAGAGCTGTTGGGAAGCCAGGGAAAAGCTGAAGTGGGGTTATGAAACACTGCAGTATGACCAGAATGTAAATTGGAGACTCTGCACTGAGGCCAGCAGCCTCCAGCTTTGGAATACAACATGTTGCCGAAGGACAGGCAGCGTGAGAAAGTCAACAGAATGAAGTGTTAGGGGATGTAGTGGCAACTCATGCCTCCTAAGGTTATACTTTTTATGAGTTTGTTTTTTAATGACAGCATAGCTAATATGCTTATGTTTCCATTAACATAGAAGGCTTGAAAGAAAATTCTCCTTATCCGTCCTGCAGCCAATAAAGTCCCATTCACAGAGAATTCAGCTGCATTAAGAGACAACCATGAGTCTCCATAAAAAAAAACTAAGAAAGGAACATGTATGTAACATACCATTGCTAGCAAATGCATTTGCCATTTCTGTACTTCAAAGCAGACATGCAGGTTTCAACACATGCACATGGTTCTGGAGAACATATGCAGAAGAGCAGGACCTGACCCACAGCACTGCAGAGCTCCTGGAGCACACACCTTCCAGCTCCAGGAGACCAAACCACCACCCAGCAGCACCTGTGCCCCAGAACGTTGACACAACAAGGTTGTTTTAGAGAATAAATGGCCCTTGAGTTCTCATTTTGAGGCACTAATGTTCCTAAGAGTGCATTTACCCTTACAGGCTAAGAGGAGGTAAAACTTCCAATGCATCACTTCAACACCACCTCTACTCAAGGAAAAAGAAAGTTATGCCAGATTTTCTTAGTATGATTTAATTTTGGCTTTAAAAAACAGGCTATTTATTTGATTCCTGTGAATACTTTACTACCCCAGTAACCTCTATATGCTCAGCAGCTTACTATATATAGTATTTCCAGATTTTGCTCCGTAACGGCAAGAAAGAATGAAAGGGATCACAAGCACTAAGCATGAGAAAAAAACTCTGCTACAGAGCTGCCCTAGTTGAGCACAGGGTTTTAAACAAGCCCTGTCTCAACAATCTCAGCATTCCCGCCCCTTCTCAATTCCTGCAGTGGCCGAAGGCAGTGAAAATGGGAAAAGGACACCA
Organism: Acrocephalus scirpaceus scirpaceus; assembly: GCA_910950805.1. Lineage (NCBI taxonomy): Eukaryota > Metazoa > Chordata > Aves > Passeriformes > Sylviidae > Acrocephalus > Acrocephalus scirpaceus. The sequence continues at coordinate 114,329,901 of OU383774.1, read as the reverse complement.
CAAGAGCAAAAGCAGTCTTGTTCTTTGCTCTGTTAAAAAACAAGTCCTGCAAAGGGAGGTCAGTGCAATTGTATTCAGAAATCTCAGCCTGATCTGGGTTTTTTGTTGGTTGGTTGGTTTTTTATTCCCAGAAACTGGGTAGCTTCAAGTGAAAACCTGAGGATCTGAGCCACCTGCATCTGAGCTCCTGCATTTCTATCCTGCTTGGTATGGGCAAGTTCTGCAGGGAGAATGTAACACCAGAATCATTTATCACACCCAGGCATAAAGCATCTTTTTGAAGAAAAATAGAAACAGCTTCATTCCTAAAAACTCGACTGCGAGAAGCCTCTCCTGATATACCGGTACTCCAAAGGAAAAGAAGACAGAAGTGCATTCAAGGCAGAAAGCCCTGTAGCCAGAAATGTCACGATCCAGGTGAACAGCTGCAGACCCAAATTCACACATTCACACCTACAGACCTGGGGTTGCAGTGTGTTTGCACCCAATGTCAGCCAACAATTCCCCAGGCATGAGCTTGGCCACCCTGGCTTGCCTCCCCAGAGCCAGATAGCCCTGCAAGTGCCAGGCAATGTGAACAGGAACTGTACCATGGTTTGTATGCCAAATCACATAGCAAAAATGAGAAAAAGAATTTATGTGAAGAATTACAAGAAGCCTCCAAAAATAACCTAACTTGCTGTATGAAATTAATTTGATAGCCCCAAATTGTTCGATGGACAAACTAAATAATTTCAGACTCCATAGCTGTCAACCTGGCAGCCTTCAAAGAAACTGATTCCCCACAAAAACATTTTAAACCCATCAGATATCTGGTAAAGGTGAATACAGATAGGGTTATGGACATATGCCCTGGCTGTGTGAGATAGAAGAACAAAAGGATCATCTTAGTGTGAAAAACTAGTACCAAAAATCAAAGTTCTACCAATGAGTAATTTACTGAATTTTTGAGTTCTATTTTTTATTGTAAGGCTTAACCACGTATCAATGAGTTTAGCATGTACGGTTTAAGCTTATGGCATTTACTAATGCTGAAAATACACAACCGCTTTAGCAAGACCTTGTAAATAAAATTGTCTTTGCCAGAGAAACACTGGACTCCAACTGGTTTCAGATATTTTTAATAACCCTAACCCCAAACCTCTACTCAGTGTGGTTTTCTTTCATCAGATTAATTATCATGGGAAATGCACATTTTGTAAAGAATGATTTAATTTGCTTCATGTGCGAGCGACAAAGACTGAATTTGCAGGGCAGATACATTTCCCCTTTTGCTTTAATTTTAAACTTCATTGCAATTTAGAGAAATATTCCTTTCCTAAGACTATAAAAGTCAAACCAGTAGAGCCCCTATCTCTTGCCCCTGCAGTGAGCACCCATGGGGCAGAGTGCCCTACATCTGCTGGATCCCATCCTCAGCAGGGACCACCCAGCTCCCATCTGGTACCAGCCCCAGCCATGGGCTGGCCAGCCCTCAGCACCCCTCTGTGCTCCTGCAGGAAAAAGCAAAGGCTTGGAAGGGAGCTGTAGAGGTTGAGTGGCCGTACGGAGCCAGGGCAGACTTTGCTGGTACTTTACATGCAGAACACAAGAAGGCTGCAGATATTTTGCTCTAGCTAAAAGGCGTTCGCCTCTCAACGTCTTCAGCTCGGAAAATTATCAACTATTCCGCACACAAGGGCAGCTCCAGGAAAGGTTAGATTCCATCAAGGCTATTCCTCGTAAGCCTCTTTGCCATTTTCAAAGGCCATTTAATTGTGAGCTCTGGGGTTGGACCGGTGGGGGAGGATTTGTGTGTATGCCCTTATTGTGAGCACCGTCTGAAGTGAAATGCCAGCTCAGCAGTTTCAGGGAGCCTCAACCACACTTGGGAATGCTGTAGCATCCTTAATAGATCTGCAGCAAAGTGTTTGCCAGAGTTTCAAACTCTGGTGAACAAGGCCCTTTACAGCCTGCAAGTCAGAAAGACTTCAAAAGTGTAGTCTGAGTCCTCTTGACTAGCAGCAGCTGAAGCAGAGTGAGAGTATGTGCAGAAATAAGTACTCAAAATGCTTTTCCAACAAACCACCAACACAAAAAGACATTGGCACACACAGCCAGCAGTTTTGCGATATTGCACATGCTCAGAGGATGTATTTTTTAATTTGGCTCTACATTTAGGCCAACTAAATTGATCACTAGCTTTTAAATGACAGGCATTCTGAAACAAAAATGTAAGTGCACTCACTTGGCTTATTTTCCTCTTTCTCACCTGACCTGAGCTGCAGAAGCAGAAAGGAAATTAAAACCAGGTCTGAAAAGAAGATGAGCAGCAATGGCTAGTGGTGACACCTTGGCATGGGTGTGACTGGCACACTAAACACACTGATAATTCAGTGGGATGAAAGCATAGTCTGCACTTGATATGTCCTACGGGAACCACAGGACCACTTCATTAAAGGATGATTACATTATATTAGCAAGGATAATTTTTATGCAGGGAATTCTGTCACTCCATGCCTGTGTGAACTCCTCTGTTCCTGCCAACAGCAGAGAGATTTGTCTCTCATCACTGTCAGCAAAGCCAACAACACACAGGATTGGAAACCTGAAATCAAGAGATGATATCCTAACAGAAACACTGGCTGAATTACAATTCCCTTGTTATGACTTGATCAGTTTGGACACAAAACAGTCATTTTTTCTTCATTCTTTTTATATTACTTCTGAGCAACACCAGCAGCAGGAGGATTTGAAAGCGATGCTCCCCCACACCCAAATTCTTGCACAAATCCCCCCCCAACATTCCTGCACCAGGCACGCCGTAACATTCACAAATCTTTGAACTGTTTTCGATTGCTCTCCTTCTCCCTCACACCTTTAAAAGAAAAAAAAAAATTAGGACCCCTGTATTTACTGCTCCAGAGCAGAAATGTAGGTTTCAACTGCAGAGTTCTTTTTAAAGTCTTACAGCCCGCTTCATTGGTGATACCAGAGCCAGTTCTGCTGTGCTTCTCCCCACACCCTTCATTAGCAAATGCGACATGAACAACGTGTGCAAACGCATAGATGTGCATAGAATAAAAAATTCTATCATGTAGCAATAAATAGTGACACATACTCACAAAAAAGTGCCAAAATTATAGTGGCATTGTACAAAGCTCTGAACTCATCCCTTTTCAAACAACATGATTTACAATACTTCTCACCTTCTGGCTTTATGATGAATCAAACGTTACTCCAACCACCTTATGACTGTTGTCAAAAAGCCAAAATAAACATGATAGTTGTTTGGATTTTACTAAACTAACCTAAATGCAACTGAAAGAGCTTTTATGAATAGACACTACCTCTCATTTAAAAGGAAAATGTTTTCAACAGAAGATGACAGTGATTGCAGAGAAAGACTTAATATTTCTCTTTTTACAGTGCCTCATTAATTCCTAAGCTAAAACAAGTTAGTGCTATGGAAAGTATTAGTAATGTAAAAAGGTGGCACTCCTTTGTGCTTTACAAAGAACTACTGTTTTCATCTGTAAATCTAGAGACTACTGATCTGTGCAGAGATTACTTCTCTTTAAGCCAAGGATCAGCGTCTCTTCAGCAGGAATTTGACTTTAGCCTGTTTTATTGGCTTTTGCAAGATTTATCAGACTGCTGAAGGCAGGCACCGATACATATTAAAGTTTTGCCGATACTGGAAATGAAAAATAGGAGAAGGGCCAAATATCAGCTGTCAAGTACTGAACAGTAACCCTTTTTTTCTCCCCTTGATGTTAAACATTTATTTTGTCTGCTCTGTCAAGGGAAAAGATTCCCGCTCAGTGGCTTGGTTTGGGTGAGCCTTGCCCACCCTCTCCCGGCTTGTCACTCTCGGCTGATCTATTTGCCTTCCAAAGCCTCTCCTCTCCACTTCAGCCAAAGCAATTTCACTGCAGGCTCTTGTCAAATCCAGGCTCAGACAAGCGATGGCCTTGAACAATTCCTTAGTGCTAAAAAGGTCAAAGATCTCCGATACAAGCAGGTTCCTCGTTTCCTCCGCTCTGCACACACACGCCTGCAAAAACCCCCTCTCTGCCCAACTCCAGTGCAAGACACCTCCGGTGTCCCAGGCTGCAAGATGTTTTACAGCAGCTATTAAAAGACAATATAAGGTGCCATATAGCAACAAGAAATACAGCACTTGCAGTGCAACCACCCGGAGGGAATCCCCTCCCAGCCTCTTCTGCCTATTAACTTGAAAGATTACTTCTAAGCGTGAAATTACGGAGGGGAAGAAGCCATACACCCCCGAGCACGTTTGTTTTCAGGAATTCCGCTGAAGTTCACGCCCGCCCCGAGGTGCCCCACAGGCGATGTGCCGCGCAGGTTCGCTGTGCAGCACCGCGCTACCCCCCAAAAAACCTGCGGAGTGACGAGGCGAGCCCCCGCATCCCACACCTCCGGCACAGCCGCGATTCCCCGGCTCGGCTTCTCCCCTCGCCAGCCCGCACGGGCACCGGCACAGGAACAGGCACAGGTACAGGCACAGGCATCGGCACAGGTAGTGCCACGCGTGCGTGCCGCTCACACCGCCATCTCCTACGTGTGCCAAAAGGGCGCATCCAGCGCTCAACTACGACCTCGGGACCGGAGAAAAGGCGCCGAACCAAACGCCCTTTCAAGTTCTCAGAAGAAACCCGGCGGCAAGTTGCGATTTCCCGTGTAAGCGATGACAGGGTACGCCGCCCGCCCGGCGCAGACGGCGGCCGGCCACGCCGCCGGCCCCCGCCGCGGAGCGCGGGCTGGCCCCGGGCCGCGCCCCCGCCCGCCCCCGCCGGCACCTGCCGCCCGCATCGCCCTTACCCCCGGAGCTGCTCCCTCATGGCGGCGGCTGCTCGGCGGCGCCGCGGAGGCAGAAACAGCGCGTCCGCCCAGCCCCGCCGCTCAGCGCCACTGCGGCCGCCCCGCCGGCAGAGAAGGACGGCGGCAGCGAGGGAGGGATGGAGGGAAAGGGAGAGAGAGGGAGGGAGGGAGGAGGCGGCGCTGCCCCGCCCCGCCCCGCTCCCGCCCGGCGGCGGTGCCGGCGCTGCACGCCCTCAGCCCCGATCCTCCCCCGCGCATCCCGGCTGCGGGGCGGCTGAGGGCACCTCGCCCCTCCCTGGCCTCCCCGGGGCTGTGCAGCTCTTCTGGAGGAAGCCTGCGGGGCTTCATTTGACTTCCTTTTTAATTTTTTGGGGTGTTCTTTGCCCTGGCGCTGGCCGGCCGGAGAAAGGGGTGTGCTGAGAGGCGGCAGCTCAATTCGCCTTCAGCAGGCTTGAGAAGAAAACTTAGCTAAAATATGCACCGAATCCAGGCAGATTTTAAATGGGCCTTAACCTGCACTTTTTTTTTTCTTTTTCCCCAGCGTTTAATTTTGGTGCTTAAAATGTCGAGTGGTTTATTTATGAGTGGAATCAGGTAATTTCATTTCTAAGGGCTTGCCTTGGCCCCGCGGGGAAGGAAGGGTGAGCTTCACTGCTGGATCTGTCAGTGCAGAAGGAACAGTTCTGCTCACGCCGAGTTCCTGTTGCAATGTTTCCTTGCATTAATTACTACACAATATGCTTTACACAAAGAAAAGCCAACAATCTCCTTTTAGTGTCACAAGCACTTCAAATCAGCATGGCCGGTCCCCTCATGCATGTTGTACATCTATGTCCTTTGTTCATTAAAATAAGGCTTCGGGTCCTTGCCATAATCAAGTAGTTTTCAAACCTTACATATTGTGATTACCTGATAAAGCCACCCCAAATCTAATGTTTTTCGAATCAGATTCACAGAATGGTTTTGGTTGGAAGGGACCTTAAAGAGTATCTGGTTCCACCTTCCCTGCCACTAGACCAGGTTGCCTGGAACACTTCCAGAGATGAGGCATCTCCAACTTCTCTGGGCAACCTGTTCCAGTGCCTCACCACCCTCACAGTAAAGAATTTCTTCCTAATATCGAATCTAAATCTATTCTCTACCTTTCAAACGTACAAAAGAACTTCCCTGTTTTTACACTGGGAAGATGCACTCCTAGAAGCATGGAAAATTCATCCCACCCCTGTTACATGGGTGTCAGGAGGCATTGAAGTTGGAGGGTGTTAGCCTAAGCACCAGGAAATTTAGGGCTCCCCTTATAAGGCTCCAAGTAGTTGGATTATTGGATTTTAAAAGTTCAACAAGCAGTTCAAGGAAAGCCCACTGGTTTGGTTTTTTTCTAGAAGCATTAATGTGAGAGATGCTCAAGGTACAACCCCCTCAGGCCCTCAAATGTAAATATAAAAATTATTTAAATTAAATGTTAAATTCTCATAGTTTCTAGATGATTTAGGTTGTTTTAACAGGTCTAACTCACAGTTTTTAGTAACCTTGTATCTGTAATACTACCTCAATGTGGAAAGAAAATAGAGGAATAATTTTTGTGTAAACATAAATCGCCATGTTAAAACTCATTAGACTGTGAATTTTCCGTTTAATTCAGTGGACCTGGTATTAGATCAATTGCTCTATCTGTATCTTAGTTTTGACATGAATAAACTGGCTGAAGGCTGTCAATTGTGTTATATTAGCAGTTTTGCATTTTTAGCCGAGTTTTAAGAAGTGACAAAACTCTCCTTAAGTCTTTAAAATAGGATGATTTTCATCCTAGTTGGGAAGAACCTCAGGGTTCACTACAAGGAGAGAGCAGCTGCTCGTGTCATACAAAGGGACGGGTAGCCAGAGGCCAGACGTTTCACAGCAAAAGTGGTTTGTTTTCCTTCAGAAGTATCTAGCACTGATTCCCCGATACACATTCCTTCAATTTTCACTGTTTCTGGAGCTTCCTGGCCTGCCTTAACAGAAGCTCGATGCTGCTATTATCATGCTGGTCTTCTTTCCCATACAATAGTGCCAAGTAATAAGAATTTAAAAACCAGTCTGAATTTCTCATACTTTGCATAATCTTCTTTCTCCTTGAGTTACAAATAAAGCATTGTATTCAATTAGACTCACAGCAGGTGAAAACCCCAATTAGTGAATCCATTTTCTTGGCTCTTTTTCCCTACCTTACACCCACACAACAGTTTTTTTTCTTTTTTTTTTAACAATAAAGGGTAACTCTGAGTCATTCTCCAATTGAAAAGCAAATTAACCCTTTGATCTCCCAAATCAAACTATTACTCACTCAAGAACATCCAGGGCAAAACAAGAATGTTGAAGAATTAAGGGATTAAGACCTATTGACTTTATAAATTGATTTTAAAAAAAGAGTCTATTTAATGTAGTTCTGATTGTTGTCTCCAAATTCACAAAAGCTTTTAGCTATTTTGATTGACCTGAAAATTATATTTTTGCTGTAAAATGTGCACAAGTAATACCACTCTTACTCCAAATTACTTTTAAACTATCTGTAATTTATTACATAAATATATTTTGTTTGCAGTGTACATGGTTACTGTATTTGGCATTTGTAACTGAAGCCAATTCTTATGCCATACTTAATTTTAAGCCTTTTATTTGATAAAAGATAGTCACCTCCCTATAAAAAATAAAACAGGATTACAGAGTAAGCAGAGGTTTAATTCCCTGTGGTACTTTTCTAATGCAAGGGCCAGTCAGTCAACTTGTGCACCTATATAGAGACCTTAGTCAGAAGAAGAGCAGTGTTTATTTCTCCTATACTGTTGTTTTGTCCTGGACTGTATCTAATCAATGTATCTATGTCTTCAACATTTAATAACACCAGGTGCTTAAAGGGAAATCATGGCTGCCTAAAAAATGAGGGATGATATTTAGAGGTGGTCTTATTACCCCAAAACTCTTTCAGGAAAAAAGAAAAATAGAAAGATGACTTGGATTTGCAGTCAATCTGACTGCATTGCTTGCTGTCCAAAGGGCCACTGGAATTTCTGCATTTAAGAAAGAAAATTTTTCAGCTTTAATAAGTTCTTCTCAGAATGTTGTCCCTTTCTGATGGAGAAAGAGCCAGAGTCATGTACACATTAAAACTAATTATATGCACATAAAATAATTGATTCTTAGGCATTAGCACTTGAGTATAAAAAAACTTAGTTGGTTTGATGTACAAGATTAGCATCATCACTCCATGTTACAAACAGATGTGGAAACCTAGTTGCAGAAATGGTAGGGACTTGCCTGAAACTAAGGTAGACATTAAAAGTACAAGTTTGCTTGTAAGTTTAGCATTTTATGAGTTAAAAAACTAAAGCAACATTTCTTTAATTTTACTGTCATTGAAAGTGAAGACACAACATTTTCCTACTAGCTAAGTCTTGCTTCCAGAGCTCTCTGAAGTATGTAGCCTCCTTGTAAGCGTGGCTTTACCATTTCTCAGTTATCTGGGCAGTGGATTAGTTTGCTTTGCATTTAAGAAGATATTGTGGTGCCCTGCATTTGGCTGGCTAATCCGTTACACTGTTTGAGTCTATTTTCTTTTTCTTGGTATAAATAAATGCTAAGAATCACTTGGGATGGCACAATGGCACTTTCCTGGATCATGTGTCTTAAATATGCTCCAAGGGCTGACACCTCCAGGGTGTCTGGGCAATTGTTCATTGCTCTCTCAGAACAGCCAAGAACAGAACACTGGTTTGGATGCTGCTAGTTTGTTTTGGGGTTTTGTTGTTTTTGTTTTTTTTTTTTTTTTGCCTTTTTGCACATTACCACTGAAAATACATTAAAATACTGTAAATGCAATGAAGAAAATAGTCTTGAAATGCTCCAGTCATTTCCCCCAACACTGCACTGTGAATTAAAGACCTAGTAACACATTCATAGCTCAGTATACTTAAAATCAGTTATTTACACCATAGGATACTGGGGAAGGAGCCTACCACTCCCTGTCTAGAGGGAAACCCAACTTCTGTCCCACATGAAGGTTGACAAGCTGGTGCTTCTTCTTACCCAGGGCTCATTCTCTGCACTCTAAGGCAGATAACTGGCAAATGGAGCTCACAAGAATTTTTTTCCCTGAGATATTCTTGGAATAGACAGAGGAAGATGTATCCTCTTTTTTATTTTATTTATTTTAAAACTAATTCTGCAGTAAGTATTACAGAGCTTGCAGCTATATAATGCCCAGTATGGAAAGTGTTGGTACCCAGCACGTGTGACAGGAACACTTCTGTTCTTGCTGAATGCACAGCAGCACAGCTTTCACATTCCTTTGGGCTGTACTTGCTTTTACCACAGTAAGGACACCTGATTAAAAGTGAAATCTTAGTCACCCTACAAGATGGGTACAATGGAGCCTCAGGAGCAGCCTGTGTGTGCCTTATGTTGCACTGCACTGCATGCTGTTGCTGAAAGGTGAACGAGAGGGTGCCTGTCATTTTGAATATATTAAATATATGTATGAATTCCAGCCTGAGGAGATCTTGGAAAGGAAAATTTCAAGAGGCTACATTTATTTTTTTAAGGTGATAGTGGCAGTAGCAGAGTGTTCAGTCTCTACTGCCACGTGTATGACCTTGAAAAGAGGGGCAGAGTGGGACTGAGGTTGAGTATTACACACATTGCTGGAAGGGGTAGATAGCACATCCTGATCCCACCAGCACCATGAGCTTTTCAGGTAAGCTCCTGTGAAAGCTCTTTTCTCCCTTCTATAAGAAACCACAGCAAAGACAAAAAATTAAGGAAGGAGTAACCCTTACTCTTCTGGGATGGAGTGTGAATAGTCCCAGAAATAGGAGTTCAAGAAGCAAAATGCTGACACAGTGCTAGAAAACTCAAAGTAGAAATATCCCTTCTGGAGTAAGGCTTTTGGGAAGCTAACAGGAGGAAAAAAACCCCATGTATACATTAAAAAAGACTTAAAATCTGCCAACCGAAAACTTAGGTCAAACAAAATTGCCTGCTGATCTTTACAATGCACTTGAAAAATTGTAATTAGACCATAGTAAATTCTTGGTTTGAGGAATCTGTATTGGCAAAATGAATGGTTATCATTATAGGGAGTAGGGTTGAGTAAGAAAATGCAGATTAATAAGGATAAATTAAACAAAGCAGCAAAGACAAACTTCATTTCTTTCTTTTCTTTACATGCCCAGTTGGAAATAAATTATTGTTTTGCCTCCTGGAGGGATTAAAATAAGAAGGATTTCATAAACTCTCTCACTCACTGGCTCTCATTTCACCTCAAAATCTTTCTTTCTATGCATAAAATTATGTGTTGCAAACACAAAAGCTGGCTTAGAAATTCATTAACTTCTCCACTGTTTCCTATCAATGTAGAGATCTCAATATCAAGAAACTCTGTATCTTGCAGTCCTACTTCACTCAAGCCCAGAAAACCTGATCCCAGCTACTGCACACCCTGCATCCCCAATCCCTAACAAGCTTCTCCCTCTTTCAAATGCTTTCACAGACATAAAAGGAGAAGAATGCTTTCTTTTTTTTACTAACTTACTTTTTGCTTGTGTTACATTCCATAATATACATATTTTTGACATTATTAAATCTATATTTTGTGACTAATATGATGCAGATTTTTCTTTCTTACATTGAGGACTTTATTTCAAAATGTCTTTATGCAAATATCATATAGAAGAGAAAATACTCCCTTGGGGAAAAAAGCATGAGATCATGCTTGGAGATTATTTAGTAGGATATTCCAATGGTAAGGCTGCAGTTGGGTAGTAAAAGAAGAGAACAATGAAATATATGGCATTTTATGACAGCTATATACAGACAAGTTCCCACTTGACAGACAGACCACTAGTTGGGCAGACTTTGCACCTTTGAATTAATGTGTTGATGTTTTGCTGTCTGTAGTCTGCCTTTATTTTAGCAATGGATGCTTTGCTGCCTTCTCAGAGGAACTTGTAGTTTCTCTTGCTTTACAACATATGTCGAACCTGTCCTAACTATCTTACTGTTTCATCAATGATTATAATATACCACACATAATATATAATTCAAACTCAGGAGGCCCTGCCTATTTTTATGTACACACTATGCTTTTTCATCCTCTTCCCAGAGATGCTGAGGTCATTGACCTTAGCAAAGATCAGTTTGAGATCTACTCCAAACCTTTTCTCTTGAAAGGGATGGTTCTCCCTTCCTGGTAAATCACATTGATATAGTCTCAAAACTAGGAGAAGCTAAAGACTTCTCCCAATACCCTGGTGTAACATAAACAAAGCTTGGTCCTGCTGCATGGCAAGACTGCTTTGCTCTCCCTTCCTAAATGTCTTCCATGGGGATCCAGAAAGCAGAGCACTGCACTTGGAGAAGGAACCAGCCTAGAGAAGTTGATGGCAGAGGGGGCAGCTACACCTAACTGGCCTCACCAGTAATTCCATCCAGGCTAACTCCTTCATCTGATACAGGTGGCATTTCTCATAATTTATTTGCATAGAAATGCAACTTCAGGTTCAGGGTTGTGCAACTACTCCCAACCTGAGGTCAGTGGGAAAAAAATGGTGGAAAGCAAAAGCTTCTCATCTGCCATTTCTGAAATTGAACTTTTTATTTCATTTCTAAACAATATCCTATGAAAAAATATACTTTAGCTAGAAAATGAGACAATTGTTCATACAGCTCTGGCAGCGCCCTTTAATGGCAAGTGGCAACAATCTCATCTTGTCCATGCCAAAGAGTGAAAATTAGTGGTTATATACAGGCATTTGAAACAACTACAGGCACACAGATGCCTACATTAACTGTGGCTTCCAGACAGAGTAGCCAGGATCAGCTGTAATGGAGCCATGTCCTAGGGCACAGATCCTATTTTATCCTAATTGAATCTAAAAGTATGTTAGCAGTTAAACACTTCAGTAAAGAGGGATATAAAAGAATTTTGAGGTAAGATAAAAATTATTTCTTAGTAAGTGGATTTCATTGATGAAAAGGATTTCATTTAAGTATCCTGTGGCAAGTCCAAGCATTTATGCTTTAGCAATGCTCCATGTAATTCCAGACAGCTTCTGCACTGTCCATTTACTTAACTATAATATGATTCTCCCTACAAAGTAGTGCTCCTAGTTTTTTCACTTAGATATCTTTGTGTATCTCCTCCTATCTCCAGCACAGTATCTGGCAGTTAATTCAGGGGAGAGTCCTATGGGTCGTAGCTCATACGAAAAAAATTTTCTAAACTATATTGCACAGTTTAAACTTCATGCTTATTGAAGCCTAATAATAGCATTTAGTGGAATTCAATGTCTAGGTGCACTTTCAGTATTTTGTATATTACAGTTGAGCCAAACGTCTCAGCAAGGTCTCAAATAGCTTGCAATTCTGCTGGCATACTTGCATTCAGTTCTCTGATCTCAGTTATTTAACAGAAAATGGAATCTCTTAGGGAAAGAATAAACATGCAAAATGATGATTTCCTTTCTCCCAACACAGCCAAATTTCACTGTGAAAAATTTGCAATGAAAATCAGAAATGCCTTGTCTGCTGCCCAAGTCAAAGAGCCCTGACATTTATGATCAAAGGACATGCCATAGTCCAGTATTGAATCAAGAACAATGGTGAATGTGTTTAGCTCAAAATCAGCCCAAATACTTTTTTTCCTTCTATACTGAGCATTTTTTCCACATGAACTAAACAAACATTTGTATTTGGAACTATTTGCTGCTCCTTTAGGAAATTGCTTTCAAAGATGCAATCTAAAGCCTGAACAATCCATGCAGCCCTTAAATATTAGGGATTTAAATATTGGTTATGGTCCATATTAACATTCTTAGACACCTGCTGCTACATCTAACTCCTTTGAACACATTATCAGAAATGTCAAACTACAGATCTACCATATCAAAATCTTCAGCTTTTTCTAAAATAAAGCCTTAAAGAGAAAATTCTTATTGCTAGCACTAGGTGAAGTTACCCATCTTTATCATCTCCCTCACTGCACGGCACAGAAAGCCAGATTATTTTAAAGGTTCAAAATACCTTGTTTCCTATTATCAAGCTTAAGAAACATCACACAGTTTTTGTCACCTTCCTTTCAGGAAAAAAATAAGTTATTAAATTCAACCAAGATTTCTCTATATCTACATGGTACCCTAAAAATGCAGAGCACAGCACTCAAGACATTTGATTCTTTAATAGTGTCCAGAATTTGCCATTTTATACTGGCATAAATTTAATACATAGGTACCATATTGTGTACTGTGTGGAAGATTTTCTAACTGTCATTAAAGTTAGAAAGAAGGATCTTCTAAAGTCACACCTTCTGTCTCCTAAAACATTACAAATGTTTGAGCATTCGCCTCTAATCCCAAAATAGAAAAATCAATTTGTCATATTAAAAAAAAAAATAAAGTGTTGTTTCAAATCTCTTCAGGTAAATATTTTTTCTTCAATTACTATCAACAGCTCTGGTCTGTGGTTGCCAACTTTAGAACAAAATGTCATTTTGCAAATAATTATCACCACTTTTGTTAATGCTTTTATACTAATACACATCAGGTAAGAGAAAATAATAATAATTAAAAATGAGGCCTTTAACCTTATATTTTAAATAAAACGGGGCTAAGATGTTATTTCTAAATACTTTTTTACCTTAGCAATAAAATTTATTTTGCTTATGAACATTTTAATTTTTATCAGTGTTGAGAAATTAATCTCTTGTTACTTTTCCACAGTTTTGTTGCTGCAGCTGCTCTTTCATTCTCGTTCTTAAAATTCTACTGAAATTATTTTTCAAATTATTATCTTTCTACCCATGTCCCTCAATTTGTTCTGTTTTAAGGGTAACTAACAGAGCAAAAAATTTATTAAGGATAAAAATAATTTTGCAAAGATTTGCAGAAGCTGACAGACTAAGAATTCTGCCAAACAGAACCCAAGCAGAGAGTGGAGGATTAGACCCCATCTAATCCACTGGTTTTTCAAACCAGAGTATTTAATACTGAACTAAAACCTTTGGAGAGTTTTATTTTTAGCTGTTTTCCATATTAAGGTTTGCTCTAAGAATTACAATTTAGGAAACAAACCAAAGAAATGCATTTCATGTTTGTAAGGTATTTAGCATTAGAAGTCTTGAATTCCCTAAATAAATTCATTTTTTACTTTATGCCATATTTTAATTTTTCTGATAGTTTTCATTTTAAATGTTATACTTCACTGAGCTTTAAAATTAAAAAAAAAATTAAAAGGGAATTTATGCAATGAAAACAATCATTTGGTGATGACAGTACCCTGTGTTTGATAAGAGATGAAGAAAGTGACTGGTTTTACTAATTATTCCCATGCCAACATTGTACATGATACTTGCTTTCAGTTTGGAGAAAACCAGGGCATTGGGATTGTGGCCATTTATATGGCCATATTAAATGTGCCTACGTTGCCATTTAATTAAATGATTTAGTCTATGAAATAGCCAAGAGAGAGCGACTCTCCAAATGTGGCAATATTTTGCCTGAACTTTCTAGTGGCATATTATCTTAGTTGCACTGGTAGGTGTGTCTGCCCTGAGAATAATTCTCATTTCTTGCTCCAAATTTCACACAGTGACCCTTTACTTACTGCTGAGAGTTGATGGCCCTACAGCAGCCCATGGGATTCCTCTGCTTCCCACTCAGTGCTCCTGTGGACCCAATGCATGATTCCCTTCCCATTTATAAGTTTTGATTTTAAAAATGTGATTTTTTTCATTTCAAATTATCTGGCCTAATGTAGAGTTGGTGCTGCTGAGCTGCTGAAAAAAAATCACGGTATGTTTTTGAAACAAGTTGGGCCTGCCCCTGCAGAACAAATCCATCCTATGAAATGGCTCCAGCCTCTCCCTACTCTGGGAAGCCAGATGAGTTCTAGATCAGCTCGAATGCCTGGGATTTGCCTGACATGCAGGACACTCCCAAGTTCTTTGCAGCTCTAGATTCTCAAGCTCTTGTGATGAGCTTCACAAGGAAATCAGTTGGTAATTAATGTAATTATTTTTAAGCAGGGAATTTTCTGTCCAGAAAGCAACTAATCTGACAAAAACAAGTCACTAGCAATGAAGTTTGCTGAATACTTTATATATAATTTCCAAAGTTTGCAGCAAATTTTTTAAGAAAAACAACTATTATTTCCACTATTTTTTTTCTGTAAACTTGCAGAATTTTTGACAGAATTATCAAATTGAGGAAACACTCTCAATGCATAGAGCATTTCTTTCTTAGATTTTCTTTATATACAAAGCAATAGTTTGGGTAGAAATTTCTGTAAAAAGCTGCTAAAAGGTAGGATGTAGAAGAATATTCATCTGCTCCCTTGGACTGTCTGTATTCACACAACACTTCTGCATCTTGCCAAGTTTGTGAGCTGCAAGAGCACAGTGTGTAGTGACGATGCTCTAACCCTTTTAGTGCCTTGCAAACTACACACTGAGCTAAATTTTACTTCCAAACAGAATTTTGGCTGCATTCCTTAGTGAGCACACATTGTTCTTGCTTTGACAGATTATCCCATTCTCTCTCTTAAAACAAGTTGATGCATTTTTCTTTTTTTTTTTTTTTTCCTAGATAGGCCTAGTTTATATAATCAGCCACCAACTCCAACATGGAAAAAGACAGTTCTTATTTTCTTAATTTAGGTCATTATGCTAAAATCATATTTTCTCTACTTTGGGTTTTTTTGTATAATTTGCAATTATGAGGATAATTTTAAATACCTTCTAGAGCAAAATTAAGTGTCTGTTAGATAGGATTTTTTCCGAACTCAACATTTAATTAAATGCTGAGTTTGACATTGCATAGTTTGCTGAGAAATTCAGCACTGGATTTCAGGGAATAAAAAGAATACCTAATCATAAGCAATGCAGCAGTATTCTATGATTCTATATTATTATATATTGTGTAAATATAATTGGCTTTATAGTGCCTTTTAAACAGAGATGAATTGCTCTGATCCTCCCTGCTTTCAAACCATCAGACTGACCACAAGTAAGTATGTGGAATTTGAGTAGTAGTATGAGTATTAAATTGCTAAAAATATTGCAACACCAAAGCTAGGTTGTTACATATTTATATGTAAGAGCAGAACTGAGAATGCTATTTTTAAGGAGGCTCTTCAAATTTATTTAATTGGTTAAAAAAATTGGTCTTTACTAGAACACAATGGCATAATATGGCCTTATAGTGAGGATTACATGTAGAAAACAAGGGGAATTTTAGGTCTAACTGCATTTTCTGTCAGCTAATATCTTACCCTAAAAAGATCATCTGGTCAGCCTCTTCTGTGGTGTAGAGTTAATGAAAAAAATGTGGTTACATCTTTTGCAGCTACAAGAAGAGGACAAAGGTGGATAGGGAAGCAGTAGATATACAGTATAATAACTTCCAGCTGCTGTATCATCTGTCTATGGGTAGGTATGGTGAAATAAATAAATGATCAAAAAAAATCTAATTAAAAAAAACCTCAACAATGTCGGATGAGTTTTTGTAAATAAGAACTTGCAAGACAAGTGATATGAAAGCAGCAAGATGATTAAAATGCAGTATCTTATTTATTATACATTAGGTAGATCAAAGCTCCTCAGAGATAACAAGGCACTGATTGGGGGTTGCCACCTGTTTGGTCTCACTGGCTGTGCAAATCTGTGAGGTGAAGCTGTGTTAAAGGTTGTCAGTACATGCTACACTTATGAATGGCTTGCATTGATAAAAGAATCCCAAATTATTCTTATTTTGCTGAAAAGATTTACTTATTATTCACCAGCACATATGTTACTTTCTTAGTTAAGACAAAAAGGATATGCTATGTAATTCAGGAAGGTTTCAGAAACAAACAAACAAATAAAAAAAAATTGCAGCAAATGCTCTTACTTGGTACACATCACTTTAATATGGTAGTAAAAAGACCTGAACGAGTATAAAATTAGAATATATTTGAGCTGTTGTTTTGGAAAGTGCTGAGCCTTGCAGCAGACTGAGCTCAGAGAAGAAATATTGTGGCAAGTGAATTGTCCAGGAAAACTAAAGTCTGGACAATGAGGCAGGAGGCAGTTTTCTAGATGTTTTTGGGTTGGTTGCCTCTTTTGCCTAACCTCTCCTCAAAGAACAGAACAGCTGTGACTTAAGGAAATGTTTGGGTATAAATGCCTAACAGCTATTGGCAGGATCTACTGAAGAGCAAGTTGAGAAAAGCTGAAAATCTGCAAGATGCAGCAAGGGAGGGCAAGGCAGAGACAATCTTTGTCAGTGTCCTTGAAATGTGCCACTGGCTAAAGAGATGAGCAGAACTCCAGTCTGGAGATGTCAGAGCACCACTGGGCTCTCAGGTCTTTAAATGACTATT
The DNA here is from genome assembly GCA_910950805.1 of Acrocephalus scirpaceus scirpaceus. Classification (NCBI taxonomy): domain Eukaryota; kingdom Metazoa; phylum Chordata; class Aves; order Passeriformes; family Sylviidae; genus Acrocephalus; species Acrocephalus scirpaceus. The sequence goes on along the minus strand of OU383774.1, from coordinate 114,312,687 downwards.
TGTAGGAGATAAACTTAATGCATAACAGCAAGAAAAGGAAGTCAGTAAGAAAGGTCTCTTTAAGTCAGTGGAAACTTAATTTGAATGGATAAAACTGGAGAAAAAGTTTCTAAGTACTTTGAAAGTCATGTGTTCCAAAAGGATAATTGTTTGGGAGGTCTCTGGGTGTTACAAATACACCCACTGACCAAAACCAAGTCGGGACTGACACATGAGAAAGATTCCCCTTGGCTGACTCAATTCAAAGCAGAGAAGGCTACTGTGAGACCACATGATGTGGGCATTCTCTCACAGGCTGGTTTGACAAAGGATTCACACTGACAGACTCTTTTCCACTCCTTATTTCTAGAATGGTGAACAAATGCCCCAGAGCAAAGCAGCGCGGAGGGTTTTGCGCTCGATTTTCTCAAGAGAACACCGTGCAGATACAGATTTGCCTTTTGCTAGCGGCAAATGTTTATTCCACAATATTTTGGGCACTGATGTGAAAAAACATGATACATGAGAGGGAATGCTGAGAGCCACATTCTGATCCCTTTTAGAGTACTAAAAACAAGAAGTAACTTTGCTGAAATCGCTGAACATCTCTCTCGATCCATGCAAGCTGCTTTAAATGCAGAACTTAAATTAGATTTCCAAATGTCTGGCAGCGAGTCTGATGAGAGCCTAAACTGCTACTACCATAACCTCTGAGTCCTCTGGTTCTTCTGCTCATTTCAATAAGTACAATGAAACATTTATTCCTCCTTCAGACTGGAAACAGGAGAAGATATAATAGCATATGAAAGTAAATTTTAACACATAGTAACCATATTAGTAAGGTTTTAATTGCTTTTGTGCCATAGCACAATTAAAATAGTGGAAAAGCAGAAGAATGAGGAATGTGCAGGAATAAATATTTGTCAATTACAAAGATATAGAACACTCTGCAATGGAATTGTTCAGTAATATTACAGCGGTATTAAAAGCATAAGCACTTCCATTAACAAGCAGTAATTAGGAAACAAATAAGGTAAGTGAAACTATAGCCAGAAACATAAACTGGTAGTGGTTTATATCAAAATAGCTGACTTTAGATTCTGAAGTTAAAACCAGTGTTTGGAAATGATTGTGAGCTCATCAGTATGAGATCATTGGGAATCAGTTTTCTAACCTCTAATTTTCAGGTGATACTTAAGGTAATCTGAAGTATAGAGCTAAGACATGCTATTCAACAATGGTGTCCTACTGGCTAAAAAGATCTCACTGCCAGGAATCTGGAAGAAATTTCTTTCTAAACACTGAAGTAAAATTTCAAGATGCCTGTATTCCCAATTACTTGCACTAAAAGTTTATGGATGAGAAATAAAAATGCGGTTTTGGTTTAGTAGTTCTAACTCTTGGTTTTTATTTTTTATTCCTGTAATCATTGACATTTCCAGCTACAAAATACAGTCTGTTACACTTCGGAAAACAGCTGCAAGGCACTTATTCCCACTCTCTGGGGTTTCTATAGGCTGAAGCTGGGTATGATTTTAAAAAAGAATAATTTATGAAACAGAAAGTTGAGGATACTTCATTTGCTTACTTTTACTTCCAGAGTTTACTCTCTGTTAGGGAAATCTGCATGCTAGTATGGCGAATCTGAAATCCATGCTCACAGAGGTGTATCTCCTTCTGTATTTCCAGACCAAATGCAGAAACATCTTTAATGAAGAACAGCTTCAGTAGCTTTTTCAAGGATTGCCTAATTACAAAGTATATATGTATATTTGGGGAAACGCTGCATTTAACTGTTTTGGATAAATTAGAAACTGGCAATTTCCTCTCATTTGCCACACCACTGCTCAAGGGTCTGTCTGAGAATGGATGAAGTCTGGAATGGAAAACAGTAGTCTGTCACAGATCCTTCCCCTCTGCCTGTCACTTTTGCAATAAACAAGGCTATCAACCCCTTGCAACTTAGGTAAATATTTCTAATGAAGTTTTTTAGTTCAATTACTGTAAAGAGCTAATAATCTAAAAAGATCTCCAAAGCTGGTTTAAAAAAGGTGAGTTACTAAATTGATGATTATGAGATTCAGCAATGCAAGAAACTAAAATGAAACTTAGATTTACAAAGAACTTGCTTAGACAGAATGCTAAGCGCAAAACCTTTTAGTTAAATGAAGACTACATTCTGGATTCAGTGAAAATTACTCCTTTTTATGATGCTACTCTCTTCCACTGAATTTATCTGTGAAGATCAAATGGCAAACTTCTGCAAAATATTACAGTTCAGTAAGTATCTTCACTGCAGTAGGATATGGAAGTCTAAAAAAGAGAAAATTAACTGCTTTAGCATGCTGTATCTCCCAGAAAGCATCTGACAAGCCACAAAAAAATGAAAAAAAAAAAGTGGAGTGAATCAGCACAGGGGAAAAATGAACTTGAGCTGGCAAAAAGGTGCTTCTGTAAAAGAAAGAGGTTGAACTCATAAACATATATGTAGCTATTTCAGAACCTCAGAGTTACTGCAATCCCTTTCTGTGTTAAAGCCCTCAAAAAGCCACACACCAAATGGCGACCCACTATGGATAGTTTTTAGTTTATCTGAGAGTGATTTTCCTCAGGTATATAAGTATACACCATTTTAAGGGTTTTCCAGTTCTGCAGGTTTTACTAGCTGAAAAATTAATCAATACTGCAAGGGCAGGTACTAGAGAGGCAATCACTGCATGAAAATGTGCCCCATCTATTAAAATACAAAAATATCTTTCATGAAATCGGTAACACCTCCAGCTTTTACAATGCACTAGGGTGTATTTACTCGTTAAAGACTCTTCTTTGCAAAATTATGCAAAATGAAGTATTTTAAGGAGATGAAGAGGAAAGAAAAAAAAAAATCTTTCTGTGCCAAATTAAAACTCAGAGACATAATGCTAGAGAACATTTAGTTACTTCTGATCTGTGCTCGTTATTGAAAAGCCAGGATACTGCAAAGTAAACCAGCAGTCCTACTGACCTCACCCTGCTCATCTTCTACTTCCACTAACATTTTTCCTCCTGCTTTGCTTTTCTTAACCCCTCTCTGCCTGCACACAAAATATTTGTTTCTAGAGGAAAACTGCTGCGTTCCCAGTATTGATGATGTGCTTTTCATTGAACCAGACCTATGTGAACAGGATGTCTCTAGGTACATTTCGGAGATGTAGTGCTAAACTGTTTCTCAAACTGCAAAATATTGCCTGTATGTGCTTCCAGACAATTAAGTCCTCTTTAAACTCTGAGGAACAAAGATAGCCAGCACTACCTCTTCTAGTAAAGGACATTGGAGTATACTTATAATCTGCCTTGGTCTCCTTCAGCAGAAGATGACATTTCTTCTCTCCATAATTCTAAACTGTGCATGATGAGATGATATTTGAATATTGTTTCACTAGACATGATGTGTGCACTTATGTTTGACTTCCTGAGAAGGGGGGAATAATGACATATAAAAAGCAGCATTTAACCACCAAACCCAGCACAGAGGAGATGCACTCTCCACATAACGGGGGGACTGACCATGTTTTGTTGTGCATGCACCTTTTACAGATTCTCAGCAGAATCTATTACTTGGTACAGATTCTTGAGTAGAAGTGACAGACTTTATATGAAACTGTACCATTGAGCAGCAGGCTGGCAAGGGATAAATGTTGCTCAGGAGGTTAGACATACACAGCTGTAGAGATGGTGAAATTCAACCTCTGCCCTGAAAAATAAATACCTTGAAAAAAATTGGGAAATTCTAAAACAGTGACATCAAAATGAGGACAATAATTTTACCTGTAAGATATGGGCTTGAGTCTTTTCTATTCATGAATGACAAGTAAAGAAAAATCTTTTTTTGGAAACAAAAGCACAACAAAACATTTGCTGTTGCCCTGAATACTAATGATGGAAGACTGTTGCTATGGTGATGCTAATTTTAACGCTCTTGCCTGTGGACTTCATATGAACTGCCCGTTTTAACTTTTGCAAATGTCATTTACAAAATGAAAACCCATTAATGACTGGTGAGGGCACAATGTTCCACTTTAATTAGAATAATAAGGAATGCTGATGCACAAAGTACAGGTTTGTGAATTGCTACAAAGCCCACACTGTCAAAATTAATTACCGCTGATGGGGACTTTGTTCTAATTTTTTTTTCCAAAGGAAGCTTTAGAATAATACAAGTGTAGCTTGACTTGAAGTTGAAAGCAGGCTCTCCTTTTAATAGCAAGGTGGAATAAAGAAATTTCTGAGACTGACAGTATAGTAAAAAGTACAAAAGAGCTTAGAACTGTGACTGAGCCATGCTAAAGGAGCACCAATTCCAGCAAAGGGGAAATGCAAGTGCCAATGCTGCCAGGAAAAAAAATATCAGCTAAATACCAGCTCAGAAAAGCAGTTAGGATTTTGAAGATGAGTTGGTGTTTTTGAGGAACTTAAAAACAAAAATAAATTGAGTGGGTGCTGAGATATGGTTCTGATTTAAGTTAGTGGGGTATTGCTGTGACTTGTTAATTGTGAAGTTCTGAGACAAGTAGATGATGTTTAAAAAAACCCAGCATGGATAGTAATAGTAATCTCTTTTTTAATGCACTAAGCCCTTGCAAATCGTGAGCATACATCTCTCATGAGAAGGGAAGAAAGTTGCAACTACCATTTCTAATTTTGGGACAATGTCTGAGCATATAAAGTAGGTGCTATACTGCTAACAGCGTCAGTAGTACTGACTGCAATGAGGAAAGCAAACTGCAACAAGACATCACAGACAGCTGCTGAGGGTACATTATACAGACTAATTGTTATTATTAAATATCTCAATTGTAGCACTGTTTAGAGAATCTAATTTAGAGTTGAGAGCCATTGTGTTTCATCCTGCATTAACAGAAAGGAAACTTGCCTTCTCTTGTGAAGAGCTGAGCTGGTGAAGGACTTGATTTGTCTTTATGCTACGTCTCTGGTTCAATGTGAGATTGCTGGAAGTGTGACTGGTGTGAGGATGAATAGCTGCTAAAATATTTTTCTAAATTCTCATTCATGGTAAACTATGGTTTAATGAGTAGCTGAACTTTCTTCCAGCATGAAATCCACTCTGAGTCTATTGGTATACTCCGGTGCTGTTTTAAAATGGCCTGGCCAATTTTGCCCTTGAATTGCTGGCTATTGTGTAAGCCTCTGTACTTAAATACAGCTCTGCACTCAAGAGGGCTGGAATTTCATGGTATTGTACTACAGAGAAATACAACAAAAACCACAGATTTGACTGAGTATGATTGTAAGTTTTTCTGCCCCGTGATTCATTAACTCGGGGCTTGTTTTCCTCTTGCTGTTAGGTTTGTGCAGAGGTAACTGGGTGTCCTAGGTTACAATGTAAATTGTGCCCAAAGTCTGTATTCTATCCCCATCTTCATGAGCTGTAGAAACCAGGTGGGGAAGTGTTTTCCTTATCTTCTGTTAATGAGCCCAACAATGCCTTGCCCCATGACTCATAGATAACTCCCTCTGGGAGCTATCTCTGGTTAATGGGCCATCAAGGACCCACTGCAGGACTCAGAGAATGAGATCAGCCCATTGGGAGATGCTCCGCCCAGGGGGAGGAGCCAAGCATTCCCACCTGGATAGAATCCAGGGTTTGGGACAGCACAGGCAGCTTTACCCACTGGAGTCCCAGAGGAGACAAGAGCTACCAGAAGCTTCTACAGGATCACTGTTTTGACAAGAGCATCTCATCTGGACTGCTCCTACCACTCTAACAGGGTGTCAGGTTGTATTCTGACTCTGTCAGTGTTTTTTTTTTTTTCTTGTATTATTGCTTTTATTTTATTTTACTTTATTTTATTTCTTTTTTTCTTATTATTATTAAATTGTGTTTCTGACTTGGAGTCTTTCACTGGTTTTGCTTTCAAACCAGCACACTGGGTGACCACTGAACATCACTGTCATCAAATACTTTCTTCAGCAAGCTCACACTCTTCATACAGGGTTGTTCAGAGAAGGGCTTGATGCTGAAGATGCCACTTACTATAATTTTTGCAGATAATACCTGTATGCTCTGTGCTGCTGCTGAATGCAGCTGGACCTGGTGAGATGCACAGCCATGAGGCAGCCAGCTGCTCTTGAGAGCCAGTGGGCTCAGGGCTAATCCACACTTCTGCAGGACCTTGCCCTGTGATATATTATCTCAGAACAGGAAGGGACAAGGCTATCTTCTACTCAGTAAGAAAAACCTTAGCAGCTAGCTGGAATTCAGAGGGAGCCAGAAGCAAACAGTAATTTAAAAATATGGAACTGATGTCTGTTAACAAACTGACACTTGTAAATTAAGCTTCCCAATACAGAAAGAATTTATGGAATTAATCTGAAATGGAGGAAATAATCTGAGAGGACTGCCTCACAGAAAGCTGTTACTAAACACCATTACCAAGACAATTAGATTTTTAAAGTTCATTCTCCAGATAAGAAAGTGGTATTTCTGACAAAGTCCTCTGCCAACACTGACAGACAAAGAATCCAAGGGTTTTAATAGACCCTGCTGGCACGGAGACTTCTATGGGATCAAGATCACCTCAGTCTTCTTCAAGACTTATTGGACACCTGGATAAGAAAGGAATATTTTTATTCCTTAAAATTCTCTGCTAATCCATGTGAGTGGGTAGAATGCAAAAAGTATCTGACTTTTGTGCAGAGGTTCAGTGAAACATCCAGTGGTGCATAACTGAGCAATAAAGGTGCTCCAAGATGTAATCTGGAATTAGATGATGAAAAGAATAACAGTGCCTCCAACAACTTCTAAGTTCTTCTCACATATTTCATATTCTGTGCAATAAAATTTTTTGAGCTGTTACAATTCATTTTATGACTATTGTTAACACAGTGAACACAGCATCTTTTAATGAGGCAATAGTGGCTGAGGCTGAATTAGATTACTGTTAATCAGACCAACTGAGTACCAAGCAAAAATCTCCCAGAAGAAGAGAATCAGAAAAAAATATACAAGTTTGATGTTGGACAAGGAGATAAATTATCTTAAGGACAGGCAACACAAAATGTGTAAGTAGGCATAAAGTGCATGGGATAGCCAACAGAGGCAGCAAAACATTGTGTAAAATAATAGAAATGTCAATAGAGAAACACTGGTGTTTGAGAAAAAACATCTATTTTGAGCTTGGGACTTAATAACCATCTAATGGCAAATGCTATAAACAGGAAAGAAAACTGTAATTAACAAGTTTAGAAGTTATCAGCATAACTAAATTAAACAAAACTGTGAAAGGAGAGGTGAGAAAGTAGAATAAAGAGGGTGGTGGGCTGGAGGCAGAGTTTCCAGTGGGAGAACTGGATCTGCAAAGGGAGGATAAGAAAGAAGACACAGAAGAAGCAAACAGTAAATTATTACAAGGGAAAGCCTGACAGCAAGCCAAGAGAAGGCATGAAAGGACAGCAGCAAGATGGTTTGTTGAAAGTGGTGGAATGACCTAGAAGAAAGTGAACACTGAAAAGATTCTTGGAACTGGACAGCAGGAAATTGTTAGTGACCTTATTAAGAGCTGTTTTAAGGAGAAAATGGAACAGAAGCTAGAAATGACTGCGCAGGAAAAAAAACCCCATGGACTGGAAAAAGACACAAATTCCAAGAAGGAGGGCAATGTTCTGATTATTGAACAGTGTTAGAGAAAAGATTTGTTTTGTTTTATCAAGGGCAGTCCTGAAGAGAAACTTCCATGTAAGGAAAGAAGGAGCAGATAAGCTTCAAAGAAAATACATCACTAGAAATCCAAAGTCCTAAACAAGTCATTTTGATATGCTCCTAAAGTATAAGGGACTGAAGAAGTTAAGCAAATAGGCTTGTTCTCTAATACCCAGCTACTTGATGTCCCTTGCTAATTTCTTGTTGTGAAATACTCCATCTGTAACTTGCTATTACTTCAAAGAAACTTGTTGCAAATAAGACTTTTCTCCTTCAAACAAATAGTGCATTTCAATCCTATTTCCCTCACTGTGACAAGCCCTTTTCACTGAATTCCTACTGCTGCACAGTATTATGGCAGCAGCTTGATGAATATCCTTCCCTTTGTTGGGGACAGACCATACAGTTTATCATTGGTTGAGTAGTCCTTCTATTTTATTTTATTTTATTTTATTTTATTTTATTTTATTTTATTTTATTTTATTTTATTTTATTTTATTTTTTATTTTATTTTATTTTATTTTATTTTATTTTATTTTTTAATTTCTTTTTTTTTTTTTTGGCTAATTTCTAAATAATGTTCACCAAAAAACAAAACAAAACAAAACAAAACAAACCCAAAAAAACCTCCAAAAAACCAAACAACCAAAAAACCCCCCAAAACAAACAAAAAAGCACCAAAGAACCAAACCAAAACCTAAAAACTTCCCAAAGAATTCAAAAAAATCAAAATCCAAACATATTGAAATTGCTGACTATTCAGATTTGTACCTAGTGTAATTTTAGTTTAGGGCTACTTCAAGAAAATGACATAATCTGAATCTAAACAAAATTTAGAGCTGTCTAATCTGCTTTTCAGTTACCTCTGAAAGTACAGAATATGGCTGTCACTTGGAGCCAGCTTTTCCTTCGTGCTTCACAAAGGCAATTATGAAACAAACAGCAATTTTTGAATTATAAATGCAAGCCCTCCATACTGATTGAAATCACCATTGTGGGGTTTATATTAAAAAAAAAAAAAACACCAAAACCAACCAACCAAACAAAAAAAACCCCAAAGCCTATAGGTTTGGTTGGTGAATATCTCTAAATTATATTTCAGCTACAGAGTTTAGTTTGATGTTTTAAACTGTGTAAAATTTCAGATTTTTTTTAATGAACATGAACTAGCATTGTCTTATAGAAGACACATTGAATATCAACGCTGCTGTGAAAGCAAACTTTAATATCCAATGATTATGTTTTTATAGTCAAGGATCAGCAAAACAGAGCAAAAAAGTAATTGAACATCATGCAGTAGCTAAAAGCTGATTAATATACATAAAAGTATTTCACATTGGAACTTCTCATTTACTAACAAAATCTGCTCAGTAAAATTGGCAACTGCAGTATGACTGGAGCTGGTGATAAAATAGAAGCAGAGGATGCTTTCAAGCACAGAAGTAAATGCAAATTAATGACATGCAACACTGTAATCAAGATGTAAGAAAAACTACCATAAATGTAGGCTTCTTCAGAACTTCTCTGAGTTTAGCTGTTTAATCATATTTATCAAATGCAGTACATGATTTATACATTCCAGGGATTCTCAGCAAACAGGATTAAAAAAAGAAACCCTCGCTGATGAGAATTTTACTTTAAACACTTTTCAAATTGTTTCTTAACTGTTTGAGCAGAGGGAGTCCCAGGAGTAACAGAACACATATATGTGCACATAATATATTTTTTAACCTTAAGATTCCTATCAAATTTGCATTTTTAGACCTTCAAGTGAACCCTTCATTGAGGGAATATTCACCTATGAGTTTGTTTCATATTGTTATTCTCTCTATGTTTATATCTGAAACGAAATTACACACTGGTTTCCTTAGGGACATATCCAGCCTTTATGGCTGTATCCTGTTTATTGCAGCTGCTGTTGCATCGAGTCACATTTGCAATTGCTTTCTCTTTTTTCCTATGTTTTCAAAAAAGGTGCATAGGTAAGGTCACCTAAGAGCAGTGCCATTGATGAAGTCCTCGAGTTAAAGGCAATTAAGCAGACTTAAATTGATGATGAAACAGTAGATAAAAATCACTGATCTGGGAGGACACATGCAGCTTCTGATTTTCTAATGAAGGTGCAGTTTTTCTGTGTTTCACTTTTTGTCACATTCTTTACGTGCATCCCTTTGCTAATAGAACCACCATCATGGCAAATGGTGGACTGGAAAATAGTGCTCAGAAACAAAAATTATTTTAGTATTTTAGTATTTTTATTCAATTGAAATTTAATTTCTTTTTATTTATCTTCCTCATATTTCTCTATTCCATATTTTTCAGGTCAATATATTTGTACGACCATATACCCTTTAACAAACATCTCTTTGAGATGTCTATGAGCAAGTTCCTGCTGTAAAAGTGTCTCTTAATCATTAACACAGTATAATAACCACGTCTCAACTAGAAAAGCTTTGGGTTATGATTAAAATCTTATCATAGTGCTCCATGTTGCTTATACAGTTGAGGTGTTTGTATGAAGTTATCTATTCCCATGCCAAACAGTAATTTTTCAGCTACTCTTTACATTTTAATTCCATGCCATGTAACATTTCTTTCTAAAAATTTTTTCTTAGTGTGCTTCATGCAGGGTGTCATAACCCTCAAGCATTAAAAGTTTTATAACATTTTTTCCAATAATGCAGCTTTTAAGGAAAAAAGTGACTTAAATTTGTTGAAAAATGAAGCACAGAAAAATGTATCTTTACCCCTCTACTCCTGTATTAGCTCTGCAGAAGTGAACAGAAAAAATATCTTGATAAAGAAAACTAGGAGACAAGTACATAATAAAAATCAAAAGGCAATCTGGGTTATTTACTAGCCAGATATCTAATACTTAAACATTGAAATAATAGAAACTCTCCTAGCAGACATCTAGATAAATATGAGATACCTGAATGAGACTCTATTATCAAGGTTTTAAATATTTAGATTTCTTTAAAAACCTTTACCTACTGCATAAAAATTTTAACATTAAGCCCCACGACTCAACTGACCATTAAATCTCATTAACATAATAGCGCATAAATTCGCATTATAAAGTGTGAAGTACATAAGTGAAGAATAAAACTCATGACAACTTTGTGCGTATTTACAGCAACCTTAATTCTTAATTTATTGCTGTATTGAGTTTGTGCCCTCCTCAAGCTCCCAAAGTAACACCTACATATGGCATTTATGCTAACAAATTCTGGTCCTGCTGAAAAAGAGGAGGGAGGACCTTGACATACAGAGTAGGTAGGTGATAATGAGCAAAGTTTGACCTCTACTCACTATTCTACTCTGTAGGCTGTACACACCACTCAGTGACCCTGCTAGGCTCATTATATAAAGGGTGCTGCTTCTGTTGTACCATAACCTCATTTTCTGAGCTCAATTGCCATGGAAAATGCAATGCCATGAATGCTTTTGTTACAAAAATTACTTGTAAGAAAAGCAATTCATTTGGAGATAAGATGCATTTTTTAATGTTTTTTTTTCTTAAATTATCTAGCCAGAGATTTCCTAATATAAAACTTTTATCTAATGAATAATTTGTTTTGAAATTCAAAACAAATACGTAGCATGCAGGAGACTGCCAAACCTAAAGATCATATTTGAAACCATAATTTATCTCATAAAATTCAACTTTTAAAACAGAAAGTGAGAAATAAGCAAAATTAATATAGGTGATTTGGTCATTCTTAACCTATTCATTGGAATCTTTCCTTAAGTCTAACTGCAGCCTTACTGACATTTATACAGCTCTCAATTAATTCATTTTATGTGTCCCTTAGAATCTGTAGCTCCTAAGTGTAGTATATACACAAACTAGTTCTCAAGACTTGAGGTTTAAAGATAAGGATGTCACAGGACTGATGTGCAACACAGAACTGATTTCAGCTATTATTTGACAAGAAGGCAAAAAAAAAAAAAAAATCATTGAAAGGCATCCCATTAGGAGAAAAATGGGCCAAATAATCCATAATCATGAATCAGTAAGTAAAGACTAAACAAATCTCTCAAGGCAAGAAGTGTTAGTAAAGACAGGTGGAGAATATTCTGAAAAACACGAACTTATTGCAGTCAGCAGGAGAACTGTCGTCTTAGAAGGTCAGAGAAAGAATAGATTCAAGAGCAGTTCAGCAGGATCCATGAATTAATTTTGAAAAAGAATCCAGGAAAACACCTGACCTTGCCCTGACAGACAGGTCACTTAGGGAAACAGAAAGAGCCCAGCTGGTGTGGCCAATTATTGCACTCCCAGTCTGCTCTGGGTTGTTGGATGGCCTCAGGTGCCAATATGAGAATGTTCCTCAATCAACCAAGGCTGTGCATCCACAGCAAATAGAGCTGGAAATGTAAATTATACCTGGCCATACCCACTGCTCTCTCACTGGTATTGAGACCTTTCTTAAAGAACAATTAATAATTACACTCCTGCCATATTCTAGACTGAGGAGATCACAAAGAAGACAAAAAGAGGCACAGTAGGTGAAGTGGGATCAATTTAATGCCGACTCCCTTATTACACAGATGGAATTTTTCTTGTATGAAATGGAGAAATCCTCTTATTTGTGGAGCTGGCTGTATTTAGAAGGGACACTGGACCAAGGGCAATGCAGGCAATGGATGTGACAAGTGCTGCTTTGGAGAAGCTGTCAGTCTTTGGAGGAAAAAAAAAGGAAGTATGAGACTTCTTGATATAACAGGAATGTGTAAGGAATCTGAGATATTGTTCCCCATTTTCTTGAATATTACATTGGACAGTTGTCAGAAGTTGTCTCCTCTTTGTCTGTCATCTAAATTAAGTACGTAATTGATCTTTAAAAAAAAGAAAATTCTGACAGGCAAATCTTCCTATTTTTTTTCCTTAATGTGTCTAATCTTTTCAAGTTCAAAGCATTCCAGTGGAAATCAAACATAATTCCTATTTTAGAATCCTGCTTATTAAGCACACTGTTTAAAAGATGAGCTTTGAGTGGATGGCAATACATTTTAGTTATCAGGAGCAGCTGTAATATCTACTTTTTAATGGAAGATTTGGCATATACTCTATAAAATAGGACCATATTGTATAGATGTCGCTCAACTTTGTAAAGCTTATATTGGCTATGTAATTTTTCATTCATTTACTTCAGTTGTTAAGTGCAGCCAGGCTACATTTAACAACTGGAGTAAAACGAAGCTAAAGGAAATGAAGTAAAATTCAAGCAAAAATCCCATTCAGCTTACAATAGATGTAACAACTTCAGATACAATAAAAGTAAAATATTTAAGGTTATGTAATTATCTTCTATTACACTATAAATACATAAACTCCTGGTACAGTACCAAAAGTTTACTTTTTCACACTATTGCCTATAAAACCAGTTCATATATTAATCTCCTAGTCCCATTGGAAAGCAATGACTAGCTGGATTTAATAGATTTAAAATTTGATATATTCCCCTTAATTAGGGAAAGAGGAAAGTCAGATTCTATCTAAAATTCTTACCCAGCTCATTACCTGCATAACATATTTCCAGATTTAACCTGCACAAAAATTATCCTTGCTTTGTTTAACCCCTCTGTAATGCTTAACACGACATACTCTTCATGAAAACTTGCACTAAATTAATTTGGAAACAAATCTTAAGAGCTTTACTCTCCACTTAACTATGAGCAGTGTCCCCTCAAGAGGACCAGGTATTGTGTAGGCACCCAAGAAGCTGCTCTCAACCCTCCACAACAGGCACTATGTTTATGGAAGGAAAGCACATGGTTTCCCTCACTCACTGCCCCCATCCAGAAGCTACAGCCCTGCCCTCAGCCCCCACACCAGCTAGGATATACTAAAATTGCTGCTGAGCACTTATAATTATTTTAAAAACAAATTAAATCCCCTTCAGTTGCTTCTGATGTGAGGGCAGTAACTCCCTGCTGACAGATGGTAACGAGGAGCAGACCCACGATATCTTCCTTGAGTGCTCTCGCTCAGTCAGCAGGAACACATCTGTTTATAACCTCTGCTTTCATTATAAAGGTAGTTAAAGGCTCAGGATTTCTCATTTATTTACACTCTGAGTTTAAATTTTTGTGACAAGTTTTGGAACCGAGGCTTCACAACCCTACAAATCATAAAGAAAATCTCTGCACTTGGACAAACCTCTAAGAAATATCATTTAGGTTTTTATGCCAGACAGAATTTACATCACATGAAGGCAAACTGAAAAGTATTATACTTTTTCCTTCCTTCACAATAGTTTCAATTTTCCTATGTAGAGTTCAGAATTGAAAGACAGGAAAAAAATCATAATAACTATGCTTTTAAGAAGCCCAAATATTACCTTTTTTTTGTATTTGTTGGTAGATAGGCTAACTGTCAGCCATACACATGGTTTTCATAGCTTGCTCACAGCTTCACTCACTACATATACATAATCATACATTATTTATTTATGGTTCTCCATGTCTCTCTCTGCTCCGACAGATATTTCCTACTTCCTTTTGTACCTTGTACTTATCTACATTCTGCAGAAGAAACAATTAACCCAAGTGATTTTCTCCGAACAGCATCTCTTCACTTTTTATCTTAGCAGAATTTAATTCAGATACATTCATTTATCCTGTCTCTAAGTTGAACAAAAGTAAAAGAATCATGGCTTTAATCTGTTTGCTTTTACAATGAAAACTCAGGGGTCTTAGCTTTTTTTTTTCTGTGTTGAAATTCTGCATGGTTAAACAACAATTGAAAGGGAGATTAAAAATTAAGACAACAAAGAAATATGTTTATAGAAACTGGCCTGCTAGATCTCCAGTGTGAAGCAGGGGAAGAATGAAGGATCTAAAACTAGCAAAAAATGTATGTCACAAGCTGATACATTAAATGCAAATCAAATATTCTCATAGGAAACTGCAATGTGGAAGGGAGTGAGCAAGTGGAGATGCCTTGTCCTTGGAGTTAGCTCAGTGCATAGCTAATTTATAGAGAGAGGCTCACATGGATCTTCTCAAGGAGTCAAAGCTGTGCTCCTGAGAATCCAGCTTTGTCCTCAGCAGGACAAAGTTCAGTGAACTGCTATAATCTGTATAAGAAAATAAGCTTGGCTGGGAAATAACTTGGAAGGTTTCCTTTGTGGGAAGCACTGAGATGAAAGACTACTGTATTTTTGCAGAAGCATTTTAAATCCTTCAAAAGAATGGGCACAGCAAGAGGGTAAGGAGACAGACACTATTAACTGGCAAGCTAGATACACGGAGGAAGAATAATGTCAAAGATTAGTACAAATATAGAAGTCACACCTACTAGATTCCAACACATTCACGATGGCAGGGCTACTGAATATTTTTTTAGAGATAAAGTGTGTTGCAGACTTCAATCCCACTCCTCCTCTTTCATCTGAGGCAACAGAGATCTCCTAGCACTGAGTAATGGCCAAGTTTGCAGAGCAGAGGATAAGAGACACACAAGAGAGATGCAAACATGGTTCAGAGTAGAGCTGCTTAATGTCCCTTGTGCCCTGGGAGGGCAGACACTGCAGAGGGATTGGGTCGTGCAGCAGGACCAAACACTTCTTCTGGTGCTGCAAAATGGAAAGCAGGCACTTGATTTTGTTACCTGTCACTGCTTTGGAGCAGCTCCTCTATCTGTTTGATTGAAGATAAGAATATGCATGTGCATGCATGCACACGTGAGATCCCTTCCATCATGGGGTGAGCTCTGCTAAAATGTGATCTAACCTGAATGACAATGTAAAAATCCGCAGCCTCCCTACATTTATTATCTGCTTTTTTTAGAATTTGAGACTTTTTAAAAATCTTTTGACACATATTCAGTAGTCTTTGAGGTGTGCATTTTTTTCCATTTGCTTTTCATATTTCTAATGTAGAGTAATTGCCTGTTTTGTCTTCTAAAAACTTAAATTTAGAAACTTTAATGAATACCTAAAACATTAATAAAGAATACAGACATGCCTGTGCCTGTTTCTGCTTTTCCATTTTCTAGGTTGCACTGCAGTAAGAGCAGGATCAAGGTCTTCAAAGAACAGGACTGATTAAACAGAAAACTATTTTTTTATAGTCCTCTCCTTTTGTAATCTAATAAAACCTTTAAATTCTGTACTAGACACAAGGAATACGTCAAGGAGAAAAAAGATAAAAACGAAAAGGGTTGGATAAAATGTGTTTTCAAGTTATTTTACATGTTCTACCTCAGAGGCAAAGCAGAGGGTTTTTAACTCAGTAGCACCTCCTGGTCTGAGCAAGTGCTCAGTGCCCCAGCAGCCGTGTCCACCTGCAGCTTGGGAGACTTCTGCTGTCTTGGAACACAAAAACTAGATTTCCTCAGTTTGCTGGGGAAGAGAAAGATGGGGCTGGAGTTCTGGTCTAGCTTGTCATCTCCATAAAGAGGGAAGCACACGAAAGGGTGGAAGGAAATGCAGCAGCTGATGCAAGGCCACTGAAAGGCAATTTTCATGGGGCTGACACTAGGCAAAGAAACCACCAAACACCAGACACCCAGAACAGCTGAAACAGGTTGTACACTGTTGATAATCATATTGTCCATGGCAATGTTGCTTATACAAATACAATTTGAAACAAAAAAAGCCCCAAAACTAACTGGTGTGAATAAGCTCAAGAGGGAATTATTGAAGTAATAGCGTTAGAAGCAACTGGTTGCTACAGATTAATCAACTGTATACAAATGGAATTTTAACCAGGAAAATCACAGGTCTTGAAGATACCTAACCATAAATAACCATGGTCTGAAGAATTAGCATGAAGTACAGCCTGATTTAGGGATTACTGAGTGTAATATCATCACAAATGGGAAAGTGATGAGATAAAACAGTTAAGCATCAACAGAAAAACAGATAAAATGAAAACCAGTAAAATGTGTAGCAAATCTGGCTAATGAAGAGGGCTAACACAACTATTCTACACTGATGACAGAAAGAAAATTATGTAAACGTGAAGAGAATGCTACGTGTATCTTCTTAGTCTTCATTAAGTTCTTTTGGAGAATTAACAACTAATAGAGAAGTAATGCATCAAAGATTAAAAAAAGAATGTGTGTATTTTAAAAGACAAAAAGGTACAGAAAACAATTTAGTTGTTTGTAAATATGAAATATGAGTGATGAGAATGAATGAAAAAAAATGACTGAGGATAGCTGGAGAGGGCAAAAATATATCAACTCAGTAAAAAGCATTAAAACTTCACTGCTTTGTTTTACATCTCAAGGGCAGCAAGTTTTTCTGTAAAAGATGTGACTAAATTAAAACTTTAATTAAACTAGTAATGTGTGACAGATGTACTTGACCCCTTAGCCAAACTATCAGTAATTTGGTACAGGCTTCAAAGCCTGAGCTGTAGCCAGGCCAAGAACTCTTCTAGAAACTCCCAAAGGGGCAGAGTGACCCAGCGAGCACGGATGCACACGAGCTCGGAACACAGATTGTGTGATAATGCATGAATAGCAGGCAGCTTTTCCAGGGGTCTTTTATCAAAGAACAAAGAAGGCTGTGGGTACAAGGAGGTTCACACATACCCTTCTTTCTGTGTTAAATTTGACTACAAGCCAACCACTTTATCCCATAGCTTTGACAGCCTCAGGGAGTCACTCACCTCTGAGCTTTCCCTGCTGAGCAGTGTGGCTGCGTGGAAGTGACCTCCCCTTGCCCTGGGACAGCTCTCAAGGTTATTCCTTGAGGCAGAGACCTTTCTACAAACAACCAATCTTTGGATGGTTGAATTCTCTAAACTAGAACTGGACTGCACAGCAGTGACTCCACCCTGGAGCTGGGACTCCTCTCAAGGACTGAGATTCCTTTCCTGAGACTAAGAAATCCTTCCTCACCGAAGGCAGAGAAACCCCTTACTTATGGATCCTTGGTAAATGGCTGGTAGCATGCTAAATAAATATGAAATCCATGTGGTTAATTCCTTTAGACATACACCATTGTCCAAGTCTGAGACTAAGTCTGGACCTAGCTACAGCTAGGCTCCATCAGGACTTTACATTCAAGGGGGTCTGCTCTGAAACCCATGACCTATTGGGAGGCTCTAACACCCTTTGGCTCTTTGGTCAATGCCTAAATAATTTGAAATAGATTTGAACTCGATTTTCCTTTTTATAATTTAGTAACTATATAGAGTGAACCTTGCCATTGAACTTTATTAAGATGCATTTTTATAAATTCATATTAAGCCCACTCTTGTTAATACCTCTGACAGTGATTCTTCAAGTGATCTGAATCACTCATTTGTGATAAACTCGTGTAGTTGGCAGGATCCTAAATCAGGATCCATGGCATAATGCTACAATTATTTATGGCTATTAAAATGGTTTTCAAAGTGAACAAAATAAACATATTCTTTTGAACTTGTAAATGGCCTAGAACAGAAGACTAAAAAGTAGGGAGGAGTAAGCAAGACCAGCACAGACCATTTTAGCCAGTTACCCCTGGCTACTGGATGTGAGTGGCACAGGCAGAGGTGCCAAGCACAGCATGAAGTGCATTTTGTGCCTACTTTAAGAATTGCCAAACTCCCCTCCCCATAATGGCAAGTCATGCCATGTGAAAGAGAAAAGGAGGATCTTTATGTTAGTGCCATAAACTGAGTCTTACATGCCAGAGCATTGACTTGCTTTCCAGTCTGTCTCTGGTAGACTGCCCCTCCTTCTTGACAGAGCTTTCCAGTTTCTTTGTGACTGTTTCATTATTCATAGCCAAATGCAGACATCAGAAAACTTACGAGATTAATGCAACAGTAAACCAGCTTAGCCAGGTATAACTGAATCTCTGAGCTGCACCACAGAGTTTCCTTCATGCATAACTCAAATACTTGTTCTAGGGCTGCTGTAGACGTTCACCCTGTTGAGTTGCAGCTGAAGTGCCACTGCAAGAGCCTTCTGTAACCAAATGGCTTCAGTGACACTAGCTGAGCTTGCCAAGTGTTTAGGGAGTATAAAGAGGAACCAAGGAAATAGGTGTATTAAACAAAACCCATGTCTTTGTTACTTGCACTACAGTGTTTATAGCTGGTATTATAACATCACCTGTTTCCTTCAGAAGTAGGATAAGTAGTTCAAAGCATATGTTACAGGTAAAGAACTCAAAAGAGAAGAAATAAATGTGTTAAACCATATTTTTGTTGTTGTGTGGTGGCTCTGTTTAGGGCATGAGAAGCAGGTATTTCCAAACTGCGATTTTTAAAAAATGTTCTTCTCATTTGTTGTGCAGACACATCTCTTAAAGCAAACTAGCTTAATTTGAGATTGAAACTCAAAAAGATTAGTCTTTAGGGACTAATTTCTCCTTGTCATTCCTCAGCTATGCACTTCACAAGTACTGTCCCTACAGGAATTAATCGTATTGAGTATGTGCATTTAAAAATATTATAAATCATTATAAATAATTAAAATTATTATTTAATTAAATCATTATAAAACATTTAAAATTATAGAACTAAAAGCCCCCTAGTATATCACATTTACATCTGCAATTCAGAATGTTGGGGGTTTCTTTTGGTTTTGCAAAACCTGCCACACATACACACAGAGGGCAATGGCACAATTTTAACTATAATCCAAGTACCTCAAAGCTTTACTTCATTTGCAGGTGATTTATAGTAGCATAAACCCAAACAATTTACAAATCAGTGCATCCTACTGTGTTTTTAGATAACTAGCACACTTCTGTGAAATGTATTGCAGGTTTTTTGTCCTTCCCATTTAGATACTATAGAAGCAGTTCACAATCATTTAAGAAAATTACTCTCCTCTTAAATAAGAAATGTAAACAGCTGGAATGAATTACTGTTTATACTCACTTGATATAATACGGCACTTTGTTTGGTGAGATTGCCCTCTCCCAGGGGCCTTGGACAGAAGCTGTTAACAACAAACAAACAAACAAATAAATAAATAGCTGCACACATACGTTCATACCTACAAACATACCTAGGAGAGAAACGTGGAGGTCAAACAGGAAAGACAATGTTAATCTCTAGAATTACAATTTTACACTCAGCCACGTTGGTACAGGTCTGTTTGCCCAGCTGCCCGTGAAGGCAGGAAGGATTAACCTGCTGTTCTGAAACCTCTGTCCTAATCTGAGAGAAATTGAACTCATTCAGCTGCAAAGATAAATACAAAAACTCCTTGAAAGCTAAGCTTACAGGACAGATATGAAGCAGAGCAAACAACCTATCTTTTCTGGCATGTTCTTTTATAGGATTCCTCCTGCTAAGGTGCTTGTCTGGGTTTTCTTCTATTTCTTTCCTTGTGTGGTCAGCACTTCCCATCCTTCTACAAACAGAATTTTGCACTTATTTACATTTTATGTTGAGTGAAATTACACTGAGAGACCATCTAAGTATTTTTTTGTTGTTATTCTCTTGCTGACTTGTTCTAAATGGTGGACATTTTTATTTGTCCACATTACTAATTGTGTCTTACTGCCTTCCAATAACAGCAAATATTGGACAAAATGACAGCATGATCACAACAAATAGGAAATAACTTTGCTCACTTTTGGCTATCATGGTGTTATATGTCAACATCAGCTTACAATACAATGAGTTTTTTATAAAACTCATTTGACAAAAATATAACAATTTTTTTATTAGAAGCAGAGATAATTTATAGTTTAGGCCATAGTCAGGGAGAAAATTTTTTATTAGGATCCTGTTATCTGTCAAACAAAGTAGAACCAAGAATTTTCTTTCTTTAATATAGTGATTACAACAGAAGACAGATGAAAAGGGATCTAATGGAGCAAAAAACCCCCTGTTTGCTTCACCCAGTATAACCCTTCTTTTTAGTGACCTCTGCTGTTCACAAAGGAAAGCAATTGTTACCAGGACAACTAGGAATTAGCTTCTTGACCATTTGGCTCTATCTTCTTTCCCTCTCATACTCAAAATAGATACTTGAAAAACACCACTCCCAAGTTGCTTTATCAAAATCAACAAATCACAATCCACACGAATAGTAACTAGCAATATACATATTTCATCTGTTTTGTACCAGATTCACAGAATTCAGTCTGTAGAATGAAGTATAGTTTCTTTTGCCCACATGTTGGAGTGTGTGGAAATAAGAGTTTGGGGAAAGAGATGAAATGTGCTTCTAAAATGGCTGTATAGGGAAATCTCGTTACTTTTGCACATGAATTGTTAAGAAGAGCTGGAGGGAAACTAGGGACTCCACAGAGGGGACACAAGTCAGCCATGGAAGAAACTGGTGCCATTATAGATGGACTGAAGAGGAGATGGAAGAGCTGGTGGGTACAGGATACAGGCTGGGGAGAGGGTGAATGAATCTCGTATAAATTTTGGACAATGCTAAGAAGCTAGGGAAAGGAAGGAATATATTTGGAAGAAAGAGAATCTTAGAATGCTTAGGGTTGGAAGGGACCTTAAAGATCATCTAGTTTCAATTTCCCCACCAAGGGCAGTGAACCTGCTATTAGACCAGGTTAATCAGAGCCCCATCCAGCCTGATCTTGAACACCTCCAGGAATGGGGAATCCACAACATCTCTGGACAACCTTCCAATGCTTTGCCAATCTTGCAGTAAAGAATTCCTTCCTAACTCCCAATCCCAACCTATCCTCCTTCATCTTAAGGCTGTTTCCCCTCACCCTATCACTACATGCCCTTGTGATAAGTCTCTCTCAATAAATATGATAATCCTGTTTCAAATTTCTGCTGGCCAAGGAGTTCTGGAAATTCTACCTCAGCATCTCTGCATGTTCTGCTCTTGTCTTCAACCCCCAGCCAGGTATCTGTAGCTAAGCTGAGTGTCATTGCTTTCCTATTACTTACATTTACACAGATCTGTGTTCTTAAAAGAAGAAGAGTAAATTTCAAAGGTAGGAACCATTCTCAAAAGGGACAAGAACCAGAATTTTAATTACAGTGTTAGATCTCTTGGGAAACTAGCACACTGCACTGCCGTTGAAGTCTGTAGCATGGCCCACAAACTCAGGAGCACAAAACCATATGCACTTTAAATACAAATACTCCTAATTTATATAGGATCAAATACTCCTTCGTGGGCCAGGCACTGCCTTTGGTTCTGTGTTTGCAGACTGCACACCTGAGGAGCTGTGAAGGCCAAGGCTGCTGTGCATTGAGCTGCTCTTCCTATTAGCATGAACTTCAGCTGCTCAGCTTCTGTGCTCTGCTACAGCCTCAAAGGATGTAAAGATACAACCTGTTATGTGATTTGTCGAAATGCAAAAAGTATCACAAATAGAGTATCATGTCATATTTTGATGTTAAAAATCTCAAAATAACTCTTAACCCCATTTTCAGCTGCATACAAAATTCTTAAACATGATGCTTAACTATTCTTTCTACTTGTAAGAAAACAAACTGCTGAACATATGATTTTAATGACAGATCCAATATTCTCCATTCTAGATGGTAGTAGGAAACAAAAGCCAAGGAGTTAGAGAGAGATCACTATTTCATTTTACACTATCAGTTACTGAGTGATTTCTTTACATGCTCTCATTCAGTGATACTAACCTAATGTGTGCTAGTGTGTGTGGTCCATCAAGCAGTTTTAAAATGCTTACTCAGTGACAATTGTAAGGGTTCTTACCCATGGCAATTGGCATCGTCTGAGGAATAATTCGAATCGGATTACACTCTTATCGCTTTTGAAAACAAAATACCCTTCAGTATTAAGTAAAAGTTGACCTTGTTACATATTTCTCTCCCAAGCAGCCATTAATATTCCCAATGGGAATACTGCCAAGTTACAGTTGTTTCACTTTAAGATTTGTTTTTAATTCAATAGCTAAAGGACAGAATAGATTGCTGCGTATTTTTCAGAAGATGCATTTCTTCTGTTGCTTCTGAATTAATCTGGGTAAGAGCTTCGCAGTCATAACTTATTATCACAAAATCTTACATATGATAGTGTTCTTGATCTGTTAGAAGAGGAACAAATACCTTTGCTTTCATGAGAGCTAAGAGCTATAGGAATAACAAACAATTCTGTGATGTTCTGCATAATTGGATTTAGTATTCCTTCAAGAGGTTGCTGTGAAGCTGTCTATAACACACTTCTGGTTTCCTGGATGATTCTAACCTTGCATAAATTTGAGTTGACAAAATGTGCAGTACTTTTTACAGCTATACATAGAGAACAATCATTTCATTTTTGGCAGAAGCCCAGAAGCTGAGAGCAGCTGTTTCTTATCTTTGGTTATCAATACAGATTTACTATCCATTACAAAACTAGTGCAGGTAAATGGTTAAATTCACCTAAAAGTCTTAGCTAGCAAAGACTTTATATATATAGATATAGATATATAGATATAGATATAGATATATTCTCTAGTATCCCTGTGTGCTACAGCCCTCCAGAAGCAGACATTTCCTGTTTGCTGAGAGTAATTCCAAGGTGTTTTATTGCTTGAGCTTGCACAGTGTAAGAACCCATTACCATACACCCAGCTATTTTCAATGCTGTTCTGACTGAAATTAAATACCACAACAAAACACAGGGCATTTTAAGAGTTAATTTATATTTCCCTACACTCTATTTGCATTGACATGCATTTTAATGGTTACCTAATTTTTGAGTTTTATTTCTTTCTGTAGGTGCTCTAAGAGCTGAGATTTGTTTTGCCTGTGCACACAGTTCTTGATGGTAAGTTGACATTCTTACATGTTGGCAAAATGTATAATGAAATGGTGGCATGCTTGCTCTCTGAACTTCAGTACTGTTTTAATCTGAGCAGGGATATGAATGAAATATTAAATAGGATGATAGTAGTTGATACTACAAAAAATAATCTTATAAATATTTCACTTTAGCATTGCAAACATAATGAAAAATACATGTATGTTTACCAATGGTAAACTATTTCTCCTTCAGCTATTGAAAGAGTAAATTCAGTATGTCCACATGAAAATGTTACTTTCAGTGTTCCTTATTTAAAAAATGAGCACAGACTTTTAGTCACCATATGAGTGGACTTTTTCAGTTCCAAATAAAAAACCCAAAACTTTTGACTTGATTTTCACCAAGGGGTTTTGGACAGAAACCACAAAGAAGCATTGAGTAGTGTCCTTACACTGTTACATATATCCTGTCAATTATTCTTTTCTCACTTTATTATAAATTTATTATATTTATTATATATTCCTTTCAGCATTGTGGTAGCTAAAGGTGAGCTCATTTCTACATTCCCATTACCTTGTTTGGTGGCCATAGTGTCTGTGACTCAGCAAAGGTCCTGAATTTTGTTCACATTTCACATTTTAATGATAATAATTCTCTGATTCAGCCTGGAAATTCTACCTGCATGACCTGTGTGACTTACACTGTTCTACCTAGCATTTTCATCATTAATACTCTAATACAAACGTAGAGTTAAGAAACTGTTTATTTATTCACATGAAGTTTGTTTTGATGCAAATTATTTTCACTGCAACAAGATATGGATTTGGTGACTTCAGATAAAGGCAGGCAAGGAGAAAAAAATGAGATGATCTTTGCATCAGGAAAAGACTCTGATTCCCCAAGAACCAGAATTTCCTGTCTGTGTAAGCTACCTTAACTTTTCAAAGAAGATTCACTGAGTACTAAGTTTTGATTATTTTCAGATGACACCATTATAAATGAGAAAATGCTGCTCTCCAGAGATTATAAGGAGGTCATGCTTTTCTTCCTTAGAGAACATGCTAAAGCAATATTTCCCCACCATAATCAGTGCATGATGCAGGCTGGCAGGATGCCACCTCCAAAATTTGTATCTGCATGACAGTGACACAATGGAAGTGTTTGCATAAGCTGCAAGCTCCTTGAGATCCTTTGCAACAAATGTCACTATGTACCTGTAAAAGATAGGTTCTTTCACTAAAGATTTAGATTGATATCTAAATTATGTGAAATTTTTATTGTTCTAGGTAAGCCTGATGAACAATCAGACCGTGTTGTGTAGCACTGAGGTTTAATATTGCATGATACAGTTGAGAAACTTATGTCAGAATCGATCAACTGAGGAGCTACAAGGCAGAAACATCAATCAAAACCTGCCTTTCATAAGGTCTACAAAGCCTGGGGTCTATTCTGCTCCAAGCCTCAGCTGCACATGGACTCATGGGCATTTTGGAACTGGAGAGCCCCTTCTCAGCTTGGGCTCTGCCCTTCTGAAGCCCAAGGAAACGCTCACAACTTCCCTGGAACACCATCAGCATCTGTCACTGTAGCACACATGTAGGAGTTTACCAAATATACCATTTTTAGAGTACATCTAACCACAGAAGAAGTCATCTTTAATGACTGAAAATCTCTAAGAAGAGATTTTTAGTCGTTAAAAAGTTCAACATGTGATCAGAGCCAATTATGACAAGCATTTCAGAAGAGTTAAACAGGATTTCCTGCTGGAATCTTTATGGCCAACTTCAGATTTATCATCTGCAGCTTAGGGGTCAACATTATATGGTAAGACCTAAATAATGCACACCTTTAATAATGAACAGTGTTTCCAGAAGTTTCCAAGTGCCACTTTGTATTGTAAAATATAAAATCCATCTAATGCTCATTTTCTTAAATGTCACAATTCTGTAAAATGGCAAAAATACAAGAATCTACTTGTTTAATAGCAGAATATTGAATGAAATAGAGCAAAGAAATGCAGATAGAGTTTATAATGGCCCATTTACCCCAAGATGCTCCAGGTACTCCACATTGCTACTTCTGTTGCACTCTCATGTTCTTACAAACGAAGTCTCTAAAACTGGCTGATCAAATGTGGTTACATAATGGCCTAATCAAATTGGTGGGGATTTTTGGCAAATTAAGTTAGATAAATAGAAAAAATAAATCTCTGATAAATATCCCACGTCTTATATAGCAAAATAGAACAGAAAAGTTCTGATATACATATATAGAATATGCCTGTTGTATCTTACTTGTGGAACTTGAGGACAAAGGAATGTCGTAAACTGAACACAACATACAAATCATGACAACATGGGAATGTTGTTAAATTCTTCTGAGTTAAACTTGGCAGGGTGAAAAAATTAAGCAGTTTTCATTTGGATTCACAGATCCAACGTAACTCAAAAAATATTATAAAATTTTGGGGGGAAGAGTCAGTCTTAGCAACATCCTAATTCAGAGAGCAGACAAAAGTATAAGACACAATAAATAGGCATATCTGAATCTTATTAAGAGCAAAAAATAGTATTTGATTACTTTTAAATTATGTAACATTGCAGAATATAGGATATTCTGCCAGCCAAGGATAAATTACAGAAATTAATTAGGCTGCTATAAAAAAATAAGATAGCATACCTCCTACTCACTCCCTTCAAAAAGTCCCTCTCTTCTTTAAAATAAATATTATACAGCATTTTAAAATAGATGACACATTGAAGCCAAGAGCACAAGAGAGACAGTTAGAATTATTATTTGGATTATTTTCAACACCATTCTGAAATATTTTTTTATTGGAACCCTTTTTTCCCCTAAAACACAAAATATTAATTACAAGGAAAAATTTCTTGCTTCTTGGTGAAGAGAGAGGGAAAATATCATCATTTGAAAACAGAATTTACGATTTTTTTTTTCAGAAATTTGTATCCCAATGTATTGTATAGATAGGATCACTTAGCACAAAAGAGCAGAAAAGAGAAAAATATAAATATAAAACTTGAATTCAATAAATACTATTTAATTGCAAATCAAGTTATTAAGATTTATAGAGAGATTTTTTGTGGTTTGCTTGAGAATAATGCATAATGAAAAAAATGAAAGCTCACTCTAAAATCAATTCTACTAACTTTATTCCAAAAGTAAGCATAAAGATAATCTCTCAAAATATGCCAATGTTTTACTACACTTAAAGACCTTTAGCAGTCAGGCCAAGACAAGCATGATCAAAAGCTGTAGCTATGGCCATGATATTCTAAACAAGGGAGAAATGGACTGAAGGCATTTTCTCCACACTTTAAGCCTGAGGTACCCATCACACAAGTCTTGAGGATGAATTGATTCCCAGTGTTCTTAAAAATTCACCATGATAATCACAATGGCAAGACCTGTGAAGTGTATTTGGTTTTGTTGATACTTTGCTAGTGTTTCCTTTTTCAGAAGCATATATAGTTCCTTTACACTTATAATGAAGTAGAAAAACAGTTTTCTAGCAGACTCCTCCAGCTAATATGACCATATTTAAATGCATATAATATACGAATATCTATTATAAATACATTTAAATACAATAATAAAATCCCTTTGCTTTCAGAGAGTTCTCAGAGGCAGGCTGATTTGTTTGTGTCCACTTATGCTCTATTTTTATTTTACTACCAGGTGATATTTTCAATTCAAAAAATTTCCTGTGATATCTAAAAATATTAAACCATTTTTCCAAAGGACATGGGTGAGTGGGCATGGTCTTCAATGTTTGTTTGTCAAAAGTATATCTGAAAGACAATATGATATAATGTATGCAGTGAGAAATAAGAGAGAAAGATACAATTGCTTGCACTGGAAAATAATCTATGAGATGGATGGGTAAAGTGTCCTCAGAGTCACAGAGCCCTCTCATTTTTAGACTTGGATATCTCAATTAGCAGGACTTGCCCTTTTAAAGACATCTGCCTGTGCAAGAAAGAGCTTCCCTAGCCTTTGCTTTGCATAATAATCTGAGCACTCACAGAGAAGGTGGGAGAAGTGAGTACTTGACTTCTCTCCCAACCTGAGGGAATTCAGAGCCACATCTCCAATTTCTCAGGAGAGGGACCTAAATAACTAAAGGAGAACACAAAGGCACTGAAATAAGAAGAAAAAAAGACTCAGATCTGAACCTGAACAGCTCTGAGCTTATCCTGAGAAGGAGAGACCTAGGTTACACAGCCCAATCCTGTGACTGTATTTTTTATTTTTGGCAACAATTATCTGATATAAAATGCAGCAGATGCACTCTGATCACTTACAATACAAACTGGCAGCTCCAGCATTCATCATCTTTCTGTTTCTGAATGAAAGCTGCTAAGGCTGCCTCATCTTGTGTTGAATTAAGGGTTGCTCTTACAAGTCCAAAGCTGAAAGGCACAGTGAGGTATTTCCTGTTAGGTATCTCCAGGTCCTAGCACATATTTAGGTATGAGGATTTAACAGTCTGGTTAAACAGTCTGGTTTTGCAGGCAGCAAAAGCTCATAGCCTGGGGAATATGAATCACAAAATTTTGGCTGTGGGTATATCAGCCTTTTAGCCTTGCAAACCTAAATGTTCTTTCTGTTGCTTATATTCCCAGGTTTTTCATGTTGTTGAAAGTCCATGTTGTCTGAGCTTGGAAACCACTGGAATCTTCCAGTCATGCTTTTAATTCCCAGTTATACCGTGAGCACTGTTCCATGCAGTCACTTCACTGACATGCTATACTTACTAAAAGATGGCTCATACTGGTTCTGAACAGTAAATTACAAAGTTTGCTCATGGTTTTAAAAGATGTAACACCTTCTATTTTTCAGCAATCACCAGCAATGCGCATGAATGAACTATGCCATTAAAAAGTATGAGTGATTGCTGAATAGTGCTGCAAATGATATTGGAAACAATCTGACATCAATGCTACCTCTCATTTATTGCACCTCAAAAAAAAGTAATAACTATTGTGACATAAATAGGTGGGTCTTCCTACAAGAGGCAATGAATCACATTTTTTGTAAGAGGCAGAAACACAGAGAAAAATAAAGGTGAAATCAAAACAGTAAAATTATTCCAGAGGAGTCACTGAAAACTTTGGAGCTGGCATTATGTTTGAAATTTGCAGATACTCTTTTTACACCTCAGTTACTGTATATAATTCCCAAATTAAGCATCATCATCCATGAAAGGATCACATATTTTTCTTTTAATTACTTTGCTAAATATTTACAAGTTTCACTTTAATAAAAATATCTTATTTTTCCTGGGTTTTTATACCCTGATTTAGAGAATTCTAATTAAGCAGCAAGTCCTTCAAATCCAACAAACTGACTCCATGAATTCATGATATAAAGTCTTGCCCATGTAATACATTTATCAGATGTATCTTAACTATTGTGAATGCTGTGTGTCCTTAGCAATGAACTGAGCTGGAGCTGGGACTGACTCCGTGGACACTGGCAGAGCAAAATGAGTTTGGGGAAGCATGAAGGTCAGAAGCTCAAGGAGTGGGGTGAGAGAGCCCATTAAAAATGTGGAAGGTCAGGAGAGAGGCAAGTTCATGTAAAAAGTAAGGGCCAGTTTTAATAAGAGTCTTTAATACTTGGGGCCAACGGAAGCCTTGATGGAGAGAGACACAAGTGGATCCCATTCCTTTACTATTATTTCTTTAACTTACAACCCTCTGAATTATCCTGTACCACAGCATTGATAAACACTGGCACCTGGTCATTTCAAAGATGAGAGAAGGGAAAAAGAATGTTGAACTGCACGAAAAGACAATGGAGAAAAACTGTCTCTAATTTAAAAATGCCACAAGTAAGAATACTTGTTTTTTTGCTTTTACACTCTTTATCTCTCTAGCTCACCTTCTTTCCAATCTCTTTCAGAAATAACTCTATGTACAGCCTTTAGAACAGGTTGCAAGTGCTTAGGAACAGGGACAACCTCTTGATTCCTTGCCTCACAGGACATGACAAATATGAGGTCCCTGCATCTCTCTCCCATTACTTTTGTGCTGGGTTTTCAACAGCCCCATGCAGCTTTAGTTTCAACCAACCAGAAAAAGGCAGATGATGCTATATTTTCTATGTATAAAATAATAATAAACACATGAAAAAGTTACCATGATTAGCAGATCATATTTATTTCTTTCAGATAGGAGAGAAATGTAATTCAGTCACCGATTTTATGTGACCTTGACTGCAGTACCAGCCTTTTTGCAGAACTACTTAAAGGTATATCAACTATTAAAGGGTATTTTTTCATGTAAGAATATAAACAGATATAAGAATATAAACAGATATTATAACTTGCACTTTAAGATGAGCAAGCGTGTATGGAAGAGGGAAAGTTGATGCTCAGTTAGGGAGGATGAACAGATGATTACTGGCATATAAACTAGATATGCAACAGCCAATAGATTGCTCATTTTCCTCACTGATTATAGTTTGCATTGATCTTATGTGTATCTCAACTCCTTAGATAAAAATGCTCTGTGTTTTGAGCTAATAAAATCAAACCATAAAAATTGTCGTTTCGCTGCTGTTGCCGCAGACTGATCAACTTTGACTCTGCCACGTACTGAAACCTAATTTGCAAACAATTAAATTCACCTTCATCTGACCTGCCTGATTCTGTTTGGCCACCTTTATGTCTGACTTGTTCACCCCCAAAAGTACAGCTGCAGGAAAAACACTAGTGCTGGATGGCAAAGACTGTGGCACTCTCTCCTATAGATGTGCTTCCATCTGTGCAGGGATGCAGCAGAGGTAGCACATAAAAAACATGTCAAAGGATGGGATTTTCCCCAGACATGGTGACAGTACATGACAGTGGATGTTTCTGGAATTTGGTGCTTATGAAAGGTGGGACTGAAGTATGTGTAGTTTTCAGTGTAGACTTGGGAAGGATTCTGCAGATATTTTCAGAGCTTCAAATACCTAACTTTTGCATGCATAGGTAAGATTGTTTATTTGCACACACATCTGAGAGAGAGAGAGAACAAATAAGCAAATACCAACACCCATTTTACTAAGTGATTTGACTATTAAAGACTATAAAAGTCAACACATTTTCCTATGGCTCCTTTTCCTCTGGTGATCCTCAAATGGCATGAAGTGTCCAGAATGATGTCCACACTTCGCTGGCTCTAATTAGTTACACAGAAGAATAATGTCTCACTGGTGGGCTAAAAAATAACACTGATCATCTTTTGGATCGATCTAGTTTATCAATAATAAAGCAGAATGGGCCTAGGATGTCCTAGGTCATCACAATTGTCTGACTGCACTCAACACTAGCACAGAGAGGAAAGACACTTTGAACAGTATGATAATGCAGTGCAGGTCACTCTAGTTTCTTCCTGGCTGGCTTAATTTACCCTACAAATTTGTTCTTTCACCAAGAATACCATGGGTCACAAGGAAAACCAGGTTGTGTTTGTGTCAAGTACTTGTAACTCTTGCAAGACTCTTCAGTCTTGAC
Source organism: Acrocephalus scirpaceus scirpaceus (assembly GCA_910950805.1). Lineage (NCBI taxonomy): Eukaryota > Metazoa > Chordata > Aves > Passeriformes > Sylviidae > Acrocephalus > Acrocephalus scirpaceus. Next base: position 114,281,838 of record OU383774.1, on the reverse strand, counting down.
AAGTCTGATTTGCAATTATATATATTGAGCTGATAAAGTATTCTCAGAGATCAAGAGTTGAAGAAAACTGGGTTTGAAATAATGAAAATAGGGCTTATTTCTTCATAGGATCATCATTTGACAAAAAGTTTGGGGTTGAATCAGCCTGCATTAGTCTTATATGGCACAACATTGATTTTGATTTTGCAGGCCATTTGCAGAGATTTTTCCCATTGAGATCTTCAATTCCCATTGAGTGGGAAAATGGTTAAGTTATTAAAATTACAGTGCACTATCAGCAGAAGAAAAGTTTGTCCTCTGTCCCACTGTGAACGTAGCTGTGCAATAATAGTAACATCTATTTCTGATGTCTGGGTAGCTTGTCCCCCTGCATGTAGGAGACCATTATCCTGTGACTGTGTTCTGTTCTGCTGATATAATCTCTTAAATAAAGCTTCACTGTTTACTTTCCTTAATTGAAGAACAATGGAAAAGACATGGCCTTTAAGAAGCTTCACTTTAGTCACTGCCACGGAGCTTTGAAGGTGTTTTAAGTTGTCTTTCAGTGTACTTCAAAACATCCTTGATAAAAGAATGCGTGTGGAGGTGAAGTGGGAATTTTGCTGGCAATTATATTTTATGCAGAGTTGTAAAAAGTTTCCTTAGCAGCCATTCTTCTGCCAACTTTCCCACCCCAGTTTTGATCCTCTCACTGCTCTGCTAAGTGATCAAATCCTGTAAAATATTTTTTTGCAGGTCCTATTTTGCCCTTTTTCGGAGCTGAACAGTTCTTTAAACAGATAAACCAAATTCATGTTGTTTTTGGTTTTTTTTTTTTTTGGGTTCTAATTCTTTCTGGGTTAAAATCATCAGAAACTCTTTTTTAACATAATTTTAATTTGCTAGTCCTAAAGGGAACCCCAAAAAATGAAGATGAGCCTTGCAGAGATAGATGGGGGGACAAAGAGACTTGATAATGGCAGTTATCAATGGTTTTCCTTTTACCCTGGACCTGGACCATATGAACTTATTTAACACTTCTTTGCACCCAGGGGAAAAAAAAATAAAAGAAAATAATAGAAGAAAAAAAAAAAGAAGAAAAAAAAAAAGAAAAAAAAAGAAAAAAAAAGAAAAAAGAAAAAATTTAATACAGTCTAAAATAGAAACTCAACAACAACTAGCACATGGCTACAAAATTATCAATTAAATGTGTATGCAAACTGCACAGGAAGAATGGGAAATGAGAAAACACTCACTGGTAAGAAAATGCTGGGAAGTAGGGCCAAAATCCCTGTGAGCTTCATGCAGTTGCTTGATGCGCTCATCAACGGCCACCTGTTAAGAGAGGAGAAAAAAAAATGACTCTTTTCTAGACAAGAAACAAAGAGAAATTATAGTCAGATCATTTTTTCATTAGGGAACATTCCGTTTAAAATTAAGCAGCTTCCTGGAACAATTGTTGTCCTTCAGGGTCTTTAGATGAGATTAAATGTGTCACTGGTAAAAAAAAAAGTGTCCCTCATCTGAACTGCTGCTAGAAGAAGCTGAAAATGAAAGGGCTGATAAATAAAGGTATAGCAAATTGGCCTGACTTTATGTATCTGAAAAGAGTATGACTGCTGCTTGTCAATATTGAAGTCAGGACATCCATCTGTTAATATTTTTCTGAAACTACATCTAAAGTACTTTTGAAATGACAGTGTTATAAATCAGCATGTGCAAAGTAATCTCTTTTAATGTGGACAGGATAACCACATTTTAACCAAGTGCTGAAATGAAGTTAGCCAAAAGAGAGCAGCTGGTACAAACATTTCACTGTTCTTTTAATCACTCAAATCATAGCCCCTCAACCTCAGAACAGACCTTTGAAGAACATGTTCCTAATGTTTTGTTGGGTTGGTGTACTGCATGAATACAGAGACAACAGTTTAGGACTGGTTTTATCTTTACTCTTGAAAATCTCAGTGGAGTATTGAGCAAGCAGCCAAAAGGGGATGGTTACAATAAGATTCCCTGGTGTATGAGTGACATCTACCCATCCCCTTATAGCCTATATGCTAGAAGGATGTCATTAAGTTAGACCCAAGAATGGGATTAGATAAAACAAGGCAAAAATACTTGAAAGTAATGATAGAGTATTTTTGAAATGTAACAAATGAAGTAACTGATAGGAAGCAAGTTCACTCAAATATTGCCTTGTAAGAAAAAGTGTTCCATCAACACTGGCAAAGCAGAAGGAAAGTGTATTTTTATTGGCCTAATTGTGATATACACAACAAAGAAACAAATAGGTTGCATAAATAAAAAGCAATCCACATTTTAAAACTTTCAGGGAATTTTTTTGGTTGATAGTAGGAGGGAACTATTGAATAGTAAGTGGGCATGGTACAGTGAGAAGGGGAAAATAATGATAGAATTAATGAGCTATTTGATATGACTGTGTTATATATAGGGGTTATCTGTTGGCCAGATAACCCCTAGAACCCAAAATCTTGTTTAACTAAGCAATAGCAATTTATTTCCAAGACATGATTTATTTGCTTACAATTCTAAAACTAACACTATAAGCAAAAATACCCATTTGCATTCTTTCCTTAAACCATTTTTCAGGTGCTTTTCCTGCAGCTTCCTTCATTTCTATGTCTTCTTTTCTGGCTTCCCACTGAATTGCATGGACAGATGTTTTTGTTAAGCAATGTTTCATACCAGGGACTGACTTTGAGCTTGAATTTGCACCCAATTCACTGCACAGACACAAGCTGGGGAAGTCTGTAAATGCATAGAAAACCACAAAAGGGCTGCTTTTGGTCATCAGTATAATTAGCTTAAGTACAGAATCATTAACTGATGTGCTATTATTTTTAACCAAGAAATGACCTTTCAGTGAAGACTAAAAAGATAATCTTAAACATACCTAAACACATGCAAATAAAAACCACTGGAAAAATGCAATGAAAATGTATATACTCTTTAGAATTGTCTTAGAATGACCTCATTACATAATTATTTTGTCATTAGGAAATACTGGTTAATAAAGAAATATATGGCTCTTCCTTTTTATTAGTACATACTTTTCATTAAGTCAACCAGGATGGAAAAAGTGCTTGCTGGCATGAAGAATCCCTAGAGAGAATGAGAACTTTACAAACACACAGTGAGGAGCAGTGTTTCATATTGGAAAATTTCAACGGCCAAATAGTGGTCAGAAAAGAGCATGGGAACCCTTTAGTACACATGACCACTGCCAGCACACAGCCTATACAACTTCTGTAAGTGTTCTAAAACTGAGAATTCCAATCCCTTCAAAATACCCAGGTGACCTTTAAACTGCACAAAATTATTAACCTGAAGATTTTTAGCCGTATATGTACATCAGCAAAATAAAATACCTTACAAACTTCAGGGTAAACTTTGCAACTGAACAGCTTTGGCTGTGAGCCAGGAAATACCTTTTTCTAGAGGTAGATTTTGTCAATACAGAGAAGAAGAAAACACTGAGAAATCTTGAGTATTCTCCAGGAAATATCACCTGAGAGCACAAAACACTATTCTGCTTGGCTGCCAGGAAATACCACTTGCTGATGTATTGGCATAGTACCTTTTAGGTAAAAGGCAGTAAAAGATGAACTCACTGTTGGTGGTAGAGCAAGGAAGATTATTGCAGTCAGTTTCTATTAATTTTATCAAAACTAACATGTAAACAGTAAATTAACTGAATATGAATCCACAATAACTCAGATAATGGTGTACAAATAAATACCCACCAAAACAATCCTTGCTTAAACTTACAGAAAAATGTGTTTCTGATGCAATAAAATCAGAGTTGGCTTAGTGACTTAATACACCAACAATCTGGAGGAGATTCTATCCATATAAGTCTTCATAAATATTACATGATTCATGAAAAAAATTCTCATTGGCATGTAAAAGTGTTTCTTATTTTTCAGAAACAAGCCATAGGTAATTTCCAAATTTTAATTTTTTTCTTGTTCTTGTTTTTCCTTCAAATCAAGTGAAATAGGCTCCTCCAAAATGAGCACAAACGGTATTTCTTGTATTTTTGTATGCAATGCTCTGAACTAAGAGCAGTTAGAATATTGTGAACAACTGGAGTCTTGTGGGAAGAAAACTGCAGAATTTTCAAGCCCATTTAAGCATTCATTTTCCTTGCTTTAAGGGGAAGAAAAAAACCCTGTACTGTTAATGAAGGAAAAAATTCTCTTCTGATTTCAGTAGTGTTGGCTTAGCCATGCAAAAAGTACTACTTCAAAGGTACTGTTACCAGAATTTAACATTCAGGATCCCAGAATGGGTAAAGCTGGAAGGGACCAGAGAGTTCATCTGCTCCAATCTCCATGGGATGGGGCTGTGGATTTCATTTGGGTACCTTTTAGGTAAAACTCCACAGTATTTCTCCACAGAAGTGTTACTAATAAATAAAATAAATGGCTTTCTAAAAAGTCAGCTATTGCTTTATCATGATATGAGAATTTAATTTAAATGGACCAAAATACTTTTGTATCTAATTTTTACTTAAAAACAAACATCAGAATTTTCTGTAATTGGGATACTTGAACCGTTGCTTTTCTTCACTGGGGATACATGCTTGAAAAGACATGCATTTCCATTATTTATTTAATCCAATGTTTTACATAATGTTTATCTTCTTTCAATCATAACAAATGAAAGAACCACAGCAGTGCAATAAATATACCCGAGGCTGAAGATAGTAATAATAAAGATCCTATACTGATTTTAAGTGATATTGACATGGTGCAGAAACAGCTCCTGCTAAAAAAATTGGCAAGTAAAAAAAAAAATCATTTAAAGTCCTTATCCTTTAAAGACTTTGAAAACATTTGATGAAACAAGTTCTGTTTCCCATCACTTGGATGCAGCCATGTGAACTGAATCTATAATCAGGTTCAGAAAAACAAATTACAACAATAACAAAAGCAAAGCTCTGCCATACAGTTAGGAATCGTTTCTAGGTGCTTTCCCTAATGTGGGGTTCAACCTTGACAACATTTTTATGACAGCTCCACTGCACCCAGAATGAGGATTTGATGGATTTAACTTGGGTCTACTACTAAATTCTGGAGGGGGTTGTCTTGTTTTTTCATATTTTGAGGTTTAACTGAGAATATTTTTATGATATATAATAAGTGTTCTTTTGTGTTTATGTCCACACTGTAAAACAGGCCTAAATCAAGAAGGAAACATAAGCTGTTTAATTCTCAGTATTTTCCATGTTCTCAAAAAGTACCCAGCAGCAACTGTCCAGGAGTGCTGGAGTTGCTGAATTACTCCAAGATGTGCTGGAGGAAGGAGGGCACACCCAACTTATTCTTGAATTTGTGCCTGCAAACAAGGAGTGGCCTCAGCCAAGAGCAATAAAAATGATTTCTCTGTCAATTCATCAATCTTGTCCTCTTGGACCTACCAAGACTACAGAGACATAAGAGCCTTGGTCTTGGTGTGGCACAATCTTGCCACAGCCTTGCCCGTAGCTTTGATTTTCAACTGAACAAGTTCAGTGGAAGAAATCTCCCCTGGGGTGCTCATCTGAGTTCTGATTGCTGAACTACTCTGCCATGAGTGGCTGCATGAGCCAAGGTGGCTGCTTGAGTGCCTCTCCATGCTCAACACTCTCAGAGAATTCACATTCGGTGAACTCGGCAAGGAAGTTATTCAAAAAATTACAGGAAGGCATGCAAGTGTCGCCCTGATTTTCAAAGCCTTCTGATGTTTACATCCTTGGAGTCAGAATTCTCACACTTTCTACCAAAACACTATGTGTTTTTCACATTCCTTCTTGGAGGAGGAGAAAATTGACAGACTGTTCACCTAGCCAGTGTGATTCAGAGGAGGTATATTATCCTCCAATCCACTCTCACTTTAGAGAATCTATAAATTCTAGAAAACTGTAAATAAAGTTCTCCTTTTTACCTTAAGCGACTGAGCGTGTGCTGCGTGCTCATGTCGTGTCTCAGCGTGACATGCAAGTAGCAATTTTTGCTACTTATTAGCATGAAACAGCAGAAATTAGAACACTAGTTTAAAAAAGTGCTAAATGTAAAGAGTTGAGATAACTGAATGGGATAACTCAACTAATGGCTGGGATTCTGAGAAAAAATGGCAAGAAAAGAGGGAAAGAAGAGAAGATTCTCATCTAAACAGCTATATTTAGTGCAGCAGCAAAAGGCCACACAATCTCCTTTTTCTCTTTTTTTTTTTTTTTTTGGTCAAAATTCGCTTCACCAAAAGCCGTTCTCACAGAAAGAGGCAATTTTCTGTATCAATCAGCATGCATACACACAATGCTTATTAAAATAACACTCCTTTAATTTCCCCACCATATTCATAACATTTCCACAGCCTCCTGACCTTGACTCCGAGCACAGCCAATTTGACTGCATATCAAAGGAAAGCGGCTTCCACGAGCCCCTCTTTAATGTTGCCCAGCAATTCTCCTCCCAAGAGCTGAAAAGCTTCTTTTCTTTGCTCTCACCGACTCGGAGCTGTCAAAGCAGTGCGAGGCTGTTCTTCACAAATCAATAAACAGGAAGATCTGATCTGCCTGTACTTCTAATAGCTGCTGAAATTCAGTCGCTCGCTGCTCCTCGTACATTAGGCGATAAGGATGGATTTAAATAAGCGCACTTTGTGCTCTTAATGAGGAGCAGCAGGGGGGGAAAGGCAATTGATAGCCATTGTTCCCAGCCGCTGAAGTTCAGGTTTAAGTCTTGACATTTACTGAGTTGAAAAAAAAAAAAAAAACCAGCTAAGGACAATTAGTTTTCTGGTGAAAAGTTCAGTGTTCTGAAATATTTTGAGAGCGTAAAAATGTGCTTATTTTCCACACTAAAGAAAAAAATAGATAAGTACAATGCTATTTGCATGCATTTACAGCTGTTATAAAGACTAAATTCAAGTTTCTGGGTCATGGCGGGACTGGATACTTCAGCAGATTGAACTGAGTGACTTCATGCAATTTCCCTTTCAGAAAAAAAACCACCCCAAAACATAAGAAATAGTAGAACACGTATTGTACTTTGACTGCTATTGTATATTTTTAGATGAAATGAGAATAAAATGTAATATAAATTCAGGAAACATCTTAAAGCTTGAGGCACAGAGCCTTAGAAAACAGTAAATAAAAGAATGATCTCCTTGAATTAATATACTGTGAATAAGCAGCTATTGCTTCTTAGGCTTTTGTTTTATAATCCTAATTCTGTGCACTTTGGCCTTTCTGTATCTCTATACCTAAGGAATGAAAGTTATGTCTTAAAGTTTAAATAATAAAATCGTCCAATTTTGGAGAGAATAAAACAGTTGTAAACCATGTGAAATCTTAAGAACAAACATATTTAGGCTACAATCCTCTTAGAATTTGTTATTATTTGTTCATAATTATTTGTTTTGTTTTGTTTTGTTTTGGATAAAAGATGTTCTCATAGAGGCCTCTCATTTGACATCCCCACTGCTCCCACAGAAGCCACCACACAAGCTGGTGGAGGTTCTGGAAGGCCTTTCACATCACTCTATGTTCCTTATTTCTGTTCATGCACTTTTGCAGGATATAAAATATTTTATGAAACTGGTATGAGCTGAGTATGGGCTGAGCCTTTCAAAAGTACTAGAAATTGCTGTGCTGCCCTCCATTCTGGAGCATTTCTTCACTGTCCAACCACATTACTTCTTTTTTAATATTGTTTTTTGTATGCAATTTAATCAATATCAACTATTTTTTCTGCCAGATTCCTTGTTGTATTCCTTTTATAGTATAGCAAGAAACTAATTTTACAAAAATTGATATTTAGCTACTATTTTTCTCAGAAAGCAGCACTACACTAATTAAAAAGTTTTCAATTTACATTAGCTTCAAATTCAAGTAAATAAATACCCATAGACACCCTGCAGCAGATTCCAGTCCAAGTGGGCTGTGGCTTGCCTAACCACATCTCTATAACTCTTGGGCAGTGCCTCTATATTAATCCCAGGTTACCTGTCCAAGTTCCCTCTTTCTGTGTAGTCCCTTTTTTATGTTTGAGTTTGGCAAGGAGCTCCTTGTTCATGCACACAGGACTCTTGGCACTCTTGCTGGACTCCCTGCTGTTCAGGATGGGCCAGATTTGAGCTTTTTAGAAAGTGATCCTTCCTTATCAATGAACTTTCTTGGACCTCTCTCACTTCCAGGGGTTTATCCCATGGGATTCTTCCACACAGATCCCTGAAGAGGACAAAGTCTGCTGTCCTGAAGTCCAGGTTGGATGGTCCCTGCAGCCTTTGACTTTTACCTCCCCAGTGAGCCTCTCCTTGTTTGTGAGTGTGAGATCCAGCAGAGCATCTGTCTGCACTGCTCTTCCATCAGTTACGTCAGGACGTTTCCCAGGAACTCACTGCATTGCTTACAGCCTGCTGGGCTGTGTCTCCAGCAATCATCAGGCTGCTCCCCCAGGGATGCTGTTTCTACTTGCCTGTAAAAGGCCTCACCCCCTCGTTCTGCAGGGTTGGGTGGCCTAGAGCAGACACCTGTCAGAACCCAGGACATCTCTCCAGCTGCCCTGGGTGATCTGAGACCCTGGCAGGGGGACCTGAGACCCTGACACAAAGGCAAAAATACCAGTGCCTTCAATTTTAGCCCATGGGAACGATTACCAACATTATATGAAGAATTACAAACCACAAGTGCGTGATTAGAGTAATAATTAGCTTATCACCGGGTGATAATGTAGAATTTTGGGGTTCATAAAGGAGCTTCAAGGAGGCAAGATGGAGGGATCTGGGTGTGTCCCTGTCCTTCTCCTTCTTCTTCTTGTCCTCCATCTTCTGCTGGGGTGGTGGCACTTTTGGATTGGTTTAGTGTAGAGTCACACTGTCTAACATAGGTGATAGGTATTGGTCTATTATTATAAACATATTTCACGTAACTCTAATAAAAGATTACGACTGCCTTCGAGGTGGTCAGTTGGCCACAATCAGCTTTGTAGCTAGCACCCTATCCAGGTGAGAATGGAATGTACCTAGATAAGAGAAAATAACTTCTGAGAATGATATGGACACATCCTGACTCTCTCTTCTGGCACCGGGGCTCAGGAGAAGGACTTTGACAACATTCTCAGAGGGTTATCAGCCCGGGAACCACGAACACCCACTACAGTGTCACCTAAACTGCTCTGCTCCTTAATCCTCAGCCACAAGCTCTCAAGAGCTCTTTTTCCAACATATCATTCCTAGTTTAAAGCTCTTCTGTATCTTCCATATGTCCCCATAAAATATACTCCTGAGAGTCTGACTGTGCAGACCTACAGATCCAGCGATTTCTCTTCTGCCTTCAGCAGAAAGCTGAAACTATATATACTCTTAGTTCTGTATTGTAAGCTGGGGAAAAGAGAAACCAAAATGTATAGGCTACCCTGAACCTTTGGTAGGTTATTGATCTTCAAATGAACCTCACTTTGATGCAGTTTGACATTTTCAAAGTCAGTGGGAGCTGGGTGCCTGCAGCTAGGGAGAGAATGTGTTCTGTGGTACGTAAAACTGTCTAGTGAGGAGCTCAGCATGGCATATATTCATCCTGAGATCAAATCTGACTTCTGAGGTCAAGGCACCTGCATACCTTCATACTATAGGCTTTGAAACGTTTCCACATAATTTTTTATCTTTTTAAAACAACATTCAGGATTAATTTTTAAACATATCCTTCAGGATTACTCAACATCCATATAATTTTACGTGGTATATTGTGGTCATCTCTAGTTCCCACAACCAAGACACACATGGGATCAGCTGCAGAGAGCCTGGAGGAATTAACAAGAATGGTGGGGGCCCACAGCAGAGGGTTGAGTGAACAATTGCAATTAAAACTGAGGAACTGAAGTCTTAGGGAATCAAGAAACAGCGACAAATCTGAAGTGAGCCCTCTCTTTTTGCACTATGAATATCAAAATTTCTGCTGTTTCAGTGTTATTAAATCTTATTAAATTGTGCCAGAAGCACAGGGCATTTGGAGGATTCTGGATTATAAATTATGATAAACATTATTCACAGGAAATGTGAATTTCCTATGTGTTTTCCTAGTTACATATGTTAAATAACAAGGACTTAGGAAAAGGTTAAGCCATTAATTATGATTCTGTTGTTGCTGAAACATAACTCCTTTTAGGCTCTAACCATCTACTGTTCCTACCCTAACAAGGTTGCTTGATAGATATGGGTTTTTAGGCATTTTCTTTTCACTTTGGGGGCATGCACAGAAAATAACCTTATGTATAACACAGTTATATCTCCTTAACATACACTATAAAGACTAAAAAAGAGCTTTCTTATGGCCTTTTATATTTCTTTTTCTGTTCTGCTAAAACCCTGTTATTTTTCATCACTGTAGTTTTTATACTTTTGAAATGGAACTGACTTCTTTCTATTTTCTTTAAAATATTTCAAAAAGATTTAAAATAATTTATTTTTTTGTACTTAATTTGAAAATACTCTTTATTAATGTTTCATAATCCATCCCTAAGGTAAAGCCATACTCTCTCTTAACAAGAGTTTATGGTTATTTTGATTATCTTTTTCCCCATTTCTCTTTTTCTTTTTTTCTCTCATTAAACTAATATGAAATAATAAATTTATACTGCACAGAAAATACCATTTGTTTCTGAAAGGTAAGGTAACATGCACTGGTTTTGTGCCAAGGGAAATGGTTCTTTGGTGAGTTAGGGAACTGTAAGTAGAATGTCACACAAGAAATGTTTTATATTTGCCCCAGAACAAATGCCTATGCAATAATCCTGTATTGGTGGAGCATAACCAGTAAAGATTATTCTTTTATAGTTCTAGTTGCATTCCCTCACTTTCATTGATCTTTCATTATATTAGTTTTATTGCTCCTTTTCCCCAGATTTGTGAATTTCTACTGCCATTACTAGCATTAGTTTTGGGAATAGCTGCTCATAAATGCAAGTAAGAATTCTCATAGTGTGGACTTGTATTTAATGCAGGTTACTTCTAAAAGAAACAGAGGCTTTAGTCAGTATTGTCTTTATTCAGCACTACTTTTAGCTGATTACCATTTCAAAGTGTTTTCTTTCACCACCTTCAGCTCCCTTCACTCATTTGCCCTCTGATTCCTCTGGGATTATCATCCCATCAGTATTCAAAAGACTTTGATGTTCAGTCCTGTCCTTCCCACCATTTCCCCATTCTTGTCTTAATTTGTTGTTGAGCATCTTCATTCACTTCTATGATCTCAATCCACACTCCCAAGCCCATGTTGGTACCCTAAATGCAGTGAAAATACTTTTTTCATAAATACATAGTAAACCTCTCAATTTTATCCAATAATGTTTATAAATAAGAGCTGAAGAATTGCTTATACTGTGCTGCTACATATGTAATACCATGGAAAAACTTATACAGGGAAGTCTGTGTGGATTTTATTCTTTCTAACTCAGGAATTGTAAGGTGAGAGAGCTAAAAGCCTTTTCCTCAACTGGAAATGAAGAGAAATATGCATCCCCTGAGACAATTCTGCTCATACTAAGACATACACCTCAGAATAACCCTGTAAAGATATGTGCAAATTTGACTTTTATAGAGCTTAGTTTTCCTAAGTGAGTTTGCATGCCAAGGAGGAGGACTCTTGGGAAGACTGAAGCATGGAGGAAGAGGGATACAGAAGGCTCAGGAGAAGGTGGAAGGTAAGACAAAAATGTTTTTTACAGGGGTACACTCTGAGGTGATAATGTACAAAAAGGATTCTACATGCAGCAGCCATTGTATTAATCCTCTATCTCTTCTCTTTCGTATTTTCTGCTCTCTCCTTCTGTTCCTCTTTGAGACTTACACCAATGGTGATGAATCTGTTCACTCTAAATAATCCTTAATCCTAAACCTACCCCAAATGCATCACATTTTTCGTTTCCTTTCTAGCTGTGCAGGGTGAAATAAGTAGGACAATGTCAGTTGAGACAGTTTTATTACAATGTGATCTATTCACATTATTTGTTTGTTTCATCCATATTCTTACATCTGGAAATCTCGAGAGTATAATACTCTGTTTCAAGATGACTGAAACTACTTTGTCAATCAAGCCCTGACACGACATGAAAAGAAAAACTTCATTTCATAAAATTACTGGCTGGATGGATTAAGCAAACTTTTATGTATTGTTCTTGTCCAATGAACCTTTTGAAGACAGCCTCTCAGTCTCAATGACTTCTGCAGAATGTTCCATACCCCAGCAGCTGCTCAAGCTTGGGAACAACCACACAATCAGTGCTTGATGCTCCCTGTTATCTGGCACTTCTTTGAATACTGCTACAGCTCCTGATTTTGCACAAAAGCCTCTCTTTCTCCCTAGGGAAGACATGCATATAGCACGCTGAAAGATAATAAAATTACTTTAGGCAAATAACTGTTCAAATGGGAGCAATAGCTGATAGGATTGATATTGTGCTGATTGAAGATAATGGCAACACTCCTATAATAGTGTGATATGACTTGTGAGAAGAGCTGCCTTCGTTCTGCAGCTGGCCAAAATCTATGTATTTATGCTTCCTAATCTGTGAGTAAATTCAATTGACATGAAAGCAAAACCTGAGTTATATATAGCCCATACTGCTAAACCAAAATGTTAAAACCCACAAATTTAAGTTAAAAGATAGTCTCTGATTTCCAGTTTCTCCTATTTGAGAAGAAAAGGTGCTTACAACTAATAAATGAATAAATAATGCTAAGCCACATCTTTACTGAGGATGTAAATGGTACACAGTGAAGGTTAAAAGCTACCCTGGCATGAAGGATCACAGTGCATGCATGCGTGCAAGAAAACCATCACTTCACGTGTGTCAGAAAACCCCATTATCATATATTGCACTTGGTAAGTGCCATAAATTTTGTTCCAGTAATTCCAGTAATGTTACATGCAGTTTTCATCTTCAATTTGTTTTCATTTGCCATCTCTTTGAAAAGCTGAATCCCCAGACTGTCAATCTGTAAAGACCTCAAATGAAGCTAAAATCTTCGCAAATGGTTTTGTTCAACCCCCTGATCTATCCACATCTCAGATTCAGGTCCTCCCATGAGCAGAGAGGGAGGGCTCTTCCTTCACAGTGGAACAAAGCTCCAAGGTGCAACCCCACAGGAGAGGGTGGAATTAAAACTAAGATATTTTGTACTTCCAGGAAACCTGTGACTGGTCTGCACTGATTATTGCCATTTCAAAGACTTGCCCTAGGTTACAATGTAAGTTGTGCCCAAAGTCTGTATTCTATCCCCATCTCCATGAGCTGTTGGAGCCAGGTGGGGCAGTGTTTCCCTTATCTTCTGTTCATAGTCCCAGCAATGCCGTGCCCATGGCTCATGGGTAACTCCCTCGGAGCTATCTCTGGTTAATGGGCCAGCAAGGACCACTGCAGGGCAGAGAATAAGATCAGCCCATTGGGAGATGCTCCGCCCAGGGGGGGAGCCAAGCATTCCCACCTGGATAGAATCTGGGATTTGCAACAGCACAGGCAGCTTTACCCACTGGACTCCCAGAGGACAAGAGCTACCAGACCTTTCTACAGGATCACTGCTTTGACAAGACACTCATCTGGACTGCTACTACCACTCTAACAGAGTGTCAGGTTGTATTCTGACTCTGTCAGTGGTTTTTTGTACTATTGCATTTATTTTATTTTACTTTCTTTTATTTCTTTTCTTTTCCTCTTATTAAATTGTGTTTCTGACTTGGAGTCTTTCACTGGTTTTGCTTTCAAACCAGCACAGACTTCATATTGTTGCAAACATTAAACATACCTTTTCTGCATATCAGTTAAATAATGAATGGAACAAACTTGTGGATTTCATGGTAGAGCTGTTAAAATATATTTGTCACCTGCACAGCTTCAACCAGGAGAAATAATGTCTTGCCTCCAGAAAATACATCACATTCTGAGAAATGCTTTTGTTGTTTATTATCGAATGCCATAAAAACCTCTCTTAAGTTTGCCAGCTTCTTTTCACAGCTATCTGCTTTTTATAACTCCCCCCCTCCCCAAGTAAATAATTTATTTCTGTTTAGGCTTGCCTTACTACTCATCTGTTTCTGAGAGCAGAGAATTGGGAAACTCTAAGAATAGAAGGGATCTTGGAGAATTTAGACAGTAAGAAAGATGGGGATCCTGAGATGAAGTGCCACTGAAGGAGAGTGCAATTGAAGTTTGTGAAATGAGAGTAAGGATAAGAGAGAAGCAAAGACAAGATTTCCCACACAGCCTGAAGCCAGACTCAAAACCTGAATTTGCAGTATCTGTATAGCAGCACCACATAATCCACTGACAGGCAGTTTAATTAAAGTTACAAAACTTTAATTTACAAAGTCAGAAACCCTTTCTGAATGTCTAACTCACAAGCTATTGTTATCACAGTGGCAGTTTGACATGTGGCCTTCAAGACAGGTAAATAAAGGAATGAATTAGCATTCTCTTGAAAAAAATCTGTTTATGAAAGACAACTATGAAGGACATGTTCAAGAAAGGACTTCACAGGACTAAAAAATAAAACTAACATGATTTTATAACTCACAAAACTTAAGAGTGATACCCTTCATTATTTCTATGAAAATGCCTTTAAAAAGCAGTGAAAGATCACCTTAAAACCATATGTACAGTATAAGAAACAAGGATGGGCTTGATTTCTTCAGTAAACTGACACTGAATGTTAGAAGGTCAGATGAAATATTTTTATAAAAAAATTTCATTAATACTTCTCAGATTGAAATTTATTCCCAGGGGTTATAGAAGATAAGAAACCCACCCAAGGCAACACCATCAGTGTATGACAGTGGCAGGTCCCTCCTGGAGCTGGCTGGTGTTGGCTCTGTCAGACATGGGGGAAGCTTCTGGCAGCTTCTCACAGAAGAAGGAGTGACTGATTTCTCCTTGTCCCTATTTTGACCCACAAGCTATTATAATACCCATTGAACTTTCCCTGCTGAGGAGAGGACTGGCAGAGCAGCTTTTTTGGGATCTAGCGAGGGTCACCCTACAGGAATACATCAAGATGGCTAGGATTTCTAAAGAAATCTGAAGGCAGAAATAAATTTATGTAAGCTTTTTGACAAATTGTGTCAAATAAAAATAACCAGATCATCTGAAAAAAGCAAATGAAATCATGTTTGTTCAATATACTATTTACAGCAATGAATTTATACATTTGAATAAGATATACAGAGGAATTTCAAGCTGCACTGAGTCTTGTGTAACTTTATTTAGAAAGGAGTAATTTACAATCATAAGTTTACAAATGGAAAATACAAAGATTTGACTGGGAGCTTTTGTGTTCACACTTACTTTTTTAACTTAATGAAAACCCCAAGGAATAAAATTGTAGATGTTGAGCCATTTAACTCTGAAACCTTTCCATCCTAGTAGGTTAGCTGTTCTCTGTTCATTCTGAATCAATAATGTCAGTCTTACTTTTAGTATTAGGTAGATAAAACTTTGTTTCCGTTATATACATGACCATATAAATTCTGTTAGTCCATTTGTTTTACTCATTCTCTTTGCCTATTAATATAATTTAGTCACATAAATTTTGTTATGCTTATATAAATTTATGTCTTAAAAAAAAAAAAGGTAAAACCTCTCTGTAGAAAGAGTTTTCCCTTCTCTTTCTATCATTAGAACTCACTGTCTGCAGATCCTGTTATGTCTTGGTTTTCCTACCCTGATAGTTTTTGCACAACCTCCATAGTCTTCCCTCACAGTCTCAAGAAAAAACCAAAACTCTTACCCAACCAAACCAAAGACAGAAGGCATTACTTAGACAGTCTATTCAGTCAGTAATTCCACTGTACAGTAAGATTCCTCTGAACAAACAAGTGCTTTGATTACATACTGCTGGAACAGCAAAGCTGGCCTACAGTCCCATGTCCATAACTGCTTGCTGGCTGCAGGAGCCAGATTCCACTCTGATGATCTGTAATGGCTTTGACTGGGTCATTTTGGTCCTCTACAGTTGCCAGCAGTGGCAGACACGACACTGTACAAATCCCAAAGTAACTTTCCAAACTACAGTTTGAGAAACCTGTACAACAGCTTGTGAACTGACCAGAGTGCAGTAAGAATCAAAAAACTTGACTTTCCAAGCCTACAAGTATTTTAGAGAAAAACGTCCACAGTGAAATTGAGGTTGCATTTGATTTTGAAATATGTGTCTTTGTAGAGCATGGCATTTCCCCAAGGAAATACACTCTATCAGTGTGTTTCTAGTTCAGCTGCCCATACCATTACACTGTCTTATTATTTGGCATTTGTCTTGTACAAGAGAAAACAATCGTGACAATCAGGGAGGAAAAAAGAGGAAAAAAAAGCAACAGCTGAGAAACCAAGAGTACAAATCTTGTACTGTCAATGTTCATCATATGAGAGAACAACTGGCAGGATCATCTGTCCTAAGAGTGCAGAATTTGGTAAAGGAAAAATACAACTTTATAGGCTCATATGAGCAAAACTCATTTCTTCATAGCTCAGATTCTTTTGAAAGACAAATTTGCAAAGCAATGCAATAACATTTAGAGGTAAATCCTTTCTGCTGTGACTCCAGCTTCCAATACCAACAAGAAGTTCCCCCACCTCTCACTTTGCCCCTCATTCTCACCACTGTCAATTTCCTACTAGGCTCTGCTTGAGCTCCTGGTTTTTTACTTCATACTATCACATTCTGCATGGTTTAAGCTATTCTTCAGAGTTTAAGAGTTGTGTTTTTTCTTGTCCTGTTTTCTGTGCTTTTTTCCTTTCTTGCCTAGCAGTCATCCCCCCATCCCTGGAAACATTCAAGGTCAGGTTAATCAGGGCTCTGAGCAGCTGGATCTAGTGGAAGATGTCCCTGACCACTGCAGAGGTTACAGAGGAGATGGTTTTCAAAGGACCCTTCCAAATCAAACCATTCCATGATTCTGTAGCCCACAGATTCCAAAAATGGACTGCCTGCACTGCCTCATAGCAAAGTTGCTCCCCATATTCTTTAAAAAGTGTGGCCAAAAGTAAAACGGAAAAAAAAAGTTATTAGAA
This sequence comes from Acrocephalus scirpaceus scirpaceus, assembly GCA_910950805.1. Classification (NCBI taxonomy): domain Eukaryota; kingdom Metazoa; phylum Chordata; class Aves; order Passeriformes; family Sylviidae; genus Acrocephalus; species Acrocephalus scirpaceus. The sequence continues at coordinate 114,264,796 of OU383774.1, read as the reverse complement.
TCTCTATTGTGACAGCAATTTACAGGTTAGACCTCCTAAAAATTTACTTTTCTGCCCACTCCAGTTCACTTTTCTTTCCAAACAGAAAAATTTGCCTGGTGTCTGTATTGCTTCAAAATAAAAATAATCAAAGCAGCTTTTCTGTTTGTTTGATTTTTTTTTGTTTTTGTTTGTGTTAATCTGAAATATTTTCCATGAAACTGGTAAATCCTTCAAAGTCTATACAGAGGTAGTTGTTGGATTTAAATTCATTTCACAGGGCTTTTTTTTTCCCAGACAACCATCTGTGTGTCTGTTGTGATAGCCTAGTACTGCAAGAATAAATTATATACCTGCTTGTCAGCTCTCAAACATATTTTTGTTTCCCTTGTTGTCAGAAAATCTGTTTTGACATGTGAGCATAAACATATGGGAAGGAGTATAAAGATACAACAGCCTCTTTCCTTCCAAAATAATCCCAGAACTTAAATTCTGCCTATACTTGGAAAATGTTACAAAAAATTATGGTCTGCTTAAGTACAGAATAATATCTAAAAAGTTCAGAAATCAACTTTAGCTGTTTTTCCTTCAATAAGACCAGCAGAAACTCCACATCATTCTAGTCCAGCCATTTTCTAATTTGCAAAAATCTGAACTGCCTGAAGACCTCTGGAGGACTTCTGGAATATAATGGATGGAATAGCACACTTTTAAACAGGCAGGGAGTTTTTGTGTTTGTTTCTTACATCTCACTGCATAACATTAAATACACTGAGTTAAGGAGACATAAACAAATTCACTTCTAGAGAATTAATTCACTCCAGGACCAGCATTTGTTCCTGTCTCTGATCCAGTACAGGTTCAGTGGCATTGACTGTGCACTTTTACAGTACAGTCATGACTACCCATTAAGTTACAGAAGTTACAGAAATTATGTATATCCAGAGTGATAATCATTCATTTGTGACTGCATTGTGGTTCAAAACAGAATCAATAACACTGGAAATGTGAGGAGTGCCTTCAAAGATGAGTTAGGCTGACAAAAGATGCAATTTTAGTATAGCCCTCTTTTTTCCCTAGCCTTAGAAGTTTTAAATAAAACCTTGGACTTGTTCAAACATTGTTCCCTTGAGGAAATGCATTACTAATCTCGACTCCTACATCACCAAAACCATTTTGCCTGCCAGTTTTCTGTCACTTTTACAAGCTTTTGTTTAACAACAGAAGTGAGATTTTCTCATTAATTGGGAAACCATTCACCAACTCCTATGCTGGCAGCTAACATTTCTTCCCTAATAAATTCATATTATAGTATGCTAAAGTATTTATATTCAAAATGCTCTAGTCACAGTCTTTAGGAATTCTAACATTTATGTCATAAATGTAGGCTGAATGAGCCATTTACAGGTTTCCTTTTGTTATCAGCATATATTAAATAGAGAATATTAGGAAAAGTGGAAGTCATGTTCTAAAAGTTGTATTTCTCACACTATGAACTGTCATGAGACTGTACAAATTTGTAAACCCAAAGCACACTATTGACTAATCAGACTTGAATATTATTTACTATTTGAAAGACAAAGCAAAATACACATCACAATAAATTGCAACTGAATACCTGCTTCATACCTGGTAGAAAGGCAAAGTACTTTGACTTCAGCTGTGCCTCAGAGCTATAGAATAAGCCACAGACTTGGTGCCTCTTTTGAATCCTGACCTTCCTGAGGTTGGACAGTGTGCTGACATTTAAGTTTTACTAATGTTAAACTGGACATCTCCTGTGTTCAAGAACTGGTGATGTGGCTGAAATGTACCTGGCCATGGAGGCCATTAAACAAAACACTGCCAAGAGAGGTGCAAGATGGGCTTTATTAGAATAATTAATAATGCATGACTATGAAATTAGTAAGGCTAAACCTTCTTGATGGAATGGTATAGAAGAAATCTAGTCCCTCAAATCTGACTGCAGAAGATACTATTTCTTTTATATATATATATATACATACATACATACATACATGTTTTATACCAACCAGGTAATACAAAATATTAGAATGTGAACTCTTTGTTAGAGCAAACAGCCTTTAAAATAAGTGCATTAATTTTTAGGAAGGAGAATAATCGTCACCAGTTTCTGGATTTGTAATTTTATGGCTCTAACAGTCTGCAGACATTACATCAGCTATCAAAGACACTACAACTACAGCAACAGTCCCAGAAGCACCACCACCCATCTTATAAGTTGGCCAAGTAGGCTGAGATCATAAGGATGTTGTTCATTATTTTAGACTTTCTTGTGAACAAGTTATTTTGGTTCATTTAGAAACACTTCCTAATATTGGGAAAAATGGCTCATGAATTCATAAGCCTAACATCCTACCCAACTTACTGATTTATGTATCACTATATGTCTTCATGGAAATTTACATTATCACTGCTCATTTCACTGAGCAATTAAAGAATACATACAAATCAAACTTCATTTCAAGCAACCTGTTGTACCACAACAAAGCAGTATGAAACAAATTCAGAAAGTAAGGTACCTCAAAGAAAGCAAGCAAGTAGGATTGTATGCTCTGTCTCAGATATGTGACCTGACAGATATGACACAGGAAGGACGTGAAGTCCTCTTCTATTTTGTAATACAGATTAGAGACAGTGCATTACCAAAAAAAAAAAAAAAAAGGAAAAAGCGGGAACTCTAATGAATCAGATGAGAAAAATCAATGAAAATATCCAGCTGCGTTAGAAGGACATAAAGTTACCATTTATGCATTTATGCATGCAATAAGTCTTGGGAAGGAACAGTCTCTTTGGCAAAGTATCAGTGAAATTAGTTTTTGAATTTTGAGGGAAATGTAGGGCAGTGGAAATAGTTTCAAGTCGAGGAAAGCAGATCCTATTTGAAATTCAGAGTGCTGTCACTGAATGATGGTGATCCTTGGTGTACATTCAGAAACGGAACACAGGTTGAAATTACTTCTAATTGTCATGTAATGGTTATTAGAACCTATATATTTCTGCTTCAGGTCAATGCAGCCTTACTGTGAAAAGAAATGGTTAAACTTTTCTCATGACTTCATCTGGTGAGAGAAGATGCACAGTACAAGTGTCCTAGGTTACAATGTAAATTGTGTCCAAAGTATGTATTCTATCCCCATCTTCATGAGCCGTTGGAGCCAAGGTGGGGCAGTGTTTCCCTTCTCTCCTGTTAATGAGCCCAACAATGCCTTTCCCATGGCTCATAGATAACTCCCTGTGGGAGCTATCTCTGGTTAATGGGCCATCAAGGAGCCACTGCAGGACTCAGAGAATGAGATCAGCCCATTGTGAAATGCTCTGCCCAGGGGGAGGAGCCAAGCATTCCCACCTGGATATAATCCAGGGTTTGGGACAGCACAGGCAGCTTTACCCACTGGACTCCCAGAGGAGACAAGAGCTTCCAGACCTTTCTACGGGATCACTGCTTTGACAAGAGCATCTCATCTGGACTGCTACCACCACCCTAACAGGGTGTCAGGTTATATTCTGACTCTGTCAGTGGGATTTTTTTGTACTATTACTTTTATTTTATTTTACTTTCTTTTATTTCTTTTCTTTTCCTCTTAAATAAATTGTGTTTCTGACTTGGAGTCTTTCACTGATTTTGCTTTCAAACCAGCACAACAAGGTTTAATTTCAATACCTGCACACACCCCCTCTCCAGCATGTGCAGTGTTCCAGCCTCTCTTTGTCTCTCCACATCTCTCCCAGCGGAGTGGGGAACTGGAGAGAAGCCCCAGGCTGTGCTGCAAATGTGCAGGAGCCTGTGGGGGATTGAAGTGTCTGACTCCTGCTCCCACTACTGGACCTGCTCCCCTACTTCTTATATCTCTGACAGCACAGGATTTTTCAGTACCACAATTCAGAGAACTTTCCCTGTGTGTCACAACTCACTCCAAACCTGAAAAGTCTTGCAGGGGGCAGCTTTGTTACAGCACAAGCCAGCATTGATATGGCATAGAAAAAGGGACAACAGCTGACATGGGATAAAAATAAACCAACCCCAACACACGTGAGAAGAGAAGAGAAAAATAAATCTTCAATCACCACTTACAGGTTGAGTTTTCAGATGTCCAATCCTGTTACAAAATCCATGAACCAGAATAAATATTTAGGAGAAAAAAAAAAAACAACCCTTTCTGCTATTTGCAAAAAGCCAGTAGAAATCTAGCAAAAACTTAAGTACAGTTTGGGTTTTATTTTTAGTTATTATTATGATCTGTTATTTGAGATTCCCATACAGGAAGAGTTATAAATTGTAAGAACTATCCCAACAAATTTTCAATTAAATGACTAAATTAATGTAGAGAAATTTAATTAAAGCTGCACTGGTTTTTACAAATACAGTTAATTAAGCTGCTATCTAAAATTAAATCTCACCCAAACTCCTTTACATTGCTGCAGCTCATCAGATACAGATATAATTAAAATTCTAGAAGTTCACCTATGCATCTGAATACTCAAAAAAGAAAGAAAATCCACAACCAAAATCTGCTGAAGTAGTTTGAGAGGCTGCTGCTTTAATGGGATTTATACAGTCCTCAGAGTGGGAAGACAGCACATAAAACCCCCTCAGAAACAAATCCAGGTTTTCAAATCTGCACAGACTTTTCCGTGTAGTGTAACAGGCCAAGAACCTTTGAAGATTTTCCATAAGTGGAGGGGAACAGATTGACATGACCAGGAAGCAGGGAGATAAATCCTGCTGACTTTGTATGTGCCTTCCATTGAAGTAAGCAGGACCAGCACAGGTAAGGCACACAGCATTTATTGTACTTATATCCAGGAGCAGATGTGGGAATCCACTCAGAGGGAAAAACTGCATTTTCATAACTGGGAAATCTCAGGTCTTCTGGTAGTCTGAATGATCCCCTTTCCTTTCTGTTTTTTTTTCTTGTTCAGACCCAAGCTGGTTTGTTTTATTGGTCACTTAAATGCAGATCTATTTTCCTGGTGACAGTGACTCAAAATCACCACGCTTGTTTTACATAACAAATAAACATTAAACATAAACATTTTAGGTGTTGGCTGATCCAGAGAAAGAGATGTTCATACAGCTGGGAAGTCTGTCAATGCATTACTTAAGATCAGAGAAAGAGTTACTTTTGGAGGGAGGGGAGAATATTAACTGAAATACAGACCAAGACTATTATTTATTGCACATATCAGTGACTTCTCTTTTAAAAGAGGCATATGCTATAGCCAAACAAATGATGACTAAACCAATGCAGGTGGCCAGAACTCAAACTGGGAGCTGGTCATTTCAACAGCTCACTCTGTATGGGGCAGGGAGTGTGAGCACAGTAACACAGCACTCGTGGTAGCCACGTCACCCCTGCACAGGCAGATCCCTCAGGAGTTCTGAGAGCAGGCAAAAAGTAAAATTATCCTCTGGAGTTAAAGGCACAAGGTTGAAACACACAAAAATGTGCCAACATTTTCATGACAGGTATTTATTTTCTCTCTGTCAGCAAAAATATGCAGAAGATAAACATTGACCATATTTTTCATAATATGGTATGCATAAATCCTCTTTTGGGAAACAACACAGATGGGAATGCCATGTTGAATGAAATGGAATTGAGGGTTTAGAACTGAACCCCCAAACCTTTATCTGAAAAACTTAAGCAGGAAAATGATTCGAGGTCCAAATATTTGTTTCCAACTTGTGGCACAGGCATCTCTCTAGATAAATAAGAAAATCACATGCAATTCTCTTTAAAATATAAACTCACACAGCTTTACAGACTTCCACAGGGTTTAAACTTAGCATCTGAAGTACAAGATACAAGTGCTCTATCATTTTATGTACAGTAAGAAAAAGGAAAAGAAAAAGCAACTAATATCCAGAGTATGATATTATTAAAATAAAATCTAAAAGACCTACGTGCTCCCTTTTGGAGATCCAGCTCTCCTTAGAGGGGAAAAAAAATCATTAACTCTTTTTTTTTTTTTTTTTTGTGTATCAAAAATGAATGTGTTTCCTTTCTTGCATAGTAAAATCTGGAGAATCTACATAAACAACAAAGAGAGTAAAAATCCACGGGAGCTTGGAAATTGAGCAACCAGTGATAATCTATCTTTCTGCAGGCACTTGAATCACCCTCTTACCTTGAGCCTGCAGTGGAACAGGACCCTGGCAAATTGCTGTAATCTCCTTTAACCCTAATCACCATTTTAATCAGAAAAAGGTGGGGCAGCCTGGAATTTGTACAGAGAGCAACTGTCATTCTATTTGCTAAATACACAGAGTGTGCAGCTGAAAGGTTGAAATGGTGCAAACTTTTATTGTCTTCAGAATATTGCATTTTAGCATTAACAGTTGACAAGTAGAAGAAAATAAATTATGAGACTGTTTGCTTTGAAAAGCTTTAGAGGTCTGCATAGAGGCTGCATCTCTCACTAACTCTGATATTAAAAGATTTCTTGGGAAAAGAAAAGTTTATGACTCATACAACTGCCAGGACTAAAAGCCTACCTCACCTTCCATTGCATTTTTCCTCTCTCTATCCCTCGAATTTCTTCTAATTTCAGATTATAAATTTCCTAGCTGTGTTCTCTATTTATTTATTCAATGATTTTCTTCCTAGCCTTTTCTTAATAAATAGTGGTATGAATGTAGATAGTATGACAGACAAGGAGAAGCTTATATGAAGAGGAAGAAAGGAAGCTTCAAGGAGAAAAAGAGCAATGAGAGAAACTAAAAACAGCATCAAGGAGATTGTAGGCAGGGGAAGATTAAAGGAAAGTGCAACAGACAAATGTGATTTTCAGCTAGAAAGGATTCAGCAGCTGTCATTAAAAACCTGCAGCTCTGCTTGAGACGTATTGATCACATCATTTCAATGTTTTCCATACAACTTCCTTCTGTTTACTTCAAATTATAGCAATATTCACACTAACACTTATCTCAAACAATATACTTTTTTTGAAGGAGGAAGACTCTCCCGTATTTCTCCTTCTTTTCTTTTCCCAGAAAGGGCTGCTGAATTTTCAGTGCTCTGCTCACCTTGTCACTAACACACAAATATCAAAATACCCTTCATGCTAAAGAGGGATTTTTTTACTATTTTACTTTTCTATTTTCTTTTTTCTTTTATGAGAGCCATTTATACATACAACTCCTTTAATATTGTAGACACTTCCTGGAATAAGTATCCCTGTAGGGCTTGTGAAGATAACAGAGAAGGCAGTATCTCTGTATTTACATAGAATTGGAGAGTTGTAACCAATCCTGGCAAGATTGCAGAACATCATTAGACTGTGTACAACTGGAGAAGATTTGTTTCTAGGATTTCTAACCCATTTTTCACATAATATTCTTGTACTGATATCCAAAAAATATATTTCTAAAAATGCAAACGCTTCTTTTGATAAATAATGAGACAGTCCTTATCTTCCACCTGAGTGCGTCTCAAGCTTAATTTTTTAAAGTTATCTCACAGTTCCTAATCACACGGGTCCTTTTAAATACCTTGTAATCTAAAATATAAATGTTAGAGAACAAAACTGCATGAAGTAGGATGATTCATGTCTGCCACATACCTCCTCTTGTAACACCGTTTTTAGAAGTATTGCTTTTTTACATATTAAAACCAATTGTATTAGTTTAAACCATAGAATTACATTAGATTTTGGGCAAAAGGGAGAAGGGAAAAAAAGAGGAAAAAGAGCACATTCATACTGCCCTTTGCTTTCAAACACAAAGGCAATACCTTCCAAAGGCTTCTCATCCCATACTGAGAAAAGAAAAAAATGTCCCTTATATCATGTCTTCCCCTTTAGGTACATTAATGACATTTTTGTTCTGATGTGACTATTGTAAGAATCAAAATGCCTCGGCCTAAGGGGGTTTTTTAAAATTTTTTTTATAATGCACTAAGCTCAACAAACCTTCGTAGAAAATAGAATACTCTTAATTATGAATAAATTAACTAAATTAGCAACATGAGATGGATATGAAATTAGAGGACTGTTAATTGAAACTGCAAACACAGCTGTATACAGCTTAGAGATGAATCACACCAGTAATGACACAGATGTTTTTAAAATGTGATTATGTTTAGCAGGAGCATACTATTGAAACTCCCTAGCCTATTCTTGTATTGTGTCATTGAAATGGTTTTTAAATCCATGAACACCAGGAATCAGAATCTCAGGGATGGCAAATTAGGCTCCCTGGATATATGAATTAGTGTTGTCTGAATGTCAGCAATTTAATTCTCCAGCTTTCAAAGAATGTAGAAATGGAGCCAAAAACAAACATCTGTTAGTTATATTCTCATTCAGAATAAAAATAATTAAAAATCTCTGGCAAGTTAGAGCCTATCTGAATATGAGCAAGACAGTGAAATACAGTATCTCTAAGCTGTGTGAGTGTACTGATAATGTAATTAATATAACACAAGAGCTCAAGAAAGAGCTCTACTTTGTGTACAACTGTGAATACAACTTTTTGGGACTATCCCTCCAAAGTGCTAGAAGGATCAGGAACAAGTGGTATCTCCTGTCTAAAGATTTCAGAATTGATTAGCTTGCTAAAGACAGCAAATCAGGCTTTTTATTCTATCAACTTTTATGTCGTTCCTAGGGCGTTCTTCGATAAATTGTACACTAAAGGTGTTGTTTTTTTTTTTTTTTTCCTGGCAGAAAAAGGCACAAATGTTGCTCCTGGGTCACCCACGGATGTCTGAGCTGAGCAGGCTCAGCAGGGATAGCAGTCAGCCCAGCTGGGAGGGATGGCAGAGCAGACAAAGCCAACAGTCCATGGGGATTCCAACATACAATAAAGTCTGCAATGGCAGCTCTCATGTCACAGCACTGAGCACCCACAACAGCGTGTAAATGTTACATTAAACAGGCTGTGAATTGTCTTCTGCAACATAAGCAGAATTTAAAACATCAGTCATAACCATGATTTCAATGAACACTCTGAATAATACAAGATCATGGTTTGTGTCCAGCACTGTCGTGGAGCTCACATCACAAGACACTATTATCTAATTCAGGGGCCTTGGCCTATATAAGGATAAATACTTATTAACACAAATTTACATTTATTAGAGGTTGTTTTCCTAGCCCCCTTTTCAAAGGACAGACCTTTGAATTATGTAATGATCAGAACCACATTAAACTAAAATTAAAAACTATCAGTAAAACTAGAACCTACACCAACTCAACACAGTGTCATTATAATTTAGCTAAATTTTATAAATGTATTTCTAATCCATAAATGGATACTCACCTGAAAACATGTAAATTACTGCACAAGATGTTTAAAAAATTTGAAAAAAAAAATTATATAGAGTGCCATTGGCAAAGCTGAAATAATCAGCATGACCTGGCGCTGTTAAACATCACAGGCTTATCCCATCAGCTGTGGGAACTACTGAGCACAGACTAACAATGTGGGGGCACAGTGTTGAGACAGAAAAGTGGTGGTCATAACATTGGATTTGCCTCTGTCTTTCTGAAACTTTTTTTGATGGGAGCTGACCTCCTATTCACTGGTGAAGAAAAAAGGATTAGATTCTGACTTTTTAAAAGAGGAAGCTCTCTCGATTTCTGCAACAGACCACACCAGTCTGACAGTATTTCACAGGTCATCCACAGCTGAATAAAGTTTGGAGGCTTTATGAGAAAAATGTAACCCCTTTCTCATTAGAGGCAAACCTAGGCAGATTCAGGGATATATTGCAGGTAGCTATGACAACTGATGTGCAACCCAAATCCAGTTATCTAAGTTTTCTGGCTGGCAAAAATACAGACAAAATCAACTCAGGATTTGAAATGTGATGTTTTGAGATAAGGAACTGTAAAGCTTGGATATACAAAAAGCACAAAGCCATTTCATGGAAGACACAATCTCCTATTTCTCCTGAATACTCCAAAAATCACTACACTGAAACAGCACTCTATTGTCAGCTATGTGTCAGCTAATTAATTAGGACAGATTGTTTTAATTCATTGTTTTTACAGATGAAAGAGTCATAAATGAGGGTACTGCAAGGAAAGGACACAAAACACTTGAGGATGGTATGAGAAATCAGAGGAATGAAAGTGAAAACATCCAACAAAATGAATATGCTACCTACAGATGCAACCTTAGGATTCTTTTTCTGGATTGATTAATGCTAATTAATTTTGGTTTAAAACAAAATGAATTGTGGTAGAGAAACAACTTTGAACACCTGAGAAAATGGAAGAGAAGAACTAACTGAGTCTTCAACCTCCATACTTGAAGCTCCCTGCAAAATTTCATACCCTAACGAATTCATTTCCACATACAGGAAATGGATGTTGATCTTTCCAGGTACAAAAGAAATAAATTAATACTAATAAAACTTGAAATTGTAAGCTCTGATCAAGAATTATAATTCATACTACCTTTGAATATTATTCTGTAACCAAGGGGTATATCTTTAAAGTTTTTTGCACCATCAGTATTTTATAAACTAACAAGAAGCACAAGAATTGAACAGCTTAGATGAGCTACAGGATAAGCATCTTGAAATAAGACCTTCTGCCTGTGTTGTGCTGGGTGAATCCAAATTAGGAAGGACTTTATAGAAGATTTTGGACACACAGCATATAACAAGATTTGAGCCATTTTAATTGTAAAGTGCCCTCCTCTACAGCAAACATGCCATTACATCACTTCCATACTGCTCAAAGTTTTCTATACAAGGGTACAACATTCAACTTTACTCAAACTGTGTTGAAAACTTCAGTGGCAACTTTAGAGAGCATCTTGTGAAAATATTTTTTTAAATGACACACATAATCTTCCATAAAGGCTGGTTTCAAATCTGTGTCACAACTTAATGCCTCTGACATTTTTAGTGTTTTAAACACTGTTATTAACGGTACTTCTAAAACAGCAAAAAATCCTACTTAGTCTCACTGAAGCAAAAAGATATAAAAAATACAGCACAAAATACTACCTAGCTTAAAGAGTGCAAAAGCTTTCTGTAACCTGAAAGTAGATGGCCTGACATAAAACCATCTGCAGTGATATAATTGATATGTCAGAAAGACACAAAATGACTCAACAAAGAAATAAAAAAGGCTAACATTAACCTTCTGCACTGGAAATGTGCATATTATTTCTTTTCCTTGGGCTTTTAATCACTTCAAATAAAGTTTCTTGTAAAAAAAAATCACATCATTTCAGAAGAAGGGATTAGTGAAAATGGGGAGAAAAAGAAATATGTTTTGCCAGTTTTACATTCTCCCTCTAAAACCCTTTAACAATACTTTGGCACTGGTACTTGGAATCTAAGGGGCTTTATATTGCTTTCAATCCAAGGGTATTCATTAAGGTTTCATTGAGTTACAAGCCTCTGAAAATCACATTAGAGAGCCTTTACTGGGCAGCTCTTAAATTCAGTGAATGCTCTATCTGCGACAAACGTGTTCCACATTCAAAGCAAACTTTGTACATCTGCTCCGACCTCGCTGCGAGCCAGGCGGGCGTGAATGGGCAGAGGATCTGTGTCAGCAGCCTGCATCCCCTCCAGGGGATGGAGCAGAACCACAAATTGCAGAGATCCATCACCCTTCTGGTGCCCCCAGCCAGCTGCCAGAGCATCCTGACCCACCCCACGCACTCCTGTCCTCTCCTATTGCTTTAGCAAAATCTAACCTGCAAATGATGAGCTCTGACAGTGGATAACATTTTGGGAAGGAAAAGGGTCTGTGGAGTGGAAGCTAGGACTGGACATGGATTTATAATTGCAGGGCTCATTTTTGTTATGTCCTTGTTTGCTTTCACTAGTCTGACTGCTGCTAACCTTGTGCACTTCCCAGCTATTCCCCCTCACACATTCTTACCTTAAACAACCCTAATTTTTCATAATGAGCAGCCTAAACATAGCTGATTGGAACCAGGTCACACACCTAAAAAGGTGTTGAAAAAAATCAAGCCATATTCTTTCAATTTATACAAGAAAAAACCCAAAGCTATCTGTGTAATTTTGGAATCCAAGGTAAAATCTTCTAACTCCTGTAGTCTACACCTCTGTATAGGACTGAAGCTCAGAGCTTTAATTCTCCAAATGTAACTTCCACACTCCTTGTCAAAGGGCCTTCTACAGAAATTATTTCCAATAATGGTTTTGATCATAATTTTCAGATAATGATCAGGTCTTACAGATTATGAACACTAAAGAGTACAGTTTCAGTAGTGGTTGGTAAATAAGTTAAAGAGCTACAAACTGGATAGTTTAGCTAAAACTACTTGACTAAAACCAACAGAACTAGTGGATGTTGGTTTCCAGTGAATATATTCTCATCAGTATCATAACCTCTGTTTTCCTCTGTATCCTAAATATAGTCTGGTATGAGTCAGATGGATGTGTGCTGCCAAACATCATCTATAACTGCTGACAGGTGGAAGTAAATTGTTCAAGTCTTCCTTTATAAGGAAATGAGACTTACATATATCAACTAATATGCCCATTCTTTTCCTATCATTTATCCATCAAATAGATAAATGGGAGATCTTACAGAAGATATTGTATTTGCAAAGGTTGTACAAGAGTGCAAAATTCAAGATGCATGTGTAACATATTTTCTTACTTTTGATAAATTTTAGGTGCTTTTCTTTTCACATATAAACAGCATAACTCAGCTTTTATAACCCACACACTTATAACTCACATTCATTTATGAGAGACAAAAAAATACATTGAAAGAAATCTACAGATGCAAATTATAATGAGAATAGAAAGTGAGGTAAATTGCTATTCTTCTGCATGATTCTTCAAAACATTTTCTTAGAAGACAAAATTTCAGAGTGAAGGAAGTCAAAAGAGGATAACAAAACTCTCAAAATGAATGCACCTCCTTTACAAAAAATGATTAAAGCATTTGCAATTTCCAGCAAAGTGAAATTCATCACACACTTCATAAATTTAGTTAGTTAGGTTTTGTTAGTTTTCCTGCTGTCATGTCAGTGGATGATAACTATTCCTGTTAATAGTTACACACTTTCTTTCACTGACTGCCCTAAAGATGCCACAATAAAGGTGTCCTCCTAATTTAGGAAGGAAACTTCCAATTTTTGACACAGACTTCATTAGTAGAATTGAATTCCAATCCTGACAGCTGGCCTTCCTCCACTAACTCACAGAAATAAATAAATTGGATTTCTAAAAAACAAATCACTACAAAATGAATTCTATAGGCATAATTTTGCAGACAAACATTGAGATAATCTGAGACTCAGTCTAACAGAAATGAAGAAAAATGCTTGGGTCTATGACTTCTGCAGCCAACTGGCATAGCCAATTAAACAAATAAGAGACCATTAAAGAGGTGTAACAATTGTGGTTTTGGCAGAAGTTTGTGTTCTCATGGAAAATACAAACCAACATTTTAACTAAGTAGTCTGATGGGAAAACTCGACTTCCAAAAAGGATCAAAATCCCCCTCTGCTGGGAGATAAAGTCAGCAGCTACAAAATGATTTCAAATTTCAAGGTTGAAAACCACCATGATTTTAGTAATGACTTAACTACTATAATTCTAACTGAGCTAGTGGTCTTGGGTTACTAGAAAAGTTGTCCCCCATTTTTTTTCAGCCACTAACAGATGACATATGTCAAAATATAGTTTAAAAAAGAGGAAAACCCAAAGGAATAGAAACAAATTAATTATTAAAATTAATGAATTATCACAATGAAAAGAGAAAATGCTAAGGTAACATAAAAGTAATAACATATAAATATAAAATATAAATATAAAAATACAACTGCCTTTTATATTGCCCATTCATTTAGACATGGCATTCTCTGTCTCATACAGAGGAAGAAACATCTTTCTTGCTACTTCTGTCAATCTTTCTTGCAGCATCTGCCAATCTATCAACTTAAACCCCAGTTTACACTCACTGTTTAATAATAAATAACTCTACTTGTAATTTAAGATATAGACCAATTTAAGGCCAATATTCTGTTTAAGTATATGACTAAAGTTTTTGTGTATGATCCTATGCACTATCAGTTGGACAAGTGAACTGTAAAGCAAGAGAGGTTTTTCTTTTTCTCTAAGAAAAATGATATGAGAGAATATCCTTCATCACATTCAAATTTTAATCCCATGGTTTAGACATGAAATTTACCTCCTGAAACCACTATTACATACAATTTTAAAAAGTAAACTTGGTTGAATTCAACTGCAAGAGACCTGAGGAAGACATTTCTTTTACGTAGGCATTTTTGTTGTTATTTCATTTTTTTGTAGGATATTTCTCTTGGAGAAGGCACGAAGGACAGAAGGTGAAGTAAAATTTAAAAAAGCCCAAATGTAAAACCTGCTACAATAGGTCAGTGCTGACTTCAGCTTCTATTTTGCTGCAGCTTCCTTGCCTTGGTGTCCAACCCCTATAAAAAGCAAGGTGTGGGCTGAGGACTGCTGCCCAGAATTCCTGTGACTCAGCTCTTTAGAGATTCACTGGCCAGCAAGACTTTAATGCATAGTGACAATTTTACACTGATTTCAGGGAAGAAGGGATTTCCTTTTTGGCTTTTATATTCTTGACACTAGTACCTTTGGAAATACAGATGGTAAGATTCATTCATTTTTCTCACCACAGATTGAAAGAATCAGCTAATATTTGTGAGGCACGCAGAAGAAGCTGGTTTTTGAAATAATTAATTGCAGCAATACTTATTACAGTAGTGTGCATTCTGCAGCTGAGTAAAGAGCCTGTCCTCAGCAGAATACAAACAAAATGAGGATATCACTTTAGATAACTGCCTGCAGGGGTACTAAAAGCCTGCTGGCTCTTCACAGCTCCTGCAAGCAGAGTGCTCTTCGAGGGAACAGATTAATAGTTGTGTCTGGACTTTCTAACAAATGGCAGCATGGTTTTTTTGCACCACAACATTCTTCAAATCCCCACATCCTGCACAACCTTTGTTACTGGTGCAAGATGAGCTGAGGAGTTAGGGATAATACTGAAATTAGGGCTTATGCTTCTTGATGATCATTATATGTATGTATCTATCTATATCTATATCTATATCTATATCTATATCTATATCTATATCTATATCTATATCTATATCTATCTATATCTATATATATCTATCTCATAGAATTATAGAAAAGTTAAGATTGGAAAAGATCTTGGGCTGATTTAGCTCTAGGTTTTTGATGTGCTCAAAGACAACCACTCACAAGCTACCAACTTCCAAAAGTGAAAGCACTAGAGTATAAATACCATAGCAAAATTTCTTAATATATACATTTTTAGATGAAAGACAGTTCTTACTGTATTTTTCAGCTTATTAAAGGTAATATTCTAAATAAAAGCAAACAAAGTTTGATTTAAACTAAAAAAATCTTTCTTGATAACTGAAGGCTATGTTCTCTGTGGGATACTTGTAAATTTACATGTCAGGAGCTTTGCCCTTTGACCAGCAGTACACCAAGCAGATCTCTAAGTGAAATGGATAGAACTCCCACCAATTTTAGGAGATTCCTGGCTCCCTAATTGTCAACTGAAGTGAGCAAGGGTTTGCAAGACACATTCTACCCCATGATGAGCTCATTACATACACTGTTTGAAGCACGCATGAGAGCTCCTTGTGAAATTCATAACAAGTAGCTCCTTGGAAAGATTTCATCTCTTTTCATGTTAAAGAAAAATAAAAAAATAAACAACATATTTTCCTCAAAACTACTCTATTAAAGGCATGAAGCTACTCAAACTCCACAGTTTTCAGTGACTGGGCTGAGTGCATCAGCTTTCATTAATGAAATGCACTCCACACAACACTTCAAAACTAGGACTAGTTGAGTCTGTGAGTGGTTGAGTGCTTTCTGTACATTTTTGTACCAGTAATACTCCAGAGCATGTTCACTAAAATTGAATACAAACCAGGTAAATAAATGGCAAACATGCCTACTGCAAAAATACAAATGAAGTTCTGGGAAGATTCTGGAGGAATATTTGATTGTATTCACTAACAACACTATTCTCATTGTAGAACCACTGTGCAATACTGCAAACGACTGACTACAATTGACCTTATTCTTATGATTATAAAACAAATATAATATAAAGTCTCTGTAAGATTTGGCTTAAGATGATACATTTCCTCCTCTAATCTTATGTAAGTTCCCAATGTTAAAAAAGAAACAAGTGAGACATGATTGCCTCCTTTACAAAATGCTCTTCAACTTTCTCATAACACTAGAATTGGCTGGTGTTTCAGATGTGATAAATTTTATGTCTTTATGCACTTTTCCCACACATAACCCAGGATAGGTATCTTTCTGGCAAGCAATAGCACAGAACTCTCTGTCATGATTTTTCTGCAGTGATATTTTCTAGGAAATGGGGTACATGGATAAAAAATATTTTCTCCATTAGGAATATGGCAAGTGTGGAGAGAGAGATCTAACCTTTGAGGAGAGAGAAAAATAGAAGTAAACTAAGAAAAGAAACAAAGGGAGTACAGAAAACAAACAAACAAACTAACAAAAACCCAAAGAGAAATAAAGACAGCAAAATGGAGAAAGACAGAGAAGAGTAGGAACACAGAAAGAATTGCTTTTTGAAAATAAGAATTAGGAGAAGCCTGAAAGAAAACACAACTGGTATAAAAGAAAGACACATGAAAATAAATTGAAATATGTAGAAAAAAATGATGAAAGAACTAAAGTCGATATTTTAGGTGACATTAGCATAACAAAAGCAAATAATAAATAAATAAATAAATAAATAAACAAACTAACTCACAAACCCACCAGAATGAAAAAGAAACATACTGGAAAACTGTAAAACCAGAATTAAACAACAGGAACATACCTTAGGAGGAGAATGGTTTTGCATGAAACAAAAGCAATTTTCATTTTTGCTTTTCCTATATAATGGCCAAAATTTCAGTTTAATACAGAGGGTATTAACACATTAACACATCACATCTAACTGGAGTGCTGGTGATACATAAAAATGTCTAGCCCTAAGATGGAAAAATACATAATACTCTAAAAAGTGCAATTGGGTGTGAATGTCCAGGAGATATTATATGTAGAACAGTTGGTCTAAATATTTGTATATTCGTTCCAAGTGATCTATTCTATTCCACTCTATGCTATTTTATTCTCTTCTAACAAAAATGAGCTCTGCCTCTCAACACATTTCAAACTCTGCTCTCTTTTAAGTAGAAAAATTATATTATAGGAACAGATGTGTCTTTCCAAGGGTCACAACTTGGCCTTCAATATACCATAATCTTTCAAAGTTACTTATGTCTTTTCCCCTCAGGATGTCTTTAAAAATTTACTGGAGTGCTTTCACCTTACTCTCTGTATCTTCCAGATGACATTTAAGTAAATATGAAAAAAGACAGTAAACCATAATATTTCAATTAAGGATCTGTTCTATCAGCAATAACATCTCACCCTGACATACTGTCTCCAAGTATCTTCAGAGAAGATGAAAAATTTGTTTTCCAAATATCTGGATTTGATAAATCAAGGCAATAATTTACACCGAAAAGTGAATTATTCACAGTGTTTCCTGAGCTCTGCGCAAGAGAACATATTATCTTTGTAATATGTGTAAAAAATTTGGCTTGCCATTTATATTTTTAAACCATCAACAATATCAGGTTGGGCCTCTGTCTAATTCATTGGTGAATGGTAACAATGAAACATTTTCTTGGGCTTTCTCATCTTTCATTCCTTAGTACACATTTGGTGCTATCCCACAGGGAACAAAGCACAGAGAAATAGAAATATTTATTTAAATGATGCATAAAGGAAGAAGTAATGAGAAATATACCTGTAGCACCTTCCACCTTGTGTTCAGGTCTTCCACACAGCCGAGGTTGTACTGGGAGAGCTGAATGTCGGGGGGAGTGAAGCGGTGAGCGAGCTCATTGACGTGATGCACTTTTTCTTTAAGGGGAACAAGTTCTGCCCGATAAACCTGTGTGAACCAAATGTAAATTTAAATAAATAAGAGCACTAACTTCAAAAACTATTGGCTCTGCTATCAGCTGGTTAGTAACATAAACATATTATATGCCAAGCTGAAAGGAAAGAGCATCTGGTCACGATTCAGCTACCAGTCTGTTTATTTAACTTCATACAGACTTGAGGTCTCAAGACTGGCATTTGAGAAGGTGCTATGAATTTGGAACCTTCATAGCCACTTTTGGCCAGTTCAGCTGAATTTCTAACCAGCACACCCACTGGGAGGTGCACTGCAGAGCACACCTGTTTCCTGCTTCATCCTTTACCTGTGGGATGGGGGTGATGAGTACAGTTTAACACAGGAAAACAGAGGAAGACAGCTGTTCCCAAATACAACAAATGGAAAAACAATGGAAATTTTATAGACCCCAATAAGGTCATGATTTTACCGTGGCTATTGTGTGTTTTAAAATCAAAAAGTTTATAATGGGAGGGAAGTCCATAAAATAAATAACTAAATAAAGAGAGAGAGAAAGAAAGATAAAAAAAAATTTGCTATGCATCTCAAACTGGTTTACATGACTCATATTTAAAAGAAAGAAACAAAATAATGTTTCTTTTAAGATAACCTTTAAAATGATGCATAAAAGCGGTTTAGCTAATCATTTCAGTAATGTATGTGTAAACCAGAACCTGCTAGTTAAAGTCTTTAAAATCAACAACCTGATGATGATGTCATCATGATGTATCTGGGTACATTCAGATAAATTCAGGGCACCATGATTTTATCAAACAGAGGAATCTCTATGTAGATCTTCCACTGCTCCATATCTATCTTTTCTAGGGAGACATTTATGAATTTTTAATGTGATAAAATATGTCAAAATGTAACACTGAGTCATTTCTAAGGGACAAATTCTGTCATTCTCAGGATCATGCTTTATTGCCATATGATGTCTGCACACAAAGGCAGAATAATTTACCTGCTATATTAGTCTGCTCTATAGCTCCTTTCTCTCAGCATTTTTAATATAGACCACATGTGGTCTGCATCTCATTTTAGATCATCAAATAACCTGAAATTATTGCCTAGTAATCTTTTCATCAACACATGATGCAAAATAAGATAAGGAAAGCCCATCTACTATCTCAGTGAACCTTAAGAGTAAATAATATAAAGACATTCACAGACGTTGCAATGCCATGAAGAGCACTAAAGGTAAACACCATTGAAAAATTGTTCCTCAAATGTCTTTTAAAACCAGACTTGACTTCCATCAATTATGTTAAATTACCCTGCAACATAAGGAGCTGGACTGACTTCAGTAATGCTCATACAGTGAATGACTCTAATAATACACCATCAGAAAGGATGTGTATTTTGTAAAGGAAATACAGAGAACTATGCAAATGCCACGACGTGAGAGAAGATGCATACATTAAGTTCATGACATAACAGTTGGCTTCCCCATTTCACCAGTTTTATGCCACTGGAGGTAGAACTGACATTACTGGTGAGAACTGATTTACAGTTTAGTGCTGAGCAAGGTCTGAAATACAAAGAAAAGGAAGACAGCTCACGTCTGGTTTTACCCTAGAGAGTTATATATGTGCTTACCCTGAACTTTTTAGTTAGCAATTGAGTTCAGAGAACAAACAACATGCTGTAAAAATAGACATTTGTTGTTGTAAAGTAAAGGCCTCAAAGGCTGAAGAAATATATACACCACTCTCTGAGCACTTCACTTACAAATGGTTGTTTTACTGCTTTTTTTTCTGTGATCTGCTGTTTTCGTGGCCCAAGGTACCTGGTCATGACTCTGTGGCTTACATTTGGGATGATCAACTCAGTTCCTCCCATGTTCATTTCCAAGATGAGAGAACACCCCTAATCTAGTGTCACCAATAATCCCTTTGCATAAAATATAGATATACATGTATATATATTTAGATATCCTATAACAGAAAATATATCATAAAGGTAATATATAATAAAAATTAATACACACAGTAAGTATATGTATAAAATAAAAAGCACTATTAGAATAGATGCTGATCAGTTGTAAAGATCAGTTCCTACACTACAATGCACTTTCATGCAGTTCCTGTACTAAATCAAGTTAATTTTCTATTATTTATATGGGATTAGGATCAGGTTTCTGATTGAAAAACATCACTGCTTAGGCAAAGCACACAGGACTTATCAGGCACTTGTTTTTAAACATATATTAAAGTATCTGGCTGATTTCAGACCAGTTATTTGCATCTGCATTGTGGACTTCAAAGTACTGGTCTCACTTGATATCGAAATTAATTATCAGGTAAATCACACAGCTATTATACCTAAATTAAAGTGAAATAGAAAACCTTTCATAATTACTCAGCATGTTTTTTTGACTGTAAGTTATTTTACAGACCAGAAAGGCTACGGCACAGAAGCAACTCACACTGAAAGAAAAGAAATAGACATGGAAGTAAAGAAGAAAACTCATCTTCTGCCTTCTCTTCAATCAATATCCTAATTTTTTTTTTTTGTGCTGCAAGGATAATGATTTTTGCAGTGTGATAATAATATTCCAATGCACAAAATACCACAGCTTTTGCCTTTAAATTCAATATTCTCTCTTCTATTATTGCTAAGCCTGAATTTTTGCTAGTGTTTTTATTAGCTGGCCAAATCCAAACATAACAAACAGCAGGAATAAAAAAAGGAATGCTAGTCAATGAAAAGCTATCTAATTAATGCCAGCAAGTTTACAATTAGAAAACTGCAGACAGAAAAGAGAAAAATAACCAAGAAAGATTTGGAATATATGACTTTGTATTATTAAGAAGTCAGCAACTGCAAGACTTCTTTAAGCAATAAAGTCCATCAGTCAGTATACGTGACTCTAGAGCTAAGCATCTGTAGAAGCAGAAATTTAGATTTTTTTACTAGAAATATGTTACAGAAATATTTATATTTCTAATAATCATTTCGTATAATAAAAGAATGGTTGGGTTTTTTTCTACTTTTTTTTTCTTCTGCATGAAGAGCACTAAACATATAACAGGTTTATATTGAAAAAAATTAAAGAATTATATGGCTGGTAATTTAAAAACAAACATACATGGTGAGTAGTAGTGTATTACTATCGAAAGGAGATGTACCCATTAAATTGCTCAGAGTGCAAATGAGTTCACAGTATGAACAGCAATAGGACAACTGGCCCCAAATTATCTTCATTATAACTGTCCTTATGCAAGACAGAATTTCAATGGTTTGTGATACTGTAGGTGGTAGATTGGATTTTAAATGATCCGTACAGCCTTGTTAGAAAATATTTCAAAATGCCTTGGAAAATGAGCAAGGACTCCAGAAGACACATACCACAGACATCATAACCAGACAAATACTAAAAGTCTAGGGAACACACAGTGGCCATAATCAGCCAGATGAAAAGCTCATCTTGCCCAGTCCTTTGTCTGATAGTAGCCAATACAATTGCTTAAGGAAGAAAGTAAGGGAAAGCATCAGTTGCCCAGACCCTTGCACTCTTCCAGCTCAGCAGCTTGAGTCTCAGAGATTATAGAGCCAGAAGCTGTATTTTTATGTCAAACAGATCTTGATGGAATCCTTTCCAAGGAATTACATACTTGATTTTTGGACTAACATAGGCTTCTATGATCCAAAATATCCTATGGTAAGTTTAACATTTAGGTTAGAGTTTTTGGATTTTTAAACCTATTTCTGGAGACCCACTTGTGACCTTCCCTAAATCTTAGCTCATAAGAGACAGAGATCAACCATTCCCAGTGGACTTTGTGCTGTGTCAGGATGTACAAGACCAACATAATGTTTTTTCCTTCTTTATGTTTAAGATGCAAAGATTGAGATATATTTGATTAAATGTGGGGATCTATAAGGTAGGTACATCTGAGCGAGTTGCCTTTATATTTACATGGTTCCTTTATATTCACATGGTTCCTTTATATTCCCCAGCTAATCAAACCCAGGAGTTGAACCTAATGTAAGGTTTTACTATAGATGGCAAGAATCACGTTCTGAATTGCAACAGAAATTAGCAGATTTTAATTGACTATATAGGGAGCCTAGGCAAGTAACTCACATACAGACTGCTATCTGAAACCTGAAAAATAAGACAATCCCCACTCCAACACCATTTATTTTGTCCTTTTACCTAATCTGTTATAATTGTTTTTAGACTGGGGATCCCAAGCACTTCCTATTATATACATGTTATAGATACAACAGGGACTTACACATGATATTTTCTGCTTTTTCAGCAATTTTCAGTAATTCCTCACATTTTATTTGGCTTTCTGAACAGTCCTGAGTATTGATGTGATGTTTTCAGAGACTTCTGTTATGACTCCAAGACCTCTTTCATGGGTGCTAAATGAATGTTTGAAAGGCCTAAAGAGATCATTACCATACAGAGAAAGTTGGGATAGCTTTTTCTACACTTTGCTTGAGATTTATCAGCATTTGATTGCATCTGCCATCACTTTGCTGGCAGTCAGTACTGTGAAGGCTTTCCATAGCTGTTTGCAACCTGTCCTCACCTTAAGTACATTGAATAGGTTTGAATCATCAACATGTGCCACTGCATTATTAATTTTCCTTTCCAATTCATTTATGTACATGCTGGACCAAGCAGACCTTCTGGAGCACATCATCTTCCTCTTTGGGAAAACTGACTTATGCTTTTTGTTTTCTGTCTTTAAAAGGAAATTACCAGATAAATTGGTTATTTATCCACCAGAAGACCTTTTCTGTTGTCTTACTAGAACTTAGTTTCTTTGCTAGAAGACATCCTTAAAATCCCTGGGAATGGCAAATGGCCTATAGCCCCTTAAACATTATGCTCATGTTTCCTTAGAGGCACAGTTGGAGACGTAAGGCACATGTACATTTACAAAACTATTGTCTGTTCTACAGAATATCCTTTCCTAGATTTCCCCATCTGTAGGTCCACAGGCCTGACTACATGCACTATTTGAGGATTATCACTACGTGTGTCCTTCATCACTCCTCATTAAAACCCCCTAATTTTAAATAAGAAAATGCCGTTAATAGATACAGCTATTTTACACTTCCATTAGAACACTTAACCAAACAGCCATCTGGTTCTGGTGATTTAATGATCTTAATCAAGACAATTTGTTCTTTGTATTTTTGCATCAAATAGGTTTCTTTATTATTTTCTTTAGCCATCCCATCTTTCCAGGTTGTTCTGAATCCATCTGGATGGTACGGATTGGTTCTCAGGATGCAGTGCCTCCGTGCTGCCTTCACACACTTTGTCCTTTTGGTTCCTTTTGGGCAGGCTTCCTCATTTATGTGCAGCTTTCTTTCTGAAAACTGAACACTGCTGTAGTGGATTTTTTTGGGTTATTTTTGTCCATACAGAGATGCTGACCTTTAGTTCATAATGATCCCTATTATGATAGCAATGTTTTGAACTTGTAGTGCTCAGTACCAAGCCAAATCTTTTCCCTACTGGTTATTCTCTTGGAGTTTCTTATGCACTTTACATTTAGTGCTGAAACTTCAATTCCAAAAGGATTTTAGGCTAGTAATTACAGATCAGTTTCTAACATATTTTAGAAGATGCAGGATAAGCCTCCCAAAATTATTTGCAAGTCGTTTTCTGCGTATTTTCCATCAAATTTGTTTGTGTTTTGGATATCCTATTCCAAGGTAGTAAACCCACCAGATAACCCCCACTTCTTTCCAGAATACCTACTCTATTAATGAAAATTTGATGCTAGGGTTTTTTTTTTAGATGTCTTTTCTTCCACATTTCATATGCCATATGGGTGGTTTTATCCTATCTTTTATTTAAGCAACCCTAACACAGACTGATTTTGCTTTGGAAGGCTGCCCAATGTTCAGAAGAGAGAAAAAAAATCTAGGTCTTTTTATTTAAAGATTCACCAAAGGGGGAGGGGTTTTGTCAATGCCAGGAAAAAGTTTGCCTTTTCTTTTAGGATTCATAAATTGGTTCCATAAAAACTGAAAGAAAATTCACAAATCATTCAAGTAGAGGAGTAAAAAAAAAAAAACAAAACAAAACCCCTCAAGCTTATTTAAATATCAGTATTATGTATTTTACTAATTGTACATACTTGTATTTATATATATTTATATATACTTATATATAAACATACATATATAAAATATGCAATCTATATTTATAATATATGTATAATCAATATTATGTCCTTTTCTAGCTTCATGGAGTTTTTGTTCACAAATTCACGATAAAGTACAGAAAGGCACACTGACTCTACAATGCACATTTTCAATTTCTTAACCCCCTTCTGCCTCAACCACATGTACAAGTGCTGGCTGATAAGTCAAATAGAGGAATCCAACCAAAATTGAATCAAGTGCCTGTAACTTCTGGCTCACTGTTGTTAATGGAATTGGGTGACTAAAGCCCATTAAGCCATTTGGAAAATACACCCTGAAGAGGAAGTATATTCCCAGAACATTAAGTATTCCTTGTGCACAGAGAAAAACTAAAAACTAAATAAAACTGTTTTTTATTTATTGTCTGCTATTGAAAAATGCCAATGGATCATTAAAAATGCCTTTTCACATTTACTGTCCTTATTCCTACCAATCCAAGCACATACCATGTATGTTTAGATGTGGTCCACCACAGTGCCTTGTCAGAACAAGTAACATTTACTCAGCTGTATTAGGAGTATGAAATCATTGCTGCTTAACATTTGCCACGCTGACAAAGGAAAATAACAGCATGCACACACAAAGTCATATATCCTTATGCACATCTCAGTAGCTCAGAGATTGAGTTTACCTATATTTGTCTTAAAAATCATATTCAATAAACAGACAATACCTAATAATTATTTATTTGCAATTGGTATGCAATTGTTCAATAAGAAACTTAAAACAAGGTATTAAGGTTTTCAATTATGATTTAAAATAGTCAGTATTCCTATTGGCTCCTATTTACCTGCAACATTTCTGGTGTGAAAAATAACTTGGGATCAGCCCCATTTTGTGTGTCATTCAGTGCTTTGTGTTCCTTAACAACACTTGGACTTGTAAACAGGTTTAAAAAAAATCTATGTGAGACCATGTATGAAAAATTACTCCAGCACTATTGTGTGATATTTTTTCCCAGCTGTATTGTCCTGAGTCACCATGAACACACTGGTAAAAATCAAGACTTGTTAGTGTTTCCCATACTCATGGGCGGAGGGACCATGAATCTCACAGAGTGTATGCAGCAGTACCCTTCTCTTGTTGCAAACAGGAGTTGAAAGAGACTCTAAAGTTCATTTCACCAATGCATCAAATGATTTAAATGTTCAGTGCCAGCTTCTGGAAATGAGTCTCTATCTATTTCGTTATGGATGGAACTGGCATGATGCCTGTATAAGATGTTAAAGGCAATTTGGCATAATCTCTAGATTTTTATTTCTCAAATTTTATGGACTGGCAATTATAGCAACACCAGCCTTTGATTTGAACACTATGTTTATGCTTAGAGCACAACATTGGAAATTAAAATTGATCCTGAAGTTAGTTTCCCCCAGAGACAGTAAATGCAAGACCTCAGTAGACAGAATCCTCTTTCACAAATGTTCATTTTTACAAGCCTAAACATGATGAATTTAGAACATTTTTCTTAGCTTTTAATAAAGGAAGGAAGAAAAAATAAAATAATTTTAAAATCATCTCTAGTTTTCTGGCAATGTTATTTATTATTTAGGCAGTTCATACGTTGTCTTTATACAGGACTAAACATTGTAGCAACTATATTTAGGAATTAAATGTTTTGCACTTCTTAATAAACTTTTCAAGACCACTCAAGCTTGGACATGTACAAAAATAGCAGGCAAGAACACAAATTTCTTACTCTTATTAGAGTTTAAATGTAGAATGGTTTCTAAATAATTTTGTATGCTGGAAGGCAACTCCTGAGATCATCTAACCTAGCCCCTCTGCTCAGAGCAGGGTCAGCTGCCCAGGACTATGTCCAGTCAGGTTTTAAATATCTCCAATGATCAAGACTCCACCACTTCTCTGGGCAACCTTGTGCCAGTGTTTGAACAGCCACAGGTGTGTCTTCTCATATTCAGGTGGAACTTGATGGGTTTTAATTTGTGCCCATTGTCTCTTCTGTCAGTGGACAGTACTAAGGAGAGTCCAGCTCTCCTTCATTCCCTCTCATCAGGAATTTATACACATTGATAAGATGCTGAGTTGCCTTGAGTCTCAAGGCTGAGCTGCCCCAGTTCTCTCAGCCTCTCCTCACAGGAAAGATGCTTCAGTCCTGTGACCATATCTGTGGCCCTGCACTGGACCTGTTCCAGTGAAATCCATGCCTCTCTCATACCCCTGAGTCCAAAACTGGACGTAGCCCTCCATGTGTGACCAAGGCTGAGCAGAGAGGAGGAACCACCTCCCTCAAACTGCTGGCAATGTTGTGCCTAATGCCCCCCAGGGTGCTCTTGGCCTTCCTTGCCATGAGGGTGTAAGAGACTTAGAGATCACCATTTGTTCAAATGCTGTTAGGATCACTGAGGGACTTTGCCACTGCAGCAAACCATGCAAAGAAGCAACAGCTCATCTGCAACCACCAAAGTCCATCCTGTCCCAAATATGGATTCCTGAAATTTGGACTGAGTTAATCCACCTGACAGGAACTTGAGATAAGATACAGGTGGTACTATTGTCCAATCATCTCAGGTCTAAGGGAAGGTAAATGAAGCTGGGGAGAAAGATGTTTCACTGCAAGGAGTCTGTGGGAAGAAGGCCAGATCAGCATCTCTGCTGGCAGCTGGCTGTGGCTGGGTCCAGTGCAGGGAGACCCCACTGGCTCAAGACAGGAGGCCACTGTCCCAAATGAAGAGACAGAACAAGCGTGGGACTAATTAGCATTGGAAGCAAGGGAATCATTTAACCAACAGAATAAGAGAACTGTGTACCAATGAGCACTGATTCCTTTTTTTTTTGCTAAAATATATAAATGGTGAGAAGTTTTGAGTGACCTTGGAACCCAACACCATGGAGAAGCCCAGGATCAATGGAATACTGCTGGATCCATGGGTGGTAACTATAATTCCATCTGATCTCTTTCTCGCTCTCTCTCTCTCTCACTCTCTTTCTCCCCTCTCTCTTCTCCCTCAATCCTTTTCTATTTCTTTCTATCTCTCTACCTCACATTTTACTGTTAAATAAAATCCATACTATTGACTTCAGCATATGGTCTTGTTTACACCTTAATTGAGGCAGAGGCATCTCCCAAATAATTGTAATAACTGGATTTTAACAGTGTGTTCCCATCAGCTGTTTGTCTACCAGGACCCCAAGGCTCTTCTCTTCAGAGTTCCTTTCTGGCCAATTGGTCTTGAGTGGATACTATTTGGGGTTCTTCCTCCCAGGACACAGGGCTTGGCATTTCTCCTTGTTGAACTTCATGAGATCCCCCTCAATGTAATTCTCCAAGCTGTCAAGGTCTGTATGAGTGAACCATCTGGTGTAATGGCTGTTCCTCCCACTTTTGTATCAAGTGGGAAATTACTGACAGTGAGGTCTGTCCCAGGGACCATTTCATTAATGCAGATGTTAAATTATATCGACTCAGGACCAACCACTGTGGTATCTCATATATGAGATGTCTCCAATGCAACTTTCTAGTCCTTCTTGTGCCTGGTTTAAAAGATTAGCTGTTCCATCACATTCTAAGGATTTGGGTGAGGCTGAGTAACCTGTAAGTCCCTGTGTCCTTCCTCCTGTCCTACTGGAAGGTGAGAGCGACACTTGCTCTCTTCCAGGATGAAAGAATTTTTCCCAGTTGCCATGACTCTTGAAGGCAATTGATAATGGCCTCTCAATAACATCTGACAACTCATTTTGCACTCGTGTCTGCATCTCATTAGGACTCAGGTATGACCAGGATTATGTGCATGATCCATGCCCTTACATGTTCCATTATGGGTATTTCTCATATCTAGTATGAACCAGATTTCAAGAAAAGGCCAGCTGTGCCTACAGAGAAAGTCTGTTTCCCTGCTCTGTGAGCAGCACTTATACAAAGCTGTGGCCTCATGCCAGCCTGACATTTTCGTGAAGAATTCCCTCAAACAGAAGAGTCTCCCGCTAGCACTGGCTTATGTTAAACCTCAATTCTCACAACCAGTGAAAGTGACAGGAAAGAACATCTGGCACTGTGAAGAAAATGTGAGATGACTGAGGGAGAAAAGTTCTTCTGTGTCAGAAGAATTTCTGTTGTGGGAAGGTTTTACACAAGCAGCAGCTGCAGCTAAATCAGAGCAGGATCCATGGGCACAGTAAGGTGAGTGGCTGCCCTACACCTGGGCCAAGCAGGTTCCCAGCACTGAGGATTCTCCCCCTCAGCTCACTTAGTGTCCAAGTGCAGAAGTATTCATGGGCAGAGCATTTCCTCTCATTTTATATTTAAAACCATATGAGGTTGAACTGTCCCAGGACAGTTTAACAGTTTCCATCTTTTTCATTCAAAATAAGTTAATTTTTTCTTTGAGGGGTTTAGTGTACTCTGATACAAATTTCATTGAGACCTGGGTTTGTCAGACACTAGCTCAATATGCTACACTTAGCTTGCTTTTAAACTCACCCTGTATTTTTATTTGATTGTAGTGCTCCTGGGGACAGGCGATGTTGAGACAAAATGGATTTCAGCTGATTTAATTTTCCATCCTATATATTTTTATAAACTCAGAAATGACCAAGCAGGAGTGCACTACAGTAGAATATAAATCCTCTTCTGGGATAAAAACAGTTCAAATAAAAATCAGGAGAGAAAGAAAATCAAATTCCCTTTAAGTTCTCTCCCATTCTGAATTCTGTATTTCTAAATCAGTAAAACATTACATTTTTCAAAGGTTATTTTCTGCAATTTGGAAGACTAACTCAGTATTTCTTTAAAAATAAAATCAAAATTTGAATAGATGAAATGAAAAATGAACTAAAGCCAGGTATTAACTTTCTTCTTTTCTGAACTCTCAAGGGAAAAAGCTATAATTTATAGCAATGCTATATTTAGCAGAAAATATTTATTTAGGATCCTTAGGATTTAGGATGTGTCTAATTTAATGAACAGAAGCACACTAATAAAAAGATGCATTTATCCTGAAACACAGATGACTAGGTTACTATAAATTTTGATCTATTTATTTATTTATTTTAAATCAACAGCTGATATACAGCTTCATTATTCCTGAGCAAATACAAGCTATGCTACTGCCTTGCCATTTATTCTGCAATTGTGTTCTCCCTCATGGAGGAAGAAAAGTAAATAAGCAAATTTAGATTGTAATTTACTCTACAAGAAAACTCTACCCATGTCATGGGAGAGCCCATGACTACTGAAGTGTTGTGAAGAGCTCCACATCAATTTTTCCATATAATCAAAGTCAGTTACTCAGTTACTTTACAACCAAGAAGAGATGAAGTACTGAACTGTAAGTAACTAGAAGGATTTCAAAGTGTGATCTGAAAGTCTAACAAAGACTACACCAAGGTCACAGGAAACGTAAAGGAAATTTTGCAAAGGAAAGTTTCCCTTCAGTATGGTTTCAGCCAGCATTATTAAAGCTAAAAGCACTTGCAAAGTATATATGCTTAGGTTGTAGACTCAGTCAAATTGTTTTAAAATCATTAATAGCACACTATCTATTCCTATTAGTTAATTTGTAAACAATGAATGTTACATATACAAACAGAAAAGGTTGAATAATAACCCGTGTTCATTACCAAAACTCTTTCAAGTTATAGTCACTCCTTGTCCTCAGAAAATAGTTGCTACAAAGCAAATCTCTATTGTGCTGTAGAGCAGCATGGCATTTTAAAGGCAAATGCACTATTTCACTGACTGCCCAGTTTTGGCTGGGACAGAATTGGTTTTCTCACTGTAGTCATGAGAGAGAGCAGGGAAGAGTTGGGCAGGGGCTGGGCTGGGGGTCGTGCATGAGATGGAGCTGCTGGCCTCCTTCATGAGCCTAGGTTGCATTCCATACCTTCCACGTCATTGCTGAGGGGTGAAAATAGGGATTCTCACCTCTGGGAAGAAACCTGGGGTGTTGGCTGGGCTGGAGGAAAAAGGGCGCCAGGGAGGATCCGGGACCATTTTTGCCTTTTGTCTCAGTGGCCACACACAGCCTTGGCCAGTGAATGTCCTTTTCTGTATGTAAATCACACTCTCTTTTGTATACTTCTGTTATTAATATTGTGCTCTTCCTGTTAGTTTTTCTTATTTCATTGCTGCTTTTCAAGTATATTGTCCTTAATTCATAATCTCTGTTTTTGTCTCCCTCTTATGGAGAGAAGGGTGAGGGGGAAGGGAGCACTTTCAATGGGGTTTATTTTCCGACTGGGTTTTGAAACCATTTCACTGACAAAAAAAAATAAAAGCAGTTTAAACCAGAAAGATGGCAACAGCTGTATCATAACATTACAAAACACCTAAAGCTTCCAGATATCAGCAGGCAGATCCTGTAGCTCAGGAGGAAAAATATGGATACATACAACAGCTTAGCTTAGAGACTACTAAAACACAGATTGTTTTCTGACACTCCACCATTAAACAATTCAGACAAGAAGCTTCAGAAACTCCTCATTTTGTCTAACAAAAAGCTCTATAGAGATCTATAGATCAAAAGCTCTATAGAGATCTTTATTTTAATTTTAAAAGAAATCTTTACTTTCTCCTCTTATGTCTTTAAATTTACCTTGTAAGTATTTCATAATGTTTAGCCTAATAAAGTTGATAATTACTACCTCAAGTAATGGAGATAAAGTTTTTCATAGAGCTTCAGGCCAAAATAAGTTATTACAGTCCATTCAGTCTCTAATATCCAGAAGAGTGCAGGCCAGATGGACTATTCAATTGCTTTATTGAAAGCTCTGTGTTCCAACCCTTGAATTAATATTGAAATTACCATCTCTACCTTTTCATCACCACTGTATGATGTGTGTGGAGTGGGCATGGGTGAAACACCAAGTCAACACAGAATCACAGAATGGCTTGGGTCAGAAGGGACCTTTAAGATCATTTATTTCCATCCCTTCTGCCACAGACTGGGAACCTTCCACTAGACCAGGTTGCTCAGGCCTCCAGCCTGGCCTTGAACACTTCCAGGGATGGGCATCTTCAACTTATCTAGGCAAACTGTTCCAGTGTCTCACCACCTTCACAGTGAAGAATTTCTTTGTAATATCTAATCTAAACCTACTGTCTTTTAGTCTGAAGCCATTATCCCTTGGCCTGTGACTACACGCTCTTGTAAACAGTCTCTCTCCGTCTTTTCAGCTTTACTGGAAGACTACAATTGGGTTCCTCTGAAGCCTTTTTTTTTCCAAGCTGTCCTAGGTTACAGTGTAAATTCTGCCTGAAGTCTGTATTCTATCCCCATCTTCATGAGCCGTTGGAGCCAGGAGGAGCAGTTTTCCTTATCTTCTGTTAATGAGCCCAGCAATGCCTTGCTGCATGACTCATAGATAACTCCCTCCGGGAGTTATCTCTGTTTAATGGGCCATCAAGGAGCCACTGCAGGACTCAGAATGAGATCAGCCCATTGTGAGATGCTCCGCCCAGGGGGAGGAGCCAAGCATTCCCACCTGGATAAATCCAGGGTTTGGGACAGCACAGGCAGCTTTTACCCACTGGACTCCCAGAGGAGACAAGAGCTACCAGACCGTTCTACAGTAATCACTGCTTTGACAAGAGCATTTCATCTGGACTGCCACCACCACCCTAACAGGGCGTCAGGTTGTATTCTGACTCTGTCAGTGGTTTTTTTTTTTTTTTGTACTATTGCATTTATTTTACTTTCTTTTATTTCTTTTCTTTTCCTCTTATTAAATTGTGTTTCTGACTTGGAGTCTCTCACTGGTTTTGCTTTCAAACCAGCACACAAGCTGAACAAGCCCAAGTCTCTCAGCCTTTCCTCTGTGCTAAGGGTGATGATTAGAGGAGTGCCCTATCCCTCCATTCATCTTGGTGGCCTCTGGACTTGCTTCAACAGCTCCATGTCCTTCCTGTGCTGGGCCCCCAGAGCTGGATGCAGCCCTGCAGGTGGGGTCTCACCAGAGCAGAGAGACAAAATCCCCTCTCTCCCTCCCCTGCTGCCTAAGGGGCTTTTGCTGCAGCCCAGAACATGTTTGGCTCTCTGGGCTGAGTGCCCATGGCCAGCTCATGTCCAGCCTCTCACCTACCAATGCCCCCAAATCCTTCTCAGCAGGGCTGCTCTCCATCTGCTCATCCCCCAGCCTGGATGGATACCAGGGATTGCCCTGACTCAGGTGCAGCACCCTGCACTTGTTAAACCACATGAGATTCCCATGGGCCTATCTGAGGTGTAAATTCCTAGACTTCCTACATCTAATAGGAACAGTGCCAGAGAAGGAATTCAGTTCTAACAGCAGGTATTAGCCACTGCAAGTGACAGTGATTTACTTTTTAAGCTAATGTAGGAAGAAAGAATATTAAAATGAAATGCTAAAAAGGAGACAGTTAAATAAAACTTAAAAAAATTAAACATGTCCAGGGTTTCTGTAACAGTACCAGACACAGGCTGGGCAACTGTCATGAGCAGTGCCCACCTTTCCAGGCATTCAGGCTGAAATCCTTCTGGGTGGCTGCCCTGCCACATGTTTAGGAGCAGAAGGCGGTGGTTCTGGAGAGTGGGCAACAGTGGCTCCTGCTGTGACTGATGAAAAGTACCATTCTTTTTCCAATGGACAATTGAACCCAAGTAAAATAAAGCAGTTTTCAGGTAAAATATAAAGAGAATAAGAATAAGAATAATTTGAGTGGCATTGCTGTCTTGACAAATTAGTTTCACAGATTCAATTGCCCTGTTTGTAAACTGGTGATAATACTTCTATTGCAGTCTCTGAAAGAGGCCGAGAAAATTAACTTATACTATCTGGAACATGAGAAGCACTATAAAAGTGCTAAGTAGCAATTATAAAGTTTTATTATGGGTTAACCTTGGCCAAAAAAATGAAATAAAACTCTATTAGGCCTTACATTTATAAAGATGAAAATGAGAAACATGTAACTCATTGGGTCCCTGATAAACATTCCAGGCAATCTAACATTCATTGCACTCCCTACATCAAACAGTCCCTAGGCAATTACTGGATATCAGCACAGGAGCTTGATAAATTGATTTTACTTCGCTCATTGATTTGCCCATGTCGTAGAAACAATATCATTACAGAATCTGCACACTTGATAGTTCCCAGGAATTTATTTTGTCAATGTTTTAAGAAAAGATTTAATTAGAAACACAGTACTGACAGATTTTTTTCATGGGAAAAAAATTGCCTTATCACAGAAACAAACAACATTAAAATTCATTTCTGGTCCTCTTCCCTTTTCCCTCCTCCCCTGTCTCAGTGAATATCTGTGTATCTGGTTATAGAATATCTGACACGTCCTTTTTCTTTACATAGGAATGTTTCAATGGCAGACTATATATAGGAGATCAGAGTTATGTTATAAATACTCCTTAGATATAATTTTGCTCCCTTTAGCCACACAGGTCCCGGTGCCACACTCACTTAGGACTGAATGAAATGGTCCCATAATAAGAAGAAATGTTACTCACATTGTACTTTTTTTTCCCCTTTTGGCTAAATATTTACATTTCCAAGTCATAAGGTAAAAAAGGCTTTTGAATAGAATCAAAACAGTTCAAGAGCATCTTTGATTTAATGTCATGTCTTGGAATGCTAATGTTTCACCATCAGACTAATATCTATGAGTGCTGCATTTATATGGCAAACTTGAAACAAAAAACCATGCTAAATGTCAAAGTCCCTGCTATAACCATGCCACTTGTACTTAAAAAATAATGTTTAATTCTCCTTCTAAAAGCTCAAGACTCATTTTTCCCTCTGATAAACTGATAAAGAGAAATCTCTTAAAAATGTTCTGGTCTGACCTCAATTCTGAACTTCAGAGGCATAAAATGACAGACAAGTCTTTATATACGTATTAGTCAGATCTCTCAACAGGGTATCAGAAACCAAGATCAGAGATTGCCAATACTTAAAAAGTCAAATTCTGCCTGCAGATGTGCATGTTGAACTCCCACTGAAATCAGCAGGGTGAATTCATACAAGGAAAATTTGGCTCTAAATGAAATATGTTGATCTAATAATAGCATCTTCTCCCAAACTGGGTTGCAGGTAGAAAAGATTTCCACCTTGACTGGTCACCTTTTTTTCCTCTTTAGAGCTCAAGAATTTTCCTGCACTAGTTGTCAGGGGAAAGTTATCAATATTCTTTAGCCCAAACATCCTTAATCAAAGAGAAAATAGTTAATATGCTCTATTAATAATTGTGTTAATGCAGTTAACACAAATCTGATAGAAATTGGGTTAAATTGGTACAGCTCTTTTCCAGGTGCTTCTTTTGAAAAATGATCTACAAGTAGCTGCTTCCTTACACTAGTTGTGATTCCTCTCAAAGTTAATTAAAGAACTCATTTTTGTTTCTTCCTTGTTAGCAAAGCAATGCTACTTTTTCTCTATCACAATTATTCTACTTTTCCCCAGTAAGTAGCATGGTGAAGAGCAGTCTTAATTATAAAAGACCAAGATTTAACTTCTCTGCCTGCTCATCATCATTCTTATGATTCCTATGTAAAAAAAAAATTTTGGATTCTTCCTTAAAACAGGTAGCTTGATATAGACAGAAAACCTATGTAATCTAGTCTCTGTAAAAAACTATAGATACAGTGGTAGCACCTAAACCTGAGATAAGAAATACATAACTTATTGCAAAAGAACTCAGCAGAGAGAATGATTGTTTGCTTCAGGTATTTCAAATGGATTTAGATTTAGGCTATTACCATAATGAACTCTCCAGTCTTCTCTGACTGATTACATAGAATGAACATAAGGCTGACTATACTTTAAATTTATATCAGTAAAAACTACCTGATTATTATATACTAAATAACCATTTTTGAACATATTTCTTTTTGTGTAAGAAAATAAATTGATTCATAAGCTGTTTAAATGAGATTGAGACACCACAGGACACAACTGAGTAACTTTCATCTCCCACAAGCTAAGAAGCATAACAGAGCTAAAATCAGCTGGTACAAATACATGACAAAACAGTTCATGGTTTTTAACTCAATTTTATATTTAAGAAAAACCTTAGCAAATTAAACTTGCCCTCAACAGTGACAACAAAACAATCCTACTAAATTCTCTCTTGTATAAAGATGCATTTAAAAAAAGGTAAAAAAACCATACAATTCAATAATGTGGTTAGCTGAAGTGTCTGATGTATAACAACATCTTGAAAGTTGATCCATTAACAAATTGGAAAAACTTCAGATACTTCTTTCATTAAAACAAACTCCAACAGTTTTAAATTCACAGGAATATTATATATCACAAGGACACATCTGTAGGATGTCAAAGTGTTCTGGTGAATTTCAGTATGATTTTGGTTTATTTTAAAATAGAGTTTATTATGCTGTTATGTACTCTAAAGTTGTTTTAGTTTATATTAGCAGTTTATAGTTTATATTTTCTAAATTCTGGTTTTGTTGACCATATTTATATTTAAAACCTAAAGGTCGTCCAGTATGCCATTAGATCATCTTCTCCTTTTATAGCATCTTAGAACAATCTCTGAACTAAAAATGTTTTACTAATACAAAATTTGTTTAGAAAGATCATCCCTAATTCTCTTAGGAACTAATTTTGGGGTTTTGGAAAGCTGGAAAATTCATTGGTAGGAAATGGTTATTCTGTATATAATAGTTTTAAAAGTCTCAGAGTCCAGCACAGAACTTATTAGGAGACTTACTTAAGGAAACAGATCTTAACCCAGATTGATTATAGCCCTTGGTGGTAACAGCTGGCTTCAAATTAAACTGAAAAAATGTATATGCATTTTGAAGCAGTTTAAGAACATATTATAAATAACTATTGTATGATTCTGTTACAGAATGATGTGTATGAAATGGTTAGCTTGAGAGCCATTTGTAACAGTAATTACTTTAGTTATAGTATGAGGAAAACATTAACACTTCCATCTCCTATACTGCAGGCAAATAATTTCCTGTTCAACTATGAACTAATAGCAGCTGTCATCTTCTAATTGTACAAACAATTTGAAAACACCTAATCAAATCATAGTTTATAGTCTAAAACTCTGCATATGAAATACCTTAGCATTTTTGTGGGTTCTAAAACTAAGAATAGTAAGGAGTGTAGCTATAGTTGAAAGTCTATTAGTAAAGAAAGAATGAAAAAATATCTCAGAAGCTGCTATATGTGTAATGCCATTTTACATTACAGACTGGACAGCATGAGCTCTGCTGACTTAATTTTGTGCATAGCATAATTTTATGTTAGCAAAAATTAACAAGAGAATAGGCATCACATTGCAATCTGACCTCTATTTGGCTTAACAAGGATCTGGCACTGCTACTGATATCAAGCTGATTGGAAATTCTGGTTATTCAATACATTTTCCAGTAATTATTTCTTGCATAGATTCTATTGATCTATTTAAAACTGATCTCCAGTACACATCTCCATTGCTAGGAGGGGATGAATGGGAACTATTAGCTTCCTTCTGGGTGTCAGTCATTAATTTCCCTCTATGTGACCCCTAATAGCTCCATATAAAAATCATTCCTTTTCCTTGGGAAGGATAGAAAATTATCAATTACTCAAGCATTTAAAATAATTTTGGGATGAGAGCATAAATTAAAAATTCAACAACTCACTTTGCTGTCAGAATCTCCCTAGTAAGCAGCTGTCAGCACAGTTCCCTCAGCACTGTAAGAGTTCACTTTGCTGAAATACTTCTTTGCAGCAGAGCAGTATCTGAACAGTACCAATGTGGACTACAGAAGAATATATAAGACTTAAAAATTATTATTATTATTATTACTATTATTGTTTAAATGAAATACCTACCCTCTTTCGGTGTCCTGAATTTAGGTTGATGATTTAGCATTAAAATGTTTCTAATAATATAGAATTTTAATGTTTGCAAATATATTTACTTTCTTTCTAAGGCTGGATATGAACACAACTGAAACTCAGCTAAATATTTGAATGGGTTGTCTTACTTTTGTCTTATTTTGAGGAAAGATGACTAGGGACAAAAGGAGCATCATTTTGGAGTAGATGATGAGCAGATCAGTGATCAGCTCATTTCTGATTTATGAATAACTGCAAACTATTTGTTTTACAAATAAATAAATTTCAGGCTGACACTTTCCAGTGAACATTTGTCAGTGACATACAGTTGGCTTCAACTGTCAATTCAGCTGAAGAAAGTCTGAAATAAACAGCAAATAATTCAACTAGAAATTGTATTAAAATTGTAAATAGGCCTTGACAAAAGAAGTTAAAAATATACTTGCAGTCTTTATGAATATCCTTGTTACATTAAATACATAAAGTCCATAATCTATACACAAAGTCCATGTAACTGCTTTACTCATAACTATAAAAGTGAATATGTAAGAACAACCAGCAGTTTTTAAGTAGCAAGACTAAGACTTTAATGAAAATTCCTTGCAGAAAAATACAAGACTTATGTCACTAAAATCTGTTCTGCTTTTCACAGTTATCAATCATTATACTGAGTCAAGGTGCCCTCTTTTTGTGACAGTGAAGAAGAACTAATTATCCTATAGCAGACTGGAGTTAATTGAAAAAAGTCTACATGATTTTACATGAATAGCCCTTTATTTGGAAGGTGTTCTAGAGATATGCACCTCTATTTTGAACTAATGAAACCACAGACATTACTGCCTGTTCTTCATTATTTTTGTTGTTGAGTTTTTGTTTGGTTTGGGTTTGGTTTTGTTTGTTTCGTTTTGTTTTATAGAGGTTGCAAAAAAAAATTAGAATGTAGTTATGACTCATGGAGTCTAGAGGCTCTGCTGTTCCCTTACAGTGCTGTGGATGACAGAAAACAGTTATATTGCTGCTAGTGGTATGTAAAATATCACTGGCAGGAAAAAGTGCTTTGCACTGTGCTCTCCTGAGCATGTTGAGAGTAGCCAAGCTACCTTTAGCTAAAGGTAAACCACACCATTAAAACTGGCTTCTCAGTCACAAAACTCTGTGCACAACACCCCAAACCAGTGGCTTTTAATTTAACAAACCTAATTTTCTGGAGTGGAAAAGTATAAAAACTTGAAACTTCCTATGGGTACTAATTTCTATTAGTATTTCTCAGCAGATGTCTACAGAGAGACAACAAAACAGTCAGGAGGTATCAGCATGACACGTAATGATTGTTGCATGCTGCTAGCACAACCATTATCATGGTTTAGGATGGCAAAGGAGAATCTTTGGGGAAGAAAGAGAAACAAATTGGTTCTACCATCAATTTCTGGAATGGGTCTTTGAGTAAGATACCAGGTGGATGAGGTAGGCATGATTGCATATCAATTGCATAGCAGCAAAAGCTTAATATAAAATCTGAGTGGTGGTCTCATGGGACCCTAAATGTTCCAGACATGCTGATGAAAAGAACATTTTGTTAGTGATTGCAAGGAGAAAGCATTATTGAACTTGCTGCAGAGGGGAGTAGAAATCATAGGCCATATCTAAAATATGATCTGAGCTACAATCAAACCCATCAGGCAATGGATATTAAGGGACAAACAATAGATCCATTTGGGCTTGAACTGAATTTAAGACAGTTAAATGATGGTTTGGATTTTACTGGACAGAAAGATATTCTTGCAAGGGAGACAGAAAGAATGTGTCTTCTTAAGAAAGTAAGTTACATTTCAGTCTGCAGATAAGACCACTCATATCAGAAGAAAAAAGGGAGAGTAACAGATGACAGCAGAGAAGTCTGAAGAGTACTTTGATTATAAATAGCCTGTAGTCTAGGCTGCATCCATTGGAGCAGATGGCTGAAACCATCTCTTGTCCTCAGAGATGAACACCAATTTTTACATTAATGCAGATGAAGCATGTGTAATAATAACCATACAACAGTAATACTGACCAAGGATCCACTATTTAGTGTGAGTTCAAAGTTATACCACAACCTTAGCAGAGGTTCTGTCCTTAAAGAGGACAGTGACAAATGGCACTAAGTTAAACACATTCCCCAGGAAGTTATTAATCAGGAGGTTTGGGAAAGCTATTGTGATCCAAATTAAGAGAAGGATTTGCAAGAAATGCAATCACATATGACCAATGTCTTGAAGATCTGCTCAGAAGATGCTTGGGTTTCCTAGATGTATAGAGTGAAATTAGATACTTTGCCTCATACTGACATCACAATATCTTTGTGATGCTCATCATAAAAACCAGAGCAAGGATGAGACATAGATAATGTATCAATTGGATAATGTTTGGCTGATAATACAGTTTATAAAGAAAGAAACCTTACTTTTTACTAACAACTTTTAACTGAAGTCTACATAACTTCAACAAATTTAGGTTTTAACTGAAACATGTGCAAAGAAAAAGTATTTAATCCTTAAGGGAATCAATTATTAAGTCATTAATTATGTTATCTAAAATGCATTTATTTATTTTTTAAACCATAACAGGACTCAGAACCATAATTATGGAGTCAAAACTCCTGCTCATAGATTTAGAATTAAGTGACTTGCTTTGTTTTCCAGTAATATCAGAGATTCAGTGTTTCTGTTCAGGATATCTTCTTCAAAATTAAAAAAAATAAACCACCCTAAAACAAACCACGGTTGTAGTAGCACTTTCTGAGAATTTATAAATAGATTTCTTCTGTTCATTTATGAATTTAAATGAAGATAAACAAATTTTGCAGCTTGTTGTTCTTCAGCTACTAACTATTTCATTTGTTCTTGTACAGCAACTGCACAGGACACTCATTAAACTTTCTGTGTGATTAAAACTCGAGGATTTTGATTTTAATAAACTACATTTGATTTTTAGAGGCATTTTTTTCTTGCCATTAGTCATTCTATTTCCTCTATCTTAGATCCTAATGTTCATCTAGAGAAAATAACAGTTAGCTCAGGTCTGTTTCAAAATGACTGATGATTCCCATTTATGTGACTGGAACAGAGGCACTTTGTTCTTATCAAAATGGCAACTGCCTCTATTGTGCTCTGGCTGAAGGAATCCTCTATTATTTATCAAGTCTGTCCACGGCAGTCATGCTGAAAGAGGACAAGTCTGCCCAAGTTTCTCAATAAGCAATGATTTTAAGAAACAACCCTTAAAAACAGCTAAGCATTAAATTCTAGAAAATAATGACAATTTTTCCAGGATTGCTGCTTTTTTTTAAAGACTATCTTTAGTTATGAAGCCTATTTATCAAAAAAGACAGAGAGCAAATACCACCATCACGAAAAACCATGTACTCAAAATTATTTAAATTCTACTCTACAATTATAGAAACTATTATGTATTTATCATACTTAAGAAAATGTGATAAAGAAAAAAATTAATTCAATGGATTTTTATCATATATTCTTCTATCTATTTTATTTTGCTTTCTTTAACTGCCAAATTTGCGTCTCCTGAGTTTACAGTGAGTGTGCTGAGGGTTTTTAGAGATTTCTATAGTGCCTTTACCCATGTCAGCAACAGACATTCTCAATGAGGATCCCATTGCATTTTAACTTCTGAAGTTATAAAACTCTTTATATGCACTTTTTAACATAAATCACTATGGCACAAAGATATCAATTTCTCACTCTAAAAGATAATTACTGCCATGGGGATTCATACAATGAATGAATTTTATACTCAGAAATGCTGCTACATGACACATACCTTGACTTTTTCCAAGTGATCCTGCAGAGAGTCAATCAGCAGATCCCCCACTGGCTGCCAGGATCCCTTGAATGCCTCTGCCTGGCGTAGCTTCAGGTCCAGTTCATCCATTGCCTCTTGGAGGCCCTGCAGTCTTTCAAGAGCATCGTCGATCTTCTTTTGCCAGTCAGCAGACTGTAGGTTCAGCTTATCCCACTCAGTTCTGACCTCGTCTGCTTGCCTTTGCAGAAGTTTAGTGACATTGTGGGCTCTTTCCTCAGGTGACACATCTAAATGTGAAAATGAAGAGGCTTTTAAGACATATTCTGTCTTAGAATATATCCAGTTGCCATCTGGATAAGTTCAAATCTCAGTAAGAAACTCTTCATAACCAAAGGCACCTGTGAAATTTGTTTTATTAATGTATTCTTGCTTCAAAAATCTCTTAAAAAACTTAAATCCCGCCGCCATAAAAATCAGCAAAATATACATTTAAGTACATAAAGGCATTTTGAAACATGCAAGGTGTAGCTAGAAGTTTATCAGTTGATTCAGCACAATATTTCTGCACATAGATAAATATTAATCACTGTGAAGCTTTTGCTGCAATTAGGTGGATTTGGGATCTCCTGTAGTACTGAGACTACAAGGTGAATTTTAGCTTCAATTGCAGCTTTGAGCCCTCAAATGAGGCTATAATTATAGACAGGTCCTGAAGGTTTAAAGGCAGTTTCAAAATCTGCTTATAAATATGCATGTCTATTTAGTACCACAGTGTTCAGAAGGATTGCTAAGGCTTGCTTTCATCTATATTTTTAGCTCACTTTCTGAATACTGGCATTCAGCTCGGAGTGTAAAAGGAATGCTTTCAGAGCGGCTGGCAGGATTTATTTAATCATGGCTGATCATCACTGATCTTTCCAGCAACGTGTTATTATCCTGTTCTTGCTTCAATTACCTCTGGGCTCTGGGCAGACCTTCTCCACTGCCTCCACAGGCTGCTCGGCCAGGAAGATTCGCACAGTCTCAAGGGCACTCCTGATAACAGGCTCTTTTGTTTTTAGCTCCCTCTTGAAAGTCTAAGAAACAAAATTATTGTAAGTGGAATTATTGTAAGGAAATACCAAGTCGGAATACTAATGTCAGAACAAAATTTCCAGCAACAGATTCCATGTGTGTGTGAGAAGAAGCAATAAAACACACACACACAATTTAAAAAAAATCAGCTTTTACTTAACCTGAAATCACTATGTATTCAAAAGAGCAAATGCTGTCAGCATACTGCATTTTTCTTTCTTTAGCAACAGCTCCTTTTACTCTTTTACTCTCTTCTACACCCTGCTTTTAAATGACCATGAGTAAGTTACTCAAGATTAGTATTAGAAGCTTTGGTAGGTCATTGAAAGTATACATATCTCTTTCTTCATTTATTTCTTAATTTTATTTATTTATTTATTTAATACTCTTTCTGTATTTGTTTCTTCATTTCTCTATTTTTATTAATGAGAATATAAGAGTCTATTAATTCTGATTCC
Organism: Acrocephalus scirpaceus scirpaceus; assembly: GCA_910950805.1. Lineage (NCBI taxonomy): Eukaryota > Metazoa > Chordata > Aves > Passeriformes > Sylviidae > Acrocephalus > Acrocephalus scirpaceus. Next base: position 114,222,524 of record OU383774.1, on the reverse strand, counting down.
AAATGTACACCACACAGAAATGCAGATGAAACCCAGCTTGTGGGTTGCATATTGCATAGGTTCTTCTGCATGTTGCAGTGAATTTCTCTAAATGGTCCTTACCACTCTTTTATTTCAATGTTTTCTTCTGCATCTATGAAACATTGTTGAATGCATACTGTTTCAAGCAGCATAGAGGGAAAATATGCAGGTAATTTAATAGTAGAGAGTAGCACAAAACACAATACTGCAAAAAGGAGAGCCATATGCCATGGGTAGAAAACAGACACTTTACTACAGGGATTAGCAAATTCTCATTACAACAACAGCATTATATAATCTTGTAATGTAATAAATTCACCAGTTCAGTTAATTATTAAACAAAATTTGTATTTCTATGCGAACTAATGAAGGATTATAACTTCAATATTAAAAAGTTCATTACACTTGGAATTATATTTGGATGTGACTCTCTGTACAGGAAATACCTACCAGAACTAATAGTGGGAACATGTACCGTTTATATTATGAGCACTCACAGCTAAAATGTTCTTAACACATTTCAGGAAGGTAAACTTAAGGAAATAACTACATTATTCTACTATAAATATTTAAATACATTTTTTATCAAATGGTCAAGCGTTGACCCTAAGGTTTGTAGCTGTTCTTGAGAAAACCCTTCAGCAAAGTCTGCTTTGTTGAAGGAAATAACAAAGCAAAATATCTTCATTTTGTGTCAAGGACAATAATGGGACTGGAATCTCTTCACAGAGTCTATCTGCTATGATAAGAGAATCTGTCATTTGACTAATACCTGAGATAAATGTTTTAAACAATCATGTTGACCTCTAAAAACAATACCAATTTTCACAAATAAGGAAGTGTTCTGTATATTAACAAGAAAACTACCACTGGACATTTTTTTTTGCATAAAAACTGAGTGAAGTTACTACAGGGCTGAATGAAAAATGTTAGACATTTTTAGGTTTATAATTCTTATAATTCATACTTGACTCTTGCATGAAGTGCAATGGAAAGAAGAAACATAATAAGACGTTTTCATGCCTCCAAATGAGGAAAATTTATTCCTTTAATTAGCCTTTGTGTTCATCTCACATCATTCTGTCCCACCAGAATGTTGTGGCAGGTCTGCAGGTCAAGTAAGCCAGAAGGAAGCATAACTTAAAATCCAGCACAGTAATTTCCATGGAATGTGTGCTTTGCTCTCTGCTGATAGTGTTAAAAGTAACATCAACAGTCAAACTCACTCAAACCAGAGGTTTTAAGCATTAAATGGTGTAACAGTTTAAAGATATAATATGCTTTAGAAATGTTTCCCAAGATGTATTATTTCTCAGAAATGTCTGGGCCCCAAACCAGTCAAAAAGGAAGCACTTGCACAAAGGTGTGTTCTGCAAACACACACCAGCAGCAGGAAGGAGCCACTGATATTCCAGGGGAACACAGAAATACACTGATGTGGAGAAGAGTTAAAAGCCAGAAACACCTCTGAATTATGCATTTGGGAATGAGTAGTCCTGCTGGAAGGAGTGCTGCTGCTGTACAGACAGGTCACCCCTGGCTCTGTACATGTGCACACCAGGAGAGGGATAAAAAACCCCTTCTTTTAGCTTGTACTGTTTTTGCAGAAAACTACAGCAATCAAATACACCGAGTGGCATTATCCTTCCAGAAGAGGTTCAAAGCCACAATCCTCGTGTATCTCTTATGCAACAGAGAGAGAACATATGTGCAAAGAATCCCATAAAGCCTGTGGGCAGGATTCATTGTATCTTCCTCAAAACAAGAGAAATGCTAACAGGAACTTCTGAGTGCACATTTTGTATTTTGCCACAAACAGAAAACGTGTCTTACTTTATTATTAAAGGAAAACTGAGGCAATGTGTTAAACCTTTTTCCCCCAGCTTTTCCACTCTGAATGTTAGAGCTGGTGGAGGCAATTATAGTCTGTAAATCCTGATTTATAGAATAGTACACAGTATGGTACTGAGATCTATTTGCAGTTCTCATCTCCTTCCCAAGTTTTGATCTGCAGATTTCTACCGAATTAAAATGTTTCAATTAAAGAAATTTGAAAAGGAGAGGATGAAAAAAACATGAGGCTGAAGCAGTAGCACAGAATAGCATTAAAAATAATGAATGTTCATGTCATACTAACCCATTCCAAAAAAAGTTCTTACTGTATGAAGATAAATCTGCTTTTCAGATTAAAGTTTTGTTGTGAGATATGTATACACTACCAGTAAAAATCATAAGTAGCAATAAAAGACATTTTCTCTTTTTGTTGGAGGGAAAAAAAAGGAATTTATCTATCTAGAGCCCTGACAAATACATCTTTATAATAACTAGGCCATCACTGAAAGCAGAATTAGCCTCAATGAATGTCTAATGTACAACTAATGATTGCAGGCTAATTTCATTGAATTCCTTAACTTCTTCCACACTTTGTGGTGACTGTAGAGGAAATCGAATACATATAATGCATGACCTGACAAAAAAGTAAGTAAACTACTTTATTTAAGCATGTCTATTTGTCATTAACACTACAGCAGTAATGGCATTCTGTCCACTATTTTAATAATGCATATATTGATCAGCTTATCTCAGACCTCTACTACCGCCTCATGAATGTCCTTAAATCTCTTTAAATGTAGGAACAATAATTGTTGAAATTGAAAAATGAAAATGTAATGACAAAAGAGTTGCATTAGTAAAGCTAACATTAATCTCTGTTATTTAAAAACCAGGAATTTTTGCTTTCAAAGTATTTTAAAGAGTACAATTAGATTAATTCAACATGTTTGCCAAACAGAATGCTTTTCAAAATATGGTGTTTGTCCTAATTGTTATAAGTAGACATCAGCTGTGGCCCCGTAATTGGTTAGTGTTTTGAAGCAGGAACTATACTCCTCCTTAGGCAGTCATGCTACAGATTTCATGTGAAAGGGTTTCCATGGAATTGTTAATAAGTACCTTCTATGTTCATAAATGCTATTTATGCTGTTAATAAAATCACTACACAGCAAATGAGGCAACTCTTGAAAGAATGAACGACATAGCAGGCTATCTGCATGATGCCTAAGTTACTTACATTAGATTAACAGTAACATGCACACAGTTGTTAATTCAATTTCACTAAAGCATTATTATCATACTTAGTAAAACAAGGAAAAATGTAAGATAATTAAATAATGTTTTGCAGAGCAGGAGTATTTTTTATCATTGACTAATGCCACCACCATCACCACTCCTCCCCACACATTCTATGAGTTTGGAACAGAGACAATTTCTTCAGATGCCAAAAATTGAAAAAATGACCTACTATATATATAAGTTCAAACAACTAGCAGTTATATGGGTGTATTTGGGATACATTCCAAATTGCCTTGTCTAAAAGGCACCTCACATTCATAACAGAACAATGATTTTGACTGCATGGATACCCCTGTTCTCAGTTGAGTTCAAGCTCTCCTCTGGCACAGACTCAAGCATTTGAAATTTTTATCTGAATCCTACTCTTAAAATTTTTAAAGCCAATCTTGGCAACTAGGAGCACTCAAGTGGTAAGAACTGACTTCTTTTCATCTCTTTTATGAATCTCTGTGGTATTCCAGATGGTCTTCTGAATGATAGAGAGGTTAAATATGTTTGCTCCTCTTTAAATTTTACCTTTAAGGGAAAGAAATAAAATCAGCTTGCAACACTTCTTTAGAAAAAGGACTCAGGAATAAAATCATGTTTGCATTCATCGTGATAGTTCTCAACTGAATCAGTTAAACTGCATATAAATAGAGTTCCCCTGATGAGGTTTATTCACTTCTCAAGTGAAGAATTTACCTGAGTTCAGTTCTGGCATTACCTGGCAAATTCAATCCTTCACAGAAGCAAAAACATTGTACTTATGAAGAAAGACCAAAATTGGAAGTTCTAGTCACTTAAAAGATTGGTCAGATCTGATAGATGCTGAAGACTAATTTCCAGAAGTGACATTCAGAAGAACAAAATGAACAGTCAGCAGATTCTTTTTCTCAAGATCAACACACAACTACTGTTTAGTTTCACATCCAAAACTCTGAGAGCTAAACTCTGCTCTTAAGCAAAGGCCCAAACCTCTCAAAAATATCTTTCCAGTACTAGGCTCCAGTTTTAAGCTATATAATTGCAGACTTGTGAAGATATTTGAAAACATTTTTGTTATGTTCAGAAACGAGCTAAGCTGTTCATTTGGGTATAGCCTTTGTATATGTGCTTCTTTAAAAGAAACTTTTAGAGTAACAAAGCCCATAATACCCAGGGGAAAAAGAAAACTTCAACCAACCAACCATCCAACCAAGCAAACAACCAACACGTGGCAAACATATAGATTTTTGTCAACAGCAACCTGAAGTCAACTTCCATATTGACTGTTTTTCCTTTCTCTGTCAGAGATATTTGAAGATCAGACAAGGCAAAGTAATTTCAAGTGTTTTGTTTTGCTCTCTTTTTCACAGGGAATCAGCATACCTACACTTCATGCTTCTGAAGTGCTACAGAATGGGCAAAGGAAAAAGACATATTTCTAAAAGGAACTAAAACATTCTAGCTTTGATACTAGACAGGATGACCAAAGCTCTGGGTTATGCACCTGCAAGTGGCAGAGAAGTTAAAAAAGAGAAGTGAGATCTATTTTATAAAGTCATTTTGCCCCTACTCATGGTAACTTATTTTAATGCAATAATTTTCATCCCTAAAAGTTCTAAATACTTCATTTGTTTGGTGGGTGACAGAGAAATCACTTAGTTCATCACTGAAGAGTTGCCACCTTTATGATGAATTCTTGGAAACCCTTAAACCGCTTCTAGAGTGATATACAATACTAAAATGCTATAAGAAGTAATTTCTTTAGATAAAAAAATATTTCTTCTGTCTAGGAGAAAGTGTTTTCAATTACTTAAATATTATTTAGATGGAAAAAGTTTTATTGTAACAATTCTATAGAAATCTCTCTTTAGCTCTTGTTTTGGCTCAATACTTGTCTTTGGAGAAAGAGTTTGAGTTAATGTCACACTGAGTTAAAGCAACATCTATATTGTTTCCTTCATCCTGATATTCTAGATGGGCTTTAAAACTACTTTATGGAAGTTGCTACTTTATGGATAAAACAGACCTCAGGCTTCTCTTAACTTTCATAGTTATATATAACACATGTCTTAACTTTCTTAGGGGAAAGGTGAAAAAAGGAATTTTGCTGCCCCTTAAAGTCATGGATGTTTTCACCTCAGTGTCTCTGTGGTAGTGCTTTAAGTCCCACACAAAATTTTGTGAGAAAGACACATCCTACACATCGCCTCTCCAGAGGGAAGACCTAGGAAATGTGACAAAGATGCCCCTTGCAGAAAAGCATTACATTATCTTAGAAAAATTTGCCACTGAGAGAGAGAGATATGTTTTTTGTTCATCTTTCTCTTTTGCTTTCTCAATCGTTCAGTGAAGATAAGTCCTTGACAAACCACACTGACACTACTTCCCATCAGTTTGTTGCTGTGGATGAATGCCTGTGTGCCTGTGGAAAAATTAATTTCTGTCTGAATATGGTACTCCCTGACTTTTCACAAACTCAGGGTTTTAGAGCAGCAAGATATGTCATGTTCACTTTGCAAATTTGATCTCACTATCTGTTCTCAAATATGTCCTTCCCCATGAGAAAAGACAATATATTAGAGCAATATTTATAGACAGCTACCTGATGAACAGAAAAAACAAAAAAAATCCTATTCTGTTTAAAGCACCATTTCACATTCCTCCATTAAGAAATAAATTCAGAGATTTAGGAACTTCATAAGCAATACCTTTTGTGGCAAGTTTCACAAAGGAAGTTACATATATAGGAAGATCATTGGATTTGGATTTGGAATATTCTCTTCTCATGAAATCCAGCTGTCAAACTAATAATTAAAATTTTTCAATAACAATTACGTTTGTTTGAAATAACTTTTTAGATAGAACCCTGAAGCATAATCAGACATCAAACAGAAAGCAAAAACTTCCTATAATGTCATTATTTTAATTAGAGACACCCAGAGATGAAGGAGAGGAGAACTTGAGTGTATATTGTACAATAGAGGTACTGGAACTGTGATTTCACACTCAGACCTGAATAGACCTCAATGGCATTTGAAATTAAAGACTGTTTAGGTGAAAGCAGACATTGGTTTGCATCAGACTGGTGTGAATTGATTAAACACAGGAGACATACCTTAAGCATACCCTCACCAAAATGAAAAATCAGTGTGAATTTTAGTATGAAGAATTGTTCTGAAGTATTATTCTGGGGGCTGTTCATTTGGTGGGTTTAAAAAGAAAACAAACAACTTCCTCTAAAAGTGCTCTATTTAGGTTCCCTTTTAATCTTAGTCTAGAATGGTCTTCCATATGATGCTCTGCTATGGTCTTTCCATAAGAATTCCCCGATGAAACCAGTATAAAGCACAGACAGCTGTCACAATAGTTTCACAGTGTGGAGTTGTACATAAGAGCTGATACCAGCTACTCTTGTAACAAATGTTGCCAAAATCCAAACTAAGGTTTCAAAAAGTATACAAGAAGTTGGAATGCCTGATCTAGAAAAAAATGCAGAACCACTTATTTAATCCCCAACAATTACTAGGTTAGTAATAGTTCTGGCTATGAAATCTGCCTGTCTATATTAGGTCTCTGAAGGTCATGGTTGCTAACACTTCCTTCTCCAGAGGGCTGATTTCCTCTGCTGTGTTTGGAGGCTATAGCTGGAATTCTTTCTAACAAGGACTGTGTCATGCAGCACCAGCCTGCAAAGGAAAAAGCAATAACCAAAAATAATTTAAAAAAACAAACATACCCGATGAATATCATTCTGCTTCTGCACAGTGGGAAGATCTCCTCCAATGGGTGCTTGCTGCTTTAATTCATCCTCCTTCAACTGCAGCCATGCCAAAAGTTCCTGAAGAGAGAGATGTAATCGCTTCCACTGGTCGGTACTGGCTTCCAAATGGGATCTGAAAGCATGTGTTAAATATAAGATAGATTCAGGCACACTGGAAGTAAAAACCAAAATGCACAAGCTTATTTACTGAGAAAGATCCTGGAGTTTCATTAAGTTAATGATTTTTGAATAGCTTCAGTAGCTTTGAATTAGATTCTGGCAACACAGATTTAAACTTGGTTCCACAGTCCTGGCTTTTTTTCACGTCTCCTGATTTTTGTTTTTGATTGGTTGGGGATTTTTTTGCTTTTTAGTTTTCCTGTTCAGCAGTGAGTAATGGCTGTGCTGAATTGTCAGTCTCACTAGAAGTGCACAATTATTATGCAGAACTAGCATGAGAAATGTAGTCATCACTTAGGATTACTAGGACATTATTTACCTGAAATGTAGAGAGTCATTTTCCAACTCAGTGAAGAGCAAGAATTTCTCTAAACCACTCCACAAACCATTAAACTTACATAAGATTCATTCTTTTAACTTTTTAAAATAAGAGAACCAATGCCATTCTTTAAAAAAATGTCATGTGGAAATTGCTAAAGCCAATAGAATCCTCATACACTATTTAACCAAATATCAGTGCTATTTTCACAGTGGTGTGAATGAAACCATTTGAAGCACTGGGAAAATTACAGGACAAAATATCATTTTATGCAAAAACAGTCTCCATCATAAGGACGTTTTCTAAATATTTTCTGGATATATACAAAAAGGTTTTTTTTTTGATCAAGTATTGAGCTTCTAAATTTCAGCAACTGTTTTCTGTGGCTGCACTGATAAAATCTTCAATTTTCTCTGTACTGTAGATAAATCCCACTAAAATTCTGTCTTTCTGGACTTATGAATATGTTATTTTTTTAAATTTCTGATTTGGAAAAAAGGAAATGTAAGAAATCCTCTTAGTAACTCAAACCAAAGGAGTATTACATAATGGTGAAGTGGAAAAAATGTGCAGGGAAATAAAGACAAATTTTCTTTTGTTTCATACATTTCTGTTTAAGTTTTAGCTTTGTTCATATAACATTTATCTTCTTCTACAGTGATTGCACATAAAATCATTCTCTTCTGACACTAAGAATTCTACTCCTATCCTTAAATATAACATTCTATAAAGAAAGGGGAAAAATATGAACTCAGCATTTTTGCAAACCTTATTACTTAGTTTGGATATGGAAAGGAGGTATCGATGAAGGTAGGACTGTTGCATTTCTCTGAAATGCTCTATGAACCCTGTCTTCTTTCCAATCCCTTACATCAAGTAATAAAGTGGAAAAGAAAGAGAAAGGACAGATCAGCCACAGGCTGATAGAAAATTCACCTGCTCTCAAAGTATGTGAGCTAATGGAAAATCTTCTCTTTTTTCAAACTTAAATGCTACATGTAAAGGACACACATAGACCAGACCTTTTGATCTCTTCTCTCACAGGGGATCTGGGAGCTGGAGTAAAACTACTCCACAGCAGAGAGAGGCCAGTCCTGCAGGCAGTGAAGTCTAGAGAGGGCCCTGCATGCTAAAAGATTTAGATTTGTTTATATATTACCAATTATTGATGGTTAGGATGATGAGGCACTAGAACAGATGGTCCAGAGAAGTTGTGGATGCCCCATCCCTAGAAGTGTTCAAGACCAGGCTGCATGTAGCTCTGAGCAAGCTGAATGTGTCCTTGCCCATGACAGGGGGATTGGCATTGGATGATCTTTACAGCCCCTGCCAACCCAAACTATTCTTTCATTTTATGACACCTCTGAAAGCAGCAAGGGGGAGAGAAGCAGGGATATTTATGCAGAGCTGCAGGAGGTGACAACCAGAGCAAGGACCACAGGATTTTAGGACAGGAGGCAGTCAAGGAGCTGAGTTTCTGATTTAGGCTAATTCCCTTGTCTCATGTTTATCTTGGCATATGCAAGCTTCCACCTCTTCTGGAAAAGGGCAGCAAACGGAGGCAAAGACTTTTTTCCTATTTCCCCAGGTCTGGCTTTACAGGGAAAAAATGCAAAAAGAGTGACCTGAAGGGGTTTTGTTACTGCTGCTGTGCTCTGACCTTCCCCAGTTAGGTGATTAGTTTTTTCCAGAACCTGTCTTGTTCTGCTCTTCCTTTATTTTCAAAAATATATGTTTATGCATGCACACACCAGTGTACATTATATGCATATACTCCTGTACTTCTGATTGTGCCAAGATGTGCAGATAAAAGAGATAATAGTAAAACACTTTGAAAAAAATATTTATAAGAAAGCAGTGTTCATTAGATAAACTGTGCTTACACATCAGGATGAAAAAAAGGGAGGAATGGAAACGAGCTTGGCTTCTCTTTAATATCTACCATATATTTTACCTAATGCACTTAGAAAAGAATGCCCACCCCAGCTGACCTGTGGTATGGGTCTTCTGTTTCAGCAGACTAAAAATTACACTAAATAAAGAAACTTCTGGGACTGATGTCTGGAGAACATTTCATATGTCTTCTCTAATCCCTCTTTTGTGAAAGCATTGCTAGTTATGATGAAATCGATTCCATTCTGTGCTGTGGATAGAAAGAGCTCCAAACAGGCAGACTGGGAAGAGCCTTTTCATTTAGTCTAGTGGCCAGCAGCACTTAAACTGAATGTCTGAGAATTTAAGAATTGTTTCTTATCCTAATCAATAAGTTGTTGAAGACTTGAAGCCTTTTATTGAAAGCACAGATTTTAGAGGGGAAGTTTGTTGCTTTGAATGTGCAATGCAGGAAAAGTCACTATGGCATAGCTGGGCTTTACTTCTTCTGACTCAATTAATGTCAGCAATACATTAAACTGCAAAAAATGAAAGGCAGAAAGTCCCATATGTTTAATTACTGATATTTGGACAACTGACTATTTATTTTTATCTCAAAAATAACTGTATTTGAGCAAGTTCATGGATAAAATGCACGCAAATAAAAAAATCTCACACTTTGAAGGGTTTCATTCCTCTTTTGCTCCTCAGATGAAAAAAAAAAGGAGGAACATGTCTCTTTTTCTTTAGTTACTCATATCTTTTCAACATCACAGCCTTCATTTATTTTTAATGATTGATGATACAGATATGGTTTTTGTCATTACACAGCCTGACCTGCCTCAGGACCTGAGCTGAAAAAAGCTAATATTTCATACATTACTTCGGAAAACACTTCTGTCTTTTGCTGCCCTTTGAACTACCACCAACACACAGAAGGTGAGAAAATGAAAAAATGCCCAAGACTGAGTACAGCTGAGCTGGGTTGCCTATTGCAGAAGCCGTATTTCTGGAGAAAAGCTTCCCGGACAATTTCTTTTGTAATGAAACCTTCAGTCCATTGAAGCCTGAATGACCACTCCATAATTTGTAATGTTATCCTTTATTATATTTCCCCTTGCAAACAAAAGTGTTTCCTCTCATGATACTACCTATGGATTTTTTTACCCCTAGATTTTATTTAGAAATTCTGTCCACTCTACTGACAACAGTTAAAATCTTAAATAATTTGTCTTCTCATTTGAGAGGATATTTTTAGTCTGCACTGGAAATAGCAGCCTTTAAAATGAAGCTTATCATAAATATTGGTTATTTAATCACTTTCTTTCATGACTCACTGATAAGTCATACCCGATTCTAGAAAAAAAATCCACATTTAGAGGGGGTACAGTTACTGTTTAAACATGGCAATCTTTCTCTCTGTAATTAAAAAATTTCATCATACGCCTCAAATCCTAATCCTCTCCTATCATTTTCACACCAAAAAACCTAATCATTCTTACAAAGTTAAGCCAACATCTAAAGTAGCACAAATAATTTCAAAATAGACAAAAACAGCGCTGACAGAAACAAAACTAAATCTTTTTACTTGCAAAGTGTAGCATTCCACCTAATACACCAATGATAGGCTTTTGCTTAGGTTCACGTCCTACCTAATGTTTAGAGATTTCTTCCTAAGTTCACTCCATCTGAGGTTCATGTTATCCAGACGTCTCTGCAGCAGGGTTGCATCCTCAGAGCCTTCCAGGGACCTCAGGATTTTCTGCCCATTTTCATCCAGGTTGTGAAAGATGTCAGTGTGAGTATCAATTTCTGCCTGTAGTTCCTATGGAAGCAACAGAAAACAATAGATCTGATTTCTTTAAAAAAATCCCAGAAACTATGATTTTTCAAAAGAGTGGAAAAATCCTCAGCGCAACACAGAGCAGAGGTTTTGATTACTCCTTTTACAGCAATACCATGCCCTGTACACCAAGCCATGTTCCCTTTTCACGTGAAGGCCATTTCCATGGAGTATGACCTTTTTTCCATACGGAGCACACTGAACAAACTTTAGAAAGCTAAAGGTGTAGCCTTTGACAGGCAACAAAGCAAGGACAAATATATATTTACTCTGCTGGTGTGGGAAAAGCAAAGAAACACAAAATCTTCAGGATCTCAGGTAAATCTGACCTTCACATGATACGTCTTCCTGTGCAACATTTTCAGTTTGAGCTGGGGACTGCAACACCGGTCCTGCTGCATGGCAATTCCAAGAAATCTCGGTGTCTGCAGCAGCCAGGCTTTAAAATGCCAAGTTCACTTACATTCTGTTGACAGAACGCATTTTGGAGCACAGGGCCCAGCAGTCAATAGCAATAAACAGCCACTTTGTGCTGTATCAAAACACTGGTTGGGGCCATGGCTGTAGGAGGGCCTGAGAATAGCAAGGACCTAGAATATGCAACTGGCAGCTCATGTTGAACAGCCAACTTTTCTTATCGCCTCGTAACTGCAGGCCAGCTCTAAATTTTGAATTCATTTTTTCCCCCTCATTTTTAGCACGGCTGCTTCTGCCAAAAGAACATTCTTTAGAGAGCTGCCTGGTACCAGCATTCCTGCCTGCCCACACACTCAATGCAGCCTTTGTATGCTGGCTGCCCTTCCCCAAGACGTTTGCATGCTGCAGCTCCACAAGGTCAGATTCATTTGCAGAGAACAGTGGTTGAATCAAGGTCATTAAACAGAATAGAAATAATAATAATAATAATTTCAACACGTACATGAATGACTGTACATGTACTTTATATGCAGCCACATTTGCACAAAAGTACTTTTACTTTCAAACAAAGAAGCACACAAAGACACAAAGAAATAATGAATAGTGAATAAAGCTCCACATTTTCTCCTGGTTTGCTGGAGCACTAAGATTTCTGGTGGTGGTTTCTTTCTGCCTGAAATGGGCGTGCTAGAGATAAAGTGGGGAAGAGGAAATGATTTATGGCATTTGAGAAAAAGACCCAGCACTAACTGAGCATCACAGATAGTCCCCAATGGAAATTTGTTGCAATTTTCTTCAGAAGAATGACTTTGAAAGAGGGGAGCACACAATCTGTCTACTTGGTGTGTTCTTAATTGAATTGGTTTTATTTGATATTTTAAGTGCATTGTTAGCTGCACTGAATCATGAGTAGATTGTCCTTGTTCACCTACTGCTGTTCCAAATGTCCTTAACGGGATACCTTTCACAGCAATGACTAGCATGATATTTGGGGAAGTTTTAAGGTGGGCTAGTAACATCTTTGGTACAGAGTAAGAATCCTTCTCCAACTATTTTACTTATCTATTGTCATTTAAGCAGGAAAGTACTTAGAATAGACTTTAATGTACATCAGAGGTAACATTGCAGAATGCAACTGCATTACAAACATTGTATTTATTTATCATTGTTCAGGCAATTTATATTTTTAAAAATGGCATTATTAAGGTACATCAGAATGTACAATATTCCAGGTATGAATGTCCTTACTTGAAATTTTGTATTCTATTTCAAGTCTGAAGCTAGTTGTTGCTAGCTTCAACTTCCAGCTGTGATAATTCATTTTTGTTTACTTGAATGAAGAATACTCTATTATCAAATTTCTTTCCTTCCATGTATGTATTTGGAGACATTATTTAAACTAGGTTAAGTATAACAATACTGATGTAAACAGCTGAAACAATGTGCAAGAAAGGATAAAATTCATAGTAAAAAAGTTAACTGTTAATGTCTGTATAGTTCTAAGGTCCTCATACATTTAATAAGCAGTAAATCTATTATTGAATGAAAGAATTACATGCACTACTGTTGCACAGAGTCCTTAGTTTTCAGGGTAGTGATGGAAACACTGAACTTACAAACTTGTTTCTTTCCTTGGAAGAACATGTGCCATGAAACACGTTGAATAACTATTAACAGTAGGAAGCTGTCAAATCTATGCCCTCTTGGTGTTTTACTACACATATACTCACAGCATTGTATAAGACAAAATTTAAGAAAAAAACCCCTTCCACTACACATTTTATGTCTTTCTCCAGACCCATACATAAATCTGAAAATAAAAGCAAACCACGTCCTTTTTTATTTCAGATGTTACATAGCATCACAACACATCTGGACAGCTATGTGGGTAATGAACATGAAAAGTGAAGTATTTTTATCAAAAGCTTAATATTCAAGACTGAGTTTTCCTTCTTCCAAATTACTTGTGTATTACTTGTGTATACTGCACTTCTGCTGCTGCTCCCAAAAGTAGTTTATTGCAGCTAAGCAGGAAGCCTACCTACACTAACAAAGAAGCAAGACAACAACGATATTTGTTCCATTTAGGTTGGTGCATTTCAGAACCTTTCTTTGTGACACTTACACATCCCAAGAGAAGCAGAGAGCATATAAGAAAAAGATCTATATACCTTGTGTTTGTTTTCAGAAATAAATAAATCCACATTTTAAAGACAGAATATGAATTAGATTTTTTTCTTAACAGTAAAGCAGGAAGAGCTATTTAATCTCAAAAATTGCTAAAAATACTTGCAAAAGTATGCTGCCATTACATGTCATGTCAAGAAACATAGGATATAGACTAAACATATATTTTTTATTTCACTTTCATATTTCCCAATGTGTCCAAACACATGAAAAGACTACAGAGGATAAAAAAAATCAATCCTGCTATAATTCTACTGAGTTACAGTTGGAGTGTATGCTGCATTTTTGCTGTAGTTGTTATTACTGAGACTGTGTTGAAAAAAGATTTGCTATCTGCTCTTAAAAAGAGCAGAGAACAAAATGAAAGCATCTTCTTGATCATGAGTTACTGCTTAGAGTGAGCTGAACTTCCTGGAAAGAACTTGCAACTCCATTAGGTGCTGAGTGAAGTCCTCCTTTATTAAGATGAGCTACACAGTTACATGACAAAAGGCACCATAATATTTGTTTGTAGAAACTTAGCTGAACAGCTGTTAGAGGTTTCTACACATTTAAAAATGTGTATTTAAATTCTTTTATTTTATAGAATTAATGTCCAACTGAGACACAGAACTAGGGTGATAAAGAGATGAAATGCATTTTATCCTGAGGAAAACAATCTTGTTGGGCTAAACAGGGTGAGAAAAATTGCTCTGGCTGTTTCACTTTTGTCCTGAGCTCTTCAAACTAGCACACATGATTTCAGAGAAGTGCACTAATGTGGTAAGTGAGCACACCCAATACTGCCAAAAAGCCAGGGGATGGGTGTATTTCTCACTTGCTCAATTCAGTTGTTCCCCCTTGGAATGCCTGCTCCCATTCTCCATGGAAGCACAGATCCTCACTGCCCTAATTCTTAAGCCAGGCAGAAGAAATTCACCTGTGGCTCCATGGGTGAGCCCTTATTTTACACAGAGCCCTGCTAAGCACAGCTGAGCTGCTGCTGTGAAATCCAGTGTGCTAAAGCTGTCAGCTTCCACACAGCACAGCCAGTCCTACAAGAATTCAATATGGTTTGAGATACCTTAGCAGAAACAATTAATCAGTGCCAATATCCTTCATATCCCACGTGCAATATATAGACATGACATATAAAGGACACGGCACATGTCAAAATCTGCCATTATTTTGGCAATACACCAGAGAGGGATTTGTAGTCTGGAAGCAAAATGAAGTCCTAGAAAGAAGGAATTAGCTCCATTTCTTGGACTATAGGTGAGTCATACTAAAACATGGAAATCAATGCAGCACAGCTGACAAAACATTTATCTTTTATACAAGGTAGAATAAATTCATTATGCAATAATTTAAAGAAATTAAAGGACCCTAGTTCTCCTTTATTTGCAGCTCTGTAAAGCACATCTTAGCAGTTTAGCAATTGGATTTCAAATTAATCATCCCACTTGATTTCATTTAATTGCATCTAAACTCCTCTAAGTTTCTGATTCTGCCTAAAGCATAAACTCTGTGTGAGGATTCAGAGAGTTTGAGACATTTTTTTCAATGCCCTGGTACAGTCCAGCAAACTTTGGAGGCACAGAAGTCCGTGCACATGGTACCCCTTTCAGGATCACAGCTTATTCACCTCTCTGCTAGACAGAGGAATAGTTTTGTGAGGTTTAAAGTTTTGGAGATGTTGAATTAAGGGCTGCAGCACAGCAAGTCAAATGCATTTGAAGCATCTGATTCAATTTCAGTGATTTAGAATAGATTCAGTGCAAGGTGCACTTGATCTGTTTCTTTTGTTTTTGGCAACAGAAGGACCAGTTTGCACTAGGATTTATGGCAGTCCCTCCTTGTGAGCTGGTTGTTACCATTTGAACAGAAAGAAATGTATACTTTTTGGAAAGAGAACATTTGCATCTGAAGATTCTATGATTTAGATTAATGATGCAACAAACCAGTAAGCATTTCTGCTGGTTTCCAAGGAATTTCTGCTCCCTTGGAAGTTCTCTCTTTTAAATGCCATAGTTCTTTTCAGAACTGGTTGTTGGATTTGGGTTTCTTTCTCTCTCTTTTTTTTTTTTTTTTGATGCTCCACATTTTCCCCATCAAGCTTTTAAGTAATTTTCTCTCCCAGTCCATAAGCAAAACTTTTATTGAGTCTTAGAATGAGACCATTCACCGAACAATTTACATAATGATAAAAACTTCTCAAATGAGATTTAAAATATAATTAAAGGGCAGACTTACTGAGTTAAAAGCATTGTTGTGAAATGGCTATACATCATCATGCCAAGAAGCCTCCTATTCAGCTAGCCTATGGCATGACCCCAATTCCAGTCTGGTATGATTACATCTCTGAGTTTCATGCTAATGACTTGATTAAAAAGAACGATAAAAAGGTCTTTTCCATTGTGAAGACAAGCTTATGAACATAATTAAGGCATTTCTGGTTTCCCAACACATTTTTCAAGATAAAAAAGGGTAAGAGCTAGTCCTCTAAGAGAGAATCAAGAGCTGATGAATGGAAGCCAAAAGTATAACTTTGCCGTGCAGAAAGCAATCTGTGTAAGTTGCATCTATCATTGTTATGGTTTAATTCTACAAGTCCCACAATAAAGATGTGACTAAACTTCATATTCAAATGCTACTTTCATCTAAAAGAAGATTAAAAAAAAAACTTTCTTTAGCAAGTTTGGCCCTGTTTTCAGAAAACATTATTTTTATAAACAGGCAAAAGAGCCTTCAGTTTAGGTTATATGCAGATTGCAAGAGAGTTCATGGTGCATCTAAGGATGCAGCAATCTCTGGCTGACACTAACTGCAAATGCACTGTGGGCTTCTTGATTTCATTTACATTGGGCTGCCTCAGCTTTGGAATAGTACCTCTTTAAGAACACTAACACAATCATTTGAACATTATCTAGTGTGCAGATATTTATTCACAAAACTTTTTGCCCACAGCACAAGGTCTTGTATTTCTCCCTTGATCATAGCAAAATAATGACATTTTTGAGACCTGTAGCAATTAACTTGTATTCCATTATTAGCTCATCCCATGTGTTGGAAGGAGTTTGTGGACTTCCAGGAGAGGTTTTTTGAAGACTGAGAAAATCCCTGCTTTCATTTACATGTAATGAAAATATGAATAAATATATAAAATAAAGAAAAAATATTTAAAGGAACAAATCTTTCTGCATTTATAGATTCATTTAGGATTTGATCCTAAATGATTTTTGTCTAGAGAAATATATCCTTCTCTGATAATAGTGACTTCAATAGAAGTTATTATTTTCACTGTCTACTTTTCTTTCATTACATCTAGGTGGAAACCCTAAATAGAAAGAAACATCATGTTAGTCTGAGGTTACACTAATGAAGAAAAATTCCTTGTAGCCACAGAAATTAAGAACTTTCACTGTATGGTGTAAAATATAAATATGTATTTTACTAACATAGCCTGTACTCTCTTTCAGGCAAGCCAATCTAAAAAAGCAAACAAAGCATATTTTTTGCAAGTGTTCTGTGTGTCAGAAAATCAGCCACCTCTACTGAGATGTCTAAGAATGGGCTCAGCTATCTACCTTTGAAATCTGTATTTGAGATTTGAGTGAGTAGGAGGGAAACAGCATAAATGTGCATAGAATCATGCACACAATTTTCTGAAAGCAAAACCGTAAGGCCCATTACAAACTAGCAGAGTTTTCCAGGTTTTAGAAGGTAGTCTGCTCCTGCCAAATATGCACAACCCAACCCCCGTATTTTAATGAATGTCTGATCCCATTCCACCTGCACATGCTGTCAGCACACTCACCCTGTCAATCTTTTGGCAACCTTTCTGCAGTAAAATAATTATGCTGCTACTTTCAGTATGTCTAATTTTTCCTCTCCCCGCTTTCCAGAGATCAAACAGTAACAGCACAAAGAACATCTTCCTCTACAGGAACATTTACTTCCATTTAGTTACTCATGCAAAGGTCCTAAAGTCCTGTTGCACAGTTTGGAGAGCATTTACCTATCTCAGTTCTGCTGACATTCCAGTACTTCTAATTAATACTGATTTCCTTTTACAACACATGGTTGGAAAGGCTGAGATACACAACTGTCTCTAGGTCTAGAGGAAAAGAAAATCTTATGAAATATGAAAGGACAGAGTTTTTTTTTCTTCTTTTACTATCCAATAGCAAAAAATATCTGATATCTGTTAATTAAAACTGATCTTTCCTAAAAGAAAAATTATTTGTACATAGAGAACTTTATATTTGTTTCACAGTACTCCAATGTGTAACAATAAGGTATCTCACATTTTAGCACCTATGACACTCATATATACATTCATCCTTCCCTAAATACACGAACATATACAATCCTCTTTCAGATCCTTTTAAAACAAAAATTGAAAGCATTTTATACTAAAAAGAAATTATTTCTGTTCGAAGTGTTACTCTAATTTCTTCTGTTACAAATAAATTTTTCAATCTTCTTTTCTTTAAGAAAAATCCTCATGTTTAAAGTTTTTGTTGGTAATGTTGATGTCTGGAGAAAAATAATTGGAACACCAGTTTTATAACACGATTCTCAATTATTTAAAAATATTTTCTCTTGTGAAAAGAGAACATCCCAAAACATAAAGCAGAAACTCGAAGCCTCATATGTTACATATTATTAAAACTGGACCAAGCAGAACAATAACTTGTTTTAGGACTCCTTTTGGAAGGAGTTTTTAGTGTCTATAGGTAATGAGATCTCAGGAATTTCTACTATTTCAGGTGTTCCTCTCTATAAGCATTCAAGATCCACTGCAACTAACTATTCTTAATCAAGGACAGGTTAATTGGGACCTGGTGGGCATTATGCAAGAGGCAATGTGCAAAAGCTGCAGTGCCTCTGCACTGCTTGTGTCAAATCCTCCTCTACTGGAGGTGTCCTGAGGAAGGGCCAGGAAGGGCAGGCACTTGGGCAGCATAAAGGGCAAAAGTACATTTCATCCTGATTTTCAGTGGAAATCCAGGTCATGCTAGTGCGGCCTCAGGATCTTCTGACTTCCTAAGTTTTAAGCAGGAGATGCCATTAAAGTTTTCAGAGAGAGAAAGCTGCTGTGCAGCAGTCAAGTGTTATCAAAGTCACTTTAACAATTGATGCTGGCTGCTCCTGTCACAACAAACCAGAACTCACTGAGTGTTGTCAGTTTACTCATTAACATGAGCTGGGCTTAAGCTGCCACGAGGAAGGTGATGATGTTTTAACCCCAAGCCTGCTCAGTGTGAAGGGCACCACATGGTTAAAGACTCAGTGAGAAGCCAACAGGCCAAAGCTACCACTATGGCCTCTCTCTGTGTAAATGGGCTCCCCTCTAAATGCAACAACAGGCAGAGCCACAGAGGCTCAGGCAGCCTGAGAGCTGTCACCAAAAGGGCTGGCACAGATACAGAAGAAGCTGTCAGGCTCAGGACCAGGGTGGCTGCAGAGAGCAGCAGGGTCTGTGGGGAAGGTGATGACAACGCCTCTCTCAGTGGGTGTTGTATTCCTCTGAGAAATGGTTTTTCCCCTCAGAGTCCCCCTGAAGCCTGTGCCATGTAGTTCGACCCTTCCTCCCTTTCTTACCTACTCCTGACCCTATTGGCTCAGGGCCAATATCTTTCCTTAGCCCAATACCAGATAAACCCCTGTCTCTTCCTGTTCTTTCTCTCTCTCTCCTCGCTCCCTTGGAACACCACATGAAGAATAAAGCTTGGACTGAAGCTGAGGGATGAGAGCCACCCTTTTGAGATCTTTATTCTGTCTCTATGAAATATATTTCCTTAAAACCCCTGAGAAACTGAGCTAGCTAGAGCCTGGGGGCTGGCTAGAGGGAATATATTTCAAGTGGGCTTTCCTTTCTGACCCTGGAACCCCAAATCCTCAGCTGCCTGCTCACACCAACACTGACCACAGCAGCAGGGCTGCCACCTTTAAACCTGTACTGTGTCAATACCCCAAACTCAACAGCTGAATTAAAATGAGTAGCTGTTCTGGCTGTTCTACTTCTGGCTGTTAACTTGCTGTTGCTACCCTGCACTCTGAGATGTTCAACCATTCCGACTGCTGCTGTACTGGAGAGCTGCACTGGTGAGGAATTTGACAGAAAGGTCCGTCCTCATTAATTTGCAGCTCCAAGAAGTTCCATAGCTTTATGAACTTTGTTTTTCTGAATAAGCTGAACCACACCAGAGTCATGTTCTGCATGATCTGTTTTAGGTGCTTTAATAATGTATGTTGACTGTCTTGAAATAAACAAATAACTGGCTAGAGTTCAGAATGTGGCAGAAAAAAGAATACCTTTGAACAATATATTTCAAAATAGCAACTTTAACTATCATATTGTTTGGTCTTTCTGTGGCAGTCTAACCATGTTTTGCTGCAGCCAGAAATCAAAAGCAAAACTGAACAGAATTCCTGTATCAAGGGGTCTCTGAAAAAGATTTACATTCTGAAAATAATTATTTGGTATTTTCTGGGATTTACTAGCAAGATGTATGTACTCCCACAAGAAATACAGTATCAGGTTAAAATGGTAAATACCACTGAAAAAATGATATCACCAGCAAAGTCTGTCATGAGATAAACTTGTATCTTAACATATTTTTTTAGGAGACAAGTTACTTGGGGGTGAAAATTAACTTCTGTTCATGTTTTTCAGTTTGACATTAAAAAAAAAAATTAGATCACTGAATTTCTCAAATCCACCAGTCAAAAAGAAATACACTTGTTCCTTCTATCTTCCCTTCATTCCAGTAGAAGAGAAATAATTCCACTATCATAATAAAAATGAAATTATTTTAATCCAGAGGTCATACTGGTCAAGTCATGTAAGTGTTTTCATCTGGATCCAGATAAGAAAACCAGCTCCAAGACCCAAAGGCAAGAAGGTAAGAAAAGTGAAATGCACACCTTTAAACTTGAAGTAATATACTTTATATATACTTTATTAAAGTAAATTATATATAAAGTATATTAGTACCTTCATTGGTACTAATGAAGGAACAGAGGTGAGCATACAGTAATGGAAGGAATAGAGCAAATATATATGAAATTAAAAAAACAAAAACAAAACCCAAGACACCCTTCCCATCTAGAATCACTTTCTCTTTAAACTTAAATAGAACTCAGGGCTTAGATATGCTCTCAGAAGACAGAATGCACTCTTGTCAGTAAGTCAATATATCAGGCAGATCTTAAATACTGCAGGAAATTCATCTGCTCCTACTTAGGTTTCTGTAGAGATCAAATATGCCTCTTCTACTGTCACTCAAAAGTACACCATCCAGTCCCAGGTTTATACCTGGAATTGCTTTTATAGCTCTTCAGTCAAGATTATTTATCAAACACTTTATAAATTGCTGACACAGGACACTGCAAATACTTGACTTCACTGCTAATCACATCAAAGTCACTCTCATATCCAGAAGTTTTGGGTATGTTTTTGTCATTGGTCTCAACAATACACTAAATGTGACACAAACATGTGGCTGAGAGATACTTCTTCAGAAAACAGTTCATAAAATAACCTAAGGTCTCACATATTCATAAAATTCAGGAATATACTTGGAAGCAGAGCTCAAGTGTCTCTAAAAGCTGAAGACTTTGCTCAAGCGTGCAGTCCAGCCACATTAGTTATACCACCCAAGGCTAAAAAATGTGCTGAAGAACACTTCATAGTACCACAGGCAATCTTGGAAATGACACTGTCCATATCAGATTGTGACAAAAAAACCTCACTGTCAGTTTACTGTTCATAATAAATGCTAACTACTTCTCAAGAGACAAAGTCGTATTTTAATGAAAAAGAAAATTAAATGGAAAACACACTTATCGTGGAAACGTGTCTAGCCATAAATGTTTTACTCTCATAGCAGCTTTTGCAGCAACTGTATATTCAAGAGGCTTCTCAATGGCATTCATGTGACACAGCCAGAGATACCAACAATGCCCTCTTTTGTATGAACCCTGCTGACAAGTAGGCAGGAGAAGCAGGAAAAATTCAGTTTAAACAGGACTGCTGCCATCTGAAAAGGGTCCTCCCAGATTCTCTTCAGATTCAATCAGAACAAAACCAACATTCATTAATAATAAACAAACAAACAAGCCTCATACTTAATTTAATTCTCAAAAAACCCCCGTCTTATTTATGCACACTGTGGTGGGTTGACCCCTGCTGGATGCCAGGTGCCCTCCTCAGCTGGCTGGGGGGAGAAGATAAAACAAAAGTCTCATGGATGAAGGTAAGGACAGAGAGAGATCACTCACCAGTTACCATCATGGGTAAACCAGGCTTGGCCAGGGGAAATGAGTTTAATTTATTATCAGTCAAATCAGATTAGGGTAATAAGACATAAATTCAGCTCTTAAAACATCTTCCTCCAACTCTTTCATAAAATCATAAAATGGCTTGGGTTGGAAGAGACCTCTGAAGACCATCTAGTCCAACCCTTGTGCAATGAGCAGGGGTATCTTCAACTACATGAGGATGCTCAGAGCCCTGTTAAGCCTCACCCTGAGTGTTTCCAGGCATGGGGCTTCCAACACCTATCAGGGCAACCTTTCCCAGTGTTTTAACACCCTCATTGTAAACAATTCTTCCTTATCTCCAATCTAAATTACCCTTTATGGAAGCCACCTTGTAACTCCCCTGCTACCAAAACCTGGCCACATAAACCCAACACACACACTCATTAATTCTCACTTATAAGTGTATCAAGCTCAGAGAAACAAGCATCACTTTTAGGAAAAAACTGCTTTGCATTCCCTTAATTGGGATTAACACCAACTATTTCTACTCTGCATATGAAACAACTTTGTACTTTTCTTCATATTGCACTTATGGCAATTACTGTTGTCAACTGCACTATAACGTGTTCTGATTTTTAGAAAACTCTGCAAATCTTAACACCCACTAATTCAAAAGACTTTTGTACATAAAAAAGTGAATGAAGAAGAATGTGGAGGAAATGATAACTGGGGTATCTGGGTTACTGTGTAATATGTGAGTGATCACAGATAGTTTCTATCTTTGTATTAGGGAGTATAGTTTGCTCACAGAAACAAACCCAGGAGTCACATGTTTCCCTATGGAAAAATGATATCTTTTTCCCTATAATCCTCTTTGAAGTATCATTACTGCTTTCATGAGAGAATTAAAAAGACCTATGTATGGATTTTAAGCCCAGAAAACTAAGCACAAAAGAAGAGACACATTATATGTTTTGTATCTTTCAAAATAAGATACATTTCCTTTCTTATTAGAAGTGATGTAAAAGAATTCCCATAACAATTATATGCTAATATCTGCATATGAATTCCTAATAACAGGAATTACAGGCTAGAGGCAAGGGAAGAGAAGGAGAGAGAGAGAGACTATGTAAAATATAACTTATATCCCAGAAGAAGTTTATGAAGTTTCATACCCAGTGGAATGAGCATAAGAAATCCCAGAGATTTAAAAGATGAAATTAGGCAAACTATGGCTGAAAAAGGATGAATGTAATATCCCTCAAGGCACTCATAGCAATAGTCACTGTTACACTCTTCAGTGTAATGCCACTTCTATCTACACATATTTGACATATAATCAATTTTGTGTAGAAAGAAGTCTCACGGCATAGACCTGTTCATAAGTGACAGAGTAGTGTCACTATTCAGTAAATACTCACTGAACAAGGGATAATAATGGACCTGCATCCTGCACTCATTCAGTGGTCAGTCTCATTGAGATTCAAACTTCCTTTCAGATACACTGCTCTTATCTGAAATACCTGTTGTGTTAAACTGAAATTCAGCTGATTAACATTAGTATACAAACCTCTGTCTGTACAGTGGAAAGCTCACCTTCCTCTCTTAACTGTGAGAAAACTTCATGACTGACCAACCTCATAAGAGAGGAACTTCCTGGAAAAGGTAACTTCCTTATTTATCTCACCTCCTTTACCAAAGTACTTTTTATAAAATTAAGGAAAAAAAAGGTTGATCTGAAATTCAAATTTGAGAATTTATCTGTAATCCACAAACAGCTTCTATACACTTGACTTGGTAATACAGAAAATTCAGAATTCTCTTTCCACATCAGTGAGTTTTCTGAAAAAAATACCATTTCACACACAGTGCTTCATAATCTAACTGTACCACTAAATGAAATACTGATGCTCGATTTCCCAGTGGAGCTTTGTGTTCCCTTTGCAATCTTGCTGAAAGCCTGAAAACCAAACACTGACACTCAGAGTTCTGATGCCTGTTACTCAGCAATTGAGGCTGTTTGCCCAAGGCACACGCAAGTGAGGACAGACATGAGTTGCTGCTTAAACAATATCTCAAGGGAATGCAGCCTTATAAGAAGCAAAATGAAATAAAATAGTCTGTAGGAGGAAATTTTAGGAGCTGATGAAAAAGGAAATATGGCAAACCTTTTACATTTCCTCTTTGTACATTCATTTACTTGCCAAAGGACATGCTTGGTATGCAGAAGTTATCTTAGATTAAAGGAAATGAAAAAAGAAAAAACAACCAAGGAATGACTTTACAATTCATATATTTGCATATTAAAAACAAGCAAAAGGAAAATCTTTTCCATAAGCAAAGGTATGATCATCAGGAAATAGAATAACACCATCATCCTTCAATTGTACCTCTACACATTCCACAGCAACCATCTGCCAAAATGATCTTACTGTCACAGTTAATTCCAAGAATCAGACACACACAGTCTGTTCAGCACAACACCAGGCTCTGTGCAGATGGGATGTGAGCTTTGAAGCACAGCCTGCACCGATTTACCAACAACAGCAGGTGATCCCTAAGACCTCAAGACAGCATCCCAAAATCAGGGATGGAAAAGTATCCATTGCCCAGGATTAGCTTTCTATCAATCAGTGCTGCTTTAATCTCTGTTGTGAAAACTATCAAATCAGAAGGATTAAGGTTCCACTCAAAAGGATACAAGAGCAGGAAGGAAAATATTTGATGGGCACTAAAGAGCCAAGCCAAGCTTCTGTAGCAAAAAGAGAGTTCCTTGAAGGAACTGTGAAACTGGATGCAACAACTTTTCCCTGCTGTTCATACCAGTCCCTCAGGTTAAATCTATCTGACAAACTCCCTCCAACACAAAAGGCTTGCTTTAGAAGAGAGGCAGTACTCTGACTGCTATTGCAGTATGCCTCATTCTACCTTTGTAGTAATTCCAAAACTTGAGCTCTCCCTGGATGTGACAGCTGTAGGCTGCCTATTACAGAGGAGAACACCATCAGGACCTGTGCAAGTCATCCTTCAGGTCTCCTGCAGGGCAATGCCAGCTTAAACCAAGGAGAGCTCTTTTATCCCTGGATAACCCAGAAAAGTCTTGGGTCTAATTCCTTTAAAATAGAAAATAGACTTCTATAAATTCCATTGCAGGTCCTCTCAAAACAGGCACAAAAACCACTTTAGTCTACTGTACATTTATTGTTCTGTATAATCTGGCTTTGCATGTCATCTCTATTTAAAGAGTATAATTAGTCTAAATACTATTTCTCAGTTATCCGATGTCACCACTTCTATGTGACTGCATTCCCTAAAAGTCATGGGGAAATGTATACATCAATCAGAATGCTGCAGTTACAGTACTAGAATGATTTCTGGCAATGAGTGGCAAAACCTCAGCAACTTTGTTTCAAGAAAAAGCTAGACTTTTATAATTCCCTTTGACTTGGAATTAACTTATGGTGTTTTATTTTTAGTTCTTTCCTGAAAATCACAAAGAGCACCCTGACAGCTAGCAAGTCAATGGCTCAGTTATACCCTATGTAAAAACCTAAGATTCACGCAGATCTTTCTTTTAAAAAGTTAATTGAAATGACTACTTCTCTTTTTTACAAGCTGAGACTTAAATGAGGGTATTTGAAGTTATTACTGATTGCTAGGATATAAAAAAATGACCAAAAACCAACACAAAATACAACTCAAAAGGAAGAGATGAAAATTACTAGACTACTGTGTAATACTCAGTTCTTTTTAACTGCCTCTTTTGGGGTACTTCAGACCTGGAAACTCCTGTTCTCTAAGTTTCACTGGAAGTTATACTTGAAAATCCCATCCAAAATGAAATAGGAACATTCTATGAATGACTGATTTGGAGAGGGAACATAATTCAAATTTCCTTAATAATAAGCTCTGAAAAAAAAATCTGAACATTAGAACTGTTTAATTTTTACAACTTTTCATCTTCTACAAACCAAATAAACAGCAAGAGATACTGATTTGTTTCACTAGGGAGATTTCTTTCACCTGTGATTGAAAAAATGTTAGGAGTACTAGTAATATGTAAATTGTCACTGAAGTTACATGTCCTTGTAACAGAAATTTGGACTTGAAATATTTAATGATTAAGACCAGCATCATGTTGGATTCACAGTGTTCATTAGTCATTAAAAAAATTTTCTGGAATTCATAAAACCAGAAAATGAAGATCACTGAGGATGTTACACCAGAAAAATAACAATTCCATTTCACCAGCATGCCTTCGTGCTACTGAAGAGAAGTTTGGCCATCCCTGTCTCACCAAAAAAAGGAAAGTTCCTTTCGTAAGGATGCAAGCACAAACAGGAATGGGAATTGTTGGGAACTTTGGTTTGTTTGTTTGTTTGTTTGTTTGAAGTTGCAGTGAAGATGTCCTTAAGTTTCTTTGCTCAGTGATTTTCCAATAATTTCCAAAATAAACATAACTGAGAAAATAATTTCTACCTTAATGAGCTCTCAAGCCTCGGTTCTGAGATAGGCAGAGTTATTTTGTTCTTGCTACCACTGTTTTGTGGGGTTTTTTGACTAAGCATACGTCCCAGGATTGGAGTTCTGGGGTGGAGAACTCCAGGAGGGACAGGCAGGCCAGGCCAGGTGGAGATGTCACACCTCAGGTCCTGTAAGGGAGAGGTTTGACTGCACATCCCCACAGTGAGTGAGGATGTGGTGCACAGTCTCTGGGCCAGGATTAGGTGGCTGGAAAACAAAGATGTTGTAATGGATGTCTACTACATCTACAGGAATGAAGAAGAAAGTTTAGAATTAATGAAGAAATAAAGCTGAAACATCGAAATGGGCTCCTTTGGACAATATAATCCACAGCTCAGCACACCAATAAATTCACACCAGAGAGAAAGGTAAAAAGCAAATTAGATAAAGATTGTGATGTGCCATCACAGCATAAAACAGCCAGAATAATTCTATGCTATAGGTAAACAATTACCACTTTTATAGAAAGAAAATTGTAAGACCTTGTCTGGTAATTTGTTCCTGATATTTAACTTCTTTTTGTTTCACAACAGAACTGATTAGCTTCTACTGACCTCTTGTTTCACTGTAAACAATCTTTCTTCCATCTTCTCGCTTCACCCTTCAAACTTCAGTGGACAGCTATTTCTTTTGTGGACCTTTCTATA
Organism: Acrocephalus scirpaceus scirpaceus; assembly: GCA_910950805.1. Taxonomy (NCBI): domain Eukaryota; kingdom Metazoa; phylum Chordata; class Aves; order Passeriformes; family Sylviidae; genus Acrocephalus; species Acrocephalus scirpaceus. The sequence goes on along the minus strand of OU383774.1, from coordinate 114,195,405 downwards.
CAAAGTGGCAAGGGCTGACTGAAGTATAAAGTCTACAAGCCAGCTTTAATCAAACAGCAGTGCATGTTCCTGTCTTCAGAAAAAGGATACTTACTGTGTTCTTTTTAATTGCCAATTCTGCAACTGTCAAATAACCAATTTTGTCTTGTCAGGTTTTGATCTTTTAAAAGCCTACCACTATTAATCTTACTTTTTTATACACACTCAGACCACTTTGTTTGCCACCGTTCGATAGCAGTTACACACTTAAGTAACACAGCAGAAACTAATTTTTCTTTGTATCTCTTTGAGGATGGAATTGAAAAAATAATTAGGAAAACAGAAAATTAATTCAACATATTTTATTCAGGATAGTTGAAGAGAGAAGGGAGTTACGAGAAACTGCATTTGTTATCAATCTTGGAGGTTTGTCCTCTATGGAGGAGAGGAAGTATATTCAAGATAAAAAACCCCCTAAATGCATGTAAACACCCCCAAAAAACCCAATTAGTTTGTAGATAATAAATAGAGGTCAGCACATAAATCACTTAGCTTACTTCATTGTCTAAAGCAGGCCTAGCTTTATATGACAAGGATATAAAGAAATTATTGCTTACAAGGCACTTTATCCATCTGGGGCCCTGCTTTGTGTGCTCTTCCAATAGCCTCAAAGAGTTAAATCTGTGTCTCTATGTGCTTGCAAAAGTACTGATGACAAAAGAGGTGGCAGGATGGACTTCTAACTCTGCACAGCAGGAGTGGGTTCTTAAGCTTAAAAAAGGGAAATGAAAAAGGCAACCAACTGTCTTTTTTAATTACTAACATGTACTAGCTTCAGCAACAATTTTAATCTTACACTCGCTTTTGGACTTTTTCTTCCCTGCAGTACTTGGCAACTTATTGGAAATGCATGATTTATTTTAAACTTCATTAAAATGTTCAAAAGAACATTTAGTGTTAATGTTGAATCTTAGCAATCTGTCCTGAAGACCATTTGGAGTATTTATTTACTTATACAAAACAGACAAAAACATAGTTTCTAACACCATAGCTGACAGGTAGAAAAAATAGTAACAAGAACATCAACTTTTAGCAAGAACAATTTTAAAAATATATGTGTATGGAAATAAATTTAAGAACGCCTTGTACAGATGGGGGAAGAAAGCTTTCTACTTTATAAATGTCCAGTATGATACATTCCTGCCTTGGATCAGAGAGTTTCATCTTATTCATTCTTCTTAATTTGAGTTATCTATGCTCCTATTTTAATTTTTTTCACAATATTTTCACATGTTTTAATTATTTTAAAATAAAACTCTGACAACTATCCTGGGCCTAATTCTGAGCATAACATTTACTTCCTTAAGTAATGTTTAAGATCAGGTGATTTCTTTAATGGATTTGCAAAATATTTCCTTAAATTAGGGTCTCTGTCCACCATCAGCAGTAATTTATACTCTGGCATCTTCAAAATTGCATATTGGGAACAAGTAGGTACACTGCTATAAGATTTATTAATAAACACTCCACATATGGCATCATAAAATATTCTATTTGCTTTCTTCCTCTAGCTAATTCATAATTCAACGCATTTAAAAGGATGACACACATTGCAAAAGCTTGATTTGATATATTTTATTTTATATTTATATTTATGTATTTATTATTTTATTTTGATTCTTCTACCTGCAATGTGTACTCTATCATTGTTCACGCTCCTGATCATTATTAAGATATATTAGTCACACATTAGTTGTCCTCACTTTAACAAAACTCAACACTGACAACTACTCACATCAGTCTGGGCTTTGCCTTCCATATTTTTTCATATCTAGTTTCATTACTTTAATGCTTCAATGGTTTGGGTTGCAAGGGGACCTTGAAGATAATCTAGTTCCAACCCCATTGCTGTGGGGGGTCTTAGAAAACTCTTGGACAAATTTTTAGATTTTTTTTTCTCTCCCAAACTTCCTTATCAACAAAAACCCCATCATACATAAATTACCTACATGAATATCACATTCCAAATTTTTATTCCTGTAGCCACCAGTGTCATAGAGCAGCAAAATTCTCCCAAGAGCCTTTCCAATGGTATCAGTTCCTTTATGTCCTTAAAGTGGCTGTAAAGCCAAGAACCCTCAAGTTTTCTGAGCACACTCACACACTTGACCCTTTTTAAAAAATAACCCAAACAAACAAAAGGCCCTCTAATTCCAGCCAACAAGGGAGGATGAATTAATGAGTGCATTGTTTTGGGTCTGCAAAAAAATAAAATCTGTGCAATTGACTTCAAATTCTCACCCAAGCTGACACTCACAGCAGAAATTTCTGCACATTTTGCTCTTCATTGTATTTTAGCCACTTTCCCATTTGAAGTATTCTTTCTTTAAATAAGCCTCTGATCTTTTTTATGCCCACAAGATTCAACTGAAAATTTCCAGCCTGAAGCTTTCAAAAACTTGCTGGTCTCAAGGAAATATTGTTCAAAGGGAGTTGATATGTTGGTTTAGTCCATCTTTTTTCTTCAATGTATTCTCCACTTCCACTGTGAAATCTGTGCCTGTAAATGTGACAATACCACTTTTCTTCTCCACAATTTGCAGGGATAAATCACTTCTGTTTAGATTAAATATGCAGTGACATCCTGTATATACTATGCAGTTTGCTTGTCTAAGTGCTTTCATCAAGGGCAGCACAGACAAAAATCCTGAATAACCTCTGCTCATGTGCTGTGTAGTCTCAAAGTATATGCACATTAAATCTGATGCAGCAAAGAAATGTTGCATTTACTCTGCATAAGATACAGTGCCTACTCTGTTACATGTGTGAAATGTGTCAGAATTTCTGAAAATGCTTGTGAACTGTGAACTAGAAATCCTCTGTTATGTATAATAGCCTTATTGCTATGGCACTATTTGCTTAGAGCTATTTCTCATAACTTCTGAAAATTTATCACTCACAATTTACAGATGCATTCAAAATACAAGTTGAAATACAACACGTGTTTTCTAAAGTACATACAATCCACAAAATAAAATGGGCATAAGCTTTGGATGGTTAGATTCAATGGGAATTTTTTTGACAGCACATTAAAAATATGCCTTCTGATAGTTTATATATAAGGAGATTCTGTTTGGGTATTAAATCTGAGATCACATCAATACATATTATGGAGTAAACAAATGCCTTCATCGATTTTTTTCTCACTTAAGAAAGTTCAGAAACTGCAAATTTAGCTGTTTGTGTGAGGGACCAGTAAAATATTATATACTGTCTTTTAAAAAGTCATTCTGACTACTTTGTTTCATATGAATGCTATGTTTGATATCTTTGGTAAAGAATTTGTACAAATTATGTCTCTCAGAGATTAAAAGACTTATTTCTCTAGTTCGGACTCACATTTTTTGTCCAGTATTGAATAAAATGAACAAAAAGACAGAAACTGGTAGAAAAAAGATCAATCCAACAAACACCACCAGCAGCTCCTCAGAAATGCAATATCATTTCATTAAGAGATTGTAATGTTTATATGTTACAAACAGAATTTACTATATAAGACTAAGATGAAATTGGCTACTATCCTTGAAACCACTATTCCTCCATGGGAGTTCTCACCTAAATTAAAACTAACACAAATCCCAATCCAATATCCAAGTGGTTGGTAGTCTGACATTTAATCAATGGAATCTTGTTGTACAACCACAAGGTGCACCAACATTTCAAAGCTGAGTTTCCACAAGTTATCCCTGCTTTAAGTAAGACCCCTAAAGAGGTCTTCCAACCACCATTTCTGTTCATTCATTCTTCAAACATCAACTTTTTTAGGCTTTCACTTCTACTTGAAATTATTCTTAATAGAACCAAACCTAGACAAAACTTGTAAACTTGGAATATTTGTTCAAAGTAGAGCTTCATATAGAATTTCATAGAAATCTTAAATTTTCAAATGGCTATTTCCATGGACCTAACCTCCATAGTGTTATATTTGTCTCAACACATTTCTTCACATGCAAAAATATCACATTTAAACATGATGCCTATTAAAAATAAATAAGACAGAAGTTAGCCAATGTAATTCAAAGTCAGAAACTTAAATTGTTTGGTAAGATCTATTCACTGTGGTTAAACCTTTGAAGTTTTCTGTGAAGTGCTAAAATAGTCAGAATCAAAAAAGCTACAGCTTGAGATACTTCAAGTGAGCTGTGCAATATAATTGCACAGCTAATAGAAGCATAATCATCTCAGCAGGAATTAAATAAGGCAAATACAACTGCTGAGTTGTTTTTCAATATTATTAATTTCAAAGCATATCTTGCACATGCTGGCATATTTAGGGAAGCAAGGCAACTTCAGATCACAAGAGTATACATTTTAAGAGCTTTCTTCTGATGATGCAGCATGTAATGAGAAAAGCTTTGAAACAAACAACTCAAATATTTAATGTACATATAAAAATAAATTGAAGCCCCATATATTTCATACTTCAACTTACTGCATTTAAAAGTGTTTCTTACAAATTGAACTACAGGAGAAATTAGTAGAATTAAGTCAGCAGCTACACAAAGTCTACAATGTTGGCTTTTTTCTTTCCTATTAAGTTTAAAAAATTAAGGATAAATTTGTTAAGCCTTTTTCAACACATAAAACTAGGAAAAGAGGAGGAAAAAGCATTTTATTGTACTTTAAAAGAAAGCTTTTGCTACTAAAATAAAATCAAGTAAAGAATAATAATTAATAATGACATCTGTATTCTGTCTAGAAGAGTATTGTAGTGCAGCTATTGCATAAGAAATAACAAAAAGCAGAAGGGCAACAAGGAGCAGAAATGTAGCTTGGATGCCACTTGTAACAAAAACTGAGGAAACAACCCAACCTGCAATGAACAAAAGGGATGTGCTGCAATATGAGGTCACTGCCTTTACATTATGAAATCTCTAAAAGATCAGGTTACAAGGTGGCATACACCCACAGCCTTTTAAAATCTAACACCACTAGTGATATTAACTCCAGAACTGAGCATCCAGCAGTCTGGAAATGGATGGCAAAAGGGATATTTCTTAAAAAGTGTCTCCAGGGTCTCTGAAGTCCCAGTTCTGGTGCATCCTGTGCAGCCGTGAATCTGTGAGTGTGGCACTAATGTAATGCTCAAATCTGTTTTATTTGACATCAGTCTGTCAACATTCCATCATTCTTACCTAATCAAGATGCCAAAATAGATACAATTATCTGATTAAGAAACTTGATTAGTAGAACGTGTTTCACTTGTCATACTTAAATGAAGGAGAAGACCGAGCAGCCTGCTTGGCAAATCAAGCAGAACGTTTTCTGCTCACAAAATCTCCTGTAGCTTGGTGTTCTCATAGACATTCACCACTCACACTGCCAGAATTGCCTTTCAAGAGAGGCCTCAGGCACAACAAAGTTTTGCTAGTTTCAAGATGGGGTTTTGATGAAGCCCTGCCCTGGCTGCTGGCAAACTGCAGAAAACACAAATCCTCTCCTTCTGGGGAGTGCAGCTTCACCAGGACATCCCTTCCTCAGCATCTGCTACCTCCAGGTCACCTCAGTGTAAGGAGGACAAATGATACCACTGAAGGTTGGTGGGTTTCTTCTGGAACTGAAAGTTCTGGAATTTGTGATTTCTTGTCCTGGTGAAGTTCCTAGTGATTACTAAAGGTTTTTGAAAGTGAGAAGAGAAATCAATAAGTCCCAAAGCATGCTTAATTTCAGGGTAATTTAGAGAATTTTTATTCTGGTCTGATTCGACCTAATATCAAATTGAAAATTTCCTTTGTGAATTGCAAATTCTGGGGTTTGGCCAAATCTTGAGGCCCAATCATATAAAAGGTATCTCCTTTCAGGGTTGGGATAGGATGAGAGCTGGTTGTTTTCTTCTCCTCTCGCTCCCATTTGCTCACCAGTGTATTCTGAGATACAAGAAAACAGAGAAGATAAACTTTTTTTTTTTTTAATCATAATGTAAGTCTCCTTATTGTCTGTTCAATCTTCAGAAATTTCCAAGATCATATATAAATGGAAAGTCTCTAAAATGCTCTTCCAAAGCTAACACCTTTATATGATAAAGTTCAGCTTCTAGCTGATGCCAAGAAATTACATTCTGTTATTTTCTTCCTGATTATAAGTGAAAAAAGAGAAAAAAAACCCCTTTAAAGTATCTTTTAGATGTTTTAGAGCCATTTTTAGAGTTCTAATACCTGCTTTCACTCTAGACAAAGACAGTAAAACTGAGAGTCACTGAAAGTAAAGTCTAATTTCTAATCCATCTGCTACTCTTTGCTTTTTTTCTGTTCACCAAGACTGCTGTAATCACAACAATTTTAGAGGACTAAGACTTGGCTAGGCTCTACTTATCAAGGTGTGCTTGGAACGTGTATAATGCTACTTTTAATAGAAGTGCCTTTATTTAAAATGGTCCACATATTTCCTTAAAATAAGGCACGCAAACAACAGATGGCAAAGCATATGGTGTATCACTCACAGATACAACCAAACAAAACTTCTAAAGCTGCTCAAATAATAGGAGTGACCCGGTAGCCCTGGGTCAACTGAGCAAACACAACTTGACAGCAGCCTTTTCTCACACAAGAGCAGCAACTGGCCAGAGCAGACAGGTGTAAGGGGTCTTGGTTCATGGACATCAGGTGAAACATGAAGGGTCAGCCCTTTCTGAATGCCATCAGAGCCACGGGGCACATCAGTGTCCTGACACTTGGCACCAGCTGTGAAAACTGCCCACAGCACAAACATGGCCAGGATCCTCTAACTGGTGGCACAGATAGGCTGCTCTTAGGCTGGTGCTCTGTTTTATTATTAATTAGACATATCTGCAACTCCACAAAAACTGCAAGGGTGCTGTGTTATGCAGAGAAGAGGAGGATAATGAAACCAGGAGTACTGCAAACAAAAAATAGTCTTTCTTCCACTATCTCATGTGACACAGCATGAATGAACATGCCTTATGACAGACCTTTTAAAGTGATTTTTCAAGCCCCCCTGATTTCTTCTCATTTGCTTTTATTACATTCCTAGTGTAAGCATGTGCACAAGCATGTGCATTCATATAGTCAGTGTATATTCTTTAAAAAGGGAAAAGGACATTTATATTTTATATTCAGAATTGAATTTAGCTCAGTTTGGTGTTATACCTAAGCAGTTTCTGGTTTGATAAAGCATTGTGTGAGCCCCTTTTACTTAGAGGTCATGGGTTGTACTCATTGAAAATATAAATACACTACCAAATACACAAATGTTTTCCATTTTGCCTCTCAACTTACATTAATATAATTGTCTCACCTATGGGAAACAGTCAATTTATATAGATTAGAAATGACTTTTCACCCCTTTAAAAGACAGTTGTCTTTTAACTGCAAACCTAACTCAAGCAAACTTGTCCTCAGGACAAGGAAGTCAACACCTGTTGCATGTCAGGTTTATGTTGAATAGAAAGTCAGAAATCCAGGAATCCGAAGGCCATGGCCTTTAGCAAGAGGAACATCTAATACTGAATGAATATCCTGCACTAGGAGATAGCTGAGGTCTGTCAACTCTCAGTGCAGAAAACAGATTTCAAAAGAGGGAACCCATTTTTGTGGCTGAGAAACAAGAATTCTCAGTGGACAAAAGGAGGTTCTGGTTGCTCTTTAGGATAAATATAAAAATGTTTCCCATTGTGGAATTTCCCTTTTACAAAAAATAATGCAAAAATTCAGCTAAAGAGAATTTAATGCTGTCTTTTCAGATTATCCTTGTAACTTCAATATTGATGGTGCCTCTAAAAAACCACTAAAGTTATTGTATAATTCTGTAATTCTTTAACTTCAGTTCAGACATTATTTATGTCTTATGGAAATTGGATCTTTTTGTAACTGCAAATAACTTTTTCTAGCACCAGAGGCACCATAGCAGTAGCAAATGGACAAGACTTTTTCCATATCCAGAACTACAGAAGGGATGGAATAAAACCACCAAAGTAAATCTTGTGAAAATGATAAAAATTAAACACATAGTTACTTAATGGAGAAATACCAGTTCCAAACAAGAAGACTGTAAATACAGAATATGGGTAAAAATCAGACATATCTTTCTTTTTTGTGTCATTTTGTGGGGAACTCGAACCACTCTATGGGCCATCAAAAGAGATCATCTTTGCTTCCCCTTTTAAACTTAAAAATGTAACTAGAGCAATTAGGATGCTCTAGCTGATTATATATTCTTTGCTATGTCTTCAGATAATTTAGCTTCCTGCCAGAGTGGACATAAGATCAGCCTTGCAACAGAAGCCCTGTTAATTCAAAAGAAAGGAAAAGAAATACATTACTGAAGGCAAAATTGGAGAGAATGTATTTCTCTCCAATGTGTTTCTTAAGAGCAAAGATAGAGTGCACATTTCCCAAATATTAAAAGAAAATTCATTTATTTACATCATATAAAGCACAAAAACCAAATTAGCTCATCCTTATGTAAAGAATATCCTCAAATATGCCAAGGGTTAGTGTTTTAAGTGGTAAATAAATTTGACTATTAAATGGAAAAATCTTTATTTTTTCTTCTCTAAACTCAAAATTATTACTAATTGCCAAAAGTGATTTCCCTTTGTCTCCAACAAATCAGAAAACTATATTAAATAATTTCAAATCATATAAATAGGGTGCTACTTACACTAAAAATTTTACACTGCTTTATTATCATTGCTTTTTATTCAGATACATGCTGCCTCTGAAATGCTAGAGTTGCCATTTTATGCCTTTGCACATCAATTCCTTTTAGCTAAATAGTTTTTTTCAGAAACCCTGGAGCCACCACACATGTATGACACACCCTTAACATTACAAAGTCCAGGAAATGAGTAATTTTAAGGAAAATGTATTGAAATGGAAACATAACAGTGAAAATATATAATGTTAGTCCCTTTCAGAAACAGCACTGTTGCTATGGCAATTCTCAAATCTAGTATTTTCATGAGAAAATGCTCTCTTCATTGAAGGATCCTGAATTTATATCCACCTTCATATTTATATGCTCAATTACACTTCAGAAACAGCATATAAAAGGTTTAGTTCTGCTTCTATGACTTTTAGTCAATTCTCTAAGTAGATGTTTCTTAATATTTGGTTCCATATTGTAAGACTCTGTGTGTCAAAATCAAGTTCCATTTTTACTTCTAGAAACCAGCTAATACTGCCTTGACAGCTTTTAGACATTCTGTCAACACTTATGGGAATAAATATAAATGAAGCTAATAGATTTGTTCTATCAAAATGGAAACACCACTACAGTGAAGTCATTTTGATAGAAACCTGTGCATGTTGACTCATAATGGCAAAGAATGGGCATGTTAAAATCTTTCCTCTGGTAATCTTACAGTTAAATAAACCAGAGGAAATATCTCACCATAAGGGTATTTTTAAAGTAAGTTAATTGTTATTAATTTGTTGATAATTGACAGCAATAACATTAACCCAAGCACTCTGCTTCACTCTAATGTGTGTATAATAAACAGTTCAATAGGAATCTCTCTGTGACACAGCATTAATTAATAGCTGCTTGTTGTAGACTTACAGGTTTCCAATAGCCTCTGCCACAGTGATTCTTTGGAGGAAATGTCAAATCTTTCTCATTTCAATGGTACTCATTATAACAGCATTACAAAATACCATATGCTTCTACTGTGGGCATATTCAGTAATTCCAGTGCCACCAGCAAGGAGTGATATCACACCAAAAAGCCCTGGTGCTGAACATGGTGTGTTCAGAAAGGGAACTCAACACTTCTGATCTCCATGAAGAGTCTGAAAGGCTTTGGTGGGTTAATATCCAAACCACCTTGCATTGCTCTGTCAAGTGCTGAAGACACGCAGTGTCCCTTTTGGAAAGGAAATGAAAATTTCCTTTGAAATTTGAGCCTCAAGATTCTCTTTCTTTTCCTGCTAAAGTGCAGCAAGCAAGCAAGCAAGCAATTCAAAGAAGCAGCAATCAGACATTTAAAAAACCTATGGCTTATAATACCAATTTTATAGCACCAGTTTCAAATCTGACACTGTAAGAGCAGGCTCTTGTGAAGAGCCTAACTAAACTTAAGAAAACCCCTGTAAATGACAGACCACAGAGGCCAAAACACATGTTCCAACAGCTCAGAGCAAGATTATAGTGTTCAGGAAACCTCTGTACGTTCAGTTCAAGGTGAAAAAATATTACTTCTCACTGTTAGATTTCATGGCTTTTTTTTTTTTTCCCCCTCTTAGGTCTGATAAAATTACTCTTAACAGTCACATTTCCCCAAAGGTTTATAAAGCAGAAGTTTCAGGATGCAGCATGATAGGTCTAGACACACATGGCTGTAAACATATAACGGATTGCTGAAATACACTTTGAAAAACCCAGCTTAGTGCTGTCTCTGCTTTGGAATTCAGAAGTCAGCAAAAGAAGCATAGAGGGATATTGCTTGCAGCTACCAACTTCAGGAAATGTACTGGGAATCCAGAAAAAAAACTAGGAAGAATTTCTTTATACTTTCAAATACAACGTTCTGAATTTAGTTATTTACTGTACTACAGTGCACTTTAAAACTGGCATTTATATTCTAGACCAAGGACTGGTTTTAGTGATGTTTTTATGACACAAGAATAATTGTGGCCCTGTTGAAGACAACTCAGACACTGGTAACTGTACAGACATCACACAACAATAAAACCACAGGTTCATGTTCATCTTAGTTCTACTTATGTGCAGCATTTTGGTATGCAAAAGTGATTTTATTGAAACGGGACTAAAATGGTAGCTGTTATGTCGTTGTTATGTTAAAGACAGGCTAATGACTACATAAAAATTCACATGTTATTTCTATAGGACACAGATAAAGAAATTTTAAGTTTAGAAAAGCACAACTGATATGTGCTGGCTTTCATGTCCTTTTTTTAAAGATAGGTTCAGCATAAAAGACATTGCCTTTCCAATAATTATACAAAGATTAAGTACTTGGGACAGATGGGGATAGTTTATTTAGTTACTTATTTGAATCCCTAACTACCCTCCTCCTCTCACCAGCTTTTATCTGGCCTGAGTTAACTTTTACATATTCTATCTTCATTCATCTGCTTTATTCCTCCCTAATTCTCTGTAGCTTTTGGAAGAACACATAAATAATAAGATATTAAACACCACTCTTGGTCTGTTGTGACTTCTTCCTTTCATTTAAGCACATTCAGGGAGTTTCAAGAAGGCTCCTGCTCTGTGAGTAAGACTTTGGAGTATATGAATACTGAATTATTGAAATCTTGGAAATACACTATCACCCTGATTGAGGGTGAGAGTTATGACTCAGAACTATGCCATCTTTTATTTTGATTTAATCACAAAATCATAAAACAGAATATTAATATACTGCGTACGTGCCATAAAATGATATTTCACTATAGCATGCACATGAAAAAGTAATATATTTCCTAAAACCAAATCACCATAATGAAAATTATTCAACATGTTCCTATTAAAATTACTTTGAAATTCATTTATTGCTCTGAAAAGTTTTAATTTTGAAAATATTTTTATTCCTACCAAAGGAGGACAACCAGCTCTAAAAATAGCCCTAAGTGATACATTTGGGGACTAAATCAGGGAATGCAACCTGATTTAGTCTGGACAAGCCCAAATCTGAATCTTTATGCTCATCTGACCCTAGTATTAAAGCAAATGAGCTTTACATACTTTCAGAATCAATTTTCTAAAGTTAAGATAATTCTCTGTTGTCTAATTTTAATACATGTTCTAGCAGTTAATCTTCTGATATTTTATGCAATTAGCTTAAACCATAAGACACTAACATGTTCATTGTACTTTTCAAAAAATTAATCCTGAGATAACTTGGAGAGTCTAGCAAAAAAGCCTCAGGAATCATGTTGAACAGCTCACACAACCTCATGCAGCCATCCCAAGCAAATATGATCCTCCTTATAAAGGATTTCCTCCCTGCTCAAAAAAGAAGTTATAATATTGCTACTTTGCTAGCTCTTTACCCTCTTATAATAACAATTTTCCTGCCATATTAATGACAAATACATCATAATTATCTCTCTTCACCTTCAGCTAGAACAGCACAGAACAGCCCTTAATCTAATTGCATCTCTAAATTCATAGGAAAACAGTCAATCATGCTAAAGACTTGTTTGACTGCAAAACCAGTAATGATTCAAAAAATGAAGGCTAACACTGCCTCCATAATTCACAGATTCAGGAAAGCAACACCATTGTATTATGAAACACTGAAATACTTTCTAGATAGCCAGAGGGGTTTGTAACTTCTGATTTCCTTGGTTCTGTCAACTTTGCCAGCTTATTAACATTAAAATAATTGCTTACATCTGGTTCAAGTCTGGGCACCAGTTCAGTGGAAATCTTTATCTCAATAATGTCAGAAGATTGGTTTAGAGGTTATGGAACATCAATTTGTTCTGTTTCCCCTCCACACCTGGCAGCCCATGTATATTCTTTAAAATGGTAATACAATTAATCAGTATGATGGTTTGGGAATGTAATGTAAAAGGAATTAAAAAAATCCAATTTCAGAACTGCCAAATTCATTTAGCACATGCAATGGTTTTAACTTAAGCCCAGGTGTCCTAGGTTACAATGTAAATTGTGCACAATGTCTGTATTCTATCCCCATGAACCGTTGGAGCCAAGGTGGGGCAGTGTTTTCCTTCTCTTCTGTTCATGGCCCAGCAATGCCGTGCCCATGGCTCACGGGTAACTCCCTGGGGGAGTTATCTCTGGTTAATGGGCCATCAAGGACCCACTGCAGGACTCAGAGAATGAGATCAGCCCATTGTGAGATGCTCCGCCCAGGGGGAGGAGCCAAGCATTCCCACCTGGATAGAATCTGGGATTTGGGACAGCACAGGCAGCTTTTACCCACTGGACTCCCAGAGGAGACAAGAGCTACCAGACCTTTCTACAGGATCACTGCTTTGACAAGACCATTTCATCTGGACTGCTACTACCACCCTAACAGGGTGTCAGGTTGTATCCTGACTCTGTCAGTGGTTTTCTCGTACTATTACTTTTATTTTACTTTCTTTTATTTCTTTTCCTCTTACTAAATTGTGTTTCTGACTTAGAGTCTTTCACTGGTTTTGCTTTCAAACCAGCACACCAGGGAACCCCAGTCCCAGTTTTCTTCAAAAATACTGAAGCATATATAAAATAAAAGTATGGCTTCTTTACAGAGCATTAAGTGCTAAGCATTTCATAACAACAGAATTTTCCAAAGTACAGCTGAGGGTGAAGCCAACCCCACTAATGAACAAGTGCATCTGTGGTTGTACCAAGCATATCCAAACTGAATCTGGCCTGGGTGCACTCAGAGGCTGGAGCTTCAAATAGACCAACCTTAAAAAAATTAATAAATTTTTAATTTGAAAGGACACTTTCATGTCCTTAGCTCTCATACCTACATAGATTTTTTACTTTAATTCTCCAACCCTGCTGTTTGCTCTGCAAACATGAATATCACAGCTTCTCTCTCCTCACCCTCAGATGGGAAAGCCCTGGTTGTTAGCCCAGCAGATAAACAACATCCAGAAAATAAAGAGTAATATCAGCTATTCCTATCACCAATTTATAACCACCATACATATCCCTATGTATGCATTATTTTGCATTTTCAGGACTAATTTACTCTGACAATATCTACACCAACATCAGCAAAATACAAAACAAGATTTGAACATTTGTTTCTACAATTTTTTTTTTCAGTGGTGCAAGTGCTAAGGCAAAATTTAAGGAACAAAGACAACGAAATAAGAAGAAATAATATGACTTTTACAGTTTTTTAACTCAAAATAAGTGTCAGAAGTGTAGCACAAAATAACTTAAAATAGAACAGTATTTCTCTGTGCCTAAAAAGGGAGATGAATAGGGAATTGTTTAAATTTATTCTCTCTCCATTCATTAATATTCCATGAGACAATTACAATAGACTCAAAATAATTTATTTAAATTACAAAATAATTTTAGCAAATAAATTTGCTCTGTAGGACATGCTGAAACTGTTTATTAACACCATTTATTATCCCTAACAAGAGCAGCATCACTTTGTTACAGAAGGCACGTAACATCGCTTCTTTTCTGCCCAAGTGGATGTGTAGCTCCTAAAGTTAGATTTCCTAAGTATAACACAATTTCACACATTTCTTTTCAGAAAACACGATCCTGAAGACAGCCAAATGTAAACAGATTTTTTGTTTGGTTGTGCAGGTGTAAGTCAGCAAGAAGAGCAATCTTTTGGGAAAATACAAATTTCTATCTTCTACTTCCCTCATTTACTAAAACACCCAAACCTAAAAGGACTGGGAATAACCCAAACCAACTGTACACTATCACCTGCTATAAAACAGTGGGAAAGAAAGTGGCATGGGAATGCTGTGACTGCAAATTCTGGAAAGCATTCAATTTTTCCAGTAACATCTGTGGCACGGTTTATTTTCTCAGCATTGCCTGCTGCAGAGCAGTAACTCCTGAAGGCCTGGAGGAAGGCATGACTGAGCCCGACATTCTGAAAAACTTGCAAAAGTTTTATCTTCATGGCTGTAAATATCATCAACAACAGTCCAGAAGAAATGATGTTTTATCTTCTAATAGCTCTATTCTTGAGATCGGCTTGCTCAGTGTCAGCACTGTATTATAAATACTATCCTAGAAGTGCAACCTAGAATACATCCTGGAGACTGACAGCCAAATGCAAACACCACATTCTAGAGCTCAATACACAGAAAATTATACGTATGAGCATGTGCATATATAGCAAGTTTATTACACATATATCTCTGGCACACTAAATTTCTAAAGAATTTCAAAAGAAGTTTCTCATTTCATTGGACCATAGCATGGGGAATTATAATCTAAAATAACGACATGCTTAAAATATGTTTTCTGGGTGACATTCGCAATTGCTTCATAAATAACACCTGTTTAATGGATCTAGCAACAACAAGAACAACAAGAAAAGGTAACATTTCTGCCTGTCTTGTAGAAGAAAATTAAGAAATCCCAAGATTACTCAATCACCAATAAACGCCCTGGAAAATAACAATTTCTTGGCTCTTCTACTTCTCAGTTGTAAATCAGCATTCACAAGGCATCTTTCAGAATCATGATCAGAAATCTCAGATAAGGAGAGGAAAAAACCCAAAGGCATTATTGTATCACTAGAGGTATTCTGTATTGTATTTCTGTGGCTCATCACTACTTTAAGAAAAAAAAAGGTTATAGATTATCCCTTCCATAAAATTAAGTATCAAAGGACTCATTACCATTACAGCAATTAAGAGCATTTGTGTTAATTTCTAAGATATCTGTCTGTCAGTGGTTTAAAATATCTTCCATCAGTTTATTTCCAGTGGATAAGACAGAAAACTCATCAGTAATTTCCTACCTGTAATGTATGGTGTAACATGGTTCCTGCACACCTTGGATGGTGTAACACCTCTTTAAATTAATGCAAGGAGGAAACAGAAAGACTGCAGAGGAATAGGTTTGGAGCAATCCAGGCTTGAAGTTAAGTTGGATTATTGCAAAGATACCTTGGAAAAAAAGACCTAAGCAGAAGGAATGTTTTAGCACCCCAGGCAACAAAGAGCTGTATAGAAAATATCCTGTACAGTCCATAGGGAGATCAAAGTGCAAAGCCAAGACCAAAACAAAAGAAAAGATGCTTTAGCCAGGTAATGCAAAACTACCGATATTTTACTTAGGTGGATGATAATATCAGCATTGTAACTGATTGTAACTTACAGAATTATTTTCTGCCTTCCCAGACACCTCATAATCACCCATGTATGTGGAATATCCTGATCTCAAACTCTGCACCTAGAGCTGGTGCATGCCGGGTATCAATGAAATTTACTTTTCACTTCATTACCAAAACACTTGAGATGTGAGAGGCTTCAATTCCAGCCAACTGTCTTGCCCAAGCCCCTCACAGAAATATAAATAGATGTTTTAACTTTCAAAGGATCCAGACTGTGCTTTCTTTTCTGTGCTGTTTTTTGAAGTTTTGAGATCATCTGTTTTATGTAATGCAGCTGAAAAATATTGCCTCTGAGTTAGCTCTGCAATAATTCACTCTTGCTACAGCAATGATTGAGTAAACAGAAGCTTCTACCAGAGGCATTCTTTTCCATTATTTATTGTAATATTTTTTCATAATTTAATGAGAAAAAATTTAAAAGCAATATTTTCATCCTTTCATGTTAAATTAATTTACAGTGCTATAAGCTATAATGAAAACAGAGAAATCATCAGCAAAACAGCATGCTAATAAAGACAGATTTCTACAAAGTTTCTTAACTAAACTCATAAAACAATTTTTTTCTATTTCTGTCAGGTCCAGCTTGTCTTATTTGTTCCCAAGTATTGAGACATGCAGTAAAAATTACATAACAATGAAAAAGAAGAAACTACATAACAACATAGAAATTGAGAAAAAATATTTTAAGCAAATCTGATTTATATTTATATATATATTATATATATTCTCTAATATATATTCTATAATATACATATTATAGAATATATATATTATAGAATATATATATATATATATATATTCTAAATATCTGCCCCCATCTGATGTGGAAATGTCAACCTCCAGCCTTGTGTTGTAAATATCTTAGAAATAAACCCATAAAAATATAAAAATCAGTAAAGTAACCTCAAAATGGAAATAAAATAATTAAATAATTTTAAAATACCCATAGTTTCCTCTCCCTTTCCTCCATCTCACCCAAACACCGGAGTGAAGAGTTTCTATCCTGAGTCAGTCACAATAAGTGTTGACAATCTGTAAAATTCCTTTTGCTATCAACAGGGCTTGATTCTCCCAGGATGAGGCTTAGTGCCAGGAATGTGTGGCTGTGGAAATGCTGCTCCAAGTTTGCTCCAAGGACACCACACAGGCACTTCTGCTTCCGTGCCCTGATCACAGGGCTGGATTAAACCTGGTAATGATGCTGGTTTCACCTGAGGCAGTGTGAGCCCCACAACACCCGGGTGTATTACTGTGTGCTCAATATCTAACAGGAGAGACAAGATAACAAAACAACAAGCTGTGACTTATAGCTCCCCGTGCAGAAATCACATTTTTTGGAGGTATTTTTCAGGCGGCGCTAACCCTCCGTAGTATTCCGTGTCTCACAAATCAAAGGTTAAAATAAAATGACTACTTTTTTTTTTTTTTAAGCAAATCAACAAGCTGGGATTTAAACACTGCTGCAACTCTTACTTATGAGGCATAGAATTACAATATCACAGTTAAAAAGAAAAAGAGATGATCCGTTCAGGCTAATGCACTGTTGTGACTGTAATAGGTGTAACATAAGTGAGAACAGGTTTATTTCATAGCTTTGATCTCACAGCTTCCAGCAGGTTTCCAGGTTCTGGAAAGAAAGGATTTGCCACTTCATTTATAGATCAGGGAAATATACTTTGATATAACCAGTACAAAAAATAGCAGGACAACTGTAAGCTTTTCCCAGCAAAAGACCTTTGAAGTTCAACAATGAAATTAAGTGACTCAGTCTTCTGGGTTTTGTACTTAGTCCTCTAGAAAGTGTGTCTTGCTATTCTTTTTCGTTGAACTATGAAGTAGTTGCAAAAAAAAAAAAAAAAGGCATTAAAATTGTGCCCAATCTAGCAGACTGAGGTAGAAATTAAAATTAGCTAGGTTTAATATAGTAGACAATGTATGATATTTCTGGATAGAATATAATTTATATCTTTAATCTGCTTAGTTACTAGTTGGTGCTCACATTTCCTCTATCTGCAAAGTTCACCTAAAAACTGTAATATCAGATTCAGATACAAAAAATTAATATTCTGGCATTAATAAAAAGAAGTTCCACATTCTCTTTTTAAGGCTAATTCATTTTTTTCACAATAAATTATCAGTGTAACCTGATATAAGTTCTTTTTGACTGACACTTCTTTTTTCAATCAAGATGTTATAAGTTATGAAGACTTCTAACATGGACAAAATTACACAAAATAAGAAAACAAGAATTTTCACCTTCAAAACTGATTAATATGCACACTTCTTGGTGCCTGTGGCCTCTTTTGGGTTTGCATTATCTTTTTCAACTACACAGACAATACAGAGATGAAGATATTCATTTCAATTTGAGTCCAGATATGTTCACTCTCATGCCAACACTTCTGGTGACTTAGTGCATAATACTAATTCCAACCTAAATAACAAGATGATAAGCAATTTATTATTTCCTCTTCTATAATTGTTCATAAATACTGTATTCTGTTTTAGGTGTGTAATCTGCTCAATTGAAAGCTTCTGATTTACTGAAAAATGGACAGCTAAATTTTTAATCTCTCCTGCCATTTCTACAGCCTCTTCCCTCTATTCTGATTCACGAGTTATTCCCCACAGAAGGGTAAATATGAAAAACTACTGTTATTGTAGGCACTTCAACCCATTTTAAATGGAAAAGAAACACAAAGGACAGAAAATATTAACGCTTTTCCCACCTGGTGACAACAGAGGCGAGACAAGCCAGAACAACATCAGGCATAAACATTTCTCAGAGAGTCAGAGAAAAATACCTCAGACTAATATAATTGCCTCAACATTTATGAGACATTTGTGTGGGCAGGAGGGTCAGCAGAAGACACAGCTTAAAACCTGGAGTGATCTGGCAGAAGAGATTTTCTAGACACATTTTCACATATTTTCATAGTTACCTATGACTAAATTCATGGTCATCATTTTGGGGAAAAGCGATCTCAGCAGCCTGAGTTTACATCTTGTTTTCTTCTATTGCCTTATGGGCAGCTGCATGATTTAGAAGTATACAAAGTGGTAGGACCTAGATGGAACTATAAACTCTTTAATCTGTAAAAGACCACCAAAAGAAGTGAAAAAAAACCCACAAAACCCTCACCACATTTACACATGAGAGAGAGAAAAAACACACATTTTACACCAAGTTTAGGCAGGTAGTGTAGTCAGTAAGTTATTTAGCTACTTCTCCTAGGCTCTCTCTAAGCCAGAGGAGAGGAATATATTTCTCCAGGAGGAAAACAGCCCCAGCTGAGCTGGACTAAACTGCCCTTTGGAAGTGCTTCTCTCTTATCCTTGTCTGTGCAGAACTGGGAAGACAAGGAACTGCAACCAAGCTGAGCTCAGTGGCAAAACCTCCTGCAGCAAAACACATTCAGAAACAGCCCTTGGACATTTCTCCATGGTGTGAGGAGGGACAAACACAGATGTTCTTGCATTTCTAGGGAGATGAAGAAAATGGGATAACTGCATTTGGCCAGCTGCATAATTTTCTAGATTCCACCATCTCTTAGCAGGAACATAAACAGCTCACAGACTATTAACACATAAAAGTAGGTGCCAGAAGTTGACTCTACATCACCTGAAATTCCAGCATGAACAGGTGGCAGATAAACAAACTGGTTATGTGGCCTCTAAATAATTTTAAGGCAGACAAAACACTGCAGAGAGGATACTACTGCATTCTTATAATCTGGTTACATTAAATTGATACCTGGACACAAACAGCACAGCTTGTGTCTGCTTGCACCAGTGTTCACATCCTGCTAACTTCACCTAAAGAAAATTCACAGATCTGAAAAAAACACAGATCCCACAAAGTGAACAGATTATAAGTTTAAACCCACATGAGAATATATATGAGGGATAATAGAATGTATATATAAATACAATGCATATATAAGAAGAACCTATAATAGCATTTCTGAGCTTATATCTGATTTCCAGTGTCATAAGCTCTAAATAATGTCTCTCAATCTCATGAGAAACAGCTCAACAGTGCTATATTAGGGTAGTTGGTAGTCATCATAACATCCCAAAAAATGTACATAAAATCAGAGAACTGACAACACAAAAATAGCAATTATAAACCCTAGAAAGAATACTAAGTAGCTGTATATTTTCATTACATTATTCAACCTCTGAAAATATTGTTATTATTTGATAATACTTTCAAGGAGGTTAAGCCCAAATCTAGTTACATTTACTGAGACAAAATACAGTAAAACTATGATAAGTAACTATAACTTAAGGCTGGATTTTCTGAATTCTCAAACAACATGCATTTTAACCAAATGGAAAATCCTGAATACCAGTTTACAATTTCCTAACCATTTAATACAGCACTGCCATGAAGAAAGACAAATGTCCCCTTCCAGAAAGTTGTTAATGTTATCAGTGATAGGTGATGAACCCACTAGAATTACTGCAAAGCAGACTGACATAATAATTCTGTACTAATAACAAAAATTTGATTTTTGATTCATATGTGACTTTTGATTCATATGTGGGGTAAATGGCAGCTTATGCAGTGAACATCAACAAAGTGAAATCATCCACTCAGGAGAGAAAACCTACAAAATGAAATGGAATCCAATGAA
The DNA here is from genome assembly GCA_910950805.1 of Acrocephalus scirpaceus scirpaceus. Taxonomy (NCBI): domain Eukaryota; kingdom Metazoa; phylum Chordata; class Aves; order Passeriformes; family Sylviidae; genus Acrocephalus; species Acrocephalus scirpaceus. Next base: position 114,174,964 of record OU383774.1, on the reverse strand, counting down.
AATAAATTATTCAAATGAAAAATGTGTCATGAAAGGATAAATGAACATGTGGAACTTTGTGCTGACAAGAGATTCAAATTCTTGTCAACAGTTGAAAGAAAGAAAGTCTAAACTTCTGACAGAAAATGAAATGGGACCCTTGGTACAGCAAAGTTACTTCTGCCAAACATTGTCAGTTAAGATAGTGGGAGGTGCTGCAGTAAACAACTGCTGCATAGTGCATATACAGAACAGAATATTGTGAAAAAGTGTAAATTCACATGCAGAAAACCCGTGACATGGCAGCTATATACCCATAAAGGAAAATTTGAGGCATTTCTTAGAACACAACTGTTTTTCTCAGTACTGTCTAAAAACCTTTCACAAAGCCAGTAGAACTTTTCTCTGAAAAGGATTTGTACTTTTATTTTATTCCTTATTTGTATTCTTTGTAGGTCACTGACTTCTTACATATTCAGGAAGACATCTGCCCTAAGCCAAAATTAATACTTTTCCTCAGTTATGCACTGTACAATTTATCCCTTTTATATTAACATGTTAATAATCACAATACAATCATTTTTTCTTTTTACCTGCCTTGGGAAAATACACATTTGCTCTCACAAATGAAAAATTATGTGCTCTTTAGCCAAGTGTATTGAACAGTCTGGTAGGAGGCATAATTGCATAAGGCACAGATACCCTTTTAAACTCATCATCAGAATATATTAACTGCTACCACTGGGTTTTTGCCTAGTTTTTACTGATTATTCACTTTTCAAATAAATGTGTTATAAGCAATACAAAGTGAATAGAAGAATTAAATGGCAAATTAGACTGAACTGGTAAATACTGATGGTCACAGGGAGATGGAATGGCAGAAGTCTTCAAAGTTCTGGTAACCACTCAGTCTAATTCCTGTCATTTCAAACTGATGGGCTACAGTGAAATAGGACATATCATTAGAAAGATTATGAGAAAGTTCATCCACCTCCTTCTTTGGATGTGGGAGAGGCTGTTTTAGAAAAGCCTACACAAAGAGTGATGAGGCATCCTATAGAAATGATAAGGTCAGGAGAAAGTGCCGGAATTGGAACTTGCTCAGAATAATGGCAAACCATCTTATCCCTTCTACTCCATTTCTACTTGTGATTTTTCCATGCTCCCCTCTAATAACCTCACTCAACACAACAGAACCTCAGACTTCATGCTACAAGTGCTCTTCCCATCTAATCTGTGTTTGAAACCCTGTGTTTAAAGCTGGTAGGGTTTGAATGCTGATCTACAAATGAAAAATTAGCACAATCCCTCTGGTGTGCTTAATAAACTTTTACAGAGGAAATACATAAATCAACCACGTGAGAATATACTGTTATTCAGCACAGTTGAAAGATGGGATTTTTCTTCTATCATGATTATGAAAACATATGCAAATGAGGAATTAAAAGAAGAAATTTATGTTCTTATTTGGAAACACCTACTTAATATGTGAGATTTCTGACAATTGAGAGCTGTTTATTTTCACAAGAATAAGTTTGAAAAGTACTTATGTCTCATTCTAGTACCAGAGTACTAGATATCTTGATAAAACAAGCCTTTTACCTCCCAAAAGAAAATTAGTGCTGATAAGGGTTTTTTCTTCTAAGTTCAGAAACAGGAGGGCAGAAGCAGAACACACATTAATGCATCAACTCATAGGCAAAGCTGCAGCAGCAATGCATTTCTATTTTTATGATACAAACCATCCAGACTAAACAAACTGAAACAAAATATTTGACAAAAAGTAGTGACATCTACCTATCTGGTTTATTTGCTGATTTCTGACCACTTCTCTTTGATATCTAGCTAAGAAGAACAGCTGTATTATCCCTGCTGAGAATCAGCACCTGAATCTCCTGTGAAAGTATTCAGTATTTGACACTTGCTGTTGACAACAAAGGAACGTTAATCCCCGTCCTTGTGGCTGCTAATTACAATACTGAAAAACTCGTGACCATGTGTTTTCAAAGTAATATTAACCAATATTTCAAAAAATCCACTCTGAGGAAAAAAATCACTCTGAGATGCAATCTAGCCCTTTCTCACATGAGTTTGTAAAAACACTGGCTTTACAACTCGAGATTTTGGAATTTCTCTTCTGTTACTCAGTGGAATAAGATGGCATTGACAGCTGCTGTTGTATTCCAGGTACTGTAGAACAGATTTTATTTTAGAATTGGCAATAAGTTAGTATAAAAGGCAAAAATGGAGAATTACACTTTAAAAAAAAAAAAAAAAACAAGTAAAGGAAGACAATTATACATTATTTTTATGGTTTTCAGGGAACAATTGTAAGCAGAAGTGACCGAAAAAATGTTTCAGCATGGAGAATGACAAAGCGTTTCAGAACAGAGAATGGAAGTACTTGAAAATTAATTAATATTTTTTAGTAAATTCAATTGAAATGAACAAGGATATTACAGATACATTCTCTCTTCTATTTTAGTGAGATTCATCACCTAATGCATAATCATGTCACAAAATGAACTGTGCTGGACAATTATTTATAAATGATATTTGAAATAAATGTGGAGAAAATGTTTTATCTCTCAAAGGACCTATCCTGATAAGTAATTGAGGACTAGAAGAGACAAGAGTGCCTTGCCTGCTACTCATGTCCCTTGTTTTAGATGAAAACATCACTGTGAGAAAATAAGGGTACTGCCCATACTGTATATTCTGAGGTATAACTTGAGGCACTGCACATTTTTCATATTATGAGCAGCAAAACTCCTGCCTCTAATGGAAAACTACTTAGGTTATAGGCTAAGTGAGCATGAAGGTGGCAATAAAAATAAATCTGCTGTGTATTTCATGCCAAAGTATTAACTTTGCTTCATTTATCATATTCTGGCATACTTTTAGTCAGGTCTATACTACCAATGATTTGTCAGTCATCATAGATTATTTCAGAAACATTTTGTAAGTTGTGTTTATAGTCCAAAAGCATTTTCCAGTTACTGTTTACCTAGGTGTCACATGCAGTATTCTTCATCAGATTTCAGTGAGAAAAGTCTGTGATTACATTCATCTACAGGCTTAATATTAACTGATTGCATTCATAAAGTAACAGGATAAATCCCCACTAGCTTCAAAATTGTGTATAATACCACATAAGCTGCACAAAGCGTCACATACAATTATTGCTAAAAAGACAGACCAGAAAAGTACTTCATACAATCATAGAATTCTACAGGTTGGAAAAAGCTCAAAAATAATTAAGTCCAACTATAAACCTAGCACCAGGTCCCAAAGTGACATGGGATCCAGGGATTGTTACTTCCCTGGGAAGCCAGTGCTTGTTCCAACTTTGACAACTTTTACTATGAGAAATTTTTTCCTAATTCCAAATCTAAGCATGCCCAGGCACAGCTTGAGGCCATTTCCTCTTAGGAGGAGACCAACTCCCACCTCGCTACAACTTCCTTTCAACTGAAAGTCTGAGTCTCCTTTTTTCCAAGTTAAACACCCATAAAACAGGACTGGCCCCAACTCTGAGCCCTGGGGAACGTCCCCGGTGTCTGTCCCCATCTGGATGTGACTGCACTCCCCAGCACTCCCTGGGCCTGGTCCCACAGCCAGTTTTTACCCAGCAAAGAGCACACCCATCCAAGCCATGAGCAGTTGGTTTCTCAAGGAGAATGCAGTGGAAATTCTCTTCCACACAATCCAGGAACCTCCTAGTCTGCTTCTCTGCTGTGTTTCTGCATTTCAAGAGGACATCTGGTAAGCTGCAGTTCCCCATGAGAAAAAGGACTAGTGACTATAAGACTTCACCCATTTTCTCACAGAATATTTCATCTTTCTCTTCATCCTGGTGGCAGGTCTATAACAGACTCTCACCAGAATATCTGCCTTGTTGGCCTTCCCCTGATTTTTAACCATAAACACTCAACCCTGCTGTCACTAGCATCAAGCTCTAAACAGTCAAAACACTTCCTTCCATACAGGGCTGTCAGACCTCTCCTTCCCTGCCTATCTCTTGTAAGGAATTTATAGCCATCCACTGCACACTCCAGACAGGCAAGTCATCCCACCACATCTCTGTGATGGCAACTGTGCCATGGTTTTCCAGCTGCACAATGGGTTCCAGCTCCTCCTGTTGGGTGTGCACTGCTGCAGGTGGACTTTGGGCTACTGATCCCCCCCACCTTTCTGCAGGGAGAACTCCTAATTCCTGTATGACCATTCTCAGGTGCTTGCAGTGCCTAGCTCATAAGTAACTCCTGTATCTTTGCAGCCACAAGGATCTCCAACCCCTACCCCCACTGAGCTGTCAGACCAAAGGACCTCACTAACACACCATGCCCCAAATGTGCTCTCCCCAGGCTTATCTCAAGTGAGCCTGGTTTTATATCCTCCCTTCAAAACCGGTTTACCCTTCACTAAACCCTGATAACTCCTGTGCAAAGATCCTTTTCCCCCTTTGGGACAGGTGTACCCCATCTGTCACTGGCAGGCCTGGTGTCATGTAAACCAACCCACAATTATAATTAACACAGCTGAGAGTTTGTATCACTAGAAGTATGAAAGCAGAAAGTGAAATTAATTTTCATTTCCTTCATCTGGTTACTTAACAAACCAGCCCTCATGAGGGCACATGATGTATTTCAACTAGGAAAAAAAAAAAGTAGCACATAATTACACAACTCCTTGGAGTAATGGGTTTGTATCCTTGAAAATTCTCCAGAAAGTATTTTAACTATGTGAATCACCTCAACTATTACACTGCTGTCAGTTCAGACAAATGATGCATGCAAATACATGCTTGTACAAACAAACAGGGTGTTTATAATGCAACATTTTAATATAATTACATCATTGGGTAATTAGAATGTGCAGTAATATAAGTCTCACCTTTCTCCTTCTGCTACTGAATGAACTGCTAACTACTAAGGAAAGATTAATCTTTATTAGTGACAATTGAGTTAATGGTTTCTGAACATGAAAAGGATAATAAATGCCTAAACCCTGAGATTTTCCCAGACAAGCAACTGCTGCTATATAAAAAGTTTCTGTACAGCAAGTCAGTATTTTCCTAACTGTTTAAAGAAATAAGATAAAGTTTGAGAGTGTAAAGCAGAAAACCAATGGATCACTAAAAGTGAGAAAAACATCTACAGTGACATGGATACAAAGCTACTACTGAACTCAGAAAATTAGGTTTTTCATTATTTGTGTAGAAAATTATTTATCAAAATACTGGTTTATACCTAGTGGTTAAAAATATCAATTAAACCAGAATCACAACATTTCAAGAGTCCTAGTGACTATTTTCATATTATCCAATTCTATGGAACTGCATAAAGAGCAAGACAGAGACTGCAGATCTAAATCCATTTGTTATATTTGACTGTAACTTCTATGCATTCTAATAAACCCAGGGAGTCAAAGTTTCTTTCCAAAGACTCATGAGACACTGATCTTTAATCAGAAAGCACCATTTTCTTTTACCTCCTCGGATCAGAATTCAGCCTGGTTGGTGAGAGAAGGAAAAAAAAAAGTTGGAAAATTCTAATCCTGACTGAAAGTATTTAGGATTTTTTTCTATGCTGGGGCAGGGCTTGCAGTATTACTGAATGCTCATACTGGATGACAAAAAAACCATATTAAGGACATGGACTATATTTGAATATGTCTGCTTTGATACATGTACAATTTACACAGTGAGTTTCTTGGAATACAAGAAACTCAGTCATTGCCTGATGTGTTATGTAGGGTAAGCATATTTCTGACCCACAATGCAGAGTTTAAAAAAAGGCTTATCACTATTTATGTTTTATGTGGCTGATTGTATGGATTAGTGAGCAATAACCCCTTTCCACAAAGAACATAAATACATACTTCTGAGACTTCTGACTTAGTAAAGCTCCTTTTTGTCTGAATCTTTTATATGCATAAACTGTGTGCAAACTACACATTTATGTCATGTTTTTGCTTTTCACCTTTATACATCAAAGTGAATTGTGAGAGAGAACTCCCACAAGCAGGGTGTGAAGCCTGAAAGAATCAATGCAGCAATACCCGAGAAACAAAATGAAAAGCCATACTCTGTTTCCTGATCATTCAGCTGGCATCATAAAATTGTTCTATTGATAAAACTGTGCTCCATTACCTGTTTTTTAGCAAATAGATAGACAATATTTGCACCACTATCAGGAGACTGTACCTGTTTGAACAAAAAGCTTTCACAATAAAGACTTGATACACTGAGAGCACTGGGTTATGACTACTACAAATATCAGTACATCATAATAAATGGATTTATTTTACAGCTAAGAATTCTTGAACTACTATATAAATTTACTCCTTTTTTTCAATCACTTAGAACTGAATTTTTCACAGTATGTTTTTCATCAATAAATATACTAAGGGCATAGAGTATCCAGTGCCTTAAATCCCCAGTTTTGAACTTCCTGTCAACATCAAAATCATGCACAATGAGTGAATACAAAAAATTTCTTCACTGAAAAGGTCACTGAGCATTGGAAGAGGCTGCCCAGGGCAGTGGCTGAGTCACCATCCCTGGAGCTACTAAAAGATGTGTAGATGTGGCACTTGAGGACACGGTTTAATGACAGCCTTGGCAGTTCTGGGCTAATGGCTGACTTAATGATCTTAAAGGTCTTTTGCAACCTAAACTATTATATGATTCTATCAATACAGAAATAAAGGGCCCTGCCTTCCAAACAGCCAATCAACCTCATATTTAAGAAATTTAAGACCTGAAGCAGACATATCTGTATTCCTCTCAATAACTGTAGTGAAGAAAACACAATAGAGTATAACAACATAGTTCAACAGTACAATCTCAACTAATTAATTTTCTTTCTCTTTAGGCATCTCCGGAACACTAAATACAATATTATCTCTCTTTAAGGTCTTTTTTTTTTTCCCCAGAGGAAAATAACTGTATGAGAACTGTCCAGGCATTTACTGTGAAAATTTGCATCGTTATCTTTTTATTACTGCAACGGAGCGTGTTGACAATAGACTACCAAATTACCATTTCTCATGTATTTGAAAGTAATGGAGAAAAACTAATTCAGTTAAGCTACAAAGAATAAACTTGATGCAAATTATATAACTTCTGTAAATATCAGATATGCTTGATAAACTCTCATGTTTGCCAAATGCCTCTATACTGAAGGGCTTGGCTTACCTGCCACTGTTTCATGAGGTCCCGAACCACTTTGGCATCCTCTAGTGTCTTTTCTTTGTGTGTTGCATCCTGCAGGACATTTGCAGTTGTCTCAGCTTCTGTAAGCCAAGCAAGGAACTTTTCGAGATCCAGGTAGAATTGCTGCAACATTCTTAGGGCTGATTCCAGGGCTGCTTCACGTTCACAAACCCTGCACAAGTACAAATAATCAAATACAGCATTCTTCGGAAGAAAACAAACCTTAATCATTAAATCAAAATATAACAAAGACACACTAAATATTTTTCATGTACCTTGGTAAGTATGCTGATACATTAGTGTTCTAGGTTACAATGTAAGTTGTGCCCAAAGTCTGTATTCTATCCCCATCTTCATGAGCTGTTGGAGCCAGATGGGGCAGTGTTTCTCTTATCTCTTGTTCATTGCCCAGCAATGCTGTGCCCATGGCTCATGGGTAACTCCCTGCGGGAGCTGTCTCTGGTTAATGGGCCAGCAAGGAGCCACTGCAGGGCTCAGAGAATGAGATCAGCCCATTGTGAGATGATCCGCCCAGGGGGAGGAGCCAAGCATTCCCACCTGGATAAATCCAGGGTTTGGGACAGCACAGGCAGCTTTTACCCACTGGACTCCCAGAGGAGACAAGAGCTACCAGACGTTTCTACAGGATCACTGCTTTGACAAGACCATCTCATCTGGACTGCTGCCATCACCCTAACAGGGTGTCAGGTTGTATTCTGACTCTGTCAGTAGGGGTTTTTTTGTACTATTGCATTTATTTTATTTCTTTTCTTTTCCTCTTATGAAATTGTGTTTCTGACTTGGAGTCTTTCACTGGTTTTGCTTTCAAACCAGCACAATTAGCTGCAGAACTTGTATCATATGTTTGGCAGGTAGGATTCTTTTTTATATTTTTACCTGAGAAGTAGTAAGTGGAATCTGACTGATAGAAAATTAAGCAAAAGTACTTCTTTCAAAGTACTACGCCTAAAATATGAACAATTGAAAAACAGAAGTAATTCCCTGATATGTTTTAATAAAAAATTATTTCCTTACACTACAGTGGAATTATTTGCTTATTTTAAGAACTCATAAAATAGTTCCTGACCACTGACCACTGCATGATATGATAAATTCGATGATTAATTTTCATGGCTTGAAACATTTGAAGATTGTGTTCAACACCTTAAACCCTCATAACACTAAAGTTTGTGGTGGGATTTGTGGTTTTTTCTTTCTTTTATTTTTTTAATTATTATTTTATTTTCAATTTGAATGTGATAAATATCAAAGATGATCTCTATCAGTTACAGGATATAATACAGTTTTAAAGACAAAGGCTATCTAATCCTTGGAGAAGGTGTAACTCAGATTAGGAAAGAACACTAAAGATTTCAGCAACTCTAGTGCTGAAAAAAACATTAAAGCAGATCTGTGTTATATCAGCATTCATATGCAATGTAGGTGTCATGTATTCACTGATTTTTTGCTTTGAACTTGAGCAAAATACAGATTTAGAAACATGAGCAGCTAAGTATGACGTTTATTAACACAAATCTGTCAAGATTATTTTCCTATTGTATTACATGCATATTTGTTTAACATCAACATGATACCTAAGTAATTTTTTAACTCTGAAAATACTTAGTAAGTTCACTTGGTAATGTGAATTACTTCAAGTGGAATGAATGCACTTTGATGCACACCTATGTTAAGTCTACACATCTGCAGTGGTTTTCACATATCTCAATAGATTTCCTGCCTAGTTATTTAGGGAGAAACCAGGATACTAGATTCTAGCAGACATAATCTCCCAAGTTGTACTTAATCACAGGAGGTCATGAAATTTCCAAGTGCTGATCTGTCTTTCTAATCCTGTTTCCTGTCATGAAGTGGTTGTATTCCATGGTAAGTAACGATATCCCAGTTCACTAGTGGAAGTGAGAAAAGAAGAAAAAAACCCTACCACAACAAGTTTTGCCAAGTGGCACTGACTTAACATGGTTTTTGACAAGCATAGATTTAAATTGCAGCAGAGGATAGTTAAGACCAGAAAAAGTCAGTCAGAGCACAGGCAAGGACAACCATTAGACGAAAAAAATATCCTCCCTGAGAGACTAATGTCACAAGAACTGCCATATTTCTATTATATTTTTAATCCTTTGACATCTTATTTGCTTTTCCCAACCATTTTGTTAAAAAAGAGAAGACTTATTTTTCATTCAAAAACTGAGAAAGCAATTGAATGCCTCACTACAAACCCATCCATCAATATTATATATAATTTTTTTTAAGCTTAAAAATGGACTGGATTTTCTCCTCAGTTGCACCTGTTGCCAACTACAGGAACTCTCCACATCATGGCACTGCTTAGCCTTAGAATGTGTCCCCAGGGGGCTGTCAGTAGGAAACACTCAGCTGCAGAACAGTGAACGTGATCTCTTTCCCAGCTTTATTCTACGTGGGCACAAACATGGCTCGTGGTTAGGCTACTCTCCAAATTTAAAATAACTGCCATGAAAGAATTAGTTGGTCTTTTTTTAAACTAAAGAATAATTACATAGAAATTACACCTAAATATGATAGCAATATACATTAAAAGATAATAAGACACAGAAAATCTTTTACATGGAAAATATTGTATTGACCTATTTACCGCTTTTAGCTCAAAACCAGCATTACATTTATTCAACACAACTTGGAAATGGAATACAATTGCATGAACTAAATGTATTTTTTTCCAGTTCTTCAGAGCACAATTCAAAGATATGCTTTACAGCATTGTTCTAATTCAATTTACAGTGTGCAGCATGGTAGTTAATAGCCTTTGCAGAACATTTTTTCCTCATGCAGTTCCTTCATAACATGAAAGGCACAATTTCAACTACTGTACACCTGGATTCCTATAAATACATAGCTATACTCTAATATCAGTCTATAAATACACGGTGAGATTAAAAAAAAAAAAAAAAAAAAACACAAGCACAGATATTAAAAAAATATTCAAAGGGAGAGCAATTCGAAGGAGTACTCAAAGTCAGAATTTGTGTTTTAGAGAAACTCTCAGACTTCATGAAAAAATATTGCATTTTATTGATCTTGGCAAAGAATGAAGATTTATCATGAAGAATCTTCTGGCACTTCTATGATGCACAGAAATCTTATGGCAGATAATTCTTTCAGTCTACAGAAGTGTGTTTCTTATCTATAAGCACACTAATACATCCACCAGAAAATATGTAGTACTTTGCATTTTAAATTTTGGTACAGCTAACATGCAACAAACATTCAGCTACATTGATTGTTCTGCAGCAAATCAATAAACTTCACTCTACTCTGCTTTCTCACTACAAAAGTTTGAAGTTAGAATGAGAAAAGAAGGTCTAAACATGAATAATAAAACTGAGCATCAAATCCACCATATGCTAAATTGCACAGAATCACAGAGGTTAAAGAAATACATATATTGAGCAAGACAGTGCACAAAATCAAAATAGAGATGCTTTCTCTTTAGTCTGTATTATTCAGGTATGTTTAATTTCATAGTGAGTGCCAACAGTAAGAAAATAACATGAAGTAACCAGAACTACATTTTAGTGTAGATGGAAAACTACACAGCACAAACACTACAGCATACTCCTAAAATACTAAAAGACAGTAATAATATTTTTTAAAAAATATTTTAATGGAATAATCATGATTTAATCTGTTGTACTATTGTCCTAGATTACAATGTAAAATTGTGCCCAAGGTATGTATTCCATCCCCATGAGCCATTGGAGCCAAGGTGGGGCAGTGTTTTCCTTATCTTCTTTTAATGAGCCTAACAATGCCTTGCCACATGACTCATAGATAACTTCCTCCGGGAGTTATCTCTGGTTAATGGGCCAGCAAGGAGCCACTGCAGGACTCAGAGAATGAGATCAGCCCATTGGGAGATGCTCTGCCCAGGGGGAGGAGCCAAGCATTCCCACCTGGATAAATCCAGGGTTTGGGACAGCACAGGCAGCTTTTACCCACTGGACTCTCCAGAGGACACAAGAGCTACCAGACCTTTCTACAGGATCACTGCTTTGACAAGACCATTTCATCTGGACTGCTACTACCACCCTAACAGGGTGTCAGGTTGTATTCTGACTCTGTCAGTGGTTTTTTGTACTATTACTTTTATTTTACTTTCTTTTATTTCTTTTCTTTTCCTCTTATTAAATTGTGTTTCTGACTTGGAGTCCCTCACTGGTTTTGCTTTCAAACCAGCACAACTATGACATAAAAATAATCACAGAGTGTATAACCAGAAGGCTCTTGTTCAAGGAAGAAACACTAAAGGTGGGATTCATCCCATTTTCATCTGGACACCCAGAGAACAGGCAAACTGCACTCCCTCAATAAAACATGGACACAGAATTTCTGGAATTCAGTTTCTCCCTTTCACACATCTGGTACACATCTGTTGTACCAGATCAAGGTCAGAGTAAACTATTTCTCCTGATTACAACAGTAAATCACCTACAACTTAGACAATTTTAATTTTACACAAGCTTTAATTTTTTAATGTCTGAAAGTTTTAATGTCTAAAAAGGCAAGCTGGTCCCCAACCACCCCTGTAAATTTGATTTTTAGGAACTAGTGGCATCAGTGACAGTGGACTCACCAACTCTGGTAGTCATATGAGCTTTGTTGCAGGACAGAAGTTATGATGCTTTTTTAGGTACGTGTCAGCTGAAGGCTCTGAGTTGAAGGGATAATGGTGGCAAGTCAGAGAACGTGAGTCAAGCAATGTGTGAACATTTACACTGCCAGGAAGCTGTTTTTAATGGTTTAAAAAAAAAAAAAAATCCACACAAAAGGAAAGTTACCAGCCTCTGTTTTAGGACATTGCTGTTGTGCTGAGAACTTTTAAAGTTAACATTTTTTAAACACAGCAGTATACAAATGTTCATGAAGAAAAGGAAGGGAAAATTAAGTTATTTTCTTAGAATGTTCTGTGATTCTGTGATTGAAATTACCGCAGGAGTGGTTTATTCAGCACTGCCCATACAACACAAGGAATTCAGTGTTCATAGAGGCTCTGCAAGTGTGAATACCAGATTTTTCTTCAACTGTAGTGTTTGCTACATAATTTGGAAGGAATCATCCACATTTTATGAGTATCTGTGTATTTCAAATTGCAATGCTTATTCACAGTACGAGATACATTGCAAGGGTCAGTGTGTGAATAATGCTTTGAGATGCTCAGATAGCATCTGGACACGCAGTAAGTGCAGAGCACAAACTAACACGTTTCTGTTCCCCAGGTATTTCTTTAAGAGCAATAAAAGTAATGCAACTCTGTATCATTCAGTGTTCAATAGATCACTAAATCACACTTGCGTCTGCAGACTGTAGTGATCTAAAGTTATCTCACTGAGATATGAAATAAAATATGCTGGACTACTGGCTGACAAAGCATCAGAAAATGGCTTTACTTCTATAGTTCATGTGGTTCTCTCTCTATAATTGTATTTTCTCTTTTCTAACAGTACAGTTCCATACAATAAAAAATAAAATTTAAAAAGTCACTTGAATTTCCTATATTCAGTCAACTATCACAGAGAATTTGAACTACAGGCATCTTCCTGTTAATGCTGGAAAAAGGTTGCACCTTTTTCCTGAGGTTTATATTCCTTCTACCAATATGAAAAAGGAATAATTGCAAAGCTTTATTGGAAGATTTTATTTTTACTACTAAATAAATTTAAGCTCTCACTGGTAATTCTTCTTCAGCTGCCTTAACTTGGACTGATAAAGAACCCATCAAGGAGGCAGAATAATTTAACCTCAGATAAAGTTGGAACACAGAGATATCTCTGATACGAAAATCAAATTCTTAAAAAAACTGTTAGTGATATAATTTTGAAATATAAATTCAAAATAAATCATATTCACCAATTTTGGGACTGCTGGTTAGAGGAACTTTCTTTCAGAATCTAGGTACTGTATTCTACAGTGCCAGTTAAAGTTATTAATACATGCTAGTAAGTGATGAATGTGCAGATTAACTCTGGAATGCCTGATACAACATTCAGTGGGGAATGCTGTGTTGAGACAGCATTTTAAGTACTGCTTTCCTGTGTTTTTCTGGATGATAACTAGCTTAAGAGCACAGGAAGGGACACTGAGGATTTTTCCAGTAACACTTCTGCATAGATGTGCCTTTTAGTTTGACCATCTGAACAGAGGTACCAAGTCCTGTCTGCTGTAGATCACTGGCATGTGGATATAAATTTTTTGAGTCATCTTTATATATGTAAACTTATGTTCTACATTCACTATTTTGTCTGGCCTGTTTTTAATCAAGTTGGTCCAACAGTACTGGAGATTGCTCACTTGTGTGCAAATCTACCTCTGAAATAATTTTTTTGCAAATGGCTAGAAAGCCTCAAACAAAACTTAGAGCTACAACATCAGCATCCAAACCACTTGAGATCAGCATTCACATGTAGCTGACGTATCCCCAGGCCCTTAATCCTCTCATTACTCTGAGTGAGGAACCAGGAAAGCTTTGGTGTGCTGGTACAGAATTTTGTGCCCCAAACACAGGCTTGGGAATTGGCTGAGTATCAGTCAGCAGGTGGTGAGCAATTGTATTGTGCATCACTTGGCTCTCTTGGGTTCTGTCTCTCTCCCTCTCTCTCTTATAGCTACAATTAATATTAATATTGATATTAGTAGCATTTTTAGAATAATTCCAAACACCACCCTCCCCCCGCCCCCAGTTAAATTGTTATTATCTCAACCCAGGAGATTTAGCTTTTCTTTCCAATTCTTCTCTGTGCTGTAGGGAAGTGAACAAGTGGCACTGAGTTGCTGGTTGGTGTTAAACCTTTACAGTGCAGTACTTCTCTCTGCCTTACATTAATTTCTCAACAACTTGTTCTACTGCCTGAGAACTGACTTGTTATCTCCAGATAAGCTGAAGGGCATCTCTGTCTTGGCTGGACTGTCCATATTTACAACAAACGAATAGCCAGTGATATAATTTTAAATTCCAGATGTAATTGGGCATACAGAGAGATTAAGTGCAACAGCTAGTCCAAAATAAACACACAAAGGCAGCTCCCAGCTGATTCTCTTTACTTCTGCAGGAAGGAAGAATGAAAGCCCTCAATGTCCCCATGCTCTGATTGGAAATCAGAATGTCTTCATATGGACAAAGTCATGCTCTTTCCCTGGCCATCACAGTTTCCTAAACGATGACACTTTTTTCAGACACGAAAATTAGAACATTCTAAAGCATCTCCTGATCATAGTGATAAGCCCACAGTTTGTCTTTTCTTAAAAATCTGTTCAGACAAAGGGGGAAATGCTTCAATGAACAGTTACTCTACTAAGCAATCTGCAAGTCATTTTTCCTGAAGAGTTTTTGTATTAGAAATCTCTTCAAAACAAGAAAATACGCTTTTGGTGTTTCTGTATTGAGGAAAATGGATGCAGCAAGAGAGAGGAGGTGATTTCTTTTGCTACTATTCATTGGCTGGCTTGTTTCTAGTCTCATACCTCTCACAGACCTTCTCGAAATAACCAGGACTTGTATAAAAATAACAAAAATCATCAACCCTTCTCCCATAATTTTCCTCTGAACTATTTTCTTTGTTACTAAAGATACTAAATCAATTTGAAGACATATTTTTGAATTTAGATTGTTTGTACCATACATTTCTTTTTAAAGCACAACAGATATTGAATAGCAAAAAGAGAAAAAAACCTCACCCTAAATCCTGTATTTATCCATAAAGTTTCAGATCAGCCTTGGATATTAATACCCCATATGTTCTACATCATTTTTTGTGAGACTGATAAGAGTTGCTAAAAAAGGAAATGTCACCCCCTGAGAAATAAAATATGGACTTCTGTATAGGACTTTTAAACAATCCCTTTTTAATTAAGCACCTGACAACACCAGCGCAGAGAGATCTGTGTTATCCTACAGGAAAACTTCTCATCAACTGTTTTAAAAATAATATCTGTCCCTTCTTATACTCTATTCACTTATGGGATCCTACATTCCTAAAATGTCTCTTAATGGGATAAAAAAGGGAGAGAGAGAGGTGTACATCTTCTCTATTATCATCAGATTAACACACGTGGTGAGCTACAGAACAATCATTAATGAAACTAAGGAGATTCCTTTGTAATTACAATCAATTACAGGTCATCTTTTATGCTATTGAAAACAGTTTATGTTTACTTGTGATTTTTAATCTCCTGATAAATTTTCATTAAAGTCAATCGTTTTCCAGAGAGTAAATCATAACTGTTACCAGGTTAAAGAGAAGGGAGTCTGGACAACACTCAGCAATCACAGGCATAAGAGGTATCATTAAAAATTATTTATAGACACAGAATAATACTCTGATTAATTGACTCCAGAGGCTCTTCTAAATAGCCCTCAATGAAAATTTTAAGGAAGTATCTTAAACCACTAAGTAAGTTAAAAAAAAAATTCAAAGGAAAGAAAACAAAACAAAACAAAATTCAGCAGAACAAACAACCCAGTAATCCCCCTTCCCTCAGTTCTCTGAACTCACAGAACAGATTCCAGTCTAATCCTTGTATAATTCAAGTAATGCCCCAATAAGAGATGGGAAGACAATATTTTAACAATTCTGTTACTCCCATTGAAGAGAGAAATCAGGAAAAGAATAAATCCCAAAATCAAAACTTAAACCAAACAGACAAAACAAGTCTCTTATTCTACCAAAAGAAACAAAACTATTATTATTCTGTTTGTCTTCTTTGTACTTCATGGTCTGTAATACGTAGAATTAAGTTTTTTCTTGCATTCCAAAACATATCATT
The DNA here is from genome assembly GCA_910950805.1 of Acrocephalus scirpaceus scirpaceus. Taxonomy (NCBI): domain Eukaryota; kingdom Metazoa; phylum Chordata; class Aves; order Passeriformes; family Sylviidae; genus Acrocephalus; species Acrocephalus scirpaceus. The sequence goes on along the minus strand of OU383774.1, from coordinate 114,158,946 downwards.
CTTTCAAAATTCCAAGGCAGCCAACAATACCATTTAATAAACAGCATATTAATTACTCGGATGCAATTTAGTAAGATAAAATCTTTGCTTTCTAAGACAGTGAAGTATAATTAAAACTGATTATGAAATTAATTATATTCTAAAGGCACTTGTTTTCTTAGCCTTACTTACTGCAGAAACAACTAGATTTAATAAGACTGTGAAATGCACTGATGGCATTACATGAAATCAATTAGGGCTCACAAAGGATACTATTAAACTGTTAGTGTAGTTTTCATTTGGAGCATCAGCCTCTGAGGGCTGAACTCCATGGCCTAGCAAAAAAGTGATTTTCTACCATGCAAGAGAGAGAAGCCTCAATTCCCAGGCTGGAAAACTTGTCTGGCAGCACTTACAGTTCTTATTGCACCATGCTTCATATTAAATAACACTAAATAAACACTTAGATAAACACACACATTATTTTTTCCCTTCTAAAACATGGGCCTCAGGTAGTACTCTCATTACACAAAGATGCTGACAGATCAGAATAACTCAATATATTTTAAAACATATATTCTGTCAACATATTTTAAGAAGCATAAAACACTAAGCAGAAAAAAACAAAACAGCTCTGTAAAATTCAGGTCAGAAGCAGCTGGCAACCAAAGCTGGTTAGCATCTAAGTAAGAAGGAAAGAAGGCAGCCTGCCTACTGCCTCTTATATTTACACAATCTAATAAAAAAATATTAGTTGCAAAGAATCACTCTATACCTTATACATTTACTTTTTACTCTTCAGGAGGTTTCAGACTCTGATGGAAAACTGAAATATTGAATGTTTTCCACTCCAAGGAGTTTATCTGATTAAAATAGATCTGCTGCAGAAAGATGGTAAAACATCAGGAACTACAACCAGAGGTAATATGAGAATATAGAGAAATACTAATAATTTATTATTATGCAGATTCAATAGCATGGAAATAAACTACAGCTTTAGTTCTGTTCCTCAGGATTATGCAAATATAAATAAATAATTAAGCAGTGAATTTCCAGAGCCCAGTTCAGCAAATTCAGATGATGTTCAACTCTCAGTTCAACAGAACGTGTGTATGTGTTTGATATAAAAGCCTTACAGAGAAAATCTTGACTCCACTGAGGATGAGTGGCTAACCTTCAGCTGACTTTAAAGGGAACAGGATGTTCTCTGATAGTTCTACCACACTTCTTTTTTGGATGAATTTCAAAGACAAAAATTCTTAGCAGAAGAAATCATAACCCTTCAAACAACAATTCTGGACCATTTAACAGAGTGGAGAGAGAATAAATGCACCAAAACTCCAAGTCTGGGAGTGAGGAAGTCTGACTATCCTGCTGTGATGAGACAAGACAAAAATGGATACACCTGAAGCTTCATGTGCTCACAGGCAATTCCGTCAGAGTCACCCAAATCTTTCTCTTAAATAGTGCCTGATTTGCACTGTGTCCTTCCTTTTAAATGATTTTTGAAATAGTTATCAGGTGTTTACTTCAAAAAGATTCTTGATTTGGCTTGAGATCTATCATTTTGTACTCTCTGCCATGCAAGTATCTTCTATATGTTACAGATAATTTATCTAAGTTTTGAGGAGATGCATTTCTTTTCCCTAACATATGTCTACCCTTTCTCAAACCACTTTCCAAACTTTAATCATGGAAATGAACGCATAACTGATGCGTTCATCAGTTTAACTGGTGATTCAGCTTTACTTCAGCTTATGCAAAGAAATCCATAAAGTATATCATAACCCCTTTACAAGGAGCTATTTGGGAAGCAAGTCAAGGATGCAAAGTTTTGTTACAGAAACCTCTTGAACAAAAAAACCCTGAGATTGAGAGTATATAATGCAGCCAATGTAAATAATGTTCAACCCTGAGCCTTAGAAGCCTTTTCCAAGGGAGTACTAAAAGGTGGTACTAAGTGCAGTAATGAACCACTGGGAAAAAGGTATGAAGAGCAAAATGGCAAATTTATTCAGATTAGCCAAACCCAGAAGAATTTGAGTATTTCCAGAGAGAAAAAATCGTTAGCAATATGATAGCAGAAAGAGTTGATAGATGTGTTCAAAACAACAGACACTGCAAGGAATATTTAAACACAGTATAATCTGACAGGCTCTGAACTAGCTGTAGCCTTGAAGAAATTCAGTATACTAAATCAAGACTAACAGTTTAATGAAGGTTCCAATACATATTAGCATCTGAAAGATAATAAAAATGAAAAGAATAACTATTTATGTCCACCCTTAACTCACTCTCCTGTGCCTGGGCTGGGTATCTTGTCCCAACCAGCAGAAAGGAGAATAATATCAGACATAAGAGCAGTGACATGATGGGAAAACGAATTTAGCTAAAGCAAAATTTAATAAATCCATTCCATACTCCAGCTTCTATTTTCCCCAAAATGAAAAGAAATAACAGTGACAAATGTCCACAGCTCCAAGGGGTCAGCACAGTACAAAAAGGAAGGGTGTCACCAAAGGCAGATCTGAACTATGATTTCTTAGTGCCATCTTATTTCACAAGTGTATTCTGCTGGTGTATCCACAGGAAAAAAAGAGCAGACAAGCAGTGGAAGAGCTGCCTCCCACCCCTTGGAGTAAATTGTCACTGCAAAACTTAGAGGTAAACTACCTCAAAAATAAATCTAACTTCTTGGAATCAGTAAAGGTATATGGTTCATCAACTGACACTGCCAGTAATTAATTAACATAGCTGAAGCATCGACCTCAGACATGCTTCAAGCACCAAGAACTCATGGAAATTTTGGAACTGTTTACCATTACTGATAAAAAACAGCATCATGTTTTTCAGATTTTAAGGCTGGGGGTACTGAAAATGCATCCAAGTTAGATTTAAAAATCCCCAACACTAAATTAGACTCTAACTTGATGTGAATTAAAAAAAATCATATAAGATATAAGAAAAAAAAAAAAAAAGGAAAATAAGGACAATAGCAAACATATAACACTACCAAGATAAAATGCAGAAAGTGGGAACTGGGTGTTTGCAAGTTTGGCCCTTTAGGCACTTCACAAAATGTTGCTTTTAGCATACACTGTGTCCATTAAACAAACGGAATCTCAGAAATACGTGGCACATTTAAACAGATAAAAATAAAACCATGAAGTGGACCCATATAATGCATTGCCACCAGGCACTACTGTGCTTAAGCAGATATATCTCAGATATGTAACTGATTATGTATCTTGCACAAAGGAAGAACCTGCAGAAATGCAAGCTAGAGAGATAGTTCCAAGAGCTGTTATTTCTTATCATTTGCAGAAGATAATATTTTTTTATAGTTTGCAGGAGATGTAATGATTAGTAGGGAAGTGCTCTACATTTCTTCAATTTATTGGGGAACTATAATAGGTCAGTTAAGTTTGGGGTATTGGTCAAAATGCAATTGATATTGGATGACAAACAACATGAACATACAACATAATCTTCCTTTTCACAAATTCCCTGCTTACTTTTTGTTCCCCATTTTATGCACCTCTATCAGATACACCTTAAATGCTCTATCCTCAAGATTTACCAGTGGAATCTCACCTCTCCTTAGTGATTTCTCTCCATGCCTATTTTGGGACACGAAGAAAACCACATTGATAAATCTACTGCTTTCCAATCTGCCCTCTGTGTTGCCACTTGCCCAGATCTCTGCCTTGGTTACCAAGAGTCATGACCAGACCATCAGCCTCTTGTGCCACTGATCTTTATCAGGAGTAATGGGGACTTGTTTTTTGTTGATTTCTTTGTGACTTTATATAAAAACATGTGATTGAAATTTCAGTCATAGCTAAACAACAGCCACAGAAAAAAGGCAAGCACTGCTGTAGTCAACTTGACATATTTGGTGGTAACTTCCAGAGACTAAGCATTTAATAGCAGACTGAATTATCCTCAGTTTCAAGCATGACTGACAAGCCAGTGAGGGGAAATCTTAAACTGCCTGCACAGCAGCTGAAGAAATACAAAAATACAGGGAAAACAACAGGGAAAAAAAAAAAAGCTATCACAAGAATAACAATGCAAACAAAACATGACAACTAAGGTCAAATTCCTTTTCCTGGCACTCTGCTAGTCCATCAGCTTTATTAATTTCTGTTCAGTTTGTTTTAAAGGACATGAAGCCTGATAAGAAGTCTATTGAGGGGACTGGAAAGACATTCATTTGTTCTATGAGCTTTGGATGAGAGCAATAATCAGTTTGCTATAGCTTGTTAATTTATCTACAGACTGATAGGAAATAGATTTAAGGTTAGACTTTCAGGGCACAGAGCATTATCTTCTGTTCTGGGTCAAACAGAAACTAAAATTTTCTAATTACTTCAGAAAATCTCACCTTTAAGAGAAAGAACAACACATTTACCTTAATTTTCTAATGGGATGGGAACAAAAATTGACATTTCTATTCTTTCACAAATCAAACTTATTCTTCCTTAGTACCTGGCTCCTCCTTCATCTCCTGCATATGCAAAAGAGGAAGATTTCTGAAACAGAGCATTTCTTCGATGTGCACACATTAAGCTTCAGTTATGATTCAAGTCTAGCCACAAAACTTCTCTCCCTTTAGAATTCTGTTCCATGAACTATTTAATGATTTTGACCAGTTGAATTTCCCTTTAACAGCAGAACTGTCCTCATTTTCAACAGAAAGGAGTAAAGATCATTTAACACACTGTAATTATGAACAAAGAAACAGAATTTTGTTTTAATCAAGACCAAAATAAAAACCAAGAATAAGAAAAAAAAAAGAAAGTGAAATAGCAAGTGTCTGAGCAGTAAAGAATGGTCTTCTAAATGTGTTTCCTGCTTAGTTTGTGTTGGTAACTTCCTAACACTATTGGAAACTGGCCTCACTGAAAGATACCAGTCCTGTTCTTCTTTTTAATTGTGCACAATTAAATCATTAACACTGGATTACAGTTAGAGCGTGGTGCTAGTAACACCAAGCTCGTGGGTTCCATCCCTGTATGGGCCATTCACTTAGGAGCTGGACTGGATGATCTTCATGGGTACCACATCTCAAAATATTCTGTGATTCTGTGATTTAAAACCCAAAACAACTAAGCTCTCAACGAGCTGAATTCATGATGTCTAGAAATCTGAGTGTACCCTTTGTGGAACAGACAAAAACCAGCCATTTAATTTAAAAACTGCAACACTTTTTTGCTGTGAGGTCATTTTTGTTTCTCTGTGGGAGGACTTAGCAGACCTACAGATGATCTATTGCCTTTCTGGAAGAGGTAAAGGTACTAGACTATATTCAAGTGGTGGGAAAATTTAGTTTCTTTAGACTCATGCTAAAACTTTTAAGGAACTCAGTCCTGAAGTCACAAGAATCTATAGATCCTTTTGTCAAATACTGCATTACTGATGCTACTTTCTCCTGAAATATCTCAAGAACTCTTTCCTTTTTATAATTGTAAAAGAGTTTCTCAGAAATCACAGGAATATGTTCACAAAGGTGGAAATGATGAATCACACAGTATTCTGGGTAACACTGCCTTTTCAGTGCATCCTACCAGCATTCTGAAAGCGTATCCAAGACCATCCTCTCAAAAATTAAAGCAAAAATGTTCACTACCACCAATTGAATTCTCGTCTTAGATCTGATGTCAGCACTGCACAATAAAGTGCTGTCAGCTGAGTAGAAAACTAAGATAAAACTAGAATATAAGCAACTAAGATGACTTTCTAGATCTGATTATATGAGCTTCATTGGGCAGCTTCATTTACTTCTTTTTACAATTTTTCTTCTTATATGTGATGAAATGTCATCATTCTGAGGGATATTCAGAAGAAAAAATAGCAAAGCATTGTTAAGTGGTGTCATTGCAGGTAAGATTGATGCTATATTTTGTACCTAAATATTTGCTTGAGATTATAGGCAGTTAGTAGAATGTCATTCAAATACATTATCTCTCTTTTATCAATTATCATAAGATAATCCCTCTGCTCCAAATTGTTTTTTAGGTGTGCTTTTAAAAATGGATATATTAAGAAATGATATAAGTAAAACATAAACCGAAAAACATAACAAATTAAAATCAAAGCATCTAAACCTTGCCATTCCCACCCTTCTTATAGCCTTTGTCTGAGGATTTAAAATAAAGGTAAGAGAATGGAACAAGGAAAGCAAAAAATACTTAAATCTCTTTTAGGAAAACAACTTTTAGGTAACTTTAAAGACATCCATATTCTAAACACAAAAGGCTTAACATTTTTCAACACAAGCAGCAAATACAGAGTTTTTCTTTAGAGTTTGCTAACTCTGCTGGAGAGTAACTTCTGAGAAGTTTGGAGTGCTTTGCTGGCAAATTAGCTTCATGAAAACAAAAGTCTTCTTATGCTCACTTCTCAAATAAGAAAGGCATGAGGACTCCATATAAAATTCAGACTTTTCAGAATAGTTCCAGATTAAATGCCTTTTTGAAAACTTTGTCTGCTTTATTCAAAATAATAGTCAACAGAGATACATTAGTTCTTCAGAATAAATATGTTGACATATAAAATTATTTGGTCCTTGACATAATCTCAGCTGTGATACCTCAGATTGCAGAGATTCATTTACTGTGATCAGTTTTAGTGTTGAAGTAAAAGTACGTAAGTCGCTAAAGATTTCATACCAAGACAAGTTCTCAAGGGCAGCACCTGACAAACATCTAGACTGAGAATTTCTTCTTTAAATAGTGCAGGCAACAAAGATAAAGGTATTATCAACATCTCTCACAAAACAAAAGAATTGCCCTACAATTACAATATTTTCCACCAGACTTTGAAATTTTAAATTAGAATCCATTGCTGAAGTGGTGGAAATAACAAGCCTCAGCATGACATATTTGTTGTAAAGAAGCAGTCTCTCCTCATGTCTAATTTCTTTGAGCCTGGCAAAATTATATTGAAAACCAATCAATAAGTTACCACAGCATGGTGATAAAAATGAAAACTATCTTGGAATTTTTTTTTTTTTGGAAAAATAGATTTACATCAGAAAATGACATTTTTCATCTTCATCTAAAAGGATTTCTTGCTCACGCCCCCATGAATGCAGCTCTATAGCCAGGACAACAACTGCAGGCACAGATGTGTAAACAGACTTCTCAAGTAAACAAGATTCTCATGGCCACAAAGTGTGCCTGCACAGAGAATTTTTGGAGCTGCTCATACTCATGGCTCTATACAGATTTTAGGAATGTGAACCAAGCTTCAAAACAGCAGGAGAATGGAAAGGGAAAGGATGAGTTTGCTTGGAGACTGTGAATTCTTTGCTGCTTGACTTGAGCAGTCCAAGCCAAAATGAGCAAAGAAGCTTTTCAGAGATGGCTCCTAGATACAGTCTAGATACTGGAACCAACTAAGAATCTTCAGTAAAACTCAACAAAATTCACACTTCTGGCTGCTGCTGCTGTGTAAATGCAGTTTTTCTCACCCAGAATGCAATACAGCTGTAAAGCAAATGTGATTACTTCCACAAGTAACATAAAGTAGTGTTAGCACGGGTACATTATATATTAAGAAAACCTTTCCTCAGCAGAATGATTGAACTCTTTCTGTGCAGGTAAAAAAATTCTACTTACAAAATTCATGTACAGATAAAGGTTACATTCTAATATTTGTATCTTTATAACAAGCAACAGCTGATTAGGAGTAGTTTGCTGCTGAAAGACCAAATTTAGATTATGACCTTTTGCACACTTAGAATTACTGTTTTATTATGCATTTACATACGAAGGAGATTTGCATCATACTTTTGTACTGTTTATGTCCTTAGTTTATTTGGCCAATTACATTTTATACTGTACAGCTGACATGCATAATCAAGGTGTATATACAACTGCCTGCATTAGAGAATTAACCATTCTTAGTTAAACATGAGAATTGGTACCTCAGGTCTTTCAAACACGGTCAGAAACACATCTCCTTGCCAGTCCTTACACTAGCTTTTCACTGTTCAGACTTTGTAGTGGGGAAGAGGAAGTTACTTTTTATGTTTAGATTGTGGTGTGTCCTCTGTGTTGTCTCAGGAGCCAGAAAAGCATCATGAGCAGTGAAGGCTCCCAAAACCTCCTGTGTGGCCTGAGCTCCATTGAGCTTGGCCACAGGAACTGGTGGGTGATGTGAATATTTGAAGATGTCTAGTACACAGTGGTGGTTTGGAATCCTAAACAATTCTCAGGGTATGTTATACAATTATTTTCATAGTAGACACTCCATTTAAGAAAGATCTAAGTCCATTCTTAGTTTAATATTTAAGCTAATGATATTTAACCCATTTAGTGGATTCACAGGAAAGGAAAATACAAGCAACTGTTGATGTTTTTGTATGGTAATTCACATAAAATGTGTGTGGCCACAAAAGGAGGAAGGAACATAATACTACCATAACAAACATTTTTTTATATAGCAAATTTCTAATGGTTGCTTCTATCATTTCCCTTTTTCTCCTCTTGAGAAGACTTCAGTTCATCTGTTAGATTTATTTTTGTTAATGCAAGCAGTAGAGATCTCTTTCTCTCTAATTGCTTCAGCTTAAATAACATGGCTATTTCTTGGAAAGTCAATGATTCTAAAGAAGAAGAGGCTTGTTTACAAGTCAGTCTGGCTTTCGCCCAAGTGATCAGTTCATGTGCTTTTTAGTGTATCTTTGCAGTATCAACAACAAAAGTAAAAATTAAAAAGTGTCAAGCAAAAAAAAAAAAAAGGCAAACAACCATCAAGCATTCACCAGGCTTGTCTCTTAAAGGACTTAGAGAGGTACTGGTTATAGCTCAATGTTATAAAGCACAACAGTAATGCAAAGGGTAAACACACAGCAATCAGCTGCAAATCTACTTAAGCAAAACAAAACACAAGCTAGCAGATGTTGCCTTAATGACTGAAGTACTTGCCTTGGCAACTATTACCAACAGGCAAAGTGGAATTTTACTACTGCTTGCCTGCTTGTTGTCTTAGTAAACTGGCTATGGAAAAGCAGGTTTCACTTTTTTTTTTTACACTGACACACAATTCTGATATTAATGACAGGTTTAAGGAAAACCAATGCCAAACAATGTAAGCAACTCTTAATTTTAATTTTTAAAAGAAAATATTCACAAAATATTTAGGGCATTTAACTTAGCAATATATAGAGAGAAAGCAAAATCTTCAGCTGAATATTTCCTCTTGGCACTTAAGATACACATAAAAAGTGATAAAACTCCTTGTAAAATACTGGAGAAATGTTCAGGAACAAAATTTGGAGCCTATTTTTACTATCATTGTGAGGTGACCAAGTTGCCAGAGCAGTATCCATTGTCTAGATGAAAATAACACACACAGATTCATCTGAAATCATTGCATACATATCTGAGTGGAAAGTGGCCTTTCTTGAAGACCGTGACAAAAAAATTCACATCTCCTTTCTACTGAGTAAATATTCTCTAACAGTTCAAAAGATTTCCAAAACCATAACACCCTTCCTTTTTTTTAAAAAAAAAAAAATTCTCTATGCAATAACCTGAAAGCTAAAGAGTTGAATCATAGAAGGAGGATAAAAAGTCCAAATTGAAACCCTCCCAAAAAACCCAGAAGAAATTGACATTTAAGTCATCCAAAGGCCATGGACTTCATTATCTCTTTCCACAGAGCCATTTAACAAAGGAAACACGGAGTCATATAGGTTGGAAAAGACCTCTGAGGTCAAGTCAAATCCTGAACCCAATGCTTCCAAACCCACCTCTAAACCATGCCCCAAAATCTCACATCCGCGTGGCTTTAAATCCCTCCAGAAATCTAGGACATTTTTCAAGACCTCACTCAGGAGCTGCTGCATGATCAAAATGCCTGACTGGTGCTTCAAAGAAACCTAAAAAATCTACGTGAGCTGAAAATCTTCCAAGTAAAAGTCCTATGCTGACTTGATGCCTTAATAGGTCCATAGTTATCAATGTCTCACAAAAGACCTACAAAAATGTGATCCAACCCTTAGAGAAGCTTATCAACTTCTGTTTGCAGCACGCTTCTTTTTCAAGTTCCCAAATCATGAGAAGCGTTACAAAAGTCTTATGCAAATTGCTAAATTAAAAATATATTAGAAATGTAACAACATCATACAATCAAAAACTAGGATACTTGTTTCACAGTTCTTATTTATTCTTATCCTTTTGTACTTCTTAAAGGGAAATGTCAACTCAGTCACCTAAGTGGGTTTCTTCTTAGACATAAAATATTTATTACAGTAATTCATCTAACATGTTTGTGCACTTTATAGAAGCTTGCAAGGAATGTGTTTTGAAGAATTTGTACTCTCTCTTAGCCTAGTACTTGGCAGAGTCCATGCAAGAATGGCAATTCTCACCTTTGGGCAACATTAGATACACCTGGACTTGTACCTGAGGTATTAACAGATTTAAAAATGCTCCTCTAGCTGCAATTAATACAAAGCAGGCACAGCAGCTATGCACATATCCTGGACTTCTCACCAACACAGACAAAACCACTTTGGTTCTTACATCTAATCCTTTTGAGTTGCTGATTGTATCTACTCATGGGGAATGATTTTGAGCATCAGACTCCCAGCCTTTCTCATTCAGCATTTAACTGTCCCCCCAAACTCCTTCTCAGGCCACAGTGAGCAAAACATTATTTTGCAAAAAATACGGCTACTTCTGATAAAGCTAAAATGGCTATTAATGTAACAGGAGAAATGCAAGCAGGTGTAAATGGAATGTTTATACTAAAATCTCAGCTTAGTTAAAAATGAAAAGTTTTCAAATTATTGTGTGCCTTTCTTTTAGTGGACATCAAGAGTATCTCCTCTCATTTGAACAGGGTATTCAGTCAGCTGCAAGTTTGCTTCAGGAAAATGCTGCTAAAGTGACTCATTCATACAAACATCAAACTAAACAAAAAAGTGACATTAAAGTTTGGTAGTCATCAGTGATTTAAGTAACTGCCATTATGCAAGAAGATCTCCTGAATTTACTGCATATTTAGCTAAACTGACTTCTCTGGCCTTGTTCATAGACTTTAATTAAAAACATGTTAAGATCTAATTCATTTATAGTTTCAGTTATAAAGCTTAATCCAAGACACTGATTAAAACAACTTTCATATAATTTTTACATATCTAATCTTATGTGCAATGATTTAGAACTCTTTTATTACTATAAGGAAAGTAATTTTTACTGCAATATGTTATAATCTTATAAATTGCATGTTGGATGATTCACAATTTGTTGGCAAGCTGCAAAAAAAAATTGCTTTTAATAAGGAATTGGTATCTAAACCAAACACTGAAAGACTGGAAAATGTAATCAAGAATGTGGTCAAGGATTTAATAAAAACTTTCTTGACTAGAGATTTACTTCAAAGATACAGGATAACATTTCTACTTTGAACCTGCTTCAGTAGGATATGTCTGTCATTTTGAGATTTGGTTTATGAGTCAGGATCACTATTGTGATTGTGATTTGGAGATAGTACAGATATACAAAATAATTTTAAATACTTGAAATATAACCTATCAGCTTAAGTTAGTTGGCAAGTGTTTATAGCAGAGGAAAATTGGCAGGAAGCTAAAATTTATTTACAATAATTAAATGCTATTCTAAAAACATATTTCCAGAAATTCTACAGAAGTCAGGATCAGTACAGTCATGTCATTTGCAAAAGTTACACCTTCTGTAATCTCCAACCACAGCTGGAATGAATGTTAATGGAGAGTAACAACAAATCTAAAAGCAGAATTGATATCCTACCTTTTATTGATGGCAGCCCAGGATGCATTAATGCTATCTGTCATCAGTTGGACATTTCTGGTGTCATCTGCTGAATAATCACGGAGCAGCTTAAGAGCCATGTCATTTGCCACATCTACATTTATTTGCCATTGTCGTATTTCTTTTGAAAATTGCTGAAGTAAAAAGAGAAAGAAAGAATAATCCTCAGAGCAACATAAAACGATCACATATATTGTATGACTATTAGAAAAGGAGCTGAATAACTTACACCATCTGTATAAAAAGAAAGAAAAAAAGAAAAAAAACCCCTTCAAATTTACTGGAAATGAAAATCAGTCTTTCTAAATGTTTTAAATTCTTTTAGTCATAAAACCACAGGACTACTTCTAAACTCTGAGAGTACCAAGCAACTTCTAAATGCTGGAAAAGACTTGACAGCTCAAATTGATAACCACTGATTAGAATGTTGATTATTCTTTTCTGACACACAAATAGATGGATGCATCATTATGCATTATGGAAACTATGATTATTTGTGACATTGAATACTGAGGTAGAAAATATAGTGTAATCATATATTCTGACTAATTTTCTTTTTTTATACTGTGAAATGATACTGATTTGGACAATTAATACCTGTGCTTTCAGGTTGTTTTTATAAAAAAATTTAGTTCATTTTAGCAAATTGTTTATGTAATTAGTGCCATCTACTGGAACAGCACTAAATCTTCAATAGAGCAGAATGCCACTGGTAAACCTATCCATATCTTTATAATGTGAATTTATGCTTAATACTAAAAAGCTTTCTAAATTTTTGTCATTCTGTATTTCCCCATTTCCTCTCTAGTTTCTCCTCTTCTTTTTTTCTTCACTCCACCTAGGCCAGCTGCCTCTCTGCAGAAGCAAGCCAGGAAATCCAGAGCAGTCACTCAGCCAGCAGCCAGCTCCCATGCATCTTTCTTGTTAGTCTTTCTCTCAGAGCAAATTTCCATATAAATGCACTGAAGCTGCATATTTAATCCATAATGTGCAACAACAAAATGAAAGAGCAAAGTTAATTGATTGCCTACTTGTACTTTTGTACTAAACAGACTCCAACTAGCCAATAAAATGGACAATACAAGTTGAAAGACAGTTTGTATTTGGAAATAGAAATAGTAAGTTGCATGTAAACATTTGAAGTTATTGACAACAAACAGTAAGACTCGACTGTCTTTATTGTTGGGCTTTAATACACACATTGGGAAATGCCTGTGAAGAAAAAAATAGCTTTTTTCCCTTCATTCTCCCAAAACTACTCCTTTTGAAATCTTGTTTTGACTCAGATATAGAATTCTTCACACAGAGCTGAACTTACATGTAATCCCTAGTGAAAGCATCTAAATACTAAAAAAAAAAAAAAAGAAATTAATAATTTATGCATTTATATTTTAATCTCAGAAGATGTGCAAACTGATTTTGTTAAGACTGGGACTAAAATGTACTTGCTCATTGAATAAAGTCCAAATGGAGTTTGCGGGGGTTGGGATTCAATTTTTCCCCCAAACTCTTATCTGTTAAAAGGCTACTCCAGCACATCTAGGTTCTCTCCATAATGTAAAACTGAAAATAGGGAATTCCCCCATTTCCTCTGCTATTCCTTCATGAGAGGGCAGATCACTCCACCCCAAGGTACTACGACAGCACCTCATTTTGAACAAGGGATCCTGTTTCTAACAATCAAACATTAGGAGGAGCCTACAAACCCCTAATCCTGAAAACCATCTCAGCATGTTATGGCTAAGCTCACCTAAGTTGAAGCTGTCCAGACAATTTTTTAAAGAAATTTCTCTTTGCTAAGTAAGGAGATCTTGACAATTTTGTGGAAAACACTACTGTTTCTTTGAGTAACATACAGGCAGGTTGTTGTTTTGGAAACAGTCTGCCAAGCGCCTTCCCTGCCAGAACGATATGCAATAAATATATAATTTTTAATATTTACATAAATATAATATATATACATACAAAATGCTAAATAGTAAATAAATTCTACAGTAATTACCATTTCAGTTTTGTAGGTCTTATATAGCAAGTATCTATTCTACATTTAGGTCTATCCATCTTTATTTTACCCCACCATTCTCTTTGTTTAAAATTACACAGGTATGCAGGTAATTTTTATTCTCAGCCAAAGAATCACAGCAGACTGACTGTTCACTGCTTTATATAGAAAAGTTACCATAAAATTTCACCTGCGTTGTAAATTAATGGTCTGTAAACTTTACTTGGAAAATAAGATCTTTTTGCCAGACCCATGTGAATAAAATTGACCTTCCGAAAGATTTGAAACCCTGTTTTATAATAAAAAAAAAATGGGAAGATCCATTACAAGGTTATTTCCAAAAGTGTTTTTCTCACTATTAAATTCAACATTAATCCATTAACTTCCTGACACTACGACACGAGGTTGTCACTCAGGAAAGAAATGATGAATACAGAGAGCTTCGGTGATGGAAACTATTTGTATTTTCTGTTTTACTGGAAATTGATGTGTAATTTTTCAACAGCTTTGAGGAGTGCATGCTTCAACTTTGCTCTGTGTGCAGACACTGAGAACAAAATGTTACGAGTTTTACCTGGGTGCAATGTTTTATGGGAACAAGTTTTACCTGTCTATCCCACAAGAGGCCCATTAATTGTCCTCCTACATGACTGCAAGGTTTACCTCAGAACTACATTCATGGCATTGTTTTTTTCTCTCTTTTTCCTTTTATGTATTTAGACCTCCTTTATCTTTTAGCTACTTAACTCCACATTTGTTTTTTTTCTTCTTTAAAGGAAAATGCTACATTACCTTCATTTCTTTCTGGCATTCTTTTTAAAGTATTCTCTTTGTTTTGCCTGTGTTATCACTGGAATTTGCTGAGTTTATTGAAAAAGCTTGAAGAACTAAGGCTGTGCATTTATCATGTTACTTAGGTATAAATTTATTTCTAATTTTTAATTAGAAGACACTAGCTGATGCTATTAGGAATAAAGCCTGTGCAATTAAGAGCCCTTGATTAAAAACAAGCAATGAAATCAGAGCTGCACTTTATTTTATCCCAGGATTGCCCAGTGGAACAAAATCAATGATGCACAGTAGTTCAAATATAGCAATTGTATGTACAACATCATTCAGTTCTGTGTTTATATCACAAATCTGGAAAATCAGGCTGTCTTTCTATCCTTTTTCTCTATATCTGTTGCATGTTTTATTTATATACTTAAATAATTTATCTTTTTAATCAAGGAATTCTAATTCAGTGTTTGCAACATTGTCAATAACATGAACTCAATTGTTAATTGTTTTACTGAAATCAACCCTAGTACACTGTCAGCCCTGGAATAATAAAACCCCACAAAATGCTGATTTTGTTCTTCATCTTGGTACACAGGGAATGGCAAAAGAGTCCCTAGTAAGTTACTACTCATCCTTATCCACAAATCCAGGACATAAAGTTCACACCCTGGGCTCTGCCAGTCTAAGGCTGCCTGGCCTTTGGAGTCCCAACAGGGCAGGGATGTAATCAAGCTGCTTTTTAATTTCCTGTTTAGACGAAGAAATAAGTGGTCAATGAAGGAAAGGAGTGAAATGTCTCCATCCTTTCTCTACTTCACTTTGTCTCTCCCAGATGAGGTTGTACAGAGGGAGAAAAAGCACCTCACTAGCTCCTACCAAAAAGCAAAGAGCCAAGGACTGAGCAGGCAATCCTAGCAGTTTTGTTTGGTTTGGGGTTTTGGTGGGTTTTTAATTTTTTTTTCTCCTCTTTCTAAGAGAAGCTCAGTATCCTATTAAGAAAAGGCTAGTTTTACTCTAGCTTATCTTCTGATGACGTGGTGATGCAAGGAGTTGAGGTGTGATTGTGTACTATTTATACATCTATAACCTTCAGCCTGCTGAGTTAACCATCTGCAGTCACCACTTAATGAACAATATAAAAACCAGGGCTTAATGGGTAAAGACTCTCATTGGCCAGATTGCCACATTCTGGTTCCCCACACCTAACACCAGCTTAATATTCAAATACCCAATTCAAAAAACAGAATGAAAAAATAAAGCTGTAATTCTCAAAAATTAATCCAAACAATTTCTGATTCAAATTAATAATGTTTTTAATTATTAGCTATAGTACCTGGTTACTTTTATCTTTTAAATGTCAGAAACAAAACTTTAAAATTCTTTAAAAAAATTATTGTCCAAAAATAAAAGCAAGTTATAGATTTTTGCTTCATGCAGGCACTGTAAAAATAAAAAATAACCAAGAGACTGGTATTACTGAGTTTACCATGCACTCATGTATTAGGATGCCCTAACAGAAATGTATTAACACAAGCACTGATTAGAAGTTCCCCTAGAGTAGAAGGGAACTTAGAAATTGATTCAGCTGTCTTTAGGCAGACCTACAATGTTTAACAAGCAAATCAGAGGAACACTTGGTGACTATTCTCACACCAAGCTATGTTCAGATAGAAAGCTGACAAAATTAATAAGTCTGAAGAATTTATTAAGTCTCGCACTGACCTCTCTCTTTCCCTCAAAGCAAAGGAATAGAAATTACAGCTTCCTCTTCATCAGTGTAACAGCAAGCCAAAAGACAGCCTACTTACTCTACATCTTCAGGGGGCAACATCAAAATATATATGTTTGGCACAGAAGCCTGGAAAGTATTTATTTTGAGAACTTGATGTATTTCCTTCAGTTTAGATAACACCATACAGCAGAAACATAAAGCTGCTAACTCAAAAAAAAATTTTCCATTTTCCTTAGACTTCATGACCTCTTATTTCAAGCATGAACATAACAGCTGATGCTGTCACATCTGAGAAACTTTGATGAAGGATTTGACACAATAGGAATTACTGGTAGACAAAGAGAATTCCTCTAGGAAGGCTGGCACAGAAGAAACACAAAAAGGAGAAGGAAGAATAAGAAAATAAATTCCCCCACCCCTCCTACTCCCCATTCTCTAAGACAGAGATGGATTTCTTCTAGACTTGAGGAAGAAAGGATAGGCAAAACCAAATAAATGAAAGTTAAAAACCCTGGAAGAGTAGAGCTTGTTGATGTTCATATCATCAGGAGGGCACAAATTAAGATGTCCTAGTTGAGACTGAAATTAAAATTATAGGTTAATGTCTGTAATTTGACACAACACATCCATCTCATTGGACCCAGACTGGTGGGAATGGCTGAGGATACAGACAGCCCAAGTGGTTCTAAAATAAGAGGCAAAAGAATCTGTAGGTCTCCATTCCTAAACTCTGTTTATAGGTAGAGATTTGTGAATTTTGTGAATAACTGCATTATTATTCTTTCTCTAGAACTCTGGGGATGGAGTAGAAGAATGGCATGTTCTTATTTCTCTCCATGGATAGTGTTGATTCAAACAACTCCATAGTTTATTTCATAAAGCATACACTCTTAGATGGACCTCATCTCAACTTCATATACTCTTGTAAAAAACGGGGACAAAAAATCCATTTCTAAAGCAATGTTTTCAATTATTTTCTTAGTTAAGTAATTTGGTTTTGAAACAGAAGACACTCCAATACTATGACATAAGACAGTGTTTCTGCATTCCTGTTTTTTTGTTAATTGAGTCTTTGCAGAGCTGAGACATTGACTATGTCGAAGCTTTTCCTTTTTTTTAAACAAACACTGGGCAGGAGCCAGGACTGTATCTCTGCAGGAAGACAGTGACAAATGGGAGTCCTCTATGCTGAATGACAGTACTACACAAGATCTATAACTCTTTCCAATACATTAGTGACTGATTGCCCTTGTTTACCATAATCTACCCTTCCCAAGCAACGACCCTTTCAGTACAACCTTAAATGAGAAAATCTAACCTCAGCTCAGCCCTAAAACATTGTGCTGATGAACATTTTTATGTTTCTTACAGGCAAGCAAAAGAAAAAAAAAAAAAAAGCAAGCAAAAACCTCAACAGATTTTGCATCTACTTCTAAATGCAATAAGTAACTGATGATGTAGATAACTGAACCAACCATGAGGTTCTACATATATTTCCTCTGGCAGCAAAAACAGTTGATGAGGTCTTACCCCATGAACTCTTCATAGCAGTTCATTACCATTCAGCTGTGAAAATAGGACTGCTCTAAGTACATAAGCTTTAACCAAAAATTGAGTGGTAGGAGTTAAAAAAACACTACAAAAATCTGGTGGGCAGGAGAGGAGAATATATCACAAAATACTTGTGTAACTCTTTTCCCACAGAGTCACCTTAAAAGGCTGATCGATTGGTTGGTTTCAATCTTGGTTTTCCCCAACTAGAAAATGAGATATTATTAATCTTAAACAGCTGTTCTCAAAATTTATTAATGAAGAATGTCACCAAAGTATGACTGTTTCCATTACAAGAAATTTAAAAACTGATGCAACAGAGAATATTTTCTACCTGAGGTACACCTCATCTGGATAAGTTAACACATTTAAGCACCATAATGTGTGCAACAATGCAACATGCATGCTAAAATCACAAGAACAGCCATTTCAGGGGTTTTTTTTCAGTTATAACCCTGTCAAGGTTGAAGCTGGTGAGATTATCTTGTGGCAAATCTAAAATGCTTGATTTCCAAGATATATCCATTTATTTTGCTACAGCTGGGATTTTTTCCTGTTTTCTCAACTAGTTTCATAAAAACCTACACAGCTTCATTAGCAGTGCAAACAACCATAGACAGCCATACCAACACCACAGGATTTCCCAGCCTGCAGTACCTGCAGTGCTCTGAGGCTGTTGTTGAACAGATGTGAAATATTTGTGCTAAAAAGGTAAGTATTCCTCCTGCAAGACCTGCCAGCTATTTGTTATGACTGCTAAGACCAATTTCAAGTTCAAGAAATATGTGGCACATATTTTAGACTTTGCAGGGTAATTTCTTTTTAATTTGCTGTGGAAGATTTTTTGCAATGTACACTGCCTACTTTAGAGGACAACAGATAGAGGACATTTTCTTTAACGGCTTCATTAACTCAAATGGAAATATTTTAATACTCAGTAGTGACCTTAAGCTCTGTGTTCTGCTTTTTCAAAGCTTCCACGGTGTAAGAAATTTCTTTCCAGGACTCAAGCTTAGCTTTTGCTTGTTCAAGAACCTGCTCAGCTTCTCTTTTAGCTTCCAGCCACTGCGTTGAATCCTTCAACATCTCTTGGAGCTGCTGTCTCCGGCTTTGGAGGTATCCATGCACTTCATCCCACTGGCTCTGTATCTTTTCAACTGGTGAAACACAAAGGAAACAAAAGCTGAATTACTTAAAAGTTTTTTCTTTTTCTTTTTTTTTTTTTTTGATTCTGTTTTTAAAAGGGAGAAAAAGTTATATTAAAATCTTTCTAGAGCTGACCATATCAGAAAACTTCTGTACTTTTAAACTGCAATTGCATCGAAGTTTAGTTCAACAGAAAAGAACAGATAAACTGTTCTGGGTCACACAGCATTGTGGCACACAGCATGTGTTTCAATGCATATGCAGCAAGAAATGACAGGTTCATGCCTCAAAAACCCCATATGAAATAGGACCACATTTGAGGAAAAGTGTCTGCAATAATCCTTCATTCTTAACAAACCAACACAAGGATTTTCTGAAGAACAAGTCCTTTAGGGACTAGAGAAATATTAGTTAAAGATTTATTGCAAGATATAATTAATGGCTGTACTTTCTTATTTCATTAGGGGAAATATTAGCAAACTGCAAAGGCTAAACAACTTTCTCATATGCTCATGTTAAATATAAAATTACAATGAACTTTATCCACTATTTGAAAGAAATGTGATTTCTGGAAACTTAAAAATCACTAAAATCACTGATGATAAGTGTTGGCTAGCATCCAGCACCAGGCTCGTCCATAGTAGCATAAAAACACCAATAGACAGAGTTGTCCAGGCAGCTGAAGCCTGACACAATATAAACAAAAACCCCAAACTCCACAAACAATAAAATCTGTGCAGTGCATGAAGGAATAGGCATTTCATTCATATATATATATGTATAATTCCCAGAGATTAGTCAGCACAAAAATACGTTCTCAGTATTTTCTTGAAGACTTTCACTACATTGCAAATTCACAGGCCTTCTAGGGGAGGGAACTGAGATTCCTAGAGTAATCAGACAGAAATTGAAATATTCATCAACTCGTAGTTCCAACACTGCACCTCTCACTGCAAGGCTGATTCCAGAATGGTGCAGCTGAAAGACATGGATGAGAAATGCTTCAGCAGGGAAAAGAGACTTCTACCTATCAGTGCTTTTCCTTCTTCCAGAAGAAAGGATAAAGATCTTTTCATGGACTCAGCTGAGGTTTAGAGAGAGAGGAGAAAACCTTTCAGCATTCCATGCTGAAGCTCAGGGAGAAAAACTGAGTAAGCACACTTAGCAGCATGCTTAAGTCAAAGGAAAAGCAAAAGGAGCTGAAGAAACAGAACTGGAACACATAAAGTGCCATCAGAGCACAGCAAGGGCAGCCTTAATGAAGCAAATCTAACCCCTTGTTTAGGAAGCTGTATGCTCATGTCACGAAACAACTCATTTCTGTGCCCTCTCTGGCTGAGGATTTCTGATGTAAGCTCAGAGTACACTTGAAACAACAAAGAGGCTGTAGACCTCGGGAAGGGTGAATAACAGAGGTGAGCTGCTTGAGCAAAATCTCCCTGCTATGGCTACAGCAGCAGCTCAAGGGTTGTGCTGGAGGCTTAGGGACAAAGACTGCCTAAACACCTTCCACAGTGTCCCTGGGAAACAGCTTCCACCTATTTCTTACAAATCTTTACTTGAGCTCCTACCCCCTTTGACTCTGAGACATTCATATCTTCTGGTTCCTGGTAACCTGGAGATTTTGGTACACTGCAGACAGAAGTACAAAAGCTGATTTGTGTCAGCTGTCCATGGAAAAGAAAACTACAAAAATCCCACCCATTTTTGTTTTATTATAAGTTTCCTTGTTGGTGTGGGGAGTTTGGGGGGTTTTATGGTGGGTTTTTTTGGTGGGGATGAGAGGGTTAAGAAGTGAATGAAAACCCTCTGCTTCAAAGGAAAGCTGGATTAACAGTCATATCAATTTTTCATAAGAGCAGTTTTTAATAAGAAATGCTGATATTTCTTATCACCAAAAAATCAAAATATTTATAGATATATTGGTTCCATAACGTCTCATGAGTTTTGTATGTAAGTAAGATATTTAGCAGTCCTCCTCCAGGGACTGTGCTTTTTGCAGCAAGACTGAGCTTCTCATCAGACACCACAGTCCTGGGATTCCATGATGACCAATTCTGCCACCCAAGAGGACAGTGAAGCTGCATAATGAAAACTGCATTCAGGATACCCCAGGAGCCCATTTACACAAGTGACTATGAATGCACAAGCTCCAAGTCTATGAAAAACATTTCCCATTTCCCTGTGAAAATACTTGGCTTAGCTCCCTCAACAAAATACCACACATATCTATATATATATTTACTTTTGCTTTATTACAGACTGGAATTTAAGAGTTCAGGAAGTTAGTAGGCAATCTAAACAAAACAAAAAAACCTCCCAAAAATAAATGTTGTCTTCTTGCACTAGTGAGTGACCAAACCCAATTAACAAAGTACTTCACTTGTGGTTAGACACACTATGATACCTACATAATTAATCTGGCTTTTCTAAGGTAGAGTATACCAAAAAGTGGAGTACTATTTAAGATAAAATATGTATAAAAATTTATTAGAGAGGCCTTTATAATGATGACAATATCACTGAATTTAATGCAACATAAAATTCCCATTACTGTACATCTGAAATTTCTAAATGATGCTCCCATTTGATCAGCTTTTGAATAACAAACCCCCAAGGTCTAAAACTTAAAATATCAGGTTCACTTCCAAAATGAAAACCACAGCATAAATCAGCATCTCTTAAGGATGTATTTTGCTTATGTTCAAACTTTAGTAGGATGTTTCCCACAGAACAAAAGGTGTATGCCACTTATAGATTTATGCCAAACAAAAAAGTTCAGAAAATGTAATTTGAGTGCATGTTGTGTTAGAATTGACCCAGGAACCCATGAACCCCTTCACCTATAGCTAATGAGTTACTGACTGCAGATGAGAAGGGTCAGAGAATTGTTATTAAATCATGTTGGACAGTAGTAGACAATTTTTAAATTCTGAATGTCATAGATGGTTTGTGCAAGGGTACCAGAACATAGAAAAAGCTTTTTCTGACTGGTACTACTAAAATAGGTTTATCAATATATTTTAGAATGTTTTATAAGACAGCAGTGAGTCAGTCAAAAGTTCTTTCAGGCCAACACTCTGACCACAGCTTTTAGAAGGGCTATTTCTGCTGTCAAGACTTTATAAAATCCTTAAAGTCACCATGAGTATATTAAGGACTGGGCTGGGTTTAGCTGGGATAGTTACATTTCTTTCCAGTGGCTAATCTGGGGCTGTGTGTTGGATTAGTGCTGAAGACAGATGTTCTAGGGTGACTGTGTATCCCCAGTCATCTGTTGGGTGCAAGGGGAGGGGAAGCACAGTTTGTTTTTCCCCAGAAAACTCTGCTCCTCGGAGTGACCTTGACGTGGGGGAGTTGGAACACGAGACAGAAAGAAGCTCTGTTTTTGGTTTTTTTTTCTTTCCCTCCAGAGTTAGTTTAGTGGTAGTGTAGTTAGATCCTGTAGAATAGCTGAAGTTTTTTCCCCTCTTTTTTTTCCTTTTTTTTTTTCCCCTTTTTTTTTTTCCCTCTCCTTGGAACTATTCCAATCTCTCCGGACTGAGGACCTGGGGGAAGTTCCAGGGGGCCTCCACTGGGGACCCACCCCACCAAGACCAACCCTGTACAACAACTCCTTTTCTCCCAGTGCCAGAGGAAAGGAGCAATGGAACACAGCGACCATCTTCAAGAGGAGACCTGCTCTTTTTAAGTTTGTTATCCCTCCGAAGAGGCACAAAGCTCTTGTCATTGGGTATTGTGCTGGGAGTGCTTTGCCTGTTTAATAAACAGGTTTTTTCCACTTCTCTCTGAGGAAGTCTTTTCCCGAACTGGTTAGGGGAGGGGAGGGAGAGCCCCCGTGGGAGGGTTTCTCCAAAATCTGCCTAAAACCAGCACAACAGGGTTGATAATACAGAGTTGTTTCTGTTATTACAGAGCCAAGGCCTTTCCTGCTTCTCGTGCTGCCACACTGGGGAGGAGACTGGTGTGTATGGGAGGCTGGGAGGAGACACAGCTGGGACAGGTGACCCAAATGATGACAGGGACATTCCAGATCGTGGGACATCATGCTCTGTGTATAAAGTAGGGGGAAGGAGCAAGGGGAGGATGCTTGAAGTGGTGGAGTTTGTTTTCCCAAATCACCATTACCTGTGATAGGACCCAACTCTCCTGGGATGGCTGAACACCTGCCCAGTGTTGGGAAGCAGTGAATGAATTCCTTGTTTTACTTTGCTTGTGTGTGTGGCTTTCCCTTTCCCTATTCAACTGTCTTTATCTCAAAACTGTCCCGCTTTAACCTTTCTGGCTCTCTCCATGATCCTGCTGCTGGGGGAGTCAGTGAGTGGCTGTGTGGGGCTTGGCTTCTGGCTGGGGTTAATGGGTTCACCATAGGGAAAACCAATTTCTTGTCAAGTTTTATCACCCTTACCTGGAATGAGGAAGACAGGCCTAGAAATATGAAGTAAAGTTCCAAACCCAGAAAAATAGAGGAACTAATGGCATGTGAAGTAATTGTTCCAGAAAAATAAATTTGCACAAGTTTTGGAAAACTAAAGAAAAAAAGTTATCACTGTTTTCTACATTGAATTTAAGGCCTTCAATAAATAAATAAAAAAAATTATATGAAACAAAAGTGGACCAAAAGCTATTACAAGAATGAAACAAAAGATCTTGGAAATTAAGTAAGAACATCTAACATGACTAAAAAAATTAAGTTTTGCCAGAAAAAAAAGTAATGTAACTGTCCTTACTACATTCTTCATTATAATAGCATATTATTGAAAGAAGCCTCCAATCTTTATGTTTTACATATCATTGCTCTCTAAATACTGTGACAACTACACATTACAAACACCTAGATAGACACAACTATGGCTCCATGTATACTGTTAATATAACCAAAGCACAGGAATTTTAAATAATTAGCAACAACGACAAAAGTCTTTTTTCCCCATAGCTGAGTAATTTCTGAAGCATTTCAGTTTGCATTTTTCATAACAGCTAAGTCCTGTGCCTTCTGCATTTCAAAGCCCAGTGTCTTATATCTTAGTGTGGCAGGTCCTTTTTGTGTCTCATTTTCTTCCTTTCCCTCCTTGCTCTAAATTTGACAACAGCACAATATCTTTATTGTAAGAATCAGTATTAACAATTATCTCAAGAAGATTTTTACTGACTGCAAAGGGGCAATCTGGAAAAATCAGGACAGAATTTTCTTTACAGCCATAATGAAAAGAAGTATTTTATTAATGGATGTGGCCACATGCATTACTAGTAACTAATAATTCATTTTATGTGAATATAAAACCACAAAAATATTTGACAAATCTAAACTGAGTGTCAGAAAGACAAATATATACAGCAGGTAATTTCCTGAAGTGAAAACCAATCCCCAAACATTTCCCAGTCACAGTGCTCCAGCAGAAGCCCTCATTGTACTTCATCTACACAACTTCTGTGCTTGCTCACTGGAAAGTGTCCCAGCACGGCTCCAACCACTCCCAGTTCAACAGTGAACTCTCTTAAATGAGTAACTTAGGGCATGGTGAGACTCTGCCAGCATGTAATTTCAAGGTTGCTATTCAATTTTGTTTTTTCTATCTCTACTATTTCCTTGCTGATCAATCCTGATTATATAGAAAAATGGACAAAAGAAATTCTGCTGAACTGAAGTTACTATAAGCAACAAGAAAGCAGAAAGCAGCATTTAAAGTAGTCAGACATAAGACAGGTATTTTTCAATCTGGTTATCATTAATTTCATATATCGAGGAAAGAACACGCTGAGTGAAGGAGAGTGAAGGAGTTTGCATCCTTAAGATTCATTTGTGTTTATTAATAAAATTTTATAGGTTTTTTCATATGTTACTCATTATAGGGAAACAAATGAAAATTAATTTCTTTTTCTTTTGTAAATGTTCAGGCCATTGTATCAATTTATCTTATTGACAAATATGGCTTCAGTAAGAGTTTACTCTCTGCTGTTTATAATATAACCACAATGGAAACAACAGAAAAGGAATCTGAGAGGAAGCTGTCAATCACAGGAGAAATAATGTTCACGTAACTAGAACATACATATTATGTATTTAGCCTATGCAAAGATGAAAAAATTATTCATTGCTTGCCCATTTGTGAAATCCATTGAATCTAGTACACCCTCCAAAAAATAAGTTTTTAAATAGCAACAGAATTTGTGAGGTAGAAACCCTCTACTTTCCTTGTCCAAAAAATTACATGAACTACACTAATTTTGCACTGTAGGAGATTTCTTCTCAAAAGCATTATTGTCAATATATTGACATTTTCCTATAAAAGCAGTTTTCCCACTGTATTTTCAAAAATTTGAAGACTAAAGGGACTTATACAATCTGATCTGCTGCAGAATATAACTAGAGAAAACAGAGTTACAGACAGCATTAATCCATGTTACCAAAGCTGCTGATGCACTGATTTTCAGGTTGGATTAATTTTTTTTGAATTGCAGCCCATTTCTTTTGAATGTTCTGGATAGTTAATTGTTATGTATTTCATTTTATTTCATTTGCTTTTTACTAATCTATGCATTTATCTATATTAAATCTAGTTTAGTTAAACTTTTGCAGCTGTAAAAACTCCAGTTTTTTCCAGTCCTCAGAGTTTTAAGTGAGTTTTAGGAGTTTTTATGAGAGGCATGATGGAGAAACTAGAAAATATGGATCTAAACAGAAATATTCTAAGTTACTGCATCTTTATTACAATTTTCTCTTTCTTCCACTAATCAGTATAATCTTCCACATATTAGGGATAAGCAAATTGTGAGAAAAAAATGAGATGTTTTTATAGGGTTACAAGACCATTCTGAAAGAACAGCAACCATGCACTTTCTGATTTTTTTTTCAATTTTGGCTCAGTTTTCAATAAACAGAAGTGGAATCACAGCTAAAATATCACTTAAACTTTGTTTTATCTTTGCTTCCTTGCTTTTTATTATTGTATTTTTCTAAGAAAATAAGCAAAACACCTTTTTTTTTTATTTTTTTTTTTTTTTTTGGTACTAGGAAAGGATATATTTGAAATTCTCCATTTGTCAATTATTTCTTTCTGCAAGTGCTCTATTTTCTCTTCAACTGCCTTTGAGAACAGGAGGTGTCTGTCTTGAGTTTTATTATTTTTCAAAGAGGAATCACTTTGATACAGCCTATCATACAGCATCCCCTGACAAAAGGATGCTGTCTCTGTTCTTATGAACAATCTGAATCTGTGAGAGACTGGCCTAGGGAGAACGTTTGGATTGTAGATGCAGAGGCAAATGAGGACAAGTTTAAAACATTTCTTTTTTAATTGCTGAGGTACTTAAGGAGTTACAGGAACAGTTCTGCCCTAAGTTTTTGCCTGTATCATTATGGATCTGGACAGGACACAGCACCCAGCAGAGAACAGCTGGAGCCAGCCTGCTCGGGTGGTGATTTATGCTTCAGCTGTCCTTCATCTTTCCTTGTAGAGAAGCATTTCTCTTGACCTTTTCCAATGGCTTGTAAAAGTCATACTTCTGAAACAATTCCCTTAGAAACTTATGGCAAAACTTGAACATACATATGGAAAAATGCTAATAATGTGTCATCTAAGATATTTTATGCACCAGTGGTCAATAAAGTGATGAGAGGATTTAGCAAATAAACCCTAAATTAATCATGGGGTGGCAATGTAAAATACCTACCCTAATGTGAAGTCTGCCATTTATGCCAGTAAGATGTCACAGGTAGCTTTTATGCACCATTAATACATTAAGGTATTTATAGAAATATTAGTCTTTAACATAAAGTATCATAACACATCATGACAGATTTTTTAAAAGTCTATTCTTCCAGAAAATTGGGCAAACCAGAAAGTATATACTCAAACTAAGCTGCATTTAAGCAAGTGAATAAATAATACCTGGGAAAAAGGAATGAAATGCCATCATCTATACTATTGTGCAATATTATAGTTTCTATGAACAAATAAAAGTATTGCAAAGGAAACCAGGAAGAAGAAGCACTCAGAGCCTTTAGCTGTCTTTTGGGGGTCATGAAGAGCAATGAAAATGCATCTGACACACCAAGGCATGCAAGTCCAGAGGGGAAGAATGTTACTTTCCCTGCCCTCTCAAAGCTTAAGAGATTTCAAATTTAGATGTGTTTGGGTTTTTTAAACACACTGAGTCATAATCTTTTTTTGTAGTCTGATACTTTTGGGGGGTAATTATTTCCAACTATTGTAAGTCTGATTTAATTTTGTTTTGTTTCACTAGGGCAGAGCTTATTTTCTTTTATCTAAAAATCACTTCCATATGTTCAAACTAATGAAGGTCACTCTGTTCCTTTGGAAGTGTCAGATCAAACAGACTGAACTGAAAACTGTCAAGTGGTTTCTGCTAAGCACCAAGTGAATAATTCTTCAACACTGTTAAGCATGCTTTCCACCTTGCTACAGAGAGTGGGAGTTAGAGACCAGACTAAGCTGGTAGCACATCTAAAGAAATTAATTTCTCACACCAAGCAAAAAGTGACTTCCATGACTGAGAAGGACATGCAAGAGTTTATTATTCAGAAAACAGGTCCCTCAGAAAGCATTCACCAGTTTCTCAACTTTTTACAGAAGTATTCATGTAGATAACATTTATCACCTCTCAAATGAAGTTTTCATGATTTTTTTTTTTTGGCTAAATGAGAAAGGAACAGATCATGGTAGGCACAGTGTGGAAGACCATTTGCTTTGCATTTTAAAATGTCATAGAATCTGTAAAGTTCTGATGTGAGAAATAAACACTTACCCTAAAGAGATGTAGGATTTTTAAGGATTTAGTATTAAATAGGTAACAAATCTAAGTGTAGCTTTGCTAGAAACCTACAGAAACAAACATATGTATCTGCATATACACAAACTATTGACAAGGGAGATGGACAGATTAGAGAATGATCTTGTGATACCTCTCTGTTGTCACCAGATCCTTAAGAACAGGACATTCATGGAGAAATGAAGTGACAAAACTAAAATCCCACTACTCTGGCAGAATGCAGATTCATCAGTGACTCTTCATGACCCCAGAAGTAGCATTCATATGGACATGCCCTTAGAAGTTAACTAAATTATTTTTTTCTATAAAAAATCTAACATTTGGATGATATAAAAATATAACTTCACTGTAACATTGTACTAACTGAAAAAAAACCAGAGGGTTTCCTTGCTGGAGTGATTTAATCATCTTTCAAAATGTTTGATTTATTCTTTTCCCTTTGTTGCACGTAGAAAATATGTACTGCATTATTGAATTTAGCTACTTTCTTAAATATTCATAATGTAATTATGAAGACTTACATTAGATTTAGAAATGATATTTAGACTGATGGGAAGTACCCAAACTAAAGCCACAGGATTAACACTAATCTGATTAACTAGATGAGTGAATATGTAGGTAATCCAATTGTTTCTGATTAAATATTATAGGAAAGTTTTCAAAGAACTAAACAGGAAAAAAAAAAGCATTAATTACTGTATTTTTTTCATTGCAAGGTGCAATTAGAAGCAACTAAGTATTTTAGTATTTATCTTTGCCCAAATGTTGGGTTTTTTTCCTAGGATTTTGGTTACTCAAAATATTAAAAGGAAAATAACTTATGGTTGTGTATCTAATTTTTTGTTCATGGATGATTGCTTTTGTAATAATCAACCTGCCTACAAAATATTTATTTCAGAAGAAATGTCAGTGCCTGTATTTAAAAATGGGATATTAAATTAGTGATATTGTATTCTACTTTCTCTGAACATAATCAAGAATGCTATTAGCATTATTAAAGTACATCAGCTTTCATATACTAATGCTTTCATAGACTTACTGATGCAAAAACATAATGGTAGGTTGGGTAGTTTAAGTCCTGAAATGTGTGAAATTCATTACCTACCTAATGAGGCATATAGGCAGTGAAATTGTGAATTCTTAGTACCACATAACTTTGTGTTGCTATCATACATTCATATTTACACTGCATATTCCTAATGTCATCAGCCTACTACCTCCTACTGAGTTTGGGCTGAGACTTGCTTTCCAAATATATCTGCATTTGTTATTCTGTACACTGATTTTGCTTTGGCTTTGATTTAATAGATCCAGCTCTAAGTGTAGGAGCAAGACTTTGGGAGATGTTAAGAGAATGAAAATAACTAGCAAATTAAAATTGACTAAATAGTTCAGCTATCAGGCTCCAAGTAACTAAAGCAAAGTTTTGCAGATCGTTTATATTTCTATTTTCTTCCACAAAAAAAAAAAAAACAAAAAAAACCACACCAAAAAACCCAAAAAAAAACCCCAAAAAACCACCCCCAAAAAACCAAACCAACCCAAACAAGCACAGACTATAGTGGATCTTTTCCTATGACTCTTCTGACACTACCAAATCACTCCACCTCCACAGGTCAGCTGGGAGACAACTCCAGAGCTTCACTACGACACAGCAGTGACAGAAAACTGGGTGCTGGTAACAGTACTGAGCTTGGCTCAGTATCCAAAAAAAGCCATGTGTGCATCAGGAGGAAAAAACCAGTGGGTCAAATCAAAACCACACCAGCTTTGACTTTTATAGCTCCTTTGAAAGCAAAGAAAACTTCTAAATGAGCAAGAACCGATTTGAAAGAAAAGAAATAACAGTACTTCTTTGAAAATATTTCCATACTCAGCTTCAGACATAAATTTCAGGTATTTTGTACTGAGTTAACAGAGTTAATTTTTTATTTCACAAGAGAAAATGAGAACAAAAAATTCCCAGTTTCTTAATCACAGATTCATAGAATGGTTTGAGCTGGAGAAGACCTTTAAAGATCACCCAGTTCTAACCCCCTGCTATGAGCAGGGAACCTTCCAGGTTGCTCAAAGCCCCACCCAGTCTGGCCTTGAACACTACCAGGAAAGGGGCATCTTGTAATTTCTCTAGGCAACCTATTCCAGTGTCACACCATCCTCACAGTAAAGAATTCCTTCCTAAAATCCAATCTAAACCTGTCCTCTTTCATTTTAAAGCCATTCTCAGTGTTCTATCACTACCACCTTTGCAAAAAGTCCATCTCCAGAACTGAAAGGTGGCAGTGAGGTGTCCCAGGAGCCTTCTCTTCTCCAGCATGACCAATCCCAGCTCTCAGACTGTTTTCCTAGAGAGGTGCTTCAGCTCTCATGGCCTCTTCTGCATCTGCTTTTACAAATCCATGTCTGTCCTGTACAAAGGACCCCACAGGGGGATGCAGCACTTAATAGTGCAGTGAAATACCAGATATACAGCTTTGCCCATGATATATTTCCAGGGACAGCTGCCTATAAATTCCAGCACAGACAGAAGCTTATACACTCAAAAGAAAGTCAAGTTTACACAATCAATTATGAATTGTCCTGGTGATTTGGGTAAAATAATTCTCTCACAATGATTTTCCTGAGAGAAGAAAAGTATCAGATATCAAAAGACTGAAAAATAAAAAATCCACCTTCTTTTTTTTTTTTTTTTTTTTTTCTTCCTTTGGATTTACAATCACACTCTTCTAGATAAATTGCACCAATTTGGAACTATTTCCAAAGATTCCTTGGGTCTCCTGCTTCTTCTTCAGACTGACATTTCCACAGTTCTTGGAACTGTCCCATTCTGTCTTCCCTCCCACACTTGCATCATTTTTTAAGTACTCCACAAGGTGCTGGCAGTCTGATACTGGCTAATCCATACTTTTTTTATGCAAAGAAAGACAATCTCAGCTTCCTAATGCTTGAAGTTCTTAATTTCAACTCTGTTGAAGTATAAAGCAGAGAAGTAGTTAAATTTCACACTTAAAATGGCTAAAGCACTTCAAAGTAAATATTCAGCAGAATCCAGGAGGAGAAAGGAGAAATTCTGACAATTCCATAACATTCAAATATTTTGAGCATTCTCTGGCAATTACAATGCTCCTATTTTTTCTTAATTAATTGTTGATTAGAAAATGAGTGTCCTATCATAAAAATGCTGGTGCTTGAACTTAAAAGGAGCACAACTCTTCAAGCATAGGAGTGTGCCAGAAAAAACAGGTAACATTGTTTGTTTTCCTATTCTGAATTTAAAGGACTAGTTCTCAAAGTCACACAAACTGGGTCTCAAGATATGGAGCCTGGTATGAAGGACTGTATTTATTCCATAATGACTAAATAGATACATAAATAGTAATAACCCCCCCAACAATGTATCATATCTGTCATCTTAGTGCAATCTTTTACCTAAAAAGGAAGGAAGGATTTTTTAAAGGAAAAAAAAATTATAATGTATCAATTACACCAATCCTGAGAAAAGGAAAGACATGATAACTTGCCTTTTACTATTTGGTTTATTTTGCCTGAGGTGTTGTGTTTGTTCTGTTGTGTTTGTTGTGTTTTGTTTTCTTTTAATCAGACATCATCACTTCCTTGTTCATGCTCTCTATTGCACTCCAACACAGATCAAAACATTGTTGAGACACTCTGTGCACTGAACTCAATCCACTTTAGGCAAACATTTCAAAGTTCCTATTGTGATATGGCCTGAACTCAGCAAATTTTGAACCTAACACACTGGAAAGGTTTGGATTGGACATTAGAAAGTATTTCTTTACTGAGAGGGAGGTCAGATAGTGGGAGAGGCTTCCTGTAGAAGTGGTGAATGCCCCTTATCTGCCAGCATTTAAACCACATTTGGAAAATACCCTTAAAAAATGCTTTAAAATTTGATCAGCTCTGAAGTGGTCAAGCAGATGGACTAGATGGTCACTGTAGACCCTTTCCAACTGAAATAGTCTATTCTGTTCTATTCTGTATTTTACTGTGCTTACAGGAAACTACATAAAATGGAGCAAAGAAAATTATCCAACAAACAGATGAAACCATTACTTTTGCTGTCCTAATATAATGCTGTAGTGAAGTGCCAAAAGTACAGGAATTCAGAGAGACTGTAATGAATATTCTGCAAAATTATTACATCCCTTCCTCTGAAATACAGCACTCATTTCTAAACTTAAGATGATAAAGCAGACATAAACACAGTCTGACACTTCCAGCAAAAATTTCCATAGCATAGGCGTTCGCTCGACTGTACACAAGTTCCCGTCCAATTAAAATACAACAAAATAGATCTTTTTCCTAAATATTCTCTTTTAAGCTCTAAGTTTAACCAAGCCCAAATGCCACCTCTTTCTCACCACATATCAGAGTACTCATTACCCACATTACTTGGCGAGGGATTGTCCTCTGTTGAGTCATTCTCTCACCTGTCATGGAATAGACTTGCTGATAAGAAAGATGAAATAAAAGCAGCTCGACTCCAGAACTGTTTTGGTTTTTCTCCTTCCCTCCCTCTTTGGTATGATAAAGGCTGAAACACTGTTATCCACCAAACACACACTGAAAACCCTCAGAGTCACCATTTGGTCCTGAAACTAGTAATAAACTTAAATTCTTTGAATTATCTACAGTGTTTCATAAGTCACTATAGTGATGATTTGTACACATAACAGAATCAAATCATCTGCTGGCACAACTGCTCACCAAAGCCTTAGGACCTCTCTCACACAGACTGAGCCAGTATTTACTCAGGTTGGATTTGCAAAGGAGCTTTGGGGCTGTGTAAAACACTGGTTTTGTTATGGGTTTATTCCTGTCTTGAGCAAAACTAAAATTATGATAAATTTATATCGAGGAGAGCCAAAGTAAAATCCTTAGGCCAAACATACTCCAGGACGCTTAACTAGATTTTCTGACAACAACTGCATGTTCCAATATATGTTCTTAGTGTATTGCATCCATTTCAGGAAAAGAGATGGGACACAGTGTACACTAAAACCTGCTTTTTCCTGATATGGCTGATTATGTGGCATCTAAATTTAGCTTGTAATCTCTGCTGAGCAGGACCTCTGTTTCCTGTTTGCCCTCTAATTACTACAGAAAATTATGGTCTGGTACAAATGAATATATACTGTTCTTACACAGGTTTTAAAATAACTCTGGACATTAAATGTTGCCCATCCATCTGACAGTGGATAAATAATTTGATCACATTCTCAAAATTTTATTTCTGAACAATTCCTTTTTATTTCCAATTATTTTCATATTGAATAATGTGCTGCAATACAAGCATAGCTCGTCTGTTTGTATCATCATGAATAAGATAAAAAAAGGATATTTTTACTGTTTACATGTCTGCTTCTAGTTAAATTTAAAAAGTTCTGTGCAAGCTGCTATTTTTAACACAGTACTGCCTTGAAACAGGGAGCAAAACAGCAGACACACAGGTTTGTTAGATTCAAACAAAACAAGTAGAAAAATCTAGTCTTTTGAAGAGATATGGTAGAGAAAGCTTGGCATAAGAGATTTTAGCCCACCTTAACTATATAAGGACCACCTGAACACTGAACATTTCATGAACACATGAAATTAAAAGACTGTTCTGGAATTACAAAGAAAGTCTGTAGCAGATCTGGAAATTAAATTGAGGTCATTCTAACTGCTAGTGATGCAAGATGTTTGCTCTTACTGTATTTTCATTGATATCTAAAAGCAAAAAAAAACCCCCCAAAATTACCATATACTATCATAAAACTGACATGAGGCATAGGAGTCAGTGCTTAGTGTTTGGCAGGGAACTTCCTCTATGAAGAAAAATTAAGAATGGCAAGTGTTGCTTGGATGTCATCATATATTGCAAGGAAAGAACTGACAATTCCTACCTTTTTGTGGTAGTTCCACCTTGCCAATAAGGTCTTGACTTTTCACTGTGTGTATAAGGGATTCTCAGGTTATCCTGGAATATTTCATAATCCTTACCTTGCCTGGTTTTTACTAATTAAAATTACAGACACAACTAAATTATTCCCTGGTCCTCGTGTTTATATTTGCACTTGGGTGGCAGGTCCTGTTCTAGCTACATGAAGGCAGGAATACTTGTTCCCTGACTTTGCTATCAAGGATGAGGCACTTCCATCACTTTCCATCTGTGACTTCACTGATAAAAGTCACCATGTATGGGGAGCTTCCAGAGCACAGCATCTTCACTGCTGATGGCAATTATTTACATTACTCCTTTTAATATTTCAAATTGACTGAGTCTTTCCAGTATCAAAGAGAAAAAACGTTCCTTTCTGATTATCTGGCCACTACACAAGTCAATGGAGCATTCTTCTACCTCTTCTGACAAGATGTAATAAAACCTCTTCAGCATTTATTATTTTCAGTTTTAAAGTATTTTATGTAGACGTTAATTAACATTTGCAAAAATGAAAATGAATTCAATTTTGAAATGCAATGTAATCAAAGCCAGATTTTTTGCTGTAACACTGTAAATAGGAAGCCTCACATTAGATACTGTTAAATATGTTGAAATCTCTAAAATAACTCAGTGATTGCTTTCCCAAAGAACTACATATTCTTGGCAGTTTTGGTCAATTAAATGTTAAAAAAAAAAAATTAACTTCTCTAATTAAGATGTGAAAGACTTTGTATCCTGAGAAGTAATCTCAATTTATTTCAGATTTGCATACTATTGAATCTTTCAACATTTTTCAGATGTACATGGCACTAACAATTTCAGAGACCTACATGAGTAGGATCTGCCATCCCATCCTGTGTGGCAGTTTTTTACCTTCCCTTTCCATTTTGCTTATAACACTTTTGCAAGTAAATTTGTTTCTTTCTGAAGCTACTAAGACACTACTCTTGCTGAACTAAAAAAAAAAAGAGAAAGCTCCATTAAATGGATATATGAATGGAGAGTCTTCATAAAGACTCTAGGAATAAAGGCAAGTAGTCATTTAAAACCAGTCTGTTAAAATATGACTCCTCTCAAGCATACAAGAAGGAAAGATGCCCCTGACAACAGTGAAGAGCACTTACCATAGTAGGGGAACAGACAGGAAAGGAATTGCCTGCTGACAAGACTTTCTGTCATTTCATGTCTGCTCATGGTTCTGGGCCACAGTTTCACCTAATTGGTGACTGGGTGGGTTGAAGGTTGGGCGTGGAGGGCTGAAGATTTATATGTTTTGGCTCTTTTACTAAAATCAATTCTATCAACTCAGTCTCCAAACATTTGAAGAACAGCAGAGTGAATTGCAGAATATTAAATAGGCTTGAATTGTCTTGACACTATAAATTACAAAAACTTTTCTGTCTGTACTCTGACTAACCACCTCTACTAACTGCATCCCTCAGTGGTGACCAACAGGTTAAAACAACATACAAAGCAGACTGAAACAGCAGCTTCCCCCAATGCTGTACCAAATCATTCTAAGGCTAAAGAGGAAAGTAAGTTCTTCTGTTAGGTTAGGGTATATCCCAAAAGACTCTCAACCAGTTAACTTTGTGTACCCATGGCTACACCATACAACAAAGTGTAGGCTGTTAATGTGAAACATCTTCCTACCAAATCATACTGTGTTTATTCTGGGTGGTTTGTTCGTGGCTTTTGTTTGTTTGTTTTCTCTCTTCTGAGCCTAGCTGAAATTATTTAAAGGCTTTTAAGAAAAGTATTTAATATTACTTTTATTGAAAGGTCTCTTCCTGTAGCACAGCCTTATACTCCTCATTGGATTTTATCTTTACTGTTCATGAATTTAAAGTTCAGTAAGAACTCTTTTTGTGGTCATAATTTTCTCAAGAGAGAATTGATCAACCATTCTGCCTTTGTAGGATAGAAGATGAACTCTCACTAAGACATAATTTGGACATAATTAAGTGCCTCTGTACATCACAGCAATTCAGGGTGCCTGTCTTCCAACAGACTGATTTCTAGCAGCATAAAACTTACTTATTCTGTTCTTATCTGTGTTCTTACCTGTTTAGAAATATCTGGCCTAGAACTAGCCAGTTCTACATTAATTACCAACAACATGAAGTTTTGTAATTATCTTTCTTTACAAGATTGAGATGTGAGATCCGAGCAAGCCGCCAACAATGATATTACCTAATACACTTATGAACTCTGGGGCTACCAAAAAATCTGTGCCATTCCTGCTGAAGAATATAACCAGAAGTGAGGAATAGTCACCCTGTAGTCTAAAAGCCTTTTCAGCAGGACTACAACACCTGAAGCAGGCGGCTGAGATCTTGCCCATTGTCTGCTGAAACACATTCTAGTATTTAGAGCCTGAGACGTTACAGATAATTGGAATTCCCCAATCATTCAGACATTTCTGGAGCATGTTATCACCCATTCTTAAAGGGCAACTCTCCCCAGTATTCCAAAATAACTTCCTACTCTTTCTTAAAATGTCTCAGGACTTTCTTACAGGTCCTACAGCAGCAAACATGCTCCAAGGAACAGGTTTCAAACTCTAAACTCTTCTCAGTACCATTCTACCCCTTTCAGAGCTCTAGCTTTATTTTGTTATTGACACTTTTTAAAAAAACAGCTGTTTCTCCCTTGTTTTGCTTCTACGGCGTAAAGTTCTTGAGGGAAAAACAAGTTGTCAGCTGTAAACTCGTACATGAGGATGATTAATAAACTGCATGTATATGACATAGGAAATTCGAATTCTTGAAATGTTCTTCAAAAATGTAGAATTCAGAGAAAAGACTACTGGGGTTTATTCAATAATTCAGCTTAAAAATATCAACAAGATAACTGGAAAACTATATACAAATACAGTTTTCTCTTACAATTTTATTTTTTGGTCTAGGTAGCTGGGGGTTTACTACTGGATGGCAAATCCCAGACTGTATGAGTTTGTTTTTTCAAGTGGTACACTCATCATTTGTATTCAGTAGCTCTAAGAGAAAACCACATGGATGGCAGTACAGTGGAAATGGCTATTTTATTAAGATGTCGAGAACACAGTACAGCCGTAATTCACTGTGGAATTTCCATATATTTTGTTGTGAAAGAGATGACAAGTTGATGATTTTGCCATAAAACTGTCAAACACAGTGAGGTATTAAATAAAGCCATTTTTATGTTGTGGCACAGAGACATTCAGACTCTTTTCAGATTAGTTCAAATGCAGCTCTGCTAACAACCAATTATAGCATATAGGTTTTCTTCAAAAAACCAAAACCAACCAACAACAAAAAACAAACACAAACAAACAAACAACAAACCACAAAACCAAAATACCTCTTTTAAAGACATCATCTATAAATTATTCATATACTTGTGGACTTGTTTTCTAAAACTGTTGAAGAAAATTTCAAAAGGAATTGAAATTCTATATCAAAATAGTCTTAATTGAAATGTTTGTATTTATTACTATTAATTACGAATTTAATGTAATAAGAATTAATTAACCTCTCAAGTGATATTTTGAGAGTACAAAATTGCTAAACAAATATGTTTTACTTTGGTTTATAATCTTGAAAGGGAGATTACTTAGTTAGTAAGAGATTATTTTTTCATACTGTTTTATAAATATGAATTTCCATACCACCTCAATCACTTACACAGTCAGAAAACACATTACAAAATTGGGATGTAAATTACTAACAAAGTAAAACCAGAGGAAATTTATGCATTGTTACCTCTTGCACGTGTTTTAACACCACAGTAGGAAGGCCTGCTATTTAAAGTTTCTCATATTTCCAGGATCTAGCAAGATCTAACACAGCCTTTGTAATTGCTTTGGTATTTCTGATTGTAAGACTGCAAATTTATTATCTCTCAGTATTTCTACATTAACTTTTTACTGACTTTGTGTATTCATACATAAGGACTGATGGAAAAAAAAAGTAATTTTCAAAGTTTAATTACTCTTTAAAATTCAAAGTTACTTATAAACTCATTCATTTTAAAGAAGCAACATTTTCAGCATCAGTAAAGCAAAGTATTTTGGAGCTGTGATGCATTATGGTGAGAAAAATGTTATTGTATAGCATATGGTTCTGTTAGAACAGAATGCTTCTGCATTAAAAGAGCAGAGACGTATGTTGCTTTTCCCCACAACTCCTCCTCAAGACTAAATGTAATTATTATTCTTACATATTCTCAAGAGTGTAAATTGTAAAATACCTATGATTTACATGGAATACACAGAGATTAAAATACAACATTCTGTAAACATAATACAAGCTTAAATTTATAGAGCCAAGGTCTTTTCATGTAGTATAGATCCAGCAGTTTCATGCAGATAATGAAGTAAGGGTGGAGAAAAAAAGTTCATAGCAAATAATTCAATTAAATTGACCTTATCTTTAACTTTAAAGAGCTTATCTTTACTGTTTTTACTTCATAAGACTGAATCTGTGCAATACTATAACAACTCTGTTGAAAAAAATCTCATTATTATAGACTTCTTTTGCAATTCATCATAGGTATTTTCTAACAAATGTCTTTTGATTTTTTTTTAGTTTTGTATAACATGTTGACCTTTTTTTTTTAATAAATACTTTAAAAAAGAAATAAGGTTTCTAAATATATTTCAAAGTTAAACTTTAACAAGCATAACATACATTGTTCTTCAAGAAGAGTGACTTAAGAGTTAGCAATGTTAGCACAGAAGCCAGAACCTTCAGGGTTTAATTTCAGATGATGACACACCAACCCATGTGATAAAGAATGCAGCTAACTCTACTCTTGTAGAGTACCTGAGTCTGATTTAGTATTTATAACATATTTCATCAGTGATATTGGCCAGGTGATTGTGTTGGGGTTTTTGCTAGCACCTGAATAACAAAAGTCAATGAACAACCTATTCATACAAATTAGCTCATCTCATCTTTTCACTTCCCAAAGTGTGAGATGCTGTGCGTCAGCCCAGGGAGTGCACCAGATAAAGTCAAGTCTATCAGCTCCTACATGAAGGCCAGGGCATTGCAGCCTGTCTTTCCCTTTCCTTCATGATGGGATCTGATACTTTTGCCCCTGGCAGTGTGACTTTACAGAAGGCTGCTTGTGAGGGTGGTACACAGCTGCTGCAGGGAAACACCAACGTGTCAATGCCCACGTCATGAAACAGAACAGATTAAATGTGTACTCATAACTGCCAAAACATAACCATGGTAACCTGTATTCATGAGGAGGGAGAAAAACTCAGGGAATAGGAAAGAGTTTGTGGATGAGGCAGTCAGGGAGGACTTGCAGTAGGGTGCAAGGTGCAGGTATAAGAGAGAGGACACTCTAAGGCTTTGAGGAATACACAAACCTTTGCAAGTGGAGTAGGTTCTCCAGTACTGGGTTCAGTTCTGGCTGTGAACAAGATTCCCAGGGATGGACTTGGGGACAACACACTGGGTGCAGTAGACTGAACTCAGTATGTGGTGGAGGACAAGGCAAAACACCTGCAGTAGGTGCGAGCACTCTACAGGACAGGAGTACAGCAGGTGAGAGAACACAGCTAGAGCTACCCAGCTGGGCTGGGTTCCCTATTTCAGGACAGGATAGCACAGTGAAGGGCTGGGAGAAGTGAGCTACAGAGGTAGCTGCAGCCAGAACAATGGATCCTGTCTATACAGGTATTCAGCAGGCCTAATTTAAACTAAACAGAGCAATCTCCAACTTCTTCATATGATATAGACGGAGAAGAAAATCAAGCAATTAAAATACAAAAGTTACTGTTGTTCTTTAGAAGAAGTACTTTAGACGAGAGTAGTCATAGGTGGCAAATATTTAGAAATACCTTATGTGTCACACTGTAAAGCCCTAACATCTTGGTGTCCCCCAGAAATATCATGATCTCCTTAAAATCCAAAAGTAATAACTACCTCCTGAGTAGTGTTTAGTATTATTCGAATTGCCCAGATATAAACTAACTAAACATGAAAAACCTTCATGGATCTTGTCTGCTGCCTCAGAAAACTGGACCAAAAATGGCTCTGATCATACTCCAAGGTGTACTTGAAAGCATATAAAGGGACATGACCTGCATCTACTGCATCGTAAGTTGTACTTTTGTAGACAAAGATATTGACAGTTTCAGCATAGAAAATTAATTCCTAAATCACAGTAAAACTAATTTTTTGTACTTAAAGTTCAAAACTAACTGATAATTTTGGGAATTCTTATAGATAAAAACTATGAAATCATCATGTAAAATGTATTTAACACACTATTAGCCACAGACACAAGCTGTAATATAGTTGAGCTACCACATACTCATTCATGATTTACAGTCTGATAGCTGCTCTCCTTTGCTGTATGAGAAAGAAGTATTTAATCTCTCAATCAGCAAATTCACTTAAAGTGAAGTGCAGTTTTCCAACAGAACAAAATTTAGTCATTCAATTCACATGAGGGTATATAGGAATTATGCTTGCATTTTTTCGAATTCTACAATTCTTAACTTCAGAAGACTTGTATCACAATTCAAAATTAAAACATACTACAAAATATTGATGGGAGTACTATGTATGTTGGTTTTGAATAAGCACTGTAATTTAAAGTACATGCACACAATTCATGAAAATTCAAATGAGCAGGTGATTCTAAAATTAATTTGCACATCCAACAGGAGTGGGTTCTTATGTAATATATGAACATTATCCCTTCTCAAATTTTAATTAAAACATAAATCTTCTCCAAGTAGTATATTTCAGTAGGAGTTTAATGATGTTATTGCACACAGGATATACTCTAACTAGCATTTATATGCGTGACTATCAACAATGTGATCCAAATTTTGATTTGGATATAGTATGGAATGTACTTACCTGATGGAATAAAAAGAAAGAGATAATACATATATCAATATATTAAGTTTGTAATTATGAGGATAGAAAAATTAAGCCTACATTTGTACCCTCACAGTCATCAGAGAGCAAGCCCCAGTCTCCAGGCCAGGATATACAGAACAGTTTGCATCTACCTAAAATGAATTGTCTCTGTCCACATGCAAAGCTCTTGGCCTGAGTCTTCTCTAAGCTCCTTAGCAGACCTTGAGGATCATAAAAAATCCATTTTTTCTTAGTTTCTAGTCCTGAGAACTTGAGATAATAACTGAAGATATAGAGCAGTCCATCACAAGGGCTGCTTCTTTTAAATGACCTTGAGAGTGTGTTTCATCCTATAGTGAGGGGTATAAGGACATCCAAGCTGTCAAAGGTGACAACACTCTGTCTTCTATAGACTTCTTCTAAAACTTAATCTACTAATTTTTCCACCTTAGGCACAGCTAGCTTGTTAAATCTGGAAAGGGAAAACAGAACTGAAGAAATAATACAGAGTAATGCAGAGCATCATCAGACTTGTGCGTCAGCTGAGGGGAGATGAAAGAAGAGCCTGCAGCTGTACTACGGGGGATGGAATTGAAAGCTTCTTACAAGCCTGTGGCTATACTCTGTGAATTCTGTCTTTTTTCTCCTTGTGAAAGAATAAATGTATTTCTTTATTTTCAGTGCTCACATTCTGTATTTTGTACAATGTTCTTCCACTGTGAAGATAAGCAATATGAAGTTATGATGACAAATCTGAAATATGGGGTCACTGCGTTTCACTGACATTTCCTCTCTAAGCAGTTTGGAAAATCTGTGTGAGAACTGTCACCTGTTGGAACTCCCCTTCTCATGGCAAAGGCATACAGTATCATCTGCAGAATTCTATGCTTATTAGGTAGGACAACATTTTCCATGTTCGCTGAAGTGCCATAGGATAGCAGAATCACCACTTACTGCGGTCAGTAATTATTGTCCGGGCCTCTTGATTGCTCGTCTTGTTTTTTAGATTTTGTGCTGCAGTTATTAGTTCATCCAGCTGGGGACGTCTTTGCTCCAGATCCTGTAGTATTGCCTAGTTGAACACAAATTCAAAAATAAAACAAAGAAAAAAAACCATAAAGAGCTTTTGAGAAGACCACATATAGGGACTTTTATTGTGCAAACTTGACTCAAAGCAAAAAGATTGTTTGCTGTTTCAAATAATACACAGATTTTGGTCTAGACCTTCTATTGTTGTTATTAATTTAAAAATACCAAGTAGAACTCGTACTAATAATTTTAAAAGAACTTGTAAAACTAGATACAAAGTAGCAATCATTCTTCATTTTTAACATGTCAAATTATACAGCATAAGATATTCTCCTCTATAAAGCATATAGAAGGGCACTATTTTTCTATATTGTCTGATATTTTACTTGTATTTTAAAAAGAAGATATAAGGGTTTACATTCTGCCAGATTAGGCAGGGTTTTCCTATTAACTCATGAAGTCTAATAAATTGTGTTTATTTTTTAATACTTCATGACTGTTTAATTATTATCTATTGGTTAAAAGCCATTGTAAGGCTGTCAATGTCACTTTTTTCTGTCCTCAGTTCTTACCTAGCAGAAGAATAATTAACACTTACAACAATTTATATGCTACTGAAACCAATATATAAAGTCCAGACAATCTGACTAGAAAGTAAGAACTGGATTTAGAGCTTCTCATTGATAAAAAGATGAGCTTCATGGTATTTAAAAGGTAATAACAGCTAAAATAAATAGCTTTAGATAGAATGAAAATGAAAACTCAGTGTGAGTAAGACAAGATTTATGCACATATTTAATTATTTTGAAGGATTAGGGAAGAGTAAACAACAAATCAGTACAATCATTTCTCAGATGAGAAGCCCCCAAGTATGTCTTTAAAAGACATTGACCAAATTCAGACACTTCATCTACCTATTGTGGAGTTTTCAGAAAAGATGCTCATTAGACTTTGCAGTCTTAGGATTTTGAAGTAGCAATACTTATTACAAAACTGTGAACAAATTGCTTTTATTCTGCCTACAATTTTTAGTCATCAGAACAGAGCAGTGTGTGTGCCATCAGAAAGTTAATAAATACACTTTAACAGATATCAAGCTGCAAAAAAGGCCAGAGAAGGATTTCTATTTTTTAGGCCATTTACAGTCACTGGTTAGATAAACTGTCAGCATTCTCACCTGCCCGCTGATAAAGTGTAGGGAGTATGTGAGTGTTTTAGTGTCTTAAAAGTCTCCTCTCCTTAAAATGCTTTTGCTCTAAATCATCATACTTGATTTTAAAAAGCTGTTATTCACAGACTGTTCCGGATAGAAAAGACCTGTGAGTCTGATCTTAAATTTGACCCTCCAGCCTCAGACTACAATTATATAATTTCCAAGTTGAAGGTTACAAATAAAGACCTAATACCATTTTCTGTTCAATAAGATCAACATTAAGAATATAGCTTTCAGTAACTACAGCATGTACTATCAAAAGTAAAGCTCCACAGAGTTTATTTTGTTCAAACTCTTTAGGAAAAAAAAAAAAAGGATAATTTTTTAAATACACATCTATCTACACCCTGTGAAATTCTTGCTTTTAACTTCTGTATCAGGTCTTTGAAAATCTCTTATGACTGGCTTTCTAAAGTCATAGCCAAAATTTTGGATGGTATTTTTTCACTTGTATTCTGATTGAATTGCAGAGACATGCAGCTAAAACAGCAGCTTGCATAATTAGGCTCAGAAGAAATTTCTCATTAGAAGTTTCTCCTTAGTAAGAGAAATAAAATCCACTGATGCCGTTACTACCTCTAGATATCTGTGTGCCTCCCAAACTCCATTTTATAAGAAGATGAGTTAGTGAGTGACATGAATTTTATAATGGGAAAAGCAGTCCCAGTGCAGTCGAACAACATCTGTATTACACATATTGCCAAAATGGACAGTGCACACACACACAAAACAGGCTCAGATAATTCTGTGGCTTCCCTTTCTCTCTCCTTCCCTAGAAAATGTTTAGAAGAGGAAAAGCAAATTAAGTCATGCCAACAGTGACTCTCTTCTCTAAAGTTTCCTAAATATAATCTTATACTGGAATATTCAAACAGTGATTTATCTGATCCAGCCTGAGTCTCCAACTAGAAATTAAATTCTGTGTTTTTACCACTACTAAAGAAGTGCTGTTATGTGTTTCATATAGTAAGAAACGAAGCACTAGGTAAGGACAGCTCAGAAAGGATTTGCTCAGTACACAGATGAGGAAATGGAGCTGATCTGTGTCCAAGGGCTCACAGAAGGATTTACCCCCAAGACCCATCTGTAATTCATGAACTGGGCATTCAGGAAAACTAGAAATGCCTCTTTAGAGTGAGTCTTGCTAGTTCTGCTGTTCCCTTGGGATATAAAAATCTCATCCCTGTATGGATTGCATAGACAGCCTTCCCTCTGCCATTTAATGTGAGTAATTTTTTCTCCTGGATGCACAAGAGTGTATTTTTGAAAGGTCAAGAAGGATGCTTATAAACTCTTAACACTATAAACAGATACGAAGATTCTTAGACATTTCATAAGACAATAACACATAATTATAAAACAGATTTCTTTTCTTATCCTCAGAAAAAGAAGTATTTTTAAAATAAATATATTTTGTCCTTGATTTAATATAAACTGTCTGAGAACTTTACCCA
The DNA here is from genome assembly GCA_910950805.1 of Acrocephalus scirpaceus scirpaceus. Taxonomy (NCBI): domain Eukaryota; kingdom Metazoa; phylum Chordata; class Aves; order Passeriformes; family Sylviidae; genus Acrocephalus; species Acrocephalus scirpaceus. Next base: position 114,114,647 of record OU383774.1, on the reverse strand, counting down.
AGCAATGTCCTATTTAATTCAGCAGAATTTTACCAATTACAATTACAAAATTGTTGCAGTGTTTATTGGTCTAGTTTTACCAGTTTGTACAATCTTAAAGACTTTGCAAATACACATTCCCCATGGTACCTATAGTGTATGTACCAAACCCTGATGGAAACTTGGCTAAAAGTAGCTGCTAAAATACATAATTTCCAACTCTTCCTGTGATCCTGTAGCATGAAAATAAACAACAACACTTGAGCTCCACTTAAAGTGTTTTCATATTCAGAAAAATATTCTGTGGCTGGATAAACTGGTCATATAAGCTGATTTTTGTTGATTAATAAGAACACAGTTAATTATGCTAGGAAGAACACTGCTTTGAAGAATGCAAACTAAAAGACCAATAAGCATGATTTTTGGGGAAAATGAAAATTTAATAGCTTTAAAGTATTAGCTGAATGATCTAAAACAAATGAACAAAACCGCCAAAAAACAAAATCAGAAGCAATTAATATCTGGAGCTATTTTTAAAAACTTTTACAAATTGAGCCAAGTATTTAAGGTTGTAAAGTGATCCTCAACAGAAAACTAAGTGGCAACTATTAGAAGTTACTGTTACAACAGCCATAGGAATAAAAACTCATTAATAGTGGCACCCTGGTGGAGGCACAACAGATGTAACAGACCAGATGCCTCTGATTTGGAATGTCAGCGCACGGAAACAAATGTGCTATATAAAAATGGGTAATACAGAAATGAAAGTTATAATTAAACTACTTTCAAAATAAGTGAAACAGAAATCTATCCAATTCCCATTAGATCACCAAAAGTACAAGCACAATGACTTAGGGAGTCAGTGAAACTGAAAGTTGTGAGGGTTTTAATAAACAAATTCTTTTGCAGACATTTTGTCTCTACCGACACTTTTCTAGTGCTCTGTAAAGATACAAAAATTCTCCAGAACATTATAGAACACTATTCAATGAAGAAATTTTGTTTAATTATAAATGTAACTCCACATGAGTAGGTCAACAGTGAAGGACCACGGCTGTACAAACACATCTTTAAACCCCAAAAGAGCTTTTCTTTTTCTTCCATATATTTGTGAATGCCAAAATAATGGTGCTTGGTGATAGCACAGTAATGCATGATAATGAGTAATGAGATACAGTCATCCAACCTACCTAGAGTTTGTTAGAAAGTGATGCTATTCACTTTTAACAATCTTTCCACATTTGCGGACAGCAGCTGCTCAAAAGAAAAATCCAATTTTCAGGTTCCTAACTTTTATGATTTTCTTACACAAAATGGGTGTTGAGGTATGGAACAAATTGTTCAAGTCAGCAACTGAAATAACTTGCATAAAAATTGCTAAAAAATAAACTGACAAACTGAAACAGGTGAAGTGTGACAAATTCTTGGTGGGACTGCAAGGTTTGAGACTGTGAATTAAAATATTTTCTAGCTTTATGATATACAGTCTGCATATTTGTCACTCTGGCCATGCTAGTTTTTATAAATCTACCCAGTCTTTCTTTCTTTCTTTTTATTTCCCTTTTTTTTTTCCTTGACTTTATGGCAAGAGTTATCAAGGTGGAATAGCTGAATTCCAGGATGGTACCAAGACTTAAACATTAAACTAATTGTTTACTAGTGCTGATTATGGGTGTTCACTCTTTAGTATCTGAAGAAACTTTTCCCACACCAAAGCCAGGACTTCTCCTTTTGCTGAACTCAAACCTATCAGCAAGAGTTGAGGTTGCTGCTTACATGCTCCCAGTCAAATATAGCTTGTTACTGTTTTATACTAAGTATAACAATGCTAATAGCGAGTGATCAAAAAAATTATGTTTGGGCAAACCAGCAATTTAGAAGATTTTTGTTCTTCAATGTTACAAGAAAACTGGAAGCACTTTTTGCCATTAACAACCCATGGCTGAAAATTACGACGTTTGGGATGATGTTTGGATGACTCCCAACTTTGTTTAATGAAACAAACCAGTCACCAACAAGAGCACAAGTGGATGATTAACATGAGAATGTAAGAGATAAAGAAGATGTAGTTCTTATCCTATTAAGCTATTTGCCCCTCTGACTAACTCACCATGATAATCCTCAGAAAATAGCATAATTCTATTAAAAAGTTGTTGAAGAAATTATTTGCCCATCTTTTGAAAAAGCTTTAGACTCTAAACCTTAAATTTAAACAAAAAATGAACTGATAACTTTCTAAATGTATAGTCAAGGCAGCATTTACTTAAAACAACTAAGTTTCTTGTGGCTGATTGGTTCTCTAAATATAATGTGCTATATATACATACCTAGAAAAAGAGAAAGCTTTGGAAAAACTTGCTAACAATTTCAGAAAATGCAGATATGCAACACCTACAATTCATTTGCATAATAAAATTGGCTTTGTTAAGCTATTCCTCCCAAACACAATTTGGATTTGTTTTCTTGTCACTAAGCAGGAAGAGAATACGAGCAAAAATGGCCATTTACATACTCCCTATATTTAAACATAAAATTACGAAACAATGAAAGCAATACAATACAGAGGAGTTTTCTCTTTTGAAAAAACTTTTCTTTTGACTGTTAACTGTTTCCTGTTTTCCCTCCAAAGCATGCACAGTTTTAGGAAAATATGAGGATCACGACAAGCTATTTAGCAATGTTGATAGCTGATTGGTCACTGCCAGTGAAAACAGAACTTTAACAGGCTAGATACGATGAATTTGATTTTTCCTGAGTGCTTTATGCAGTGCAAGTTTTCCTAAGCATGTACTTTGATGTCCACTTAGGGCCACCTCAAGACCTGCCTCAGCAGCTCTCATTGCTGTCTAAGGGAATATTTCAGCTCCACCAGTGATGCTGGGGGGAAGCTACCAGTGACAGCTTATCAGCTGCTGCATGAGATGCATGAAAAAGCATCATAGAACTTTTTGTGTGGTTCTTTTTTTGTGACAACCACTCATTCAGTTATGCTGGTAGCATTGTGTATGTTCCTTTACAACTTAGGATGCCCAGTTCATGCCAGGAGGTTATGACAGCAAGGTGTGCAACACGCTGTTGATGCTCACTATCAAACCAAACAGAATGGGGAGGACTTAATTGGAGTCTCCATGTGTTGACCAAAAAGGATGGTGATGGTAAGCTAAGGTGATGGTAAAAATTAATGTGATGGTGGTGGGAGCTGGGATAACTCTCATCCTCCCTCTTACCCTGCTCCCTGACCCTTCCTTGTCAGTAGGAAAGGACTTGGGAAGCAGATCAAGAGGATCAGCAGCTTGCTCATTATAAGTGAGATGCCTTGATGGACTGCATGCACCAGAGTCCATCCAGCATACAAGATGGAGAAGATGGAGAGGAGACTAGAAAAAGATTACATTTAACATGGCTTGTGAATGAATCATTTTGCGAGAAAAGGAATTTGCTCTATTATAGCTATTGCCAGGAAAAAAAAAAAAAGGAATAAAGCTAAAGATGTATCTGTAACAAGTAGAACAACATTTAAAGATTTGAGTGTTTGGCTATAATGAGATCCATTCCAGTAGAACGCAGTGATAAATCACATGGAAGAACTGAAGACTTAAACAGGATTAAAGCTCTAGCAGTAAATCTGATATACGTGAACTGTGTATGGAATTACAGCCCCTTGCCCCCAAACAATGTGGCCGTCCAACATTACTTTTTCTCGCAGTAAAACATGAGCATTTAAACGACCAGGCAAAACTATTCCAGGGTTTCTGATGTCCTTTCATCCCACTAAATAACTTAATGGATGGGAACTGATGTTAGGAGCTACAGAGCTTCTCCAGTTTCTGTATCAGTCAGCAGAATTGAAATCTCTTAGTGCACAGCTGCCATTTGTGGAATGTGAATTTACAAAATTTACTACTTTATTTCTTCTTTATAACTAAGAGTTTTTCAAATTAAGGGCTTTTCCAATTCACTTAACAAATGTGTATTACCAAGAACACTGAGGGCAGATGTTCTGTTTTTCAAGGCTTCAGCTTTAGTCTTTTCTTTACTAGTTTTATTTTTGGATGATATACTTATTTTTTCTTTGTCACACTTTTAGACAGAAATAAAATGGTATGGAGTAGATATAATTTTATGTTATGAATATAAGAAAACAAACAGATTTTTTTTTTGCTTTTTTAATTTAAGAAAATAAATTTATGGAGAAGGAAAGCTAATAGCTTGACTAAAGATGGTCTACAAAGAATCCAATTTTATAGAGAAATTATTAGATTGACTCAATTTCATGCTTAAAAAAAAAAACTCCAAAGAATGACTTAATCAGTTTCTACTGGATCCTCTGGAAATTTTTGATTATTTTAATTGGAAGGTTTCTCCAGTAATAGCAAGTGAATAATAATTATGAAGAATAAAATGGATTGACACAACATAAGTTGACAGGTGAGTTTTCCTTTAAGACCTTAGGAATCTAGATATTTTTCTCCAGAAAAATGTAAACTGAAGAAAGGATTTATTCTGGGGTTTTTTTTGCTTTGCTGTTGAAAAAGAAAACAAAAACTGTTACAATTTTTTTTCTTACAGTGAAGTTAATATTATTTAGCTCTGTGTGTGTAGGTAGGTGTCAGGGCAAAGGAAAGGTGTTTCTTATTTACCCTATCCGGTAAGAAATGTTGGAACAATTCTGAAATAACTTTAGCCTAACTCTAAGTATGGTGGATCTTTATCTTTAGCCATATCCCATTGTCATGCCAAAAGATGAGATTACAGGCATAGTTTTGTTACTTAAGCCTTTCTGGTATATTTAGAGAGGTTTTATTCTCAGAACTACACTTTCCCTTATTTTTGTCTCCATTTTAATTGGGTTTTTTTTTTTGGTTGTGTTTGTTTCTTTGTTTGATTTTCTTCTAGTATTTACTTCTCCATATTTTTGTTGCTATGTACTTAATTACAGTCAACAATAACACAGAAGGTAAAGGTGGAAACATGAAAAATTCTGATGTTCCTATTTCATTAACAGTAAAGGAAGGAAGAAAATTTATATATAGTTCCCTCAGCCTTTCCTCATCAGAGGGATGCTTCAGACCCATCATCTTCCCTGCCTCCCATTTTACCCACTCCAGGAGTTCCAGGTCTCTCTTGTCCTGAGGAGCCCAGAACTGGACACAGAACTCCAGACACGCTCAACTCCCTGGGGCTGAGTGGAGGGGCAGGATCACCGCCCTGACCTGCTGGCAGTGCTGTTCCTAAGGCACCCCAGGGTGCCCTTGGCCTTCTTGGCTGAAAGCAGCTGTGTCTGACAGCTGACAATGGATGCCTTCTCCTCTAGAAAATGCATAAGGGAACAAGGACAGGCAGCACCTCTCCCTCCTGCATTTCCAGTGAAGACCTTTCGAAATGCTGGTGAACACCTGTCAGATTAAAGCACATATTCACAGGAGGCAGGTGAAAAGATGCAAAGATGGGTGCTGGATTTTAAATTTCTGCAGAGTAGGTTGGAAGGGCTTCTATTCACAGGCAAAAGCCAAACCAGAGGAGCACAGCAAACAGCACTATTGTAGAGCTGAGCAGCAGCACAGCTGGGCAGGAGTGGCAAGGCTGTGCTGTACCTACATTATGCAACTATTTTAGACTTTTCTGTCATTTTATGGTGCTGCCCCCTGGTTAATATATCTTGCTGCAGAGGGTAAATTTGCTCATGCTAAAAGCTTCTGAAGATAATTTCCTGATAATACAATAATTATTAACTACAGAAACAATAGCATTGAAAAGATATATTGGCTGGAAATTGAAGACAATAAAGTTTAAACAGAAAAGATGCAAATTCTTAGTAGCCAATATGTTTAAATAAATCACTAAAGAATATAAGAGACTATTAATAGAACTTTTTAATTCAAATTTCTTTTTTTTTAATAGACACAGTTTGGAAGAGCAGGAAGGTGAAACTTTATGTAAAATTCCATGGACTGGTTTCATATATAGTGTGTGAGCATGTCCTTTCTGACCTTGAAATCTATTATTCTGTGGGAAATTAAAAAAAAAAAAGAACTCCTCTATAATTCCAGTTTCTCTAAGATGAATTTTCAACACCGGTTTCCTCAAATCAGTATTAGTCCTACTTGGTCCCCCTCCCTCACACAGATATAATTCAAATATATTTAATCAACTTCTGACTGAGAGCAGTGTTTACACATAAAGTTAAGCAAAATACTGGAGCTATTTCTTGTTCAGACAAGAAGAACTCTAACTATGAGCAATTAATGTATTTCTTCTATAAACATTGCTTGGGGCATAAGGTACAGACATTGATTAGTAGCTTGCAGAGGAGCCACACAATGCTACTCCAGTGGAAGAAAAATTAGCATTTTTCTTTTTCAGAAAATACAGTTTTATTATCTGAATGTCAGTTTCAGGAATTAATCTGATATAAACAGAAAAGAAAGAATCATTGATAAAGTAGATTGACACAACAATCATAAAAGCAGGAAAAAACCCCCAATTTGGTTATGTTTATTCATGTATAGACACATGGTGATATACGAATAGGCATAGATGTGGATTTTACAGTAGGCCTTTGCAATAAAAAAGATGGAACCAAAAGAATAAAATTCCAAAATTAAGGACCTTCCCCTGATTTTTATTCTGTAACTAGGAGTAACTGAGGCCAGAGGGGCAATAAGCTTGAGTATCACAATCTGGTCAAAACAGAGGAAGAGAATTTATTGAGATAATATTACAACACTCTTATAATAACACACTTGACAATATTAAAAGTCAAAATGAAAATATTCTTCTCTATTATCTTTGTTTGGAAACACTGACATTTTTTCCACAAACAAGATTTTCTGTGCATTGGAAACTATTGTTTTATTGTTTTATGGCTGCATTTCCCTTGCTTTGGAGGAACAAAACTTGGTTTTTAGCCACTCAACTTTTTCCTGGGTCACTGGAATGAAAATAGGTATAAAACTGTATCTTGCAGTGTATCCTTATTTACACTTAGCTCCTGTAATATTTGTAAAATATAAGCATTTTATGGACAAGGCATTTCCACAGTTCCAGAAAGAAATAAACTCGTCACCAGGTTTTTGCTAGACAGCTCTCGTGTGCTTGCTCTCCCATGTACTACAAAAGATGGGCCTCAGTTTAACAACAAACTATACTGCACACTGCTTTGTGTAAAAAATTCTGACCACATTCATAAATTCACTATATGCAGTTCCATAATGGTGTCAGTAAGGCTGGAAAATAACTGAGGATGGAATGACTGTACATCATCCATTTTTCTAGCACTGCTTTTCAACAGGAGAGGCTTTCTTTTTTTTTTTTCTTTTCTTAAATTTACAGACCTCAATTCCTAAACCCAAGGGCCTATGGCACTGGCTGCTAACAATTCACTGGTAAAAGCTGGTCATCTTTGTCAGTTAATCCAACTAGATTTTCAGGTTTGCACTGAATAGAAATTTTCCAACGCCAATAAGTCATTTTTCACATTAGTAGCACCGACACTTAATTTGACATGAAGTGCAGTACAGAGAGCCACATAAAATCCTGGAACAGTAATTTTCAAGTTTAACACACCTGACAATTTGGCCTTATCTGATACGTGATATTTTCACTTTTTACGCACTAAATTAGGAAGGTGCAAGGAAATGTCACCCCATACAGAGGATTATCTGAGGATTGACACAGTCAGTCCTCCAGGGTGGAGAACCCAATTTAACTGGGAGGCTGTTATGATGCATCTGGACCCTGTCTCCCGCTCTCCCCCTCCCTGTTACCATAACAAAGTCAGTTTCTGAAAGGCCATATTGGGAGGTGGAAACAAGAGCTCTCAAATGTGTTATATTTTTAAAAATTAATGATTTGTATCTCCCTATGGAAATGCTAGATTGTGACAAGCAGTTCTTCAAGAGCTGAATCCTGGAAGGACTCCAGACTGAGGTCACTGGTTTTTTTGCAAATAGCAGCCTGCAAAACTGGGAGCTATTTTACAGTCTATGGAACTGAAAAATGTATCTATCTTAGCAATTTTTTCTTATTCAACTTTTTGACCTTATTCCTTCTTTTCTCTTGAAAATTATCACATATACATATGCAGACACACTTCTTTCCAGGGGCTTCTTCCACCAGACAGAAAAATGGAAGAATTATTTTTCTTGAGAGCTACATTTGAAAGCAATTTTTTTGTCAGCTATTAATTATTAACAAAAGAAACCTGATTTTAGGAACCAACCATTTCTTTTGTTTCTACTTTATCCCTCCAGAATATCCTTCTAAATACCTTTATTCCAAGCACTAAAAAATGCAAAGATGTGAATTGCAGCCACATCCAAGGGATTAGCAGAACTTTCTAGAAACACGGGCTGAAATAAGAATAAGCAACTGCACTAAGAAATAAAAGAGAAATATTACAGATAAGACTGAACAGATGCCATTATCTTGGAGTGCTGATGAACCAGCTAAAAGCAACATCAGTTTATTTATCCATGACAGCATAATATATTCTGGTTAAAAACAAAACAAACCCAACAAGTTTAGGAGATGTGCCTTAGCATGTCCTCATACCCTGTATCAGGAAGATGCTTTGTTTCCTCAGGAAGGGTCTCAGGGGCTATGGAGATGCCACTGGCTGACCATTCCCAGTTGGAACAGTGGTGGCACTGATGCCACCGTGCCAGCCTACCCCTGTGACCTCCCTTTGGCTCTCAGCCCCTGCCTTGTGCCAAAGAAAGGTCAGAGGACAGGTGAAACAGGAACACAGCTCTAAGAGAAAGGAACAGAAGCAAGCTGCCAGTGGAAATGCAAAAGGGCTGGGCTGCCTTACTGAAGATGGGCAGGGGAGGAATGGAGGATGGCAGTTGGTGTACAGATACCTGAAGTTACACATTGCCATTTAGATTAAGGTGATATTGAGAGTGAATGCCAAAGAAATGCAACACCAATAGCAGTGGTGTAGGACTTTAACAATGTAGTAAGAGAAAAGATGTGTGGTCAGAAATTTTTCATATTTTTTCTAAATTTTTACACAGATTCCTGCTGTGATACCATATTTTCTTAGCCAGTAGCCTAGATGTAGAATTATGTGTACAAAAAGATGTTTTAACTTCTTTCAATATGACCCCTATGCTTCTTCAAAACAAAACAAAAATAACCCAAACTCAAATGTAGTTCTGAAAAACTGTGAAGACTGTAATAACTTTTAAAATTTTAGCTTTCTTTCAAACTTTAATTACTCACTGCTGCAGATGTGCAGGCATTAAGAGATAACAAATAATTATAACAGATTCACCATGTATGCCAAGGTTGTTCTCTGGAGGGTTGGTAGTTTATTGTTTTCTAATGCCACCGTAGATCAAAGGAATATGTTTCAGACTGTCTTCCACAGTGCAAGACATTGCATATGGAAATCAGATCATACAAGTTACTGTCATAGAGGAAAGTTCTCTACCATAAACAACTAAAGTCACGTAAGAGCTACATTAGGAGAATTTTCTAAGCTTGCACACAATTGCAGAGAATTTCTGGCTGAGGGCATGCTTATTGAATTAACTCCAAATTGAATCTTGGCCCACAGATTAACAATCCCTCAAACCCTAAAAAGCCACAAAGCATGGCACATTCATTACTCAAATTGAAAAAAAAAATTAAAAAAAAAAAAAAAAGGCAGCAACAGTCACAGCATCATTAGCCCAAGATTTTGTGTGCCCAGATTCCAGTGTACTACTGAGAATGGACATACATTCCCTGGGAGAGTGAACAGTAGTTTCTGGACAGCTGTACCTGCCCTGCTTCCTGAAGCATTCACCGCTCACCTTAGGAAGGTGAATGCTCCAAACTGAGCACAAGCTCAGTGTGTGCAGGTGTATGAAGGGTGGGGAACAGGAGTGAGTGGGAACAGCAGGCCTGACACAGAGGGGTTGGAGGTATAGGAAGGGCAGTGATATGAAAGAGAGGAGCTAACTGATATTTGAGGTGCACACTCCAGAAAGGCAGTCAATCCTCAGTTACCTATGGATGACACAACCCTAGTTCTGGACTACATACAACAAAGGAAGGAAGCTGTACAGCTGATCCAGTGAAGAGCTGGCTTAGGGCAGATAGACTTAACTAATGCACACAGAGTGTGGTGTGAGCACAGCTGTGTGATTGCTGGGGCCAGCTCAGCAGCACAGAGCCTTTCAGGAATAGTCTGAGTTAATGAGACCTGATGAGTCTCACTTGACTGAATGCAGAACCACTTACCTGTTGCTGCATCTGCTCCCCAGCTTTATTGCATTTAAAACAGCTGCAGTGAGCCTGTCTGTAATGGAGACACATCCACAATATTGCAGTACTACAACATCTGTGGATGTATGTGTGTGCACAGGAGAGAAGGAGGTCAGAGTCAAGTCTCCATTGTTGCATATTCCATTTAATTTTCTTTAAAAAGGCACAGTGAGTTTGGAACAACTTCATGGAGCATCCTGAGGTCACCTGTACTAACTAACCATAATTTAATCTTGCATGTATTTCCTGCTATACCTGTTGGAAGAATATTTTCAGATAGTTGTTCACTATTTCAATCTCAAAGTCACTGCTTAGTCAGGCTGTTGTTCAGAATTTGTTATTAAAATCCTTCTAGCTACCTGTTAATTTAGTTTGATTTATTTTGATGGTGGTCTTCATTACATCTTCTACCAGGAAAGAAATATGTTCACACACACACATATATACTTACAAGTAATTTAAAACAGTAGCCAATATTTGGATAAGGACTACAACCCATCACAAAGAGTCTAAACAACTTTTTGCACTATTATCCACAGTGTTTGTTATCCCCTTATGGAAACAAGAATTTCAAACCTATAGCTCATTTCTCTTCTGTAATGTTATACATGATGGAGGTTATTCCTGCAGATGCCATAAAGTCTGTAAACTTATTTTGCTTCAACATTTTTACCCAAACAGAATAAAGCAGTCACTGAAACTTTTGAAGTGATGGTCTGAAAAAAGGTTTGTTCTAGCACTAATACTTCTGTTAACAGCTTCAGGGCAGAAGGTCTCTATGTGAAAGACAATAAACAAACAATGCTAACTTTGTTACTGGTGTGACATCGTTCTTATCTAACTCCATATGAATTCTGATGTGACAGCTCATGAATTTCAGCTATAATACTCAGGAACTGGCTCAAGAAACCTCGTGGGTATTAGTAGTTATATTTAAGGACCTGCAATGGATGAATATACCTCACTTTTGAAAGAGGCTAACCTCTAAAACTACCCAGGAAATTTTAGGTGTATTTTCCCAGCTCATTTTTAGAACATATGATTAAACAACCTTTGAGAAGGGAAAATAGTATCAAGCAATGCATCCAACCATTTATCAAGAGTAAATAATTAGCAGACAACTGCATTTCTCTTCATCCAGGGCTGTAAGGTTTACCAATAGTGAACCACTGGTAGAAGTTGTGTCTGATGCCCATAGCAAAGCTTCTAATACTGCTTATGTGATGTTACCACAAGTAGGAAATTTGGATGGAAATGGAAATGAAACTGATGTAAAAAAAACCCTAAAAACCCTATAACTTGAATACACTGTATGGGAAGGCAATATCAAGTGAAGCTACATACACCTGTCTAATATTAATCATTATTATTGTTTGAAGGAACAGAGCATAGATTTTTTATATTCACAATCATGTAAAAACCAACCAGCAGCAAGAATGTGAGAAGATGTGAGAGTCGGCCCGAAGATCCTCAATTTTGTCTCACGTTTTTCGTTGTGGAGACTTTGGGGGGGAACGAGAGGGAAACCTCAAGAGCTGATGTAACTGCTACGAGAATTGCCATTTTGCTCAGGTGTGTTTGCTTGGGAACAGAGTTCCCGGACATACATCCTGCTGAAACAATGGCAGTTGCAGCACACTACACTGCCCCTGCATTCTGTACCACCTGTGCCTAAGGTGTAGCAGGACAGCTTGCCCTGTTCTCCCCCTCCCTCGCATTGTGCATGGGCCTGGACTCCATCACGGGACTTCTCCCCCACTCTGGAGAACTATATATTCTGCCTCAGAAGAGACCCCTTTTGAGGACCTCCCCACGGAAAACGAAGATCTATCAGCTCCACGAGGGTTCTGCGAAGACAAATCTATTAGCTGCGCGCTACGAGGATTTGCGAAGGCGGACCTATTGGACTGCTGCGAGGACTTTGTCTCTCTCTGTGGTAATTATATCCTATCTGTCCTATCTCTCTTTTCTCTTGCTTTTATCTATATAGTTCTCTCTCTCCCATTTCTTTCTCTTGTTATTGCATATCATTTTAGTGGGTACATTGAATAAAGTATATCAGCTTTGGTGGGTACATTGATATTGAATAAAGTATACTGATTTTGGTTAAACAGCATTTTTGGCCTCCTTTGTACTCTAAGAAACTAAATACGAACTTAGTTCACTTTGAACGGGTCGTAACAGAAGAGGAATACAATTCAAAGCAGTCTCAAAAAAACCTGAGAAATCAGTAAGTCTAGGGCATTAAAATAACTAGCTGAAAACTGGATTAGCATTAGAATGGGTTGCAAATGACTGGACAGATGGTCACTAATCTAGAAACAAGGATAGCAATTTTAAGGAGCAGGATTTCTTTAGTCTTGAGAAAATTGAACTGAAGTACCACCCTTCAAGTAGACGAGGTTATTGCTGAGAGAGAGTAAACTGTTCTCAATTTTCTTTGTGGTCACATAATTAGCTTAAATTGAAGCAGGAGACATTAAGGTTGGAGACAAACATCTCTTGACTGCCAAAGATTGCTAAGTGGTGAGAAAAAAAATTCTGCAAAGATACAGAAAACAAAAAATCTTATGGAGCAGGTTAGCCAGAAACTGGTCAGAAATTATTTGTCTAGTTGATCCTACCTGATGCAAAAATCTGGGCTGAAAGATTTCAAATCTTCTTCAGGACCTTTTTAGTAAACTTATCATTTCTTTGTGAAAAAAAAAAAACCAACTATAAAAACTAGCACAGAGGATAAATAACCCTGTACTAATTTACAGCATCATTTTCCATAGAACTTTTAATGTTGGTTTGAATAAAAATACAGTCACATGAATTTCTTAGAGCTAATATGCTTTCAACTTTTATTTTGATTACTTGATAACAATGAAGAAAGACAGAAGGGGAAGGATGGGAAACAGTTCCTGCAGACTCTCTAAGATAAGACTGCTAATAATAAAAACAATTACTAAATTATTTTTTCCTCAAAGTTAGCTCAGATATTAAAACTGGCCTCTCTTTTTCATTGTAGTTTATTTGTAGTATGATATTTTTTATGAAATGACAGTGCAAAATGGCAGGCTAGCACTTGATTTTCTCTATTTTTAATTCTATTAAAAATGCTGGCCTCAATTTCTTGGCTAAGACATGAAGAGCTTGTTTTACTTTAGCTGACATATCGCTTCTCAGAAGTTTGGTGACAGAATAATAGTAAAGTATGCACTGTAACATACAGATGCAAATAGTACAGGAAAGAAAGGCTGCGTTGGTGTTGGAATCCTATTACATACTAAAAAATACTTCAAAATAAGACAAGATTAATCACCTAATCTAAAAAATAACTTAGAAATTATATTCCATGTCTGAAGAATAGGATGGGTCTGTAATCCTCCCAGGAGTGACACAAATTGCCTGTGATGGAAATCCAAGAGGCTGCAATGCAGGAGATGTGACCGTAGTGCACAGCTTCAATCCCACAGCTCCAGCATTAGGATTTGAAACTGATGTCCCACAGCTGACATAGCTTTGTGTTAAAGAAAAACTCCTGGACTTCTTTAAAGAAGTCCACAAGCACGCAGAGAAGGATGATTTAGTTCAGGTAGGATACATACATATATAAAGGTTTTTTATAAAATCCTTCAGAAAAGAGTTTTAGGAAACTTGACGACATTACATAAAGTGAAAATTTCACTCCTGAATGTGTATTTCATTTAAAGACAGAAGACAGTGGGCAGGAGTGTGCTGCATTATTGTAGTAGAAACTGGTTTATAACAGAAAAAAAAAGTCTTTGTTTTCATTGCAGGTACTGACTATATAGAGCTTGCTTACAGGACATATGAGGGCCAAAAGAATCAGCAGTTTCAGAGAGGGATTAGACAACTTCATGAACATATATGCTACAAGGAGCCCTGATGTCCCAAATCCACGAGCTGTGGATGCTGTGGATGGAGAAGAACAAGGGTAAAATTCAGCAGAAGGCATTTAGGCTGGTACATTCTCCCTGTTCAACCTGCCCTAATGTCACTACCAGAGACATTTTCCTGGGTTAGACAGAGAATGATGGTTTGACTCAGTAAAGCATTTCTTATGCTCTCATGTGCAATAAAACCCTCTTTCAGTCCCATTCAAAACCTATTTATTCTTGTATTTGTTACAGTTCTATAAAATACAAATTCTGTAGCCTAGAACACTGAAAGATCTATTGCAAATAGAGAGTTATATGAGACTCAAAATATTTGTTAAGAGCAATGTTGTCCTCATTCAAATTTATGCCAAATCCTATGCAAGATTTTTTTTTTTCTTTTCCTAAATTATAGGGAAATCTGTAGTGTTATAAATAGATCTTCTTTCAGTAGTAAACAGGAAGAGTTTGATTTGTTACTATGTTGGCACAATATATTATTTATATTACTAATACATATTTTCTAGCTGCTGCTAAGAGGAGTCTCCGAACACTTGACTTTTAGATAAATCAAGGAATTTAAAAAAAATAGCAAACACAATACATATTAAAATGCTTTCCATGACTGTATCATATTCCAATTATTTAGTCATCACAAATTTCCATTGAAATGAGAAAGTCTGAAAATGCTGGCAAGATTGAGACAACGTGAACGGTTCATCTGAGAATTCAACTGCATCTCTCTCTAGGGAGTAAAAGGGCATAAATTCCCCATGTCTGAACAGATTGCTCCCAACTAGAGCAAGGGGGAAAGGAGACCACATCCTGACTCCTTGAATCATGTTGCAGTTGCAGCCCTTCTCAGGCAGAGCAATACAAATCTGCTCCTCACTCAGGCAGTGTCACTTGGAAGTTTACAACGCAGACCAAACCCACTGAATCAAAACCGCTGATAATGCACAGGACAAACTTCAAGAACTACAGATTTCATAAAGAATGTTTCACAGAAGAGAGAAGCACATGAGTAAGGAAAGGCTGAATATAGGTAAGTCTTTTCACCTGGCTCTTACACAGACTGGCTTATAATCAGCCTTCTCATATATATTCTCCCTAAATATTCAATACCAAATATTTAGTGATGCTTCTTACTAGCAAAATATGACTTTCTTCCTGACCCACTCAAACGAAGATCTCTGTATTGCAAAGGACTTGCACATCCTCTTATCAACAGACCTTGTTATTCCTGTTCATCACTCCTGAGCTATGCAAAGAAGCCATTATCACCAAATTACAGTCTACAAAATGCATGGAATAAAAACTAAGGTGATTTGGATGGAGACAAAACAACACATTATATCCACAATGTATGTTGAAAGCTTTATTAAACAAAGTTGTAGGGAAAGTCACATATCTTCTTCCTCTCTTGGCTGTCACTTTATCTATTTCATACGCTCCATTACCTCTGCACAAGCCCAGGAGGTGTTTGCACGTAATAGCATTTCATTCTTGATTGAATTTTCACTGAATGTTTCCTGCCTATTATGCATACATACAATTCTGCGTTTTATCACCCCTAAAAACATATTGTGAACCCCATGCAACACTTTGGGAAACATCCCTTACAACCACATCTTTAAAAAGGCTATTTTTAGTTCCCCCAGATGCAGAGACACTTTATTACATTCAAGCAATCTTCCTGCAAATCTTATTCCTGAAAGGGACGTAATTGTGATGCATTGTGCATGTTTGTTGTCATTTTGAAACTGTGCACCAAAGTAGCCGTTGCAAGTAGATTAACGTCAGAACAGATAACAGTCTGCTCTCTGATGGCCAAATGGTTTGGAAGTCTCAGATAACACGTCTAACATTTCAGTAGCAGGAAACAAACAATCATTTTTGCTATGATCTGCCCCAATTTTGTGTCTATGAATAAGAATGACAAATGATTTTTTCATTACTCAGTGAGATACGACAGGAATTTTTATTGTGGCTAAAATATGATCAAAGCAATTAATGCATGTTAGGTTTGTTTGATTTTCTATAATAGAATCTACAGCGTCTAAATAATATTTAAAGGGATAAGAAGATAGGATCCCTGCCCTGCACAGTTTGCAAGCTTCTTCCTTAAGAACTCATGTCAAAAGTGTCCATAGAGTATGGCTTACCAAAATTGACAGGTATCAATGGTAAATGAGCATACTGAGGAAAGAATGGCAAGGATAATAAAAATTTCTGCATCTGGGTGATGAAAATAGATGTATGATTTGCTATACATTATAAACCTAATTTTTCAGAGGCAGCAGGTATATAAACCAGCAAAATTTCAAGTATGTTCTGAGGAATGTACTATGTTTCCTTTTTGTACATACTATGGTCAATCAGTAAGAGTGGACCAAAAATATCTGGGAACATTTTTTTAACCTCCTGCCTCCCCTCTCTCCCCTCCTTTTCCTGTAAAATCCTGTACACACAGTCTTGTCTCTTCCATTCCCTTATTAAAGTAACAAAAAACCCCTCCACAACAACAAAACCCTTCTACGTTTTCACTGACAATTTCAAAGTAGTGAGTTTTGTCTGAATTGTAAATTGAAATTCAGTTAATATATTAACTGAAGATTACTTCATAATATTACTCTCTTCTTTCCCCTATTACTGTAAATTTACCCAGATTTCTATTATGAAGATCTTAACTTTAATTAATGTTTTGGGATTTTATTTTTTGGTGTCATTATTTTTAAGTGATGGAGTTGTTTGCATTAAACCATACCAAATTAAGAAAGTGAAGTTTAAATATTAAGAATTACTGTATAGAAAAAGATCACTCTCCTAGATGTCCTCATTAAATACAAATGGATTGACATACACAGATGTCTGCATTTTTAGGGATATTTAAGACCGATGGATTAATTTAATTGAGAGAACTGAATATTAACAAATATTAAAAAGTACACCAGAGTATTTCAGAAACGTAACAAAGTATTTTCCTAGATTATTGGTAATGGGCCAGAATTGTGGCTGCATCTGTTAAAAAGAAAAAAAAAACCTTACATTTCTCCGTGAATTTCTCATGAAAATTAGCTTTCCACATTGATATGGACCCTTAACTTTATCTAAAGGCCTTTAAAAATGAAAGTTCTTATCAAACATAATAAAAAGAAATTGTTCTGAGAAAATATATTTATTATATTATAGTATAGTTATTTCCATCTTTCATTACCTGAACTTTACTTCAGTGCAGACCATAAAATAAGAACTAAAAACTAGTTTTAACATTTAACCTCTATGCTGCTTAGCAGTTATAGCTGAATTGTTTCAACTAACCTCTTCCCAATAAGATTTTCTTTTTCCTTTTCTTTCCCTACCCAGAACACCAGACCACTAGCAGACAGAAAGAACAGCAGCCAGAATACTGGCAGCAGGTTGCTGCCCAGGAACAGTTTGCCATGGTCAACCCTTACAGGGACTGGCATCCTCTATGCTGTGTCACCTTCCTCACAAAATTCAAATAAATTTGGAAAAGAAAGGAAAAAGCAACAGAGGCAGATTGAAATGAAATCAGAATGTCTCCAAGGAGATGCATCAGTAGCAAAACACTAAAAGGAAAAGATCATCATTTTCTGATGAGTATTGTGAAAAAGTGCTTGTTTTCACATTATTTTTAATAATCCATTACAATTCTTTTGAAGTACAGGGAACTGAAAATAAGTCCTGCTGTTCATTCTTTTCTTTTTCCGATATTACTAAAAAATAATCTGCTATTTATATGGGTTTTGTGCTGGAAACTATAATTACAGTGAAAAAGTCTAATTATGCAAAGGCAGTAGAAAGAAAGAAGGTTGAAAATTATAAAATAAACGGTGATTTACCCATCATTCAAAACAGGATGAAGAATCATTTATCCTATATATTGTTAAATAGCATCCCTGAATCAACCCTACAGCAAAGCCTAACAATGATCATATAACCCATGGAATTCAGAAGTGGGCACACAATGAAACGTGAAGTCAAGAGAACAAATTTTCTGTGAACCCTACAGTGAAAAAAATCCCAGTTTTCTCATAATGAAAACTAAATGCTTTGTACTCTATGCTAACAGGTCTCCAAAGGTTGTCCTGTTATTTTAATTAAGATTTGTGATTTTAAGATTGGCTAATAAAAGAATTTCAAAGGAATTGGGTAATGAGCACCCAAGGAAATGAAAAGTCATGTGCAAAGTTCCCTTAGATTCCATTTACAATCCCGGCTTATGTATAAACCATTCTAATTATTAGAGACATACAAAATTATTAAATTCATACAAAACCCATCATAATTAAGTCAAATAGATTAATCACACCTTGATAAGAAATACTGGGAAAAAATAATAAAAACATAGAAACTAATAAACAAAATGAACTAACATGACTGAATAGAAGTCTCAGTATGAAAGATCTTCCTTAATCTCAGCATATTTGGCTAGAAAGAGTCAAAGAAAGATACTTGTAAGATATCCTTCTCAGAAGGCAAGTGATGTTTGACCTAAATACTTCTGCAGTCTAGCAGGAAGAGGAGGAGATGGGGGAGGGAAATATGGTGATGTTAAATTTGCATATACTATTTGAGATAAAAAACAAGAGCATTTCTATATTACAAATCTTTCTCCTTCACTGAATTTTTGCACTTCACCAATACAGATCTTTATACAACTCTGTCTTAGAGAAGACAACTAACAGTCTTGCAAACTTTTCCAATTCAGCAATTACATTGGTTTTCCTACCCTTTCCTCTCCACCTACCTTTAATCCATCTTTCCTGTCTTCTCTTAACTGCAATCACAAGACCAGTGAGACAATTTCACCTTTTTTTTTGCTCAGCTCAGAACAATGATCTAAATCCTGATTAAAATTACTTACAAATATGTAAGTTTTTTCATCCACGTGCACGTTATCATATAATTTATGTAATTTAAATGCAAAAAACCCCACTAATACTTTTCTGTGAACCCAGCTGTCTCTAAATCAATTGTATCAACAATATCTGTTGTGGATTAAATTGCAGGTCTGTGTAGCTTTGGAACATTTAGTACAGGTACACAGAAGTGCTATTTTTGAGTTCATAATATTAGGCCTGATATACATATTACAGTCACTGACCAGAAGGGCCCCTTGGCTGAGCTCAGCCCCAATTCAGATTCTGCTGCCTCCAAAGAACTTGCCCCTGACTTGCAAAAAGCTGAATGGGAAATTCTCTTTAGTAAATTAATACTGAATTTGCTACTTTTTTTTTTTTTTTTGCCTCTAAATTAGTCAAGGAATACAAAATACAAATAGCTGAGGGAGTTGATTTTATCAACTGTCTCACAGCCCTTTGATGCCAAGCTTTCACAGTTGTCATCTAGCAAGCACAGATATAAGGTGGCTCCCTGGCATCAGTGTTGTTCTTTTTTACATGCCTCAATGACAGGTCCAGGTCGGGGAGAAGCCCCACCCAAAATCACTGTAATTACAGTGCAAACCAGCAAACAAGCAAATAATTTCTGAATGTTCTGATGCACCATCATTTCTTTGCAAAACACAACCACTCTGTCAGAGCTGAATCCCATATCTGAATGACATTATAGCAATGTGCCACATATACCAGTTTTCATCAGAAATATTATGCCATATGGACCACATATGAAGGAGTAGAAGGATTTATAATAACATTTAAAAATGTTATCAGCGCTGATCCCAATGCACAGCAGGAATTTAGGACACACTGATTAGATAGCAGAAAGGAAAATGATCAAACATATGTCAAAAGGTTGGACATTTACCCTGAGATATCATCCCACATCATGCCACCTTCAAAACTGTCTGTTTGAATAAAAGATTCCATGCAATATGCAGTGAGACATCACTGGTAACTCACAATAGACCAAAAAACATCATTCTTCCCACAAAGAGGAAAAGGCTTAAATTCACCCTCTGTTTATTATTTCTCCTTTTTAACTTCCTTGCTTTTTGGTCAAAAAACATATCAGATATTTCTCTGAACAGGAAGGTGAATAAAACAGGGTCTTTGTGTTACCTCAGAATCATTTTTTTTCCAAAATATCAAAACCAGCTTCTACTCTAATTAGAAACAACTGCTGATCCTAATTTTTTGTTTCTCACAGAAGCAAAGTGTCAAGCTGTTCTTTTAAAACATCAAAAATAAGTCACTTTGAGTATCAAAATACGGCTTTTCACCTTACCATTTCTAACATCAGATTTTTTTTTTTTAATAGTTTTGTTTTGGGGGCTTGGACTTGGTTTTTTTAATGCTCAAATCAAATTAAACTAAAACTTGGGACTGTGGCCTTCAGGGTGACAAAAGAAATGGATAGAGGAAAGAGAGAGAAATCAGGGAGTTTTTTAGTGTCCCAATGGAGTAAAATCACTGCCTTTGGTCTCGATATCCAGAAGCTTATTCATGCTAACAAATTGTAAGGATTGGCTGTTTTACATTATGGGAAAACTTCTTGGTTGGCAGGGTTGTGCCAGGAATCCAGCTGGGGACAATCATTGAGTTGCTTCATTTCCAGTTGAATGTTCTGACTCTGTCACGTTTTCCAGCAGAAAACTGCTCCTCCACAGGGGGGGAGATGAATAAGACCAAATGGAGGTAGGTGTCTACACCTGAGCTTGTGTACTGAGAGAAAGAATTCCAGGAAACAATTCCCCAAACCTCACTGTGTGAAACCCAGCGTGAATTCCATATTTAACAGTTCATCTGAGGAATCTGACAAATCCAGAACCATGGAAAAGGAAGTTGAGAACTGGCTGAAGTGACTAAATCTCACGTAAGGATCTCATATTTGGCTGGAGAAAATCCTTCCTGTAGGCAGAAAGCTCCTGACCATTAGGAGTGCCATGGTGAGAAGTTAAATTGATCTTTTAGCTCAATAAGAAAAATGGTCCGCTAAAGCAGCAGAATACAGTTCTGAGATTGATTTGTTACCTTGCTTATTGTATCAGCTAGCAACAGAGACAGATGAGAGGCTGGAGTAATGTGAAATGGCCCACACTTACTACAAAACCAATTTTATTTTAATTAAGTACTCCTTCAGCACTTGATTACAAGAAGAGCTGAAATCTCTGTTTCAATTCGGAACAATACTTTAATGTCTCCTTCTTGAGGAAAAGAGTCCTACTGCTTTTAGTAGAAGTACTTTTGTATATTAAGCTCCAAGTGCATTCAGCCATTTTCTAGGATTTCATTGCAGCAGTAACCTGAAAAATTAATATTTTATTTACACTATAAATTTGTTGTCTGTTAATATGAAGTTTTTTTGATTTTATTTTTTGCGGTAATGAAGGATATCGAACAAAACATATTCTATTTGTTCTATATCAAACAAAAGAAAAATTAAACATAAAATCCTATCCCACCACCATCCCCAACTAGCAAATAGAAAAGAGAGCCTTGAAGCACTAGAATCTAAGGCTCCTTCAACCTGTTGCTCCATTAGGAAATGTTAGACAGGCTAGGCAAAATCAGACATTTCATCCTTATATTCTGCATACAAAAGCAGACACAAAAGGAGAATATGTTGAAGAAGAGATGAGCCAAAGGGGACTCCAGGCAGCAGAAAACAGATCATGTTCTACAAAGATGAAGAAGGTGGGGCAAGGGAGACAAATTCCATGCACAGTGTTCCTGTCTCCTAAATCCCCCACCAAGTGCCAACTTTGCAATAAGCAGTTCTGTCTCTCACTATTTCACTGCCTTCCCAGAACCAAAGGAACTTACTTTTTATTTACCTTAAATCTAGTGACAGCACACAGCTAGTGGTGGGTCACATTAAAAAAAAAAAAAAAAAAGTATAATGGTTAGGAAATAAAGAATATTTTTCAAGAATCTGGTGCTCCTGAATAAAAATATGCCTTTAACTCTCTCTTACAGTGTTTTTATAAATTTTCCCTTTCTCTTGTAAGCAGCTCTACATAGCACAAAAATTAAATATTGCACTGGAGTGAGTTAAGATGTTTGTCTCCTTACATTTGAGTAAAGTACTTATTTGAGTGGTTTTCATTACTTAACGTGAGTGTTATAAAACAATATATACATGTAAATCAATGGAGAACTCTCCGTGAGAGCTTCTTTAAGTGCAAAAAAAATTATTATAGAATTCTACTGGGAAAAGAGAAAATGGAATTCCAAGAATTGTGCTTACTGCAGTAGAGTTAAGTCACCAGAAACTACTTATTATAAAGCTTAAACTACAGTTTTAAAAAGCTACTGACATTTTTTTAAACAATCCCTTCATGAAAAAGGATGGTAATGACACTGCTGGCTGTTCTGCCTCAAGAGGGAATTTTCCATCTGCTAGCAAACCCCCAAATCTATATCATTATTCGGATGTGTTTATAGAAGTATCAGAATACCCTTGGCACACTGAGAAACCAATAGGGCACATTTCAGGATCACAGATTTTTTTTTTTAGTTTAAATTCTGGGGTCATTTTGTTTTCCACATAAAAGAACTGTGTTTCAAGATCAGCTTCATTAGGGAGGTCTGCTGGGATTTGATGTTTTTATTTTCTTACAGAAGAAAATTTATTTCTTCAAGAGGAGTACCATATCCTCACACATTAAATGAGCAAATATATGATTGCTCCCCCTAGTTTTAATTTGCATTTTATGATTACAACTAGGTTAGAATTTTATGCATTGCATCATTATTTAGAAACAAGTTGCTTTTATATTTCCCACAATTTCTGAATAAAACCAAAGCCACTCTTATATTTTCTTGTTACTACTGCTTATAACATATATCAATATTGGTACAAAAACAAAGCCTCCTAAAATTTGTGTAACTGTCTTAACAAATCCTCACGACTATTTAGAACTAAATTTATGTCTAAATTTTAACAGGACTTCTCCAGTCCTTAAAGCAAATCACAGCTGAAGTGGGAGGGTTACAAAGCAGGAAATAAAGCCATGATTTTCTTCATTTAAAACATGTTTCATTGACAAGGTATAAAACACAGAATCTATATTTGAGAGTAGCATAATGACAGAATATTTTTTTTTTTTGGAAGGGGTCTTTGCAGATCATCTTGCTCAGCTACTGCTCAAATGTGGCCAAACTCAGAGTCACATCAGGTGACACGAGGCCCTGTGCAGTTTTGTGATGAATATCTCCAAGGACGGAGAATCCTCGACATCTCTGGACAGCTTGTTCCAACATTTCATTATGTTCATCATGCACATTTTTTCTCATAATATTTCATCAGAATGCCTTTTGCTGCAGCATGTATCTGTTGTGTCTCATCCTTCTGCTATGAACCTTTGAGAAGCCTGGCTCTATCTTCTCTACAGTCTCCATCTCATGGCTGCAGAGAGCAAGCAGGTGCTTTCTGAGCTCTATCCAGGCTGAGCAAGCACAGTTCAGCCCTCCTCATTTATCAAGTGCTCTCCTGCCCCTGACCACATTGCTGGCTCAGCCCAAAGCAGATACAGAGCTCCAGATACTGTCCCACAGGTTGGTTAAAGAGGAGTGATCACTTCCAGCAGATGAGTTGGTGAGGATTGTATTAAATTCAACCCAGAATCTAGTGAGGCATTTTTATGCTGGCCGTGCACACATAGAACCCATGAGGGTTTAGGGAATTTTTACACTTTCCAGCCAGCAGGATTTTCCCATGTCTCTGTGGACAGCACACAACTGTAAAAGTCTTTCCATACCCCTGGTGCTTTCGTGGAGGACCTAGTGCAGCAGGGTCTCTGAGCTGCACGTACTGGTGGAACGAAAGCACAAAATGAAAGCATGATCTGGATTAAAAAAAGTAGATCATGTAAGATCCAGTGTTGATGGAATAGCTCATTTATATTTATAACATAGGTCAGACTCATAAATTAAAAAAAAAGCGCTACTGAAATAAATGCAACCTAAAAGAAAAGTTGGTACTTCTAATACTCAGCATATTGATGCAAACAAAACTGAGTTGCTACACTCTTATCCTTTCCCTGCTGAACAGGATGCCAGTTGTATTAATCATGATAATTTATCCTTATTGAGAATTGAAAAAAGCCCCTCAAATTATTTCACAATAGGCCTATAAAAGCAAAGAGAGAAATGTTATCTTTAGGCACAACTGTTATATTGTTTTTTGTTCGGATGGTGATCTACAGCCTCACAAAACTAATTGAAAAAGGATGAAAGTTAATCTTTTACTTCAATGAATTCAGAATCAGATCCTTAGAGGTACAACTTTTATGCATGTCCTAGTAATTAACATTATAGAGAAATAAAGAAATAGCTGTTAATCATGCTCAAAAAGACAGTGTTTAGACTTTTTTTTTTCTGTTGCAGAAAACAAATACACTCTCTAACACACTGTAATGAGCTGGCCAAGCTAGTTTAAAATATCATCTCTCTTTTTGTTCAAGAAAGTATTAAAAAAAAGTCTCCTGACACATATTCTATATCCCTTGAGGTCCAATTTTCCAACTAATAGACCTTTTTTTCTTCCCTTTCCCTTTAAAGACTCAGATTTCCAGGCCCTCTAGAGCATCCTACTGCATTTTCTAACCTTTAGAAACAAGTTGGAAGGCTGACAGACATTTTTTCATTTTCCTCTATTCTGCAAGAAAGCAAAAACCTTTCAGGACCACAAATCTTGTAATTTTAAATTTATAATAATAAGTTAATATATTTAGAAATCTGTTCATTTATTAGTTTTTTTATTCAAAAACTGAAACTAGATTTCCAGTACTGTCATAAATTAAAAGTAATTTTAGAAGTTTAACAGCATAAAAGAAGAATTCCACTAGATATCCCATATTAAATACAACAATAACACTCTGAAATACATATAAAATAATGATAGTGTCTCCTGAGCAGGTATATCCTATGGTAAATTTCATAGAGGTAAGTGAAGTTTTGCACACCATTTAACCCATAAAGTCATCTGTAGGGTGATGGTATCAGAGAGGAAGCACAAAAATGTCAGTGGACCATCCAACATGCTGCAGAATCAGTTTCAGCTCCAGCCCTGCTTTATCAGCATAGTTTATCCTGGTCCAACAGTGATGCAGGGAGTGTCTGCAGCTGTGTATTCATATGGAGAAAGAAGAGCCTGGAAGCTTTGAAAACAACCCTCAAAGCATGATGACAGCACAGAGTGAGGGATGGGGCAAGTGTGCTCTTGAAGTTCGATTCAGAAAGTGTGAATGTGAATTCCCAACTTACTGGCACTACACTTGGATTCTGGACTAGCAAACTCTTCCCTTTAAGCACATCATAGGAACTGGAAATGTTCAGATCCAAATGTAAAATCTTCTGTTACGGTCTTTAACAGTACATTATCTGAAGATGTGCTACATGGATCTTTTTGTGCATTTATCACTAAAATGAAACATTTTAATGCAAAACTCTGTAGACCTTATTAAAGTACACTATCCAAAAGGGTGAAGACTCCACCTTGCCTACAGCTCACACTCTTGACCTAAGCTATATGGACAGATGCAAAAACATCTGTTGGTACCCACAATTTTTCATTCAACATGAACACATTTCAGTAATGTAAATTTTGTTCACAATCAGTAATGCAGAGCTGCAGATTTTAATTTGGAACTTGCAGTTGCTTCTGTAATAACAGGATATAAGTTTGGAAAACTATATTTTTGTTTCCACAAAAATGGGTGTTGGAAAACAGTTTGGACAGAAAAAATTCCATTCTTCTGGTCTATCTCAATATTAATTGTCAGGTTGCACATGAAAATGCACATTTAAGTTGTATACTAAAATGCATGGTATGTAACCATGGGAAAGGATAGATAAAAAATACTCAGACAAGAGGAATGTAAGTTAAGCCCACTCTTTTTTCTGCAGTTTATAAACAAATATTTTTCTTTAACTGTTATTTTACTATCCATCATCTGGAAAAGATTCTCAACTATTGAAAAATCAATTACAACTAAAAGTGAAAACATTTCCTCATTCTAGTTTTGTTTACTTCTCTTACAGACAGATGATCAAACTTACTTTTTTTTGAATAGTGACAAATTAATTAGACAGAAATAAGCTCTCCACATCTTTTTGGATGACTACTTTGGATGACACAAATTATTACCTGAAAGTATCTTTTCCTCTTCTTTGCTTAAAAGTCTCAGTAACTAGGTTGGTCTCATTCTACATGAATACTTTTTTTCCAGATTAATCCCCTCCACTGCACATAAAAGTGAAGATTCAACCTATTCAACTCTTAGAATCAATGAGTAAAAGCAGGCATTGAAAATTGTAGTCCCATTCATTAGTAATGTTACTTATTAAAATAACTTTCACTAAATAAAATCCATGTTCATCCAGTGTTATAAAAAGCCATGCTTTCAACTACATACATTGCAAAAAATTTGGATGGACAGCATACCTTGGCAAAATCCATGGACAGAATTCAAAATGTAAGGAGATTATAGAACCTGATCCCTTTGAGAAGCACTGTTAATTAACTTCAAGATTTGCACAGCCCCCATGATTCACTACTTTCAGTAGAAATCTATTTCTGCTGCAAACCTTTCTCAAAACACAATGATGCCAAAGCAGAGATTCTGACTAAAGGCTTGTTGGCATCTTAAGTAAGGTTTCCATTTTTCTAAAATATGGCAAAATGGAGTTTATCATCCTGTTCCTCAAAATTTTCTCTTTTATGAAGAACCCCCACCTGACCTTCAAATATTCAAATATAAAGCATGTTGATTGTTTTGAAGAAAGGACAGTGAATTTAAGTAACTGGGTAAACCATACTTTGTCATGTCCCTCATCTCCTTGCATCATGATGTATTATAAATACACAGTCTTTCCCACAAATTTTATTTGTTTTATTACTTGTCTAAAGAAAGAACATGAGTCTCTCATCAGCCTGCCTTACATTTCTTTGTTTAAGGATCGAATCCTACAGAACATCAGTCTTCAAGCAAATGAGAAAAATGTAATAATTTTCCTTTAATGAAAACATGGACGACACTAATGCCAGTATTAAATATCTTTACTACGCACTTTTTAGTGTCTTCTAGTTTAATTATACAGAGTTTAACAAGATATACACAATCATAGATGACTAAAATATGTAATGCATTTGCTTGAAGTATACCACTCATTTGACTGAAAGATTAACTATAGATATTTGAAATGAGTAGTCATTATATGCTACTCTTTCAGTATACTACTTTTACTATATATAACGTGCACCACTTAGGAGAATTTAATTTGAATTGTTTCTTTCATTAAGGGAAAGCTGCCACTAAAACAAGCCTTTTTTTCAAAATAGTTGTCTTTTTTTAGTTTTATTGTCCCATAATTAACCAGTGTATGTGCTATTCACACAAGAGTGCCAATTCACTGCGTTCAGCTCCAAGCAAAGTTCAAGTGAGGGCTAACGATGTCTTAAACTTTTATGGAGGAAAAATATGGCAAAGTTAGTGGCTGTGATCCGGTGATACAATCAGCTTGAAATGAACTTAACCAAAATGCCCTCAGAGATGGAGCTTCAACAACATTACATGCTGCTGTGAAAGAAAGGACAACCTAAGGTCATTTTTTTTTTAAACCTGGGTGATTTGGGCTTGTTACATACACTGCTAGGATGTGGGATTTCTTTGCTTTTAAAATGTTTGCTTTGACATAGCAATTTACTATTAGAAGTGTGGCTCTCTGCTTTGAATGAAATATGAAATGGAAATGGAAACTAAACCCAAAACCAGTAAAGGTTCATCACACAACAACAGGATGAGCTGTTTGAAGTGTTCTAAATTCTGGGTGAGCAGCTAGAGATGTTTTATAATAAAACAGCTTTCTTAAAGCTGTTTCATCATCTCTGTAATGATGAATTTTTATAAGGGAAGTATTTGGCTGTGTTTAGATGGTATTTTACACCTAAAGTCAAAAAACTGATTTAAAAAAACAGGTCAGTCTATGAGGATGGAACTTTCATTAAATCTTACTGAGATCCCTGTAAAGACGCAATAAACTCTCCAAATAAACCACGATGCTGTGTGGTGACTTTCAATGACTTTTAAATTACAACCACAGGAAAAATATCCCTATAATCTTCTATGGAGTGTACAGATCAGGGGAGGCAAGCACGACTTTTGGATTTCCAACTTAGATCATATCTGGCATGACTTTTCGGATTAGTCAAGTACCCACACGTCCAACTTCATCAGCTCACAGACTGCTGCAGACATTCCACATTAAAAAGTAGGGTAGATTTTTTGGTTTTTTGGGGTTTTTTTTCTGAGAAACTTAAAAATTCTTTGTCAGTTTTGAAAATTCTCCATGCTAATCTCACCTAATAATCCAGTGATAGATTTACAAGAAGAATGAAATATTTCATGACATTCATTTCCATGTATTAAGTGATATTAAGATGATCATTAGAGAAGAGGGAGACAGCTAACAGAACTGCAGTCTATATATAGACATTGGTTCTTCCATTTCATCAGAGAATATATTAAATGTCACATTCTGTTGCACAGCCAATTAGAGAGGTAAGCATGACAAAAAAGAGTTTTCCTGCTGGTTTTGTTACCAGCACAGCATGGTATCAAAAAAAGAGACAGGGCTACCCAGCCAGAAACAGACTGCAGTAGTGCTAAAACATTTTAGCCTTGAACTAAGATAAAATGCAAATACAAAGCAGTTAATTTTAAAACATGTATATTATTAACTGAAATTCTGAAGAGTTAATAATTTGATCTCATATTTAATTAAAAGATATCTGCAGAAGGAAGCAACTATGGATTTTGCCTGCCAGAATAATATGCTAAAGTGAGATATAAGTAAGAAAGCTGAATAATGCTGAACCAAGTATTTGACAATATAAAATTTTAAAACCAAAATTATTCTGAAAAACACTAAGAGTTAATGTGTAAACAAGCCTTCTTTGGCCCTCAACCTTTCTAAATGACATAACAACTATTTTAACCTAATGCCCTGTGCAGATGACAATGGAACTATCACTTACATCCGTACTGTTTTAAGGATATTTTAATTAATGAAGCAATATGTAATTCTACTTAGTAAATATAATCATCATTAATCAAGATGAAACTACCATGTTCATAATCTAGAAGGTAAAGCAAGACAATTTTCTCAAAAATAGTTTAAAACACTGGGAAAAAAAGGAAGTATAAGAAAACAAGCAAAAGGAATCCCATGAGGCAACAGCATATTGTCTTTAAAATGTCTTAGTACAGTCTCAATAAAATATATACATTTTTCTCTCCCTCTATTTCTAGTTTAGGCAAAGAGAAAGAATGTCAATATCTTCCTTACAATAAATCAGATTTTTTTTTTTTTTTTAAGAGGAGGAAGATGATGAGAAAAAACAACAGAATCTTATAATAGGGAATCTTAAACTCAGTTTAGAACTGAACTGAATGGAAATTTAGCACTGAAAAGTTTTGCGCAGGCAGGGCAAATCTTTTATATTGAACAATGCTAAATCTAGAAGGCAGGTAATTACTTTAGAGCTGTATAACACAAAATTACTTTTATCGCTACTGAGTAGCTAAAATTTAGGCTTTTTTCTCCTAAAACACATATTTCCATATTTTTCTGTGTTTTCAAAGATAAGTGATGCAGTGATGCAGTTTTGCTGACAAAGCAATTGCATTAATGAGCTGTTCTTTTTGTTAAGACAACTGAGAAGCCTTTGATAAACCAAGAGCAGCATGTAAGGCTCTCAAAAAGTTGCTAGAGAAGTAACATAAGAAAAGGTGTGAAACAGAGTTATCTTCTTCCCGGCAACCTGGAGCTTACTATGCAATTCCTTTAGTCTCAAGAAGTTTATATTTCAGCCATTGGCTTGCCTAGTCTTACAGCACAAGCAACAAAGATAGATAGATCTGCTTAAAACACCAGAGAAAATAGTAAATATTTTTATTTTCTCCTCAATTAGTTATCTAAACATTTTATCCAATAATTGTGTTCATGGGATATAGTAGCTGAAGTGACAACTACATTTATTGCAGCCTATCGTCTCTCCTGTGTTCCTTGTTGAATACAGAATAAAGATCACGAGGCTTTCAACTTGAAAAATCAGTGTTTCCCATACCTTTTGTTTGATGATCATGTTGTTGATGTCATCAAGATCACCTACTTTCACTCTCTGAGATTTTATCTCTCGATCCAGTCGAGAAAGCCAGTCAGTGAGTTCTGCCCATGCCTTATTGAAGTCAGCCAAGGCTGGAACCTCCAAAAGCACAGAAGATGGCATTTCTGGTTTGAAGGTGGTGGTTTCCTTGGTTACTCTGGTTTGTGTATCCACAGCAACAGTTTCACCAGGAGTTACTGAATGAAAAAAAAAATTAAAATTACTGAATAAATGAACTATGATAAATGTTTATTTCAGTATTTCAGAATTTATCCCGTAGAAAGGATAAGATAGAAATAAGACTATTTCTTGATATTATCTCTACAGAAAATATGAAAATCAAAACTAAAAGGAAATATGAATTCATTTTTTTCCCACAGTATTTCTATTATAACATCTGTTTAACATTCAGCATTCTTAGCATGTTCATATTCCATCCTTAGATGACCAGTTGGATAAAGTAACACTACCAAAGTTCCCAGTGTAATAAGACCCCCTTGCAAAAGGTTGCTGAAGCATGAATAATTTTCCAAAACTCTAGTAGCATGGCCAGATCTCTCTATGCCAGAAGACAGATTGAAAAAAGTTGGTTGCACTATGCAACACACCATAGCATGACCATGTATTTAGAAACAAGTTTCCTCCACTGTGTCCAAGTCATTCTGTAGCTGTGAAATTGTCTGACCAAAAATCTTCTCACTGTTATCACCAAGTGCTTCCCATAGGCTCTGTGGCCAATATGGATGCTTACACAACAAGAAATTCAGCTTTGACTAATTGTTTACTCTTCTACTTCATAACTTTAAAATATTATGTGCTATTATTTGGATATTTGTGGATTTTCTTTTCTTTATTTTTGGAGAAAACAGACACATCTTCTCAGTGTCTTTTCCTGATGTATTAGCTGTGGGTTTTAAATAATCTGTAAATTATTGCTTGGAATCAGGACGTACCCAACACTGAAGTACAGTTTCTGTCTTTGCAGCAAAAATGATGAGAGGTGCCACAGGCAGAAACCATTGGACAGAGAAGCATGGGACATAAAATCATTCAGAAGTTCAAGACTGATCTTTTCTCCTTGATTTTTGCTATTTACAAAGAGATGGCTACGAACTGTTGGGCTATTTTTGCCCTTCAGTTAATGATGCAAAAGCAATTTCTCATGAACAGTATTATTGCAGATGAGGCTACACTAAATTATATTTTGGGTTTTTTTTCTCATTTTTTAAAAAGATCAACCAAAGAAGAAAAACTAAAACAGAGAAAACAGAAGAACTCATGGCATTGTTTCACTGAGGTTCTGCAGTATTAGAAAAGAAACTAAATACCTACAGTTTAGAGTCTCTATCTGAATCAGCTGTTGACACAGCAATAACTAAAGCAGGAAGGCTGAAATAAAAGCTCTGTGGAATGTGTTCTCCTTTTTCTAGCCCTGAACCATCAAATAGTAATTTCTAAAGGACCAAAATGTTTTTTTTTTTTTTATTTTGCTTTTTTTCCCAGTCTTCCAGAGAAGAGAAAATCAGTTTCCTGCCCTGTGAGATATCTTGTCTTCAACAAAAGCAAACCAAAACATCAAAACAATGTAACACCATTCACAGAAAGTTTTTTGGTTTGTGGATTTTTTTTTCCTTGCTATCACCTCTGAGAGTCTAATGGTTTTCCATTGACATTCATGCCATTACAGCAAAGTCTGTTTGAAACATGAAAACAGGTAGTAGGTCAGGTTCAACATTTTGTCCATAAAGCCAAGGCCTCATATTTCCTCTGTGACTTCTGAGATTCTTAGATAACAGGAAAACAATTGCCAAATTTGGTATTCACGTAGGTTAAACAGAAGTTGTCTCATCTCAGAGGAGATTTTTCCCCTCATCAGTATTCAGGTAAACTGAAGAACAATTTTCTAAACTGGGACATCCATCAGTAGACTTAGGGTGTCTGAGAAGACTCCCTGGCATCTCTTTGCATCTCACGTATTTTGACCTGAGTACACAATCACAAGTTCACCAATGTCTCTTTATTTATTTTTCCCCCAGTGGCAGTCATTTCAGAAAAGGGTGTTTCTAATCTTCTAATGTTCATGGGTTTACTGATCTTGATTTTGGCTTATGGATTTGGGGGTTTTTCTGCCCATTGGGCTGGTTTTTTTGTGGTTTTGTTTGATTATTTTTGAGTTTTTTTCCTTGATGTAATTCTTTCACATCAAGAAGCTTAAAATATTACAAAAATGAGAGTAAGGTCCTGGCAGAAGTGTAACAGTCCAGTATATCTTCTCTAAAAACCTCAAGATCTACCACTATCTGCCATCATCTTCTATGGATGGCAATAATCTGTTCCACTTTGACTGACCATTAGAATATTTGAGTTATCAAATTATTTATAAAAATTACCTTTAGAAAGTGTTTGTAAAGTGTTTTACTTCTGACACTTATCTCCCCCAGAACAAAAATGTCACTTAGTATCTATCCCTTATTTCTCTTTGTTTAGGCTTGCATAGATGTGACACAGTTCATTTAACAGAACTGTATAAATGAGTGACTAAAAATAATAGACAAATATAAATCAACATTATTAACACAATATGTAGCAACAGATCTCATTCTGAAAAAAAAATATCCAGAACTGCACTGACAGTTTCTGTGACTCAAAGGAGACAGTTTGTTGCTTTTGGTTTTGGTGGGGTCTTTTTATTATTAGTTTGGTTTTGTTCTTTTCTCAGGACAATTCATTTATAAATGCAGAACTTGATTTTTTTTCCCCAAATATTTGAGTAATAAATTCTATCCCAATGAAGTTGGCCATAAAAACAATAAAGGACTTCATCTTTCCACCTATTTAAAGGTTATAATTGTTCACATCAGTGATATGATAAGCCTGAAAACCAAAAGGACAATTAGAATTTAAGACATTAAACCACACAAATATAAAGTTTTTAAGGTGATTTCTCATTAGCTCTTGTGTTCTTCAACAAAGAATGAAACAACACAGACAATAATAGAAGAAAAATAAAACACAGAATAATAGGTGTGATTTTCAAGTTGTTCTTGAACTTTGAAATACACTGATGAAATTGAGAGTATGTTGGTAATTTTTGCATTTAAAATTAATCTGTAATGTTAAACTTGAAGAGTTAGAATAATTGGAATGTTCCATGAAATTGAAATTCAAATATTGAATGCAAATCCAAGTAAATCAGAATGAAGCCAACTGCAAGGAAAGAATTCCACCCCCCCCTTTTACTCTGCGTATTTCAATGTTGTGCTTCAAGAGAGAGTCAAACTGACAATTCAAAACAAATAAAACTCCTTATTTAGGTACTGAACAGGAACAGAACAGACAGGAAGAATGACAATGCTTTCAAAAGCTTCAAAGCCCTTCAAACACCCTCTTTCAAGCCACAGTCTTGAAGCAGAACTGCCTCAGTTCACAGGAATGTTCCAAACTATCTTGAATGCTTTAAGTGGTGGTGAAGTTGTAACTTTGTAAGGTAACTGCATCTACTGGGTCAAAGCTTTTTGACAAAGAAGTAATAACTCAGGAACTGGATGTGGATTTCAATTCAATTTGCACGTCTAGCCTGGGTTTTCAGTTCCATTGTTAGCAGCACCAATTAAGGGAGTCACCAGCCTTAAATCCTCCATGCAATGAATTGCAGTAATATACACCCACTAAACTTCGTTCTTGTTTTAGTCAAGGAAACCCAGCTGCATTTTGCTCACTCTGAGAAAGCAGAGAAAGAAAAGCTGTACCTTGTGGTGTACACTCAGATGACATCACTCAGTGAATTGGTTATTTTAATGCAGGCAACACTGACTTTAGTGGCAAAACAAGTGAGTATTCTCTCTGTGGGCAAAGGAGCCGTTCACTGGCTGGGACATTGCAGGTTGGGCTTATTTCATGGGAAATCTCAGTGTCATTTCACCAGCACTTTATCCTTGTTAGCTTAACTTGGAACAACTAAACTCCACAACATCACACATGTGAAATTTTGTCAGCTGCTAAAATGCATTTTGCCTTTTTTATTTTTTTTTCTTATGCTGTGGCATTGCAACCAGTTTTCTACAGAGTTAGAGCATCCACAATCGTATTCTTAAAATTCAAGCAGACTTCTTGGAGAGACATCTGGAAAGCCACTTGTGAGACTGATTTATTTAGACTTGTTCCAGTGATAAATGAATAGTTTCATCTCTGTCTGTCCTTGAACATCAAGGAAATAAAGTTAAGAGTACATTAAGTTCTCCCATCCAGTACAACCCCTCCCTGCAAGGTGCTCACTGCCAGTAGCACTGTTTGCAGAGGAGCTACAGCTACCTGCTAGGTGTTGCAGGTCATAAAGGAGTTCTGAAAGGAAAATAATAGTGACCAACACAGCTCTGATTAAATATTATGATAATATAAATTTATTACCTCATAAAAGCCCACCAACTTTGAAGTTTGAAAGTAAAGAATGCTTTTTTCTGGTGATCGGAACTCAAAATCAAGTCTCTACATTCAAAAATTATTGCCAACAAAATTCCACCCACAGCTCTAAATGTGGAATATATGCATCCTTAGAGCATTGTATCTCAAAGCTAACATTTTCTTAACATTTTAATCAGATTTTGAAGACAAAAATCATGTCTCAAAGTGAGCCTTTTCTATTTTAGTACAACAGCAATGTTTGATTTTCTTAGCCTTGAATATTTAGTAAAAACAATTCCTAGAAAAAGAAGACTTGGTAACTGTATCAGGTATATTTCATACATAGTAATTTTTATTGACTATAAATGGGTAAAAGTTTTATACCTAATTTCATGAACACTTAGGGAACATTCACATTATGTGTTACTGTTATCAGTTTAAAATTCAAGTTAAGTGCCTAGACTATTTTCAATTCTAGAAGTTCTTTATGACTCTTAATAAGTCATTATGGATTATATATAATTTTAATTATTACAGGTAAAAGAAAAAGAAGCTGATAGTTTATGGGATTCTTAATTAAAGTTTAGATCTAAAATAGTCTGTGCAATGGGATGAAGGGGCTGAAAGTAAAGACCCCTTAGAGGTTCAAAAGAAAGTAGAAAGTCAAGGTTAAAATGCTTAGGAGAAAAGGAAAAGATTTACAAGTGAATGTGTACTGCTATAGTTGAAAAATAACTACAAAAGTTATGGTTTCTAAAATGTTACTGTTACTATTACTGTATTTTTAAACAACATCAGAACTTTAAATTTAGTAGGAAGCGTCAGCTTTCTCAGACTTTTCTTTCTTTGTCATAGGATAGATCTGGTAGAATTTTCTTACCATCCTCCTTTATATATCTAGGAGTGTGACTAACCCATTTATTGTACAATGCATTTTTCCAAGCTGCTCCAAACACAACAGCAAGATGTTTCCATATGTCCTTCACTCAATGTAAAGAAAAACTGAATTGCAACAGGAGTAAGAGCACAGAAAATAGGTACAGTGTACTAAACACTAAGAATTTCAGTGATATAAACCACAGAAGTTGGCTTGTGTGCATCATAATGTAAATGAACATTAGGGTGAAGTTAAATTAATGCCACACAGCAAAAAGTTCACATTGTGACCTGTTGCTGCAAAGAGCTTCTGCAAATACTTTCTGTGTATGCAAGGTACCAGAAGTGGAATGTTGACAGTTCCCTTGGTCATGAGGTAATTTCCATGTACAGAAGTTGGAGTTTTAAAAAATTGCCCTTTGTAGAAGAGAATCAGGTTGGAGAACACTTCAGCAAACCGGACACATGAAATAGTCCATGGGCTCTGATGGGATGCACCTGTTGAGTGCTGGGGGATCTGGCAGCAATCATTGCAAGGATTCTTTTTACAAACTTTGATGGATCACGGCAAAAGGAAGAAGTGTCTGGAGACTGGAGGAAAACAAATGTCACTTCTGTCTTCAGAAGGGATAACATGGATGTGGGTGCACAGGGACAGGCGCTCGGAAGATATCGGTTGTAACGGAAAGGCCACAGAACACTCCAACCCCCCAAGATAAGCTATCACTCCAAGAATGTAAACCCCCCTCTAACAACGTGCCAGTACTTTTCCATTCTCCCTACTAACTCAGGAAGTGTAGCAAGACCCCTCTGACGTAGTGAAGAACCCAAGAGTATATAACCTGCATATTTGAAATAATAAATGCTTTTTAACCGTCCACCACACTGGTGTAAGCGTGTGTTTCTAAGCCCGAGCACCACACAAGCATGTGGCCGCCATGCTGTCCATCCTAAACCAGGCCATCGCAGTTGCAGTTGCAGAAGCAGCAACACATGGAGAACCCAGGGAACCACAGCTTCACCTCAAAGCCTGGGAAAGCGATGGAGCTGTCGGCATCACGGGCTGCATTAGGAGGATCACTGCCAACAGGTGGACAGAGCTGATCCTTCCCCTCTGCTCAGCGCCTGGAAAACTGCATCCAGTTCTTGGATCCCTAGCAAGACATCTATAGAGCTACTGAAGAGAGATCTGTAAATGGCCACAATGATTAAAGGACTGAAACCTCTCTTATATGAGGAAAAGCTTGAGAAAGCAGGAACTGTTCAGCCTAGAAAAAAAAGACTTGGTGGTGGGGACCTCATGAACATGTATAAATATCTGAAGGGAGGGTGCACAGAAGGTGGTGCCAGGCTCTTTCCAGCAGTGCTCACCAGTGACAAGAAAATGGGCACAACTGAAACACAGGAGGCTCCCCCTGAATATCAGGAAATGCTCTTTGAGTAAGCCCTGCAATGGGTTGAACCAGAGAGTTTGTAGAATCTCCACTTTTGTAAGGACTCAAAAGCCACAGAAACATCATCCTGGGTAGCCTCCTCTAGGTTTTCCTGCCTCAGTAGGGGGATGGAGCAGATTACCTCCAGAGGTCCCTTCCAATCTCAGTCTTTCTGGGGTCCTGCACAGCTATGTTCCCAAACATCCTCTAAAAACCAAATTGGAAATAGTGTAACAACTGAGAATTCTTTGGGAAGGAAGCAGCTTAAAAAGAAGATAATACATGGGAATAATCCTGGCACAGTGTACGTAAAGAATTCAATTGACTGCTCTACATGTGGTGAAAAAACTTTAAATCTGCAGCATTTGATTCTAATTAGACTATGACTCGACCAGGGACGAGTAGTACAAAACCAACTGAAGATTGTAATATATATCTGTAAACAGAGGGAGCATTAATCTGCTTGGACCTATTGTTCCATTCAAACCTTTCTGAAAGATAAACTGCTCTAAAGTTCAGTCTCCTTTTAGTAATATAGCATTGTCATGGCATTCTCCAAGAACCTTTCCTTAGGCAAAGTTCAGCATGATTGATTGGGCCACTAAAAATTGAAAAGCAAAAGGCTGTGGTATGAATGGATCACTTCTAGTGAGTGTGAGAATTAAACAGACAGAAACTAAAGAAAGGTAGAACTTTTCATATACTTTTTTAAAAAGCAGTATTATTTATACCCCTACATAAGGCGTTTATTTTTTTCCAAAGGATAAGCTTCTTTTTCAGTGAGCTGTTGTTACAAAAGAGTTTCATGAAAATGAATGTTTTGTACTACAGAAGTTGTGGTGCTGTAAAATCAAATTCTGTCATATACTTGCCTTATAAAAAACATTGTGACAACATTTGTCACAAATGATGCAAGCACCTCTCAGTGCATTCCTTTTGTCAGTAAAAGTAACAAGTTCCTTGATTTAGTATGCAGCTTTCAATTGGATGACAATCTACATGACAACAATTTACATTTCCAGTGCACTGCTATTGGCATGTAACTGAATTTTCGCAGCTAATTCTTTGATATAAGAAAAAAAAAACCATACTGCCAGCAGCTCCAACTTTTACAATCTCATAAAAATCACCTCTTCTAATTTTTGTAAGGTCTATACATTGATTTAACAGGCATAAACTGCTATCTTATCCAAGGGGAACTCTGAAAAAAGGGTGCAAAAAGTTGTACACAGATACAAAATAACAAGAAGCCAGCTGAATTCTAGGTACCTTGCAGTTAAAAAAAATAAACATCATAACAGGTTTAAAGAAGCTGTGAAATAATCAGAGCTCAGTTATTAGCTAATTTAACAGAATTAAAGAATCCATGCAAAAATGTCCAAGTCTATCCTTATACTTCAAGAGAAAAAATATGCAGGATTAAAACCAGCTGTTCAAAGGCAACGTCATCACTGTCACTTTGTTTTGACAAAGGAATTACTTAAACCACTATGAGCACCTTCTGTTCTTTCATCATAATTGTAAAAACATCTTGCCAGGCACTTCTTTGTGAAACCCTTGTCAAGTTTTCTCATATCATGCTTACTTTTCAGGTCAAACTAACCTCTATTTTAGTTTCACCCTTTCATTGCCTTTGGGAACTTAGTGTGGTCTGACCACCAATCTACTGTTAAAAAACCCATTGGTAATGCAAATCTCTTCTTGCCTATCTCCACCACTGCATGTCCCCTGTACTCCACACTGATACAAAGACAGCAGTCTGATATTTCAATGACAAACTTCTTATATATCACACTAAAGAATTTTACAGCTGGAATAGAAGAGGTTTTCATTTGGCATCTTCATTTGCCATCTTTTCTTCGGTTTCGCCTTCTCCATTTCAAAGAGCAAGTCCTTCTGTCATCTCATATCCTCTGACTAGGGTAGGCACCTTAGAAACAATTATGAGCTTTGTTAATCATTCCCTGTAGCCTCCCCTCTGCTCACACTCTTTGGCTGGCTGTTTCTCTGTAGAGCAGACCTAACTCTGAGGCAGCCCCATTCACAACAAAAATATGAGGAAGGATTCAAAGACTCAGGTAGGGCATGATCAAGATGTCCCTGAGCACTGCTCCATTCACAAGGAAAAGCTGGCTTGCTTTGCTCTTTCAAAGAGACAACTCAACAAAGAACAGACAGGTCAAGGGGATTGTGTGCAGAATGGCCGATCCCTTTCTACTGTTCCAGCAAATTAAAGAGATTTTCACACAATATAATTGTCAATAGGCCTAATTACTATACAAAAAGAAACAGAATAGAAAGATCACTGCTATTTGCAGGCTGATGCTATCTGGATAGTCAAATATCACAGTAATTTGGGTTATTGTAACAAAAAGAAGTGTTGAGAAGAGAGAGAGAGATATTTAAAACACTATTTAAAAAAGTGACTTTAAGATGGAAAGCTAGAAATTTAGGCAGAAAACCATAAAAAGGGCATTAGCTACCATTTGATTAAGGATACCCTTTTGCTAGGAATTCTACTGCCTTTTTCCATATCTTCCAGAATAAACTAATCTGAATTTTTGATTCTCTCTGCGTTTTAAAAAATGAGAGTTGCCAGATACTTTGAAAATTACCAAACCTGGATTGTGTTACCAAGATTCTTGGAGCCATATAAAAAAGTCCAACCATAACTAGAACTTAGTTCTCTGCTCTCACCTGATACAGGTTATCAATAATAGTCTGAAGGATTCTACAGTAAGCTATCATTTACATTTCATGGGATTTAACCAAAATAAATCCGGCATATCCTGCTGCTACTAACTATTGATCAAGACATTAAATGAAAGAAAACAAGCTGCAAAGCTTGCTCCTCAGAAGAAAATACCAGATCATATTTTAAAAACTGAATAGGTGAATGTGGCCCTTTGAAAGACTAATGATAGCATGAATCCTATTTACATCATAAATCTTGACAGCTGTGTGTCAACAACTCATTACAGAAGAGAAAAAGTAGACCTTGGTTCCTTATTGTCTTTAATAAGAGCAAAGCAGCCAACTCCTGTCTTGACTTTCTGATTTATATTTCATTATAGGTATGAGTACAATAAAAATTCATTGTAACCCAGAGTGAGTTATATTTAATCAGCTGAGTCCTGATAAAAAACAAGTAGAAGTTCACATTCCTTTTGTAAACTGCACTGTCACACCTGTTTATTAAAGATCTTTCAAAGAGGAACTTACTGCCAGATCCCTGAAACAGGATGTTAAATATAAAGGTGTAACCTTTGGTTTTATTCAAATTGGGTATTTGTGACTTAAGTATATTTTGCATATATTTTTCACCTGTCAGAAAAACCAGAAGCAAATCCTAAAATCAAGATATGTTATAAAGATCAAAATAGAAACTCTGGGAATAACAGAGATTTGTGTTTCTAAACTTGCTTATTATGTTTTTATTCATGCAGCTCGGAAGGCAGAGTGTCAGCTTTTTATATAGATGCTTTTCATTACTTCTCCCTGTTGGTGTTACAGCACATGCTGTGAATGACCTCCAGAGATTCCTGAAGCTATATGCAGAGAGAAAATTGAATCTGAAAGCTTTATTAGACAAGTTTGTCTTCAGCTTGTGTCTGATGTCAGCTGTATTGAAAAATAGAACTGCTTGTGAAACTGGGTCCTGACCTTGAAAAATCTCCAATCAAGTGGTAACAGATTCAGTTTTGTGCCATATTGTTATTTCCTGGATGTGTCACATTTGCAAGAAGTAAAAAAGCTTCTTAATGGAAGTCAGATGGAATGATTAGACAGTTCTTTCCTGAATATAAAGGCGAAAACAAATAAATGAAAATTTACTCATAATAAGGCCACCTCAGGCTGGCATCTCTGAGCCTCTTTATTGTATGAGTCTGTAAAGTAAAACAACTCAACCCCAAATCTACTAAAATTATTAATATAAACCATTATTTATTCCTTCATCGAAAAGAAAAGGTAAAGACAGTAATCTATTCCTTTACTAATCCACTTTATACAAGCATGAGCAAACTTTGCTGACTAAAGGAGTCTACTGTTACTGGTTTCTAATAATTTAAGAGCTCAGTGTATTCTCTGTGATATTTCCCTACTGCATTTTTACCTATTCACTTTCCCTCTTGCATTTTATTTTTGTAAATCATTTCATAGCATTAAAACAAATTATAGCTAATATTAAAAGTAGACATTTCCTTTAGAGTCAACATGCACAAGCATCAGAAATGATATGGTTCTAGACACATGATCATTATTGGAAATAGTATTTCTCTCAACTAAAATTCATGAGAGTGATCTTCTTTACTGACGTCCTACAACCAAAGTGAACAAAATGGATTACTGGCAGTAGCACTACCTTCTAATTCAGTGTAGAACTGCTTGTCCCTACAGGTGTGTGCTGTGGATTTTTAGCTGTTCAACTCTCCGGAGAAAGGTTCTAAAAAATTAAGTATCTACCATATCACTCTTGAAAGCTTTTTAATAGCTGACAGCAAACTTCCTTTAAATAGTGAAGACTAGGTGCAACACAAGTTTAATATCAACAGTTAATATCAACACAGGTGTCCATTAGTATTGAAAACACTGTAGATGCACAAACCCATAGATCATTTAGTCTTTCCCAAAGAATTATTTTGAGTATTCTTGGTCCCAATTATACTGTGCCAGCTGCTATAAAAAATAAAGACACTCAAATATCTGTTTTTACATTTGTTTTTGATTTGCCCTTTGAATACACACATTGTAATATGCTCAGGTGCACGAGGAGTTTTAAGACTAGCTTTTGGAAATTCTGAGAAAGTGCTGAACTACAGCATATGTGTTCACTCAAACAGTGAGCAAAACATATAAACAATGACTGCTTCAGAGCACATTAGCTCTGAAATATGACAAAAAAGAACGTGTATCTATTGTGCATTTTTTGCCCAAAGCTAGTTGTTGTCATTTTCTTTCTTACATTTTTGTCATTGACTCCTGATTTTCTCTTAAATACAAATGGCTTGTTTGTTTTTAGAGGCAGTAGAACAGTACACAATCCAGCTCCGAAGTCCATGGAAATGAATATATTTTAATGGTTATAGTTTCCTAAACAAAGAACCCTTCATCCTCACTAAAAATATTAAACAAAATATCATGCCAGAGATTTAATAGGGAAAGCTTCATAATGCAGGATACTGCTATGTCCGTCTGTACATCCCCATATCTTTGAAATAACCAGTATGGAATAATAAAAAACCATCAACTATGCATTTTGAAAAAAAAGAGAAAATTCTAGATGCATATAATACATGCACTAGCACTACAGAAGCACTTTCAGCTTCTGAGGTAAGTGGATTTTAGTTTAAAACCTAAAGTTATTTCATCCAGGGTATGTATTTTCACATACATGCATTTTTAGTGCTAGGTTTCCTCAAAAACCTACAGATTCATGAATGGTATATTTTCAGTAGCACCAGTAGTTGTTTCTTAT
Source organism: Acrocephalus scirpaceus scirpaceus (assembly GCA_910950805.1). Lineage (NCBI taxonomy): Eukaryota > Metazoa > Chordata > Aves > Passeriformes > Sylviidae > Acrocephalus > Acrocephalus scirpaceus. The sequence continues at coordinate 114,072,246 of OU383774.1, read as the reverse complement.
GTTACATACTGCAAGCAGTGAATATGAATTCCAGCTGCATTAAGCCACAGTGGTGCATACACAGAGTAACTGATATTTTTCAAGAACTGTTGTATATGATCTTACGAGCCTGGAACAAAGCAGCATGCCTAGTCCAGGTGGAGACTTGCTTCACAGAGGAATAAAAAACCAAACTATATTTCCCAAACAGAAGGAGACATAGTATACTCCTGTAAGTAAAATACCAAGGGATAAGCAAATGAAATTCTGTTATTACTACTCTCTCCTTATTCAGAAATATCACTGTTTTAATTCAAACCCCAAGACTCGAGGTATTATAGACTCTGGAGATGACTGACTGCTATGAATATTTTCCTATACTCAGTTGAATATATGAGCTAATAAGTGATGAGTTCTCTCCACCACCATTGCTGCTGGTGAACTTACTGCAGCTCACAGTCCTCACATTACAATTCAAGTCTAATGGACTCAGCACGATACCTCACTGCTCTCCCACTCCTCCTCATCCATTCTAAATCCTGAAAAGCCTCCTTCTCCTGTACAGGGAAACCCAGTCTTTGGCTCTGTGTCTGCAGTGTCTCAATCCTAAAGCAAGTTACACTGCAAGCACAGCAGAGCTTTGATTGTAGGCATTTGAAGAAAGATACCTAAAGCTGATGTTGAGCTCTGGTGATGCAGTATTAGCTTTCCTCAATTTGTAGTAAGTGTACAACACCTAACAAAGCATATCAAGCCCTTCTGTCAAATGCAACCCTGCTACAATCTGTTAAACACAACCAATCATTTTTTCTCTTTATCTTTTTTCAGACCTCCCACAAATGATGCTCCACAATAAGATTGATAACTTTTTAAGTTTAAAGGGACTAATTCTACCTAATTTCAGAAGAAATTTTGCCATTGTAGTGACTATAATTCTCACTTAACATTTTTCTTCATTTCACATTTTTCTGTTTAACTTGTAAAGCATTTCACACAAAAAATGAGACAAAGGGACAAAAATTTGTGTAAGCAGTCAAGAAAAAAAAAGAAATTGCTCATACACAAAGAACTGTTCACTGAGTATGCTAAACTGCAAGTGTATTAAGATAATGTATCACTCAGTTTTATTAGATAAATATGTAAAATGTAAAATTAATTGACTGAGTACTTTCAGCTGGATTCATTTGTTGTGTTAAAATTTCAGTAACTTCAAGTACAGCACAGCTGAAAATAAATACACATCCTTTTAAAGAAATTGTATTTTCAAGGTAGCTCTAAATAAAAGTGGCCAAAATTTTCCCCTGGCATCTTACTGAAATGAAGACAAATTATGTAAAACATCTTCCTCCAGAGCAAGTCAGGAGTGCCTCCCACCCCACAATGCATTCAGAGGGGTTTACAAAGCAGTGTGTACCTTCACCTAACTTTTTAAGTAAATACAGTGACAGCACTTCAGTACAAAAGAAGAAAAAGAAGTCATATGAATGCTAAAGATGCTATTAAAAACTCTCCCTCCTGGAAAAGCACATCCCAGAACTGCATTTCTCTCTGTTTAAGATGTTTTCAAACTGCTGGCTAAGCAATGCATCAAGATATTTGGATAGAGACATTCACACCATTTCACGTTATCCTGTCAAGTACAGATAGCAAGTGTGATTTTCTTCCTGATTCATCTTATCTTGGAAGTCAATCTTCACTAAGGTTTTAGGCATACCCTTCAGCTAAGTACATTTTTTGAGCCGGAGAAGTAATTCTTGTTCCTTATGCCTGAGGGCACACTGGACTGGTGGAATATTAAAAACTATTTTTAATGGTTCTTCTGCCAAAGAACTATAATATGCAGACCTAGAAATAATTATTACCAGGGTGCTTTACTTCTGTAACAGCCACCAGATGGAATTTATTAAGACTCTTTGTCTGAGTTCCTGTAACCAGACCAGATCAAATGACACCTGACAGGGCAGTAGAGATGAGCCAGTTACATCTTCATTCCCTGCTCTCAAATACACATGTCAACATTATTCAATCCTGATGTCCCTAAAAGTCCCTATAGGATCAGGAAGTGAATAATTGTCAACAGGAGATACTGACATTGCTTCACAACCCCTTCCAAAATAATTTTGTGTATCTGTCTTTACAAATGACCTTTAATGAGATTGTTTAGTTTTTGGGAGGCTTGGCTAAAGCAAGTTCTCCCATAGCCAGCTTTAGTCCCTATGGTTCATGAGAGTTCTTGGTTCATTATTTACTCCACAGCACAGAGTAAATAATGCCATAAAAATATCTATGACATGAGTGGTTAAAATAACTGCACAATTTATACTACAGAATGACTAGACCCATGGCATTCAATTTCTTCCTTCCTCTCCTCTCATTCTTTTAAATTAAATACAAAAATACCTTAGTAACAGATATCTTTTATTATCTTTGTAGAAACCTGCTCTCTTGGCCTGGAGAAGAAAAGGCTCAGGGGCATCATATCCATGTGTTTAGATATCTGATTGGAGGAGTAAAGACAGATCCAGACTGCCTTCAGTGAAGCCCAGAGACAGGATGAGAAGCATCATACAAAAATTGAAATTCTTTAAATCCTATTTGAATAGAAGAATTTTTTTCACTGTCAGAGTTGCTCAACACTGGAAAAAGTTGCCCAGAGAGGTTGTAGAGTCTCCATCCTTGGAGATATTAGAAACCTGACTGGACATGACCCTGAGCAACCTGCACTAATCGACTGTGCTTTGAGCAAAAGGAGTGGATGTCTCTCCGGGTCCCTTTTGAACTCTACAGTTCTATGTCAATTCACCAATAATGAGGTGATCACAGTAAACTGACTCAAATAAAGAAAAATTATGAATTAGTGTTATAAGCACAGGTTCAAATTTTTAGTGCTCGTGACAGTAAAAGGGAAATCAATCTTACTTCCTGCTTAATCCTTTATAGAACACCAGTGCTTTCATTTTCTGCATGTATAATTCCATCAGCTGAGTCTCAGAAATGGTAGCAATCAGACACTACATCTTGCACTAAGGTGAGTAATTTTGCAATTCTTCAGCTAGAGACGAGGTAATATAAAAATATATTGCATTACTACTCCATGTTCTCACTCTTGTTCCATTATTACAATTTCTTTTGTAACAGCAAACATACAGCCTGCCAACGCTTTTTCCCTCTGGAACCTGACATAACCTGTTCACACAGAAAACTGACACAGCAAGATTAGCACAGCAAAAAATGATTACACATCTCCTTCATTCCCCTTGTGCCATTACATGAATTCCTATGGAATGCCTTGGAACAAAATCATGCAAAGCAAGAATGCTGTTGTAATAGTCGTTTAAAAATATAGTAATGGTATTTGGCTCTTTTCAGAAAATTGAATTAATTGCCATTGGAACCACAGCAGTTCTAAGGGACTAAAATCAAACAAAAGTTCCTTTTTAGTAAGATTCAACATGCCACAAGCAAGACAACTCCTTTTCTTGAACTCATACATGCTATTTGGGCAGGAGCTGGACTTCAGTACCAGTCTTCTGGTACTGAAATTTCCGGATTCTCACTCTATGGAGCAATTATGTACTTCCCTGAAAACAAGATTTTCTGCTTTGTTGTCCTAGAGGACCACTATTAGAAGGTAGAGAATTCTCCAATTTAAGTTTTCTTATATGTTACCCACTAGAACATGTTAGAAACAAGTGGGACCAAGAACCCACATGTAATCCAATTCCAAGTGATTACTGCAGCTGTATCACAGCCTGAGTTACAGGCAATCTGACAGGGGTTGGGGGACAGATTTTTTTCTGCTCCCACTTATGATGAGCAGCTTTCCAAATTGTATAGGTAACATTCTTCATTCAAGCAACTGAAACGGTTCAATATCAAGTAAAGAATCTTTGAGACCTTAGAAAGTCAGATTGAGCACAGTGCTTCCATTTCTTTTTCACCCATGCTTAATCACTACACTTCAAAGGAAAGCACTGAGAAATAAAATCCATTTATCAAAGAAAAAAAAGTTTGTAATCCTTGTAGGGAACAAGAAGACACAGAGAGATATGAAAATAATTGAATATAAATATTGTCAAAATAATTTAAATGAAATAGAGATCAGGTGTTTTGTTGTTCATGGATGCAAGACACGAAGAAATATAAATCACTGACTTAGTGTTTAACTGCAGAATTCTGCCTACCAGGTTGTCATATGACTTTCTCTGTTAATAGACAAGCTTTGTTTTGAAACAGTCTCACTTTGCTGCCCCATCAGTAATAATAATTTCAGAATCTCATTCTGTGACCAACCTACACACACTTGACCTATAACATTATTATCTCTTAATTTAAATAATTTGTCTCCCTTTGTAGTATTTCCTCCATTACTACATGCAGAAAGTCAAAATCTCACCTCTTCATGGAATGAAAGAAAAATTACTTTGAAACAGTAATAATTTGGAAAGTATTCTGCAACCTTTTCATCAAATCATAATCTAATTTGTCTTCTGGGATACACTGCATAAAATAGAAAGGCAATGATAAAAAAAAAAAAACCTTGAATGACATAGTAGCACTTTTAAGGATGCAGAATTAATTTAGAAAGTCTCCAGCCATTTTCATTCTAATGTGTGATTTGTAATTAATTTAAAAAATACATATACTAAAGCACTTACAGACACCTGAAGATAGATGGCCAAATGCTCCTAATGCTGGCTTTTCCTTTAGTTGTTGAATTAAGAGGTGTATTGCCTTCCAGTCAGCATTCAAATCTTCTAATTTTTTCTAGAAGAGAAAATAACCAAATATTAAATTTATAATACATAAATTAATGTATCACAGAATCACAGAATGTCTTGGGTTGGAAGGGACCTTAAAGATTGTCTCATCCCTCCCACTATGGAAAGGGATACCACCCAACAGATCAGTTAGCTCAGGGCCCCATCCAATGCAGATTTGTAATGTAAACAAATGTAAATGTAATGTAAATAAATGAAAAATAAAATAAGTGGGTTCTTTTTCATCTGGTCGATCACCTGAATTTAAAAAAAATACAACCCAAAAAGATACAGCAATGAATTTTCACAAATGGGGGAGAGGGACAAGTAAAATCCTTTCCAGCTGTGCTACAAAAGAGTTCACTGGTGTCAGGGCCCTAAAAGCATCTTTCCTCCTCAAAGTTTGGCTGCTGAAGCTGGGAGCCAACTTAGAACCTGCCCAGGTGCCTGACCCTGACCACAGAGTACCTTTCTGGACCAACCTCAGGTGTTCCCTTGCCCCTGCCCAGCCACCTGGGGTTGTGTTTGCTCCCCTTACAAGGCCTGACCCTGCCAGGGACAGCCCCCCAGCCTGAGAGGTTTGGCTTTTAAGCACTGTGAGATGATAATTGAGATGATATTTTTTAAATTACAATAGAAAGGTGAGTTATGTATTTCAAAAAGTCTTTCAATAAAACCTCTGTAACTTCTAACATCAAATGCAGAATTTATTCTTCCACCTATTAAAATAAAAGAAAAAAAAGGAGTCTTCAGGGTACCATAAACTTCAGTGTGTGAGCACACAGTCCTGCACAGTAATGGCTTAACTGTTACTTTTAAACAAAACCTGCATGAAAATCTGGAGTGTGAATAACATCAGTCCTCAGATAACCCCGAGAGGCATTTAGATTTGAAAATGTTGTTTCTACTTCTCTTCCTTTTTTTCTTGCTTTAAGGACTGTAAAGAAGGATGAAGCATTGCTAATTCTATGCTGACATGTCTAAACTCTTAAAATGAAGACAGCATTTCTTTTTAAGCTGCTCTCTGATTCTCTGCTACAAAAAGCAGCACAGAGCACCGATGCTGCTCAGGAAGGCTTTTAGTATTCTGTGGTTTCAATCCACAATGAGATATATAGTCAAAATCACAATCCAGCTGTGATAGAAACAGGATGCCTATTAAGAAAGGTACTTTAATTAACTAGAGTCTAAGATGACAGAGGTCAGTGGAAGAGAGATGGAGAACAATGCCCATTAAATGAAGTAGGTATGTACCCACACATCCACACAGACTCTGAGGTAGTGGGGAAGATTTAGATATCAGGAAAAGATTTTTCACCTAGAGGGTGGTCGGGTACTAGACCAGCCTCCCCAGGGAAGTGCTCACAGCTCCAAGCCAGCCTGAGTTCAAGAAATGTTTGCACAACACTCTCAGGCACATGGGGTGATTCTGGGGCTGTCCCATGCAGGGCCAGGAGTTGGGCTTTGTTCCATGATTCTTATGTTGGTCCTTGTCATTCTTATATATACTTAATCATTCACACATGTATGAGCTAGAGATTTCTTTACAGCAACAACCAAATATAAAACATGGCCAGCACGCACGTTAGAGTGATTGTCTGGGGCAACAGCTACACCTCTAATAAGAGAGCAACCAGTTCTAAAGCCTTCTATCAAAATTAAGGTTTGATCTTGCATCTGGCATAAATTACCATGCATGCATAAACTTCTTCAAGCACAACCGTTTTGCTGTAATTACAACTCTAGAACTCTGGTGACAAAAATGAACATCCAAATATGTTGCACTTAGCGCAAAATTTATAGATTTTCTTTAAATGTCAGCAGTGCCTCAATTTAAGTGATGTTAACATCCTTACGTGGACTAATCTTACTGACAGCACTAAAATTAGATATGAATATTTAGAGACAGAAATGTAGTCTTTTAAATGCAAGACCGAGGACAATGAAAATAAATTCCACACTACTTACTTCTCACCCACCAGAGGAAAAGACAAATTGAGTGCTGTGGCAAGGGAACCACAGCTCTTCCACTGGCACAGTGGAATCCTTTCCTGAATAAACTGTTCTGATTAAGTGCTGTTAATCATGAGATTGGGGCTTATATTCTTTCTATTGCCACTGACACCAGCAGTAACCTCTCTCTCCCTCACCTTCAAAAGCTTTACAGAAATGCGTTTCAAAAGCATGAAATCCATTTTATAAAAGTGAATAGGTCTGATTATTAAAGTGCTAGTGCTTAAAGGATCACACATCTCATCCCATTCTTGACTCTTGAATCAGTACATACAAGGATTTCATTTGCCAACAAAAATGTTTTTACAGACTTGCATTGCAAAATTCTATTTCAGTACGCTTAGTGAAGGTGTGAAAAAATACTTATTTCGGTGACATAACTATGAGATAAGATTAAGTACGTGTCAATACAAATCCATGGGATTTAATTTACATTCAAAATACTATAATGAGAATATATTATAAAGGTTGCAAAGATAAGCAGCTAAACATTAGGAAATGCCAGAATAATTTTAACTATGAACATTATTTCAGATAAAATGTACATAAATTGCAGGGATATCTCTAATTTTCTGGCACATACCGCCTTTGAGCACAAGAAAGGCTTGCGGTGAGAATAAGTCACTAGGACCTCTACTTCATTTATTGAAAAGAATGGGAAGATTTGTGGTGAATTAAGGAAATAATGGAGGAAAAAGCAAAGCTGCCCCAGAAAACTAAATAATCTACAAATTTGTCAAGCAATGTTAGACAAGTAATTAATGCTTTTAAAGAGGGCATGTAATTTTATCTTTTTTTTTTTTTTTCTGTGCCACACACAAGACAAAAACTCTGAATCTAAGTATTGAATTGCTGCCTGCACTGTGAGTGATGTCCATATCCTGAACTGAATTAAGCAGGGTTCAGCCTAAACCAAGGGTACCAGAGCAGCTCTAATTAAAGAATTTTTTAAAGTTTTGAGTTCTTAGCTTTGCAAATGTGTTAATATCTTTCCAAAACTGTCTAAATCTCAGTAATAATTATTTTTGCTTCCACAAAATATCTTTTATGTAGAAAATTATTTTGATGTCAATCAAAAAGGCTGTGTTGAAACATATAAATAGCAGAATGTGCTGAAAGTAACTCAGGAAGAATGATGACTTAAGGAAACCTACCCACAGCATCAAGAAAGCAATTCAACAGTCCTGACAGCATATAACCACAGCTTTATGACTTATTGCACTAGACAGACGTTGAACCAGAAATTACCTTCACAGGTTGCACAATTACATGAAATACAGAATGTAAAGAAACAGGTAAAATGCAAAGAGAGACTAAAAATTAAATATGCACTACTCCACAAGTTACTAATTTTCTCACAGATATATCTTATAATATCATTGTCAAAACTACAACTCAAGGAATATTATAATCTCTAAAGAGTTATCTTTTTCCAATAAATCTGGTAAAAATTCATGAGTTTCAGTCTTTGATGTGAACACTTAAAATATATAGACAGGGTACACTTCTATGTCAGAATTTTGGGGTAAACAGAATCATTTCAACATCATTTATACTTCTGTCATTCTTACATAAAACAAGTACTAGCTCTTCCTGTTGAGAACACCAGCATGCATTCTGCAATTCTTTATATGCAATTAAGAATTCTGGAAACCCAAAACCTCTAGCTTGCTGTTGTTTTGAGTGCTCTGTTTTTTAAAATGTGGAATAAGATCCCCAAAGACTGCAGCTGAAGTCACACAAAATGAGTAAATGCAGTTATTGGGGAATGGTTCTTGTTCCATCATCCATTCAGTGTGTAGGTGACATTTCAGTTCCCAACAAAAATAGGGGTTTATTAGCCAAGGAAAACACCCAACAGAGTCTTGCTTCTGCCTTAAGTCACCTTGAGTTTACCTCTTCTAGCATTTTATCATATTGAGGAGAACTGATCATTAAAAAGGCACATATACCAAAGGGGATAATAACACTTAAACATTCTGTTCAGGAAAGAAGACAAGAAACCAAATCATTCTCAAACATGTATTAATTTCTAAAGTGGATATCAGTTCATTGATGTGTTCCTGTGAATGGAGATCTGCTGATGGGATTACAAGTAATTCACAGGAAATTTTGTGGAAGTAGGAAGATAATACTCCAACTATAGTGACTAAATAGAAGCAGAAAAACAAGAAATTCTCTGCAAAGATCACCAACAGACATCTTATCTTTGCGAAGAAATCCTCTTTCTGCCAATTGTGCTTTTGAAGTGCTGTACAGTTTGAAAAGCTCTAAATACAAAGTTTATTGTCTCGGCCTAGTCAGAAGCAATTGTAATAGATACTTATTGTAATCAATAAGCCACTATTACTGTTTCTTAATCATCATGTTTACAGATACTTAATTAGCAGTTATAATACTAGAAACCAGACCAAGCTCTGGTTGTTTGGTATTGACCTCACTGGTTTGGTCTCCTGTTTGAAAAGCAGCTGAACCAGACATGGGAGAATGCTTGCTGATGAATTCAAGATTCCACAGGTTAGAAAACGACACTTTAGCCTCAATGAAAGTCTTCATAGTCCTTAGGAAAAATGTGTAAAATATCCCCTTATAAGTGATTTGTAAGATGAGGAAAAGGATTCTACAGTACATTTTTCTAAAAGAGAAGTGCTTGGAGGCAAAGTCTTCCAAACAATGTGTTCTCTGCTCCAAAACACAATCAAGTCAGTCATTCTAGATAAAATTTGGCACAGAAATTGAGTGAGAAAGTTCTATGTTGCCATGTGTTCTTTCCGTCAAAATGGAAAAAAAAAAAAGCAAAGTACTCTGTTTATAACTTAACTCTTACCTTTTCTAGAAAATTTGCTCTTTTTTTTAAATTTGACAAAATTTCTGAAAGTGAAATTTTAAATAAAAGAATTTAAAAACAAGTTACATGTTACCATTAATTACACACCAAAAATTGCATTTGCTTTCAGTGTGAATTACTCTTGAATGAGTAAAACAACCTTAATGTCAAAACCAATATTACCATCACAATATGCAAAAGTTTTTGTAGCTGAGAACTTTATATTTTTCCTGGCTATGGCATCACAGAACAGAAAAAATGCCATTTGCCAGGCTGTTTTATTGATTTTAAACAGAGCACATCAAGGACAAGTGTACAGCAGGGGAAGCATAACCTATTACACAGTAATGAATATTGCTAAAGGTTGCTTCATTACCTTTACTGGATGAGTAGCTGGTTTTTCCTTATATAAATGACCCCCTTTAGACAAAACCTCTTCCACATTCGGCTGTTTAGCCTGCACTGCTGCTTCAGTTTCCTGAAAAATAAAAAACCAGGCAAGTCTAGATTAACCACAGCATAAGCAGTGAGACTGCATAGTCCTAGAACTCCATGGGAAGCTGTAAAACACCAGCAGACAAGTTTCTGCTCTGAATTGGTGTGTGGGTAAACACAAGGATAGTGCAGCTAAGGACAAAGAGGATCACCAGAAAAATCAAAACCAAAGAGGGATGGAAAAGAGTAATGTTAGCAAAATAAACAGTGGTAGGTCACTTCATCTTGAAGGTCATCGATAAAATGAATAAAAAGCTAGCACAAATTCATAGTAAGAAAGACAGGCATGAGAAATCTCATTTAAGAGGCTCTGTTGTTTTGTCTGTTTTACACTACCAGGTGATGAAAAGTGCACTGGTTAACATTTTCTTCATACAGTACATGGCATTGAAAGTGGCTAATGCGATGTGATGATACTGAGTTTAGAAAGATTAAAAATTTAAAAAGAAGACTGCAATTGTGAGTACTAAATTACCACTTATGTAGTAAAAACACTTACAGAAATTAATTAAAAAGAACAGTAGTAGACAGTTCCTAAAGGTAAAGGGAGGCACCTACCATTAACAACAACACCCTACTGAATTAAAAACAGCATATTCTCTAGCAATTTCTTTTTTAATCTGGAAAGGTGTAATCCATGTGCTAACATAGAGAGATTCCAAATAACCTCTCCCAACATACAGCAGCTTCACTTTGTCAGGCACTGACCAAATAAATAATGGGCAAAATTCTACAATTAAGACAAAAACCCAACCCAACCAACCAATCAAAACAAACAAAAATCCAAACCTACTGAAAATTGCAAAAGAAAATATAAACTACATCTGGAGTTCCAGGATTCATGATTTATTTCTTTTTTTTCCCTAGTAATAGAAGTGAAATAATACCTGAGTTATCAAAATGAATTTGTTGGAGCCTTTTTGTTCTCCTCTCTCTTCATCCACCTACTATATAGGTTGATTATCTTATCCTTATCAGTATTGCTGACTACCCACTGAGTGCCCAACTTAATTTTCTATTCACATTCTCAGTTATCATAAACGTGACAGTAGACAAGATTGTGTGCCAGGTATGTCACTATCTGAGCTAACACATCATTTTATTGGTGAAAATCTGCTGTTCTTTCTACTGCAATAAACCTGCTGAAATCTATGCAATTTCAAGTCCCAAAAAGGGGCCATTTTGCTCATATGTTTAAACTCAACATATAAAGTATGTCTACACTGCTCCCTGAAACTTTACGTCAAAAACTTTATGGACAACCACTAAAAATAAAGGCTTAGTAAATTTAATGTCATCTTTCATCTTTTCAAATACTATTGGTCAACAACAAATAAATTGAATTAAACCTTGTCTAATTTCTTGCAATGATATTTGAAATGTTTCAATTTCATTTTTTTATTATGCATTTCAATGTTAATGAAATATAACTGTAAGGATTCATAGAGAATGAGCACTGAAAAGCAAAGCACAGCAAAATTGGGATATTGAGGCGGGTGAGAGTTTATTAACCTTTTGATAAAACCCTCATTAAAGTCTTATTTTCTTTCTGTTTCAACACTATGTTAACTTTCTACTTCCCTACTCAGCACATAAAGAAAAAAATAATAATCAAGAAATGTTAATGAAGAGGTAATTTTCTCCCTATCTTAATGAAAGCTAGGCATTTTAATAATTGTTATTTAGTTATTGTTTCATTGTTTGTTTTGGGGTTTTTGGATTTTTTCTTAAACTAAGTGATCTGCGGTATTTGGCCAATATTTCCTGTTATTCTACATGTCTCAAATACTCATCTTCTTTTAAGACAGCATCAGTTATCATAACAAATTCTGTAGCAGGAAAATCACATTACAACTCCCTATGGAGTCCAAGAATACCAAGAACATGTGTGCCTATGCTGAGGGTTTAACCTGTGGCATGAATGTACCTTTGAAGTGGATTTCTCAATCCTCCCCCCTCACTGGACTTTGTTTTCCACCACGGACTGGTCTAGGAGCACAGACACCATTTTCTTTCAGGCTCTAACCAGTGCAGAAGGCATAATGTATTGAGTTGTTTAGTCACTGATTCCTTCTGCTCTAGAATTTTCAGGAGTTACATGAATTAACCTTATGTATTCTGATCTTTCAAATTCAGTGTCCATGATCTAAGCCAAAATGCATCGTGCAAGTCTATCCAGCACAGCATGATACTTCCTTTGAGATATATGCGGCGATAAAAATAGAGGTAAGAGTACAGGAGAAAAAGAGGTTCTCAATATCTTAGCATTCATTTGGACACTGCTGAAATTAACAGGTATCTTATCTGTCAGAGCAGCAAATACTTTGATTATTGCCCATTATTCCCAACATCAATTAAAACCAACAAAATTATTTTAAATAAGTGTGCATCTGACATGAAATTTCTATAGTAACTTTGAGGGAGCTCTTTGCCCAGTTCTTTGCTTGATGGGATAGCCCCTTGATGAATCCTGCCCAGTGAACAAGTTTCCAGCCATTTCAAATCCATTTGCTAGGTGACACCCTATTAATAGGGTTGACAGGTAAGAGTGTAGTTACAGGATTCTGCTCTATCCTTTAATTCCCTAAGAGAAGAAAATGGTAATGACCACAATATAGCCTCCAATGGTTTGCACACATAAAAGACCACAGTTATTATCTAGGTTGTGCAGGATCCAGGAGAAGAGCATATTCCCAGAGCAGTCTGACCCCTTTTCATCATCACACAGGACAGGCTACTGCTAAAGTTAATAGGAATTGTAGATGCTCATTTCCCTCTGTTTTTAGAGAATACCAAAGTCATATTTGTTTTACAGTCCTGATCAAGTCCTCATGCACACTCACTTTGCTTGCTGTGGGAGGATGCAGAGCTGTCTCTGGGAGACAGAGCTGACTGCAGGAATTGCACAATTTATGAACTGCCTGGGAAAGCAATAGTAAAGCTGCTTCTGGGCTGGGTGATGAATATGCTAATTAAACTTTTCACACACATGGCAAATTAAAATACATCATCACTGGAAACTGCTGTTTCTCAAACAAGTATAAACAAGAATCAGAGGCTACCTTTTTTCCATGACGCACTATCTGTGAATTTTCAGTGGTGTTAAAGTAGTGCATCCAAACTGATGAAAGCCTGCTGCTGAATAAGCCACAGTGGCTTGTGCATTTCAAACAACATGCCAATTCAACTTGCTGAACAAAGTTACAGGCTGAAAAAGTGGCAAGGACTTGTCTACAGCCCCATCTGGACTATGAAAGTCTATTGATATCTCTCAAAACTCAAAAAATTCATATTCCCTAGCTGAAACCAATATATTGACTAAACCTCTGGTGTGTATGCCAATGGAAGATAAAGTTTGATGGCTTGGCATATGTTATTTCAAGAGATGGAAGCTATCTTAGCAGACACAGACAGGCTGTTTGACATATGCTGCACATATATTAGGAGGCCTGATCAACTGCCTATAAATGCATCAGCAGCATTTTTGCCTGAGTATTGGTCTATATTAAAAATCACAAGCATTGGTTCACCTTCTCTGGCAGCTCTGGTAACACTTCTGGGATCAATTTGCCCATAAGCTTACATCCTTTGGACATATTCTGCAGGGACAGTAGGAGAAGTTCAGGGTAATTAAACCTGTGTCTCCACAGTGAAATACAATGCAAAAATGGAATCTTAATTACAGACTTCAAATAAAAAATATATAACTTTGAAATTAATATAGTGGGGTTTTTCAAAACCTATTGTTTCAGGTTTCAAGTTGTTTCATGACCTCTTTTTAGCAAGACAGTACATTAAAGGAAAAGAGAAGGACTAAGAAATTTCCCTTTACTGATCAAGACAAGGCAGTGACATGTAATAAGCAAATTTAATAAATCTAAAATCTAAAACTATTTAGATGCTTTTAATTTCAGACAAACTTTTATGAAATAACCAGAAAAAAATCTCCATTATATTTAACTTGATAATGGAAAACTACATTTAAATATGTTTTTCTTGTAATTTAGATGTAGAAGAGTGTAACTTGTAATGAGAATTCTCAGAGGTGGATCTTCATCATGCACATAGAATCATTAGGGTTGGAAAAGACCTCCACGATCACATCCAAACTTTTGATGCCTAAAGGTTTTTATCTTTTTCATTTATTTGTAGTTTTGTAGATTTTTAATGTATAGTTTTATAGTTTCTAGAACTTTCTTGCCCTTTCTCATGCTTTAGAACAATATCTAACTCTTTCTAACACATTATGTCACACTCTAGAAATTCTGTTTAATCTTATTTTCAAGAAAAGGATTTCTAGCAAAGACATTTTGTTTTGCACCAGCATTTGAGAGACAAAACAGGAAACCCCTGGAGACACTCCAATGTGCCCAAAGGGGGTCACCAGGGCAACTGATCTCCTATTGGGTGTACCTGCTAGATAGACTAATCAATTGACCTTATAAAAATTGTAGAAATCATATATTGCTTTTGTGCATAGCTGTATTTGTGCACCTGAAAGCTTCCATTAAAGAACTGCTCTTTATATTAGCACTTTAGCACTGTTTGGAAAAGTTTTTTCTTCTGATTCCAAGCAACACTTTGACCAAACACCGCCATACCAGCTAAACCATAGCACAAAGTGCTTGGAACTTGAACATCTTGAACACTTCCAGGAAGGTGACTCCACCACCTCCCCAGGCAGCACTGACCATCCTTTCAGTGCAAAAATTCTTCCTCATGTCCAACCTGAACCTCTCCTGCCTCAGTCTGAGACCATTTCCTCTTGTCCTGTTGCTGGTTGCCTGGGAGAAGAGATGGACTCTCACGTGGCTACAACCTCCTTTCAGGTAGTCTGAGAGAGTGATAGGATTTTCCCTGAGCCTCCTTTTCTCCAGGCTAAACCACTGCAGCTCCCCCAGGTGCTCCTCATCAGACTTGTGCTCCAGACACTTTCCCAGCTCTGTTGCCCTTCCCTGGACTTGCTTCCACACCTCAGTGTCTTTCTTGTGGTGAGAGGCCCAAAACTGGACACAGGATTTGAGCTGTGGCCTCACCAGTGCCCAGTACAGGGGGACAATCCCTGCCCTGGTCCTGCTGCCACACTATTGCTGATCCAGGCCAGGTGCCATTGGCCTTCCTGGCCCCCTGGGCACACCTGGCTCATGTTCAGCTGCTGCTGACAGCACCCCCAGCTCCTTTTCCTCTGGGCACCTTTCCAACCACTCTTCCCCCAGCCTGTAGCTGGGGTTCCCGGCTGCCTGGGGTTGTTGTGACCCCAGTGCAGGACCTGGCATTTGGCCTTGTTGAGCCTCTGGCCTCAGCCCATTGCTCCAGCATGTTCAGATCCCTCTGCAGAGCCCTCCTGCCCTCCTAAAGATCAACACTCCTTCCCAACTTGGTGTTGTCTGCAAACTGCAAACATTTCCCCCTTTTAGACAAGTGAATTCCATCTTTCTTCAATAGGATTGGTGCCATATAAACTACCCCGTGATCAAAAAGGCCAAAATTTCCTCAATGACAACAATCTTTAAGCCATGGAGTGATCAGGGGGGTTCTCCTGGACCTTTGAGCATTCTTCCCTGCTACCAAAGCAATTGAGGAAAACCACCTCTGCTCCTGTCCCTTCCATCAGTCATCCCAGTGCCCTGAAGTCCTTTTTGATTGCTCTAGAACCTCTTGTCACTGCTGACTTGGACAACCAGAAGTGGGTAATAATCAAGAGTCTAGGGAGTCTCTTAATCATATCTCTTACCTGGACCCCAGGGAGGCAAAAGTCTTCCCTGTGGGATGGATCTGGTTTGTATACAGGGCCTTCAACTCTCCTTGAAAGGAGTCACCTACAACATTATTCTTCTTTATTAACTAACAGCTGCAAATGTGAAATTCCAGCAAATATTAACACCTATCTTTCAAGTTACTGTTCCCACACATTAAGGAAAAAGATATAAATAAGTGGTGAGGTTCCAAGTGCCTCATTTTTGCCTCATTTCCAAAAAAGAAAAAAAAAAGGGCAGTAGATAGAAATCATGACTATATTCCCATTTTCAAGAATTCTGATTGTAAAAATGACCTCATTTTTTTTCCTTTGACTCAACTCTGCATATTCCCATTCATGGAGCAGGATAACAAGGTAAACCACCACAAAGAAAAATGGTCAGAGGAGACTTCATTAAAATACATCAAAGTTCAGCTACACTACAGGTAGCATCAGATCTTGATGGCAGGTCAGATACTAGAGTCAACAGCATTCTTGGAAGTCAGTTTAGATATTTATACAATATTATTAGAATACATCCAAGATATGCCACAAAGGGTTCTGTGGCCATCTTGAGTTGGAACCTAACCCACTGGGGGAAAATGCAGTTGCCAGTATTTAAACTTCCTGAATAAAGACTTTAATCAATTTGGATAAAATTCAAGGAAAGGCAAGCTCTTACTGCTGTTCTTTTTTATGTAACAGATGAAAAGGTTTGATAACTTTTAGTTATCTCTATATAGAAATAAAATGCTCTGTGAACATCTGAATTACAGAATTTAAATACATCTTCCTATCTTAGGGATTTATGAAAAATAGTACAAAATAACCCCCTGAAGTAATTAAATTTAAAGACCTTTCCATTAGTGGCCTAAGTCAAAATAGTGTAAAATTAATTTATCACTAAATTTTTTCTGTAACTAGTGGACAAACAGCTTTATGCACCTACCTCTAAAAATGTGATTTTAATGATTAAATAAAATAATAATTCTTTCCCCCATTACATTAACTGACTAAACTTTTAAATGTGTGAGAATAAAATTTGATCTGAAGCCGATGTTAGAAGCTATCTTAATGTGGAAAAGAATGTTGTGAGATACATTCAGCTTTTTAGAGTAAAGAATGTAGACCAAAGACATCTGATTTTAATGAGAATCTGGAAAATTGATACAACTATAACTCTTGACCTACTTGGAAAATTTTTGAAATATGGAGGGGGAATAATCCTTACACAGAAAAGACCAGTACATGGAGGACCTCTTTCTTCTAAAAGTGCAATTTTAGAGTTCATAACTACTTTGTAAACCTATGAGTGCAGTTTGTAAAATATACCGACATAATGTCTTTCAAAACTTGGTGTCTTTTTCATCATTCTGTTCCCTCCAATGTCTTACTCCTAGTACTGGAAAAGCAAAGGAAAGAAAAGAGCAAGGAAATCTGCCACAAAGAAATGGAACTAGGAAGATCCAAAAATTTAAGCCATGCAAAGTGTCTGAAATAGCAAACCCTACCACTCTGCAGAGTGAAATGTTTTATCCAAAGCATGTTTTCCTGCTGGCTATCAGAAATTTGTGAGCTTTTTCTGTACTTCTAGAGGAGATGAAATATAGTAATTTTTCCTTACACAGAGAAATCACTATCTATCCATTGCAGCTGTCTGTCCTGAAAAGGAAATTTCCTGGAGGTACTGAAGATAGATGAAATTATTAGCTGTAAAGACATGACCTGCAGATACAGTATATGAAAACAATTTGGCTATGGTGGTCATATACCGATAAAGCACAGTTAATCATCCAGTTGGACTGTGAAAAGGTGCAGTCAGAAGAATTCTTTGAGATTAGATGTGATTCAGAATATTTTATTTTGAGACTGGACAGGACACAGGATGAAGCAGCTGCTCCTGTTCCACCAAGACTGCAGATCCTCTCTTATTTCCAGTGCATAATAAAAAAGAGATAATAACAAACCCAAGAGAACTGACATAGAAAAAGGAAATTTGGCAGAAAAACAAAATGAGAAATTCATGCAAGAAAATAAGGGAAGTCACAATAATTTTACTCTCCTCTCTTAGAATTCTGTGTTCTTAGATGCTAAAGAATAGCAGCTTTGGATGAAGGAAAAATCTTTAGATTGACACAATAGTGGATATAGGGTACACAACAAGCACCTTGACTGACAAATGAAATTTGGTGATAATTATAAAAATATTGAGCCATGAAAATTGTTTATTTCTTCTTGTAAACAGGAAAGATAATTCAGAATTTATTATCTCTTATTGCACAAATAATGAAGTTTTATTCATTAAACTGATTTAAAAATAATTAAACTTGTGAGGGAAGCATTTACATATTTATTTTACCAACAAATTCTTGATTGCCTATTATTGTCTTAGTCAGGGATTATCTAAAAATTTTCATTCTCTTTTCAAGTTTAGTAAAAAAATCATTTTCAGAGGAGTTTCTGTGCTCCAGCCCATTACTTCAACAGCAGAAGCAGAGGTAGATTTAAGTAAATAGCATTTATGTTCTTTTAGCATGGAAAGAATGCTGTTGGCTCATTTTCAACTGCCTGGTTTGCAAATGAAAATGGAGAAGTTATATCCACACTCTGAGTGGTGACACCTTTTGTTTTTAATTTCCATAAATAAGTATGTTAGCAGAGGCTGATCTTTTTAGAGTAACAACCATTGATTTCATCTGGAAAAAAGAAAATTCTTATTACAAAGAATAAAAAAGGACTAGTAAGCAAGTGCTATTCAGCAGGGCCCAGGTTTACATGGATGTATTGGGCATAGCTGGGATGAACGTAACTTTCCCCACAGCAGCCTGGATGGCACTATGTTTTGCATTTACAATAAAAACAGTGTTGATAACACAGGCATCTTTTAGCTGTTGCTGAGTAGCAATGACACAAACTTCTCATGCTGTTTCTCATGCTGCTCCACCAGCAAACAGGCTGGAGGTGCACAACAAACTCGGACGGGACACAGAGGCAACAGCTGACCCCAACTGACCAAAGGGATATCCCAGAGCATAGGACCTAATGCTTAGCAGTAAAAGCTGTGGGGAAGGATGAAAGTGGGACATCTGGAGTAACAGAGCTGGTCTTTCCAAGTAACTGTTATTGTCAACGAGCCCAGCTTTCCTGGAAATGGTTGAACACCTGCCTGCTCCTGGTGAATGAATTCTTTCCTTGCTTTGCTTGCATTGGCAGTTTGTTCTACCTGTTAAACTGCCTTTATCTCAACCCACCAGTTTTCTCATCTTTACTCTTATGGTTCTTTTGCCCATCCCACTGGGAAGGTAGGGATGGGGGGCAGCTGGTGAGGAGGCAGCTGTGTGGGGCTGAGCTGCCTGCCATCATTGACCCACAACAACTGTTTAGAAAGTGTTCCCACCTGCCCTGCCAAGCATCTTGAAATGCAAAATTTTTCCACTGAAATGCATTCAGTGATTCTGTCTTTACAAGAACATCTCACAAGAGTTAAGCTTTACAGCATTATACTCAATGTCAAAGCTGCATTTACTTGGAAGTTTAGCACAAAATCTGCAACACGATTGAGCGATTTCCACATTATCACCAACATTAGTGTGAGAAAGAACTAAGATCACTTTAGGCAGACAGTTTTATTTTTACTTAAATCAGCAAGTAAAAATTAAATTATTTTCTCAAATATCAGCCAGAATAATAGCTGCCAAATTGAACATTCAAATATCTATCAGGTACCAAAAATTTGTGTCTTTTCCAATGTACAAAAAACTATGAAGACATACATTGCCTGTTTCTAATATTTATTACATAGCAATCAATTCAAAGCAAATGAAGCCAAAGCTAATAAGACCTTTCGCAGCTGTAAGTGTTCATTTGAATGAGCTTTTCTTCAGAATCTCATATTTTAAATTGCCTTTGATCAGTAGAGAAAAAATGCATAATCTCACAAAAAGAAGGGTTACTGTTTCATAAATAATATGCTATTATCAATAATATCAAGACTTTTCACGAGCTGTGTTTTGAAGAGATAGAATGTTTTCTGTTAAGAAAAGAATATATGAAAGAGATCATGAGAATGCTAGAAAACTGTGTTTTGTTGACTTGGAGAGGAAATTCCCTATCTTAGAAAACCTAACTACACTGAAGCAAGCTATAGTTTTGGTATTGACTTCACTAGAGACATGGTAAACTGCCCTGTCATGTCTCTAAGTTTGTTTTTGTATTTATTTGTTTGCTTATATTAAACACACTTTGAAGAGTACCTGAGCTGTGATCAGTAGGAAGCAAAAAACCAAAGCTGAGGTACTAGCTCACTAACTTCTAACCAACTCACCCGCACTTCTAAAAATGCTTTCAACAATGAAATCACATCTTGATTTATTATCCATTATTTCTAATAAAAACAGTACTACTACACATCAAATGCTTGATCACCTTTCAAAAATCTTTCCTGAGATGCTGAGACACTGTGTTTGCAATCCATCCTTATGGCTGCAAAGTCTGTTATATATTAAATTACAAGGATTACCCATTTGGAAAGTTTTACCGTATTTTCACAATCCACTTGCAGCTAATATTGTTTAATATTCTTGCAAGTGGAAAAGATTTCTTCAGAAGAGATTTGGATGCACTCTTTAAAATTCAAGTGCTCAAAGCTCACAAACAAAAGATTGATCATGTTGCTCCTCCAGGTCCCATAGGAAAATTTCAGGGAAGAGCCATAACTGATTTAGGCACAGAATATCAAGCTATAGGTAGTTTAAATTTCATCATCAGAAGTTTTCCCAGTTCAGCCTGTTGCCAAACCAGGCATTGATGCCAGTATATGAAACAGATCTCTGAGGTACATATTTCTAATGTGCTCTTATAGACAAACTACACTACCTCTTAATGTATATAAAACTATTCCTTTAAAAGTATGTTAGCAAAATGAGAAGGTAAAAGAATCAGTAAAGTGTTAAAATCTGACCTATCTGGGCCTAGATTGTCAAGAAAAAACTGACAAATGATGGATGAAACATACAGCAATGTCCATTTTTACTCTCTCCTGTGGGGTAATTTTCTTTTATTTATCTAGAAATAGGTTTGCTACTCCTCAGCCGTGCTCTTCTCTTCTGTTCTGACTTAAGGTTGTCAAGTATATAATGAAGTGATTGACAAGAGTTGACAGCCTTCTTATTGTCATTCAAAGTTATCAAGGACAAAATCCAAATACATGTTATTTTTTAAAAAATAAAGAGTTATTAATTTTTTTGTTAAGGATGGCCAGTTTTTATCTGCCAAAAATAAACTTAATATACTATTTAAAATATATAAGTGACCACCACAGAGAGTAAACAGATATAAATTCTACACCCAGAGAGAGTTTGAAGTAGTACAAGCAAAAATCAAGGCTGTATAAGCCTTGGAAAAGGACTCAAATGTAGAGGAGTACAGGAGGAGTGTGATGATCCAGAGATAAGGAGAGAGTAAAGGGAAAAATCTGGGAAACTGAGTAAGCAGGGAGAAAGGGTCATTGACATTGCAAGACCATTTGGAGTCAAAGGTGGCTGGAAAATATAAAGTGGTTTGTTATATTGTCTGGAGAAGATGATTTGAAAGAGTCAGCAGGGTTTTCAGTGAGCTAGCAGTAGAAACATGAATTTCTGCATTCTGCCAACTCACTTCTTATCCAGAAGTGTCATTTCTCCATCCATTCCTTAAGTGGGACTTGCATTTCTGTCCATCCTTTCCGTGTCCTCATCATCTATAATAACCTAAATCTGTCACAATCACCCTGAGAAATGCTTTTCCAAGGGAAATGGCAGTGCTGAAATAAAGACCAGAAAGAATTCCCAGGACGTGCAGCTTTAACCTCTTCCTATGGTTAGAAGGAGGTATGATGACTCCTAAGGCTTTCAGGAGGTAGGAGGAGGAGGAGCAGGCAGTCCTACCTCCCTCCTCTCCTCCGTGCCCTCTTCCCAAACCCTTCCCTCCATCCCACACATCCCGAGCTCTCCTGCAGAGGGAAGGAGCACCAGCTGCAGACGTTAGTAGAACATGAAGGATAGGGTTGTCTCTTCAGGTTGGAATAGAGCAGCTTCAGTTCCTCTTTTAACAGCAGGGGAACTGGAATCAAGCTGAGCATCCCAGGCCATTTAATCTTAAAAAGAGTAAATCATGGCAAAGAATTTCTGAAAGTATTAAATGTAAATAAACCCCATATAAATGCATGCAACGTAATAGGAATATTATTAAAATAAAGTCCAGAAATGCAAAAGAAGAAAACCTAAACATTGTTTACTTGATGTATGCCTTTACTACACTGTGCAGTTTGTTTGACCAGACAGAGAGGAATATGGAATAAGGTTGGGTAAATATCTGTTTTTTAATTTCCTTAAAGGAAGTTTTGTGTGTACTTTTTACATTCGCTACCATTGACTAAGCAGAAAAAAAAAAATCAGAGGAAAAAAAAAAGCTTCTGTTTTATGCACACTTTGACCCAAACTAGTTAATGAACTTTTCCCATTTATTTTAGATTAATTCTACAATCAAAATTTATTGATTTTAAGAATATAATAGATAACTAAGAAGGTGAAACAGCATTTAAGATATAGAATATACAGAATATAGAATTCATCCTTTGTTTTCTTGACTACCATAGTCAAACCTCAAAATAAAAGTACACCAATCTTTGGCAAGATTACAGTATGTTCCAGGGCTCTTTTAAATATTAAAAAAAAAAAAAAAAATACTGCTTAATTCCTTCTGCAGCATTTCTGTTCTTTCAAAATTTTGTATTTGAAGTAGGAATTCAGTAAATAAAATTTCACTGCCTCAGAAACATAGAATGTTTTAGATGAAATAAAATAATTGTAAATTTTATTAAATTAAGATTGTTATCAGTAATAAAAGCTATCAGAGGTACTAGATAGTTCTTTTTCTAGGTTGACTAAAGTGTTTCTGGACTGCACAACTGAAGAGCAAAAGAAAACAACAAGTTTTATTATGCTAATTGAGCAGGGCTGAAGAAATCTGTGAATTTAAATTTTTCAGAAGGCTTAGACTTTATAAAAATACTGACCCTTAGATTTCAAACTCTAAATACTGAAGTAAATAATCCACAGTAACAGCTAAAAATTCTGAGCAACTAAAACCATATAAGCATTAGCCTATTTGTAAGCTTTTTGTATCTTATTAGACAACATACTTTTCATTCTTTACATATTTGGGATTCTAAAATTGGTTTTGGCTAATAATGTCTTGTTGACTACATTACAACACAATAAAACAGCTTTACTATGTACATATTACAAAGAAGTTGTTTTTTTTTTGTCTCTAAAAAAAGCTTTAAACTCCCACTTAAAGTATTTTTCTAAAGCCTTAGCACACCACAAATGTTACACAGACTACATTTAAAAAGTGCAATCTGACTGTAACAGATTGCAAAATGTTAATTTTATCTTAGTCACAGTTGCAGTGGGTCGTAATAAGAAAGCTTTTACTTCTGGTCTGCCTTATCCAGTCATTTTGATTTTTATATACTTAAGAAAACCCTTTTATTCTCACTCTGTTCTTCCAAAACCAGCATGAATTAAACCATGCTTTGAAGCTTTCTATGGTTCTTCCTGTAAGCAAGAC